>JAWNNF010000024.1:12715833-14155000 GCA_035043025.1 Drosophila villosipedis | reverse complement strand
GTCAAAACTCTCGTTCTGCGTTTATATCTGGCACCTTTTCATTGTGGACTTCAACGCCGGCATTGGGCGCACCAATACCTATTTCAGCGATTATCAAGTGGTAAGGATACATAATATGTCAACACATCTTGCATATCTATAGTATGTACTTTGTTTACATGGACACCTTTAAGATTTTGCGCTTTTGGCATGACTTTGGCCTTACGCTTATATTGGCCTACCTTATGTATATTCTGGTCGAGGCACCTTTCGCTGGCCTGGAGATGCTATTGCTGCCAACTCGCAGGCCACCTGCTCCAGTTGCGCCGAAATCCATAGCGACTGAGCTGCATTCACAGAATATTGAGATTGCATCGCAGCTAGAGCCAAAAAAGGAATCCGATTAGTAAGGCTGATTCATTATAGTTGTAAATTTTAAGTAACTTAATCAAGTTTATTTTGAAATAAATATTTAAAATGTATTTTATGAATATGATAGTATTTAAATTACAATCTAAACCATATTTAACCGTAAACTTTATTTTTCGAAATTGTATCGATTTGAACAGAACGGCACTTTGAAATTCAATTTCTTTTTCGCTCTGAGTTTCACCAAATCCATAAGTAATAAGATAACAGGTAGCAAAGAAATACCTGGCAAAATATTGTCTGCTTAGTGGTAATGGTTACACTTATCTCAAGAGCATGCTATAATTTTCATCCAACATGATTATTAAAAGCCACAATTCCAATGGCAGCCCTCTTGCTCAATTTGTAGAGAGCAATGAGCAGAATTGGTGAAACAATGTACAACTGTATGTCTATACCAAGGTATGTTGCAGACACTATCTAATGTAATAGGTTAAAGATTAAGGATCAGTTCACATAAGAACTTAAGGTATTTGGTAAGTGTGTTTGGTACTCAGATTATAGCTAGTGGCATAGTTGTGAACATAGAGAACATTGGCTGTAAATATCCGTTATTTTATCAAAGTTAAAATAGTCTGAAATTCTCTTCCAACGATATTTTTTTATATAGAAATCGTTAAATATTTTTGTGGAGGATATATGTATATTTAAACTGCCTTCAATATTTATTTTGTGAGCAGATATTCTCACAACTGTCGCTGAGAGCTCCATAATGTAGTTTAGGGTGTCCCCAAAGTATTTTTGAAAAACTCACCTTTATTTTGATTACCATATTTTGCATGCCTAATTTAATTTAATCTTAGTATTTCGATTATGTGAACGACTTAAAGCAAAAATCATAATATTTGGGCATCAATTAATTTAATTTAATCGATTAATTAAACACGAACGCGTATTTTAGCGTATATAGCAGTAAGCAGACAATACTAATACTAATAAAATAATAATTGATTGTCTGTTTAGTGATATTTGACAACAAATCGCACTTTTGTCTAAAGATAAGTGGTGCTTCGTTATAAGCACTATACTACGAAGCACCGATACCTGAAGTGACTTGCATGGGTTATCCGTATTAGTATAAAATGTATAGTATAAAGGTTTTGACCTTTGATTTGGGCGATTAGACTACTACACTTGAGTGACTATTATAAAGTGGCTTGTGACGTAAACGTAATGTAAGTATTTTACTTTAACCCCATAAAGCATACCTTACCAACAGTCGAAGAAGGAACGCTTCACATAACCATTCAGCATTGTCTGCGGTATTAGCGCCAGCTATCTTTGAGAATCAAATAAAAATCGCCATCTGTCGGTCGTTACAATGCACCTGTGAGGGCAAGTCACATTAGTATCACTAAGCAAACAACATAAAAAGGTGTCAAATTGACTAAAAACTGACTTATCGAAAGTGCTTAGTGCTTCAGATTCCCAGAAAACCTCATGGCATATAGAATGTCGGTTTCGTACGCTATATATTCGCTTGAAGAGCGTTCTAATCTTACAGAATTTTATGTGTGTGTTAGATGTGCTGGAGCTGCATATGGAGCATAATCAAGTCGAGTGCACAGTTATATTCTTTTGCTTCTTCTTTGTTTTTCATGCTGGTTCGCTCATTAGAGGACAACGTTCGACTGGCCGGAAGATGAAGAGGGAGCAGCAGCTCAAGTTCAATGCAAGCAACAAAGCCAAAATTGAGTTCAAAACTTACACAAGCATACACATATACATACATACGTCGATATGTGTATGTATGTGCATATGCGTGTATGTATACGCATGTATGTACATACATACATACATTTGGAGAAGGTACGAAAACCGCACTTGAACGAAAATCAAATTAAAAGCTTCAATGCCCCAGACAGGGTCGAATCAGACCACGGCAGGTCAGGTTAAGCGTAGACACGGTTTCTGTTGCCACATGTCACCTGCAAGTGCAGCACGTATGTACATACATATCTACTTACACACACACACACACACACACACACACACACACACACACACTATATATATATATAGGCACGCACACGCACGCACTTTGTGACTTCATTGAAACAAGTTCATAAAACACTTAAACCCAACCGAGCCGACCAAATGGCGGAGGGGGAGAGGAGGGAGTGGGGGAGAGTGGAGTGCCGTCAACGTAGCTCGCTGCCAGCTTGTTAGCAGTTTTGCTGGCCGGTAGTGGGTGGAGACTACCCCCAATCACAGCCCCACATCCACATTCAACTGCCTTTCCGTTTACGTCAGAGTTCAACGCCGGACGTATCACCATCAATGACCATCAAAAAGTTTTCGCCTTTGGCTTTCTAACCAGATGTGTGTGTGTGTGCATGTGTGTGCATGTACATGCATATGCACGTCCGTATGTAAAATGAAAGACTTTTTTTTTGGCTATGGCCACATCGTATCGATATACACACACACACATGCAAACTTAAATATATATGTAGCTATAGCAATTGACCTAATCTAAGTGGAGGAGCCATTAGAAATCGTTTTGCTTAGCAACGATGTAATTTAATGTCAAAATGTATCTACATATGTACAGTTTGTCAAGAAAGTGTTTCGACATAGGAAAAAATAAAGTCAATAATAAAGTACACCGTTTTTTGCAAAAGAAATAAAAAATAAGGTTTATTTTTTTTGAGTCATAATTATAAAATCTCTAAAATAAATTGGTTGAGAAGTCGGCATGAAAGATTTAACGTTCGACAGTGGGAAATTGATGAAAATGTTGTGTTGTACGAAATCGAATTTGATATCATCACTTTTGAGAAGTGAAATGTAATCGATAAATCGATAACGGGAAATCATTGTTTTACTGCTTACAGCGTTTTTGTTTAACTTTATTGGCAATTATTTAGAGCTGTGGTCGATTGCTTTTGCATATTTGAAATTTGCATTGCTTGTTAAATTCACAGGCAAGAGAATCATTTTTGAATGCGAGAGTAAAAAGGAGAAGAGAAAAAAAATGCCAATTGTGAAAAAAGCATAACTTACCAGTCACATACACACATGCACGCGTGCATATTTACGTATGTATGTATATACTTATGCACCACACACACACACACACAAACACTTCGTGGCACCGGCTGTCTGTATGTATAAAAAATCTGAAAATGATAGAAAAATGATTAATTGCAGTTAGCAGTAGTTCAGCAGTCAGTTGAGCTGCTGTTGCCGCTAGAGGTAAGCGAAGGGAAGGGGTAAACACAATACCAGCAATATGCATGTGTATGTAAGTGTGTGTTCTTGTATCGGCATTCATGGCTCATACGTATGCATGTGTGTGTGTGTGTGTGTGTGTGTGTGTTGTGTGTTGTAGTATATTTTTTTGCAGCAGCCTTTTCATAGCACAACACAGCAGCTGACTGCAGCGATATTAATGATAGATATGCGTTCGCTTCAATGCGTCACTTCACTCCACTCCAATCCCCCCAAGCTTACTTGCACCGAATTATACGAGAATATTTGTGCATGTATGCGTTCAATCCAATGTGAGAGAGTGAGAGAGAGAGAGAGAAGTGTTGAAAACAATAGAAGCGATAGCTTTAAATAACTGTTGTACATTTTGAATGTATCATAAAATAAGAATATGCCTTAGCTATATATACAGTTGCGACAAAAATAATAGCACCATCACTATTGCAATTAACTTGACAAACGGTAGAAAGAAAAATAGCATCACCTTCGATCCTCAGAGAAATAATTGATTTATTTATAATTTTAATAATTTTAACTGCACATTTGAAAACTGTGCTATGTTTTTTTTGTTCATTTTCTGTATTTTCCAAAAAAAATTAATATTTTTATTTTCATTTTAATTAAATTTAAATAGGTAACTTAAATTTCGAGTTCGAATTAAGTTTCTAAGTTTAAATGCAGTTGGCATCCCATAATCAAAAAGTCCTGGTTATTGAAAATCGGGCCAGTCTCGTATTGTTTGTTAGTTTAATTAAGATTCTTAACAAAGAGAGTCTATCGCAATGTCTCCATAACAATAAAAGCGGCTCAAGGTTGTAAATCTGATGTCTTAAGTCATATAATAAGCATAAATCAGCGTTGATTTGTCGATTGATTAGTGAGCTCATAAAAGGATAACAGAAACATCTACAAAATGAAGTGAATATAAATCTCTGAATCTGATATAGTACACTTATTCACATATACATATATATACATTTATATATATATACATATACACTTATGCATATTCTCTTGATGAGCATTAAAAGCCTTTTTCTACTAATTTCCATTTATTCATTTAGTTGCAACATTCATTTCGACAGCCATTCAAACACACACACACACACACACACACACACAAGAATTTAGAGGAAGAGGAATACGAAGCTGTGTGTCTGTGTGTGAGTTGTGAATGCAGTCTCTCTGTCCATGTGAACGACTCAAGTTGCCTTTTATTTATCAGCGCTAGAGCAGAGCCTGAGCAGCCACCCTTAATCCCACCCAGCCGCCTTGCCTAACCCGGCATTGGTTTTGTTGCTAACGAAATGGATCTGGAATGACAGTTTTAGTCACTGACAAAATGCTACTAAAAATATGCCAAAAATGGTCATACGAATATCAAAAAGTAAAACAAAAACTAGAGTGACAGCAACTGCCAACCCACACAACACCACACCACCCACCCCATTCCACAGTTGCTGATCCTGTAAGGCCACGACGAGTCGAGTTCCCATAAGTTTTTCTCTGCTTGGGTAAGCGAGTGATGGAAACGAGCGGGAAGGGGGGGGGGGGGGGGGGGTGCAGGGAGGTAGTGTGCTTGTCCGGGACCGGGCAGCAGTTGCTCTTGATGAAAGGGTTTACAACTATTTTCTAACTATGTATTTAGCGCGCATTATATGACCTCGTCTCTCACTTTTCCCCCGCTCTCGCTCTGTTTCATACTTTCTCACTCACTCGTCTGATTTTTGCCTTCGCCTAGCATTGTTTCGTGCACTGAGCGAAATTTGGCCAGTTTATATGACTGTTTGCCAAGATAAGTGGCTCAAGAATAGTGTTCATAAATTGAAACTTTACAACAGCCACAATTTGTATTGACTTTGAAGGTAAGTTGTTTTATTAATGTTAATTATTGGCTATTCACTTTAAGGATATGCAATCAGGTTTGTTCTCAGTGTGCAGTCTCCTTTTTGCCTTCGTCACATGCCATCCATACGATGGCTGTTTTTCTGATGATATGTTTGTTTGCCCCACTGCGCCAATGAACAGTGGGCAATATAAATACGGAAATCTTATCCTTTAATTCCTTAAAGCGATTTATCTGTTTACTATGAATACTGAAGTCGCACAGGTTAAAGTGAACTTTGAGGTCCGAGCTAGTCTGCTATTAACATATATTATTATAGTATGTTGCAGAACTGAGAACTTTCTGAGTTATCAGTTCGATTTTTTTTATCAGCTTTGTAAAATAATAAGCAAATTACCAAATTTATTTTATTTAATAAAAAATTAGAAAGTGTATAATATGTATTCAATTCAATAAGCTCTTTAAATTAAATAAATTAAGTTACAAAGTCGCAAATTAAATTATATAAACCTAAGAGTGAGTAATGAAATTTAAATGAAAAAATGTATATGTAAAATAAGAATAAAAAAATTTAAACAAATTGTTATTCTCAATTATCACATTGATAGCATCTTTAATTTATTAAAAAATATATAATAAATAAGAGGAAATTATAAATGAAAAATAAAGATATAAAAAGAAAAATGTAAAATTTAGAATTTACAAGAATTGGCGAAGCCCTGCAAAAACAAAAGCAATTATTATTATTGATTACTCCGAAACTATTCAAGTATATTATATATAGTTTGATTATTAAGCGCTCAAATGTGAACCACGGTGCCAGTTGATGGTCGTTTAGACTGCTGAACCCTTGACCCCTGACCCATGATCCCATTGCTGCTGATGCCCACTTGTAACATATTTTTTGGGCAGTGGATTAGTTGCACGCCATGCTGCCATTTGAAGTGTTTATGGGTACGAAGGTGGCACACACACACACACATACACATCCATCCCCCCGTTTCAGCCCGCACACTCACAAAATACGCATAAGTATATCATGCGACACTTAATAAAAACAATGTGCTCAACATGCCGCCTTAAATGGAAATCCATTTTTAGTGTTTGTTTTTGCTAGCTTTTCATAGGATTGTGTACACATGTTGTGTGTGTGTATGTGTGTGTGTGTGTGTGTATTTCTTTGTGTGGTGTGTGCTTGTTGAGTTATTTAAATGTCTGCGTTTTGGTGCTTGGTTTGCTGGCTCCAAAAATGTATAATTAATTGTTTTAAAGCATTCTGTTCTATTCTCTATTCTAAAATCTGTCATCCACTTTTCATAGGATCGGAGACGGAGTCGAACTCGGGTGGAGACGTGTTGGGGATGCTACAATATCAGTTTGTGGCTTTTGTTTAAATTTGTGGCTCATGCTACTTATGATGATTATAAGTAGTCATCGTCACACGCTGCTTAATCGTTTTAGCAATTAGTTCAAACTAAAAGGATTAGAAAACAAGGATTCGTCTGTGTCGCATGGCAAATACCCTTGCAGACATATGGCAACATTTTGTAGACCTCTTGGATAATGCAATTTGATGTTTTTTTTTTCTTACCAATCCTTGTAGATGGCTCCTAGTAATCTGCAATCCAAATTTGTTAAGTTTAGCTCTTAAATTGTAGGACTCGTGGGGGCGGTAAATTGGTGTGATTTTTCCCGCGTTTTGGAGGATGGTACTAGAAATATAATCTTCAAATTATATAGTATAATGCTATTGAAAATCGATGTATACCGATATTCACTAAACGAAAGAAGTTATTCATAAAATAATAATGATAAACTTGATTTACGAGGACTAAGTCTCTAGATCTGTCTGTTTTCCGTTTGGAGATTGATAGACATGACTAGATCGACTCGGTTATTGACGCTAATCAAGAACATATATATACTTTATGATGGGTTCGGAAATGCATTTTTCTGCCTGTAAGAATGCTCGAGTCGAGATAGCTCGACTAGGAGGTGAACGCTGAACACAGCTGTTAAAAATATATGAAATCGATTAAAAAAAGTTTCTAGTAATACTGCCAAATTGCTCTTGAAAGGTTAACTTTATATAATATACATGCATTCATAGATAATGGAGTATATCAACTGTGTTAACTGTGTTAACTGCTTGAAAATGTGGAATTGTGGAATATTTAACTTTCATAATTTAAATGTCAAAAAGCCGATTAAATACGAGTATACTATTCAGCTTAAGGAAACCTGTACTTTAGAAATAGATTTCACTGTCAATTTTGTGATTAAGGAGTTGTAATTTAATTATGAAATTAGTTTGGCATTACGTTTGTTGTGCAAAACAATGGTATTCTTTATAATAATTATGTAATAGTTATGTAATAATTATGTACACTTGCTGTATGCCTGCAACTAATATTTTGACTGTTTTCGATTAATTCCCAAAGGCTTACGGACTTAGCTCCCACTCTCTCTGTCTCTATATCTCTCTCGCTCTCGCGCTGCTTCTCTCTCGGATTTATTCAGAAAGCTTTTTTAGTCGATGCCTAATGATAAACCAACTTCTGGAACAAGGTGAACTCGTTTAGGTTGATTTTATATGGTCGATCCTGCAGCATATATAAAAGTTCATTTTTTGTTTTAATAACATGCATATGTACAACTCACTTTAAGCCGTATGCATTTGTTGGCCCAAAGTAAAGAACGTGTGGTGCCTTGGCAATTGTTTTGTGAGTTTTTGTTTTGTGTTGATTTCAATTGTTGCCCAAAAGATAAACAGAAGACAGATGTGTTTTGGGTGTGTTTATTAAGAAATATACAGAAATGCATACATACATATAGATGTAAAGCAAATATTTGTATAGAGTAATTTAGTTTTCGCACAAAATGTATCTTTGAACACACACACACACACACACAATTTGCTCAAGACTTTTCACAGCTTCAGTTTCACGTTACAGTTGTAGTCGGAGTCGGCCTATGCTAAGTAAACCATACACTCAAAAAAATAAATCGCCATACTTTTGGCGTCATATTTGTATTCCAAAAGGGAAGGTGTCTTTCTATTAACCAGGGAATTTATTTTACTTATTTCAGGGTACATCTTTTTAGAATTTAGGAGAAGACTAATATAAGGTTTTCTATTTCTTATATTACTATTGAACATTTGTATTTTAAGATTTCATATGTACAAATATTTTACATATAGTTTATAGTTCATAACATTTAGTCTGACAATAGCTAAACTCTAACATTCATTCGAAAGAATAAATTTCATTACTATCTTCTTAATTTCCGAAAGTAATTTTTATCTTATTTCTTTCGTGGTTTACATTTATACTTTTAATAAATATTTTTTCTATGATTGAGAAATTTATTTCTGAAAATTGGTAAAAAAGTCTATATATTTTTTTTAATTTCTTTCAATGATATTTGGAAATTATTTGTAAAAATAAGAATAACTTTCTTGTTTTCAGGGCGATTTTCATTTAAAGGAGATTTTAACAAAATTCATGACAATTTTTTGCTGCGTGTAGACATAAGCGCTACAAGCTATTCAACAACAATAATAATGGAAACAAGAATAGTGGGTTAAGACCGACGACTCACACATAAAGCTCTATATAGAAACGTGCTAGCCTGAGCTTCTATTTAGTTAAAGGCAACAGCAAGCACTTTGCTTGCATATTATACATACAACATACAACACTTAACGTACAACAACATAGAACAAGAAGGCCCTTATCGGAGTTGTACCCACAACTCACGCCCATGGATGGTAGTTTTTGGTTCGTTGCAAGCTACTTTGCTATTATTATGGCTATAAACTATTATTCTGCCAACTAGCTGCCTGCTGTTGATATTTTTCTAAATTTAATTGCATTTCTGTTAGCTGCTCTGACAGACAGACAGACAGACAGACAGACAGACAGACAGACAGACAAGTCAGACGAGCAAGCAGGGAGGCATGCTGTGGGGACTGTGGGACTGTGGGGCTGTGGAGGTTGCCTGTCCAGGACTGCCCATGCCCAAAGCTGTAGCAGCAGCAGGAGCAGCATAAGAACGACAACGACGACAACTCAATTTGATGGCAAATCACATCATATGCTTTCCAAACACGTCCTTCTACAACCCAAAAATTTAAGTCACGAAAACAATTTTGTGAATTGTTGGCGGCCAGTCCTCATTGCTGCATCTCTCTCTCTCTCCCTCTCTCTCTCTTTACTCCTATCCCAATCTTCTATCCTGTCCGGGCACTGTCACAGGCAATGGGTCCTGCTGGATACTTCTTTCTTGCGCCACTGTTTAACCTTCTTGTCTCTGTCGCCGTCCCTTAAACAATCGGTAACGCGATGAGTGGATTACCGCGCTTTATTACTCCAGCTCCAGCCCCATCGTCAGCCCCTGCTATCGTTCCCGCTCCTCGTTATCGTCACCTCGTTATCTGCTCGAGCCGCCTTAGTAAATAATACAAAATTTGCAGCTTGCTTTGTTTTGTATCCAAATTTAAAAACAATCGCGTCTCCTATTTGCATTTGGTCCCTCATCTCGTCCGACCCGGAACGAAGCACGTGCACTCTTTAATTAGGTATGCCATGGAATTGACATCTATTGACCACTTCAGCGCTACTCGGCTTTATTTTTTGGCTGTTTAGCGTTTCTTCGTATAGCTTTACGGGAATACGACCCGGATTATTTGCTGAGTTCAAAATTCCAAGTCCAATTCCAAATCGTACCGTTTCTTCAAATTAAATAAGATATTTTTAAAAAGGAAGCTTAAATATCTTAGTTTATGGAATCGTAAAATATTTGTGTTATATACAAGTAAAAAATGCTTTTCTTAATTTTAGAGTAATCTACAATCTAAAAAGATGATGTTTATAAAAGCACAACCTGCTTTTTTAATAATTCACTTTCGGTGTATAATAACTATTGCCTTATGGAATATAATTGAATAATTGAGAAGGAAGTTACTCCTGGCCCGTATATAGTATATGTATATACTTTATTAGGCTCAACAGCCTTGTCGATCGAGTTGATTAGAGCTATAGATTTCAAACTTGGAAGACAAGTGCTCGAATAATACACGCTTATCCATTTATAACGTATTTCACTTAATATCTAACTATTGATAACAATCGATTTTAATCGATTAATTTTCCAAATACATGCATACATATAACCTATGAATGTATGAGTGTAGATCGGATGGCAACGCAACGAGGTAACTCATAACAGGCAGCTAGACAGCGTTGGCAGGGATCGCCATGAGTTGCCAGGCTGTGCAGAAGAAGTCGATCAGTAGTTCAGTTATTGAGAGCAGTCTGTCAATTATTACGCAGTCAGTAAGTCAGCAGTTAATACAGATAACCTTAACACTATTATATGATACAATTCATAAGAATCTAACCATTTTGAGAATCAACTTAATCACATATATTCGATCTATCAATAAATAAGACATTTTTCGGTTGAGTTGCAAATTGATTTTAACTGTATAGAAAAAACAATGCGTGTGTGTGTGTATGTGTGTGTGTGTGTGTGTGTGTGTGTGTGTGGGCACATACGAGAACTGAAAGCGGACGCCAATTGTGAAGTGCATTTGACATTTCAATGAGACATTGACAGCGCTCTGTTCTCCATCTATCTCGGACTCCATTTCTTTTCTGCACTCTTTCCCTGACTTTTGCTGTTGCTCTGCTTTCTTGTGGGGTCCATCGATAAGGCCTGTTCCAAACTGAGAGCTGAGCTTGACGTTTCGATTTTGATTATGGCGACCAGCTTCGAATCAATCAAAGACACAGAACGAATATATCTATATTGAATATACAATGCTAGAAAGCTTACAGCGAAAGCGATACGGACAGAGATAGAGAGAGAAAGAGAGAGAGAGGGAGAGAGAGGGAGAGAGTGTGTGTGTGCATCTGAGTGATAGAGCGAAATTTGTACAGAATTCGGCTATAAAAATGATTTAATTGCTTGCGACATTTTGTCAATTGAAAATGGTCGGAATGCTCAATGAATGGTTGAATAGCGAGTATTTGTCCTTTAGTTGGACACAAATCAATAGACAATATATATAAACAACTTTTGAATGGTCACTCACACGTGCCCCCAACCCCAATCCCAGCTGCAGCAAATTCACAATCTGCAAACAAACAAGATACACAAGCAAACAAACAAACAAACAAACCAATACACAAACAAACACACTGGGTTGAAGATAGATCGACCCACCTGCCGTGTGCATTTGTTATTCATGAGCAGCTATCAACACCAAACAATTTCGTTCCATGCCTTTTGTTGTTGAAAACAACAACAACAACAACAACAACAACATCAACTAACTGCTATGGAGGCACTCGTTGCATGTCCACGTCCAAACCTTGATTGTCCAATGGGGTAGCCTAACGTTTCCGGTTGCCAAATGCAAACGGAAATGTCGCAAAAAATGGGGCTTGTTCACTGCTTGGGCTGCGTAGCTTCAAAAGGGTATGAGAGGGATGGGGTGATGGGGAGGCTGACTGAGTTTTAGCCGAGTCTGCTGCAATTGCCAACTGCTTTTGTTATGAATGATGATGGAAAATCTGGCAGCAGCATCTCTCTCTCTCAGCAACTGTGCCGCCAAATTCAAAACGAAATGCCCACGAAATGTTGAAAAAAAAATACGAGCAAGAATGTGCCTGGAGTGGGGCGGGTGGGAGGTGGTAGGTGTGTGTGTGCGGTGTTGGTACTATGCATATAACAAAAGGGTATCCAGCGTAGCGGCGTAATGTGGTGATTCAATTCAGTTTGTGCAATGAGCAGCCGGCAAAACTTTGAAAAATGGTAAGAAAAATGTGGAACGAACGAACCGACAACGGACGTGGCAAGAAGAAGAAAAAGAGGATGAAGAACCGTGCCACACACCAACACCAAAATACCTCCCCCTTTTCTATTGGTATTGAAATGCAAATGGTCGCTGCCTGCCGAAATTAAATTATGTGGAAGTAATGATAACCTTTCGGCCATGCGACCGATGCGGCCAACGCAGCCAGCCAGATTCAATTGCCAGCCACTAGGCACAGTGCTTGCCCGCTAAGGCAAAGCCTTTCATTTAACTGGGCGACGCAACGCCCCTTTTGGCAGCTTCTGTCTTCTTTCGCAGGATCGCTGGTTTCGGGACAGGGTCGACGACTGGCAACTGCACCACTCACGGCTGTGGCACCGCTTCAAAATGCTAAATTAATTGGTAGGTGTGGCGTCAGCAGCAGCTAACAGTAATTAATTATCTCTTCCATAGACACTTGAACACTTATAAGTAAGTCACAAATGAAAAAATAAAAATGAAAAAAATACAAATAAAAAAAAAAATATAGCAAACTCTCTTCTGTTCAGGCAATCGACACCAGAATAGTGATAAACCAAAAATATAGATCATAACAAAGGAAACCATCCAAAAGCAGTTTCAAACATAACAAGCAAAAGCTCAATTATTAACAAGTAAGAATGCTCGACAAATAGATACCCTACACCCAACTTGAATTAAAGATGTGAAATCAATCGAAATCAATTGCCATCTTGACGAAACGAATTAATGATTAATTGATTCAGTATCATATTTGATTAAATGATTATAATTACAACGAAAACAATGAAACAAAATTACCAAACACAAACACTAGGAACACACTTTGAGACAGCACGTCAGGACAGTCGAAGACAATCAAGTACAGTCGAATAAGTAAACCCTTTGTTAGGAACCCCACCATAATCAAGAGTGACCTCAACATTCCTATAATTATTGAGGCCATTAATGGATTGACCGACAAGGCCTCACTTTTAATCAACTTGAAGGACATTTTTAAAAAATTGATTTTTCGATAGATTCCTTAAATTTAATTTTATTTATAGCCGTGCCAGCTGATTACATTTTATTATTTAGTCCTGGATTAACCCAGAGAGCGAACTCAAACATCAAGCATACATTTCTTCATCCAAATTGCGATATATGGAATACAAAAATAATTTCGATATTAAGCTGGAACACTCGATATGCATATTGACACATATTCACATCTGCACACATACACACACACAAACACACACACACACATTTCGATTGTATGTATAGAAATATGTGTATTTGAAATGCGTTTGATTGCAGTCCACAAACGAATATGAACATCGTCGTAGTCATATGTTTAGACATGTGTGTGTGTGTCTGTGCAGGCGTTGTCGATTTTACTCATTAGCAATGGTTTTAGCCATCCCTTCCCTGTACCCTCCCCCTCCCCTCCACCATTTCTCTCTCTCTCTCTCTCTCTCTCTCTCTCTCTCTCTCTCTCTCCGCTGTTACCGCCTACCGTTGCCATGACAATAAATGAAATATTTTGAGCCCGTTCGATGTAATAACTCGCGCGATTTGCTGTCTGTCGTATTTCATGCCCATTCTTTTATAAGTCCAGCATGCGGCGCCGCGCAATAAGCTGCCGCTCTGATAGATAAATGGCACATTGGGGCAATTGCAATTGCAATTGCTGACGAAGCCGGGTAGGGGATGTGTGGGGTTGAGGGGTGTTTGATGTAGTTGAAGTTCGTCTCTTTTCATAAATACTATGTATGGATTTGTTGGACTTTTGCATTGCAGACGCTAAGCCCAAATGGTTGCAATCTGTGTATGTGTGTGTGTGTGTGTGTGATAAAGTGGAAAAGTTATTGTCCTTATCAAATCGAAGAATTGTGCATTGTTACAAAATCATTAAACTATATACGATCTGCAAAGCTTTAGTTATACTATAAATAATCTATGCATCAATTTATAAATGTAAATATTTATTAATCTTAATATTTAACTAGTCACAAACTGAATGAATAATTACTTTATATGAGTTAAATAAAAATGATATTAATAACATATAAATAACAAGCATTGACTATTATAATTTAAAATTAGTCTCGTTCGTTTCTCAATTTTATATATAAGTATACCATATAATTGTGTAAGCTTATCGACTCCACCATGATTAGAGTATAAAAACGAGAATTACAAAAAAAATAATACTAATAGAAAAAGAGAAAAATAATAACGATTATTCATCTGAATTGAAATATGAAAAAAATGCGCTCAGCGTTTTGCTGCAATTGTCAAATGCACTAATAAATTTCATTTCGGCCAGTTGGCAGTCCAGTGAAAGCTCTGGGCACAGACAGACTTGCTTGTTGCTTAAATAAATAAATGTAATGCCAATTAATAATGTTATAGACTGCATGGTTGCTCTGTCAATAAATCTAATAAATCTTCAACAGCGGCGTTCACTAATTGAAATGACGACTGTATCCCAAGCCCCTGTTTAGTTTGCACATTAATCACATCGGTAAATCGAGCTTAAATTATTTGAAACTAATTAATTCTTTTGAACAGAACAAAAAAAAACAAACACAAAAAAATAAAAAAAATAAATAAATCATAGTGCACAAGGGATTGTGAGCAACAAAAATATGTTGACTGTCAATAGTCGCAGATGTTTATTGAATAGTTTATTATTTATGACATACAAAATAGTTTATATTTTTATATTGGAAAATATGCATAGCCAAATAGCCAAATCGCTAAATAAACAACATTGATGAGGCTAAGTTAACAGTTGCCATTTTTGTCTTGCCAGAAAATCGTACACTCACAAAAAAAAACACGGCTGTTTGCAAAATGTGCAAAAACGGGTTGTATTTGTTTTTTATTTTTTCTTATATATTAAAAAATACTTAAACATAGAGTAATGCCCCAATCGAAAACTATAACAATTTTTATAGTTTCTCAATGTGATTTTCATATTAGGGCGATTTTTTGAGTGTACTTCCAATAAATTGCAAACATAGATACGCTCCTTAGCATTTGAGGTTAGACAGCGGAATTTCTATGGAAATACAGAAAATATCTGATATTAAAATGGCTGCAAATTGCTGCACACAGTGCTTATTATTTATGTAAATACACACACACAGACACACTTGCATCGGTCTATGTGTGTATGTGTATGTTGGCATACTCGTATATGAAGGTGTCGAATTTAATACGCTAGCAAACTCTGGACCGTGCTGGCTAAAGGCTAAAGGCCTGAGGGCCCGAAGGCCTTAAGGCTGAAAGCTGAAAGCTGAAAGCAGAAAACTAAATGGATGGTCAGTCTGGCTTGCAGTAAAAACTTTTCAGAAATTCGAATCATGTAACAAAATACATGATGGCTAAATTCACACACATTTCCCAGGACATAATGTGCGTGTGCGTCTCTCTGTGTGTGTGTGTGTGTGTGTGTGTGTATGCTCAATTGCAATGCCTCTGAAAAGGCAACTTGCTATCTGTGTGCGTGTGAGTGTCTTGTGTGGGCGCAACATGTGTTTATAATTATTAATGTGTGTGTGTGTAAGCATGCGTGTGTGCGTTGTCCATGTGTGTGTGTGTGTGTGTGTGCGTGTGTGCATACAAATGACAAAAGGCAACAGCATCAGCAACAGCAGATGAGGCGGCCGCATATGGCCTCAAGTTGCAATTGCGAGCGTTTAATTTGAGGTCAGCTGCGAGTTTCTAGTTGTCGGAACTGAAGTTTTGAATGGATGGACAGACACACACACACACACGCACACACACACACAATTCGCAATGCATGCAGATATATGCATATAGCCAAAGGCGTAGTCACGATCTAATTTAGGGAGGGGCTGGAGTTCAGATAGTCTATGCAAAAAACAAATCGTCCTGAATTTTAGATAATTGCCATGAAAGTATAAAGACTTAGTAAAGTTATTGCTTAAGCAAAAAAAAAAAAAAAAAAAATTAAAGAGAAGGTAACCAACCCAAGTACATTTCTGCTAAAATATATATATAGGCCAGGGAAATAAAACGAAAATCAATTCTTATATGGTTTATTAAAAATCGACTTTCGATACTTACTTTCGATACAGAACAATTTAACTGAAAATCTACAACAAAGTTGGTATTATTTCTAAAAATTTCACCTCTTCAAAATAGTAACTCTTTTTAAGAATCTTTGAAACTTCTGAATATATGAACAATTCTTTGAAAGATGAATTTATTAATTTTACGAAACGCTTCCATCAAAATTAACATTTTTGAGACATTTTTGCATATATTTTTTTTTTTTTTGCAAAACATGTCAGATTAAAACCAATTCCACTCGTGGCTCTGTTGAATTCATTCTCGTACTGGAGTTTCCTTCTAATGACATCTTGTCAAAAGCTTTCACATATTTATTACAATTTTCAGAAAATCTGAGCATAATTTCTACGCGTTGTTGACGTCCAGATAGTATTTCTAATTTCTGGAACTACGCTACACTAATTAATCACAACTTTCACATATTTGACTCCGACTGTCCACGAAATATACATATATATTCATTTGATGTATCCTCTGCTGCTTGTGTGGACATCATAGTATATATGTTTAATCTCAAACTCAAGGCTGCTCTCATTCGTATCGTGGTTAAAAATAAGTTGATTCTTCGCAGTTTTTTGTGTGTTACTTTTTTTTAGGAAAAAAATTTCGCGTTTTCTGCCATACGCAAAATGCTTGTCACTTGCAGTGCAATGCCAACAATAGATTCAGTTCTATCTATTCCCCCTCGCAGCCCCTCAGCTGCCCCCCTCTGCTCCTGCTAGCTGTGATTTGTGCCAACTGTTGGCGTTTTGCTTTTGTCTTTTGTATGCGCGCAGTGACCTGCAAAAATAGCAGACGCTGTTATTTTGGCTCTTTGCCTTTGCTTTTAGCGTTGCCGTTGCCGTTGCCCTTGCCGACTGGTTGCCTGTTCGCCTGGTCGCCTTGTAGGTGCACCTGAGCCGCCTTTGCCTTTGTTCGACTCAAGCTTACAGTTGGCGGTATCCAGGCACTGTCTGCGGTCACTGCAAATAATTTCATTCATCACGCGGCCAACGAAAAATTAAAATAAAAGTAAAAACAATAAAAACAATTCAGAATGTTGTACTAGACTGAGTTACTCGACTACGATATACTCTGACCTCTTATGTTAAATATATTTTAGTTTTATTGCCAAATTTTCTTTGAATAAGCTTTGCACCCTTAAATGTGATGTGGTCTGCAAGTGAAGGTTAAAAAATAAGGCAACACGTGCTTCAATTTATAAACAATAAATATGAGAATACGTCTTATCCCATCTTAATTATCGTTGTGCAGGTGATTAATAATAAGTTAATGTATAATTAATATTATTTGTAAGGTAAGTTAAGCTAAGAATTGTGTGTTTTATTGCTATCGGTCGCGAAACAGAGGCAGTTATCGATCAAATGAAATACTCCCTTATTATTGTGTTCAGGTAATAGAGTAAGAAAGAGAGAGGTGTATTAGAATAAAATTAAAAGAGTAATTTGCCTTTTTGTGAGCATCAGTTGGATGCAATTTTGTTTTATTTTCATGCTATTAGTTTCGAGATTATTGCTGTTATATAAATATTTATGAAATCGTTAAATAGGCAAAACCAGGTCATGTGTGAAGCTTGTCTGGTTATGAGTCAAGGATAATAAAATATAATATTCTACTTTTTTTCTTTAGGTATGAGAACGCAACTATATCCGAGCAAAAAATGAGAGTCAATCATTCAA
Organism: Drosophila villosipedis; assembly: GCA_035043025.1. Taxonomy (NCBI): domain Eukaryota; kingdom Metazoa; phylum Arthropoda; class Insecta; order Diptera; family Drosophilidae; genus Drosophila; species Drosophila villosipedis. The sequence continues at coordinate 14,136,927 of JAWNNF010000024.1, read as the reverse complement.
AATTTGATTCACTTTTTATTTATTTTTTAATAAATCACACACAACGTCTACTTCTGATTGCAAAAAATAGGGTTGAGGAGGAATCCTTCTGCAAATTACATACACTTGCACAGAACTCATAATACCCTATTATCCAAAATATTAATGGGAAGAGAAGAAAAAAAAATACTAAAAAAAAAATAAAAACAATAAGAAAAAATAACAGAAAATATAAAAGGAAAACCGCTTTAATCGTTGTACCCATTTGCTTTTTGCACTGCTTTCAGCATTTTTGTCGCGTTTGTCGTTTAATGCGACTGCATTTGGGTTTGTCTTCTTCTTCGCCATCTTCTTCATCCTCTTTTGGCCATCTTATTTCAGTTTTTTGTTTGCAAGTGCCAGTTGGCCATTTTCATTTTGAGCTACCGCCTGTGTCTGCGCTGGCGACAAGCAAATATTGTCTTTTCTCAGTCGCATTTTTCAACTGGCATCTTTATCTTGCAACCCCCCAAATCTGTTGCCCCACCATCCCCCCGTGCAGGTTTCGATTACTGCACCCCCTTCTCTGTGCAATGCTTAGGGGAAAGAAGTATTTTTGTCACGAATTCAATCAATGATTTTTAAGCACGTATTTATTACTTTTGCTCTTTCTGCACCATGTTTGAGGCCCTTGCCACCAAAATTTCACATATATTAAATGTATATGTATGCATGTAAGGACTATAGACTACCTAACCACCCCCATCCCAGGACCTTCTTTTGTTCCCATTAGCCCATAGTGTGAACAACAGACTATCAAGTATATTGTGTGTTAGCTAACTCCAACTTATTAAACATTAATTTATTTATGTATTTGTTGCGCCACAGAAGAAAAAAAGCCCGTTAACTGGGTGACTCATGCACATACAGAAGACAAGCACTGTACGGCTACAGTGAGTGCAAACCGAAATATTCTTCAGTTTGGATGCGCAAATGCACTCTGCTAATGAATTGAATGCTTTTCCAATGCGTCAAGTGTACACTTACAAAAACTATCTTAAGATTGTATTTAAGATATAGGCGGCATTTGGAGAATTAATTTGTTATACTAATATTATTATGTCATATAATCTATACCGATTTGAATCGATGGTTTGATGGAATTGACTGCAATGCATTAAACAAACGCAACAAATGTATAGTTATCTTCCCAGTGTATTCTTTCATACTGACTACTATCTAGGTCCTTGTTTATAGCTGCTTTTATACCCTGCAAATGGGTAAAAGAGATTTAATGAAGTCAAAAGTCCACATAAAATATTTATATTCTTGATCAAAATATGTCAGTCTGTCCGTCAATATGAACACACCATTTTTAAGAAACACGGTAGAAAATCGTATGCTTTGAATATCTAAAAGATATGATAGGTAAAGACTTAAGATCAAGGTATCTAGTAGTCGAGCTTTCTCGACTATAATCAACTTACTTGGGTTTTTTTTCGGTTCCTTCTTGAAAAAAGTTGTCTGTGGCTGGGAGTAATATGGCTAAGTTGCTTTGTTTGCAATTTCATTAACGATTTTGCGATTGCATTTGCAGTGATTGCTTGATACAATTATGACTATGATATTATGTGACAATTTTGTCTATTTTGTAATTGCAATTGCTACATTCTGTATGTGTGTCTGTATGTATGTATGTATGTATATATGTATGTATATGGATTTGTATGAGCGCACAGCTAAGTTAAATTTCTAAGTCAGTTCTTTTTACGTGCTTGTAACCAAATCTCCTCACAGTAACTTAATATAACTCTCGCAAATTTAAAGCGACTTCTCCAAGTCAATCGCTGTTGATTTTAAGAACGGATGCGATATGGTATAGGGTATCTAATAGTCTAGCAATCACCGTTTATAGCAGTGCTTACTTTATGCATTGTTATTATTTTTTTTTTTTTGTATATTTGTTGCTTAGGGACACGATGCAGTGGCTTAAAGACTGTGTCTGCCAGTGGGGCAAGGGAAATGGTGGCCGTGCAGCGGGACAGGGAGGTTCTCTGACACGTCTCTGTGTCTGTGGATGCATTGCAACTAAATGCGGTGAAAATACAGTAGAGTACATTGAAGTCTCTGTTCCGAGCCCGTCAATAAATCATTGTACAGACAACGGTGCCCGTTGTTAAAAGCACTCTTTCGCATATATATATATATACGTGTGTGTGTGTGTGTGTGTGTGTGTGTGTGTCTGTATATATATGTATATGACTGCGCATATCAATATTTCGCATAGACGGATTTTATTTTCAATATTTGCGCAGCGTAGATCATGGAAACGGGAAAGCGCCTCGCCGCCACACACCAAGTGAGTTTTGAAGAGTACGCAGTATCTTTTGTTGGTTTTGTGTTGCAATGATTTAGCAGTTTTTCGTCTGTGTTTACGTTGTGGATGACGGCGACGGCGACGGCGACGGCGACGCCGACGATAGCGATGCAGACCGGGCTGCTGAATAAGAAATCAGCAAATTGTTGTGTTTTAATCGAGCAGCAGCGGCAGCCAGGCAGCCAGGCAGTCAGACACAAGCACCAAGCCCCAAGCCCCAAGCCCCGAGCTCAATTCCAATCCCAATCCCAATCCCAATCACAGTCCCAATCACAATGCCGCTGCGCTTTCGCAATTGTCTGCAATAAGCCGAAGCCGAAGCCGAATACAATGTGCATCAATATGGAGCGGCAGCAATGCCTGATAACAGCTACTTGTGTAAATAACTGTCAGCCAATTGTTGTTTAATCGCCGGCTTAGTCATGTTGCGGTGCACTTTTGAGGTTAAGTGCTCACTGCAGTTGGACTGGAGAGTGGGGACTGTGGAGTGTGGAGTGGGGAAAGTGGCGGAGGGTTTGCCTGCTGCTGTAGGCAGGATTTGTTGGCTGTAGGTAATAGTCAGTTCCACTGCTGCTCTATGGCTTTAATCAAATTCTTTATGCGATGCTCTATCTGTCTAGCTAATTAGTTGCACATTTTACATTCATTAATTTTTATAGCTCACTTTTTTGCGCAAACTTTTGTCATACGGCAGCAACGCCCACATTTTGTGCCTTGGCCATTAGCTGCATGTGCCACAGCCAAAGTCCCAAACGCCACCACAACCACCACCAGCTCATCACTCGGTGCATTTTCAAACCACTAAATTTTGCTGTCCAGCGCAAAAAGCTAAGAAAAGAAGAGCAAGCAAGAATTGCTATGTTGGCCACTTCGAAGGTTTTGTACCCTGACAGAGAGGAGCCCAACTGATCACATATGCATTGTGTTATTTAAATAAAAGCGGCGAAGAAAGAAAATATTTTATTTAAAAAGAAGAGAACAGTTGTCTTCGAGGCAGTAAAAACATATTTCAATTTTAAAATGAGCTCATCCAACAATTAATGCTATAGAAATACGATATTAATGTTAATCAAAATGTTTTTAAAACAAGAATACATATTAATAGTTCCCGTAACATCTACAAAAGTATATATAATTAAATCAATATATATAACTTAAATCAAGTTGATAACTGTTAAGTTAAGTTTGAGAAATAAAATAAAGAAAAAAGAAATAAAAAGGAGAAGAATATTTAAAGAATGACATATTTCATCGTACAGCGGAAAAGCTCTGCGGCAGAGTATTCCAAATTTGTGGAAACTTAAAAGAAATTCCAATTTGAGTGGCATCTTTGATGCTGCTGCTGCTGCTGCTGCTGCTGCTGCTAATGCTGACTAATTGGATTTGCCTGCGAACTAATAAAACCGTTACAAAAGTATTTCTTTTTTACTGCAAATTAGGCAACAATAATTATTTTGCTAGCCCCAACAGCAACAACAAAAGCTAAAGAACCATAAAAAAGAAACGCAACATCATGTAAAGGCCCGCACCCCCGTTTGCCAAGACACAAGACACATCGAAGGAACTGCCGCAGGACACATGATGAGATCCAAACTGAACCCAAACTGAACCCAAACTGAGCCAAATTGAACCAAACTGAACTGAACTGAATTGAACTGAACTCAAGTGAACTGTGTCTATGCTTGAGTCTGTGTGTGTGTGTGCGTGTGTGTGTGTGCGTAATTGCATTTGTTATTGGGGGCGTGCCACGCCTGTATGTGCTGGCCACGCACAGCTGTTGGCAGGCGGCTCGAACATTCTGTCCACTGCCTGTTGGCACGTCCTATCGACATATATCGATAAAAGAATTAGCTAAATCGTGACTGCCACTTAGAACATGTCGCTCGCATTAATTATGGGTGATGACAGGCCAATAGGCAATGCACACACACACACACACGCACACACACACGCATGCACACACACTTAGACATATGTATATGCGTTGTTGTTGTTAATTTTATTAGCTGTGCTGTGCTTTCGATTAGGCGGCGATCTCAGTTAATTAAAATCGACTTTTTGCCATTAATGCCCCAAAATCAAATTAGCCACTTCAAGAAAAGTTTTTAGCGCATGCTGCCGGTTGCCACAGCAGCGTTTTTCTGGCCCCCTAACGAATAATAATTAATCCAATACGCAAGCAAAAAAAAAAAAAAATGTAACGAAAAATGTTTTAATGCAGAGTTGCTAAAAACCTAAGTAAGCATTAATTATATGAATATACCAAAGAAATTGGAAAATGTTGCCTCAAAACTGAATACGCAATAGTCAATAATAAGCAGTGGTTTTGACTTAACGAATATCTCTCATATGTAAAGCGTAAATGTGATGGATTTTGATATTCAGTTAATCCTTTACAAAATTTTATATCGAGATAGTCTACGATTGTCGCATTAATCATTAAGAAATATTTGGCGAAAAATGTATATAACAATTTCACCATTTGAAAGACTTGTAAAAATTGAATTTTTATAAAAATAAAATACGAATATAATAAAATGTCAAACATAAATGAATTTTGATTCTTATTAAAAATGTGTAAAAAGTGTTTAATGAAGTGTTTTGATCAGTGTTAAGTGCCGAGTCGATCTAGCCTTGACAGACTGTCCTTCTGTCAATATAAACAAACGGAGGAGCTTGAGATTTCAAATTGAAAACAGACACATACACCCAAGTATCCGGATCGCCTGTCTTGAGATAATTCATATCAGTCGCGGTAATTTTGTAATTTAAGTTCTTATTGCGACTTTGAATATTAGACATCTGTTTCGGTTTGACACCCTGTAAAATACATACAAAAAATTTTGGTTGAAATTTACTTAAGATTTACTTGCCTTTTTTTTCCTTTTAGGCCGATCTATTCAAGTTGTAAAAATATTTCAAAGTAATAACACTTTTCGGGAAAGCTCACAAACAGGCTCAAATTTCATTTACGCGTTTTGCTCGCCCACAGGGGGCGACAGAAAAAAGTCAAAACTCCAAATTGACACAAATCCTTCGAATGCTGACTATATGAGTGTGCACACACAACCACAAACACACACACAAGCTGTGTGTATGTGTGCGTGTGGGTGTATATGTGTATTTGCTACCCGCCCACGCACACCGCACAATGCCGCTGTGCCGCAGTTTATCATGTCCGCCAGGAATAATTCAACTTTGCTTATTTCACACTTCAATTTCGTAGGTAAACAAACTTTTCAGTGCGGTCGCAAAGAGCTGTCAGCAATGGGACGAACGCAAAAAAAAAGAAGAAAAAAATGGACAAGTAAAAGTAAAAGTAAAAGAAAACCAAAGCCAAAACCAAAGTCAGTGAAGGCGAGTTAAATCAACAAAGTTACACAACATTGGGCAAGGATCAGTGATGTGGGGGGGTAGGTGGTTGGTTGGGATACGACTGGACACCCGGGAGGCCACCTTTGACAGTCAAGTGAAAGCAAACAAATAAAAATGATGAGCAGCAATATTTGTAATGCCAGCGCTCCAACAATAACAATAACAACAACTAAGAGCAACAACGACGGCAACAATGTGGCAATGGCAACAACTCACAGAGAGTCCTTGGGGCATATTTTCGGTGTGTGCTGTGCTGATGTGTTGCTGTTGCTGTTGTTGTTGTTGTTATTATTGTTATTGTTGCCTATAGCCGGGCACTTTGCCTTTGGCTGCGGCTGCCTTTTGTTATTGTACAAAGTTTCACTTTTATACCCTGTACCCATTAAAAATTTGAAGAAAGGATATTATAAAGTTGTGCACATAAGTAACAGAGTATATTAAACATCTCCAGCCCGGTAAAGTGCATATAATTTATTTATACCGATAACTACTTCCATTTTCCCAAAATCGATAATCATCGATTTCCGAGCACTCTTTAATTCCATCTAGTTTACATAGACCCAAAACTTGTCTTATCTACGACAAATCTTCAAACAGTTTAATGATATATTTATGTGTATAATAAACAATGACATTCGTAACATTCGTAGGGTATCTCCGAGTCGGGCACATTCGACTTAAGCACTCGTAGTTGTTTTACTTGTTATTACTGTTGTTGTTGGTGCTGTGGCAAATTAAGGCGCAAATTGTGGCCAAGTTGTGAAAAATTTGGCATCAAGTAGCCACCAGGGTAATTCGAGCACTGCCCAACTCCGGCACATAAGTGGGGTCCTCGAAAGTGTCCTTGAGGAGACTCATAAATATTATTATCATCACTGAATGCACGTTTAGTACGGTGTGTGTCTGTATCTTGTGTGCTTTGTCTGTGTGTGTGTGTGTGTGTCTGTGTGCGTCTATGTGTGTGTCTGTCTGCCGCCCTACCTTCACATGTATGTCATTATGCGTATGCGAACTCACTCCATGGGAAGGGATTCAAAGGCGTTATCAAAACATTTTGAATATGCAGCATTTGCCATTTAAAATCTATTAAATCGAATACACCTGCTTAATCGAACAGCATTTGATTTTTGGCTATTGAATTAAATGAAATTTAATATTCTTATTCACAAAATTAAACGAAATCAATTTAGCAATTTATATCATTGCAATTAGAATTCACACTTTCTGTTTACATAATTTATTTCACAATTTGTATGATTAGAAGCTGTGCTTGAATCTATTTAATATATTTAACAGCTGGGGGGGGGGATATATATCTATATATATATATATAGATATATATATATACATATTATAAAATTATCATTCAGGGTGCATTCTGCCATGTTCTCTGGTAATGATATTTATAGATATGATTGGTACCCACTATTATACCAAATATTGTAATAATAATCGATGTTAGCAATTTCGGCTTATTCTAATTTGTTTATTGATCTTTCATATGCAAACAGAGCAAATGCCGCAGACCAAATAACCAAAAAAAAACGCAACATTTGGCTGAATGTGCGACAACCGAATAAGTAGGGCTAACTACAAAGGTAACACAGATTTAAGGGTTTGCAAAGAGTGGCGGTGGCTGGGGCAGATAAACAAACTCGTTCAGGTTAGGTTCTCCATAAAGTTGACTACAATAAAACACACACATACTTATTAGTACTTTTATTGGTACCAGGCAGTCTGATTTGTAATTCTCAAGGCTCTAAAGTTGGCCCAGAATAGCAAGCAGACCCCATTTTGGCCGACTGCTCGCTCGATGTTGGCTGAGACCGGTAGACCATCAAGCCGGCTGGTCTCATAAAAAAGCACAGCGCCATGGTGAATTTTTAGAGTTGTGCATATAAAAATGAAAAAAAAAATACTATGGACGATGGGCGAGGGGGAGTTGTGCAGGGCGATTTCATGACGTAGTCATCGTCGTCGTAGTCGTCGTCGTCGTTGTCTCGTGAGACAGTTGAATAGTTGGCAGGAAAGAGCGAGGCAAACTTTTGTCCAAAGCAGCTCGTAAAAATGCCCAAGTGAATAATAATAATCAGTATTGGGGCACCTCATGCCCCGGCCACACTTTGTGTTCCTTCGCCACCCCACATCACAGCCCAACATATGCGGCACTCACATGCACATATGGGGCCCCGGCTTCAGCTTCAGAACTGTGGCGTGGGTCCGGCAGTAAGTTCTGGCGGCTCCTTTCAAAGTATGTAACACAAAAACTAAACGAAACTTTTATTGTCTGTGAGCGAGCAAAATTCCTTACCAACTAGGAAATAATTAAGCGTAATTGAGTTAAGTTATTTCCTCTTGCAATTTGTAAAGTGTGCTAAGACAGCGTCTAACTTTTGACTACACAACTCTGCTTACTTTAAGTGACTTTGTTTCTTCTTTCTATCAAGCGTTTCTCCCAACTGATGTATTACAGCAAAGAAACTTGCAATGCACAAAATAAAAGCTTAGCTTTTCATAATTGGTTTATTGGTCGCACTTTTAATTTATTTGCGCGTTTCTAATCAAGTGCATTTCTTGAGAATTCCCATTGAATTCTACCCAATCGAAGAGCTCATCTGTGTTAGTATTATTATCTTTAATTTTGGGATATCTGTTAAATGTTGTAAAATAAATAACAAAAATTTAAGTTTGTAGATAAGATTTCTAACAATTTACCTGCCAATATATATAATATTTTTCATCGATTTGAATTTTTGTGTCAATAGACGTATTATCGATGTGTCAGTCCCCCAGACATGGCTTGGTTTATATCTATGTATTTTGAGTTTAAAATTTTCTTATTTTCGGTATTGGAGTAATTATGATTTATACTTCAGACGAGTCGTTCACAAATCGTGTAGTTGAGGAAGATGGTGGGAGTTGTACATTTGTGGCCAGAAACTGAAACAATGAGCGCTATTCGCTACTTCTTCAAATCTTTTGTTTGGGCCTCTGCATCTTGGCCATGTTCGATTAAGTTGCTTAAGTTGCAGATGCCAAATTGTGCTTTCTTGCTGACGAACAATAACTTTAGCGGCAACGGAAGCGGAAGCGGCTATGAAGAGAAAACTTCATTACACTTCTCTGTCTATGTATTTGTGTCTGTCTGGCTGTCTGACTGCCTGTATGACTGTCTGTCTGTTTGTCTGTCTGTCTGCCTGTCTGTGCGTCTGTCGCTTTATGGAACGGACTGTAGCCAAGCATGGCGGCTAACTCAAATTGAAAGCGAAGCGGCAGACGTTCAATGCAATCCTTCGGGCCGTTTCCGCCCCCCCCCCCCCCCCCCCCCACCACTCCACCGTTCCCATATTTCCGCTCCCTTTGCAGTCGAGTGCTGCGTTTGTGCAATTTATTGTTTTTATGCGTTTGTAGTGCACTTTTTAGTTGTTGTCATTGGCCTTATTAGATTGCAAACTTTTTGGTCGTGCTGATTGGCAAAAACTTGCCATAACCTCTCTGCCCAGCGATCCCATCACAGCACGAGTACGACTAGTTGCAATAGTTGCAGACACTTTAGCTGGTTCTCGTTGCGACAACCAATTTAAGAAATTAGCCTTCGATGCGTCACAATTTACCGCCCTTCTCCCCTCCATCCAACTCTGATAAGTACTTTGAAGGAGGTCGAGAAGGGGACTGTGTCCCATGCTGTTTGTCAAATGTATCAACGCTTGCCGGTGGCCGGCTTGACTGCCGTCACATCAAAGTTGACAAGTTGGCTTTAACACTGCATCCGGTGTGAGTGGTGAGTGGTAAGTGGTGAGTCGAACACCCATTCACACACACTCCGCTACACAGAACAAGGAGACATTTAACGCTCCACTGTCGACTGTCGACTGTCGACTGTCGATTGACGACAGTAGCTGCCCACTACAAGCCAACGCCACGATGGAATACTATGGGCACAACAAACACTTTTTATGGCATGTGGCATTGTGGCATTGTGGACTACAAGCTAAAATTTAGCTAAAGCTTAGATCAGTGCTAACATTTCTTTTCTAATTACGCGATTTGGCCTTGCTAATGACCTACTAAAAAAAAACCAAATTATTCACGTTGAATGGCTATCAAGCTAAATCAGTAGCAGAATATGCCGATTTAGGGACATCCTTAGCCAAAAGATGATGCAGTATCTTAAGAAAACATGTCATTAGCTCGAAAGACACAGAAATTATAAAACAGACAAATAAAAAACTTAAACAAAAATACACAAATTAAATGATTGGCATTTATATTAATAGTTGTGTTTATTATTGCAAGCTTTTCAAGAACTTTTTTATAAGCATAAAAATGTTATCTAAATAATTAGTTAATTTAAATAGTTTTAAGACGGTATTTAAGACGGAAGCTTAACTAAAATGTGAACGAGTACATAATAATTAAGACTTTGATCTATTGCTACCGAATATCGAATCGATTTGCTCCACAGTGCTGTGGCGCCCAATGCCACTCGTTCAAATTATCTATCTGTCTAACCTCCAATTGCCCCAACCACTATCATCCCTCCCCCTGCTTCGTTCGTCCATTTGCCTGTCCTGTCAATTCAGTCAATGACTACACAAAAGCTATGCGCGTCCTCCTCATATGCATGAGTGTGTGTGTGTGTGTGCGTGTCAGTGTGTGTGTGTGTGTGGTAGAAAATCTCTTTTAATTGCCAATCGTGTGGAAAAATGAATTTTCCATCGAATTAGTATTCTGTGGCTGAAATTCATTCATGGAGCACTCATTAGGAAATCCTCTGCTGCTGCGCTACACTTGTCTTCGTTGTCTTTGTTGTTGTTGTTGTTGTTGGTGTGCTTGTTGTTGGTGGGTTTTTCTTTTTCTTTTTTTTTTGAGTGTTCGCCCACGCAACCGTCGCTACCCCGTCGACATTCGCCGACGCCCATTTTGCCTTTATGTTATGAGTTGAGTCAACATATTTTGCAACACTTACAGGCTGCTTATGTGCCAGGCCCAGGCTCGGGCCCAGTCACTCGCCCATCCCATTCCCATTTCCATTCCCATTCCCATTCCCATCCTCACTCATCCCGCTCTCGCTCCAATGTGGCGCTTTGGCAGTACTCAAAATCAAAATCAAGGAAGTGACTATAATTTTGGTGTAGCATGTTGTCGGTACGTGTTTCAATATGTCAGCATCCGGTGATGAGTTTGTACGTACACTGGTTTGCCTTTGCCCCACCTATGTATATAGAGTGGCACCACCTACCACCCACCGCCCACCAACACCCAAACCCCCTTCCTACCCCCTACCCTCCTGTGACACCATCCAGGCAGCAGTAACGACGTCATACACGTGCACGAATCCACCCAGCCCCCTCAACCTCTGCTGCCACATCTCCGTCTGCCTGTGTGTTTGTGGTGATTTTTGTGTTGAGCACTCTTCAGTTATTTTATTGATGTTGTAAATTTCTGGTAATTGAGCTTAATTTTTATACAGTTGCTCGTCCTGCTTCGAGCTGCGCCACGCCCACCGTTTCACGCTTTTGTTTAATGTTGATTGGTTGACCACCCTTTTGGTTGCTTTGAGTTGCTTTCAGCTACTTTTAGTTGAGTTGTGTTGATTTCAGTTGGTATCTGATGTGAGGCAATACTCTGAATGGTCATTGAAATTTTTGCGAAAGTATTCTAGTGACGAGTACTACTTGGTGTTCCATATGTATATATATATATATATATGTGGTATGTAGATACATTTTTTCTCAAAAACCAAGTGAGACCAAGTGCGTTACAGTCGGACGCAACCGACCGTGAAATACTCTGATGCCAGTGCATTATTTGCTTGGAACAGGTGAGGGTAGAACGCCAATGAATTATTATTAAAGTGCCTTTTAATTAAATATATCCATTTCTTAAATAGCGGTACAAATAGGCTTTGCTGATTTTATGGAATGCGGTGGGGTTGGTCAAGAAAATGTCTTACCAGCCTCAGTAGAAAGTTTGTGGTAATCTACCATTTATGTTTGATCAACTGGTTTTTTGTAAGAGTGCGGGGTTCCCAATAAGATGTTTTTGGAAATCTATTTTCCATGTTTAGTGATTCTAGCTCTAAAATTGAAGATATTCATACAATTTTTGGGTGTTGTCCGAATTTTATTTTATTTTTTCGCTTTTGAGTTTTAACATTTTCTGGTCCAGAATAATATGTATTTCAGGTTTCAAGTCTCTAGCTTTAATGTTGTCGAAGGTTACGTTCATTTATACGGACATCTATATTAAATTGCTAAAGTTATGTCTTGTCCTTATGGCTTTACAGAGGATAGCCAAATTTATAACGATGCCACAAATTATATTAATATTTTTAAAGCGAACAGTCAAATTTACAACGATGCCACACATTATATTATTATTTTTAAATTTGAAGTTAAAAGCTTTAGTGGAGGAAAGAAAACAACTCTTTTTTGATTTACACACTGCACAGTTAAATCCACACACTTAATGTGATTACAATTTAAATTGTAAGACTGTTGTTTTTTAGGAATAATTTATAGAATTTATCAAACACTTTTCATATAAAATTTCAACAAATGGATTCACCCTAATGCATATGTATGAACTGAACCCAATTCCAATCAAAAGCAGTTCCTACTGATTGCTTTGAGGTCTGGTCGGTGCTCAGCGTCTAGTGTTCCAGTAATTGCCAAATTGGCATTTTGTAATTGAAATTAAATACTTGGTCAAGCTGGGCAGCAAGCAGTTGGCAGCGTTCAAGGCAATTTCAATTAGGAACTTTCACAGAGATATGAAATTAAAATTATTTGCAAGCAGCTGTGCCCCTCAACTCACACATACCCATACGATGGAAACACACAAACAAACAAATGTAAATATGTATATATATATATATATATATATATATATGTTTATATGCATGTACTGAAAATGACGATTTTCGCCACATACAATGGGGCCGGGACAGCGCTGCCGCTGTCATTGAAAATGATAAAAAAATAAAATAGAAGTAGTGATAAAAAAAGAAAGTTAACTCCATACAAGAGTGCGAGACGAGCAGATACCCTTTCTTACACAAATTTTAATTGTTTTTTAGGAATAAAATCTAATTTCAATTGCTGCATTCAGCTGGAAAATTTAAAAATTTCAAATTAGTTAATAAATCTTATCTTAATAATTTCGATTAGGCTTTGGATATTTTTAGTTTGCGTTTTGATTTCTAAACGGGATTTGCATAGTTGTTTCTTTGTAGGGCACAAAATAATAGCTTCAACAGTTTTGCTTCCAAATTGAGAATACCCAAAAAGCAGCAGAGGAAATTATGCAAAAATAGAGGAGGACATTGGACTGATGACAATTTTGCCAAATGACAAATAAAAAAAAAAATAAAATAAAAAAAAATAAATACCTAAACAACAAAAAATATGTGCAACTTTTTACGCCCTCATCCGCAACTTTGGCAATTCCATTTTCACAATCATGCGTTGAACTCTGAACTTTTGTATGTGTTGCGTCCGCATGTGTGTGAGTATTTTGGAAAACTGCTTTTCCAAAATATGCCAACATAGAAATGCTCTGTCCTAGCAAAACTTTTCTTTTGCTTTTCATCGTCCTTATTGGTCGTCGTTGTCGGTTGTCGGTTGTCGGTCACAGTTGTGTCGGACACTCTTCGTCCCGCGTCATCCTATGTCCCTGTGCCCTGGGTTCTGCGTTTTGAGTCCTGCACCCTTCATCCTGCTGCGACCGCACAGCGTTGGCATTTGGCGTTTAGTTGCGGCTATTGAATGTGCAAAAATTATTGTAAACTTTTCAGACACACACATCACACATCAATGGTCCAGTTAACTACGAGTGTTGGCCTTAGCCAGGCTAAGGGCCAAGTTCACGTGCGGGGAAGCGACGGGCTGAAGTTCCTGGTGACCGGCCATTGGCGTGGAAATCAATTAAAAATGCTTGTTGCCCAACTTTGTTTTATGTGGTTTTGTGTATATAATGATCGAAAGGACAGAGACAGACTGAAAGGGGACCTAGACGAAGCCAAAACAATAAGAAAGGGAATGAAATTTTAGGGTCGACGATTGAGAGTTAATGCTTACTTTCACTTTGCAAAACCAATATGTGATAAATTTTGCTGCCTCCAATGCTTCACGTAGCTGCAGCAAATGGTCCAACATATTGAAATTATGTTTGAAATTCAACTGATTGTGATGAAAAGATTAAGTATTGAAAGTTTATTTATCAGATATATTTTTGAAAGCATCCCACTTCCTTATCCATTTGTGAGTCCAGTCACTCATCTTGAAAACAGTAAATAGATCTTTTGAAGTGGTGTCTTTTACACACAAACTTTGACTTCATTTTTTCAACAAAAAAACCCGTCTCAGTGTTAAAGCAATTGCGAAAATTGCAGTTAGTCAGAAAAACAAAGTGTTTTATTTAAATAGATTAAAAAAGAAATGGCATTAAATAAATAAGTCCAAGTAAATGTAGTTGATAGTTTATTTTATTTATATAGTTTTCGAAGCCACATTTTAGGCAACCAAAATGTTGCATTTCAATTCATTTTTATAGGTTTACTTATACTAATCTCTTTTACCGGACTCTTGTGCGGGGCAGCTGCCTGTAAACTGTGGCAACCGATATGAAAAAAAGAGAGTAGAAATTTTGTTTCGTTTTTGTTTTGCTTTTGCTGAAGTATGTTTTTTGCAATTTAGTCTTCGTTACTTTTGACCCTTTTTTTGTTCGATTTCTTGTGTTGCGCCTGATTGGTTTCTAGCCCTGCAGTCGATAAGAACGCTATAGCATTTTATTTATAAAAAACTTGACTTTTGCCATTCTTTAAGGTCGATCGAATTTCAGTGAATTTCATTTGTATATTTTATATTTTTATTTCAATTTATTATGTACATTTGAAATATGTAATTAACAATTTTTAGGGTTGTTCATAAGGTGGTTATTAAATGTGCATTTGTATGTTATTAACTAGAAGTCGATTAAAATGAAAAGTAATAAATAGTAATAAAATTATAAGATAACTCAGAGATTAAAAAGATTATAAGAGCTTGAAAAAAGGATCTTAATTTGGTTCTCAGATTTGCAACGCATTAAAGCAGATATCTCCAACACCATAAAGTATCTATATTTTTTATCAGCATCATTAGACGGGATTAAAAAAGATTATTAAATATGTTGCATAGTGTAACTGATACTGGAAGATAAGCTATCAATGAAAAGCCACTTAAATAGTACGTAAACTTAGGTTTTCAAAATTTATATTCAAGCTTAGTGGTGGATAGTGTGAGTTGGTGTGAAGTGGTGTTGGTGTGGTGTGGTGCTAGCTTTTGCTCCATTGCTCGTGGACGCTGTACTTACAATGCCCTCATCAACAAACACACTGGCACTGGCACTGGCACTGGCAAAAAAGTGACGGTATCTCGCATAGAAATTAAAAGTGAAGCACGGGCCCGTCAACACTTAACTCCATCATCATTCGCCTCGTCATCAACCGTATACACAGTCACAGTTTTATCCTCATTCATGCAATGGCGCACCGCACTTTACTCTAAAGCGGATTTTTTTTTTTGTGTTGTGGCTTTTGCACTTGTATAGCAGAATCCACAAAAAAAAAATAAAATAAAAATGGGTAGAAGAAGGTACGTACATATATAACTGTGTCCAAAATCCACTTTGAGTTTGTGCTTAAACTTGCCCTTTGCTTTGTTTCTTGGCCATAAGGCGTACTTAAAGGCGCACTTGGCGCCGTTACGTAAGCAACAAGCGAAAACCAGAAGAAAAAACAGAGAACGGCATAGAATGCTCAACAATGTTGCACTAATTGCGCCAGAGGAAGCGTCTACACGTCGCCACTCAGCGGCACTCCTTTCACTTACTCCGGCCACCCCTTTGTCACCCCATTGCATTGAATTAAGCTAAATTATTTCTTTTGCCTGTTTTTGTGTTGTGCTATTTGGCGGACTGCCTGGCACCAACTGCATTTGGTTGAGTACTGCTGCCTGTTGAATATTTGCCTGATTGTCCTTTAGTCCTACAGTCCTTAGTCCTCTTAGTCTGTTACTCTGTAATGCGCGCGTCATAAAACGGTTTCGAGTCTTTTGGTATATTTCCGACAGCCGGCCAAAAACATTTATTTAATTGCAGTATTGTTGTTGCCCCCTTTCCATTTCCCCTTCTCCATACACAGCACCCCGTTTACGTCCCCGTTCCTGTTCCCGTTCCATTTCATTCAGTAACCCTCTTTATCAATGGGCAAATGTGCAAATTTTCAGTTTGTCATTGTTTGCATTTAACCTAATTTGAAAGCCAACTGCTTTTGTGCATTACAAACACGTTCGTAAGCATAAATATTCGCAGCATATATAAATATATTTTCTTTTTGTTGCCTATATGTGTATTACTTATAATATTTTGAATAAAGTTTACATTAGCTCAGACTCAGAACTCACAACTAATCAAAATTATTAGAGAGAGAGATAGAGCTAGACAGAGAGAGAGAGAGGCAGAGAGGGGTAACGAAATAAAGCAAACTAGGCCTAACAAAAAGAATTGCTTTAAGTTGTTTGGCTTTTTGTAGATAGAACCATTCTACTTCGTCAACTCTTCAAATTATATATATTCTCATCAGAATCTGTGAATCTGTATGAACCAACCAATCTGAAAGACTATAAAAGCTAGACACATAAGTTAATTTAATTTGATCAACGACTTGTAGTGTTGTTATAATATCGATAAAAATCGAATACCGATAACAACAAGGAGCACTACCTTAATTATGTTTCTTCCTAATTGGGCATATATTGTACTACTTGTGATAGGTCAAAACTTGGGCTTAATGTATCTTCTGGTCTAGAGCTCGACTAAGCCGAATTAAGAAAATTGATTTACAGCCTGGTCATTATTATTTTTGCTGGATAAATTTATGTAAGCAAGCTAGATTTCTTTATAGATTATACAAACTCAAACCCGGCAAATTAAGTTTTTAACATTATGGGCAGAATAGGGCAAATAGTAAATTCATATTGTGTTTATTCAAGAACACACTTATTTGACAAAACTTAATGCTGAAACTTTGTTTTTGTTTTCCATCGAGACTATGCTCAAATAATAGTGTATATTTATGTATAAGAGGTATATATTCTTAAATACTTACAGACGTATATTGAGAATTCCATGAGCGTGTCCGTTTATTTTGTGTCTGTCCATTGGCAGTGCCTTTCTTCATTTGCTCAGCGAGCGTCGGGACGCATCGTGTCAAATTGGCTGCCCAATAACAATAAAAAGGGAAAATATAAACTCGCCACTCTGCCGCCGCCGCAGCAGCAGAAGCAGCAGCATGGAGCCTCTGCTTGTCCCTGTCTTTGTCCCTGTCCCCATTTCCCCAAGTGGCTGAAGCACTAACCCCAACCCATGCCATCTCAACTCAGCCCACTCGTCCAGTGAAGCTTACATTTTATTGCTGTTAATAGAAAATGCTATGCACGGCTTTGGCTCCCTGCTTACCCCCATTCCCGCCTCGGTTCATGCCGCTTTTCTGTTTGCTTTCGTCACTGCGGTTTTAATATGACAATGGTTGCCATGAAGAGCAACAAGACCAACAATAACAACAAGAACAACAATAACAACAAGCGGACACCATTAGCTCGTCAGGCGCGTCGGTTTAAATGAGTACGTGCCGCAGCCCATACCCCATACCCCATACCCCATACCCCAAACACCCTTCCCCTTTCCAGGCCATTCGTGGTCATCCCCTAGGCGTGGGGGCTCCGATCCGGTCGCCGTTTCCCTTAGCGCCAATAAAATGCGTTAAGAAAAATAGTTGTAAAACGTTTGATGCATACTAAAATCAGTTGCAATTGATTTGGACCCCGTCCGGCCCCCGTTCATCGTTTGAATTTTTTTTATTTTTATTTTGAATGCGTTTCGCAGCTCATTACACGCAATGCTTTGCCTTGCCCCACTGCACCACTGCCCCGCTGCTTGACAAAATGGTCTTGTTAACTTGTAAGTCTGGTAATCTGGTAATCCATAATAAAACAAAGAAAAATTTATATGCACAGAGGTTTATCTGTGGCTTGCCGAAGATCAAATACTCTTGTCTAGAGAAACATAATATTTGTTTTAATGATGCTCAAGCCGTAACTTTGACAATCACACATTCTAATCAGTTTTTTTTTTATTGTTAATTAGTAAATAGTGGAGGGCTTATACTATCTGATCTACTCAACCTATCTGTAATGTCATTCAGTGGGTTGTTGGTGTTTCGAATTTATTTTTGATGAAACGATTTCAAATTCTACAAACATATTTTAAGTCTATCTAGTTTGCAAATCGATTGAAGCACGATTTTCAGTGTTGAAAGTAAAAAAAAATCTGTTCTGGTTATAAATGCCATCCTTGAAGAATATATAAGCAGATACTTGACAATTATATTTAAGCCGATCGGAACAAAACTAAAAAGTGACAGACAGCGAATTTTTGCCATTAATATCCCAAAAGGAAGCTGCTGTGTATAAGGTTTCTAAATGTTTCGGATTAGGCCTGGCGCTGATTGCTAATCTTCATTCAGATTAAGCTCTCAACTCTTAGGTAATTAAATTGAAATTAAAGTGTTCCATTTAATACGTTACACATTTTACAACGTGATGGAAACAACCTCTGTGAGAGAATTTCAATTGGAGGGTGGAGGGCGGGTGTTTGCCTGTGCCGTTTTTTGTTTATCTTTTATGAGTTGGCTCAATCGTTGTCCTTAAGTTGACCACCGTACCCAATGGCACAATTAAAATTACAGCAGCGGTCGGTTGGCCACAACGGTATCACATGCCACATGCCGATCATAACCAAAACCAAAGCGTAAAGCGTTGCCGCAAAGTTGAAGTTAAAGTTTTGTTGGCTGCGGTTTAATTGCGTTGCCCACTCCGAAGTTGATGCAAAGTTGTTTTACAGTAATTAATTGAGTGTCATATTTACGATGAAGTCGAGCTTAAGACATATCACATGTGACAGCCGTGAGTTAGAAGGGTCCCCAGTTTCCACACTTTCCGCAGCATCGGTGAAGGTTGCCACCTACCGTTTATTTTTTGTGTTGCCATAATTGGCTGCTTGGCATTAAAGAAAAGTAAATTATTGATAGCTTCTGTCGGTGGCAAGCAGTGGCAGAATCAACGGCAACCCAAGCAAAAACGTAAATTCATTTTTAAATATGACAAAACAATAACCCCACAGAAGCGCTGCAAGTTGGGGGGGCGGAATTCCGGTAATGTTAGACGGGCAAAAGAACAAGCTGTCGTTTTGGGTTTGTGTTTGTGTTTGTGTTCTGTCATGGCGTCAGTCATTTATGACGAAGCAATGTGCTTGTAATAGTACTCGTACTAATGAGCCACACACCCACACCCACACGCCCACAAACCCTAACACACACAGACACAGACACGCAGTCAAGGAGTGCGAAAAGTGGAGCACAAAAACAGACTCCCACAAGGCCATAATTTTTGCACAGTGAGCAAAACTGTGTTTGCTTGTGGACAATTGTTAGATTTGCTTCTCTCTATAAATTATTTGTTACAAAATGTGCACAAAATTAGATGAAGCTCAGGTGCAATTTTATGATTTTAAACACATTGCTTCGACAGAAGAAGTTTTGCACTCATTTTACACATAATATAAATAATTAATAAATAGCTTAAAGTTTGGTTCAGTTAACCTTCTCATAATAAAAATAAATAAATAATAGCAATAATAATATAATTTCAACAAATACTAAAACCAATTTTGTTAATATATTAGTAAATAAGATGTTTGCACCAAATAAAAAAAAAATAAAGTGCTTAAGCACGAGAAAAGACTGGAACTGTCTTTTCACATTTGATTAATTAATTACCAAACTTAAATAAATAATGATTTTATTAAATTTTTTATGTTTCATTTCAATGTCCAAGTTAATTTGTAGTTTGAGATTTTTCAATTGCGCTTAATTATTTAGTTAAAAAAAAAACGTAGGCATTTGTCCCACTGTGCGTGGGTCGCTTACTTTATTGCGTTGCATGGGTAAATGGTTGAATGGCAGTAGCTTCTGCGTATGAACATTTGAGCACATTCGTTTCAAATTATTTGCGCATTCGAGCAGCTGTAAACGATTACGTAAACGCACACACACACACACACACACACACACACATACATACTTGAATATTGAGGGAGCTGTCGCGATTCAGGACGATACAAATACTTATCAGTCCTTATGTGCGGCAGTGTGTGTGTGTGTGTATGTGTGTGTGTGTATGTTTTGGGTGCTGCCAATTGCCTGGACCCCGTTTTGTGTTGCACATGTCCAAAGTCTGCGCCCTGCTTGGCACATTATTGAGCCGTCTATGCAACACATTGCCCCACACTGTGGGGCTGCCCGTGGCCCCAGCTTGCCATTTTCTTGCTTGCCTCATTTTTTTTTTTGCTGTTTGGTGCTTAAGTTCGACAACTCAATAAAATGTGCTTTATGGCAAAAAAGAAGAAAATAAAAAAAGCAAAAAAAACTGAAAAGAAAAACAGTAGAACACAGCAAAAGGCAGACACGGTCACAACCCATTCCAGGGGCTAAAAGTAAATGTTTGTTGATACTCCGAAAAGTCCTTTCGCTTGCTGGCTGTGCACAGCAGCTGGTTCCAGCTATGGAGCTGGAGCTCTAGGTCTGGTTATGTTTTCTTTACCACTTGCTACGGCACCGGCGCCCTGGCAATTGATTTGCCATAATTTAAGTTTCTCTCTTTTTTTTTATACCCCCAAGCCGCACGTTCTGGTGAGCCATTGGCAAAGGCTACGGCGACGCTTTGTTTCTACTTATTTATAAATGAGAAAATCGTTTTATGATAACGGCTACAAAAACTGCCTTTGGCTGGCTGGAACGTGGCACGGGAGCACGAGGCACGAGGCACGAGGTACGAGGTACGGGGAACGGGGCATCTGGTTTCATTTTATTTTATTCAACACATACATATATTTGCTTAAACAAGGATTTTCAAATTCAATTATGAGCATACAATGATTGCAATGGCTGACTTTTTGGCTTTGTTGTACATTGTGTAAAATCCAAGGTCTTCTTGCCATCTGTGCAGTCAAAGAGCTTTAATCAAATGAAAACATCTTGAATTTGCACACTTTATGTGTTTTATTTTCTAATTTTTTTTTTATATAAGATTATATATATTCTTATATAAGACTATAATTCATTGCGAATAATAACAGGAACTTAAAGTCTATAACATAAACTTAAAGATAGTTTTTAACATTAAGTGCTGCATATTAATTTCAACGTCCAATAGTCCAGAGGCGCTTTAATCTTCGGCGTGTGGTGTTTGACCCAAGTGTCCACTAGTAATCATACACATGCCGTATAACTGTCGTTAGACTGAAGTCGCTGTCCAGCGTCCTATTGCTCACAGCTGTCTTTGAGGACCTTGTTCTGCAAAACTTAAATTTGATTTACTCAAGATTTTGCAGCTGTGCTCCAAAATGATATCCTACATGTCCATGAGTGCACGATGACGCCCCTAAAAGCCAGCAGCTTGTTGCTCATGCTGAGTTTTCTAGATGGATTCAGCAACAAGTTTCGTCCTTTTGCGTGTGCGCCAGGTAAGTTTCCGTCGAGATAAATACCCAGGTAGCGAACATGGTTTTCCTAAGGTATGACTATGTTGGTGAGTCGGACGGATCACTATGTTCCACCGGTTGGCCCAAGAACTAAAAGCATCCAAGAACCTCTGTGTAAATGGAGCAGCTCTCTAAGCAGTGGTGGAGTTGTGATTGATTATCTTTTGTCGTTCGGTTTGTTTAGCATACCTTTAAGGGCGTGCTAAAATCCTTCTCCCTTCGATCAAGTCCCACATCCAAGTTAAACGAAAATACCTTCACTTATATAATTTTGGCGAAAGTCAAAAACAAAGCTTCTAACTATGGAATACAGCTCCGGGGCAGTGTCAGCACATCAAACATTGAAGTCATTTAAAAATCCCAAACCAAAGCTCTACGATTAACCTCAAAAGCCCATTATTTGACCTTCTGGGCAATAGCTCAACCGTAAGACGACTCTGCTCGATCACCCACTTAAAAAAAGTAGTACAAAATTCACATAGTTAAATTGATCATCAGCATATTGTATTATAAAAAATATCTAATAATGTATAGCATATGGCAGGAACAGTGTTATGTATATATCTATGTCTCCATAAATATAAAATGTAAGGCATAAAAAATCAATTATTACACTGAACTTACAAAAAGTATTTTAAGCTCAGCATACCTATGTACTTATTTACAATATTATCTACAAAACTACGCTGACAAGCTGCAAACTATGCAAATTTTATGGCAGACCAAACAAAATAAGTGACACGCCCCCCACGCAGCGTTCAACATGCCACAATCACCGTCAGCAGTTAAAGTCGTAGACCGCGTAATTAAGGATTCGCGCATACTTTGGCGTGATAAGCGCTCGACTTGCGATTTGGACACGTCTGTGCTGTGTCCTGGCCAAGCTCTCACTCTTTGTGTGAAAGTGCGTATATATATATATACATATATATATATATATATATATATGTATGTGTGTGTGTGTGTGTGAAAGCGTAGAACGCAGCCAGGTACGAAGCAAAACTTAAAACTTTTGCTACTTTCCCTTTGCGATAGCAAAACTTGCAACTTGCGTTGTTGAACTTGCACTTAGCCGTCACGTTTGTGTTCACCTTCGCCAAAGCCATCATATCTGTGTACAACTATGTAGTTCAGCTGCTTGCCACCCAAGGATGGGGGTAGGGGAGTTGTAATTTTGGAGGTTTGAGGACGCGTCACTTAAAGTCAACTGCTCCGACGCGTTGGCAATTAATCAAAAAGGTGCGTGATTATCGCCTGCTGGCCGACAAGGATAAGCAGACGAAGACCAGGCTGCTTATTGCTATATTTGTGTGTGTGTGTGTGTGTGTGTGTGTGTGGATGTGTCTATCTGTGTGTGGTTATGTATGCATGTATGTGTAGCCGTGCGTGCTTTGTGGGGCTCAAGTGTAAAGAAAGCAAATATTAAAACATATTTTAATCTAGCAAATGCAATGCCCGACATCTCTCTCATTCACTCGCACACACACATTACTATATATATATATATATATATATATATATATATATATATGTGTGTGTGTGTGTGCTGCTGGTAAATAATAAATTTATCATTTGTCAGCAGTTAAATGCTTTGGCGTAACGTGCAGAGAGCGCACACACAACCCGGCGACGAATTAATAATTCATTGCGTATACGAAGCGTTGCCCAGCAGACACAGGCAAACTGTCATACGAATATGACACACACACACACACACACACACACACATGCAGAGTCGCAGCAATAAATCGTCAAGTTTATGTTTGAAGTGTTTATTGAATCCATGATATTCGACGCATTGCTGCCCGCACGTTCCGTCTGCGCCTCCTGTTTGCCCATCGAGGAGTCATTTTGTCATTTGTGCAAATATTTTATCAACGTTTTGTTGCTGTTGCTGTTGCTGTTGCTGTTACAGTTGTTGCAGGGCGATCGGTCAACCCACCCTCACACACAACATATAGACATGTTGTTGTTTGGTTTTATAGGCCCGTTAGCCACTAGCTGACATAAATGTCTTTGCCGACGCCTCGTGCCATTTTTATTTGTAAATCCTTTCGACGTGTCGTCGATATGTCGGAGATGCTTAAATATTTGCACAGCTTGCCGGGAAAACGGTTATGGATGCTGCCACATCACCTTCACCTTCACTCTCCCTCTCTCTCTCTCTCTCTCTCTCTCTCTCCACTTAATACCCATCCACCTCCAACTACTCTCTCTAGGCATTCTGTTCAGCAGTTACGTGGGATTTGTTTGGTATTTGACCGTGCGTACGTGGCAGCCCAGACAAAGCGAATTCTACTCAACTCGAATCGACTCAGCTCTACTCAACTGCTGGGATATGTCTTATACAAATATTGAAATAAGTATTTCATACACACACGCACATACATCAACACCAACACACAACACGCAGTTGCACAAATGACAAAGAGCCATGCAGACAGTCAGATAGTTTGGCCAGTCAGATAGATTCTCTGTTGCTTAAGTGTCGCACTGTTATTGTTTGCGCAGGCAAGTGATTGCTGTTTGCAACACACTCCGCAAACCCCTCGGCTCCCCGCCCCTCACCAACCCAGCCCAGCCCAGTCCAGCGCAGCCGGCCCACCCATGTGAGTTGCTAGCAGCAACAGTTATCTAATGGCTTAGTTCAGCACTCCGGTCGAGCACCAGTAGCAAATCCTCAAAAGCGAATCAGTGAAAGAAATGCAACTAAGTGACTAAATAAGTGAGTCAAGTTTGACGCATCTATTATTATTTTCAACAATACATTCGCCTTTTTTAAGGAATTGTATTCTTGACTGAATTAGGTTTAACTTTCAGTTAAGTCAAAACCATTAATGATATATAAAGAAAATATAACATAATATCTCACATACATAATATCTCAATATCTAAATGATATTCATAATTTATTTAAACTAACTTTGAAAGGGCTTTAAGTCAAGTCGAAAATAAAAATGATACATAACAATAATAGAAAATAATTTTATTTTTAACTTTTTACCATCATATTTTTATGTATTATTATTTTTATAAATGATTGTTTATTAATGATTTTCAGATTTTTGTACAATCAAAAAACTAGTTTGCTTAATTTCGAGTAACTAATAATTAATTAAGTTTTTATTTTAGTAATTTTAATTAACAATAATTAATTATAATAATAATTTTTTTAGTAATATCGGCGACACTATTATTATTTTTAACATCTGCAGTTATTTTTTATCAGTGTAGGCGAAAAATTTTAAGTTTTGTTCACCATTTATTTAAATATATTACTTTATTTATTCAAAATTCGTGAAACTATTAATATTTTTATTGGTAGAGTTTGCATTTGTTCTGTTCAGTGTATGCGGTTGGGGTATTTGTGTGTTATAAATCGCCAACTGATTGTGGGTTCAGTTACAAATGCAACCACTTCAACACTTTCGCTTTCCACAGCTCACATATCTGGTTGTTCTATGAGTGTGTGTGTGTGTGTGTGTGTGTGAGTATGAGTGTGTATGCGTGTGTGTGTGTGGCTATGCGCTTATGTGTGCCAGGCAACCGCAAAACTGGGCTTAGCTTTTGCATTGCCAACATCTTTGGCACTGAGCCCGCGTGTAGTCCATTAAATGAAACTTACTTCATATTGTTAGGCTCGTTGCCGCGAATCCTGCGCCACCCCCCACTCCCCTGCCCTCGCCACAACGTGCAACGCTCTCTGTGTTTTTGTATTTGTGTACTAAATTAAATGATTTTTCACGCCAGACCAGACCAGACCAGTGCCAGGCAAGGCCAGTCTAGAGACCAGAGCAGACCACGCCATGCGGTGCGTCCACAACATTTTTATGTGTTTGTTTGTGGCAACAGGAGCTCGGGCCATAGGACTCTGGCTAGGCTGACACGGGCTGACAAGGTCTGCCCTCTTCAACGCCACCCACCCCCCAGCCTCGTCTGCCTTTTTGGCAATGTTTTAACGTTAATTCATGGTCGTATTTTTATGTTGCACTCGTTGCGCGACGATGCCACGTCGCCTTTATTGGCCCAACGGCAGCGCTAAAGTGTTTACTAAATAAGCAGAAGCAGATTTCTTTTGTCTTTGGATGCCGCTGGTCGCGGATGGCAGGTCGCAGGTCGCGCTAATGGAATGGCTTTTGTATGGCTTACCTGACAGCCATTGGGCGGGTGACTTATTTAATTAAATCAGTAGCGGCTTTAAAGCGCTCTCTAAGGCTCCTAAGCTGGCTAAGTAGGCAGCTCTCACCCCTAGTTGCATGATGGCCTTCATTGTTGTTAGTCTAACGACAGTTCTAAAGCCAAGGTGAACAAGCCTCCCCTCGCAAAGCAAAAAGAAAAATAAAAATAAATAAATAAACAAGGAACCAGAAAACAACACGCAAAGACTGCTCATAAAAGTTGCAAATTGCGGCAGCACATTGACGAAATGTAAACCGCAATGGTAACCAAAAATCAGAGAATCAAACCAAGCCAACAAAACAGAGAGAAGTACCCAAAAAGGACACGGTTACGGACACATGCTCGTATCACAGATATCATAAAAATGTGCAGCTTGCAACAGTTGCTGCTGCTGTCGAATGCGACGAACGAGTGACAACAGGCAACAAAAAAATCTTCCCAAAAGATACTACGTGGCACCGAAATTGCTGCACAGCGCATACAACATTGTCCAGGCCAAATTGAAATGAGTGCGTGTCAAGACACGACAGTCATTGTTGTTGTATAACATGAATACTGCTGAAGGTTATTTTGCTTTAAGACTTTCATGTTCATATGAATAGTTAATATATTTATGAATATAAATAGTTAATTTATTAGATACCAATAAGCAAATACATCCCTCATAAACTGAAGGCTTGTTTTGCGATATACTGAATTTAAATTTAAATTCATTGACTTAATAATACAAAATTCACATATTGGACTCAAGCAGTCTCAATCTGAATGAAAATATATTGCAAGCACACAAGAATATTTGTTGTATTTTCGGATCTTCAACAAATTGAAATTAAATCATTATTTTGTTTATTTCTTTGCTGCTCCCAAAAGTAGGCAGTATTTTTTCTTTTTAATTTGTATAAAAATAGAATATGTATGTATGTATATAATATATGTATCTTGTATCTTTTTACACATGATTATAAGTATAATTTTGATAATATAAGATAAAGCAAATTAATAATTCGTACATCGAGCATTTTGCTGACGGTATCATTTCATTATCTGTAATAAGCCTATGCTTATTTTATATGATATTAAGTTAAAAAAATTTCAACTTGTAAATAGTAAATGCAGCAAAATGATCGATATACGAATTAATAGTTTGTAAATAGACACAAGCCATTTGATTAAATAATTTTTAACAATTGCTGATCGATAATTTATTTATTTATAGCGACGAACTAAAGCGAAGTTGGAGGAATTTATGTAAATATGTAGCTACATTTGTGTAGATATGATATGATAGAGCACGAGCCCATCTCTAATGTTTCATCAGGGTATAGGTTGGACGTATGACATTGGATGGGTAGTGGGAGTGGCAATAACTTAACGATCCCCGAGTGGAAGAGGTGCAAGTGCGAAACAGGTTGCCATAGCCAAGAGCTGTTGAACTTTTGGCAGTGTGGCACACGAGCAGAGGTAGGCACGGGGGTGCTGGCGGTAGATGTGAGTGAGAGAGTCTAAAATAAATCTTGCAAAATAAGTTTTCGTGAACGGCGATGGCGATGGCGTCAAAACGCTCAAAGCAGCCAACAACAAACAACAGCAACAACAACAACAATAACAAAAGCGAGTGGAACAACAGTAACGCAAATGACACGAGCTAAGGGAGGAGCAACAGCAAAAGCAACAGCAACAGCAACAGCAGCAGCAGCGTCGACAGGCGGCTGCCTGGCAAAAATAGCCTTATCAGTTCCTGTTTCCTGTCGAAAGTTTTCATATTTTTGCGCGTGGGTGCATCAGCAACAGCAGCAACAGCAGCAGCAGAAGTAGAAGCAGCGGGCAGCAGCAACAACAATGGCAGAGAAGTAAACAGCGCGATGACGGCGACAAAGCAACACACGGAAAGTGTTGCCATATATATTTTTTTTTTCGCATTGAGTTTCAGATGCTGCGGCTGTGGCTGTGTGGCTGTGTGGTTGCTGCTGCTGTTGATGCTGTTGCCTTTTGATTTTGCACAGTTCGCAGCAACTCTGGAGCCGAGCATAACAGTAACCACAATAAAAAGCAGGAAATATTTAAACATTTTTCTTTTAGTTTTGCATGTAACGGCAGCGACGCCGACTGAGGCGCAACCATTTTCACACTTATTGTCAGATTTTGCTTTGTGTTTTGCCTTCGTTGCCGCCAACAGCAGCGTCGTCGTTGTGTCGTTTTGCTGTGAAATGACGCACAGCCGAGATAACACGTCGCACTGGCAAAAGCTGCAACAATTTTTATGTTGCAGCTGTAAATGTGGCCGCTGGGGTTGTAGATGGGCCACCCAACCCTTAAAGCAACCCCCTCCCCCTACACACCTTAAAACCCCAACCGTCAGACCCAGCCAACGACCGACCAACCCAGCTCTCTGCCCACTATGCCACCAGCCATGCCACATATGTTGCGCATATGCCTGCCAAACGCTCAATTTGTTTTGCCTTTTGTCAGCCGAACACACACACACGCACACACACACACATATATGTGCGCCTGTGTTCGTTGATGTCATTCTTAAATTTACAGGATATGTGCATAATTTTGCAAACGGACAATGCGCCTGTCACACTCACTTAAGGACACTCTGTCCCACCCAGCCCAGGCTTGCTCTGCCCTGCTTAGTCCTGCCCTTGCCACATTGTCAGTGTCAGAGAAGCAGTCGATTATTTCACCGAGCTTTAAGTTCATGCCCAGGTACTGAGTTCCATATGCAGCCACCTGTGTTGCAAGTCCTAACAAATTA
This sequence comes from Drosophila villosipedis, assembly GCA_035043025.1. NCBI lineage: Eukaryota > Metazoa > Arthropoda > Insecta > Diptera > Drosophilidae > Drosophila > Drosophila villosipedis. The sequence goes on along the minus strand of JAWNNF010000024.1, from coordinate 14,108,635 downwards.
TATATTAAATGACATGACATCTATTTTATCATATATTCATATATTATATCTATCCATACATAACAATAGTGATTTAAATGGCGATCATATTTTATATATATATATTTTTTTTTATGTAAATATTAAAATATATCCCTGATATACAAATTAGTGAAGAAATTTAAATAAAAAAATTAACATTATTTTTGTTTAACATTTTAGTATATTTATCTAAAAATTATTCACAAACTTCAATAGTTTTTTTTTCTTTTTTTTTGGCAGCTTTAATTTAATTTTTTAGCTTTATTATATCTGACGAATTTTCTTTCTATTTTCACATTTTAAAGTTAAATCCAATAACAAAATTTGGACTTTTTACAGTACTTTACAATATATACTAAGTAAATCACTTCTCGACAACAGCACAACAACTATTATGATCCTTGCATTTGATTAAAAGTTTTTTGTTATTATTTGTTTTGCTGCAACTAATTAAATTTATATTATTATGTGTTTAGTCTGGAAAGCTTTTCAATGAAATAAAATACATAAGTAGATTTAAATGATTTTTCAAGAACGTAAAATGATTACAAATTTCCGTTGCTTGCATAATGCTTTGTTTTGCACATTGTTTTTATCATTTTATATTCGCAATGCTTTGATCAAAAGTTAATAAGAGCCTCTTGATTACGCCGAATATATGGGCCGTGTAGCCTAATGGATAGGGCGTCGGACTTCGGATCCGGAGATTGCGGGTTCGAGTCCCGTCATGGTCAAGTGTAAATTACATTATTTTTTTTTATAGGTTTTTTAAAATCAATTTTTTTATTGTTTTTTTTTTAAGTGAAAAATTTAATAAAGCCATAAGTTCTGTTATTAGGTAATATTTTTAATTATATTTGCATGGGATATTTTAATTTTGTCGTCAAGGAGACAACTCCGAAACTATACTATATATACTATAGGTATATGTTTTTGATCAGCAACTGTCAATATAGCCATAACGGTTTGTATGTCTGTCGGTCTATTCAGTTACATGGCAACTAGTCGCACTGCTTTAAGGCTTAGTCTTAATGATACATGTAACGCATCCGCCCTTTTTGCTGCAGACCGAACATTTCTATCGCTATAGCATATAGCCGCTATAGGAACAATCGTTCGAGAGATGATCGCTTATATAAAATACCCTTTTGCTTACCAAGCCAACTAGACCAAACTTACTTTTTTGACAAAAATTTCTCAAAGTCGAACTTCAACAGATATAGATATATATAGATATATATATATATACTTGGATAAAGATATAAATATAGATATAGAAATAGATATAGATATAGATATAGATATACACATAGATATACACACAGATATAGATATAGATATGGATATAGATACAGATCTGACTTTGAGTGTGACCTACAATTTCAATTAATTTTTTGCGTTTTGAATTTATCTGTGCCGATTGATATTTGTAGACATTTAATAAAAACAAATTAATATTACTATTAATATTTCAACATATTTTTCGAATTTATGGAAAAAAAGAAAGTTAATTTGTGACAATATTGACAACATTCTCTTGACAAGTCATCATAAGCAAACTTAGTATTTTTTAAATTTATATAAGTTAAATGATATTTTGTTGACTTTAAAGAAGATAAGATTGTGTATTTATTATGAGTATAAAGTTTATTACAATATGTATATTTGTTTTTTACTCTTCTTATTGTTTTGAGCCATTTTATTTTTGGTTTTGTAAATGGGCTGTGGCACGTAGTGTCTAAAAGTAATTGTATCAATGTGCACTCCCAGTTATTGATATATATACAAATATATATAGATGTATGCATGCTAGTATGTTTATATGTCTGGTTGGGTGTGCCTATGAGAGTTTTTGACAATAAGTTTCAATTTCTGCAGCAAGTGTGTGCGTAGATGTCTCCCTGTCTGTCTGTCTGTCTGTCTGTTGGTTGGTTGTGTATGTGTACGAGTAATACAAGTAACACTTATCAAAAGTTTGCTGCTAACACATGCAAATTGAAATGTGTGACACACACACACGTGCACACACACACACACACACAGATGTTGTCACATTGTAGCCAGCAGTTTGGCACACGTAGTGAATACACGAGTCTGGGACACACGTGCACGTAAATACACCCATGCCACAAAAGCATGCCCCATCCTCACCTGCTGAGGCAGCAGCACCTGCAGTGGCTGCGACAACGACGGCGACTTTGTTTGTGCCTAGGTTGGGTTGGATTGGATTGGGTTGGTTGGTTGGGTTACTCGTCTTCGAGTAGGACATGGCCTCTAGCTTCCGCCTGTTTTAACACCTAACAACCAAGAAAGCAACAACTTGCGCTGCCGCTGCATACTTATTATAGCTGCAGCATGTGTTTTCCTACTGTTGTTGTTGCTGATGTTGCAAAATCCAAAATTCACCCACAAGCCTGTGTGTGGGTGTATGTCTGTATGTGTGTGTGTGTGTGTGTAAACGTGTGCGGATTTCAACATGAGTTTTAGAAACAAAAGTTTTTGATTTCTTTGTTCTGCTCGTTGGTTGTTGGGCTTGTTTTTTTTTTTTTTTTGTTTTTTTGCTCAAGGTTTTCCGACTTTTTTTATTTTTATATTTTTTATGCTTTTGTCACAGTAACTTTTTATTGGAGAAGCATACGCGCTGTTGTCAGCTCGAGTCTTGCTTGAACTAATGCGACAATTCCAGCAACCATCCCTATCAGCGTTAAACCCTTTTGTGCTTGGGCGTAATTGCAGCACTTGGAGCTGTCAAAGTTTGGCATACGCATTTTGATTTTCTTACAAAAAAACACAAAAAAACAGCAGCTGCAATTGCATTTAGACAAAATTTGCAGCATAATTGCATAATTAGATGCATGCGTGGGTATAAAGACGCAGAAAAAGGAATGTGAGCTGTGAGCAAAAGTTGCTTCACTTGTAATTGAGTTAAATTTATTGCCAAAATCTTCAGACTAACCCCTCAGAATCTTAGAGAGACTTGGTCGAGCTGTCGAGACTACGCGACTGTATTCGTAATTTAATATGACTGACACTCGCTTCTGTTCGCGTTGACAAGTTTAATCCCGCTATTTTGCCCCCGAAATCATCACATCTCTCCTACGCTTCCCGCTCCCCCCTATCATCAACATTTTGGCCAACTTTACGTCTATCGTCTATTGGACAATTAAGCCACTTTGCGACAGGTTTGACAGCCTTACTTTGAATTGTCAGCTGCTGATGCAGACGTTGATGCCACTGCTGCTGCTGCTGCTGCTGCTGCTGCTTTCTGATGCGGCTCCTTTTGTGGGCTATGCGCTCAATTTCATTTGGAGACAATTTCAGATTTTCGATTGGGCCACGGACACAATTTTCGGGTTCTTCTCTTGGCCTTGTCTATGGCTGCGATTGAATGCCGCAAAACTTGAAGTTCAATTAAATTTTCAGTTTTGCAGCTTTTGTCATATTTGTTGCTTTTGTTTGATCGTTTCGTGTTGGCAGACATTTGGGAAATTGAAAATGATGAAATAACGTTGCTGATGCTATCGCAATGAATTGTATTTCTATATATGTATGTAAGGGTCTCTATCTATATGTCTCTGCTGGCTCTCTCTCTCTTTTGTCCTTTCGTCTTTTAGAATGCTTCCCCACAGCGATGATTACAAAATGCAATTCGCATTAAAAACTTTCTGTTTGGCCAAGTTATGGGCAAATAAAAGTTTTCGGCATTCGGTTGGTATGATTGACGCATTTACCATTTGGCTGGACAATTGCAGTTGCAGCTGCAGTTTAATCTGTAAGGGACCTTCATTTATTATGAGTGGTATCTAGATGCTGGTTGTAGCCAGTGTGCTGTGGGCACTGGTGAGGGAGGAGAGGGGGTGCTGAGCGATGTCAGCCTCAGCCTTAGCATCAGCAACGGCAACAGCAACTGGCGGCAGTTAATCAACCACTAAGTGGCAGGCTTTCATCTACAGTCGTACCTTTGGCATGATGATTAGGCCATGAGTTCTATGATAGCCGACCGGCAAAAAAATAGTCGAAGCATTTTGCCGAAGCATATTGTTGCTGTTGTTGTTGTTGCTCGCAAGCAGGCAGGCAGGCCGACAGAGGCGCCCAACCGCGTTGCTGCTTGCCGCAAACGCAAGCCGCCAAATGCCACCACAGCTTGTAGCAATTGTCGTACCATTTGTCAGAAGCACGCGTGGACACTCCTCCCTCGCAGCATGCTGCGCATGTGCCGAGAACTGTGTTCACGTGCCGCCTCACCGCTGCCATCTAGAAGTGTTGCGTTCCACCACGTGTCAGGCATGTGGATGGCATGCGGCACATGGTGGATTCTGTTCATTTCGAAAATCCACTTCGACAATTGGCAACGACGTTTGGCAGCTCGTCCGTTCGGCAATGCAGCTCGGCCCGAGGCCAGCATCCAGCATCCAACGAACGCCGACAACGATGTGTCGCCAAATAGCCGAACGAACGTTCGTCTAACACTTCGGGATGCTGTCCTGTGTGTGAGAACGTGTGCGAGGCGTATGCGTTTTCAGTTGATCAACAACGCTTCCATCGGCTAGTTGATTTGACGCTGCACTGGGCACTCTTTGGCACACACAGTTAATTCACATTCCAAATTCGAACGCGCGTGTTTTCGGTTCTTGGAATGCAAATCGCTTCAAATCGCTAATTATCATTAGATTGCCTTTAATTATCTAAACAAATATCGTCAGTGTGCTATGTGTGTTTGTGTTATATTTTTTTTTGTTTATGTACTCGACTGCACATTGTGCTAATGTTGTGGAGAAAAATGTTTTTGTGCTTTCTGGGGCTCTCGAATCGAAACCGGAATTGCCCCAATGTCTGAGAGTTGGGTCATCACTCAGACTCGATATATGAACAACTTTTGAAAAAAAAAGAAAAGAAAATCAAAACGAAATACAAAGTATACAGAATAATACCAAATGTGTATCATTTCAAAACTACATCTGCATCGCTATTATCTGGTTCTCATCAATCGCAATGATAAAATGCTGATCGTGGTTCTGTTGATTGTGGCGCTCATCGAAGGTAAAGCCAAAAGCAGAAGCAATCAAACCTATTAAAATCATCAACATTTTTATGCCTCTAAGTAACTCCGTGTGTGTTGAAATTTTGAAGTATATATCTGGAAATTCAACAATAGTGTTTAGTTTATGAAAGAAAGATTTAAGTTGCATGTCTTAGTTTCTTTAATAATGATTGCTAATTAGTTCACTTTATAATTTGTTCGTCGATATTCGTATATTTCTTGCTGTCCGATCTCAGATCTTTAATATTTATAACATTTTGTTGCATCCTTTGCGGATAGTATTTTAGGTATAATCAAATTTTGTGGTATACTTTCAGGATTTACTGAAGGTTTGCTTATGTGTGTTTTTAAGACACATAATAGATATGTGCTTGTCAATCAAATTAAAAATGGCAATTAAAAAATATGCAATTATTTCATTAATTGTTGAAATGTAAAAATTCACTAAATTGACATTCAGACTGGTATCTAATTATTAATTATTATCTAAAAAAGACACATCACTTAAATAGTCATGTAGATGGTTTTGCAATAAAGTCGCATTGAAAATTAACGATCTGGATATTATATACACTTGATCTGATTAATCAAATTGCTTACATAGGAACATGAGGCCGGTCATAAAATGATTAATGGCATTAAGATGTCAGTAGCTGGAAACAGTTCTGAAAGCTTATATAATCTTCATCATCCCTGAGATCGCATATTTTTCTTGTTTTTTTTTTTTAAATGGTATTTTGGCGAGAAAATAGATTGCGCGTCTAATATTAGTAATCTAAATAACATCAGAAAAGTCACATTCATAGCACTCATGGACTAATATCCCGCGTGTGATATTCTCGTCGGTTGAGTACTTATGCAATTAAGGAGGTAATAAAAGCTACCGATGCATAGGGCAATGTTAAGTTGTGATTGAATAATTTTAATTATTGGTGGCCACCAACCTTATTGAAAATTAACTTTTGAGCCCAACTTAACACTGCCAACTTATGAACCAACGTACAATGGTCAAAAGCAGAAAAGTTGGCCACTAAATTTATGAAATACTCATTAACTTTGCAATTGTACTTCATTATCCAATATTAATATAAAAATTCCACATTTTTTATATTAAATTCCATAACCGGAAAAAGCAGTGCTTGAGCAAAGCTTACACTGAACAAAATGCAAGTTTCTGGTAAAGTCAGGCATAGCAATTGATTGTAAATCGGATTTTAGAATTTAATATTAATTATTCTAAAATGGATTGCCAATCAAAAACTGTGCGCCAATTTCAAAAGTTTATAAACTTCGGACAGGTTGACGGCTGGTCAAACTAAATATCAAATTCTGTTCAGAAAACTGATTTTTAACAAGTTTGCACTCTCACTTTAATGAACAAGTAAATTTGTACATGTGTGTACCATAGTATGATGGCGCCAAATATTTATATACTCGGGTTAATTCAGATGCCGAACACAGCATATGGCTGTTTTTAATGCAGTGTCATTGTCCAGTGTGTCCTCAACGATTGGGATACCGTATCGTTGCTTTTGGCATTAAGCCGTATAAATAACACACATGCAAATAAATAAATAAAATGAGCAGCAGCAACCGGCAAATGAAGACAACGGTGAATTTCATCGGCAAATTAATTGACCGTAGTGTCTGTTGTCCAAAGTTCGTAGTAACTCCCGGATCCTGCAGTCGAATGGATGAACTGATCCCTATGCCAACAATTGTACGAGTGCAATCATCTTATTATTTAAAGCAATTATAAGAGATGAAGGAACCAAATGGTGCCGAGGCTCAGCAATTGAATATTTCACAATTACGTCCATTTACTGTGGATGTCATTTTTAAACAGTTTGAGCTATTTTTTAATACAACATTTTTGGATTAACAACAGTTTACGAAATTGGTTCAATTCAATACCGTTTTTTTTTTCTTAAACAAAGACGCGTCCTTAATATTTCACTGAACAAGTTTTTTTTGTTAGTTTAGAGAAAAAATTACAATAAACATATTTGAACATAAATTATTATGGATATATCTTAAAAGTTGTTGTTAATAATAATAAATTGAATGAAAAAAAATGCAGTTTACTTATTAATTTCAAACCATATAAAACTTAGAGTTACTTAAGTTTTCACAAAATTAGCTAAGTGAAAAAGAAAAATTTTGGATTTTGGGGTATTGTCGAAAAGTGTTGCAATGAGTGATTCTCTATAAAATTGAACAATTCCAAATAAAATATATTGAGTAAATATGCAAGTGAAAAATGCTTAGAAAATAAAAACGATCATCTAATACTTTTTTTTGTATTAGTGACATTATAAAAAAATATTAATAAATCGTCTTCTGTGAGATTGATGTTGAGTGAAAAACTTAAATTTGGAACAATGGAAATGCTGTTGATCGAATTGTTTGAATGACGTAAAAGCGCATCGAATTCTGAATTCCGTTTTGCTGCCACCGAATTTCACTTAAAAAAAGCCATTTTGTATTAAACTGGCCGCTGTAATCATCACTTTAATCATGTTCAATTAACTGCTCTTTTAGATAATGAATACAACAACAAATGAAACCATGAAAAAATAAATAAATAAAGCGGAAGTATATGTATGCAAATTGACAAACGGCAAAATATGCAATGGGCAGAGCATAAATATTAACAATATATATATTTATACAATAAAGTGTGCATTGTGTGCATGTGTTTATGTGTGCGTGTGTGTGTGTGTGTTTATGTGTGTGCGTATGCAAATAATTATGATGTACGATGCGTGCTCAAAAATAAAAATAAACAAGCAGCAGGAATTAGCAACGGAGTGTCTACTCTTAAAATACCCTCCCTATTTTATTAAATTTGAATGGATATTCTCAAGTTAAACTTTTTGAGCATGATGGGTCAAACATAATATTTAATACATGTGTTTTGTATTGTTGATTATATCATTAGAAAAGAAGAAATACATAAAATTAATCATAAAATACGGGAAAACAATTAAATTATGAGCTTAAGGTTATTATACTATAATATGAAGCGTGATAAGTGCATTTATTAAATAAATTGAGAAGAACCCAAAAACAGCTCGGATACAAAGTTGATTTAAATGTGTTAAACTGGTTTACTTTATCAAGACAATACCCCAAAATCAATTACTGAAGCTGCTTCCTTAATCGGTGCTGCACTTCTTCTGTCACTGCCCGACATTATCTAACCTAACTTAACCGTTATTCACTCTTGTAGCGCTACACACATCGTCAAAAAGTTTGTATGCCCATCCGTGAGGGTATGAAAAGGGCGCTTAAATCACGGTTAACAATAATTCCCCAGTGATAATAGCGCAATGCAAACGCGTTTGTGAATGCATTATATGTGGAATTATGCCACATTGCTGGTTGCACGTTGCACGTTGCACGCTGCCAATTGGGCAGTTGGCAGTTGTAATGGCCGCTGATAATGAATGATAAGCATAAAAGTGAAAATAATTTTCAATTACAGCAACATTAATAACCGACAATAATCCTAAACAAATATTGGAAAATAAGGGCTGTCTGTCTGACCGCGTGAGCCTAGGGCTTTCTCTATGCATATGTGTGTGTGTGTGTGTGTGTGTGTGTGTGTGTGTGTGTGTGTGTGTGTGTGTGTCTGTGAGTGTGCATATCAATGAAATGCAAATTAATTGCCCAGCATGTGGCTGCAATTGGAAACGTGAACCGAGCGACTATAAATGATAAGCTACTTGCCCACGTGCAGCACGACACCAGACACACGGATAGCAGACACCCGGACACCAAACACCCGGACATCAGACACGAGGACACCCGGACACGCATTGGGTACTCTTAGAACAAATACGCAATGTGCATTAATAAACTGTAAGCTATAAGCCAAACCGCAATATTGCACAGCCTACAGTCAGACAGCATGACATTCTATTAGACATACATACATGCATCCATATATCTGTACATACATCCGTACATATATACGTAGATATGTATGTACGTCGAAAAGTTTTGGCACTTTGTAAATTGTATGCATTCGGTTTTGTCGTCCCATGAGTATCTTAATTGATACGACTCATGGCAATGGCTGCGGCGGTTCTTTAGCTTTTAGAGCATGCGACCGCCGCAGCCACAAGCGGATGCCGCCCTCCCCACTTTCCCCTTCCAGCATGCCACCTACCACTTGCCAAGCGTCCAGCTGTGGCATTTGGTTGGCTGCCCCGACCGCCACTTTTGCAGCACATGTTTATAAAAAAAAGGGTAGCTCAAAAAAGTTGCGCAAATTCGTTACTAAGTACTTAGCAACACCCTCAGACTTACTCACTTATTTGACAAGGGACAATGCAAATGCAAATGCAAATGCTCTTTGGGCCGAAAACTCAAAAATATTGGTAAATAATTCAATTAAGCAGGGCAAACAAGATATTAGATAGCGTCCTACTTGGGTTATTACTTTGAATCGATTTAGTTTTGAATCAAATACATCTATATTTAATGCAAACACTTGCATTAACTATTAAAATATGTCGTTCTTGGAATATTTGTTGGGAGCTAAATATTGAAATGTTTTTTAAATATTATATCAATTTTTAGATGTACAACATATATATCGACTCGACTAATGAAGGATAATAATGCATATATCATTTACGAGCTCGAAGATGTCTTCTTTAATGCGTTGCAAATCTGAGAACAAAATTAAAATACAGAGGTATACAAAGAAATCTAGTTCAACAATGTTTTTTTTATTATCGATTTGTATCGATATTCGTGAAATTTGGATTGTCATCGATAAAATGAAACGAGCAAGTAATTATGTTTATTAATTAAAAGAAGCATCCAGCTCTTAAAGTGGATGAGATCGGCTTGTCCAAACAGAATTAATTTTAATTTAAAAAAATCCCAAAAAACTTACAAAATCAATAATTGGTTTTAAACGCAGGCAGTGTGTCCTAAGTGTGCTCATTAAAGTAGCTAGAACTCGAGTCATTTTGATTGAATAGATAAACAATATGTAATATTCAATTGGCTTGTTCAACACGCATTTTCGATAGGTTAGTTTAATTTTAAATTTAGCTCAACGGCGGCATGGGAAAATTGAAGCGGACCCCCCTCCTTAAAGGGGCTGAAAAGTTTGGCAATTAAAAGCAACTCGTCGCTCATTTGCAATGCCTGCCCACTAAAAAAGGGCTGCGAACCCATTTCAAAATGTGTAACAAAAATCAAGACACAATTAATTGCAAGACGTTTGTTAAGACTAAATAAAAGTTAAAAAAAATCAACAAAAAACAAGAAAACATTAAATTGAATTTTTCTGTGTGTGGTTTTTTTTTTTTTTTTTTGACTAGTGCAAATTCAATTGCGAGTGCTACAAGTTGTAGACGACGACTTGTAAAAAAAAATGCAAATGTTCCCCAAGTCGTTGGCCGACCATTAGGCGCAGTTGCCACCAACCGCGGCAGCCACTTGCTGCCACTTGCTGCAGCTATCATTTGTTATTTGCTATTTGCCTTTTGGTAGTTCAACGCCCAGCAGCACTGGCAACAGAGACTAACTTGGCTATTTGATTTTATATATATATATATATATATATATATATATATAAAATACATATATATAATATATATATAAAATATATATAAGTCTATGTACATTTACCCTGTGTCAATAAGGAGTGCGAAAAAGGCTGTTTTGCGAGTTGAGATATATTTAAATAAATTGTCTATTCTCTTTTCAAGGTTAGTTTGATGAAAACTGATTTACCTAAAATCAACGAAATTTTCTGATTCTGTTTCTGATTCTGTTTTCGAAATGAGTATCAATAAGTCAATTTCAAGCACATTTATATACAAATTTGTCACGAAGTTTTTGCACATAAACAAAAAAAAAAAAAAAAATAACGCTTATACAATATTCACTGTGTATCGAATAGTGGTTGATGCTGGATATCTGGCAGTCGAGAACTTTTCCTTTTATATATTCACAGCTGCAGCAATTTAATGCCTTGTGCCTGGCTGGGCTGGCTGTTTCTTCAAGTTGCGTCTTTTGTCTTTCGGCGCTGGCAGTGAGCCTGTGCCTCAGCAGCTGCCTATTCCAGTTGCCGTCTCAAAAATTTGCCATTATCACCTATCATTGGCGCTTTGGCGTCGGGATTTGTGTGAGCGCCCCATAAAAAAAGGTGCCATGCAGATTGGCATCTTTGTATCTGTTTGGTTTCGCTCTACCTAAGCGTGGGGCAAGGCTGGTCGAAGCGGGGCAATGGCATATCGTGCCGTGCCATATATTTTGTTGCCTCATATAAACACACGCAGGACAAGACACTTTATTAACACACACACACACGTTCACACACACATTCACATACACGCTCACACACACGCACACACATTGACAAATACAAGCTTAACTTTTGCCAATGTCCTTAACCATAAATTTGCTTTGGTAAATCCTCATTGTCGTTGTGTGATTTAAACTTTTGGGGCGCCATTGCCAACAGTACCGTATTGAGGACGTCAGCCAAAGCCCGTCCCGTCCCGGCCCTGTCCTGTCCTGTCCTATCGTGTCCTGTGCCGCCAAAGTGACAAGCCTCTAGCCGGGGCAACGTAACCCACAGAATCCACCTTCAAAATGGTTTCGCGACATCCAAAGGGAGGCTAAGAAAATTGAAATGAAGCTGATGCTGATGCGGATGCGGATGCTGATGCTTCTGCATGGTCGTAGTCCCAGCGGAGACGCCTAAATTTATGATAACGTGCGAAAATGTGAAAAACATGCGACTGGACGTAACAGCGGGATGCAGCGCTTCGGGAGGGGTGGCTGGGGGTTAGCTAGTCTGACCGATGGGCATGGGTTAATTGACTTTGCCTGCAAGCGCGACTTGGCACAACTTCAATTCTTGTGACCGGAAAATCCAAAGTGCTCAGAAGCAGGACAGCTGAAGGGGAACGGTGGGCAGTCGGCAGCGGGTGGCGGGCAGCGGGCAGCGGGCAGCGGGCTGCTAACAGTGGGCCCTGGGTTCAGTCAAGTATTGTGACACGAATCGGGCCTCAACCTCGGGGTGACAAGTTCATTGGAGTTGGCACAATGCAGCAGCCCCTCTCGTTCTTGGCATCAAGTTGAACAGATTGACAAACAAGCCGCAGCCAACCAAGCAGGAACTACATTTGAGTGCAGCTGGTTTGGTCACTGTGGAAGTATGTGTATTTATGTGTGTGTGTGTGTGTGTGTGTGTGTGGCTGTGTGTGTGTGCATGTCTATGTGGATATCTTCTGCGTTTGTGTCTGCAGGTCCTTTTGTCCGGCTCCATATCTGAGTTTGCGTGTGCTGCTGCAACTTGCAGTAAAGATTTGTTTGTGCCTGAACTTGTAGCTGTTGTTGATTTTGATACGAAATCTGTGTCTCCCTCTATCTCTTCCTCTTCCCCTCTGTCTCCGTCTCCTGTCCTGCACTCCTCTGAATGTTAATGAAAAACTTGGTCAGACATTCAGTCAGTCGCTTGCTTTCTAGATCTACCAAATACAGCAACAAAGCTCATGCAAATAAATTCTGCAGCAACCACAAAACTCCCAACAGACTCAAACAGCAGCGTCCAACACGTCATGTTTTTTTCTTCTTTTTTAAAGTTTAAGTTTGGGAATAAATGATGACGGATAACATTTATTTTAGAAATTAAGTGATGTCTGGTTGGCCTTCTTTTTTCTTAAATGGCCGTTGGGCGGGGTCAGCTCGCTAAAAGTTTTAATTTTAATTGACTATTGATATTCAATTTAAATGATTTTTGGGAATTCAATTACATTTAATTTACGTTCGTTACGAGCATAATTCGAGAAGTGCAATTTTCCTTAAAATGCTGAAATGCAAAGCCGATGGGATTAACTGCACCCGACTTACGACACTGAGGGAAATTTGATGATAATTAAACATGCTTTAATATGTAAAGGAAACTAACTAAGGGAACTAAATCTTAAGCCAGTGTAGCAAAACTAATTTTAAAATAAACTTATAATTTACGAGCTAAAATGAAATCAACGAACCTCTGTCGAGGTAACAATTTATGGACTGAATCATATTCAATTCTTGCTTTGAAGAATATGCCATTTAGTGAAATGAACTATTCGAAATCTCAAAATTAGTTTGCCGTATGCCTTTCGGCTCCTATATAAATTTTGATACAATGCAAAAGTGTTGTAGAACTAATTTTGGTTGAATAATAGAAAACAAAATAATATTCGTAATATATTTCTCATAACCAAACATATATGTAAATGAACAGTTCATAACTGTCCCCCAATTGATAGCCTTTTTTTTCAATAAAAAAAAAGAAAAACGTAGAGAAAAAAATGATTGGGAAAAGTATGAAATAAATCATGCCTTTGGCCAATTGCGTCAATTCAGCACATTCTTCCACTTACCGCCAAACCCGTCCAACGTCCCGCCCCTCTCCGTCAGCACACAATACAAGCGCTGGCATTTGAGTGGTGCGGTGGCTGTGGGTGGCTCTTGCTCTCACTGTGGAGGATGCGGATGGCCGACGCACTTGCCGCTGCCAGCGGCACTGTCTATAAATATTTAAATTTCAAGTTTGGCAAAAGTTTTTTGCATGCATTACCAAGCCAAAGATGCGGGTAGGGCAGGGGTCGCGGTGGATCAAGGGGCAGCGTGCGGGGGCTGGTGCAGGCTTTTTGCTACGGCAACGGCTGCGTCGCAAGCCGTGCGCGGATGTCTGGCACTCTGTTGCCAACTCTCTCTCCCACTCTCTCTCTCTCTCTTACTCTCTCACTCGTCCCGCTCCACCTTTTCTATTTTATGGGGCCAAGCCTGTAAAAGTTCTTTTTCTTTTTATTTATTGTTTTTTTTTTTCTTGGAAAACTTGCAAGTGAAATGTTTGATTTTCAATGATTCAATAAATTATTAATATATTTGCGTATGTTACACCCCTCTGGCTCCCGCCCCCCGCGCTGTAACCGTAAGTTGAGGCCGCCGCTTACTTATGAGTGTTGATCTTCAATTAGCTCGCGCGTTGCATTAAAGGGCCAACTCTTGACTGCCACTTGCCTGATTGTGTCTGCTGCCTGTTGGCTGTTGATAGCTGCTAGTGGGTTTGTTGGTAGTTGGCTCTTGGCTGCTGGCTGCTGGCTGCCAGCTACTTGGCAAGTGGCGCGTCGTGCACATTTAAAAGCGATAAATCACTGAGCTTTTGGCAGGCGCCGTTGCAGTTGTAGTGACTGGTGCTGCACTCAGAAAAAAAAAATCGCCCTCCAAATGAGAAAGTTTTTCTTGTTGTTAGAAACAGTTTCTAAATAATAGGCAACATTATTTCTCTAATTATAAATGCTTTTATTAAGAAATGCATTTCTAAAAAGTAGAAATGAAAGCCCTGATTTGTAGAAAATATCCTTTCTAAATTTAATCTAATAAATAAAAAAGTTTAACAGATATCTAGCTTAGTTTAGTTTACTCGCAAACAAAGGGTGTACATTTTTTTTTCGAATTAAGTTAAATGAATCTAAAAAATTAGACATATAATTTCTCCATTTTAGAAGAGAGGCAAGCCCTGGTTTTTAGAAAGCCACAGGCTTTAATTTTAGAAATGTACTTTCACAATAATAAAATTTATGGAAAATTTCTAACGTTTTTCTGAGTGTGTTGCTGCTCGTGCGGTGCTTGCGATATCATTAACTCGACACAACTAACCGTTCCCACATAGTGCACCACAGACGCATTCTAATCTCATCTCTCATTGGTCTCTCCCTTTCTCTTTATTTCTTTCTCTGTTTCTGTATACTCTCTCTTTGTGGCCGTTGCACACATTTACAGCGATTGGCGCCTTTCAACCGGAGTTCGTGGAAAGCATTTCGAATGTGTCCGTCGCTGTGGGTCGCGACGCAACCTTCACCTGTCACGTTCGCCACTTGGGTGGCTATCGTGTAAGTATAACACACACACACACACAAACACACACACCCACACAAACACACAATTCACATAGTTTGTACACAGAACACACAGCTTAATTAATGATAGCACTACATAAATATAATACACGCAGTAAGCATGCGAAATCTCTGCCACAAAGCACAATCCTTAACAAAACTATTAAATGCATTTTTTTCCCCTTTTTGTTTTTTGTGTGACCTGCCTCCACAGGTGGGCTGGCTTAAGGCCGACACAAAAGCCATCCAGGCGATACACGAGAACGTCATCACACACAATCCACGTGTGACTGTCAGTCATTTGGATCAGAACACTTGGAATCTGCACATCAAGGCAGTTTCTGAAGAGGATCGGGGCGGTTACATGTGCCAACTGAATACAGATCCAATGAAAAGTCAAGTGAGTGCCCAATTAGTCATTAATTCATTTCTGAAATAAATGATTTACATACAAAATACGGACTTATTAAGAAGTACTAACCTATTACCACAACTCCAGATGATTATATTGTTACATTTTTAAACTGAAGTCATTTATAAAGTCGATTTATTAAGCACAACCTGAGCACAACCTGAGAATTCGAATTCTTTTTCTTCTTCAGAATTATTTACATTTTAGGCGACATTTTTGACGTAAAAACTGTTAACATTTATATATTAAATAAATTCCATTTTAAGAACTTAAACTAAAAAATATTATTTTAAATTTGATTTCTAATAAGTCTAACATTGTGAAATTGTTTTTCCTTAGTGTCTTTTTCTTACATGCAACAAGAAGACAAAATGTGTAGTCTTTTTATTTATTTATTTTTTTTTTTTAATTTAACTTTGTTCCGCTTTATATGTTTTCAAATTAGAAATTTGACTTATGGGCCTGAAATTATAACCAATATACAAACATATATGTTTAAATGAGAAATCCGAGATTAAAAATATATTTGCTTTATTTAAAAAAGCATTCTTATTAAATTACGTAGTTGCCAAGACAACTGTTGATCAATAAACAAAATTCATATCGTTTTGAGTGTAGGTGAGTTGTAATTTTAAGCTCATTGTGAAGTTACCAACCGATTCAGCCAACTTCAAGAATAAATAGCAGCTGCTGCAAAAAATTACCATATTTCTTATGCATATAGGGTATTGAAGAGTGTGTTGTATTATCGATAGTATTTGAGCTCTACTTAAGTTGAGTAGCATCACAAAGGTTACAGCCAATGAATAATGCCACAGCTAAGAAGACAATGAAAATGTTTGCAAATATTTTCCATGCGCTCGCTGTTGAAAGCAATTTTCCAAAGTGTCCAGGAAAATTTTAAGCAGCATTTGAAGGGACAACAGTAGAACGGAATGCAACATACTCGGTGGTGCCCCTTCAACTTCTTCCTCAAAAGACCACCGTTTGTACTTACGACTTGCTTTGCCGACCCTCCCCTTATCACCACCAATGCCACACGCCTCACATCTTGAGCATCATTTCGAGCAAGTGAAAGAAAGCGCAGCAAATCGAAAGCGAAAACTATGGAAAACAAGGCGAAAGACATACACACACACACACACACACAATACATACACACAAATATAAACATACGGTGCTCTGTGTGTGTGTGTGTGTGTGTGTGTGTGTACGTGTGGCAGCACGTACACTCATGTGTCCAGCCAAGTGAAGTTTATGGCGCCAATAAAATGTATTTCATGCTTCCTTAATTTTTATTTTTACTTTAACGCTTCTCACAAGGACAACAGCAACACACAGCACTGGCATGTGGACGGGGACGGGCAATTGGAGGTTGATGGTTTGAGGGACGAGGTGGTCGGTGGTCGGTGGGAGTGTGAAGCGTGTTTGCTTACTGCAACCAAAATAGCACAGAGTTGCTGCACACGCAACCGAAACCCAATTGTCTTCTGCTATCGTTTCCCCGGGCCGCTCTCTGCTCCCTTTTGGCCTTGTCTTGTTTTCTATTACCATTGTCATTGCGTAAAGAGTCCTTGCTATTCATGCTCCTGCTCCTGCTCCTGCTCCTGCTGTTGCTCTTGCTCCAGACTGTCACAGTCCTAAACTATTTAGCGTCATTTCATTTGCTCCGTTATGTATACAGATATATAGACATATGTACACATATACATACATACATATGTATACCCATGTACGTATGTTGTATGTACTTACTTAGTTTGTGCTTTGTGTCAGATGCCCCCATTCGGCACATAAAATCATTTGCCTCGTCGTTCTTTCAGCTGTTTTATGACCGTCTGCATAATCAGCAAATTTTCGCTGAGTGTATAGTAAATTTCCTTCTTAGCCAGGCGCCTACGTTATCTTACCATTTACTGATGAATGTTTTATATGCTTGGTCTTATACCTGCTGCAGTTCTTCTCGTTGTTTCCTCATTATTTGTCTACATATATTAAGCTACTTACTTTGGCAGTAGTTTTTAAAGTGTTTGCACTAAGCGAAATATTAGCTACCGTTAAAAGGTAAAGGCATTTAACATCACTTAAAGCCAGAGAGAGCGTTGCTATCGATCGTAGATGGCTGCTAAATACTCTGATACCCCTAAGTCATACCATCTGATAACAGATGCCAGGTGAGGCCAAGAAATACCGAACTTTGAAGGAGGTTCCTAGTAATCTATCCTCGAAGTTTGCCTTTCAAATTATGGCGGTAGTGAGCGTGCCCGAAAATTGATCAATTTCCTGACTTTCTAGTAGACGTAGTACTCTAATTTTAACTTCGGTATCATTGTATATCGAATATCGATAATAATATTATAAATGTGCATATGTTTATTTATTCATTTCCAGATTGGGTTTCTGGATGTTGTCATACCACCGGACTTTATCAGCGAGGATACATCATCGGATGTGATTGTGCCCGAGGGCAGTTCAGTGCGTTTGACATGTCGGTGAGTGATCACACTTATATCAAGCAATCAACAGCTCTTAAACAGAATAGATAACACACATATACATTTATATGGATTTGTTCTTATCATACATATAAATATATACGTATATGTATGTAAGTTCATTTAGAAGCTAATAGCCGTACAATTGCATTCGCGGAGTCGTTTAACTGGCTTCAGCTCTCTTATCCAGCTAAAATCCCATCCAAATGGCCATCATCACCAAAAAGCAAGAACAACTTCACCCGCATCATTATCATCATTTAATAATGTCAGCAAATTAAGCGACACTTCATTTCTCTTGATTTGGGTCGGCGTTCACTTATGCCCTTGCCACAAATCGAGTCTTACAGTTACCATACAGAACTTGCCACACACATGCATACATCGATAAGGACTGTAGAACACGTACACTGTGAGCAAATTCGTGTGCTTCTCATTTAGCAGAAAGTTTTCAAATAATTTGGCCATAATTTATTGTTTTAGACTCTTTCGATCGAATAGAAGTGAATGGAAATAAAAACAAAAGAAAAAAACAAATAAACCAAAGAGTTTAATTATTATATTCTGGATTATCATGTCTAAATATCATACTATGTTATATTGAAGCAGTTAAGGAAGTACTGATTATAGGGAACCTTTCGGTTGAGCACTGACTCATTGCTTATCAGTTCGGTTAGCTCTTGTTGGCTTCAGCGGTTTTTCCTTTTAGCTAACTGCGACAACGGCAACGACATAAACTCGACGCGACGCATTTGGTCGCCGTTGATTTATGAACTTGACCACGGCCACGAAGTAATTTTAACGATTTAACCGCAGAATGATAGAACCAGGGCGATAAACGCACCTCCTCCTCCTCCTCTGCGTGTGTGTGTGTATGTGTGTGTGTGTATGTGGAAGGCTATTAGAGACATAGTCTGCAATTTTTTCCATTTTAACACCACTTAGGGCAAGTCACATTAAATGAATTTGACTTTAAGCATGCGACAAACAAAACAAAATTAAAACGGCTGCTCCTCAAAAGTTGACCGGACGAACAGATTGCTCGGCTCTTTTATTATAATACTCTAACCGAGGAAGAGTATGTTGGACTGTCAGTACTTAGTTGAAACTCTTTTTCTCTTAGCATTCGAAACTAAGTTATATTTATTTCTTAAACACATCTGCTCACTTCACTTATTCACAACGATTGATCTCTTCTTCATATTCAAGTTGGTAATCACACAATTTATATCGATCAATATCGATATTAATTTTGAGTACAGATGTTATTCTACAGTCACTAGTAGTAGCCTGTTACCTACATTACAAGTGGCCATCTGCACTTTGAATATATTTATGTAGTAGGCAAGTTATTAATAGCATTAAGCAAATTGCACAATGCAAACTAATTAATATAATCTGAACATTTAAGTGCAATAAGTATGAACGTGAAAGGAGGCAGGCGTGTGATAGACTGTTCCTGCAGGCCTATTACAAACTTTAAAATAGAAGGAAATGGATTTATTTGTTTTCATAAAATATAAAAGAGAGTCCCGCAGTTATATTCTCATTCACATCTACATCGGGCAAAATGCTCACAAATGGTAAATTAAAGACAGAGAAATGGATTGAGAAAAATTGGTGAAACAGACAGAGGAAGACAAAAGGAGTAAAGGGTATTTATATCTGGGGTACAGAAATTCGATATGTCAAATGGAATTAGGAAATAATAAAATTAAATTCGTAAGCTACCTGTATATCAAATAAAAACAAACAAAATAACATCAAATTATTTTTAATAATAGTTTGTTTAGTATTTAGAGTTGCCTTATATGGGTTCATATGCCAGAGTATGTAAATTGAGTGCCTATATATTTAATATTGTTTATTTTATTGCTTATTTTCTTAAATAAAAATTTTCAGTGTATTTCGTTGTCGGTCACTTCCGACTACCATGTTCTCTTTTGTTAATTTTGTGCAGTGATTTTTTTTTGGTCTTCTTGTTTTGTTGGGTGCCCTTTTAAAATGTCAAATACATTTATTTGTCATGTGTTGCGCGGTATTTTATTTGCAGATGGTATTTTAATTTTGTTCTCAGACTTGCTTCGCATTAGAGAAGAGGTCTCCGACCACATAAAGTATATTTCTATATATATATATACATATATAAAAGTGGTTGAATTTATAGTCAGTACATATAAACTGAAGTCCCTCAGTTTTAGAACAGTCTTGATGAATCTTGATATATATTCATCCATTTTCTGAAGTCTGTACACAGGTTGGAGATCGGACCGGATCGAATCATTATATCATATATCTGCCATAGGAATAATTTATCGAAAGATGAATTTATCTTTCCACCAATCTCGATCAGGAAATATTGATTATCTTAAGTATGTCGAAGAGTATTATGATTACATATCCTTGTAGACAGTATTTTTTTTAATAACCAATGTTAAGTTGCATATTTTATCATGTCATGAAAGAAGGGTATACAAATGAATAATAGTATTGGTTTAGGAAAGTTAACAAATCGATGAACAAGATCATTTGTACGAATTGTATAATATTTATTGAAAGACAATTGACCAAGTAACTTATGCGTTGCACACAATGCAATTATACGAAACTGTTGTATAATTAAACATGTGTCTTGCTTGGGTTGTTAAGGGGACAAAATTCGCTCGAGTACAATGATCACCAACATGTACTGCGAGAGTGTGGCTTGGTCTATTGTTGATGTGTGGACTTGCAGTTATTTTCATGCAAAAGCATGTTACAAGAAAATCCACACACACAAACACACACACACACACAGACATAGAGAATCGCATAAACAATCAGCTTGGCAATCGTTTAGTCTTGGCCAAGTTAGCAACTCAGCAACTGCTGCTGACTGGAGCCCAGGCGGTCGCCATTGTGTTTGCTCCTGTCTTGCACGCAATACGAACTCTCAAATGTCTCAGACTGTCTGTCCGTCTGCCTGCCTGTCTCTATCTCTCTCTCTCCCACTCTCTCACTCTCTCTCTCTGTCTCTATCTCTGTCTCTCTGTCGCTCTCTGTGTATGTAAGACTTTATTTTCCTTGGCTATTTTGCATCTGTTTGCGGCATCATAAAAATTTACCACACCCGTGTCTGGTGTGCTGTTAAACTGCTGCCTCAACATGCATTCAACATTCTGGTTGCAGCCCAGACCTCCTCGCATCTCCTTGCACCATTCACAATCACAGCCACAGACGCCGACTGCTGGCCAAAAGCGTTGCGTTTGCGTCGTCTACATTACAAGAAGTTTTGCGGTTTGGGCCACGAACACAATGGCCACCAATGCCGCATATTAAGTTGAATAGAACAAAACTCACTGCTGCTCCAAATTTCCATTGCCTATTTTTTGGGGGCAGCGATTAAACAAACTTCCTTAAAGAGAGCGCCATGTTTCGAAATATATACATGTATTTATATAAACAAGCACTGAGTATTACTGTGCGACGAAGTACCCATTTTTGATCAGCACGTTGAGCTGTCTCATGTCAACGAGATTGCCAGATAGCTGTGACCGCTTCTTAACAATAACATATAGCAAGTTCCCATGGAAACAATCACCAATAACAATCTGTGAAAAGCTGAATTTATAGATAAAGTAAACATCATTATATGGCTGGACACAAAGTTATGTTTATAATGGCTTGCTTCTAATATTCCCAACATTTCTTGCATTCACATTCTCAACTTTTCGCGATTCCTTTACAAGTCATTAATGTGTTCTCGTTAACGTTTGGGTGGTAAAACAAGTTGATCAATTTAATTGAACTTGTCGTGCCCAAAATGTATATTTAGATAATTCATTAAGGTATAAGACAACGTATAACAGTTTTTCTGCAAACAACGCAACAAATAAGAAACAAATTTAAACATTAGCATAAATATTAAATTATAAAAAATAACTTACCTTTATGAAATTCTTTATTTATTCAATATCAAAATTAAGCAACATTCTTGACAAATTTTGAATGTGCACAATGTTCTCCCTTGTGGGGAATAAAATACCTTACATTCTGTAGACATGCAACAAATGTTGGTGGTGAAATCGAGCTAAAAGAGTATTTAATTTCTGGCATCAGAAATTATTTCTTTTAGTCGCTATGAATTAAATATATTTAATTAGATATACATATATTTATATTTATATTTATATTTACTTTTGATTTGTTTATTGGCGCAGCGCTCGCGGATATCCGGAACCAATTGTGACCTGGCGTCGCGAGGATGGCAGCGAAATAGTGCTCAAAGACAACGCTGGCACCAAAACACTGGGTACGTATGTACACCTATGTATTTACATATGTATGTATGTATGTATGTATGTACGTATATATGCATATGCATATGCATGCTGCTCACTGAATAATTCAACTATTTACCCGCCGCATTGAGACTGAGTGCTTAATTCATTTCAAACTCTCCATCTCTCTTTATCTGTGTCTATATGTGTCTATATCCATCTGATGACAGTTTCCTCGTATCGTGGCGAGGTGCTCAAGCTGACAAAAATCTCACGTAATGAGATGGGCTCGTATCTGTGCATCGCCTCCAATGGGGTGCCCCCATCGGTTTCAAAGCGCATCTCGCTCAGCATACACTGTAAGTAAATCAAATCCTCAATCCGCAATCCGCTCTTGGCTGGCTGCTGGTTAAGCGACTGCCAGATGGGTGGCATTAATTAGAGAGTGCTGTGGTTGGTCAACTTTCTTTTTTCCTTATTTTCTCCTTTTTTTTTGTGAGTTCACACACACACACACATACAGACACACACACACACACACACATACATACAAACGCGTACATATCATTAGTCAGTGGTCGGTCGGCAAAGCTCAGCCTTTTGCTGCCATTTCTGCTTCAGTCTCATCCTTTGAGCTTAACTCTCAGCTTTTGGCGCTGGCCAGCGTCGTGGTGTTTATCTAGTTTACTGTACTGGCACCAGCGTGCCCCCAGCTTTAGCCACAGTTATCAACTACACACACACACACATATAAACACACAGCGCCCTCAGCAATGCTGCGGAAAAAAAGCAACTCAAAACTTGGAGTAGAATAAAACAGCAGAACGCCGAGAATACACTGAGAAAACCGCAGTGCCAAAACAACTAGAAAAATATCAACTATAGTTGAACATAATTTTTGATGTATCGTTTATTGTGTGGTATTTAATTATGTTTCTCGTTGGCTTTAGATGGGGACTTAAACTATATCGGAGAATGTAATAAATAAGGAAACACTTAACCTGAAGCCAGCAAAAAGCAAATTTAACATTTTAACTTAGCATCATAAAAATGTATTTAGTTATTTAATATGTACTTAAAACAGTCCAAGATTCTTATACATATTTTGATACATACAAATTTGAAATTAAAATTACAAATTAAAGTATATAAAATGAAAAGGAGTAATTGAATTAAATATTTAAAACGAAAAAGCGAAAAACTATATACAAAATCTGGGCGGTACTAAAATGGTTAGACATTTATTGCATGGGTTGTGGAAACTCAGAAAAAAAATCCCGTGCCACACAAGCGATAAAAATATACAAAAAAAACATGTGTTCTATATAATTCGTATTGTTTAAATTTAAATAATATTATATCTAATTATTGTGTGCTTCGCTGAATCTTAAGATTCCCAAGAGCACTCGAAAGTAAAAAAAACACTTGTTCTGGAGCCAGCAGAAATATATTTCAATAATATTATAACTGTTTCCATTAACAATCAAATTTTCGTTCAGTGTAGAGAGAGAGAGAGAGAGAGAAACAAAGATAGGGGAGAAGGAAGGGACAGCGGGGGGTGGTTGTGAAGTGAACAGCTTGTGGCACTGTGTGGCGCTAACTCGATTGTCGTTGTCGTTGTTGTAATCCGTTTAAATCCAGTCACTGATACCCGGCATTACCTGATGCCTTGTGCACTGTGTTGTTGTTGTTGTTGCTGTTGGGGCCACAGTTTTTTGTCAACCTGTCTGCAGCACGTGCGGCATGCTGTCCTAGTTGATGATGACGACGACGTTGGGTAGCGGCTCAGTTTGCTGGCTCCGCTAAAACTGTGTTGCTGCTCTGCTGACTGCTCTGCTGGCATGTGGCAGTTCACTCAATCATCACGACATCAGCAGCAGCTCCACTGCGCTTGTTTGCCAACGTGTGCACCAGCGCCGCAATTCCTATCCCAACCTGCCACCCCCAATCCCCATTCCCTTACAGCTTGCTTTGTTTGCTCTTTTGTTACTCTGGCTGCAGTAGCAATAGCAAAGACTAAACTTGTCACCACATTCTCTACTCTTCTCTCTCTCTCTCCCTCTCTCTGGTGTTCGTTAGGTGGCAAAATCACGCTCTTTACCATTGACATTTTATTAATGTGACCTATAAGTGTTTTTGACCACGACCAACATGAATCCTTCAATATATTTATTAAAGTTTAAAGTCCAACAACTGTGTCTGGTCGTGTTGAGCAACTTTTTGATCAACTTGAGGAAAGCGCCTCTTACCATTGCTGCCACAACTGCTGCCATAAGTTTACATTGCATTCTCATGCCACATGCCACATGGCACATTCTACATGCCACCTGCCTCCGTGCCACGTATCCCGCAACGTCATTTTCGAGTGTTTGCTTTTCCTGTTGCTATTTTTGCAGGAACTTACTCACAATTTGTTTGGCAAATGTTGCAACTGCTTCTTCTTCTTCTTCCCCCACTCCCCTCCCGCCGCCCTGATTCCCTGCTGGGGGACTGGTTTAGTAAGTGAAAACAAAGTTTTTCTTCATTTGGCAAGCTATTTGCATGGCCTTCTGCATGCCATGTTCAGCGTGCTGCGAGCATTGCAGCTGCCTGATAAAGCCTGGCTACATTTACAGCTTGCCTCCGCATGTAGCACCAACTCCGACATCGACATCGACACCGACAGTGCATATCCCCTTGCGTGTTTCCGCGCCATTTGCGCCAGCTTCCGGGCTTGTTAGGCACCTTCCTGCACGGCTAATTAAGGACGTTGAATTGGTGCGTAGCTTGTTGCAACAAGCCAGCAGGAAGGCACAACCGGGACGCGCAACAAACAATTAGGCCACAATTAACATGCCAGCATACTGATTATTACTCGGAAAAATAATTATATATACGTATGACTTGCGATTGCTCAATTATTTTTAAGTTAGCTAAATGCAACAAGATATTCCAATACTCATTTAGGCTATTAACAATAAAGAAAATACAAATAAAAAATATGCAATTTTAGAAATAATTTATAAGACGCAAATCAAGAAATTTTCGATTTAATAACACCGATTTCAATTTTTACAAATATTTTGTAGGTCATAAAATCTAAAAGCACCAAGTTGTTTTAGCTTTTCTGTATCCATTTTGGATCTTCGATCTTTAAATTTGCTATACTTATGTTATGTTCAATCAAACAATAAACTCAGCTAGTAATTTCAAACAAATTTTTGTTCTTAAATCAAATGGCAAAGCAAAACAAATCTGTCTTAAGAATTATTATTATTTTATTATAAATTTGCTTTCATCCAGCTAAAAAGACATTTGTACAAATCGACAGATATAAATAATTAACTTTTTAAATTTGTATTTGTTTTTTTGCTATTTCAATTCATAGTTATTGTTATCAATCAATTTTAGAATCGCTAATTGCCAGAACCTAGCTCAGTTACTTGATTTGGGATCAACCATAATTGAGCAACTCAATGCAACTCAACGCAACATGAATATTTATGGTAACATTAATTTTTCGTTAAAAAAAAAACGAATCAATGAGTTTTGAAGTTAGAAATCACAGCATTCGTGCTTTAAATCGTGTTTCGAGGAATCAATTAAATTGAAAAATCACAATTTCTATTATTTTATATTGGTTTTTGTTTCTTTATTCAAATTTACCACTTTCTCATCATTAATAGAAATAATTGCTTAGAATTTTTATTCTACACTGCGGATGCAATATAAATGTATATACATATATATGCATGTATGTGTAGAACATTTATTTGTAAAGCTAAAAATCGATCGCATGCATTGCATTTTCATTTCGAATTCATTTGTATTGCAATTGCAACGTGTCGCATTTCGTACTTTTGTCAAATCGAACGCAAATAAATGTGGCAAATCGCCAAAAATCACGTACGCCCAGCAGAGAGAGAGAGAGAGAGAGAGAGAGAGAGAGAGAGAGAGAGAAATCAACATTTCAGTTTATAGATGGACGGATGGCTTCAACACAATATTTTCAATTGCTTCATTTTGAAAATATTTCTGAGCAACGGATCTTAGAGACTGTCCATGTGTGTGTGTGCTCTCTATTGGCGCTGTCAATGAGCTGAAAAATTCGCAATATTGGGTTTTGTGCTGGATAATAGGCTAAACATGATGCGTGTTTGTGTGGCTGTGTCTGTTGCTATGTGTGTTTGAGTGGAGGTGCATTTGAATGTGCATGCATTGTAATTGTAATTGTAGTTACAGCAAGTGCTGCTGTTGCTACTGCAACGACGTCATTAGTGCATATTTGTGGCTTTGTTTGCCACAACTGAGCCAGCAGGTAGTCGAGGCTTAAGGACTGTGGCCGTGGCTGCAGCCAAGTCGCCATGCATACAGGCAGCCAGGCACCAGGCACCAGGCACCAGGCACTGGGCACATGCTCGGAATAATCATGGCAAAATTGTACAATGCAAGCGAAAGTGTTTGCCTACCCATTGCCTGTCCATCCCCCCTCCCACCCCCCCCCCCCCACCACACTTCCCAACCAGACACACACACACACCACAAAAGGCAGAGGTGCGTGTGTGTGTGTGCCTATATGCAGATTGAAAATAGACGCAGTCAACCAGCACACATCCCTTGGTCAAGCTGTACAGGCATCCTCGCTGACAATTTTTTTTGTATACCCTCAACCCATTGAAAGTGTGTAAAATGGTTTTGCGCAAGTGTATGTAACTGGCAGAAGGAAGCTTCGCTGGCCGCATAAGGTACATACACTCTTGATCAAGATCAACAGCTGAGTCGATATACAGCCATGTCCGTCCGTGTGTATAAACACATTGATCTTACAGAGTATAAGATCAATGAGGCTTCCAAGTTTATCGGACAGCAAACAATTCTCAAAGTTGTGACCAGATTCCATCTAGATCGGATAAAACAAGTCCAAAATATATGCGTAAGCATTATCTGTATATATAAATCTGATAGACGAGAGCGTAATTATATAAAATATATTAAAATAAAAATATAAATTTGTGGAAGCTGCCCGTGCCTGCCATAAGATATGAATTATAACAAACAACTGGGTGCAGGGTATATCGCAGTCGACTGCCGGATGCCTACTTTGCTACTTTTTTTCGGTATTCGAGCGAAGTTCAACTTCAGCTTTAGCCTTAGCTGCAATATCAGTTTTTGCCGTCATGTGCGTGACTTACACACGTGCATGTCAATTTGGCTAAACGGCCCTGTCTGCCAGCTGGCACTAAAAAAAAAATAACTGTGCATTAGGCTTGGGTATGGGCAGTAAGAGCATGAAAGCTCTTAAGCACTTGTAAGCTTTTAAGCTTTTGACAGAGTTTAATTGTTTGCAGTGAAAATTTGCAATATTTAGCGGGTGTGCAGCAAGAGAAGCTTTCTAAATCGAACGAAATTAAATTTATATGTATATATATATATATATATATATGTATATATATATAGACGCCACACAGGTTGTTCTATTCTCAACTTACACGCAACTGAACTCTCGGCTTAAATGGTCACAGCAACTGAGCAAATAGACAGTTGATAGATAAGACATATGCATCGTCCATGAAAATCAATTAAAATCCATGGAATCAACGAAACTGTCACATGCTGTACGCAAAAACATAAGAACACTCACATACACACACTCACAGGTACACGCACATGGCCGATAGAAAGAGAGGGGAGAGAGAGAGCATTGTTGCAACCTGCTGTTGCACTGCAATCGACTATCAATGCAGTTGTCCAGAAATGTTTCCTCACACACATACACATGAAGCTGGATGTGTGGTTCACTCCGTTGCAAGCAACTGCCTGTGGCAACTCTGTCAGTTTTACAAAACCACCAATTTTGGTTATAGCTCGGTGCACGTCTGCACCGTCTGTGTGCAGAGGAAAATAAGAGTAACAGCAACAGCACTCTGTCCCTATCCCTCTATCTCTCTGCCTAAGTGATAATAAACACGCACACACACGCACGCAACAAAAGAGTTGCCACTCCACTCCATAGAGACAGAGAGAGACAGCCGGAGAGAGGGAAAGAGAGAAGGAGGGGGAACGAGAGACGTGCACAGCATCTGCATTGCATTTTGATGACCACACCAAGTTATTCTACAGCCAATTGGCTTTCTATTCCCATTGCTACACATACATATCCACTTATGTACACACACACACACACACACACATATCTACCTACTTTTCTCTGTATATGTGCATATTTGTAACCATCTTTATAATACAAAACCTTTCAATTTGAAGGCTAACTACTACTACCAAGTAACATGTTATTCGATGTTCGTTCGTTTGTTATTTATACTATATATGTATTTTTTTACTTTAATTTGAAAAGAAGTTTGATTATTTTAAATATTTACACAAGAAGTGTTTATTTAAAGTGTATTTGCGAAGCTGTAAATTGATATTTGAGGTGATCGTATTATATTTTAAGGATAGATGTTCATTCTATTCTATTCTAACGACGTTAGCTAATAAAAATCAAGATTTACACTGAAGGATTAAACAACTTATATGCTATGCAGAATTCTTAAAGCTCTCGTTACACTTATGCATATATATATACATATATATATCATGTATATATCAAGTTTGTGTAAGAGGCATGCAACGGGGTGCGTTTAAAAAATGATTTTATAATGTGCTGCAAACCTGCTGCAACAAACGAGTGCATAACGACTTTCTCTCACTCTTACTCTTTCTCTTCCCTCTCTCTCTTTCTCTTGTTCTGCTCTTTTAGTTCATCCCGTTATACAAGTGCCGAATCAATTAGTTGGAGCACCGCTTGGCACTGATGTTCAAATCGAGTGTCACGTTGAGGCCTCTCCCAAATCAATTAACTACTGGATTAAGGATACCGGTGAGTAAGCGAGTGTGTGTGTGTGTGTGTTCAGTGTGTGTGTGTTGAACTTTTACATTTTATAGACATGTGGTGTCATATACACATTTCCTATCCATCCATAAACCAGTACATTATATGTACAGTGTGTATTGTATGTATTGTCATTAGTCCATTGTCAGATCGTCACGTCCAGTGAACCAGCAGAGTCCTCCTTATTCCTTGGTAAGAGGCTACCAAGAATCTAATTTGCATTGACCACAAATGCAGTTAAGAGGCATAAGTCACTTTTAGGGCACTTGGAATTTGAGAAACTCGTGTAAGCGCACAAACTTTTAATTTCCAATATTATTTAATGATGACAGGCAGAGAGAGAGGGAGCTGTCAAATGTGGAAACAATCCATTGTCCAATTAACTTCCGTTTGCGAAATGTGCAACTGTTTGCTCATAGGTTTCGATGCTATATAAGATATAGAAATACTTACAATCAGAAAATAAATAATCGCCCTGAATTTAAGAAAATCTCTATACTTTTGGCACCTTACTATTCAGAAAGTATATCTCCAAAACGGAATCTTGTGTCTTACTAAAAATTAGAATTTTTCCTTTCTTAATTCTTGGAAAATCTTTCTCTTACATATGCATTTTTGTTTGTTTTATTATTATTTAACATTGGTATTTTAAGATGTCTTAGATACATATATTTCCATTTTGAAATAATTTTTATTAATGAGAAATAAATTTTTAAAAAATATATAAATATTAATTTTGGAGTTTTTTTTTCTTTTTCTTGTTTATTTTGTAATTATTTCTAGAAACTAATCTAAAATAAATATTATTAAGAACTATATTTCTGAATATAGAAAAAACCTTATAATCTTAAGAAATTTTCTTTCGTATATTTAGAATTTTGTTTGTCTTAAATCCAGAAAATTTGTTTAGTTATGGGGTGATTTTTTCTGAATTTAGCTTGTAACAGTAACAGCGACTAACTTTTAAACAGACTCAAAAGTCACGTGCTAAGTTTTTTCATGCTGACCAGCAGGCAGAGAGGTGTCAGCCATGGCTCTCAGCTGCTGGAACAGACACAATTTTGCTGGCTCGTTTTAAGTACAGTTGTCAAAGGCAAATGTTGGCTTTGTGTTAATGACGATTAAGTGACGGCTGATGTTGTAAACATATCGCAAGCAGACAAACCAGTAAGGGTGAACTTATGTGTGTGTGTGTGTTTCTGTGTTGTTGTGTATTGTGTAGCCTTATAAATAACTTCGTCACTTGCGTGGACTGGCGCCGTTCACAGTGATCCCAAATCCTTCACGTGGCTGCTGCAATTGTTTTCTCAATCATTAAACATCAAATGTATTGCATGGCCATAAGTAGAGACATGCCCCATCAATGTACAGCCTACAATATTGTACATTGTTAAGGTTATACTAGGTGCGTCTAATCTATATTACATATATACATATATACATACATATATATATATTTATGTCAAACGAAAATCTGGCTCCACTTTGTATTCAATGATGCGTCCGTCTCTGCGTGTCTCTATATATCCAAATGTCTCTTTGTGTGTTGTGTGTGTGTGTGTGTGTTTGAGTGTGTGTCTTGGTGTTAATGCTGTGGTTGTCTTGGCTACTTTCCGCTTGCCAGGAATTTTATTGTCTGCATTATGCACATCGGCGCTAAATCTGCGCATTGGCGCCAGCCCTGCCCTGTCCTGCCCTGGCTGCTCCCCGTATCATAAATCATATGCAATCCATTGATTTTTGTTAGGGGCTTTAATATCAGTAATGAATTAAATTATAATTGACTCCGCTATTTACTCAAGCGTTATGCAATTGAATTCTCAGCCAGTTGCGATTTAATACCTGACAAAATGAATCTTTTGCCGCCGTTTAAACTCAACAGATTTATTTTTAATAATAATAATATTTTAACTCCGGTGAGAGGAAGTCATAGAGAGAGATGGAGTAAAAGTTGCGAGAGAAAGTGTATATATTTTATTATTGTGAAGCTGCATCGACTGCGGCCTAGTTAGATCCATTGAGTTTATAGCTCCTTCACTAATCCTGATTCTTGCACCAATTCAAGTCTTTTCATTGGTTTGAAAGACATTTTTTCAAGGATATTGCAACTTCTCCGAAGGCTAAGGCTTTGAGGATTCATCCTCGTTGTAACAATATCGAAAGATTCCCCCATTGATTATACCTAGTTTAGCTAGGAGACTTCCCAGTCTATTACATGCCTAAATCATTGCTGATTATAGTTGCCTAGAAGACATTTTGGCTGCCTTAAATAAAATACTTATTTTACAAATTCAATGTCCCTTAAACAAGTTTTTTGGACAGCTTTGAAGTATTACTTAAAGCTTTACAAACTTGCATTATTACTTATATTATTTATATGAATGAAAAGAATGAGTGATCTATTGATTATTTCGAATCAAAAATAAATCAAAAGTCAATCAAAAAGGTAGCTCAAGGACTGTATTTAATAATAATAATTATGTTTGTTCATTTTGTTGTAAACGATTGTTGTTTGTTTGTTTGTTAATCAACAGGTGAAATGATTGTGTCGTCGAGCAAATATCATGTACAGGAAAGCTCCCAGTCGATGTACGAGACCAAAATGTCGATGATTGTGCGCAAATTTCAGAAGGACGATGTCGGCTCCTACCGTTGTATAGCGAAGAACTCGCTGGGCGAGGTTGACAGCAGCATCCGGCTATACGGTAAGTTCAACCCAACTACCAACTACCAGCCCCAATCCCGAATCCCTGGTTTCTTTCCATTTTTTTTTATGGATAATAAATGCGACACACATGTGTAGCTGTGGGTGGGGATTGGGGATTGGGGGGGTCGCGCAGTGCACAAGGTATTTTTGGCATCTTTTGTTTCAATTACTGTTACTGCTACCGTTACCGTTACCCGTTACCGTTACCCGTTGGCGTTGGCGTAACCGTTACATTTCCGCCTTTTCGCCCACGACAGAAATCCCGGGACCAAATCGTAAAAGTCCATCAAATAGCAAAGGAAACAGCAACAATAACAACAACAATGCTGGCAACACTGGCAACGCCGCCGACACGGATGCCAATGACATTTTAAAACTGAAACAACAAGTCAAAGTCACCTATCAGCCAGACGACGACGAGCTCTACGGCTCCGCTGAGGATTTCGATGACGGCGAGTTCGCTGGTGGAATGCCGCCCTTATCGCCGCACCATTACTACACCAGCGGCAATAAGCCTCCGACACATAAGCCTAGCGGTGGCATTGGTGGTGTTAATGGTGGTGGTGGTGGTGGCCATCAGCACCATCATCATACACAACAGACGCAATCGGGTGGCACGGGTGGCACCGGTGGCATCGAGTTGGCATTTGGCAACACCCGTAAGCCAACCTATTATGGTGGCAGCGGCGTTGCCGGCGGTGTTGGCGGCGCCACGGGCAACACCGATGTCCGCGGCCCCATGGACAACAACGAACTGAGCTCCGGCGGTGCCTCCCTAAACCACCACTATCAGCATCACTATCACAGTCAACAGCTCCGGCTCCGGCTCCAACTCCAACTCCGGCTCGGGATCTGGCTCTGGCTCTGGCTTCCACTGTGGCTGTGGCTGTCCCTGTCCCACTGTCGACAGCCGCTCTTAATGGGTTTGTCCGGCTTAGTTGCAGCATTCACACTGTTATAATACACACACACTCGCACACACTCACACACACCCAGTAGTTGTTTCTTTTATTAACAAATTACCCACAAACCAAATGGGATTTTCTTTTTTCGCATTGCTCAGATTTGGACAGGCAGAGAAGGCGTTAGCTTAAAGTAAGTGCACATTTACACACACACACACAATTAAATATTCATGTATGTATACATAGGTATTTATGTTAAAAAAGAAAATCAGTTTTCACTGATTTGCATTTGGCTCAATGAAACTAGCTGAACGTGGCGCTAAACTACAGAAAATTTGAAAGCCTCAAAAATCACTTACAACGGTTTAGAGTTAAAGGACTAGTATGACTAATTAAAGCAGCATTGCATTCTAACACAGTTTAATTGTATTTGTTTTTTTTTTTTAATTATTTGTTGTCATTTGCATAAAATGATTAATTCGTTTGAGTTTGAATTTTGTTTTTAGCGCTACACAACACTGATCTTCAGCTATTATCGTTAGAACGCAACTGTACTTCGAGTTGTTTACTCACAACTTTAACCTCAATTGCCATTTGTAACTTAATTCTCGAAAGAGCGTACAAATAAATACCAATTGAAATTCCGATAAATTAAGCTTAGTTTTGCTCCATTCCATTATGTGTATTGCTAATTTTGGGACTTGATTTTGAAAATCAAAACTTAATGTCATAAAAATCGATAAAGTGCGCTATAATGTATACTTGCATATATAAATATATAAAAAAAAGGTTCGCAAATCGAATCCACAATTTAAATGTTTTTTTTTACAAAAAAAAAAACAAATAAAAATAAAAATAAAAAGGCCTCATATTAATTGGGGTTAAATACATAGTTACAAACTGTATTCATGGTCTTGTTAATATTAGCTTAGAGTGTTTACAATGTATAATCATTTAAGATTAAACCTTAGCATAAATTAATGTTTCCATTGATAAAAACGTACGAAAGAATTTTAAGATTCATTTTTTGCCAAAAAAATGTGTAAAAGTATTCAAATTTCTTTAGTCTATAATTTATTTGTACTGATTTAATATAATTCAAATTATATTTGTGTTTCAAACATCTATGAATATAGATACTTAAGCGCTAAACTTTTCTTTTGCCATTCTAATTGCATTCTTTTTCACAGCTCGATTCATTATTTTTACCTGAATTTTTTGAGTTACAACATTTAATTTCCTAGTTCGATTTATATTAAAGCCGAAAGGCTGAAGGACACGTCCGAAAAAAGAGTCAATTAATATAAAAGTGTTGAACTTTTGATTTGCTTTTTTTTGCCTTTCCTTCTCATTTATTGGCTAGATTTTTTTATTTTTTTTGGATTGACATCAATCAACGGTCGAAGTTTAGGGTTAATAATGAATGGCAATAATCATTTCCTTACTTCTTGGTACAAATATCCCAAACAAAAATCTAACTTTTATGCTGCGCCACACTTGAAGAAGTGGTGTGAGTGGCTGAGAGGGGTGGAGGAGGGGAAAGCACGCATAATTTATGCAAATGAAATGTCATATTTCTGCAGCGCAGATACACGAACATATAATTTGCGTGTACACACACACACACACACATACATATATATAGGGCTGTCTTACTCTGCTGTCAGTCGCTTTAAGCTCTCTGGCGTTGCCCGTTTCGATTCTGCCGGCTGCAGCTCATTTTTCAGCGCAGCGGACAGCCAAACTCCAAGTAGTGTACGTGTGTGTGTGAAGAAGCTTTCATTATGCCTGTGAGCTGCAGCTGACATCGAGACACAAGCACAAACACAAGCTAAAAGCACGCCTCAACAACTTGAGCCATTTACTCGTTTTGCCCGCTTGCTCTCTCACCCTCTTTGCCCGCTTACCCGTTTTGCCCACTCGCCATCTTTTTCTCTGTTCTCCTTTATTTTTTTTTTCTTGTATTAGTTGCATATGCAAAAGGTTAAAAACTTTTTATGCCAAAATGCAGTTGTTAGCGGAGTGGCGTCTGTCTCAGTCTGGGCCCAACATCTTTGGCTGCCAGTTTTTGGTTGCGGCCACAACTTGCAGCATGATAAAGCCAAAGGCAACATTAGCATTGGCGACTGCCTTGCTTTCATTGAGCTGTCAGTCCGTTAGTTTTTCCCTGCATCTGTTTGCGTATGTGTGTGTGAGCTTTTGTATATATGGTGACTGAATTTGGTTTGATGAATTACTTGCCTGCCAGTAAGCGACATAAATACACACACACACACACACACACACACATACACACAGACACACACACACGCACACACTTTTTAATGAAATAAAAACTTTTTGGCAAAGTGAATTTTACTGTTTCGTGGAGAAGACGCCCGTTGACAACACAAAACTTGCAACTAACTCCACACTTACACCAATACAGCCCCCACACCCCCTTTCACAGCTGTGTATGTGTGTGTGTGTGTGTTATGTTAGTCAGCAAGCAGAACAAGAACAAGAAAAAGATGAAGAACAAGAAGAAGAAGAACAACAACAACAACTCGCACTCGCAGTTGTATTCATATATATGTATTTACGTGTGTATGTATGTGTGCACGTCTGTTTGTTTGTGTGTGTGTTTGTGTGTATGCTCTCGCATTCAAAAACCGCCAAAAGCTGCCACTGATGATGATAATAATAAGACGCTGACAACCGCAGCAACAACAACAACAACAGCAAAGAGCAAACAGCCAAAACATGCCAGTTTTCGTCTTCAATCGTTTTTGCTGCATGTGGGATGGAGGGAGAGGGGGGGAGAGAGTGTATTGTGGTTGTACATTGACACAAGTGTTTCAAATTATAAGCCGCTTCGGCAACACCAATGCGTCCACCAGCAACAAGAACAACAACAACTACTACTGGAAAGTAGGCAACACTTTTTTGTAGCTGCTGCTGCTTGTCTGCTGGCATTTTGCTGCTTGTAAATGAGCGCCTCTGTTGTTATCTTTGATGCGTGTAGGGGGAAGATAGAGAGCGAGAGAGACAGAGAGAATAGTATATATATAAGCATGCATCTGTGTGTGTGTGTGTGTGTGTATTGCACTTGTATTAGTACGTGTACTTGATAATTGTGCCTGCCAGGCTCTTGCTTAAGTTGTTCCGGTTTGTAATGAAGTTTGCCTCTGCTCAACACTCGATACAATGTATGTGTGTGCGTATGTGTGTGTGTGTGTGAAAGAAAAGGCCGCTTAATTGCTCTATTTGATACTTTTAAATTGTATTTTAATTTCAAGAGAGGGAGAGGGAGGTAGAACACTTTATATCATGTCTTCAACTTTTCTGTTCTGTTTCTTTTCTTTTTTTTTTGCTGTGTATATACACACACGCACACACACACACATACATACATAAGTATCACTTTTTTGTTGTTTGCTTCTTTTTTTTGTTGTTAAATTACTGCGGTTTATTGTTTTATGCGCTCACAAACTTGTATCTATTTAAATTTTGTGTGTGGCAACATGTTTATTTTATAACCTTAAGGCAACAGCAGCAACAGCAAGAGCAGCAGCAGCTGAATGACAGTCAAATAGGCAACGGGGGCGGGGATGGGGGTGGGAGGCGCTGAAGTGGTTAGGGGGAGTGAGGCATGTGTTGGCAACAAGCGGCAAGCTTCATGTTTTGGCGGAAGTTTAATTGAATGCGTCGCTTGCTGTCGAGTTGTGTTGAACTTATGCGTGTGTGTGTGTTCGAGTGTGTGTGTGTGTGTGTGTGTGTATGCTGTGGTTGTGTTTGTCCGCTTGTTATATGCAACCAGTTAGCCGCATAACATTTACTGCACAGTTCGCTAAAAAACAAATGGTAATCAAGTTGACTTGTACCACACTCACACTCACAATCATACACACACACACACATTCACACACTCTCACACACACACACAAGTACAGAAATACTTACAAACACACATTTAAAATTTTTGTTTTTTGAAAATTCACTTAAGTTCTTTTTATCTAATAATAAAGTGAATTACACACACACACACACACACACACACACAAAGTTTGCTCGTTTCTTGGGCAAGTGAGTGTAGGGAATGGTGGGGAGGGGAGCTGGCTAGCTGCCACTTGCAGCTGTATATCGTCTTATCGTCAACTCGTGTACTGCCACAGCAGATGATGATGACGATGATGATGATGAATATAAAAATTAAATAAAGACACACAAGATTACAAAATGCTCAACAAAAACTCAAATTCAATTACAGCCGCTTTCGGTTGTTGCCATGTGGCAGGTTTAGGCTGTTGTTGTTGCACCTGAGCCAAAGGCATACACAAATGCATATGTATTTAAGAGACGACTGTCGCATGCATGCCTTGATTGATTTTAATTGAATTTTAATTTCATTTAAATTCTGATTTGGTAGAAATATTTCACATTTGGCATTCACTCACATTTGCCACTCGTTAGTTATTTACATCTTACGGCATTTCAATTAAGACCTCCTTTGTTTGGTTGGCTATAACAATAAACAGAATATCGCAGTCAAATGCAATACAGTAATCACAATTTGGCTATTAAATATGAACTCATATTGCACGACAAATTCAAAAAAATACCCTAGCATTTAGGATTGATCATGTTGGGCATGCTTTAAAGAATAACACTTATTAGACGAAATAATGACAAGCAAATGGTAAACAAAGTTGTATAAAATTATTATAAATTCGTAAGAGAAAACAAAAAAACAAAATATTTAACAAGGTTGTTCAAATGTTAAACGGTTTGTGCACTAAAATCGTATAATGCTTAAAATTTTTTTGTTAGTCATAGTCTGGAGTAAATCTATATATATATATATATAGATATATATATACTATACATAATAAGCATAACTAATATATATATATTTATAGCACATATACATACATACATACATATATGAATATGACTTTAAGGAGTTGCCAAACAATAATATTGTGTGCCATTATAAAATCAGACATGAAACCAAAAGAATCAATTACACAATTCGACGTGCCGAATTTTAAATACCCATGCATTTCGAAAATCATTTTTATGTTTTTAGCCAATGAGAAAATATCTATTTTCTATACACGATATGTACTCTAGTTTTTATTTTTCAAGGAAAATGTAAAGTTATCAGATCTATACATAAATTTTCATAAATATAATTTTAATATCCAAACATTTTCAATCTTTTATTTTGCATTATTTGAATTTTTTTGATGCGAGCGTATTGTAAAGCAAATATATAATATGTAAATATTTATTGGTAGTATTATATTGAAATGGAAATGGAAACTAAATGCATATATTGATTACTATCCACAAGTAAATAACACATACATATTTATGTATGTATGTATAAATGTATTGATAATTGATATTTGAGTAAATCAATTGATTTACATGTTACAAGAAACCCAGAAGTTTGTACAAGTATAATCAGACCAGATGCATACCGATACCAATTCCTATATGTTACATAAGCATATATATACAAACATACAAATAATACACAAATACATCACGAGATGAAGCTAAACATAAAAAGTGCTGCAAGCACTATAAAAAAATAAAAAAAAAAATGGAGATATGCATAACAAATAGCCGATCTGAATTTGATTGATGCTCCCCAAGAATATATGGATATAGTGGCTATATAAATGCGCATACATAAGTCTGTGTGTGAGTGCCCAGAGGGGGATGTACTTGAGGCTTAATCAAAATTTAATATACATTTATATAAACTCTGCGAAGTTCGATTGAAGGCACTCCTGTTTATGGTGCTAAGAACTCTGTTCTTACACTGTTATGATTCATTGGAATGTAAGTTCCGTTAGTTCTTTCCAAGATCTTTGTTTTTTTTTTTCCTTTTATTGGCTAGTTTGGGTGCGAAATTTCAATTTTTCAGCTATTGGAAGAGTAAGTTGGGCGTTTTATGAATTTTCTTTGAATGGAATAAATAAGTAGACATATATAAATTCAATATTTTATAGGTAGAAACAGTTTAGTTGCATACCCATCAATGGCAAAATATGGTATTTTCTGATGAGATAAATTTTCATTTCGATGGCCGAAACGGTTTAAATTAGTACTGGCACGATTTAAAGAAGTCCGAAAGATTCTTCCCCATTGGAAGCTATGGTGGTGCTTCACTCATGATTTGGGCTGCATTCAGTTATTACTGAATGATGGGTTATGTAAACCTTTTGTTAATGTTACCAATTTAATTTGTGTTTTATTTGGAATGGAACAACAAAAAAATTTAACAAATTTTATTTTCAAATTGTACAAGGAAAAAAACCAGTGGCTTTGATCGAGTTTCGCAGAGTGTACATACATAAATAGGCAATCAGCTGAATGTTCACAATAAAAAAATACAATAAAAATTAATAAGAAGAAGAATACTGAAAAATAAACATAATATCATTTGTACATACTGGTTGGCAAGGACGTGCCCAAAGGGGGAGGGGGCTTCCTCTTTTTTATGTCAAACCCATTTCATACACAGCTTAATCCAACTAATAGTTTTCTAAGCTCAGTCTGAAGTTAAGTCTTATATGACTGATGCTATTTTGATAATGATGTGTGGGGAAGAGTGAAAACACTACACTTACACTTACCCTATGCCTCCTCCACCCCTGTACCCTTGCTTGTTTGTATGTATTGATGTACATAAGGGGAGTACTACATTTAATTATTATGGATGTCTATAATTTTATTTGATAAGCAAATGTATTTGGCATTTACAATTATAAATATTACCGAATACATTTCGAGAGCATTTAAAACCACTTTGATTGCAAATAAACAACAGTAATAATGAGACAAATATTAAAGTATTATTGAAATACACACATACATAAACACTTACATACATACCTACATCAAATTACAGTTAGCGCAAATCAACAGAAAACAAATTGAATATACGTGTATTAAATCAAATATATCCCATATACATACATACATATATTGTTAATATATTATGCATGGGCTTAGCCAGGTATGGGCTGGGGTGCAGCTGACCCCCCACCCCCATACAACAGTTATTTGTTTAGATTAAACGTGGCTTAGATTAAAATTTATGAAAAAATTATAAATTGACCCCTGGCTGGCTACGCCCCTGATATTATAAATGTATAATATACACATTCTATATATATACATTATTACATAGTTATATACGAGCATATATACAGACATATATATATATATATATATATAGATATATATATATATATATACATAATAACAATAATACAAAAACAAGGAAAACAAAAATGAATATGACAAAAAGTGCATAAGAAATTCTACAAATAAAGGACAAATATATTTACTACAATTATGTATTTATTTGATTATTTAATGTGTACAAGAGCAGCGGGCAGGCGTGGTAAATATTTAAGTATTCATAAATCAAATCGAATCAAATCGAATCAACTGTTTTGCGAGAGTGGTTCACAACAATTTCTGGCGACCCATAACTCCTCCATTAGCCCGGATTCACGCATGTATTCAAGTATTTTTGTCGGATTGAAAGTTTCGATGTCCTTCGAGCTTAAGATGTGTTTCCCTACGATATTGCATATTCTTCTGGGTAATGTTTTGAAGATTCCTCCGCGTTGTAATAATATTAACAGATTCCTAGTCTACAGTGTTCTGTTGTTTTCTTCCTCATTCTTCATATTACAGGCTCAAGAGAAAGATATGCAGATACATTGATAGAAAGAGATTGTAGCCTTGTAGTTGGTAAATAATATCTATTCTTAATCAAGTTGATTCATTTCGTTGAGATTGACTAGGAAACTTCTCAGATTTTGTAAACTTACTTAAACTTTTAAACTTATTTTCACGTGGAATAGACTATTATCAGTAATTCAAGGGAAAATACCACAAAAAAAGGAATAATATAAACTGTAATAGATAATATGTTTCAGGCTATCTACTAGTTGAGCTCTCTTCTTTTTCAAAGGTGATGTGTGAATGTGTCCCGGTAAAGGTATTTTCAAAATTACAACTGTATTCCAGAGCGGAATGTAACTACATATGACTACTTTTTGTTTGTTTACCTCAAGTATATAGAGTACGTATCAATGTGATTCATTTCAGATTTCAGGTAAGTTTGAAAGCAAGCGTTCCAAACACTATGATATGGTTTGAAATATAAAGAAAATTAGTCAAATGTTAAAAGGAAGACAACAAGAAAACACTTACCCAAACGATATGTAAAGGACACAATTTTGTTTAGTTAGTAAATATGCTGGCTGGTAAATAAGTAAAGTCAAACTTTGAATTAAGTGAGGAAAATAAAAGAGTAAAACAAAAACAAAATCGCTGCACAAACTGTCATCGAGGGAATTTCTATACAACTTTGGGTGCCATGTGGATGGTGGTGTGTTGCGGTGTGTGGTGGAGTGCGGTGGGCGAGTGTTGCATGCTTAGATAGAAGAGCCGTTAGTCCATTGGTCCAAGCAGCTGCGCAAATTTAACTCTCAAACACAACAGGATGTCCGTTCTTGAGCAAGGCGGAAGCTGTTCTGAAAATAACACAGCAAATAACTTCTGCAACCGCATTCAGCACGCTTCTCTGCTTCCACACACACACAGACACACACACACACACACTTCAGCACACTCCAAAATGAGATCAAACTTATCCTTAGCTAAAGTTATCCTCCAGCACTGCACACACTTTAATACACATATTTGAATTAACTACTTGTTAGCCACTGCTTTAGCACATTTCTCAAGTTGCACTCTGCACTTAATACACTCCTTTGTAATCTGCATCTTTGTGTTTGAGTGTTTGACATTTTTTAGGAACATAACATATATCACAGAAATTCCTCAAATGCCAAGCATAGAACATGTAACTGGAATTTGTGCAATAAGGTATCAGGCGAAGTCAATCGTAATTATATGCACAGCACGACATAATTATGCAAAGTAAATAAAGCTATTATGAAGACAGTGCTAAACTTGAGAAACAGAGATAATAAAGCTGTTCTGATTAACTTGTCTTGTATTTTACAAGCTCAGAAAAATAAATGATCCAGAATTTATGAAAGTCGACATGAAAACAAAAACAATTTTTTTGTTTTTTAAATAATTTCTTAATGTAACAAAAAAAATCTTCAAATATAAATACACATTTTTTCTTTTTTTTATAAATATATATCTTAGAAATAAAAAAGAAATAGAAAAAAAGAGTCAACTCAGAAACGAAGGATCCAAATTGCTGAAAATCGTAAGTTTTTTTCAAATTAAACTATATGAATTTATTTATAAGCTATCTGAAATGTGTGTACGAGTATATGTGATATCTGAAAAAAATAATTATTAATAATATTATAAATAACAAAAACACCCTGGAAATTAGACATTTTTTTATAAATGTTATAAAAATGTAGTTTCGATTTAATAAAAGAAATCCCTTCTTTTTTTTGAAAGACGCAATCTTCCGTCAAAGAAATATGCTTTGTGAGTTATCCTTTTTCGGCATTGAATTTTATGTATATTTTTGATCAAAGCCAAAAAAAGGAATGAAAGGGTTTTCCACCATTTTCCGAGCTTGGCGATCGGAATACTGAGTATACAAATGTCAGCTTTTCACTTCTCTTTCAAGAGTCAAAAATACAAATGGGAGTTAAGAAAGATATTGGAAATATGTGTAAATAAATAAATATTGAATATTATTAAAAACCATTGAACAACAATGTTGAGACAAAAACAAAAACTGGGCAAGTTTAATATTCACATTGGAAACATGTCTTTGTGCGAGTATCGCACTTTCACTTTCACTTTTATTTTCACTTTCAATCAGTGGCAGCAAAACGCGTGACCCTTTGCAGCCGTTACCGTTAACCGTGCAATGGCCCATGGCCAAGATATGAGGTTGAAGGGATGAGGGGCAAGATAGAGTGTAGACAGGGGAGCACATCTGCCAATACAAAATTATGCGGCCTCGTCATTGCTGTTTCGTTGCGCCCCGTTCTTGAGACGGCCGTGAGGCATTACACTCAGAAAAAAAATCGACTTAACTTTAGTAAATCGCCCTAAAGTAAAACGTTTTTCTCTTTTTTTAAATAGTTTCTAATTATTAAGAAAAAAATTTGTAAAATTTAGAAACGTTTGCCCTAAATCCCAAATACACAACGATTTTTCCATTTTTTAGAAATATTTTCTAAACTTTAACTTTATCACTCAACTCAAATCGGTCTTTAAAGTTAAATATATGAATTTTATATAAATTTTATACATTTTAGAGATTTACTTTCTAAATAATAGGGTGACTAAATATGGGGCGCGAAGAGTATGGTGATTTACTAAAAGTAGTGGGATTTTTTATGAGTGTAGGCTGTAAGGGTTGAATTTGCGTTCGCCTTCGAAAATTGACTTTTAATGAAAACAATTGAAAATTGTGGGGCAGCCTGGCAGGCAAGTTAGCCACCAACTGTTAAACAGTCGCAACAATCCGCCGCTTGACTGCTCGACTGCTCCACTGCTGAGTTACTCAACTCCTGAACTGCTCAACTGCTCAACTGGGTTGCGGTTATTAATTTCAATTAAAGCATTTAACCGGCAAGCCCAAACAGCCAGCAATATCCTTTTTATTTGGGGCTTCTGTTTACACAACCGCCAAGCAAAGCAGCGCATAATTTTCAACAGCAAGCCATCCCCCCTCCTCCCCGCTCCCCGTGAACTCCTCTGAACAACCCTGGAAGACTCCTCCTCCACTTGCCACGCTCAGTTGCTTGGCCCAGTGCCACATGAATTAAGGCGTGAAATATTCGCGCCAAAGTTTCGCTTTCGTGTCTGACTTAAAGTTGGCAGTTGGCCTGAGGACTTTAGAAATTTTGTGGGTAGGTTGAATGCCAACACGCTGCCCCGATTGATCTAATCAAAGTATGTGGCTTAGACCATTTGATTAGCTTCAACTGATCCAATTAATTAAAACAGATTCAGATTTGGCCTACAGCATTCAAATTAACAAATTAACTCCACAAAAAGAGCAATGCCATTTAAGAGCCCCATCTTCTTACCCCTTGCCATCATATATTTGAGAACCAAAATAACAATGATGACTGCAGCTCGAAACTTGCTCATATGTTTCAGATGTTGTGTTGAATGCATTTCCAATTAGCCGAATTTGCTGCA
The DNA here is from genome assembly GCA_035043025.1 of Drosophila villosipedis. Classification (NCBI taxonomy): domain Eukaryota; kingdom Metazoa; phylum Arthropoda; class Insecta; order Diptera; family Drosophilidae; genus Drosophila; species Drosophila villosipedis. The sequence goes on along the minus strand of JAWNNF010000024.1, from coordinate 14,064,832 downwards.
TATTCGAGCCGAACTATTTACCTAACTGGATCATAGGTCAGACGGATGGAGCAAAGGGCAGATGCTTTGGATGGGTCAATGGTATGGCTCAACCACTCTACCCGATTACTGAGTATTATACTCATGTAACTTGACCCGATTGCTGCTGGTAGCTTTAGCGCAGCAGCGGCTTTAGCGGTTAACTTTATCCATTTGTAACGTTTTCTTTCTATTCCCAAGCCATAAACCGATTTATAGAGCAATGAGTGACTATAACTTGTTCAAAGTCTCTTGTCTAGAACTTATACATATGAAATGTTTAGCTTTTATTTCAATAGAATATTTGTTTTATTATTATTTTTTATTTATTTATTTGATGCAATATGTTTGTTAATTATGAAGTGTACCAATTTGGTTGACTTAATTGATCAGAAGCCCGAGCTCAGAGCCCCATGCAAAACTATTCATTCAAAGTGAAGTAGCTCAGATTGGAAGCATTCGCTCACAAAATTAACAAATTCCCAAATTCACATATATACATCGGTTGAAAATATAAACATTGTGAATTCCATATTTGGTTGCCAGGCATTTGTTTTACAGCCGGCAAACATTGGTGGCTACTGGCAACCAGAAGGCGTTGCCGGTGGCACTATCCATCAAAAAGAGTTCACAATAAACAACAACAATTTTTTCAATTTTATCAAAATTCAAAGAGGCTGCCAGCGTCCGCTCGTGAAATCACTAAGAATTCTACAAAATGGTAAGTTTGCAAATCGATTCCCTATGTAATCATCGAATGCCACAATTCAAGTGGCTTTCTGGAGCAGCACCAGCAGCACCAGCAGCACCAGCAGCACCGGCAGCACCAGCAGCAGCTGTGGAAGTACTTACTGCCACATTGGCGTGTTGTCGCTTTGACGCAATTCTGATAAGGGCATCGAGCACCAGTTAACTGCCCTGTGCCACTTGCCCTTTGCCACTTGCCATTTGCCAGTGCGCTCCCGCTGCATGGGCGCATTCAATTTTTCATGCCACGCCAGGCTGTTGTGCTGCAACAATATGCTGTATATAAAAATATGTATGCATGTGTACATATGTATACACATTTATATGCATATACTTATGCACATAATATGCACAGTCTCAGTTGCAGTTAACTCTGCCTCGTGCCTACTGTTGTAAAATTGCACAAGAAGTGTGCAGCGAGTTAAATCTCAGCAACAGCAGCAACAGCAACAGCAGCAGCAACCCCGCTGCTGCGCTGCTGTTGTCGTTGTCCGTTCTCGACAATTTGCGTTTTCAGGCATATATATATATATATATATATATATATATACATATATATACATATATATACATAGATATACCTCCATTTATATGTATACTATTATTATTTATGAAAATTTTACGCCTTTTGCCAACACATTGGGCGAATGCGAGGCGCGGTCGCGATGCGAGCGGCTTCGAAAATTTTTGAATAATTTGCAGTCATAAAATATGCAATAAGCCAACAGCTGTTGTGAAATTGTTTTGAAAGCCGCGCCATCACATTATTTAAAACGGCGACGTCGTTGCCGCCACCCGTCACCCGCCTCCCCGCCACCAACAGAGTCACCAACGCCGCCTCAGACTCACTCGTTGACTCTGCTGCTGCTCCATGCAACATCCGATGCTGCTGTTGCCGCTGTTGCTGCTGTTTGTCCTGTCCTGTGGCTGGTTGGCGCCCTTTCGAGACTGCGTTGTGTCGTGTTGTGAAAAACTGCTTTGGGTTGATGCTCCTTTTCCCAAACAAAAAAAATATATATAAATGTCGTGAGAACTCGAAATCAAATTAAACATTAAGCAGTCAAGGATATTTCAACTGCATTCAAGCTCCAGCTCTCAATACTATCATAATTATTCAACATCTTCGTTAAGATCCACAAATCAAATTAATTACTTGTGTCTGCAAAAAATGGAAAAAAAAAATTGCAAATAGGTTTTGCATGCCGAATTTAAATTCATTTTTATTTGCATATTAACTAAAATCAGAAACTAAATATAGAAATAGATATATAGGTATCTCTATAATCTGTGCTAAAATCGAATATGTTTTCGTTATTAGAGCCAAATACTTGCATTTTTTAAAAATAATTTTCTTATATTTTTACAGCCGCCTAAGGGTAAAAAGGGCAAAAAGGGCAAGAAGTTGCCAGGTGAGTAGCTGCTTCTTAAATATACATACATATTTTGGACTAATAATATTAATAAGATTTTACTAAGTTTAATTATATGCGTTGCAATCAAAAACAACAGCTTATTTAAAAATGAATTTCTTCTTTTTTTATACAATGTAGTTATTGTTAAATATATATTTCTGCAATTCAAATTTCTAAAAAAAAACCTATAATAATATATACATAGACTATACATTTGTATATATCAGTATCGGTGGTTAAATCGATATAGCCATGTCCGTCTTTCCGCCTCTAAGCTTTGATGGAACGATTATATCAAATAGATGCCAGGGCAACATGGCGCAATCATTCAGATGAGTTGTTGCATCAACATTATTTTTATCAAAATATCTCGATCACAGACGAGTGCTTTTATATCTCTTTGTTTTTATTTATATATTTATTTATCAATTGCATAGTATTTTATTATAAATTTAAATTTAAATTGATATCGTGGCAGGTGTTAGGAATATGTGATCGATTTGGAGGCCGCGTCCTATCCATGTTAGGTTCTGCCAGGGCTTTGTCAACCAAGTCGCATCATCATCCGCTGTTGAAGGTCATCTGATTCTCAACGTTTGTCACGCAGATCTCGCATTTTTAGTCGATTCAACGAATACGATTGGACCTAAAATCGTCGCAAATCACGGACATTTGACCAAGTCGAAGCTGTGATTAAAGGTCCAGAAGGTTAAAATTTGTTACCTTTTGATGTTCCAAGTGAGCGTGAGAGAGATCCCATTGGAAGCAATGGGTTTCGATGTGGCATGTTCGAGTGGTTGGGTAGCAAAACAATTTGTCAAAAATGATAATCTGAGGGCTTGGTCAGCAGGAAAACAAAGTGTGACAAGTTGCGACCATGTTGGCCGATTGCTCAATACAATTAAATTGTGCGCAAGCACCAGCCGAGATGCACAGTCACCAGTCACAGTCACAGACGCAGACGCAGGCCCAGCCTCAGCTGCTGCTTCTGCTGCGGCCGCATCCATATGCTCCACTGTGCTCCACTGCTGGGTGGACAATCCATTCGAGCGTGGAAAAAAAATAGTGCGCACTTAATTTCCAGCTCGCAGCTCGGCCTCTAACGCACATAATTGTTTCTATGCACGGAGAATGTACGTAGGATGCCCTGGTTAAGGTTTTGGTTGCAGCGTGGACAGAGGCAGGGGTGGGGGGGGGGGCAACTGGAGGCAAGGCACGGCACCAGCCGGGCAACGATGCCAATTACACAAACCAATTACAGCAGGGGCTGTACACATGCGGGCACAAGTGCAGTCCTAAATACACACGCACACTCACACACTCGGACAGATAAATGGGCATAAGGACATTGGCGACTCACACTCTCATTAAATGTTTCATAATTGTGCTGCAAATTAAAGGCAACCAACGAACTGACCAACTGTGTCCTCTGCCGTTTTTTTTTTTTTTGTTTTTTTGTAGTGCTCATCGATGGCGTGGACACCTCATCGATGACCCGTGATCAGCTGGAGGCGTTCGCACTGCGCCTCAAGGCGGAAATGGATCGGGAGCGCGAGGAGCGCAATTATTTCCAGTTGGAGCGCGACAAGATACGCACTTTCTGGGAAATAACACGCCAGCAGCTGGGTAAGTCACAAGTCAAGTCAAATCATTAATGAAATATACAAAAGAAATGCCTATATCCTTCGACTCGAATGGTGGTTGTAGAGGAGTCCAAATATGAACTGCAGCAGAAGGATAAGGATATTGAGGCCACACAGGATCTGGCTGACATCGATACGAAGCACATTATGCAGCAGATGAAGCATCTGCAGTTCGAGAATCACAGCAAGCTGGGCGAGGTGCGCGCCGAGGCAATGACCCAGTTGAAGGTGGCGCAGGAGCATCATATGCTGCAGGAACTGGAACTCCAAAGCGATAAGCGCCAGCTGCGTCGCATGGTCCGTGAACGAATTGAGATGAGCGACATGCAGCATCGCCAACTGGAGGCACACTTCAATCAGCAGCTTCTGTAAGTATCAACAACTCAAAACACTCGGCAACAAAAAATCAACCAGATTTGTAGAAAATCGCATTCGGCTCGACTTATATTTCTGAATGCATGACTTATATTAAGAATGTTTTTCAAATATTAGTGGGCACCTAAGCTTTTTAAATGGCACAAAACAACAGATGTGATTTAACCATCTTGTGAGGATGGGGATGGACTTATGGCGACAGTGGTTAATCATTAATGTGCATTTTAAATCTGGTGACTGTAGCTCTAAAATTACAAGAGGCATTCTTGCGGGCGTGGTCCAGAAATTGATGGGAACATCAGTTTTAGAAGACAGTTCCTAGTAATATACCCTCCAAGTTTGGTAACTTTAGCTCAAAAATTGCCAGATATAGGGTTTTACAATTTTTGGGGATGATACGGGGATTACCGTTTTGGGAGCGGGAGTGTCATATCGTTCTTTAAAGTAAAAAATTTGCTGACTCTAGCTGAAAATCTGTGGAAGTTACAAGCATTTTAAGCAGAAACCCTTTCTAGAAAACAAAAAAACTTTCACGTTGCAATAATAATATGCATTTCAATTTTACAGCGAACAACGTCTTTTGTTCGAGAACGAGAGCAACGATATGAATCGGCTGCACGAGGAGAAGATGAAGGAGCAGCGTATGAAGCTGGAGCTGTTCTTTAACTCGCAGATGTTTGAGGTGGAGGAGCGCAAGAATCAGCAGATCAAAGACCTGCAGGATCACCACGATCTGGCCTTCAACGACATGAAGAACTATTACAACGACATCACATTGAACAATTTGGCCCTAATTGGCAGCATGAAGGAACAAATTGAGCAGCTGCGTCGTCAATCGGATCGCAGCGATCGTCTCGCTGCCGAGGCGACGGCAGAGACGCGTCGTCTCAAAGAGCCGCTGGAGCAGGCCAAGACGCAACTGAAGGAGCTACAGCGCAAATTGGAGTTCTACGATCGCGACAAGTTGCAATTGAGTCGCCTGAAGAAGAGCAACACCTCGCTCGAGAAGAAGGTGAAGAGTCTGATGTGGGAATCGGAGACACTGCTATTACGCAACGATGCCCTCGTTGGCGAGCGTGCCACACTCAAGGCACGCTTCAACGAGGTCATCGTTGAATTGCAACAAAAGACGGGACTCAAGAATGTGCTGCTCGAGCGCAAGATTGCGGCACTGATCCGTGAGGATGAGAAGCGCAGCATCATATTGCGCAACACAATGGCCACCTGTGCACCCGAATTGGCCAGCAAACTGGAGAATGTGGAGAAGAGCGTCAGCGATGCCGTCGACACAAAGAACCAGGCCATCATCGACCTGCGCTATGAGCTGGCCAAGGCGTGGAAGGCACACGACGATCTCCTCGAGACATACGAGTGCAAGCTCAAACAATACGGCATACCCACAGATGAGCTCGGCTTCGAGCCATTCCGCGAACGCACCCAACAGCAGCTCTTCATCTGCGGCCCCGCCGGCATTGTTACCGAAAACAAATAAAACATCACCCAGAAAAACGGCACTTCATGTTCAAATGTTGCAGTTCAATTGAGTTTATTTAACTTAGATGTGTCGTGTATATAAGTATATATGTATGCGTGTATACCTATGTGTATCTGGCTAGACAGATATGTAAGTATATCAAAATAAAAAGTATACAAAAAGCAACCGAGCAAATTGCTTTTAATAAATAACATATTGCTTATGTGTTGTTTTAACAAGTATGATTTCGGTTGAAGATTTGAAGCTATTTGCTTATAAGACACACTTATCTATTTTTAAGATTATTTGATCTTGTTCGATATTGTTTCAATCAATTTGGCGGTTTATTGACATATTCGATCATTAGACATCCTACATTCGACTTTGCTCGTAATTACTAAAACAAATGTTTAAAAAGAACTTATTTAAAAAAAAAAAAAGATACTCATGTTTAGCTCAATCGGATTTAAAAGTGAGATTCATTTTTTGTTTTTGTTTTTTTTTTGTCTTTTTTCTTGGGGACAATGACTGCAAATTTAAAAAATTCAAGTTTCTTCTGTCATGTTAAATTGGATTTCTTTTTTTTTTTTGATTTAGTTTAATTTTTAGTTTGCTGTTTCACATATTTTTCAAATAGATATCACATAATGTTTTGCTTCCAGTTATTGCTACTGCGGATTTGTAGGTTTGTATGCAGGTTTTGAGACATTTGATCAATCGATCTGATCTTTTACTTATAGTTATTTCATTCTTTTAAGCTGTGACTGTTTCGGTTTTTAATACTGTTTACAAATCAGTTGTGTTTGATTGTGTTTGACATAGTTCCCAACGAATGACATATAATATTTGTAAAACACCACCAACATATTTGCATTATCAAATACAACGTTACACGGTTAATTAATACTTTAAATGTGTATATGTATATATATATATATACATATATGTGTGTGTGTTTGTGTGTATGGGTATATGTTGTGCCAAGGAGTTGTTTTTGAGTTTGTATTCAAATTTAGTTAGTTGCCTTTGAATTTGCAGTCTAGGTACTTTATGGTTACGCTCCTATTTATTTTGTTTTATTTATTTTTTGCCGAAATGTTTTGCATTCCAGTCCATAATGAATTAATAACTTAACTATTTAATTGCTCCTGATTCGGTTTTCTTTTCAATTTTCATTTCAAATAAAGATTTCAAAGCGATCACAACGGTTTAATTCACAGATGCGTGTGGACACATATCAAAAATGTCCATAGAAATACAAATTTCCTGTTTTGGTTAGTAAGTTTTAGTTATTTTTCTGTTATTTTTTTCTCTTTGTTGGAATTTTTTTTTTTGTTATCCAGCTTACAAATTGTGTTCTATTTCAAACTTATATATACATGTATGTGTGCTTAATCCGATTTCACATCGTTGTCGTATATTGCTACAAGTAATGCTTGCTGATCTCCAGGCGCTTTATAATCTGAAGTCGGATATATGTATGTAAGTATGAGTGTGTGTGTGTGTGTGTGTGTAATTTATGGCACCTTTGGATTTCATAGCATTATAAATTTGTGTCTGTCGGCCTTTTTGAGTTTTGTTACACATAATTGTTGAGTGCTATGCTTTACTTATTTTTGATTTTGTTTTTCAAAATGTCACAGTTTTTTGGGCAGTTTACTTGAATATGTTTAACATCAAACGTAATTTTTTCTTTAAAGCTTGTTCATGGGTCAAATAATTATTTGCTTGAACTATGTTTGGATTTAGTTTCCTTTCGTTTCGTTTGCATATTTGATCTAAATGCGTTTGTTTTATTTTTAGTTTATTTTATAGTTTTTTTTTTGACGCAGTTCCTTGTATTTAACTAAGTATTTCAAGTTAAAATTAAAGATTGATTAACATTTGGTTTGTAAGGCAATTTGTTTATGTTTTCGCTTTGCTCAGATTCACGTGTTTTATATTTTTGTAATCCAAATTTAATTTAGATTCAGATCACTCGATTGTGTTTTTGAAATAAAAATATCAATTCAGTTCTTTAACTACTACTAATACCAATTCAAATTCAAATATAGTACATATCGTTACAAAATCAACGTTGTGTAAATTCAGACAAATATTCGCATATATGCATGTTGTGAGTCTGTTCGTATCGCTTTATATATCTAGCTTAGTAGCTATTCGAGTCATGCATATTTTGCAAATCTAAAAACATATAGTATTAATAACGATTTATGGTGCTTTCAGGCTGTGTGCAATAGGGCGCACAAGCACCAATGAATGCTACTGTATCTTCGTGTTTGTGTATGTCTGCATGCGTGTTTTAGAGAGAGATAGATATATATATATATATTTATATATAGAGAGAGACAGAGAGAGCAAATGCACTGTGCCAATGAACGGATCCAGTATGATTATGACTGCAACAGATTCCTGGGCTAAGTCTGAATTTGTGACTTATTTTCTTACCGTCGGCTGCCTTCCTTAACTAATTAGATTGCTCAGTAGAAATTGCCGTGTGCAAAGGCGCTTATTACACGCGTCGTCTGCTCGGAAATGCTGCATATCTCCAAAATGTGTTCATTACGCACCGTCGAGTAGCTCATGGAGGCACGATGCTGCCGCAAGCTCATAATTATGAATCTGCGAAAACACAAAATTGCATAAGAACAAAAAACAAAACTGTGAAAATAGTAGTGCTGAATATCAAATATCCTTGCAAACGTATGTATTTTCTTTAGCTCTTTTAGCTGATTGTTTCAATAGCAGCTTATAGTCTAAGTTCATTAATAATCTTCTACAATAAAATGGTCGTGATTTGGCTGCAAGAAAAATACCAAGTTTTATCAATATGCATGGCATTGAAACAGACGGACAGATCTTCTTATCAAGTCATCGCCCCTTGCCCTGATTAGGATAGATATTTGATGTGTTCAATGAATTCTCACTTAATGCAAGTGCACATAATCTAACAAAGAATATATAATTGTATAAAATCGAACAGTTCCGAAAAAAAAGGTTACCTGGCATTCATATTGCGCTTTTCGCGATACTGGTCAAGACGTTGACAAAGTTGTTCCGAATTGTTTTTGCGATTCCCACGTGTAGCGCAGGGAACCAACACCAAAAATACATCGTACACCTTCTGTTTATCATCCAGAGCATTGTCGAGCACATCTGTTAGAGTTTGCTTGATTTTGAGCACCTTTTGCTTTTCACAGGTGGCCTTTGCCTCATCCACGGACATTGTGGTTAGCCAAGGTAAGTCGATTAGGGCGCCGCTCTTATCATGCCAAATTCTTACTGTCACATCGTTGTCGCTCATGAAATAGCCAAAGGCGAGCGCGACCACAGCGTCAATATATTTGATTGAAGTCCAACGTCCTGTGAGTGATTCTATAATGCAAATTGCATATTACCAACTGTTAAATGATGTGTATAAGTTGTGAGTTTACTCACTGCACATGTAGCTCATCTCTAGATTAATTGTTATATGCAGGCGCAGGCCTAGTCCCTTATTGAAGCCAAATGATTTTTTGTAAAGGTTCTGAACAAAACTTGGTTGCTGCTTAACTGAAATCTACGCAAAATATATTGATTATAGTACTATGGTTATTAGTATATATATATATATATATACCTTTTTGTTGTGCATTTGAGGGCGTCTTTCATGGAGTAGTAACCGAAATGGCTCCACATCAGACGAACGCAAATTGAACATCTTAGCAAAGTGCTGAGCATAATTGGAGAGGGCATTGGCCTGGTTGGCATTGTCGAGACGCTGGAATGTTGGCCAATGCTGCAGCAGCTGCTCAAAACTCATTGTGCCATACATAAAATTAGCCACATTCACGTCCGTCATGAAGCGAAGTGGCACTTGCTCGTAACTAAGCGACAACTGCCTTATAATGTCCAGGGCCAAGGAGGGATCCTGTGCCGCACGCAGCTTTGCAATGCCCACAATCGTTTCCTTGCATTTGGCAACCGGCTCCAGACAAGCGGGCCACTTAACCAGCTCCTTGACGGGCGACGACAATACACACAGTGCGGCCATTGTCTCTGCATCGAATGGATTATTATTGTTATTGTGGTGACACCGATGCAACAGTTCGCGATGCATTCCCCAGTCGCCCTGACCGCTGACAGACCACATCTGCAGCAGACCGTCTACTGTTTGATGTTTGTACCACTGGAGTACAGCTTTGCGAATGGTGCGATTTAATGTCTTGCGTTTCATTAGCTTCTGCACATGCTTCACCAGACGGATGAACAGCAGCAGCTGCTTGTCAGTGCGAACCAGCTCCACAAAATGGCCACGCACCACCATCAAATGTCTTTCGTCGCTGCGCATCGATAGGTAAATGGCCAGCACAAGTAACGACTCATCGGGACGCGGCAATTGCTGACCGTTGCTTGGATGGAGCACACTCTTCAGGCAATCGAGCAACTGCGTCTCGCTGACATCGGCGCACAATTTGCGAAGTGCTGTAAATTGGCACTCGACGATAGCGTCAAGTGTCTTTGCCGCATAGACGGGAGCCTCAATTACACCCAAATAACAGAAGCGACGCAATTTATCCGTTGTCGAAATAATCGCTATTTGTTGGACAGTAACAAATTGAATTGATTTATTTGGCTTTGATTATGTGTTTGTGTGTGTGTGTGTACATACAGTGCATTATTTCAGCTGTGCCCGTTGCCAATTTCAAATCCACATCCACGTCCATTTCCTGACTCGCATTTGCATTAGCGAGTCCGTTCGATGTAACTTCTAAACTTGTAAACAAATGCTGCTTCATAGCGCCAGACCCACTGCACTCGGCCCTGGTCAGCAGGTTGCAAGTTGCAGGTTGCACGTTGCAGGTTGAGTTTTGGAGTCTATTTTCGACCACTCAATTCAGCAACGACACACTTTGCCATCTAGCTGCATCTACTTGCAAAAGTTGAGCAAGCAATCGATGTTTTACTGTAACTATATATCGATTATTATTTTGTTCCACTCAAACACATTTATCTATCGATTTATTTATCGATGGGCAAATGCTTATCAAACGTTGGCTCATATGGATCAAATTTACGCATTAGAAATATTCAAATGCATATGAAGTCATCTGAAATATGGCAAAGATAGTACGAGAAAATCGGCATGATGTTCAAACATATCCTTTAAGATTTCTAGCACTTAAGTATTCTGCTGCTATTTATGTATGTATTTACTTTTGCATTTTTCAGTACAAAAAAACTATTCCGGTCTTTTTGCTGAATATTGCCTAATATAGAGCATTGTGCGTTAGGATCGCTACCAATCTGCACTTAAAATATGGGTTTATAAGAGTTGCCGAAGCACAAGAGCCTTGAAAATTCATAAACTCACTAAGCACTTTGGATTTCATTGGAAGTCACTGATAACTCCAAGAATATTTAATAGATTAACTATTATAATTTGGTGTACATACATATATATATATATCTATCTATAAATATTAAAGCTGTTGGCAATACTCCTTCGCTAAGCTGGTATTTCAATGCGACAACCACCATAATTTAATAATAAACTAATTGTTTGCATTTATCATTAATAATACGAGCGTTACATTTAAAATCTATGCACAAAACACAACGATGGAATACTTGAAGAACATAATGATAATAATATATAAAAATTACAAAACAGGCAAGAAATAACTGCCTGTGTGTTTTTTTTATATTTTTAATACCTATTCAAGTGAATGTTTAACTAGTTTCTTGCCCTTGGCTTGTTCTTGTTCTTGTTCGTGTCTTGCTGTGATTGATTCCTGTTTATGTGTGTGACTCTTGAGCCGGAAGATTCACTGATGGGGATAGATGTAGATGAATAGACGGGGCTTGCGACTCAAGCTATGGCGCATGACCAGGTAGTGCTAGTAAATGATGGGCACCATCATCAGCCCAACGTGAGCCCTATATCGAAGAAACAACAATATTATTACCTTCATAGCGATTTCTACTGCGGCACTTACATGCAGACGGGCGCAATGATGCAGGGCATTGTGAAGATCTCGTAGAAGACGGTGGCCTTCAGGACGTTGGCCGCCGGGAACTCCACAATAGAGATGATGAACCGTGTGCCCCACAAATCGGTTCTGACCAATCAGCTAAACGATAAAGAAAAACAGAGGTAGATCCTCTTAGAGATTAGCTGGAGCTACATGCTATATTTACGTCGAGGAGCTTGAGGGAATAGCTGGACGCATGCAGCATCGAGTAGAGCACAACTGGGATGAGCACCAGAAGCGCTGGCCGAATCTTAAAGGATATCAGCGAGTTCATCATATTCATTTATCACTCTATCAGAACAGTTCCACGAATTCAAGATTAAACGTCGACACGGACTGATGGAACAGATGCAACCGACGCAGCCCCAAGATTTTTGCATTCGCCTGTAGCACCTTACGGAAGGCGCTATGCTTTCGGCTACTGGAACAGATAAGAAATTCGGGATTAGAAAAATTATGTGCATGTATTCATATGAAATGTGTATATATAGATATTTATGTATTAAAGAGTTGCTGAAAAGGTTCTGTTTGGCAGTTCTTGAAAATATATATTCTAACATATTTGACTTTGTTGCGGATTATAGGCAATATCGGGTACTTTAACAAATGCTCCTTAACGAATTATACAGAACAGAAATAACCTTGTAAAATAATTTAACAAAGGACTCAACAGCTGATACTAAGGCCGATAGGCACACACTAATCGCCCATACAGATCCTAGAGACGAATTTCTATGTAAATATCGATATAGCGAATTGTTGATTGACCACCACTAATCCCTAATCAGTTTGTGATGATTTGAGCAGAGCTGGCGATAACATATCTTCCTAACAATGTTTTGATTTTTTTCTGGAAATCTTCTTTTGGATTTGATTTATCATATCATATAATTTGAAAGTGGAAGAATTATATTATTAATCTTATTTCAGTTGTGTCTTACAACTGAAAATAATCGGCAGTTCATTTCCTTGGAGCAAAAGATAAATAGATTAATAAGAAACAACAAAGAAAAATTGTGTCAGTATTTATTAAAATCGGAGAAACTAACCCCAATTTTTGTAGCTTCTCATCATACATTATATACACTTTAATACATCCTATAAAATTAAATATAAAGTATTTTGCTCTATTTAAATATACCAACCCTTCCACAACTTAGTTTATTACTTATACGTTGAGTTTTTTCGCGTGCGCCATCTGCTGGTAAAAAACATAAGCAAATTACTTGAATATCTTAAACTGGTTAATTGGTTCATGTCTCTGCTAAAACGACTGCGAACAGCTATTTAAGGAAAGGAAACGATAGCAGTTTACAGAGCGCCAAATTATGCGACTTTCTACACCTAATTTAAAAAAGTCTTATACGGATGTCAAAAGCTGCAACAAAATTTCAAATCAATTTATTATTTAGTTTTGAGATAACTCAATTTTCAATGTTACGGGGGCAATAACGGTAAAATTTGTAGCTACCTTCCCATATTAAGATCAACATCAGTTTTTATATTGCACCTAAAACATAAATATCTGCCTCGATTTTAGACCTAAAATTGCTTGTTTCTGCTTGAATGAAACAGAAACCTAATCATTTTATGTCCACAGACAAAACAATCTAAACATTTAAGAAAATAAAATAAAGAGAAAATGATCCATTTTAGTGCAGACATGCTTTGCAACTATCTTTATATCTTACACATCTGTTAACAGATCTGCGCTGATTGAAATAAGTAGAGCACCAAAACAACATTCATTGTAATTCGAAATTTGGTCTTTAATGGTCGGCAAATAGATCGATAGGCGAGGGATATTGATGGCGGACCATCTTCAGAAAAATAGAGAAAAGAGAAGAAAGAAAGAAGAAAAAAAGAAGAGACCGCAAATTCAAATAAATTAATTGTGAATAAATATGAAGTAATTATAATAAAATAATAGAATATAAAATAAATAAATATAAAGCAAAAGTAAAAAAAGATAAATAAAACAAAATCATACAAACCGGAGAAATATTTGTTTTTTTTTTATTTATAAAAGAACACAAATTTGTTTGTTAACTTGCCGCCCAATATATTGCGGTCGAACTACCCCTGAGCCGATAGTTAGCCGGCTGAGCGATATATTGGTGCTTTCGACAGGCAAGGCATAACGTGTCCGCTCTTCTCTAATATTATGATAGATACTATCTACTTTCATTCATTCATATCTGTGCCTGCTATATACACAATATACTTAATAATGGTACAAATATAAATGGCACTGTTCGAGTGTTCTCAAAATTGCACATTCAGCAATTTAATTTAGAATATAAATCGCACTTCATTACCAGCTGGCTACTCTAAAAAGAGTGCAAATGCTGCCACTGCTCATCGATTAATATCGTCCACTGTGTCCAGGTTGATATCGAACTTGCTTGGCTATTGCATCTGCTATTTATCCTTTGATAAAAATTTCATATTTTTCGTCGTCCAAACAATAGTAACTTATTACGGAGGCTGTAGCATAAATAGGAACAGGATGCCAGAAACTGAACAATTGCCAGAAGGCTGGGAAAAACGCACCAGCCGCTCAACCGGTAAATAAAAAATAACATATCTTTTAACAATCACCTTGTGAAGCCACAAACTTCGTGTACCTGGACAGGGATGAGCTACTATCTCAACGTGCACACAAAGGAATCCCAATGGGACCAGCCAACTGAGCCGGCCAAGAAGGCCGGAGGCAGTGGCTCCTCTGGCGATAGCTCCAGTGAAGTGCAATGCCTTCATTTGCTGGTAAAACACAAGGGCAGCCGTCGACCGAGCTCGTGGCGTGAGGAGAACATCACTCGCACCAAGGAGGAGGCGCAAATGCTGCTTGAGATTTATCGCAATAAGATTGTCAACAGAGAGGCTACATTCGAGGAACTGGCGCGTTCCTACTCCGACTGCAGTTCGGCCAAACGTGGCGGCGACTTGGGTAAATTCGGACGCGGTAAGTAATTCTCCCAATTTGAGGCCAAATCAAATGTATAACATCCATTTCGATGCTCTGCCAGGTCAAATGCAAGCGCCCTTTGAGAAGGCAGCTTTCGCACTGAAGGTGGGACAACTCTCGGACATTGTGGACACGGATTCCGGCCTGCATATCATAGTGCGCAAATCGTAAATAGAATGGGATGATGACATAGATATAGAGGTTATTTTAGGGTCCATTAGGACGCTAAGTTAAGCTCTCTGCAAACTAGTTTCAAAGCTATATATAATTTTTGAAGAGCATATGGAAATCACTATATTTAAGACATTGCATGTTATAAATTTAATTTTGAATTTTGATTGTAAAAAAAAATTAGGGGCTCAGAAAATTGTAATTATCCATGGAACTTGGGGTGCATTTCTCCAAATATATTGACACAAATTGAATTAGTATTATGTGAATAACAAATTGTTTTTTTCTGTTTATAACTAGGTGTGATGGGGGCTTCTTAAAACACACACCAAACGGACTAATAACATTTAAGAGTAATAAACTACTCCCAGTATTGTTTGCAATATCTACCTTGATGAAGAATTGCATATTCTGTTAAGGGGCTTGCGATCGCCCGCCTTATAGAAACCTCCATCGCCACCCATTTTTCCAGTCCACAAATATTTGACTAATTGAAGCTTTAGGCATTAAGGTTAGGTTGGGTAAGAAATAAATTAAAATAATAAAGCCAACTTAGATCAATATTGGCATGTAGTGCTATTCGGGTACTCCTTAATGCGTTAATAAATTTCCCAATTTTGGTTGCTCCTAGATTTGTCAACGGAGATACGTCGGCTAGAAACGAGTTGCCCAACGATCTTAATCTTTTGCGGGAAAGTGTCGGACAGAAGCAGAAGTGCTCTGGAGATTCTTCTGCTTCCTCTTCAGTACAGCTGTAGAAGTCATTTTAGGGGACTTTGAGTCTATTTGCTGCTCCCCCTCTTTCATAGATATAGACAATGTAATTCGAATTTTTTGCTTTGACTCTGTTCAAGCTCTTAGCAGTAGCAATAGCGGAGCGATATTTCGATTGCTCTTGCTGCTACGCAGTAGTAAATGACAAGCTACTTAGTCAAATGTGTACAGAGCGCTGCATATTGAGCATAATATAAAAAAAATATGTGAAACCACTTTGCATAGAAACAAACAGAAAAATAAAATTTGTTTTTTTCGAGTTAATTACCGTTCTTTTAAAATACGCATTAATAATCATAGCTCGGAAATAAAACAAATTTACAAACACGCATGAAAATACTATATTAAATAATGGTACAGAACTATTCAAGCGCATTCACTTAAACTAATGCCTATATACTTCAAATAAACCTTTTTCTATTGCTTAAGGTTCAATTTGCTGGCCAAAAGTTTGGCGCCCGACGTCTTTTGGGCAAGCAGCAACTGGAGCAGCTCCTGGCCTCCTACAAGATCTCGACAAGTGCTCAACAAGGTAGGCGATTCCTCCACCAGGTTGACGAGCACATAGCAAGCACGATTGATGCCCAACCAGATTTTAAGCTGCAACAAGCAAAAGATTAAATTAATAATTGTAGAGAATTTTTGGGGATTCATTAAACTACCACATCGCTGGACAAGTGCTGTAAGATGTGTGCTCCAAGCGGATGTGTTTCGTGCTTTTGGTCGTTTTTAATCAGTTTCTTGAGTACATGATGCATGCCGGCCTCCTCAATGCCCACAACAGTGGGCAACTCCTCCTCCACTTTGGGCTGAGGCTGATCCCCTTTGGATTTCTTTGCTGGTGTGCCCTCCTCAGCGTCGCTCTCTTCGTCACTGCTGACAGGTGGCGGGGCTGCGCCATTGAGCTGTTTCTTTGTCCTACGCTCCCGTGTGGCCGCGTCTATGATGGCCTCCACATCTTGAGGCTTCCTCTTCTTGTTCTGAGCACTTTCAGATGGCACGGCCGATACGCGCCAGTCGGCCTGAGTGATTACCGGAGCCAGTGCAGCTACAGCTTTTTCATAATTCTCGCCCGTTACTGCAATTGATGATATCTTGAAATAGATTTACACTGCCTCCTCTAATTATGTAATACCTACTGTGGTTGAGTATATCAGCTGTGACGAGTCCAATGTGACTATTTGACAGCCAAAATCCAGCGTCCTCAGCAATTGACATAGCAATGGGTTCCTCGATCTGTTCTAAAATCTCTTTGCGACGAGCCTGCTTATCCTTTTTGCCAAAGGCCAGACCCTCCTCAATGGTCTTTATAAAGTCAGGATGGAAGCAAGTAGTGTCACCGGGTGCTACCAACCACTGCACCACACGACGTCCATACTGATTGGCTACCAGGGCTTTTAGATCACCGTGCAAGTTATCATAGATGGCCTTTTTGGTGGCCTTGGTGTCGTCGAGGGCATTCAACAGCGCTATGAGGAAGACATGACCATGTTCATGCAAAGCAATCTTCAGCAGATGTTCCTTGATGTTCTTTAAAATGGCCTAACGGTGCGGATGAAAACAATTGGAATTTAGATTATTTGCTCGGGCAGTGTATTCATATACCCTTGGCAAGGGTATTCTAATATTGTTGCAAAGTATGTCAAGGAGACATCCCCATCCATTGAATTGTATTAGTATATTGAAACATTTTTTGAAATAATGGCCAGAATATGTAGACTTACTCTGCGGTTTTTCGGGGTGGATTTGTAGAAGCATATAATAGCCGCCTCGGTGCCATCCTTGGTGGTCAGCATGTGTGGTATTAGTGGAGACAAAGCGCTCATCGTTTCCTCAAGCTTCTCTTCATCCGTGGCCTGCATGAATTCGAGTATGACGGCATGAACCAGAGAGTTGTCCACCAAATTTTTATTGGCTATGTGCTCCAGGTTGGCCTTGACTGCGCCCATAATGGAGGCCTTCATGTTGGCAGCCTCCTTGTATGTGTCGCTCAGTGTATGAACACCATCGTCCTTGGACTTCTTATAAAGATCGCTATAAAATTCCTGGCGCATGTAACTGCGCTGCTTTTCGCTGGCATTTAGATATATGTGGTCCAATATCTTACTGGCAATATTGTGACTCGACAGCCGCACTATATTACCCATCAAGCCATCCACCAGCTTGGATTTCGTGGCCGGAGCACCATACTTGAGCATGCGCTGGACGCAGAAGTGTGCATACTTCGACTGGCACATGTCCACGGCGTGCGGCATTAATTTGTCGGACAGCTCAATGCGCAATGCTGGCGTTGCATGCTTTAGCATGCACTGCAACACGCGCGCCGTGTCGTGAGCCTTGGCCACCTTGGAGATGGTGTCGCCAACGTTGAGAATTTTGTACATTTGCTGCACGAGTTCATCTTTGTTCTGGGTGCGACGGCTACAGTGATATACATTTCATATTATTTTCGGATTGAATCTCTTGATGAATCGGAATCTGATAAACTTACCATTTAACTTGCTCGTAGATTTTCTTAACCTCCTGTGTAATCTCGTAGGTGTCGCGCGTACTTTTCCGTTTTAGTTTTAGATCCTTTTTCTCCTGCTTGAATTTTGTCCAATCTTGCTTTTCATCGGTCGCTGGTGTTGCGCCCTTGCCAGGATGCGGTTTCCCAGTTGAAAACTTATTACTACTATTCTTGCCCTCAAAACCGCGTTTTCCATTGGCTTTAAATTTGTTACCAGGCTTAGCCGGTGCATTCTTTTTGAACAACGGCCTTTTAGTATCGTTTTTCTCGGTTTTGGCAGTTTGCCTAGGTTTCGCGGAGTTAAGCATTTCTTTGCAAGGCACCAGAATAGTGAAGTGTTGTTTGGGTTCAACGGCAACACGTGCCAAATGAATCGAATTCGATGGTAAAACCGATTTTGAAATCGACACAGAAAAAGTGTTGTGTAGCGATTGCCAGTTAGTCAAGTTTCAACACTGTTCTAAATATCAATACCAATCAATTAATATGTTTGTTTACAAGTGCCGAGTTACAACCGATAGCTCCATTAATGATAAATAGATCGCCAAAATACTTACACAACATATCCAAATGCTTAGACAGCATGAAGTCAAGATTTTGTGTTCAAAATGTAGTGTTTTTAGTAACTATATACAATTATTGCAGAAATGCAATCGTCTCAGGGACATACATACATCTATTTACACTTAATCATAGTTTCATGGAATAATAATAATATTAAATAGATAAAATATTTAACAAGAAACAAGTACATTGCGAACTCATAAAAATAAACAAAGTTCTTTTTGTTGTCCGTTGTCCATATTAGCGATATCAACCCCACGTACTATCGATAGAAACATCACTGGTCCCCACCTCTGTTGTACAGTCGCCACTGTCGCGACGGTGGATATATAAATAATTGTTTTTTTTTTCGCGGCAAAATCAGCAAACACTTTTTCTTATAAAAGAACTGCTGCATTTTAAATAATGGGTAAGCTTGGCAAAAGGAAATTGACGGAACTCCCCAAGATCAACAAAAAGAAATCTGACGGTTATTCCGACAACGATGAAAACTCGAAAAATGGAGCCAGCAATTCGGTCGCTGACGAAGTCGATAGGGAGGACGGCGATAAGCAGGATTCAAGTTTCAAGAAACAAAAGCTTTCCATTGGTGCAGGGAAAGCAACCACACAGGAGCACGATAGCGTGTCGGATGAAAGTGATGACATGCCACTGAATGGCAGCAAGGCTTCCAGTTCAAAGGCATCACCACGAACAAAGCAAAAGAAGATATCCAAATCAAAGGGTAAAGTGCCAGCAGCTGAAAAACATCAAAATAAAAAAATATCAGCCAAGCCCGATGACAAGGAGAAAGACGAGACGGAAGATGAAAGCGGGAAGGCAGAATTTGAGGTAAGCTATTTGCATTTGCTGGAGAATAAGAAGATTTTATTATCGAATCTATCTAGGTGGAGGCCATCGTGGGTCACAAGACGAAGAACGGAGAATCGTTTTTCCTGGTGCACTGGAAGGGCTACGGAAAGGACGACGACAGTTGGGAGCCCGAGGCAGACTTGAACTGTAATGATTTGATCGAGGAGTACCTCAAGAAGGTATTTTATTTATTGCCACTTAATATAGAGAATTCGCCGTATTAGATAATTTCAATATGTATTTTTTAGTTTTCCGTCAAGTAAATCAAATAATCCTTGGTAATTATTTGAAATAAGGATCCTTCTTTCGGTATTTTAGAGACTGGTTTGTTTTGAATACTGCAATTGTTTTCGCAAGCTCTACTATAATTTTAGTACTTTTACTTAATCAAGTCTAAAAAAGAGCGTTTGAAGATATATCGCGAAGTGAAATGATCAATGAACTCCAATTGAATAGAATGGAGCTTTAATAAATCCATATTTTATGAATCAATATTTCTATTATGTTGATCGCAACTGATTTTGTGTGCATAGGAACGCAAACAGCTGTGATAAAAACTGAAGAAAAAAAAAGAAAAAATCGATTTTATCTGATAGGGATAAAAATATACTGAAATGGTTGGTTGTCAATATTTGAATGTAGCAGCGAACTTTAACTTTTGCTAACGTTGACTCTTAAACATTTGTTGCCAAACACGTCTCTATGTATGTAGAGGTTATATCTTACAAAAAATTAATGCATGTGACTTTTTTATGTACTGCCAAAGACATATGGCTATATCTATAGTATTTGATACTAACTTAAGCCGCTCTAACTGATAAAACTACCCAACTTTGTAGACGAGTCCCAAGAAGGGCACAGGCGCAATAAAAAAGTCACCGGCTGGTGTTAACGGCGGACGTGGACGCAAGCTGAATAAAAAGATTGTCAGCGACCCCGAGAAGGAATGGGCGGTCGAACGTATTGTCGACTTTGTCGACGATGATGAACAAGGCGGATTGTATCGCATACGCTGGAAGGGCTTTGGCGCCAAGGAAGATACTTGGGAGCCCGAATCGAATCTGTCCTGCGAGGGCCTAATCGAGAAGTTCAAGAAATCCATGGAGGCGCATCGCAATGTGGATGCAAAACAATTGCGCGAGTCGCCGAAAAAAACAAAGCGCTTGGTCAATGAGACAATACCACGCACCAATTTCCACAATCGCATTGAACGCTCATCGAAACGGTCTGCTGCCAAGAATCGGTAAGAATCATTCTATCTCACTCTCCTTGTTTGTCTCATATATATGTATATATATTAATGCTCTCTCTCTCTCTCTTTCGCACACAGCGTTTTCTATGGCGAGGAGTAAGTCGTGCAGTACCACCAGTCCAGTATGAAATTCACGACGATAAAGTACACGGTTGATTCCGGAGTGGTAATTAAAATTTAATTACAACGCAATTAGCTTGAGTTTTGGATGGCATGTGAGAGTGGTCCGAGAAGCGGCACGTTCTTAGTTGTTAAGAGCATTGTTTAAGTATGAATCCGTAACAACAGAACACAATACACTACACAGCACACCACCAGACACAACGCATCTACATTTTTAGCTTTAAGCTATATTCAGTTCTTGAAAAAAAAAATATATATATATATATATATATATTATTAGCAGGTAATATGTATCTCACTGATTGTGTAACACCTTTTGGTTAGACTTTAAGTTTTAATAACATCGTAAAAAATAAGCTTTAAGTTAAAAATCCCTGAATAAAGTTGTTTCGTGGTAGCTAACTTTAATATAAACCGTCTCGTATAAGATCGAACAATGTAAGCGGCATTGACTGTCACTATTATGATTATAGACATAAATGTAAACAATATTTACAATTTGTTTCAATCATTTGAATTTAATCATAAGTTATATTCTTTTCACTTGATAAAAACATTTCGTTTAACATGCATTGTTGAAATTTCTTAGACTGGGTGGAAATGGCAAGAAAAACAACAAAAATGGTTTCAGAGAAGCAAGCCATAATAATGTAAAAAGTCGAAAAACTCGGCGTGCAACAATTTTTTCTCTGTTTTTTTAGAACAAACTTTTTATCTAAACTTATGTTGCACACAAACCATAAATATGATTAAGAAAAGGTAACATTCGATGGATGTATTTATCCGTGAGGAAAAGATTAAGATTATTTTGGACGCATTTTTTGGGTAATATTTCAAAATTTAACTTTAATTTAATTGCTAATTGTTTGCAGATGTTAATGTCTATTGCTTTGGAAGATGCTATCCTATATGAACTAAGTTGGGATATTAGCTTGTCTCATCGATATTGAATATATACAAGTGCAAAATAAGGCTACAATGACGGAAAATGAGAGAAAAAGTACAATTAGATGATGCTGCAATTCCAAGTTGCTGGTAAAAGTTTCTTTACCGATACCGATAGCAATGCAATCTGTAGATGCAATATATGTGGATAGATCGAAGGTTAGGCGGTTATCAGCCTAAATATTTTTTTTATTTTGGTTTTCCTTCGTTTCTCGTGTTAGTATTTTCAAAAGTTTAACCAGCCGGTTGCTTTTATAAAATTCGCTATCTTGGCTGGTCCTAAGATTGCCATCAGTGGCAGAAATGTCAGTGGCGAAATGTTTCCTAGCAGGTAGCCAGAGGCATTTAAATACTTTCCTTATCCATGAGGAGGGGAAGTAATGTTCCTTTTATGACTAGCCCATCAGCCGTGCAATTGCCTTCAATATTCTGGTGACCAGGCACCCATGCTGGACCATCTCATGTAGAGACTTGCGACAGCTTGTTACCGATATCGAGTTTGCCGATATCGCATTAATGCATTTTATAGCCGCCTGGCTGTCAATATATACACTAAAATTGCCTGGGCAGATATTTTGTATCTTTAGGCAGTTTAATGCTTATTTTATGGCTATTACTTCTGTCTGGAAAACACTAGTGTGTCGGAAGGCTGAAGGATAGCTGTACACTAATTTGCTCTGCGTAGACTCTTCCGCCTACGCAAATATATCGAAATTCGTATTTAAATTAATAGCCTTGTTTTCTTAGGGTTTATTGCATTTGTATCTGCTGTTTGACAATCTGTATTTGTATTTCGTGTGTTGCTCAAGGTGCACCAAGGAGAAAATATGTATGCGTGTACAGTTGAAAGTAAGCTAAGGATCAACTAGGTTTAGAGGCCAGCTTGCAGACCGAAACCGGGACCCTTTGGCTCCTCACTTAGGGAGGTGGGGTTGCCCTTGGGTTCGCTGGCGAAGCGTCCATTGCGCGGTCCGGGTGGAGAGATCTTATCGGCTTTCAGATCGCTCAGAATCTCCTGCATATCCTTAGCAGTCAGATCCTCCTGCATGAGACACGTCTTAGCAACTGTATTCGTTATTTAATTTATACTACTTACATAGTAGTCATCATTGATGGACACCATGGGCGCATTGACGCAGGCGCCCAGACACTCAACCTCAGATATGGTGAACTTGTTGTCTTTTGTGGTCTCGCCAACGCCAATGGCCAGCTGCTTCTTGCACTGCTCAAGGATTTCATCGGAGCCGCGCAGCCAGCAGGGCGTTGTGGTGCATACCTGAATATGGTATTTGCCAGTCGGCTTGCGCATAAACATTGTGTAGAAGGTGGCCACCTCGTAGACGCGCATATTGGGCAGGCCAAGAATTTCGGCCACCTTGTGCATGGCCGATATGGGTAGCCAGCCGTACTGTCGCTGCGCCAGATCGAGCAACGGTATCATCGCGCCCCGCTTGTGTCCCTCCGGATAGATGCTCAGGATGGCGTCCACACGCTTTTTGTTCTCCGCACTGAACTCGAATGGTATGCTGGGATTATCCTCAGGCGTGTCACGGTGCACGAAGAGATTGTCGCTGCGCTGTGCACTGCTGGTGGCAATGGTGCGCAGGCTGCCCCGCTAGAAAAAATACATACATTTTGTTAATGTTTTTGTTTTAGTGCAAAAATTACATAACTTGAAACTGTCATCGACTGTTTGCTTGCCAGCGGCTGGCGTTTTTTAATCGCCGCATTACTTACGACAGCGGCCAGCGTTTTTGCAGCACAATTCGAGAGCATTTTGAGCTCTTTCAATCAAAAAAACTATGTCTTAAGTTGAATTTAATTGATGTATCGTCAGTGCCTCTGTCAGTGCCCCAACAATTTCGATTGCCTCGGTTTCCAATCAGCTGGAGCTGTTTTGTAGCCTTGCTTATTCGATACCCCGATTTATCGGTTGGGCATTTGACTAGTTAGTCAATCGACTAGCAGCACTCCACTCATGACTTATTACATTAATATGAAAATATTTTTTCGGGTATTGATTGAGCAAGGCTTAGTAACAATCAGACTGACAATTGAATAAGATAAATCTTGTTCACAATTATGTTTTGGAATTATCGATGTTATTAAAAATATGTTTTCGATTAGACTACCACTCAATACTTATCGAGTACATAACAGAAATATTGACGAGCGAAGTTTCAAAATAAAAAGACAACACATCGTTTTGCGAATATTTTATTTTTGGAACATTAGATTAAAGACGCAATGATTTGTTTAGTAAATGCATTCAGGTGCGGTGTATAGCTTGAAAAGCAATCACGCCTCCTGCTCATAGTTCTCAGTTTTCATGTCGTTTAAGCCAAGCTGCTCATTATCGTCGTAGCTGCGCTTGTATCTCTCCACAGTTAGCTTATCATCGGGATCGCCGTTGTCACTGAGCGATTGCACATATGTGTTCCCAGCCGGATCCTCGAGAACCAATGTGATGGAACTTTGCATCTTGAGCACATCGTCGTATTTGTCTAGGAAGCGCTGCATCTGCTGCTTGGAGGGTTCATCGGCAGAATCGTGAAAGAAAGTGCCATCCAACTGTTCACGCATGGCCACCAGCAGGCCCTCGACGGTCGTGAAGCGGCCACAGAGCGCATGCGGACCCACATCCATGTCCAGTTCGGGTATGGATAAGCTGCACGTTTCCGACTTGAGTACATCGCGCGTCAGATCTTCTTTGCTGGCAATTCGGACAGTGAAGCGGACACCTTCTGGCTCAATGCCGCCACCAGATTTTACCTCATTCGTTTTGTGGCCGCATCTGGAGCAGACGGTGGCCATGATGACCACCTCCTTAAAGTGCGGTATATTAGTCAGCTTCATGTTCGTCTCACATGGCGACTGGCAGTTCGAGCAATTCGTGGCGAACTGCAACACCTCCCCGTGCAGATTCTCAATGGGCCACGCGTCCTCGGCAATGGGTTTCAACAGGTGCTCCTCGTGGTTCTGCTCATAGAGACCTGCAAAATGTCACACACACACAAAATCAGTTCCACCAAAAATGTAGATAAGGCATGCAAAAAGTGCAACACACTAATGTTTTTTTCCTAATCAAGAATATGTATACTTTCTGGGATCGGAGATGCTTCCTTCTGCCTGTTACATACATTTGCACAAAACCATTATTTTGTACCCATTTTCAGTGGGTTCAGGGCATACAAAATTATACATGTAGGTCCATTTGAAAATGATAAGTGATTTCTGTGATAGTTGTTGTCACAAGCTAATGCATTTGCATGTAGAAATGGGAACACATAAGACACATAATGAATAGGAACGCACCTAGTTGCTCGTTTTGTGCTTGGGTGCGAGTAAAAAACGACGTTTTCAAGTGCGGATCGTTGGCTGGTGCAATTGGATTCTCAATGAAGCTATTGCCGGAGATATCCTCGAGCAGAAGACGAAATGGTTTGGTCAGCTTAGTTAGTTGGCGCAGGCGATCAATGTAATCATCTATGGATGCGGCCTCTGTGGGATGGTCAATGCGACGCTTCTCCTGGTCCTGTAATAGGCCAGTTATGGTTCGTTCAATGATTCCCTCCACGGTTGTCACCTCGCCTTTCTGCGACTGCACGGGTATTTCGAGCTCCACCTCGGGAATGGTAACACTGGAATGATCGGAGCGAACGACGCGCCGATTCAGATCCGACAGCTGCTGCACATCCAGGGCAATGCGAACGCCGCTCTTTTGCATCTCGGATGCAGATTGCATTTCGTTGTTGGCGTAGCCGCAGTGGTCGCACTTGAAGGACATGAGCACCACTTCGCGGAAGAAGGGAATCTTGGTAGGCAGAAGTCGGGTGGTGCCCGATTTGAAGCAACACATGCATGCGGACTCAATCTCGACCACTTCCACCGCCTGATCGCCGCTAATGTCCTGAAATATGGGCTCCTGCTGTGCGGTGGTAGATGCCGTGCCACTCGCATCAGCGCTTTCGGCTGCAATTGTTGTGCTGCCCTCCGACGACATTGTTGGTCTTCACTTTGACTGATATTGGCAATTAAAAATACAATGTGTAACTTTTGCCTCACACAACGTGTGGCAACCAGCGAATCTCGATTATTCTGTTGAATTTTATCAGCCAGTGCTGGGCAATTTCACTAGTTATTTATGACACTTTGCTGGCTGCAACGATATATTGATGGTTGCAGAGTATCGATTGCTCTTTGAAAAAGTTATCGTTCCTTTTTACAACGCATATGTGATGTTGATGACGCAGCCGATAGTCTTCTCTTCAATTCATTGTAAAGAATTTTTGGCTTGGGTAGCTTTGTCTGCTGTTTGTTTGCTCACTTTTGTGCACTCAATAACCGTTATATTGCTTGAAATAAATAAAATCCTCTTTAATTGAATTTGAATTGAATGATTGCAGTTCTAACAGCTATATGAACATGAAACGACTCAAAACAAGCTTCTTCTAAAACTTTTTAATTTAAACATGTTCGTCATATATATAAATTATAAGAGAGGTCACCAAAAAATAAACAATTATACGACTTTCTTTAGTTTATTTGCATTTCTTTATAGATATACAGAATACAATTTTAATTCATACTTCACTTTGCTTTTATTTTATTTCTCTCCATCAAATTTTGAGTTTTCGCTGCAAATGTTGTTGTACAAGTTTGTATAAGAATTCATTACTTAAGTTTATCTTGATTTGGTAAAATTCAGTTTTCAAAAAGAATTTTAGTTAAGTTTCGCATATTATATTTTGCTTTTCATTAAATAGGCAATTCGGTTAGTTAATCTTCAAATAATTGTTAGTTTTGTGGAATTGGATATTGGGCATAAATATTTTGCAGGAATACATTTTTATAGTGCAAAATTGTAAACAGTTTTAGTGTAGTGAACAAAACATACAAACACATAAATTGTCGGGTCAAATCAATATTAATATGTATGTATATACATATATATATTAAGATTGACTCTTCTGTTTAGGAATCACAGTATTGTGCAAATAATATTATTCCATCTGCTTAAAAACACGTTGTCCTTCCTTCTACATTGCATAATGGCTTCGAATTATTCGGTTAAAAAGTTTTCAGTTTTCCTTTTTATTTTTGCTCTTGCAATATTTAACTATTTCCTTGCAAGCAGACACAATACTAACAACTGAATAGAACCCGACCGGCAGTGCAGTTAATTAAATTGTTTTTCCTTTGTGTTCTATTCAAGAATAACGTTATTTGGAAAATCTATCGCTTTAAACTTTCCGCTCGAAACTTTTGGCAATTAAATGCATTTTAGAAAGAGCAATGTGTAGAGTCGGCTGTTCCGAGAATGTGCTATATATTGTTGCACCCTTAATTTTAATGGGAACATATAAAAAATGAGGGAATTTCCATGAATGTTTTGTGTATATATATATATATTATTTTTGTTTTGATTTAATATTGACTATTTTTGTTAAGAAATCACAATATCTATGCAAAATCTTAAAAATCTGCCTTTATTTATATGTTTTATGTATTTGATGCATGTATAAGTACATATATATTTAAGTATACAAATATACATAAGTAAATGTATTTATATGTGTATCGCTTTATTATGAACTTTAGATCGTTGTCCGCTATACATGTAATTATATGTATAATTATATATATATACATAGACAAGTGTATGTATGTGTATAAGTGTATATATATGCTTCATATGTGGCAGCTTATGTAATGTATGTGCCAAAGTAAGGACCTTATCCCTATCCTTATTTTCCGTTCAGTATTTTTACTTTCTGACCACCTTTTAATTGTCTTCCTCAAAACTCGCTCATTTGCTTAATTCTCATCTCATTCGTTGGGATATGCGTGGTGTTGCAGGTGTTATGAATTGTTGTTGTGGGTTTCATTATGAGTTTTTTTTTTTTGGTCTCCTGGTTTTTATGTTTTGTTTTTGTTTTGGACTGTTTGTTCAAGCTAATTTCATTACATAAAACACATTTTGCTAAAATCTAATTGAAAGAACAACAACAAAATGCTCTTCAGTGCCTAATACCAAACTAATTCAATTTATTTTTTTATATTTTTTTTTTTATATAATCTTTTGCAAAAATTTGTCTAAGCAACCCTGTATGTTTATAAAGAAATAATTCGAAGCTTTTAGCCACATAATATACATATACGTTACCATATATGTATGTACATTCATAGCAGATTAAGCAGTGTACATTATACATATATTTTATAGTTTTTTCAATGGGATAACGAGCCGTAGAACTTTACAGCAAGTTCTGCAAGCAGAGCAACTCAATAGCCAAGTGACTTTTATAGCTTCTATTTAAGTATACATATGTATGTATGCATATAATGCACATACTTAAAAAATATACATTGTGTTCAATATGTGTATAATATATATACTTGTATATTATATAATTATTATTATATTTAATAAATATTTAAGATATTGTTAGGCTTTTGTATTTTGTCTTTATTTCTTGAAATAATTATAAATAGTTGAATTTATAATCTAATTAAAAAAAAATTAAAAACAATTCAAATGCTGTAGATTTTGGATCGTAGATATATATGTCTATCGCTTGCAGTAAAGGCTTTTTTGCGGGTATATAATCTAATTTACTTTCAATAAATCGTGTAATGGAACAAAAAGAATGGATTGATCCGAGTGAGATTCTAATTCGGAACTTGTAAAATATGAATGGCAGTTAGTTTCGGTGCCTCAAGGGGCATTTACTGGCTGACTTTGACTTTGTAAATGATAAATCTTTCAATCTTTATTATCGGCTCTAAGCGCAAATATGCTGCGTCAAAAATTCAAATTACCTAATTGCTTTACTTATGGAAATAATTATAATAAGTAGACAAGAAATTATGTATTTAAATTCATTGTAGGCTTGTAGTAAGTTACATATGGAGATATAAACATAGGTCTTCTGCCGATTTAAGTATTACAGAATTGAATTATGCTATGGACGTTTTTCAAAATAAATTAACTTAGGCATATTATAATAATTAGTGCATACATACGAAAAATAAACAATTCAATTATTAAGTTCATTTTTAAACTTTTTGCCATAAATTGTTAGTGTATATATTTTAATATTAAGCTTGCACAAAGTTGCTTGAAATTTATTGTTTTTCGATTATTTCATTATTACTATTTTTTTTTGTTTTTGTTTTTTGTTTCTTAGAATATTTACTTTGAAAGGCGCAAGCTAAATATTACCATGGATTTCGATTGTTTGACTATTTGATTTGTTTGTTCTATATCAAATATAAGCATATAAATATTTTCATGTTGTAAATTTATAAAAAAAAATTGCATCAGTAATTTGATTGCTCAACCAAAATGTCAGTATATCAACTTTCATATACATGTACACTGAACACAAGAAATTTGTATTGCTACACAGTACGAATTTGCAGCAAGCAAACCATTTCATCTCAATGATTTGGACTATATTATTAATAACTATATCATTTCAATTGCAATCATTTATTCGAAATTATATAATTAACTGTCATAATAAATGTTTCCATTTCACCCGACATTGAAAAATAATTTTGTCTAAATGTAAACTTCATCTTGAGTTAAAGCACACGATCTTCAAACAGACATAAAATACATGCAAGTGTTTTATGTTCATATTAATCCATTTTAAGTTCATATTAAATCTCAGAAGATTAAGTAATTTTATTGAAGTTTTTAATTGCATTGTTTTTATAAAATATTAGTTATTTGAAAATATATAAATTTTGTCTATTAAATTTAAATGTATTTATAATTTTCTTTTTTCACTTCTTTAGTAGATGGTATACAAAAATTGCGATCGACCGATTTTTTTTTTTTTTTTTAAATTGAAGCCTTGTTTGGAAATTGATATTATAAATTCTGTGTTTTATGTTGACTTCATTAAATAAATGCATTGTACCAAATGACGAGCTCTGTGTGTTTAAGTGCAAAAATGGGTGTAGTGGGTATGGGCACTGTTTGAAAAATATCCAATGTGTTGAAGTTATGCTCCTAACTCAAACCGCATCTATGAAAGATGGTCGAAAAGAAAAGGCTATTAGCAGAAACGAAACTGCTGGACAAAAGACTTGATCTTCATTTTAATGATCATCTTCATAATATTCGACATTACTGGAACCTACAGCGAACATTTTTCAAATAAAAGTTAATAAACGTTATTGACGAATGAAGAATGACTTTTACAAATATCGAATGATTATAGCCAATCCATTAATTTTTTGGTACAGTCCGTGGAAGAAAATGAATTAATGGGAAAGTATTGATTTTTAAGAAATATATGTTCAAATTTTTTGCATATGACTGGCCGCTTATTACTATTAAAGTTCGCAATTAAAAAATATATTATTATCCACCAAATTGAGATTCTGATCGCCAATGTTGCAAAGAAAAGAGGACATCACACCTATTATCATTACACACAAATAAGTAGCTGCATTACATTTTTGTATTTTCTGATTTACATTCTGTAGTAACAACTAAAATATGTTACCAATATGAAAAAAGTACACACAAATAGGAATGAAAACTACCTTATGACGATTTCATTTCAATATAATTTTTTGTACATTATTTTTATACCCTTTTACAGGATATTATAAATTTGTGCAGACGTGTGTAACGTTTATAAAAAACCTTTTGTATACCCTTGCAGATGTTATATTAAGTTTGGCGTGAAATTTAAAATTAAAATTTGAAGGAAATGTATTCGACTCAATAATGACTCAATAATCAGCTTCACTAGCAGAGTCTACATAGTCAATCCTTATCCGTGTCCCTCAGTTTTCAAGCTATTTTAGTGAATCTTGAATTTATTCTTTTTTGCTGCAGGCAGTGCTTATGTCGGAGTCGGCCGGATTGGATTTTCATGTGAAATAGCTGACATGGGAACAATCGCTTAAGAGATGAATTCTATGAAAAAGTTTTTGCTGATGTTATGCCTCCATAGGATCAATCGGTCCGTGTTTTTTTTTTAATTTATAAAGAAATTTAGATGTCAGCAACTGGACTCCGATCAATCGATGGTTAAATTTAAAATGAAACTTTGCCTTCAAGGGTATATAGTATTTGACAAAAAAATTGTTATAAATGAAACATGATTTTACTTGCTGGTGAACGATGAGAACGAAGAGATGCATCAATCTTATTATTATTGTATATGCAATATCAATATCGTCAGATATTTAATATGACATCTTTTGAACGTATTTAATATTTTGTGTTGGTTTTCATTACATCGAAGAAGGCGGAGATTATTATTATTATTATTTTTTTTACATACATAAAAAAGCAATAAACACAAACTTGAATGCTTAATGCGAGTTTTTATACTTTTTCCAACTGCGCATCTTTGAAAATACAAATTTTTCTCTTTCTCTTTTCACGTTAGTAGACACTTAAAAAGCTTTTGGTTTGCTTACACACACACACACGCACACACACATACACATACACACACACACATACAGACACAGACACACACACAGTCACACATATGTGTACAGACACAGAAGTAGTAAATAAACTTGGATGTTGATTTTGAATGCACAAATTGAAAGTAAATGAAGGCAGCTGCCACGCCTCTTAGACGTAGGTTGCAACGGCAGCCGTGTTCGCTGTACCAGCTCCTGCGCCGCCGCCACTGCTGCTGCTGCTGCTGGCGCCAGCTACATTGGGCCCACCACCAACGGCGGAGGCTCCAGCCTGTGCCAGCTGCGGCTGCTGATGCGCCGCAGCGGAGTTGTTCAGCGGCTGTGGGCTAACCGGGGGCTGTAGCTTGCCGGGCACATACTGCCCAATGAAGGATCCGTCCTCAGTGAACTGACCTGTGAATAAAGGAAATTATTGCGATTACAAATTGCTGAAGTCTTTAGCTGAATGTTGGGTTAAGTGTTTGTTTTAGCCACAACCAACACCAGTTTATGTTTATGTGTGTACATTTGAATTTTGATTGCATTAGTTCAGTTAGACGCGTTTAGGTGTAAAGATGTAAGTATTATTAAGTATCATCTATTATTTGTTGTATGTTGCAGGTTTATTGAGTTAGCCGCTCGATTTATGATTCACGGCCAACGGTGACGGTTGATTAGTCGTGCTTATGGCGTATAGTTTTAAGTCTTTTTTTTTTTTTGGGATGAACTAGGCTCTAACTACTGGGTATGTATATAAATAAAATAACTACATACATTAACTGCATGCTTCAAAAACATTACCTGGTAATTACATCGTACAAACTTAAGTGGGGTAACGGGTTTTGCAACTCAAAATATTGTCTATTTTCTCTGACAAAACATTTACAACTTTTTTTTAGAGAATATTTTAGAGCAACACATTCATCCACGGGCATTACAGCTATGTTGAAACAATCTACTACTACTACTTTGTATCTTTCTTGAAATCGACATCGAAGTCTTAGATTGAAATGGTTGG
Organism: Drosophila villosipedis; assembly: GCA_035043025.1. NCBI lineage: Eukaryota > Metazoa > Arthropoda > Insecta > Diptera > Drosophilidae > Drosophila > Drosophila villosipedis. The sequence continues at coordinate 14,032,532 of JAWNNF010000024.1, read as the reverse complement.
TGGGCAACTTTTGAAATGATGACTCAAATTTACACTTTGTTGTTTACTTTTTCTTTATTTTGTTTGTTGGTTTTCCTTTCTAATTTACTCATATAAAAATTAAATATTTTTATAGTTTTTTTTTCTTTAATATTAAATAGCTATACTTCACACAAAAAAAATAAACATAATATGCATTTTTTCTTTGTTTTTAGTTTTTATGCAAAAAAAAAACAAACTGTTTACAAAATACAGTTGTTTACAACATTTCCTTATATTTTGCAGTCCAAGCGAACTGATAAAAAAATGTATATATATATTTAAGAAATAATAAGGTAAAACATATTTTATTTAAAAATATTGTACACAAAATTAAAATTATGAAACAAAACTAAATAGAATTTAAAAGAAAATACACAAGTATGCAATTTTTTTTGTTTTCACGGAGGAGGAAACTAAAAACGGTGAATTTACATTAATTACTTTTTAAACAAAAATTTTAAATTTAATTATGTATTTACGCATATGCATTACATGTTAAAAGTGTGGGGGAGGGCAGACTGAGAGCGCTAGTCTGATAAATAGGTGGATAGAGAGAGCGATAGAGTGAGAGTGAGAGAACGAGCAACGAAACACGCAGCTGCTTTATTTAGAAGGGGATGGTGGGTTGAGAGGCGGTTGAGTTGAAGCTGGTGTGTTTTGGGTACCGGTTTTCGTTTCTGTTACTGAATTTGATGCTTTCTCAGCTGCTGCTACTGTCGCTAATTGGGCGAGTCAAGTCGTCAGATTTATTCGATTGTTATATAAATAAATGTAATTGTTTTTTAAGGAGTTTTTGCTGCATCGCTGCTTGATTGTTCTTTAACTTCATTTTGCTTGGCAGTCATTTTTTTGTGTGTTTAGTTCTAAGTTTTAGTTATTTTATAAAAAATATTCGCATTCATATAGAAAATAAACTTGTCGCACTAAAAATTAACTTAAAGAAAAACTTTGATTTTCATGTAGAATTTTGGGCTGTATTTGTTGTTGTTGCGGATGTTGTTGTTGTTGTTGTGGAGGGGCTCGGTTCGAATTGGTTCGGGTTGCTGCTTACAAATTAAATCAAAGTCCTTTGCGTCCGTATTGGCCAATAAAGGAACCATCTTCGTTTATGCCTGCGTTTCGTTGTTATTGTAATTTTTTTTTTTTTTTTTTTGGTGTAGTATTTTTTTTTTTTTTTTTTTTTTTTTTTAGATTTCATGTGTTGAAAAGAAAAAAATGAAAAGTAAATCAAATGTTGTGCAAAATGAATAAAACATTAAAAAGAAACGAAGAACAAATACAAAACAAGAAAAAAATTAACAGCTAACCTCGGCAAACCGAAAATTACATACCCTTGCAGAGAGCTATATATGATGACCTTCAAGTCCTGCACTGGCAAAATAAGTATGCGGCAAAAGTTTAATAAACATAGCCTAAAAAAATGTATACATTTTTGTTTAAGTCAGACAGACGGACACGCTCTGATGCTAAAGCATTACACATTTCATGACGAACCTATCAGAACTCAAAATATTTGCATTATTTTGTACGTTTTAGTCTTATGTTTTATTTAAATGTTTTCTGTTTTACGGCTGACGTAAATTCCACTTGTGCATAAGATGGCTTATAGAAAATGTGGAGACGGACGGGCGGACAGACGAATATGGATAGTGATGTTGATGAAAAATATATATCGGATCGGAAATGTCTCCTTCGATGCGTTACAAGCATCACAACAAAATTATAATAGCTCCTACAAGGGTATATATACAGGCGAGTACGTTTGCTAATATGTACATAGGAATTATCATCCACTTGGCTCCGTATAGTGTCACACGCCAAAAGTCAATAATAAGCCAATAAGCTGCCAAAATATGCCAAGCTTTATAAATGCAAGAAAGTGGCAACATACCAGCGGCACAGAAATATTATAAACTTTTCTTTTTTGTTTTATATATATATATTTACACAATTAAATAAATAATTTTGTTACTCATAAATAACTGTTTAAGGGCGTGATGATTTGATAAAACATTAGCTCCGAAAATGTTGACAAAGAATAAGAATAGTTTACAAATTAAGATCGATATATTTTATTTTTGAATTATCTGCGATTAACTTAAAATAGCATATTCAAAACATAATAATTATGCTGAGGTTTGCCAACCTTAATAATCGATGCAGTTTCTGTCCTATGTTTCTGGAGAGATATGCGCAAATGTTTATCTTAAAAATTGATCATTTTAGCCTTTATGTTGCTTAACCATATTCATGTATGTAGAGAAGGAGAACGCGTGCATAAAAAAGGTAACAAAACGATTTAGCGAAGCGCGACACAAGAAGCCAGCCAAAAAACAATTTATTTTGTTTGAACCAAAAAAAAAAAAAATAAGATAACGAAACAGCCGCAAAAAATGCAGAAATACTAAAGCGAATACCGGACAAATTGCTACCTGGACGAAATGGTTGAAGAAAGATGACGTCAATGCTGCCACCGTTGCCGCCAACGACAACAATTAGATGGTGCGCTTGTGTATAAATGTGTATGTGTGTGTGTGTGTGTGTGTGTGCATCAACAGAAATATTAGAAAGATAATTGTGTGTGTGTGTGTGGGGGGGAGGGTAGGGGGGACTAGGCTTTCTGAAATTGTTGGCTCATGGTGTTGGAGTCGTATGGCGGCGGCAACGGCTGCAGCTGGCCAGGCTGAGACTGAAACTGAGGCGAAGTCGATGGCTGCTTAATGCCAACCTTGCGCGCAGCGGTGGCGGCATGGCCGGCGGCTGTGGTCACAGCTACATCATCATCATCATCATCATCATCATCATCATCATCATCATCATCATCATCATTATCATCATGATCATCAACGTTAAAAACAAAAAAATTGTGACAAAAACGAATGAAAATTTAAAAACAAAACAATACGAAAAAAAAAAACAATACAAAAAAAATATAAGAAAAACAGTATACAAAAACAAAGACATGGACTGGGACACTTGGAACACTTGGGATGAAGTGGAGTTAACTATCGATCTTACCTGTATCGCCATCTCCATATTCGGCCATCGAATCGGTATCGCTCTCCACGCCGGGCTTATTCGCTGAACTAACGGATTGGCGACCAGCGCTCTTGTTGTCCAAACTGTAAAACCAAAGAATGGAGAGTTTTATGGTTATCGACAATCATCAATTATGGACGGGATGCTTACGGTTGCGAGTACTCGTGGAAACCGCCCTCATCCGGGTAATCCCGCCGGCCATTGGCCAACTCTCGATCGTGCACATCGTATTTGCCGCCGCGATTACGCCGTATGATGCAAATGATGATAAACAGGATGATGATGATGGCCAGAGCCAGCATCATGCCAATGAACCAACCAGCGTTCGCCAGACTCTCATTTCGCACCATTATTGGTCCCTCGATGCTGTTCGTATCAATCTCGCTGGTGGCGCTCTCCGTGTAATAGTGTCCATCGACGGATACAACGCGGAACTCATAAACGGTATCCGGATCCAGGCTACCAATCTCCTGATAATCAACTGACTTCTCGGGGTGCTCATTCTTCCATTCCGTTTCACCCTTGATTCTGTAAATATTTTGTAATTGAATATATACCAATTATATATACTTGAAGGTTAAGTCCTTTCCCTTCCCTTCCCCACTTTTGGGCTTTATCATAGTATTTTTTTCTAATTAATTTTATAGTAGATTTATATCCTAAATATATCCTTTTATCAGTTGCATTAATCTACACAACTTCTGAATATGCTTTTGAGCCACGTATATCGAAAATAATATCTGAGATTGGAATAATACTAATAATATTAATAGTAAAGAATAAATTTGGAATATAAGTTAACCTATATCATAAGCAGATCAATTGCTATTTGAACTGTTATTGTAGAATCCATTTAGGTTACTCTGCAAATTGTACTTTAATTTTATGGTCATCATTACCTGTACTTGGTGAAAAAGTGTGAGCCTGAACGTCCATCAGTGCTGGGCACCCAATTAATACGATATCTGGGCATACCATTTGGCGCCGACAGTTGTTCCCATGTCAGAGAGGGCGTGGATGGGGGCGCAATGTCCTCGCCCAGTGTGCTCTTCTCAATGTAATGCCTGCAGAGAGAGAGATCAGAAAGGGAATTTGTTGAAGCAGCGAAAGTGAGAAGGTGGTGCGTGTGTGTATCTTACTCGGCACCCTCGCCCATTTTGGTGGTGGCGGTAATGGAGATGCGATATTTGGTGTTCGGTTTCAGACCGGCCATTTTCATGCGTGTGATGCGTGGATCGGTGATATGGGGATCGTATTCGCGTCGCTCGTCGACAAAGCTGCCGCGGACAACTTCATAATAGATCTTGTAGCCGGTTAGCTTGCCATTGGGATTGAGCGGTTTCTTCCAGGTCAGCCAGAAGGCGGAGGATCCAAGCGGATATGCCTCCAGGCTTTGCACCGCTGACGGCACACCCTCGGGGGTATCAAAGTCAATCACAGCGCTGGGCGGTCCATTGAAGCGGCCGTTGTAGACCAGAACGCGGGCATAATTCTTGGAGTCTGGCTTGAATTGTGTGACGAGCGCTTTGCTATGGATCGTATGAATCTCCCGCAAGCCCTCTTCGCCCTCCTTGTCTGTCCAAGTCTGGATCTTGTAGCCCTTGAAATGGCCGCGCACAGACTCCTCGCTGACCGGATTCCAGCCGAGATAGGCATGGGTGGCACTGGTCACGTGCTGCATGCTAAAGTTGGTCGGCGCCTCGAGTGGACGATCCTCACCCGAGTAACCAATTACCTCCTCGGCGGCAACATTCGATTCACCGCGCTCATTGATGGCGACCACCTTGATGTGATACTTGACGAATGTCGGCTGATCGGCGATCAATAGATTACTCTGACGCCAATCGTAGATATCCTTGTTCTCCCAGGCGGCAGCGGGTATGTCACGCTTCCAGCTAACGCGATACTGGAAATTGGGTGCGTTGTGCTCAATTTCCGGCATCGGTGTCCATTCGATGACCAAATTGTTTGGCTCCGTGCCCTGGCCGACAACATTCTCGGGATTCTTAAATGGCACATTCGGTTGTGTGGTGCACGCCTCACTGTGACCGGATGGCGGAGATTGGCCAATTTTGTTAAATGCAATCACACGGTATGTGTAATTGGCCCATGGCGACATCTGCACAACAAATGAGAAATCCGTGCTGGGCACCTTGTCGAACGCCCTATCCCAGGAGGCGGGCGTGAATGAGGTGTTGTACTGGATCGTATAGTGCAGAATGGGGGAACGATTGTCACCCTGCGGCTCCCAGGAGATCTCCGCTTTGTCGTCCTGGCATGTGATGCCGATCAATTTGGGGGCATTGGGCACATCCTGAACAATTAGATTGGCTCTCGCTGTGGCCTCGTCCAGTTCAGTTCTGGCCACGCACGTATATTCGCCCGAATCCAGCTCCATGGTCTTGGCAATTGTCAGTGAATTATCATTGGTCTTGACGAAACGCGCCTCCGCATCAAAGTCGATGTTCTGGCCATCCTTGAGCCACTCGATCGTCAGATTCAGATTGGGATCGTGCGCCTCATTGCAACGGAATGTCGCCGATTGGCCAGCAGCGACCTCATAGTTCTGCGGCTCCTGTGTGATCCGGGTGCGCTCCCTAACCACCAGGGAACCCTGGGCGGTGGCATTGCCAAACTTGTTGACCGCCAGGCAGGTGTAGTTACCATTGTCGGCGAAGGTCACATCCTTGATCTCGAGATCGCCCGAGGAGAGCACCGTATAACGTCCGCCGGTCAGCCAGTTGTTGTTCTGGCGCCATTTCACCTGCGGCTTGGGTGCGCCAAAGACGCGACATTTCATTGTGATGTTGCGTCCGTTGACGGAAAACTCGGCACGGGGCGGCTCCTGAATCTCTGGCGGCAGGGCCTGCACATTTAGATACACATCCTTGTAGACATAGCCCAGAGAATTGGTGGCGTTGCAGCCATAATTGCCCGTATCCTTCTTAACCAGATTCACAATCTTGATGAAACTATTGGTAACTGTGCGTCGCGGATTCGGTTCGCTCTGTGCAATCGGTTTGCCATTGTGTATCCATTGGATCGTGGGCTCCGGATGTCCAGCGGCCGTGCATTTGAAAACGACCTCCTCATCCTCGGCGGCATTTTGTATTTCCGGCTCCTCGGTGAAATAGGGTATCGCATGGATTTTCAAATTAATTGAATAGGATTGGGCGTTGCCCACACCGTTGGACACGTCGCAGTTGTAGGTGCCTGCATCGTTGAGATTCGCTTGCCTGATCACCAGCGATTTACCATAATTGCCTTGCGTAATGTGATCGCTCCACTGCACCCGCTGCCCGTCCTTATACCACACCGTCTGTGGTAGCGGTGTCCCGCCATAGATGCAATACAGTTCTACCCGTTTGCCCCGCAGCGCCACCTCATTCTTACGGGTCACGTACTGGCGCTTGGGCGCATGTCGATTCTGGGAGGCGCTCACGCCCATCTGCTTGACGTCGAGGAGGATCTTGTTGCCGATCTTGTATTCGTTGCGGAACACCGAGGTCGCCGAGCAGGCGTAGTAGAAATCATCACTGGCATCCTCACGCGTCACATTTGAGAACCAGAGCGTGCCCTCCGGATCGAGGGTCATGCGTGAGTTGTTGATCGATTTGATGCCCGATCCGATGCTCTGTTGGATCAGCCAGTTAACCGTTGGCTTTGGCCAGCCGTCGGGCGCCTCGCATTGCAGCGAGAAGGGATCACCCTCGTTGGCCTCAACGCTGCGTGCCACCTCGTCTTTGAATGCATTCAGCTCAGCCTTGCGCACAAACACAGAATTCGATGTGGCAACACCAAACTCGTTGCTGGCAAAGCACTGATACTGTCCCAGATCCTCGTCCTTGGGCGATGTGATCACCAATGAGCCGCGTCCGGGCTGCCGGGACATACGATTATCGTATGCCTGCCAGTCAAACGGTTTCCCGTTCTTGATCCATCTATATCTGCAATTAGATAAAGTCATTGAAATTGTATGAGTAACAGATATAATTCCCAGTAAAAAGAAAACTCTGCTTGCTAATTCTCGGCAAGTATTGGCAACGACAATCCAGCTAAGATTCTTTGCAGATACCAAAAAAATAACTGCGAATTCCACTGAACTCTCTCATTTCAACCAGAATTTCCCAACCTTTCAGCTTATAATACCTTACTCCATATAATCTTGAATGCCTATTTTTTTTTATTCTTGTTTAAAAGTTTTCATTATCCGGGCACATTTCGTTTATTCAAACAAATCTGTCATAAAACTAAAGCTTCCGTTCAAATTCTGATTTCTAGCCCTTGCCAATCCATTGAGAAAGTCAATTCGAGCCAACTGGTTTATTTTAGATAATATTTTCTAGTATATACCAATTATAGTTTGTCTACTCGTTAATTAACGTAAATATCAAGTGCTTTACGCAAGCTTCTCATTTAATGCGGTTACATAAATTTGATTATCTTATTACGATTATAAATATGTGTGTAGATTAAAGACATTACTAATTTGCTAAAACAGCGAAAGAAATATACATATATATATATATATATATATATATTTCCTGGTTTGCTCAATTGCGACTCATTAAGCGTCGGCGCTCTAACAAGTTAATTTCCACATTTAATTTGATTCAATCTTCAATCATATACATTACGTATATATTTTTTCGTAATTTTCTTTTTGTTTCTTGAGCAATGAGACATTTAATAAGTGTTCATATTATAACTATGACGACTTGTTTAATTTTCAATTGCGAAAATGGTTCATTAAACCGAGTGTGCCGGAGCCTGGGAGCAGGGAGATCGAGGAAGAGGATGAGGATGAGGCCTCTCATTTGCCTCAAGCTTTACGTAATTGCAATTAAGCGCAAAGGAAGTAAACGAGAGCAACAACTCAGATGATGCTTTATTTTCGGATATTTTTAAGTTTCTCATTCTTATTCTCATTCTCTCTTTCTCTCTCTCTCTCTGTCTGTCTGTCAGTCTGACTGTTTGACTGTCTCCCTCTTTCATAAGTCAATTATGTGAACTGGTCGAGCTGCTTGAGCTTGTTAAGCGCTGAATTTTTAGTTTTTGTGAGTTTTTATTGTTTACTCAAGCGGCTCCCGAGACATCGAGAATCGTTGTCTCTCACCTCTCACCTCTTACCCCGGCCCCTGTTCCAGCTGCCGGTCATGGAATAGGTCAATCACATGAATTGTTTTTAAGTGTTGTAAGTTGCAATGCAATGTTTAAAACGGGGCAAGATGATGGGCTTGCCACAGCTCGCCACAACGTGGCTGGGTGGGTTTGTTGAACTTGTAAGTGTGCTGTGGTTTGTAACAAATTTAAGTAATTTATTAGAAATCATTTCCCAATCTTTATGCTAGATCAACAAAGCTTCTTCTGTTCTTTGTTATGTATTTTTTAATGTATTTTTTAATTCCTTCAAGTACGTTCTGCTAAACATTGAATATGAATAATTAATAAATAATAATAATGCTTAGCCTAAAGGTATGCTATTCTTGTATAGTTTCATAAAAATGTAATTGTGTTATGTGATATCTATTGCTATACATAAGTAGAAAGTACACAAAATTCCATATACTGAAAATGGGCTGGCAGTTCTTGTCTCAACTGCTGTTGCTGTTGCCAGGGCAATAAGGGTGACGTTGTGCCAATGACACATTAAGTTGGTGGGCAAGTCCATGGGGTAAAGTTAGACTAACCCCTAGTTAACCCCGTGGTAGCCTAGTCAATAAACGCGCTGACTCAGTGTGACCACCCCCATCCTCGCATACACCCGTATACCCGTATCCCGTCCTTCGTCTCGGCACTACGCGCACAGTTCACTCAACCAAGTCGTCGTCATCAGGCAACACCATCAACACCATCAACACGAAGGCAGCGAAGCGGGCAGGTGCTGCTGACCGAAAAAGTTAAGCAGCCCAACTAAACCGGCTAAATGTGCAGCGGCCCACACCCTAAACTGAACCCTAACCCTTCCCTACTGTTGCCAACGGCAAGAGTTCCTCCCTCCCTCCCATTTTCCCTCCTTTCGCAATGCAGGCAACTTCCTTAAGCCGTTTGTCTGTGTAACTCTAACTGTAACTGTATGTGTGTGTGTGCTTTTTGTTGGGTTGCCAGCTTGACTGCCACTTAACCCCAGCGACTTTGTAATAGTTTTTGGATGGCTCCTTACCAGATATCTATCTATCATTCCATCCAACCAACTCAGCTCTGCCTCTGCCAGGCACAAAAGTGCGATTAAAATCTCTTTAGAAATTGCGGGCATGCAGAAGGCTTGGTGCTTGCTGCTAACTGTATGAGTCATCACAACACACACAAACACACACCCAGCGATGGGTTGTTTTTTTTTTTTTTATTTTACTTTTCTTTTTTTTCTTTTTTGAAATGGGGTTGCAAATACCAAGCAAGTCAGCTTGCCTTACCACAAGATACCCTTTAGCATAGAATCCACGGGTAGCGGAAATGCTTTCTGCTGAATGTTAACTCATTGCTACAATTTGTACAACCCTCATTAAAAATTTTGAACAGGGTACAGGACAGCATAAGTTTAACAAAATGCCAGAGCATATTTTTCAGCGCATTACTATACGGTTGTGAGGTTGGCAACACGCTCATTGCGGCTGCTTTTATCTGCATGTGGCATGCGAATAGAAAGCCCTAACCCACTTCCACGTTCGCTTTGAAGTGAAATAAAGAAAGGTAACCAAAACAACAACCACAAGTAAATGCAATACTTATTTAGCGGCTCCATGCGCAAAAATAGCAACAACTAAAGAGTTAGGCAGTTATGGAGTTAAACCCCTTTAAAAACAGCAAGCGGGAAAATTTGCAGATGGATCAGAAAGTGCTTTCTGTTATTTATATATCGATTTCTGATGAAATGTCAGAATTGATGCCTTTTGCAACTAATTTGTAATGTAAAGGCACTGTCGGTGTGCTTTGAATGACATGTAACTCGAGAGCAGGGATCAGAAACGGGCAGCTTTTGGATAGAGCCGCGAAGCAAATAAACGCTACCAGAGGGGGCAGGCAACAAGATGAAATGGAGTGAAAACAGATGACGTCGCCAGGTTGAGAGCCGAGGGCTGACGGCTGTTGGATGTTGTGGATTTGTGCTGTGGCTAGAGGGTTGCCATTGCGCATTTTACAGCGAAATGCTTTTACGCTCGATATGTGCGCGAATAAGTGTATGCACACATAAGGCTCGAAGTGGAGCACAACAATAGACTTATCAAAAACAAAAAAAAAAAAACAAAATAGTTGTGAGGGAGGAAGGCGGTAAGACAGCTGTGACTGTCACTGTGAACTGGGCGTGCCCCGCGTGCATGTCAAACGTGCAATGACACCGAAAATGCCGACAAGGAAACAAGGCACCGTCTCCAAGGTATCACCACAAAGCGTTGCTCATAAAAAATGGGACAAAAATTTCAGTTGACATTCTTGCTGGTCGTATTAATGGGAAGCTAGCATGCAAACCGGTCTTATACCATTTCTCAGAACTCCCATTTGGGCTTATAGGGTGAGAAAGGCCGAAAAAAAGGCTAGACTTAGCGTGGGTCCTAGCAACAGAAAAATATACACAACTAAAGCGCTTCAGGGAGTCACAATGTCCACAAAAAATATCAGCGCATATCGGGCATTTAGCGAAATAATCACTTTGTTCCACATCGTATATGTTATTAAAGGACGACTTGTGAATGGATGATCTCAGTTAAACCAAAATAGAGTTCGCATTTTAGATAATCCTTTTATTCAAAAACTACTAATGCTCGATCTTGAGAAGGTTTCTTTAATTGCCCACAAAACAACTGAAGATGTTATCGATCAAATGAAATAAACTTGATCGGCTTCTAAAATATAAAAGCTGATATTCCAAAGTTAAAGTTTAGCTGCTTAAGTCTCTGATACCTCATACTTCGCATATTTAAAACTGCTACATTAATTGCTGAATAGTTGACTAACCGTGTCGCAAACTTCCGATTTAGACCAATCAATATTGAGATTGCTGCTACAATAGAACACTTGACTTCCAATTCCAACTTAACCGAGTCAAATGGTATAATTGCATAAATTATAATTACACTTACAACACTTATAGATGTAATACAATCAGGGAAGATGACAAACAAACGCCTACTCATGTGTTTCTAAGTGGCAGTTGTAATTGAACTGGTTTTTGCCACGAGCAGTTAGTGAGTCCAAGTCTCAGTCGGAGACAAGTCATTAAACAAGACCGTAAACATATTTAAATATGCATAGAGATACATATAAAATATGTATGTATCAAGCCATGTTATCGATTTATGTCGAGTGGCAACCCTTTGCTGGGCGTCTCAGTCGCTATCAAGAAACGCTTTTAGGCAAAACAAACAAAACAATAACGGAATCTACAGCGCCACGTGCCACATGTTGGGGATGTGGCGGATCCAGGACTCTGGACTCATAATGACTCATCGAGGCGCGCATAACTTCACTGCCAGCCAACCTAACTGACTGACTGACTGGCTGCATCCGAAACGAATGGATATTCAGCCAGACGGCAGGGCAGTTGATGTGCATATGTACTTAACATCTGACATAAATGACTTGGTTCTGGGTACTAGGGACAAAACCAGACATCGTATGAGGGCACAAAGCTGCAAGTGGGAATTGCGCCTGGCGAATTGCGTTTTCCCATACCGGAATATATAAAAGGGTTGTTTATGCTCTGGCATTCCTCTACACACACAAACACACACACAGAGACCACTTGACGCTGTGCGGCATGAATGAATCAAATGAATTAGAGGCTGACGAGTGAGTGTTCTTGCCACGTTTGTTGCTCTGTTGCCGTTGTTTTTGCAAGAGGCTAGACGCTCAAGCAGGTGGCAGGTGGCTGGGATGCTGGCGGAACTAAGGGATGAGCTCTGAAAACAGCTACAGCTTCACAATATTATGTAAATATTGTCTGTAGAAAATGGTGCTTGGCTACACGAATCACAAATTACCCCGGATATTTCATGTTTCAACTGTAGTCGAGTAATCGATAGCAGTATTACAGTTATAATATATTTTGGATTCTATCGAAATCCTTTTGCTTGCGCAAATGATCGATTAATCTATTACTATGATAAAGCGATAAGAGCAAACACATAAAATTTATTCGCAGCTTTATTTTATGATTACATTTCCAGTGCGACTTTATTGATATAATAGAAATATTACCTCCATACTGAGCCCGGTTGTGTGGTAGGCAACTTACTTTTAACGTTTCAAATTGAAATTAAATCCTTTTGGAAATTTTATTTGGATATTTGTACGTCCGCAATCAGGCGACTTAAGTTTATATACATATATGAGAAGGCGTAACTTCCTCAGATATTAGCAAGATTTATTACATGCATACTTGATACATAATTAAAGATGCTAAAAAGTGACCAAGCAATATTTACACGAAGAATTTTAAATCGGATACGATATTCTAATTAGAACGATTTATATGCTGATCGACAACTTGAAACGTATATATTAAAACTCATTTTAATCCAGCTTGTGCATGAGATATAGAGCTGTGTCAACATATGGCGCCATTCATCGATTCATCGATTTTCTTCACAAATTCAATATACTCTACGATGCACCCATAATTGAATATGTATGTATGTGTGTATGTATGTATTTACGTATGTATGTACGAATACATTATATGAAAGCTTAACCGCCACAATTACCAAAGTCGAAGCCAGCAAAATGTCAAATGGCAGCGTCGCTTGTGCAAAAGCTTGATTTCTACGCATGAATCATGTGCGGAAGTTGGGGAAGTAGTTCGCCCTTACACTCGGGGTGACTTTGTCATCGTCATTGATGAGTATGCCCTGACTAATACTGGGTACATGCAGCTTTCAAAATCACATATATTCTTATACAATTGGAAATTACGATTAGCAACAAAGGGAAAACGAAAGCATTGGATTATAGTTCTAGAAATTTGATTCAAGATATTTGTTTTTGCGACGCATTTTCCCAATACTCCAAATAATTGTGGATAGAGGAAAAGAGATGCTGTGTAACAAGTATTGGACAAATCGCTACATAAGCGACAAATAGAATCCTTTCCAAAGTAAAAAATGATTGTATAGTGGCAATTTGTAGGGCATCATTCAGTCATGTTACTCGCAAGTTGCCTCATTTGTCCTGCTACAGCTGCTGGGGGCTATCTGAAAGTCGCAAAATGCGCTGATGAAGTTGATTTTAATCACGATGATGATGACAACGACAATCGATTGCACTAAGCACATATCATGGGTGGTGTGTATTCTGTTTAGTGTGTGTTTCATCATCTTTCAGCTGGCTACTACTGTTTTTTTTTTTTTTTTTTTTTTTTGTATTTTGTGACAATTTTTTTTTGTGATCAGTCTTTGCTTAAAGTGGGCAACTTTCCTGCTGCGATTTTGTGTGTTTAAATTCAAATACACTGGTTTTTGGGCGCCAGTTAGGCGAGACTAAGCTTATTAATAAACATGAGGCAGCCATAAAAACCACAATAACAGAAACAAGCAAAGGCGCCAAAGAAGCAAAAATAACAATCCACAACTTCAGCAGCACCAACAATAGCAACAGCAGCAGGAGCGAGGTCGAGTTCAACATTGCGTGAAAAATCAATAAGTTGAGCCCCCCTCAGCCAACTGAAACAACGCCAGCAACTTTATATAGACGCTTACATTTAAGTGCCGAAAAAAAATCGACAAATTGCACTTAACTTCAGCTGAGTTTTCCATCCTTGCCAAACTTTAAATTGTGTGATTATAATGTATAAAATGGTTTACATTAAAAAAATGTAAACATAAAAACCATTCCACTTTATATTTAAGTAGACAAATAAGAATTTATCATAGAACAATGAGGATATTTGTGCAACAAAATGTTTTGATCCTGATAGAAGTATTGCCAGGGTTTCCAAAAGTCGAAGTGACATTTTGGAGGCCAAATATTGGAGATACTTTCGGGACATTGTGCGGCACCTTGAAAAAACAATGCCCCACTGACAATTGGGGGAAGCGGAGAAGCAAGCAACAAATGTACATATTTTTAAGGTTACACTAAAAGTTGTTGCTGCTATTTGCCTTGGGCGCTCCCAACTCCAAACTAGTTTCACAAAGTTCAGCCAGACAACTTTTTAGAACTTAAGTGACTGACACAGATGCAAATACGTATACGAGATACGAACCAGAGAAAGCTGATCTGTCCAGCTGCATAGACCTGCAAGTGTAGTATTTTTTTTATTTAAATTTCTAGTTTGTTGATGAAAACTGAAATAATAAAATCCCTATTTTCGCTCCAGCGAACACGCATACAAAATTGGTAATACAATTTTTGGGAACTGGGAAACGCATTAAAATACTAGGAGGATAGATTACAAGGAACCTCCTCCAAAAATTTAGATTGAGATTGAGAAAATGTATGTATCAGGCCCAATCTCGATCCTAAAAATCGTCCTTATTGGCTGAGCTTGTAAATGAGGTTATGCTTTTCAGCCGTGCTTAACACAAAATATATCAGATTTGCCAAAATTAAAAAAAAAAATATGAACCGAAAAACTGTGTTTTTTTATAGAAAGAAACTAAAGCAATTCCAAATGAAAAACAGATTAATTTATTTATTATTTTCATCGATGAATGGACAAAATTTGAAAGCCACTCGAAAAAGCCAGTCAACCCAAACTATTTTGAATAAGTTTGTACGTGTTTGTGTGTAAACATGTATGTACTTATGAATGCATAGATTAACATCGAATTGCTAATAACCGCAAAGAATATCAACACTTGGGTATTCTAAAAAAAAAAAAAAAAAAAAAAACAAATAGCTGTGAACGCATTGCGGGGCTATGCAACGACAGCAACAACAATTTGGGTGTGTGTGTGTGTTGCACATTAGACAACAAAATAATAACAACAACAACAACAACAGCAACAGCAGCAGAAGCAGCCAATGACAACAAAAAAACAAAGTAGGTCACGCTGAATCACAGAGGCGTATAGTTCGTCTGTAGAGAGATACGTGAGACCAGCGAGTCCATTGTGAACTGAATGTGGCACGATTTCAATGCGTCCCGATTACGTCCCGCCCAGTTGCCCACTAGCTAAACACACTTAGTACACATGCATTAATATATGCATGTGTCTCTTGTAGAAAGTTATTCAAAATATAAGAAAACGCTTAAGTTCAAAAGTAAGTTATGACATTATCGCAATGCGGCAAATTTAAAAATCGTCTTTTAGTTAAATACTCCTCCAATCCAATGCTTGTCTTTTTAAGTTGCCTACGCAACTGATTCCTTCATGGATCAGGAATCTTTAAGAGCTAGGGAATTTCATTTTGAAATACAAGCTCACGTATCAGTTTTTACTCTCAGATCACGTATTTAGAAACTGATCGATAACTGCAACCGTTTGTCATATATCGATATAAATCTTACATTGATAGCTTAAATGCCAGAAAAGAAAAACATTATATATCTGTGAGAATTATGGAAAACAAAAGATGTCAAAAAGACGCATTTTCAAATTTAACAAGACACATAAGAGATATATACATATACCCATTTGTGCAATAAATATGTAAGGTATATATGTAAAGTCGTGAACTCAAGGTATTTCCTAGTCGAGCTCTGTCTAATGTAACTATTTATTATGCTTGTGCGTACTTAACTTTAATATCCACTTAAATGTGTTTAATTATCTCTATAAAAGGTAACGTGCCAAATACATTGGCTACCATGAAATTCGTTATTATTGATAGTATTTGTTAATAGCTATGCATGTTTAAGTAATATTCAAATTTTTGTCTGTCAATATAAAATTGACTTCTTCTCTTCATCAAATTGTAACTCTTATAAATTAAGCAACACGGTTGAAAACTGGTTTTTTGAACCCAATCGAACCGTAGCCAAAACACACACACATTGTTAGTCGATTATATTATTTAACTACCAATTATTCGATAAATTTTACCAATTAGCCAAACTCTTACTCGTAAACCGTTTATAATATTTTTAATGGGCGTCTTTGGTTGAAAGAAATCATTGCAAATGGAAAGTGTTAGGCGAGAAACATATTTCAAATTAATGTATTGAAATCAAAGTGTTGGCAATTCACATATTGCATATGCACATTGCATCGAATAAAACCAAATGGAAAAAGGTGACATGTTTGCAGGCAGTGCAGGAAGCAATGACAGCCTAACTAAGAAAAGCCACCAAGCAACAGACTTGATCTTCATCAGAAACAATTGGGCCAGGCTGGCATAAAGCCTAGTCTGGTGAATAGTGTATAGCAACAGTGAACCGTTTGACTTGGAGTTCGACATCATTACGTAATGTTCATAGCCTGGCTTATGCATGCGATTATATATATATATATCTATACACACACACACACACACACGTATATATATTTTAACATTCGAAAATGTGTATGTAATCGTATATTCTAAGCATGCCGGACCATCCGGTCAAACTGGTTATTATTACTACCTGTCCGTACACTTGCCAACATAATAATGATCTTTGTCATCATTAGGAACGACGTCATGGCCCAAAAAGCGTGCACTCACTCACACACACACACACAGACACACACATACACACACACATTTCCCACTATTAATCCATTTGACGCGATGTAAAATACATGAATACAAATTTACGCATTGCCAACTATTGCAGAAGGTTACAAACTGGGCCCAAGTGAGAGAAACAGAGAGAGAGAGAAAGAGAAAAAGCAATTTGACATCTGTTGCTGCTGCTGCGTAGGAAAAACTATTTTCGGTCGGCTACTTTTCATATTTTCAAGCAGCACGTCACGCACTTCATTCCGGGCCAACTTGTTTTCGGAATCACAAATGAGGTCATCGTCCAAGCGCGTTAAAAATGAAATTCCGCATTTCGAAATGACTTAATGCAAGTAGAGGCGGTTGTACAATAAAAAGAAAAACTTCACAGAAAGTAACGTATAAAATACAAAATAATAAAAAAAAGCAACAACAACAACAAAATGAAACGTGTTTCTATGGCGAACAGGTTCTAATCTACCATACAGAGAGTCACATAATAAAAAAATAAAATAAAACCAACTTGAATTTTTGACATGTGCAGACTTGTGAGTCATTTCAATTCAAATGATGTCACAGCATCAATATGATTAAGCCGCCGAGCAAATGCAACAAAATTTGCACACTCGAATATAATTAAAGTATGAATAAACATATGTATTATGTATATACTCGTATATCCTAAAACAGATACACATATGTACATACATACATATATATATATCTATATCTATATTTAAGAGAAGCCAACAAGCATTTCATATTTATTTTAAGCACATTTATAAAAAGAATCAACAACTAAATTACTGAAAAGCTCGTAGGAGGAAAATGGATCGCTAAGATTTATTACGCCCAGTGACCTGTTGCCTTAAAGCGCCACCTGGTGCACAGAAGTTTAGTAATGCGAATTATGTCTGTGAAATTGAATTGGAAAGAACAAGAACAATCTTTAAAGAAAGAGCTCAACTTACACATACCCTGTAAGCAAATCTTTAACTAACCCAGTTACATATTTTAGCTCACGACTTTCTACTGGAAAGTTATATATAAAAAAAAAATAAATTCAGCTTTTATGGCTATCGGTAATTGGTACTTATTTTTATAGTTCACTAATAAATTAGAGCAATACATGATAAGATAAATAAATGCATATGCCATCTAGGCGATCTCTTTCACTCTGCTCATTTTTTTGGTTCGAGTTGCGTGATACGGAAATCATCAAGTTGTGTAAAGTTTCTCGTTTTTATGTAAAAATTTAAAATATTTCTTACGCGACGTCCAAGAAATTCAAAAGAAAAACACACAAACAGACACACACCCATCAAAATACATGTACATTTTCTCGAAAAAATAGAGGCAAACGATTTTTGATTCAACAAAATTCTTGTTTGCCATGCGTCTGCTTAAAGTTTATTTATGTAAATTGCCAAACGAACACACGTATATACAAACATATATTATATAAAATTTAAAATTTGTACCAGTTCAGTAAATGTAGATGTTAACCATAACAAAAACATGCATAACAAGCATGCTAGGCCAATGTGTACTTACTCCGGTTCGGGTTGTCCATCGGCCTCGCACTCAATAATGAATGGCTTGTCGCTCTCCTTGTTCTGTTGCGCCACCTTGAAGAGCAGCTCATCTGTGGGCGGCTGTTTGCTTATCCGTGGCGGGGAATTGTCTGTGGAGAAGATTTGTAAATGAAGACAGAGTCAGAGTCAGAGTCTTGCTGGGAATGTGGCTAGCCTATGTTCTGTGTTTTTTATCTCTTCACTAATGCGCCACATAAATTGGGGCATTCGCATTTTCCACGCATTTAAGTCAACTTGATAAGTTGTTCGTTTTCGCTGTTTATTTTTATCAATTGGTGTCGCAGTCAATGGCTATTTTTATGGATCAGTAGTCCATTGGGAACTGCTGGTGCATACCCAAGAGGGAGGAGAGTGGCTTCGGTAGGCTTTACGCCACAATAAATTTATTCAAATAGAGATTGTTTGAAGTGGGGCAAGGCATTATTTAAAACGCTTTTAAAGAAAATCAATCTATGTGGAATATCTGTCAATTTATTTTGTTGAGCTAAGTATGAATTTGCTATAAATGTGTGAAAGATAAGTCTCAATAGGTGCCTCAGCTGATTGACAGATTTATTATAGATAGATAGATAGATAGATAGATAGATACTTACTCGTTGCCGTTGCGCTGCCCAAAATGGCAGCCAGTAATATCGCGGCCAGCATCATTGACTGCCGCCTCATTTCAGTTGCTATTCAACTGCTCTTCAATTGTTGTGGTTGCAGTTGTCTATTCGCACACACAAACACAAACGCACACTCGCAAGTGCCCCGTCCGTGTGGCACACTCGCTTCTAGACCTGGAATCTGCAACAACCTCCGCAATTGTATTGTCAATTCCGTCGTGTTGCGATTGTATGTCTGTCTGGAATGTGTTTTTATTTATATTTATATTTATTTTTGTTTTTGTTTTGTTGGGATTCTTTTTCTTCTTTTTTTATTGTTTGCGCTGAGTTCTCACAATTTTCGCGCTAATGAAAATTGCATCCAAGTGAGCGTTTTCCCTTTTGCAAACACAATAGCTGGCAAAGTACAAAAATAAGAACACATTGAGCAACTTTTTACACTTAAATGGCATATATACATATACATATGTATCTGTATCTAATATGCACTTGACTGCTAGTAAAAGTTTATCACTGTCGGTTTTTTATTATTATCGTTGTCTGTCTGTCTGTCTGCAAAGAGAAGAAGAAAACATACATGTTATTATAATTATTATGATTATTGTGATTTTTCATCAATTTTCTCAGCCAGTTTGCATTCGCATTCAAAAACGAACATAATAAATAAGCATAAGCTGGGCAATTTAAATACTTTATTTCGGACCACTTTTTAAACTAAAATATGCTAAACTTAGCATCCTCACAGTTTCAAAAGAAAAAGAAGCCAACTATTTAATTTACTCATTTATTTAGTAAAAATTCCTGGCTTATATATCTATCAAAATATCTATGTACAAGTTGACCTAAGAAATCAATCATTATCCACTTATTCACATGCCGCCCGAATAAGCGAAACTCCATATCTAAGTGCAGCCCATGGGTCGGGTGCATTTTTGCTAATTGGGTCTGTGAGATATCTGCTGCATTCAATTTTCTGTACTTGACGAAATCGTACAGCAACGTTCTGACTTGCTTTATTCGATTTAAGCAAACCGCAACTTGAATATCGATTATTGCCGTTATTACTTTTCCGTAAGCCAGCGAGAATCGTTGAGAAACGGAGAATCGATAGCGACACTGCCCCATCGGAAGTGGTCAGCGAATAGCAAGGCATAAGGCAAAATAAATAGCAGAGCAGAGTAAAACGCTTTAGCCGAGAGCTTGACTAGAAGATATCCTGTACCGAAGACCTCACTTTAAGTCGTACACGTCTCTATTTATTTATTTGTTACTTCGTTCGTGTTCGACCATGATGAAATTTTAGCACTTGAAGTTACATTATGCCAAGTTATACTCCTAATGAATTGAAGGGCGTTTTAGTTTCAATCAAATAAGCAATTTTTATTGATAATAGAGTGAGAACGATTGATAAACTTACAAAACGATGATCTACTTAAGGTATTCGATAACTCATATGCCAGATCTAAGGTCTTTAAGGTCTGACTGTCTCTGACGACTCAGCTGTTGCTGCTGACCTTAACGAGATATACCTTATGGTGGGGTCGAAGACAAAACTTGATTAGACCCTTCTTTCCATCGATTCCGAATGGGTAAACTGTGTTGTGGGTGCCTGCCAGTGGTTCAGTGCGTCGTCATAGACCTAATTCCAAAATCCATTCAATGGAAAATGTGTCAAGCGAGAATGCAGTGAATGCAGAAGGGAGAGACAGATACACAGAGACAGGGAGACAGGGCCACTACGAGACAGACAGTGGCCAGTTAGCATTGGAATGCCACAAAAAGTCGGGTTAGAAGCGAAAGCTAATTAAATTAGCGCTACACGGGCAATTCTTCTCAAGCTGCGAGCTGTCTGTGCACGCGCTCAATGTGCCGCATTTCAGACTGGCAACAATGTTGAACTGCAACGGACGTTGATCGTAATTTGGCATTTGGCAATTTGGCAAACATAAACAGCCAACACCAGCACCACCAATGACCCACCTACAGCAACACCAACAGCAGGATCCACAACGGGAGCCACAGCAACGAAACAATCACAGTCAGCACGGAATCATGGATTTACGCAATCTTTGCCAGCGTCTCGATGTGGAGAGTCTAAAAGGTATGTGTTGCGTTAAGTGTGCAATTCAAGCGAAAGTTTTGATCTTTAATCATTGATTTTCTTATCGAAAATCTGTAAAAAGGCTATTATTCTATCCAAATGGGGAGGGGGAAAAAGTGATAGCAATCAATTTGAAATGCACAAAAAAGAGGAAAAAAATAAGGATATATCTAAGATAATGCTCTAAAGCACGAGAGTGCAGTCAAAAAACTTGAATAGCATATTAGTTTGTTTATCTAAGAATATGTTGGGATCGGTAAGATGGTCCGTTGTTTTGGTTCATTGCAAGAGACTGAATCAAAGATGAGTCCAGTTCATTTATGAGCTGCATCAAATTGAAATTTGTCCACTTATGTGTTCTTATTTTGTCGCACAGCCAAACTGGCATCGCTGCCACAGTTGCGATTGCCCAAATCGTTGCCCAAAATGCGCGCTGCGCGCCGCATATTTTGCAGTTCGCGAGGCAACAATGCGAGCGGCAGCAACAAGGCTGCAACGACGGCAGGTGAGACTGCAGCAGAGACGGAACAAGTGCCGGCGGCGCTGTTCATCAATCGGACACCGCAACGCATATCCACAATTAGCTCACTGATGCACGAGCAGGCCACGTTGGGCGCCAATCGCGGACAGATGGTGCCGTCATCCTCCAATCACCTGGCCACTGGCACCTATTGCAGCGCTGGCAGCCTTGATGACGATTACTATGCGCCATATGGCAATACACGCGTCTCCCGTCCAATTAGTCCCATTAAAATACCACCACCACCAACAGCAGAAGCAGCTGCCACACGAAATGGCGGCAATAGTCTAACACAGCGGCTGCAGCGCGGCTACAAGAATCTGAGCGAGCTGCAGCTGAAGCATCTGTTCGCCAAGGAGACGATTGTACGGCGGGATGGCATCGAGGTCGATCGCTATGTGGAACAGTACGAGGCGGAGCGACGCGTTGAGAAACTGGCGCAGGAGCGTCGAGATCGCGAGATCGCCGACAATTATGATATACACATTAGAACGTTGCCGCTAACCAGGCAAAATACGCTCAAGGATCAGCAGCAAGAACAACTTGCAGAGACTGCTCGGCATGAGAGTGACGATGAGAGTGGCATGGAGGAGGCAATGCCAGCGCCAGTGCCACCGACGCAGCGTAAGAAATCGGGCATAGCAGCAACCAGGTTTGCCAAGGTGCGACAGCCGCCGCTAGAGATGCCTGTGCAGGAGCAGCAGCATCAGCAGGAGCAACAGCAGGAGCAGGGCCAGCCACCAATACGTCGAGCGATGCGTCAGAATTTGAAACGTCTGCGCAAATCGATCAAGCGAGTGCATCAGCATCAACCCAAACAAGCCGTTGACAAGCAAGCAAGCAAAGATCACGACGACGACAACGATGACGAGGAGGAGGACGGGAATTTGGCTAAGACATCTCATCAAGGCGTGGCGGGAGGAACAATGCGTGCGCGACTGCGTCGCTTCACGTCCAGCGAGCAGCTGCAACAACGCTGGCGCAAGAGTTTTAAGAGTAGCAGCGAGATGCAGGTGGCCCAAGGAGCCCAAGGAGCAGCAGTTGGAGCAGCAGCTGGCGCTACATTTGGCATGGGCATGATGCACAAATTGAACGAGAAGATGCAGCAGCTCAAGTTCTTTCGACAACGTGCCAGCGGCGACAGCAGCAAGGACAAGCCACCAGCAGCGACGCAATTGGGCGGCAATAAACCCAACACAGTTGGTCAAGAGCCCGCGGATATTGACGACGATGAGGAGCTGGCGGCAACCTATCACCACAGCGATGACAGCGACGACAGCAATGGCAGCGACGACAGCGGCCAGGATGTGTGCGCCGATGAGGCATTCGGTCAGCTGGATGCCGGCGAGCAGGCAAAACGGGAACGAGATCGACCCACAATCGGAATGCTGGCGCAGCTGCAGGCGCACTCGACAACAGCTTGGAGCAGCGAGTCACTCGAGGAGGAGGATGCGGCTTTGGAGGGGCAACAGCAGCTGGCAGCAGCTGGCGATTATCCGCGCGTGCTCATCCATCAGCAGCACACAGATGCCTACGAGTCCACACTGATAATAGCCGTGGCCACAACTCTAACGCCGCCACCAACAAGAGACAATCGACACCAATGGGTATCCAATGAGCAAATAATCGCTGGCTTCAAGGAGCAACAGCAGCTGACTGCACAAGCGTGCACCTCGTCTCGCGTTTGGCCCGGACCGGCTCTGTACAAGCCCAAGAGCATTGACATCTTTGAGAGCGAAGGTGGTCCCGCTGGCGCCTTTGCTGACTTCGATGAGGCACTGCGTAATGCGCCCGTGCTGCGCATTAGCGCCGGCAGCAGCGAGGAGGATGCGGATGACAGCAGTTCGCGTGTGACCAGAATACGGAGGCAGACGCCTCAGATTGGCAACAGCTGCGAGAGTCTCATGGAGCAGCAGCCCTTGGAGGAGGATGACGACAATGACAACAATGGTAATAATGAGGATATGGACATGGATATGGAGATGGAGGTGGATGTGGATGTGACTGTGGATGCTGAGCAATTGGAGCTAGCGGAACGCCCACCTTCGGTGTCCCCGCCACCGCCACCATTGCCGCAGCGTCGACCTCCGCCGAGCATGATGGCGCCCATTTATGATGCAGTGCCGCCGCCGCTACCCATCAGCAAACCACCTTTGACAATAGTAGCAGCAGCAACAGCAGCTCCAGCTCCAGTGCCAGTTGCGTCACCTGCAGCAGCCAAGTTGCCGCAACGCAGCGTTTCCATGACGCATTCCTCCAAGCCGCTTGTGAAAACCAGTTCGCTGCGTCTCACCTACAAGGAGCAAATGCATCCAGGCGATGTGGGCAAGGTCAATAAGCTGATCTCACGCTTTGAGGGCAGACCCCGACTCTGTGGCCGCCGACTCCACAGCGAGGAGTTGACCATATGCAGCGATGATGACGAACCAGCCGACGATCTTGTGGAGCAGATGAAGGTGGAGTCTGCCAGTCAGCTAACGCCAACAAATGTTAAGTGCAAACCGATACCGGACATTGTAACAACGCCAACACCAACACCAACAACCAGCAACAACAACAGCTGCCACAATTTGAGCAGGGATCTGTCCCGGGAGCAGTTGGAGCTGAGCTTGGATCGCCAGAATTCGAATTGCAGTCGCAGCCAATATGGTTCGCCGCTTCCATTTCCCAATAGCCACACTCAGCGGCGCAGCTCCACGCCCACAATGCCCACCACTAGCATCAGCAGCAGATCGGCCAGATCTCTGGCACCTCAAACGCATTCCCTTTCGCAATCGCAACTGGCGCGATCCAATCGACGCTCCATGACACGAGACGATGACAACTTTTACAGCTTTGACAGCGATGAAGGTGCGTATTGCCCCAACCCGCACCAGCCCCATTTTTATGCTGTATAAGTTTCTTGCAGAGAATAGCTACTATTCCATAAGTCCCTCAAGCAGTAGTCGCTATGTGGTCGAGATTTGATGTGCAATGTGGAATGTGGAACAATCAGCAGGCTCATCTCATTAAGCAACCAACTCAAAAAGCGAATCAAAAAGAACAACAGCAGATATAGCAACAAAAAAAAAAATACTTAAAAACAAATGCAAAAAATTAATAATGGTTTAAGTACTTTATTACTATAAGAGCTGTATAGTTTTTTTTTTTGTTTTTTTTTTCGAATTAGATGCATTATCTTCAACATGCAATCTTCATACGAAAATAATAGTTTGCAGCTTAATATTAAAAGCTATTAAAATAAACACGAATAACACGGAACACCCAGAATTCCATCCTCTGTCGTATAATGAATTTTTTCTTCTCTTACACCTTTAAAAATAAACTTGATCTTGATCTAAGAAATAGCAAATTCAATAAAATACAAATAAATAAAGAAAATATCTAACGAAAAAAAAAGATTTTTATATTGTTTTTAAGAGTGATCAATAAATTTATCTTGGTTTAGAATAGGACGTAGTCAAATCTAAAAAAAATCAAGAAAGAACTGTAATTTCGTTTGGTTTTTATTTTACTTTTTGTATAACTTTAATGTGTTCGAATTCTTCATATACATATATATATATATAAATATATATACATATATTTGATTAATGTGCCACCAAATGGGGTAGTTTGAGGGCTCATTCGCCCTGAACTGATACCCACCCTCGATCCGCGCTTAACGGGGGTTGCATACGATCGTTAGGGTCACGGGTCAGGGTGGCTGACAGCCCTACCCTACAGGCACCACCAAAAGTGCATGCACCCCTATCCCAGAAGGGATTCCTGCCTGACTGGCTAACATTTGACTGCTTCGCTGAGCGCATTTCAATTGATAATTTATGCTAATTATTTAATTAAAACCAGTCGCTGGCCATAGAAGTAAACATAAAGAGGGTTAGCTCGACGATCGGTTTTCAACTGTTAAAATACATTAAAAGAGGCAAGCTAAAAATATATTAGCTAAGAAAGGAAAATAACAAAAATTAAATTGTTTAAATTGTATGAATCCACAAAGTGAGTACGAATATATGTTAGGCTAGGGTATCAACTAGTCGGGCACTCTCGCACTTGTTTTATTTGAAAGTTGAAAACATTAGTTGCCTAAGTTGCTTGCAGTCCAGTGTTAAATTTATCTCATGTAACATTTTCTCGATGCAATGCCGCAATTTGTAAATTGCTGTTTATAGATCCTGTCTTTTGGCCTTGGCCCATCGGCATCAACATCATCTGCAATGTGTGGCAATTGAACCCCATTTGCCCTCACTTTCCATGCTTCCTGCCTGTCACTTAAGCCAGCTTGGTCAACAATGCTCTCTCTCTCTCTCTCTCTGTCTCTCTTACCCCCTCCCTCCCTCTCTCTTTCCGATTTTACACAGCTGCGCTTCATTAGGCAGCGATTTTCTCTCATTTTTCTGTTGGTGCTGCTGTTGCAGCTATGACCTGGTAGCTGCTGCCTTTATGACTAATTCGATTGTGCAGTGCGGCTGTGGAACGTGCCTAATTAAAAATAAAAGAAAATGGCTTATAGTAGTTTCTCAACATGCCCGCATTTGAGCGCATTAAATGCCAATAAATTTTGTAAATTAAGTAAGCACGTTGAGGGGTGGAGGGTGTGAGTGGAATTCGGTAGAAGCAATACACACATTGAATACATTGACCAGCAGATTCCCAGCGCCACATCATCGAGCATCAGATCATTGACATTTGAGCAATTAATTTAAAAGCCGTTTAACAACAACAACTGCTGCGGAGAAGCCCCGATCCTAATCCTAAATGAAACGAAATATGCAGATCAAATGGTATACACACAATAGGAAAAAAATATGAAAGAATCAATTCTTCTGTTCAGTCAA
The DNA here is from genome assembly GCA_035043025.1 of Drosophila villosipedis. Taxonomy (NCBI): domain Eukaryota; kingdom Metazoa; phylum Arthropoda; class Insecta; order Diptera; family Drosophilidae; genus Drosophila; species Drosophila villosipedis. The sequence continues at coordinate 14,006,235 of JAWNNF010000024.1, read as the reverse complement.
GGTTTAAATATATCCCCCTACACGCAGAACAACATTGCCCCAAATTTAAGTAAATCACATTAAGAAATGTACAGTTTTTCTTGCTTAGAAATAATAATGAAAAATATTGCTAAAATGAATAAATCGACCATCCGAAAAATATGGTATTTTTGTTCCTTTTTATTTTTTATTTTTTTAAATAAAGAAATTCAAGACCTGGGTTTAGAAAGCAAGAACCATCTATTTTAGAAATTTACTTTCTGAATAATATGGGGACCAACCCTTGGCGACTTACTTAAATTTTATGTGATTTTTTTATGAGTGTATATACACCATAGCCCAAAACAAATATGACATAAGCAGTTCTTCAGACAATGTACTTATATATATACCCTATATATACATACATAGTAACTTTATTCACTTATAAGTCTTATATATCTTTTTATCGTGTGCTGTGTGTGCCGAACAACCCTCGGCTGCAAAGTTATTTGACATGCGACTGGCAACTGGCAGCAGGGAATTGGACACTGGGCACTGGGACGACTGGCAACGGGTCGGTCTCATCGGTGGTGCACCCCTCCTACCCATCATCCCTCTAGACCCAGCCCTATCTGAGTTTGTTGTTGTCATGCATGCAATTCCCTCAGTAGTTTGGTCTGCTGCCCTCCTTACCCCACCTTCCTGCTTGGCAACGTGCCTCTTTCACCGCTCGTCTAATCAAACTGCATTGCAAGCAAGTAAGAATGCTGCCGTCGGGTGAGCACGACTGAAATGTATCCTATTCTAGTTATATTGCCAAATTTTCATTTTAAAAGATTTACACACTTAAATGTACACAGACTAAAAATCGGCGGCTTTCTTTTCTTAATTTCACAGTACACTTTTCTAAAATTTAGGTATTTCCAAAATATTTCTAAAACCCACTCTAAAATTTGATTTTTTCAGCTAATATGAATAAACATTAGTATTCTCTTTTATTTATATAATTCATATAATTGAATTTGAAAGAAAACTTACGATTGAGTCACTTTTCACTGAGTTACTCGACCTCTAAGGCAGAAAATAGCCAAACTCTAATATAGAAGCCGATCCATTAAATTTCATTACCTATTTCTGCATTTAAGAAATGCATTTCTAAAACACTATATAAAAAACACCATATTTTTCAGATATTCGGTGTAGGACAAGTCATTTTTTTTTTAAATTTGTTTCTTATAGTTACAAATTAGTGTCCTTCTGGCTGTTACATACTTTTGCATAAAACCATCACACTCTTTGTAGCCATTTTTAATGGGTTGAGGGTATAAGAATTCAACCACCGGGTTTGGTTGGATTCGTCAATGGCTGTTTTTTTATTTCTTTATTTCTGTCTGAACAAAATGCACACAATGAAATGATACAATGAATTGGCATGAATCACGGTTTCGGTCTACTTTGTTATGCACGCTCGAAGAGTATTTCTACACAAAGACCATCCCTTCCCCCGCGACTCTTAACCGAGCAAAATGTTAGAAAGATTAGCTAAATGCTCTCTTCGTATAAAGAAGACCGGACATTCCCATTATTTTCTATGAAGTCTCGTGGAAACATGATGGAAATGTATGATGAATAAGGATGAAGGAATAAGTGAAAATCTGTTACGATGATCTGATTGGGTTATATGGCGATCGAAAGGTTAAGAATATTCGTCCTTAGCTCTATGAGTAATACTTCTGAACTGATTTGTCAATTATATATATAATTCTTATATAGAAGTGCTGGCGATTTTATTTTATATTTGACAATGGGCAACAGATACTGTTAGCAATGGCAATAATGTTCACTTGAATAATAAATAAACAAAAGAACAAATACTAAATTGTGTATGAAAACACAAAGCAAAATTCTAATGAGCAATCTAATCGAATGGCATTGGCATATATATATATATATATATATATATACATACATATGACTCAGCCGACCCACATTAATATATACAAATACAAATGCACATAAATTGGACAACTTGCGCCTTGAAATATCTTAATTTGCTAAATGCTGGCAGACACTTTCCCGGGGGGAAGCGACGGGGAGGGGGATGGGGTGGACATAGTGAGACGGAGGACAATTTACTGGTTTGGCATCAAAAGTTGAATGCACCGCAGTGCAGTAAATGCTCAAAGGCCATAATGACGATGATGATAATGAAGCGATGACTGTGCTAGCGATGATGATGACAATGATAATGACGTTGATAGCAGCAGCTGTGCAATGTAAATGCTAATAAAACGGAAATTTGAGGTTAAAATTAACAGCAAATCAGCACAAAACAAGTCAGAATGTTGCAGTCGAGTCAGCACGACGACGATATACCCTATTGTAGTTAAATTGTCACAACATTTTCATTTAAAAAGAGTAAAAAATAAATAAACAAATTATTTCGCAATTCATTAAGAAGATTTGGAATCTTAAGTTTATTTGTTTTGCTTATAACTAAAATGCCGCATATAAATTCTAGCATTTGCATTATATTTTGTTTACAAACGCTAATTAAAACAAATCAAATTTATTGCTTCACAAAAGCCATATGAAACGGGACCAGTTATCGATAAGAATTAAATAATCTGGATCTGCCCCGAGTATACAAGAATCTATATTCCAAATTTGAAGTATCTATTTCTTAAGGTCTCGAAAACTATATAGAATATATTACATACTTTTGCACAAAACCGTTATACCCCTTTTTAACCCTTTCTAATGGGTTGACGGTATCAAAAAAGAAGAAATTAACGATTTCATGACATATGTATGTCAAGTAATAAGTGCATATATTTAAGCATATACACATATATAAATGAGCTGGCTCGGTGGCCACTATATCAAATCAAGGCCAATAGTGCAATCATTATTCATGTACATTATTCATGTTTAGGCTGCTTATGTGTTCATATCCGCCAAATAATAATATAATGACTAATTTTGTGTTCTGTATAACTGCATCTGACTGTTTCCACACAGTGGCAAATACAGAGAATTTTAATGAATTCTCAACTCACTCGATCATTGTAATCACTTTCACTTCCGATGTGTCTGTTACGTCAGCATTTACACACACAGAAAAATAATATCGTTGTTTTATATGTGTTTGTACAAGAGAAGAATTCTTATATTGGCTTTTTCATACTTATGTTTGGGCTAGCACTTCTAATTTTTATAATCGATAAATATATATATATATATATATATTTTTTAAAAATTTCTATAAAATGTAGGCCGATGTTTTTTCTGAGTGTATACGCTTGGTGGTATCAGAGTGGCACAACAAGCAATTAGTGGCGAATGCAGCATTTCTTTTAGCCATTTGATGTGTGCAACTGTGCCACACGAATGGTTAGTTGATGCTAGTCTGATCGGGTCGGTTTGGGTCGGGTCGGTTTAGGCCAGACCACTTAAAAGTGCAATGCACTCGACAACGACGGCGATGACGCCGGCAGCGAAGCCAGCGCAACGGTAAAAGCTGGCCGCAAATGATAATAAAACATGCTAAACCAACAACAACAAAAACAAACTCTAACCGCCGCAACAACGGAGAAGAAGAAACCGACTCGAAAACCGCCGCAAAGGCATAAGCAAAAAATAAAATAACGCTCAGTGCGTTGCTGTTGTTTATTATTGTTGTTGTTGTTGGTTTCTTGTTGTTTCCTCCTTGACGAGGTCGTCGTCCAACTAACCACCAGGTGGGCAGACAGACAAATAGACAGACATGTCTTGATTTAAAACTGTTGCTTTGTATAATAAATAGATGCGGCTTAATAATTACCTACACTCAGCAAAAACACATTGCACTGCATTTGAAAAACATGTTATATTATTAAGAAATAAATTTGCATATCTACTTTTTAGAAATAGTTTTATATTATTAAGAATAGAAAAAAAACAACTTTCCAATTCTAAGAAAATGTTTTTCTTATGTCTACAAAAAATATCTATAAAAAGAAAAACTTTACAGTATTCAAAAATTCAAGTTGATTTATTCTCTAAGTGTATGCATATATATATATTTATATATATATATATATATATATTTAACAGTGCAGCGTTGCAGCTTTGCAAGTGTTCAGCCCAGCATCCCATTCGTTTTGCTTGTCATTTTTGAAATCTGTAGAATATCTCTGTGCATATCTTAAACTTCCCCAAGTCAATGTTAACAACACCAAAAAATAAATGGAATAGGTCTCAAAAGTTGCTCTAAAAGCTTTGCAACCCTGGTTAAAAGCCAACCACTTAAAACTTGTCAAAATGAGAGAGCAAAAAGGAGAGCTTAAGCGATAAGGAGAGAGCGAAGTAAGAAGCAAGAGAGTAATTGATAATATGCTTTATCGCTTAATTGCGTCATGTGCTTAAATCCCGGAAGCCCAGCTTCAATTAGCGTCTAATGTTAAATTAAGCATTTTGCATTTGCATAATTGAAATAAATAAGTAGTAAATAATGGAAGTCACAATGAAACATGTAATTTCATAAATTTTCAATATATTCAGATCCTTGTTTTTTTTTTTATTTGAGGCAAATCGCGAAGTGAAGTTTGTGCCTGACTTAGAATAGGTCTAGCATACAAATCAGCATTCAAGTACATTACTGGGTAATGGATTACATTGTGTGTCTGCACGATACATTCAGTAATGAGGCGTCATTTACCAGTTCGCTGCTGGGTATCTAAGCGCATCTCTCGTAGTACGAAATATTATCGTTTTTTTGCTACTCGCGCGCCCTCTGTCGACCGAGCCTTAGCATCTGATCTGATTTTTTCGGGGAAGCAGTGCGTAAGAATGCGAATGAAATAAAAATGCAGAAAACTTCCAAATCGGAAACACACCAACTAAATAATAAACGATGATGACAAACGATGTGGTTGTTGTTGTTCTTCTTTCTCTTGATGATGTCATTCGGCAGGCCAGCCGACATTTGTTTATGAGTTAGGTATTGAGTCTTTTGGTATGTGTGTGTGTGTGTATGAATATTTGTATTTGTGTATATATACATATGTATGTATTTCCTGGCGCTTTTATTGATTTTTTTTTTGTAGGCCGGAAAAAGGATTTTGTACACGAGTTAATTTCGTTGCTTTTTTTGTTTTTGGGTGGCTGGTGGCTTTGTGTGTTGGGCGTGCCGGGGCATACAACAAACTGAACCAAAAATGACATCATAGGGAAGAACTTTGGCAAGTCCTTCAATTCAGATTAACGAAATGTTTTTTTTTCTTATTTGACATGCCAGATTTATTTTAAAAGGAGTAATGTGAAATAGTGGAAATATAGATAACAAACCGAAAGAAATATATTCTTGATCCGTATGAAAAGATCTGTATTCACAAACGAGTGAATGTCGTACTTGCACTCAAGGTGCAGGGTATCTACTAGTCGAGCACTCTCGAGTGAAGATGCGCTCGATGTTGGCCGCAAAATGACGCAATCAGCGGGAGCAGCAGCTGTTTCGGCAAATTGAATTGCGACGAGACACAGAGCAGAAGAAGAGAAGAAGAAGCAGCAGAATCAGTAGCAAATAAGCAGCATGCGTCTAAAATTGCGAAAGATACAAGTTTCACATGGCAGCCGAAAGATACAAATGTATCTCACAGATACTCGTTAACACAAATACAGCTTCAGCTTCGACTATAAAACATAAACACATTCAAATTAACGCAAAATCAAGCATATATATTTCATATATATATATATATATTGAACTATATACAAACACACACACACATATATACATACATATATTTAGATATATATAAATGTACATCATTTGTGTATAGAATAAGTTCAAATACTTATTCAAACAATTAAAAAACGAAACTATTTTTTCTATATTGTTTTTAACAAAACTTAATTTTGGGCGTTTCGCTTTAATTAAAAGAAAACAATAACATAAATCTAAAAAGAGAGAGAATGAGACAGAGGACGGGCAATGACGAAATCAGCTCGATGATATCATATCATATCAACTCAATAAGCTCAACTACAGCATTCGAAACTTAACTCAAAAAATACAAATAAAAAAAAACAATGAATCGATCTTACGACTGATCAGCTTAAGAGGAATATATTTAACTGTTGAATGGTTAAATATTGTTTCAAAAGTTCCTAATGAGAAAAAACGTGTGTAATAAAATATGAGTAATTGCCATCAACATTTCTAACGTGTTTCGAATTCAAAACTCTTTACAACATATCTGATCTCTTTACAATGGAAGAGGAGCACACAGAGACAGACTGACAGAGAGAGAAAGAGAGAATGAGAGCAAATGTCAATATCGAATGAAATATAAACGACAATAATAATAAATAATTGAAGCATGACCACCCATCCATCAACCTCAACGTGCGTAACTCTCTCTTTCTCTTCTCCCAAATGACCCACCCACATTAATTCTCTCTCTCTCTCTCTACTGAACGTGCTTTCGTCATCGTAATTTTAGTTGGTCACTTTCAATTGAAGGTCGCTCAAAATTCCAATTAAACCCAAATGGGGCAACATCAATAAATAGTATTTTTACTATATATTCATAGGTATGTATGTCTGAATATCAGTATACATGTATAAGTATGAGAAAAAATTATTATTATTATCTCATTAATTAAGCCCCAATTTGGCACTCAACAAAGTCTGAGGTAATTCTGGGTTGGTGCGATGTGAGCGTCGACGTCAGCGCCAAGGTGCGCAGAAATGATGACGTCGTCGATCACAGGCAAAAAGAGCACGAAATGCATTAACAGCAAATAAAAACGAAAAGCGACAGACACAAATTGAGCGTCGGCAGCGACGCTGACTGCGCTGATCTCTAGAACTGATGTCGTCAGTCTCTGCTACACCACTGTAGCCCCACCTTAGCTCACACACACACGCACAGACAATAAGCGCGAATTAAGATTGTATGTGCATTTGTGTGAGTGAACACTTATGTAGCTCAGTTTGCGTGTTTATGTGTGTGTGTGTGTGTGTGTGTGTTGACTTGTATTATTTTCGTGTTTGACAGCGGCTGCTGCTTTTTTTTTCTCTAACAAAACCAGTTTAGAGTTTACAGCAACAACAAAATGTCTACCAAAAAGAGAGACAGAGAGAGGGTAACAGAAAAAAAGAGAGTGTTACGGAATGTGTGAATGGTTTCTCTAATAAAAATGTTGTACAAAACAGTGTTGCAAAAATGCTCTGTTAACTTACCTGAGAAAAAGAGTCCTGAGCCTTTGCTGCTTGCTGATACAAAGCGGCAATAATTAGCAACAAACATAAAGTTGAAGAACAACAACAACAACAATAGTGGCAACTCTAAAGCTAAAACTTGAGAAAAAGTAAAAAAGAGAGCAAAATACACATTCATATACGCACACCCACAACTCTACCAAAGCGTCACGAGCCAGGTAAACCGCAGAGAACGAGAGAGAGCGCGTGTAAGTCACTCAAGTTGAGTCAACTCTACTCGATTCGAGTTAAATCGGTGGCTTTGGCTGCTTTGCACTGCGCAAGTTTCTATGTACATGCACACATACATGCATATATATATATATATATATATATATATATATATATATATATATATATATATATATATACGTATGTGTTTCACACACACATGCAGGGAGAGAGAGGAGTGTAATAATTTTCACCAAACTGCACAAAAGGTGATTTGGCTTTTGACATCGACTTTGGCGATTGACTGCGCCTATTTTATTTTTATTTGTATTTTGTAGTTTTTCTTTTCTTGTATTTTTGTACAGCCATCTGACCAAATAAACTTCAAATATTATATTTGTTGTTGTTGTTCTTCTTCTTCTTGTGCTTGTTGTTGTTGCAATGGATGCTGCCAAGCAGCGTCCTTTAAGCGTCGTCGTCGAATTGAGTTGAGTTATTTTTTGCTGTTTGTTCTTCACTTGAAATTGCGCTCATTTTGTTGTTTCGTGGTAAATTTGCTATTTTGTTTAAATTACTTTTGGGCGCGGTGCCCGCTCTCACACACATACACACACATATATATACACTCATACAAAATAACTGACAACAGCTTGCATTAATATATATATATATATATATATATATATACATATATAAATGCAGACATATATAAAAGGCAACAATTCGTAAATTTTATTATTGATTGCGCTTTTGGCCAATTGTTGTATCTATGCGTGTATGTGCACATATTATTGTACGTGTATGTGTTAATAAATCCAAAAAAAAAAACAATTTCACACAAACACACGTACGCACAAGAAAAAAATTTGAAACAAGTAAATAAGAAAATGTTCTATGCCAACAACTAACAGCACACGGCCGTCCGTCCGTTCATTCGTCCGTCAGTCCCACTCAATCAAACCGGCGCTGTTGCTGCTTCTGCTGCTGCTGCTATACATACAAACGAAGAACAACCGCGCGCAACAAAAACAAAATGAAGACTGTTACAATTCAGTGAGGTGCAAGTTTTGGTTAAATAAACCGTTCAGCATGGTCACACTGATAATTCGAACAGTGTTGCCATTTGGCGTAATATGGTATACATCGCTTATCGATTACACACAGCGTTGCCTTGAGTTTTCAATATATAGATGTGTGTGTTTTTGTGCAGGTGTGTGTGTATGTGTATGTGTGTGAGCTTTGAGCCAAAGACCAAATCGAAAGAAATTCAAAAAATGCAAAACATAAATTTAAGCGGCACATGCACAATTTCATTTGCAACACTCATTAATTATTGGCTGACAAGAACAAATGCCGGTCGTTTATTTTTATAAGGATTGACTCGCACAATTTAAGAAATAGCATCGAAAAAATCGAAGTGCTTTAAATGTCAAGGGCAACAAAAAGCATAACAAAACCCACAACAGCGACAAAAACAGCAGCAACAACAACAGCAGCCATAATAACAATAACAACAGCAATAACAACAACAAAAACGACAATGTCTACAAATTCGCCCGCCCAAAAGCCGCCAACCAACAATGCCAGCAGCAGCACCAATGAGAACAGCACCGGCGATTCCAATGTGGTAACAAAAGCATCAGAAGCATCTGCCTGCCACACGTTGCTGGATGTGAGTGGAACGATGGCGCCAAAGATGATGGTGTCCACAGTGCACACAGTCCATGGCCGGACGGATGAGGTGGACAGTCCGCTGTGGCTGTCCTCATTGCACAGCGTCATCTTTATCATCACATGCGCTTTGGCCGTCTTTATATTGTTCCGCAATGTGCTAACTTGGTAAGAATATATAAATATACAAAATGATTTTGAGTCTCGTTTCACATTCGAATTTCTTTCATCAATCTTTCTAGGTTTATTCTTTTTTGATCTGATAAGTCTAATTTTTCGAACATTATTTTTTTTATTGTTATTTAAGATATTTATTAAGAATTGCTTACATTGAATTAGTGTGCAAATCGTAAGTTAAATCGATACATTAACATGGCCAATTAAGAGACATTTTAAAATAAAAAGTGTGCAAATTTAAGCTGCTTTTTCACCGTTTATAAAATTGAGCTCTACATTTAAATATGTTGGATGTGCTTGTCTTAAAAGCTCTGCAAGCTACTTGGAAAGCTTAAAATAACGGACGTAACTGATAATGCAGAAACATGCAAAGCTTTAATTGCGATCGACGAGAACACAGCTGTTCTTTCTTCTCTCTCTCGCTCCCACTCTCTTTCTCTGCTGAGCTGCGCTTCCCGAGTATACCCGGAATTCAGTTGTTCAGTTGCTCGGCGACCGTTGACTAAGAGATAGTTTCATAAACAGTTGCTGAGATTCTTTTTTTTTTTCTTTTAATTTTAACACATTTTTCACCTGAGTATCGAATGACGAAATTTAACGATATTTCTTACCTGCCCACTAGGCATTTGCAGAGCTTCTGGGGCGCCTCCGGAGACTTTTGGCAATCGCAATGGGACAAGTTCATTGACAAGTTTGGTAAGTTAGCCAAGACGCCAAAGAATACAAGAACATAAAATTATCTGTGAGTGCGCATGAACCGACGGCTTCGTCTTCTATCTACATTTATGTCAATGTATGCATGGGTGTATCTGTGTGAGTGTGTCGTGTGTGTATCTTTTCATGTGACTTCTTCTTAGGTCAGATATCACAAATTGCAATTTTGCCTCCGATTCACAAAAGGCAACAATAGCAAAAACAACAACAAAGGCAAACAAATAAACAGCACTTGTTTTGTTTATTAATTCGCACACACACTGATGCCGCACTGTGGGGAACTTTGATTACACCACACAACATGAATGTTATTTGCACCATCGAGTGTTTTAGATACTTCTTCAATTTATTTAAATGATATAGTTTTCATTGGTTAGATTTTTCCCATTGAAAATAGATAGATTAAATGCAAATTTTGATGGAAATAAAGACTAGTTCAAGCTAAGTGGCCATCATGATTAAAGTCGCACTTAAGCTTTAAGTAACTTAACTTTACTTAATAGAGTAAACAAAATTTCAAGTGTACGTAAGTCTATGCAGGTGTATACATACATACACACATCCATACATACAAATATTTATAATGCACAGCAGTCGATTGACTTTTACCCTACTGAATTACGTGGCACATTTCATTGAGCGTTACAGATACATATATGTATATATATGTATGTGAAATTCATCTAATACTTGAGACTTGAGCAACAATAAATGCTAATCGTAATCTATATAGTTAAGGAAGAAAAATTAACGCTCAGTTTTTATTCTCTAAACCAATATAGACACGCTTGCCCATCTTAATATATCAGAGCTAGATATTTCAAGATCAAGTCTATTTCAATAGATCGATAACTGCACCCGATTTGCAAATATCGATAAATATCGAAATATGCTAATTTATTATCAATACTACATTCGATATATTATTGATCAACTGAACAATTCTAGTTCGGATAAGAAGGGCCTAAGTTATAGTTATATATATAATTGCATCCTCTTATTGATCTCATTACGCAAACATTTTCTTTATGCATTTGCCAGAAAGAGATGGCACGATGATCGAAACAATTGGAAATATGTTTGTGTGTATTCTGCAGCACCCCTATATCTACGATTGCGGATACACACACACACATACATGCATATATATATATACACACACACACAGACATGTACACAGATGTGTCACAAGCCAGTGATTTCAATTGGGACTTGTGAATAAATAGCGGATACTGTTTTAGTTTTAGTTTTGTATTCTTCAGTATCTGTGGACATAAGAGAACTTTCACGCATATATTTAACAAGGTGTAACTTTATAACGTATATGTGGTAATATGACGAAAGTGACAAACTATATATGTATATATATATATATATTTCTGTTTATACATATATCTTATAGTTGCGTAGTTGCACTTAAGAATTATAGAATGTGATTCAGTATCAAAGTACGACTGGCACCTCAGCAGCTTATATTGTTAATCTTACTTGTTCTTAGAAGAATTTTTTCAATAAACCAATAAAGCATCACTTGATATAATATTTGCCAACAATCCCAATCCTTAATGACTTAACAAATGTGATTGCGCATCATAATTTCTTATCTTCATTCGTGTTAACTTTCATTACTTTTTTTATTCTTGTGCCTTGTGCTTCATCGGCTTGTGTGAAACACATAGTTAAGCATAAAATATTTTGTTTATATTTGCTTTCGGTTTGAGTCCAAATCAGGCTTAAAGTGGACATGTGAAAATTGCAGGAAAGTTGAAAGGGATTTGATGGGATTCACGGGGCGGACTAAGAAATGCTTTCTATTTGGGCGATTTCAAAAGTATGCAACTTTTGAAAGCATTTTCAAAGCTTAAATTACCAATATTATAATGCATATTGGCCGAAACGAACTTTGTGCTAATAGAATCCGTACAAAAACAATTTCAATTATTTGCCCTTATGGGTCTTAGTTGAAATACGAATGTTAGCTTACTGTAGTAGATTTTTATTAATAAATCTTCCTTGTCTTTCTGATCGTAGATCCACCTGTTTCTCTTCAAACTTGTAGCTCGAATTATGCTATCCTTGACACATTTCGGATCTTCTGCTCAAATTATAAAGCGTTTTCTCCTATAATGAGTTGTGCTTCTTCCATATGTGTCTTTTATCCAAGCACACTTTCTGATCGATATAAAATATTCGTAAAATAAAATAATATTATATTATGTTATATGTATATATTTATGTGCTATTATGTGATTATAGGTGATGATCCGATGATGCTTTGGGTTTTCGGCACCACCCTATTCACAATGATAGTGTACTGGAGTGTGGGCGGCATTTATACATTCATGGATCTGACCAATCGACCGGCATGTCTCCGCAAGTACAAAATCCAGCCGGGCACCAATGAGCCCGTTGAGGCCGGGCGTCTGTTAAAGGTGACGAATCCGGAATTTATTTTATAATATATTAATATATATATTTTTATTTATTTTTTTTTTTGTGAAATTATATTAAATTGGCTTCTGTGACTGGTAACGAATCGAAATGAATGAACTGAAACTGAACTTATCTTTGCAGGTCATTTGGCGTGTGATCTGTAATCAAATTTTTGTGGGCATACCACTGGCATTTCTCAGCTATAAACTGATGACAGTTCGCGGCTTGAGCGATATACGTGAACTGCCCACATTTCACTGGGTATGCTTCGAGCTAACCGTGTGCATCCTGATGGAGGAGCTGGGCTTCTACTATTCGCACCGTTTGCTGCATCACAAGCACATCTACAAGTTTATACACAAGCAGCATCACGAATGGACCGCACCCATATCGGTGACGGCTATATATTGCCATCCCATAGAGCATATATTCAGTAATCTATTGCCACCGTTTCTGGGCGTGTTCCTGATGGGCAGCCATGTGGCCACCGCCTGGCTATGGTTCGCACTGGCCATACTCTCCACGCTGAATGCGCACTCGGGCTATCATTTGCCATTCTTTCCCAGCCCCGAGGCACATGATTTTCATCATCTAAAGTGAGTTAAATAGTCGCTTAAGCGTCTTATAATTTGTATATACCAGTTCCATGTTCTTGGTCTTGATCCCAAAAAGTCAATTTGATATTGTCATGTCCGTCTTTCGGCCCACTCTCTCTCTCTCTTTGAATGCTAATTAGCCTAGATTTAAGTTTAACTTTAAGCAACACATATCCGGATCTGATAGCTATATCATAAAAGCTGTAATAGAAGTAGAAAACTGATCTGTCATTGAACGATTTCTTTTAAGACTTGCTGACGATTTTGAACAACTCATTTGTTATCGAAGAAATCACAATTTGGCGTTGTTGCGCTGACTATTTTGAAACCCCAAATATCTGTGAAGAGCGAACTTCACAATATATACATACATAAACAGTTCACATTGCGGCAATCTATTCTATACTAAATATTTGACCAATTTCACCTTTAAATAGCTTTATTATGAGGCAAACGTTCAAAACATTTTGACATTATCTCCATCGGACTATCAGAATATAATTAGAATAAATTATCTTTTATTTATTAATTTATTTATTTATTTATTTATTTAATGTCGACTACTTTCAGTCGACACTAAAAACGTACAACAAAGATATAAAATATATTAAATTAAACTCAATTAAAAATAAAATTTAATATTAATTTAAATTCAAAATTAATGCAAAAAGATCTCAACTTAAATCATCTGTAGGATTATCTGTAAGGCCGCTAGAAAACAAATGTTGTCTAATGTCCTGTTTACTCTATACCACGTAAATTTATATGTTGTACTTATAGATTCAACAACTGCTTTGGGGTGCTTGGTGTCCTGGATCGTTTGCACGGGACCGATTCACTGTTTCGCGCCACCAAATCCTATGCTCGCCACATTATGATGCTGAGCTTTGTGCCGCCTCGCGATGCCTTTCCCGACTCCACCATGAAGTGAGTGCTGTGCAGTGCTGTGCTGTATCCTTGTGCGTTGCAACACTGGCTGAGGTCCCTATCTGTCAACTGACAACTGTTATTATTGGGACATATGAATAATCTCTCTCCATCTATGCTCTGTGCTCTGTGTCCTCACAAGAACCTAGAAAACACATGTATTTTTTTTTTACTTGCATTTCTATATGTGTATACTTTATTGTGATAAAAAGCAAGTGAGAGTATCTATCCCAAAAATCAAAAAAAAAAAAAATGAATCAGATAATTATATACTCTACGAAGAAGATGTAAATGTGTATGTTAGTAGCATTAGTACCACAAATCAAAAACTTACTAGTAATAATCATAAATATATTGATGAATGTTTGATGTATAAGCAGATACGAATACACTTCTCACACAGCACGAACTAAAAATAAAAATAAAACAATTAGCGATAATAAATAAATGAGAAACCAACGCAAACGTTAAGTGCAAAAAGACCTGTTGCTGTTTGAACTTTGGGCGAAAGAAGAGCTAAAAATAAACCTAATCTCTGACTTGAATAATGCCTAGCAATAGTTAATCTTTTATAAATTGCCTATACAAATTTGATAACCATTTCAATAATAATACAAATTCACAAAACCAGAAAGCTACACAGCAAACCGAATGACCTACAATAATAATTCTAAAGGACTGAATCACATCAATTAAGTTTTTTATTCCAATTTCATACTGTTTTCCAATAAGTATCTTTAAAGTGTAAATTGAATACCTTATGCAATTGACTTAATTGTACAGATAATTGTTGTATTTTCACCTAAATCCATTTTTTGAAAATGCTCAGGAGTTAAAAGAAAATTCAAATTCAAATCATTGCATTTTACATTTTTCCTTTTGTTGCTTTGAATTTACACAAATTAAATGCAATTACCTTCACTCTGTTTAATTATTCCATTTTGAAAATAATTCAAATCAGTCGATCGTCACCAGCTGCTGTTGCAAGTCAGGATACCCGTTCAATTGTAGTGCATCCATGGGTACAACGCATATATTTGAAGCAATTTACGCATGCCAGTTTGAATTGGGCCATGGAGACTAGCGCAATCCTCACCAGTTTTGCTGTGCGCTGGCGCTACGCCGGGGATCTGCTCCAAGGGCGCTGGGTGGCGCTGCTCGACATCATTGGCGATGATCCGATGCGCCTCTGGGTGCTCGGCACCACATTGATCATATTTTTCGTCTATTGGTTCTATGCTGCAATCTTTATGCTCATGGACATCACCAACCGTCCGAGATTTCTGCGCAAATACAAAATACAACCGGAGCAGAATGAGCCACTGGATCTGTCACGATTGTGGGCTGCCGTCAAAGTGGTTGTGTTCAATCTGACTGTGGTCAACCTAATCACGACCTGGCTTCTCTTTGAACTGGTGCTCAGACACCATAATTCCCAAGACATACGCGAACTTCCGAGCTTTGGACGAATTGTGCGTGACTTTGTCGCGTTTGTGGTGCTGGAGGAGATCATGTTCTACTATGTGCACCGATTGCTGCACCACAAGGTCATCTACAAGTACGTGCATAAGAAGCATCACGAATGGACAGCGCCCCATGCGGCCATGACTCTCTATGCACATCCCATCGAGCATGTGGTCGCCAATTTACTGCCCGTGGGCGTCTCAATATCCATACTAGGCGCACACGTGCTGTTTGCCTGGGTTACGATCTCGTTGGCCGTCATCAACTCGATAACCGATCATACGGGCTACAGTTTTCCCTGGTCTGGCGTATCTGTGCGCTTCCACGACTTTCATCATGCCAAGTGAGAGAGCGGCATATATGCTAACTTATGTACAAGTATGTCTAAAAGTCTGACTTTCCCTTCTGTTCCTAGGTTCAATTATAATTACGGCGTTACGGGCTGGCTAGATAAGCTACATGGCACCTATAGGCCGCCCGTACACGGGCAGAAGCAGCAAGTGAAGTCAAAGCACAAAGCGGGGAAGAGCAAAACCAAGTCCAAATAAATATTATTTTGTGTCAGGGTTTTTTTTTAATTTAAATAAATACTCAACAGCTTCTGTATTCCATTTTTATTTTAAGATGACAATTGGTAAGTACAAATGTACAGGTAAGAAAAAACAAAACATTTTCAAAAACTACGAATGAAATAATGGTTTGTTATTGTATTTTTTCAAATTTTGGATTTTAATATATTGTTTAGTATTTCGCCTATATATTAAAGTTGGTACTGCTCCTGGAACTCTATTCAATATATACATATATAAATATATATACATTTATTTTTCTTTTTAACTTGGAAACAAAAAATCACCACTTACGTTTATTTATTTATAATTTTCAAAAAAGTGCGCATATGTAAAAATGTTCTATTAGTTTTTTCGTTTATTTTCTTGCTTCTTCATAAGGCTTAATTTTAATTGTAATTAAATTTAAATATGTTGAAAACGATGAATTAAATTATGGAGTTTCTTCTCACTTTTCTTAGTCTTTTTCCAATACAAGTTTGGAGACACAGATAAGAACGGCCGTTGTGTTGTACCGCCACAATGTCGATTGCAAATCCAAGTATCGTGTGTATCAAATGTATCGTATAGTATATCGATATATCGATATCAGCTATACACTGTGTGCCTTACAGCTGTTTGCTGACAGATTACGCGACCAGTGGTGCATCTGTTTCCTTTTACCCTGTTGCCATAACCGAATTGAAGCGTAACTGAAGTACCATGTACAAAGTGATAAGACAAATGACGCAGTTAAAGCTGCAAGCACCGCTGCTGACATCCGCGCCAGCTGCCAGCACTGCAAATCTGCTCGCATTTCCACCACAGACGACGACCACGCAAAACGTGCACACGGCTGCGACTGGAGGCTTATGTGCCAAATGGAACAAAAACAACTATGGGCCACGCAAATGGCTGGAATATAACAAAACTGTGCATCCGCCACAGGAGACAAACGAAGAGCCACGGAAAGCGGTAAGCCAACAAGCCAATTGCACTTGTTCAACGGTTGATTAAAATTGCATTCGATTTATGTGCGGCAGTATATTTGCCACATGCGCAGCAATATCAAATACAGCCCGGACAAGATGTGGTATATAGCGGCCTTTGTGCGAGGGATGTCCGTCGACGAGGCGCTGAAGCAACTCAACTTTGTGCTCAAAAAGGGCGCCACAGATGTGAAGGAGACGATACTGGAGGCGCAGCAAATGGCCGTTGAGCGGCACAACGTGGAGTACAAGAGCAATTTGTGGATTGGTACATTGAAATACAGCCAATCATTATGTCCTCAAACTAATATATTGTTTCTCTTTGTGCGCAGCTGAATCCTTTGTGGGTAAGGGACGCGTCTTTAAGGGTATGCGTCGGCATGCGCGCGGTCGCTTTGGTCGCGTCGAGTACAAGCATTGTCACTACTTCCTGCGCTTGGAGGAGGGTGAAGCTCCGCAACACTATTATATGCCCGAGCCACAGACGCCTCAGCAGCAGTATGAGCATTGGTTGGAGCAGATGCGCAGCCGGAAGGTGGTCAACTCCTTGTAGAATCCCACACGACATACACCGTCCAGCCATAGACAGACAGACAGACAGCCCCTTTCATATGCAGCGCATTTGAAGTTGTTTTCAAACACGTTGTGTTCTCTAAATTGTAATAAATGTAAATCGAAATTAATTATAGCAATGCTGTTAAATTTCTTAGAGGCGGCGAAGTTTAAATACCAGTGTCGAGTCGAAGGCCTAGGTTAGTACTCGTTAATAAGACATTATGCTTAGTAATTGCTGCTAAGTCATAAGTTTGTAAAATAAAAAGAAAATAAATACCAGTGCAGACACAACCAATCGTTATGATATGCTATATGATGAGCGTAGTATACCATTAACTGAGCGACTGAGCAGACAGACAGACCAAGAATATATATACGCAAGACTTTAAAAATAATATTAACCAAAGAATCTAGATCGTGCGCCTACGGTAGTAGCTCTCAAATGGGTCTCTAGGCAGACACTTGGCAAATAGCAATCGGCCTTAAGCCAAAAGCTCGCAAATCCCAATGATCTTTTAACCCGTATTTCAATGCAGCATCTTCTAAAAGCAATCATGTAAACTAAATATTGATGCTGATTTCGTTTTCATTTGTAGAATATCTTTAGCTTCGTCTTCCGACTTTTGAGCAATTTTCTAAGTTTTCCAACCATTAAATAGACTATACAATCATCAATTCAGAATGTGGTTTATTTTCCCCGTGTAAATTGCCTATTGCAACAGTAACTTAATAATAAGTTGTGAATTTATTACTTTAACCATTTTATTAATGGCAAACAAAGTGAACATACAAGTTATGTAGCCTCTCTCTCTCCGGACTCGTTATGCGGCGCATTTCGAATGGTTGTCATCCTGCAGAGTTCGTGTGAGAAGTTCTTCCATTTCCATATCATCGATGGAAGACTGTTGTTTCTGCAGCTCCTTGGACACGCTTGTTAGCGCTAAAGGCTCGCGCTGACGCACCTCCTTATCAACATTCTTATCCAGCACCAGGCCAGCTAGCTTGGACAGGCGAGAGCGTGCTGTCTGCCCAGCATCCCGACGACGCTTGCGCGATAGTTTCGCTACCGGATGTGGGCTGGGGTTAGGACTTGGGCTTGGCGGCTCCAATGCCGCCGGCAAGCACTCCTTGGCTGTGTGCTCGCGCAGCAAGTGCTTGCTGAGGTTCTGGGCGCTGCTAAAGCATCGCTGGCAGCCAACCGCCAGACACTCAAAGCGCCTGCCGGAGTGTGCGGTTAGGACGTGCTGTCGCAAATTGCGTTCATATGTGTAGCTGCGATTGCAGCCGGGCTCGATGCATGGGAACGTCGACTCGTTCTCTGCGGGATGCTTGGCAGCGATGTGGGCACTGAGATCGCTGGGCTTTACGTAGCTGCGCTCGCAGTGCTCGCACTTGTGACGTTCACGTCCGTGGAGCGCTTCGCGGCTGTGTTTTATGTACAGCGACCACTTATTGAACTTCAGCTCACATTGAGGACAATCGTAGAGTTTGCAGCTGCGCTGATGGCTCTCCTGCTGCCACTGCTGGTAGAAGCCGCGCGAGCACTTCTCGCAGCGATACGGATACTCCTGGGTGTGTTGCGTGATCTCGTGTCGGCGCAGCTTCATCTTCTGCCTGAACTTGGCTGTGCAATGGGTGCAAGCATATTCGCGCGGGCACTCGTGCGCCTCGCGCACGTGTCGCTGCATGTTGCTGTCCGATGTAAACATCTTGCTGCATTCCGGCAGGCTGCATTTGATATTTTTCTGGGGCGCCTCCGGACGCTCATGCGTGCTGCGCAGATGACGCTTCAGATGTGTGACTATTGTATAGCTCTTCTGGCAGCCATCGTAGTTGCAGGCGTGTCTCTTCTAACATCCCCAAAGAAGTAAAATTTATTAAAAATTTACGACTATTTGAAAATAGCCTTCACTTACAATGCCGGTGTGATGGTATTCATGACGATCCAAATGGTCTAGGCGCTTGAAGGTCGCGTCACAGCCGCCAATGCTGCAGTTATATTTGGGGCCAGTGCTGTCGCGTCGTGGTTGCTTGGCCTTAAACTCCTCTAAGACGGCATCCAAGTCACTGTCGCTCGTAATTTGCACCTCCGGCGGCATTTTGCTTCAGCATACAAGCAGACGAAACAACAACGTGCGAGCTGTGAATGTCCAGATTTCCCTCTCTCTAACGATTGTTAAAATTGATATGCAATCGATATTTTTTTGCGATATTTATTGAAAATAGTAGAAGGACGAAATATTTCGGAAACAAAAAAACAATTACAATATATATTAAATTTGCTTATTATGTATATGGTTACATACTTAAATATGCTGTTACGCAAGAAGCAACTCCTTCCAGCCAATACTCTCTATAGATGTGGGTCTACCTACAATCACTATACAAATTTACACATCACTAAGCAGCTGATATTCAAACGACTACAATAACGACCATTGGCAATAACAGTTTTCACTTTCAACATCACGGATCTCTGTGCGGGTAGAAACAACTGCAACTCATGGTAATAATACGGATCCTAAAACTTGAAATGCATAATAAAAATATATTCTCGAAAGATGGCCTTTGGGACAACCCAAAAATTTCCAAGCCCACAACGTTGTCAAAAGTGACCCTATTTGTAAAAACCCTGGATTGACCTCCACTCATGCAAAACTACTTGCTTGGTCAGTGGCACTAGTGGAGCTGGCAAGGACCCTGTCACACCCGCTTCCTTGGAAGTGAAGCCCAGTGGATAGTGGTAAAGCAAAGGTTAATTACTCAAGAAGGTTAATTATATTATGTATTTTAAATCAATTGTTATGCAATTTATTTATTTATTTATACGCTATGTAAATATAATTTGTTCACAACTGTTATATAATTATTATTATTATTCTTTTTTTTTTTGCATTTTTTTGTGTTTATTCATTTAATTTTTTGATTTTAAAGCGTTTGCTTTCAACAATTGTTACTCATTACCAATCAATCAATAATTTCTGTATTATTCTCACGATTTTAGTTTGATTTTTTATTAATTGTTTTGTAATTATAATTTGGTTTAACTAACAACTACATAGACGACATAGATGTACGCTGGGTTTTTGCCTTAAGACCTTACGAGCTTAGAAATTTTAACAAATGTACAGACTTATATATCGTTATTACAATAATAATATAATATGCATTAAAATTGTTGTAACAGGAGATTGGAGTATAAATAAATGTACACACATGTGTAGATCGTATTTATCTGTCTTCGCAGCTGTACACATGGCTAGCAACAACAGTCCCAGTTAAGGATAAGCCAGCCATGTTGGTCGGGTATTAAAAAAAACTGAACAAAACTTACTAAAATACAATCTTAGTTTATTTAAAAACGGCACACTCTAAAATTCGTCTTGCATCTCGCTTACTGTAGGATTGGGTTACTCGTGTTTTTTGTTTTCTTTTCTTTTATTTTTTTTTTTTGCTTTATATGTGTTTTCCTTGATTAATCTTTTTTAAGTAAGAAAAAGTGCGCTAGTTTTTTTGTTTGTCAATAGCTAAAACGTCTAAACACTTTGAGTTTTTGTGGTTTTCGTTACCGTTTTGCTACAGCCCTTACATACGTTTTTCTTTAAGTTTGTTTATTCGGTAAAAATTATATTAATAATCATCATTAATTATATATATATATATTATAGTTCGGCTTAGACTTAATTGCTACAAGTGTTCTGAATACCTCCTAACTGCGCATTTGTTCATTTCTATTTGGTATATTTTAATTATTTTCTATATTGGATTTCATATTTGTTAAAAAACTATTTTGGCCTTATAGGGTAAACGACACTACACTACGCTACTTTCTGAAACATGTTTGTCTTGCATTCAAATCGTTTTCAATTATTCATTTTTTTTTTTTTTTTTGCGGCACCCAAATGAATTTTCGTAAAGTGCAACAGAGCACACACACAAAAAACAAAAAAAAAAAACACATGTTTATGTACCACATATGGTATCTATATATTGCTGTTGCAGTTTTCTACTTATAAATATTACGGTAAACGTACTTATATACAAGTGTAAACAGCCTGTAACAATCAATATATTTGTTGCCAAATTCTGAATGAACTAATTTTCGGTGTTTGTTAACTTGTTTTTGTTTTTATTGAGCAAAGTTTTGTGTGCAACAACTTGTGACTACTACATGGAGGCAAAAACCAGGAAAACGGTAACTAACTGGATGGGTGAGTGGGAAGGAGAAGAGAAGGTTGTCATGTGCGTCATATGAGGAGCATACAAATATATTTTATGGAATGTTACTGTATGTTTCATATACGTATATCATTTTATTTAATTACTTTCTTTTTGTGCAACATATTCCACTTCTTGCAGCTTGTAGTTTGTGTGTGTGTGTGTGAGTGAGGGAGAATGGCAAAGAGATAGAGTGAGAGGGAAAGAAAGAGCTGCTGGGTGAACCTTTCTTAGAAGTATGTATGTACAACTTGTAGACTATATACTTAGATCGGAAAGTATGAGATACATGCGTATTTATGCAAAATATTTGAATAGTTCACATGTAAGAAAATGTTTAGATTGACTTTTTTGTTGTTTTTGTTTTATTTTTCTCGTATATTATTTGATTTTTGTTTATTTGCATCTGCACAGCAGAGTTTAAATTTCTTATGCATTTCCATTTCATTGTGGTAACATTGCTGTATTTCTCTTATTCTCAATAGGTATGCATCATCATCATCATGTGTGCATATTTATGCATGTATATCATTAAATTATATACGATTTAAATGGCTGTGCTTAAGAATTATTATTCCCATTTTTGAATTATTTCGGATTTTCTCATTGTTTATTTTATTTTATATAATATGTAATGTACATTAATTTCTGTTATCATTTGTCCATGCAAACGTCTTTTGTAGTATGTGGTATTGTATTGTATGGTATGTAAGCTTGTATGTTGTATGTATATGTATATGTATATGTAATTTTCTTTTCTTTTCTTTTTGTTTTGTTTTTTTGTTTTTGATTTTTGTATATAAAAGGAGCATATATTTAATGCCTAACAAATTTGTTTTAAATGCAGTTATTGACCTGAACATTCGTTAATAATATCATCATTATATCATCATTATAATTTCATGTTTTGAATATACGTAATTCATTATGTATGCATATATGTATGTTATGTTATGTATATGTATGTATATATATTTTATTTTGGTTTTGGTTTTGTTTTTGTTAGATTGTAAAATAGTTAAAGAATTTTGATTTGCATTTTTCTTATGGCTTGCAGTGCTGCTTTTCTTTAACTTTTATTGCTCGCTGCAGTTTTCTTTTCTCTTTCAACATTTAAAATGGTTTTACAATTACTGTTGTTATTGTTTGTGATTTGTTTGTTTTTTGTTTTTTGTTTTGTTTTGGTTTCTTTTTCTTTTCTTTTTTTGTTAAGTTTTTGAATACTTCTCTCTTTAGATTTCTGACGTCACAAAAATTACGAACGTTTCACTGTTTACAGTCTCGCGACGGATTTTTATATAATAAACAAATTGAAAAATTCCCGGTATAAAAACATAATTATAAAAAAAAAAATAATTGGTCTTAAATAAAGTTATTTTGGTAGTTTGTGGGGAGCTGCGGACTTGCATAAATAAATAATAATGGCTTAAATTAACTTAACCAAGTTGCACTAAACGTAAATATAAACACATCTACAATTAATTAGAGTAAGGCATATATATATATATATATGTATATATGTATATATATAGGTATAGATAAAAAAAATTGGTTTGATAATTATATATAACAATAGACATCAACACGGAGCAAACAATTGTTAATAAATTGGCAGCAGCTGCAACAAACTGCTGCAGGTGGCAACTGTAACAAATGAATGAGAACAAAGGGCGGCGCATTATTTGAGGTTGGGGCAGGAGCGCGGCATGTACAAGTATGTGTATATTTGTGTATGTATATATGTGTGTGTGTGTGTGTGTTGGTGTATTTTGTGTGTATATGTTGTGTGGCGTATGTGTTGTGTGCATTTGCATGAGGCACGGCTTATCGTCAAGTTGCAACATTTAATTGCAACATTCGCTTTTGAATTAATTGAGCATATTTTCGCAATAGATTTTCATTTAACTTGGCCAATTGGCAATACAAATTGCTAGTTCTTTCACATATTATTTAAAGGTACGTACGGGCAGAAGGAAAGAATGAGGGCTATAATGGGCTGGGCAGGCATACAAATGCCACAGTTTTGGCCAATTGCTTTTTGGGGTCACATTTTGAGAATTTTCGCTTTTGATTTTTTGTGTGTTTTTCTGTGTGCAATTTTCTTATTATTAGAAAAATCCGCAACGCTAGTTGGCTTCATCATCGTCGTCGTCGTCGTTATCGGTGTTGTTGTTGTTGTTGTTAAAATTTAGTGCGTGCGTCGCCTGCGCGTAGCTGCACCATCACCGCAGTTGTCGTCGACGTCGTCGTTGTAGCCAACTTGTCGCGGGCTGGGCAATTTTTATGACGTCTCTAAAAATCATACTTTAAACGTTTTTTCTCGTCGCTGCTGCTGCTGCTGTTGTTGTTGTTGTTGCTGTTGCAGCTGATGGTGGCTGCGATGAGACTGTTGCTGTTGCTGCTGCTGTGCACTTCCATTGGCGGCCAGCAGACTCATGGAGCCAGCGCTACACAGCGCCGTTGTTGTGGCATCCTCGCAGGCATAGCTGGCAATACGATGATCACTGCGTGAACGCTCCCGATCGTGTGTGCGATGATGATGCTGCTGCTGCTGCTGCTGCTGTTGTTGCTCGTTGGCTGCTGCTGCTGCGGCGGCGGCGGCGGCGGCGGCAGCAGCTGCTGCAGTGGCGCCATTCCGCTTGCTGCTGGCCGCCTGCTGTTGCGAACGACGATTGCCCAGACGCTTCAGCTCATAGTCGCGTGCGTCCGTGACGTCGAAAGTGGCAGCGCGTTGCTGTTTGCCGTGACGCTGCTGCTGCTGCTGCTGTTGGGTGGGCTGCTGCTGCTGCTGTGACTCGTATTGCTGCGGACAGTACTCGTCATATTCGTGATCATCGCACAGATTCGCATTGCAGGCCGGCAGCGATTGTTGTTGCTGCTGCTGTTGCTGCTGTGCGCGATGCTTTTTGGGCGGTAGCGGTATGGGCGCCTGGTTAAGCTGCGCTTGTGCTTGAGCTTGAGCTTGAGTCTGTGTACTGGCTGAGGCTGCCGCCGCTGCTGCGTGCAGCGACCCTGATGCTGTGCTCGTGCCCGTCGAACAGTTCGTGGCACGTCGCAAAACATCAACGCCGCCGCCGCAGCAGGCGCACTCCTACAACTCCGTTACGGAATACAAATCGCTATTAACATGAGCAGCAGCCGCTGCAGCAGCACCAGAACCGCCACCACCACCACGCTTCAGTGAGCGATAGAACAACGCCTGCTGCTGCTCCATCAGTAATTGTTGCTGCTGCTGTTGCTGCTGCTGGTGATGATGCTTGCTGCTGCTGCCGCCACTCGCAACTGTGCCATGATAGTTATTGTTGTGTTGCCGTTGCTGCTGCTGTTGCTGGTAGTAAGCCTGCTGCTGTTGATGATGGTAGGTACTGGTGTCGTAGGAGTGCTGCTTCTTCATGCTGCTCAGCATTGGCTGAGCCCCGTATGATGTCTGCTGCACCTGCTGCTCCGCATAGCTGCGCGCATTATCCAGCGCTTCAGCGCGTCGTGGTCTCTCACGTTCTCTGTCACGCTCACGTTCACGGTCACGGTCACGTTCACGTTCACGCTCCCTTTCTCTTTCACGGTCTCTATCTCGTTCGCGTTCATAACCAAAACTGGCGGATTGCTGCTGTCGCAAGCTGGCTGATTTGGGCGGCAGCGTTTGCATATGATTGGCATTGCTGGCATCCCGTGAGTTCTTGTGACGATTTTTGGGCGGCAGCGACGGTGGCTGCTGCTGCTGTTGTGCGGCAATCTGCAGCTTCTGCTGTGCCGCTGTCTGTGGTCGCTGCAGCGACCGATATTGACCCAATGTGGCAGCGCACAACGGCTGCGAACTGATCTTCGATTGGGCGACAGGAGCGCCAATGTTTCCGGTGGGCGACTGCACGGGTATCTCCGGCAACGGCTGATTAACTATGGAGGCCGGATTCAGGGAGCGTTGCACGCGTGGCGCCGCCGTTGGCGCTGTCTGCTGAGCAGTAGATGCTGCTGCTGGAGTCGGATAGACCGCACTGCTTTCAATGCTATAGACGGCTGAGGGGGGCAGAATGTGTGTTGTCGGTGGATGATGCTGCTGTTGCTGTTGTTGTTGCTGCTGTTGCTGCAGCTGTTGCAAAGCAAGCAGTTGTTGCTGTTGCTGCTGTTGCAGAACCAGCAGCTGCTGTTGCTCTTTGGCATAAGAGCTGCCCACGCCGGTTGTGCCGGGTATCTCCGTAAAAGTATTGACTATCTTTGGCTTGGGTGGCGGAGGTGGCGCGTGCTGTGGTTGCAGCTGTGGCTGTGCCTGCACTTGCTGCTGCTGCGGAGGCGGTGGTGGTGGCGCGACCTGCTGCGCCACCAACTGCATTTGCAACTGATGTTGCTGTTGTTGTTGTTGCAATGGTTGTTGTTGTTGTTGTTGTTGTTGCTGCTGCTGTTGCTGCTGCACCACCGCTGACGTCGTGCTGGGCACCAGCATATCCGTGGAGCCGCTGGCATAGACCTGAGGCATGCAGTCTGCCTGCTGGCAGTAATCCTTCGACACGGTGGCTATCGAGGGCGTCTTAGCGCTACGCAAATTTGGCGACGGCGAGGCGCCCTTCAACGAGCCACCGTAGCGACCAACATGACGCAGTGTGGCACACTTGTTTGCCGTTGCGGCGGCCACAATGTTCAGATTGTTGTTGCCCCGCACCGCTTTGGGGCCGATGCTAATGTATTTGGGATCGAAGCGATTGAAGCTGTTGTTGGTGACGTCACGCGGATCCCGATCATCGACCAGGCCATCAGCATCCAGTCCATTGCCCGTCGACTTGCACATCGCGTTAGCCGTCTGGGCGGACAGCACGGAACGTATGGAGCTGCCCGTTGAGCGGGGCAGCGTGGCCGATGCGAATATGTTTTTCAGTGTGGTGCTGCTGCTGTGGTGTTGCTGCTGTTGCTGTAGTTGTTTCTGTTGCTGCATTTGTTGCTGCTGCATTTGTTGTTGCTGCTGTTGGTGCTGCAGTAGTTGCTGTTGTTGTTGCTGCTGTTGTTGTTGTTGTTGCTGCTGCTGCTGTTGTTGTTGCGTGTTGTTGCTATTGCCTGCATACGTGTTGCAGGCAAGCGAATCTCAGTAAAAGTCGTTCGATTCGAGCGTCTTACACTGCTTGCTGAGCGTCGCGTATTTGCCATTGTTTGGGCCAGGCAAATACGACGCTGACTGTTGGTGGTGCGATGGCAGACGCCCCAGCGTATGGTGGCCGGATCTGCAAAAACACAACGGTTTGCGTAATGAGTAACGTATTTTTTGGAGAGTACTTTTTGTTGTTGTTGCAATAAATGTGTAAATCTTAAACGTTAACTACTTGCAACATTAGGGGTAGTCAGGCATATAAGTCGCGGCGATTTTCATTTTTATTTTTATTTTTTTTTATTTTCATTTTTTAGATGATGTTAAAGATGCATTTGTTTTATATACATATACAGTGGCCTGTGCACCATTTATACACACAAACAAATTAGTTGATTTCCTTTCGGCCCAGTTTTCTAAGCGAATAGTTTTTACCAAACTTGGATGTGACCGATATCTATATTGTCAGCAATTGTCTCGAAAGAAATGTACAACTTTGCATATAAAAGACTCAAAATGTTCTTATTTTTATTTTCTTAAAAACCGATTTCTTATTGAGTTAGTCATAGAATTATTTTGAAAACATTTCGTGTCTAAAATTTTTGCTTATTATGTACATAATGCAAATATTGTTACACAATGGCAAGCTGAGATAATTGAATTTCTTGTTTTTAAGGCAACTCTGATATGCGTTTTATAATCGTCCTTCCACACTAAATGGAAACAAACAGCGAAATATTAATATGTAGGGAATCTATTGTACTATATCCATTAAATAATTCATTAATAGATATCCTGTTGCATATAGTTTAGTTCACTATTCTTTTGAAGTTTATAAATTCAAAGATTTTTGAAACACATTCGCACTCTCTATTGTCCAAAGGTTTGTGGCATCACTAAAGGCAAGCTCGAGTAAAAATACCAGTTTTAATAAGAAATGAATGAGTGTACTCAAAATATATACTTGTATATGGTGTCTAAATGTATTTCCTAGTTGTTTTTAGATATTTCGAGATGAGCTTATTATTCAAAGAGCTACTTTTGATATGCTTTAGTTCTATTTTGTGTTAAACCCATTATGATCAGCATCACTCTTTTTTTTATGTGTAAGAACTCTTTCTGTTTTAAATGTATCCTTTCCTTTTGCTTCGGTCTAAAATTGTTGTTGTTCTTTTTATATCTTGAAGATTTTGTTTCTCAGTTCGAGCAAACAATTTGTGCTGCACTTAAAGAACGCAGTAAAATGTTATTGCAGGTTATATGCATGGCAATGATATGAATGAGGTGATAAAACAATGAAGCTGCAACCAGTAGTAAGAAATGATTTAAATCGCGCCTCGTTGCTTAACTACACCCAATGCTGCGTCGGCTGCGGCTGCTGCTGCTGGTGGTGCATGTATCGTGTCTGCGTTATGCGTTAGGGTGTTGTCCTTGTATGATATATTTAGATATATATATATTGGATATATGTGACTTAAGCTACTTTATGTCATGCAGTTGGTCGAGGCCTAGTGTGCTAGGCAGAGGGCAGATTACAACAACAAATGTGATTTAAAATAAACAAAAGTGAAATCAAAAGGTGAAAACCAAAGACAACTTGAATAAAGCAACATAATGTACACAAGGACAAATAATAATTCGTAATAAAAAAAAAAATTGTGCAGTCGACTGTCTAACGGTTTGTCTACAGACTAAAAACTAACTAAGGCAAAACTAAAGCGATAACTAAAGAATAAGAAATTAAACTTCATGCCTTGTGCCATGCACCAAATCATAGCCGGGCGGCGGCGACGGCGAACGGCGGCCGCTGTTGTTGCGGCTGGCCAGCGATGAGGCCGCCGCTGCCGACGCCGCTGCCGTTAAGTTAGTTCTATGCTGTGTGTGGTTGTGGTTGTAGTGGTGGTTGTTGTTGTGGTGGTGGTAAGTTGATGTATTGTTGCTTGATTGTGATGATGGTGGTGATGCCAACCCTTGTCGCAGGCCTGCTGAGCCATTCCTATATGAGCCGGTCCCATTGCCGCCGGCCAAGCTGCCGCCACTAGGCAGTGTACCCGTCTGTCCAGCTACAGCTCCGCCGGCCACGCTGCCACCAATGGGTCCACCATGCGCCTGCTGATGGTGCAGAAGCGTGCGGTTAATGGTGCCCGTGCTCATCGGCGCCGTCGGCGAAATGCTTGCGCTTGGTGCATTTGAGGCGGAAAATAGTGGCGCCGTCTCCGACTTGTCGCCGTCGAGTGTGGGCCTACAAATAAATAAAAGATGTGTTGAAAATGCAACAAACTCCGCAAAATTCGTTTGCTTTTTTTTTTGTTTTTGTTTTTACCGCTTGCTCAAATAAATCCAGGCGTGAGAGTCCGCATAGACGAGTATAGTGAGCAGAAATGAGGTAAGCAACCCGGCGACCATCATCAGGCTGAGGCCGAGCAACCCAATGCCGCAGAGGCCTTGCAGTGCCTCGGCATAGTGGCGGTCAATGGCGCGTCTGTCCAATGTGGCCGATAGATTGGTCAGATTTCGTTTAGTCTCCTCCAGATCGTTGTCCATGGCGTTCAGGGTGCGCTGTATGTCAATGCGTGGATATGTGTCCTGGCTCATGCTGTGCCAAAGATTGTGATATACATATATATATATATAAGTTCCAAGCTGATAGATGGCTTTGCATGGTACTTGGTTCTCACCGTTGCATTATTTCAACGCTCTCACGAGCGCGCTCCACAAGATCCCGAGACTCGTTGAGGCGAAGGATAAACCGATTGCGCAACGTGCCACAGTTGAGGAAGTAGACATATGGACTACGCTGTAATCATCGAAAGAAGGTAGGAGAGAGCTCATTATAAAGACCATCAACTGGCGCCAAACTGTCGGAATGTTACTAACCATGCCCACCTGCCGGCACATGAACTCATGCGGACGCATACAAAAGTCGCCGGCTGCGACGCTGGAGGCCAAATAGATGCCGGCTAGCAGCCAGCAGATGATGATGCAAAACAAGCCCGAAACGCTGAAGAAGATTAGAGTGCATCGGGAGCGACGGGCGACACCAATGACGAGCACAGTGCACAGGAAGAGCAGCAAGGTGAGGAAAGCCAATGTAGCCGGCCAGCGTATGGACTCGTACAAATCGCCAAGCTGAGCGAAGGGAAAATAGATTGTAGATATAGATAGGTATATATATATATATATTTATAATGTAATATAAAGACGTACGTGCAGTATGCCCATTAAAGAGGTCTCATTCTCACTGCCCTTTGTCTTCATGAAGTAGAGGACCATGTTGTCCAGCGAGGTGACTGCACGTGAAGTATTCTCGCTTACCAAACGGGACGTCGCGATAAGCAGCATGACAGCCGTTTGATTGATTGATTGATTATGCGGCTTCTCCACCTGAGCCACCACATTGTGGGAGGCCATTTTCGTTTCGAGATCACGCTTGATGGTTTCAGTCTGTAATTTAGTGAATTCAAATATTTTAATAAACTTAGCTACGATCAAATACTAAAATATGTTCAAAGGATAAAGATTTCAAGATAAAAAACAACTATATAGAAGATATAGCCGTTATATAACGTGATCGCTGTCCATCATTGATGGACGTCACCAACAGTTTGGTGACTCTAACTTTACAGACACCGGGATGGACATTATATAAAACCAATATACTTTTATATCTTGATGTGAAGAAAAGATGTTAAAATGCTTGCAACCCTGACGGCCAAGCAGTTGTTTACAAGCCAAGCAGTTGTTTACAAGCGCACAGATCTGAGCATTTAATTTCTAATAATTGTTCATTTAAATAAATGGCTTTTCAACTTTATAAATTTACCACAACAATTAAAATGCTTCTTGTGTCTCATTGGTAATCAACTTTTACGCAAGAACAAAAAGTGAACATTTCTTTTGAGAACGGTTTTTTGCGTAAAATGAAGCACAGCAGACATTGAGGATAATATGAGGTTATGAGGAGCTACAAGAACGTGATAAAAGAATTGCAATAAAAGCAAAATATAAACTATTTTACATTACCCGAGCTTTGTTCAGATTCTTTTCATTTTGTTATATTTATTTCCAAATGTGAATGCAACCATATCATAAATATATAAGCAGAAATAAAAGATTGCACACCCCTGCCGACATTTAAATTTCAAAAATAATTTTTAAAAAACTCGACATATGAAAGCTATATGATATAGTGGTCCGATGTGGGTGATTTTTGCTCTCCAAATGTGACGAGCGAATTAACACGCATATTGACTGAATTTTGCACGAATTTCTTAAAATAAAAAAAAACAAGAACTTATACAAGAACTCATCTTTCGAACGCTTGTTCATAGGAGAGCTATATGATATAGTAATCCGATTCGGATCGCTCTGACTGTCTGGCATGTGTGGGTCGAAGAGGTCTCCTTCAATGCGAGCCAAAGGACGATAAGATATGTCATCACGTATCTCTGAGATATCCTTAATCAAACCCTCATGGAGTAATTCGCATAGATTAAAGCTGTTTTCGCTAACAAGATGTTGTCGCATTTGATTATAAAAGCGATATTGTGTGACAACTACCCCCGAAAAGCCATTGGATATGTGCATAGTAGGGTTCGTCCATTACTTAACTTACTCCGAGTCGCTGACTCACAACAGCAGCAGCAGCAGCAGCAGCAGGTGAGAGCAGTTCAAAAGTTAATGACCAAAAATGGGTAAAGGGAAAGCTTCCATAAAGGACTGGTGCACACACACGCACACAGAAAGAGGGAGAGAGAGAGAGAGAGAGAGGGAGACAGACTGAAAGATAGATGAGAAGAAGTCGCCAACTCAAGCAGACATACAGCTGGCAAACAGAAACAAAGGACGAAAACGTTGCACATAAACATAGTAGTTTTTTCCCCCCTTAATGCTTTTGCTTCCGCACTTGTGCAATGCTTTGAGTACACAGCCAAATAGAAAGAAAGAAAGAAGGAAAAAGAAAGAGAGAGAGAGAGGAGAGGGGCACTGCAGACATGGGAAGCGTGACAGGGCGTAGGGTCGAGGACTTGCCTAAAAGCAGCGAATACCGACTCACGCAAAGACCAAGACCGAACTAACCCAATCCCACCTCCAGCCCCAACCCCGACCACTGTCTGGCTGTCTCTCGTGTGTGTGTGTGTGTGTGTGTGAGTAGATGTGTGTTTAGTCCCGTGCCTAGATAATTAATAGCATTTAAGTTAAGAGCCAAGCAATGCCAGCCATCTGTTTAGGCCACAGTATCATCTTGTCCGCACCTAAACCATACACCACCCACCACCCACCACCCACAATTCTTCCGTCTGTATCTGACTCTGTGCGTTGTCTCTCCCACATTCACTTTTTCTCGTCACACTCTTTTAACCTTTTGCCTTATCGGTTTTTATATATATATATATATATATATATGTATGAGTGTGTATGTTTATATACATATGCATATAAAAACAAGAAGGAACGCCCATCTTTCACACGTCGAACATTATATACCCTTGTAGACCGGAGTAAAACTGCTAACATCTAATTTGAGTTCAGAGTTCGTTATTATTTATATATTTTTGTACGTTTTAAACAAATTATATTTAGATGTTCTCCAACTGCTAACTGAATAGTTCACATTTGTGTAGTTATATCGTATTAGAAAGGCTGACATGTATGTCTACCCTTAACTCGATACTACAACTTAAATCAGCATAAGATATTTAAAAAAAATAAATGAATACGCCACACAGGCGGACATGGGTATATCGACTCGGTAAGTGATGCTGATCGGGGAATATCTTATATATATATATATATATATACTTTTGGGGTCTAATTCCGCAAAGTCTCGTTCAATGCGTTACACACGTCACAGCAATATTATAATATCCTCTACACGTTTATAATAAATATGAGCTGACAAAGTTGATGAATAGGAAAATTAAATCTATAGCTTTGACTAGCGTGACAGCGTGTCCTATCCAATGTAACGGGGATTCCTCCTTCGCCTTTTGCATGCCGTTGCCTTCACCAAGGAGATACATAAATGTGTTGTACAAAAATTGTGTTGCGTTGTGGGGTGCATAAGGGGGCATAGGGAATCAGAGGCATATCTCTTTTGCTGTATAACTCAATATAATCATAGGCTGAAATATGACGCTAGCAAGTGCATTAATCGAATGAAATGTGTGAAATTGCAATGTGCTCTGATTTCGCAAACTTTGCCAAACACACTGTATAAATTCTCAACACTCAGAGCAAAGAATTTTCAACTGTATTTCATGGATTTTGCTTTCAATTCATAGTTCCGGCAGCAGGCAGTATTCAATATGGAAAGTACTTAAGTATTTAGTAGTCTTTGTAAACTTACCTCTTGTTTAAGATTAAGCACAAGATTTTCCACCTTCTTGCCGGAGCTGAAGGCCTGCAGCAGACCATTGTGGAAATCATCATTGCCATATAAACCTAAAATAAATATGGGGAAAAATTAAATAACATTTCGGTGTGAAACAACACTAAACAATAAGTATGAAGAGAGCAGCTTGAGCTGAGAGTAAATTTGGGTCCTGCTGTCTTTTAAGGCATTCATCAGGAAAAGGGACTTGAGAAAACAGCAATGGATATAATTAAATGAAAATCAAGCAAGATATCCCCTGTAATGGGTCTGATTGTAATGGTCTAAGTTGAAACTCAGGTGCTCTTGAGTGAAGAAGACTACTGCGTTTTCTAATTCTAATTCTGTTTACTATTTGTCTGTTTCTAATTCAACTCTCCCAAGAGAGATGATGTCGATTGTTGCTTGAGCGTATAGCGACAAAGATCGTGGTCACATTTATGAGCCAATTAAGAGCGCTAATTTAATTATTATTTAATTGTATGCGGAGGTTGGATTATAATGATGGCACTCGTAGTCGTTGCTGTAGCTATAGCTGTAGCTGTATCTGTCGCCGGCACTGTACTGTAGATGGCTTCATTGTGATGGACTCAACTCGTTTTGATTAGGGGCATTACCTTTGGCACTTTGACATACTTTATATATACCGAATGGGCGAATTTATTTATTTATTTTGTTTTTGTTTTTTTTGTTTTGTTTTTAAATTGCAGTTTATTACTTAATGGTTAGCGTCTCTCTCATATTCCGCTCATGCTTGACAGCTGACGCGACTCCGTCGTCGATCGGCCCCCATAAATCTGGATACGTGTCAAAAACCAAGTCGCACACGTAATGGAGCACTGTAATGGGCGATGGCAACTTTTGGCTAATTGCCAAGTTAAACACGCGACGGCGATGTGCTCTCCTGCCTTTGGCATGGACCATGCCCACAGGACAAAGGCCAAGAGAGGGCGGCGTTGGAAGCGGGGCTTGTATGGAGCAACACAAACACAAACACAAAAACAAAAAGAAACACATGGCAAGGGGTTCAATGCACCGACACTTACCTAGTCCAATGGCTGCACAGGTCATCAACGTTATAATGACCAATGAGCAGCTCTGGCAACGCTGGGCGCTCGGCTTGCGCTGCTTGCGATCGCAGCAACGCGTCAACAAATACAGTAGCAGGCCAAGCAGCGAGAGTATCAGCAGGCCGGCGGGAATGGAGGCCAGAATGCCCAGGCTCTGAAAATGTGAGAAGCGAAGCGTTAGAGGATGAGACTTGGTTTAAAGCTTTCCGAGATTTGTATACAACAATGATTGTAATTAAACATACAGTAAATATAATTGATAACTGCAAATTTATCTTTGTATTCAACAACCACACAAAAAGAAAATATATCTGTTATTGCATATCTGTGAAAAGGGCAAACGCCTTTCGTGTCCTTTACTGATATACTGATTAAAAAAGTCTTCTTGGATGGATTGCCTTCCGATAGCTCAGCGTTGAAAGTCGCTATTCGATCATTATTCATAATTTAAGCTGATTGTGCGGGCATTACTATATTCTTGTGGAGCGCATAAGAGACGTCTCCGACCTGATAAAGTCGATATAGCTATGATGTTCGTCTATCCTTGCAGAACTCACCCAGTTATTATATTAATATTATATCGGACCACTAATTTATATGTCTGTTATGGGAATTATATTTGTACTCGCACCAAGTTATTCAGATCAATCTCACAAAATTTGTTTAAAACGAAGAAATACATATTAATATTTCGGACCAAAAAATAGATGTCGTCGTCAGGTTGATTCGGATCTAGGAGGATATTTAGTCATCGGCGTGTCTAAGGAAGCAACCCTTTGTCTTGCACAATTGAAGATTAAAACGCCTTCACACCAGCGACCTCTGGAATATTGATCGTTGCAACCAGTGCAGTGTGCAACAATTTAATATTATATACTATTTTTTAAGTTTATCCAGTTTTATTTCATAGACTGTCAAATTGTTTTTATTCTTGCCAAATGAATGTTTCAATACCTTAATTGACGTTTAGAATATAAATGTCGAATTTAAAAACAAAACCGAATAGCTTCTTTTTTTGCTTTGTGGGAAAAAATCAGGATGCATAAAAAAATTGAGTGGGGTCCAAAAACAGGATCAAGCCAAGCGTTCATAAGACCAGGCGTTATTCGAGGGATGGGGAGTGTGAAAGGGGACACGGGATATTGAGTGAACTTTTAATTGAATAACTTGCTGCTCGTTTTCTGCTGTTTGAGGTCGATGTGTGTTGCTCTTGTTGTTTCTGTAGCTCTTAGTTGGCTGCCCTGCGAATAACGAAACGAAAATGTGTAAAAATACGTCTGCAAAGTTAATTTTTTTTTTGTCGCTAGGGCCCGTTTTGGGTGCAAAATTTAATTGAATTGGCAACACTACGCCCCGACCCGACGACAATAAGAACAAGTGCAGGAGCGAGCAGAGCAACAAGAAAAGCAAGGAGCCGACAAAGTTTTGGCCCAGAGTTGCCAGGGTAACTTTGACGTTAGCCCAACAGGAAGGCAACGGCCCAAAAAAAAAAAAAACCGTTGGTCTAACGGAAATTTCATTGACACTCATTAAAAAATCAGTAAACTGTCTAAAGTTAAAATTGCTCGACTCTTCAAATACCCAGTGATTGGAGCAAAATTGCGGGATATCTACAAATTATTATTATTAGCTTAACCAGACGAGCAACACATGTTTATACACTTATATATATATCTATAATAATTTAAAAAAAAGTATTATTTAAAGTATAAGCACACTATTTAAGTAATTTTGCTGTGTCTACATTTCATATGTGTTGGCCACCACCCAGTTTATTTCATTTGTAATTCAATGCATAATCCAGGCTGTATATGATACCCACCTAAGCATGCGTGGGTGTGCGCTGTTTGTGTGTAGCTGTGTAGGTGTGCGTGTGTGTGTATGCATATGTGTGTTTATGGGGTGGGAGGGGGCCTGATCAAATTTCATGCCGGGTTATTGGACACCAACGTCTGCCAACGTCTCTTCACGGCTGGCCATGATTCAGCGAACGATCTACAAAGAACACCACTTGACACATAAGGAACAAAAACAGCAACTGCAACAACAGCAACAACAACAGCAACAACAACAGCAGCAACAACAACAACAAGAACAAGCAACATTAATTACGAAAACCACATTGGTAGTCCAGCTCGTCAATCAAGTTCAATCGAACTGGACACTCACAACTGGTGGAAACAACTGCGCACAGGCATTAGCAGATTTGCGCCACAGAAAGTACAAAAAAAAATCAAATAGGGGCAGAGGACATATTTATTATTTATATGCATGTTGGCGTCGTCTTTTCTATATGCAACATGCAAATAATCATTAAAACTAGCGAGTGTCAACTTCTGCTCCTTGCTCTTATTCTTGTTGTTTATTGTGATTGTTGTTGTTAGCTACTTGCGTGTCCTCGTCGCTCGCAGTTGAATGACTCATGAGCGGGCCCGTCTTGCGTGGATCCGCTTCTGACCCACACTGTCCCCATTCGCTGCCGCTTCCCTGTTCCCATAGTTGCACAATGACCATTTTATGCATTCTGAGCGCAACTATAAAACGAGGCGAAATTTTGAACGTAGCAAGCATGACGAGAAACGGGCCCAAAATCCGAGCGACAACAAACCCTTCCTCCGCCATTATGTTAAAGGTGACAGCCCTTTGGGTTGGCAAATTACGACGCCGTTAAATTGAATTAAATCAAGGCAAATTTCTATGAGCATCACCAGTAGGGAACACAACAATAACCTTGGCATTTTTGATTGCTGTGTGTATTCCATATTCCATCCCCACTGCCAATTGAGAATTGTCTGTGGGAAATGTGCACAGTTTTTACTATAGCAAACACACGCATGACACACCTAGTGAGAGACAGCGAAAGCTACCCGTAGTTCCGCGTATCTATAATGGGAATTAGCACAAAATATTATTTAGACCACCCAAAATCCAACAGTTCTGTCGAGCGACTATAAGCCAATTAGCAAAGAAATTGTAGAATGTACTGGAGATTCGGGATCCTATACATAAATTAAGAAATGTTCATTCATTTTTATAGAATACAGATATTTTCATTATAAATTTCCCATCCTATCCTTATCAACATTTCTGAAATTTTCGAACATCGAATGTAAAGTTGTTGCCCGTACATTATTCGTAAAGAATGTTGTGAATTTAAGAAATTCGTCCCGAGTCTTTCGTGTCTTTTGCGATAACTTATCGATTTTGGAATCGTTGTTAGGAAAAGTAAGACAAATGATTTATTATTCGTTTTTCAAAAGATAAATAGGAATAAGCTGATCAGCTATTTTATTTAAATCAAGTATTAAAAGTAAAATAATTAGAAAATGAGTAAAAGGCGATTACAATGCATTTTCACTGGGTAGCAGATTCATGTAGAATACAAGAAAACTGCCTGAGGTGATCATGCGGTGGTCTTTCAAGATATAACCATAACATTAAAAAAAAAGAAAGAAAGAAATTAATAATTAATGAAGCTGCATCTTGCTTTAACAACAAGTTGGCAGCGCTATTTGTCGCACGCTCTCAATCTAAGCATTGACAGGCGAAACAAACTTTCATATTTGAAATGCAACATTTGTTGTTGTTGTTGTTTTGTTGCTGTTGCAGCCACCACAAAGTTGTCGTGTGTCTTTAGTTGCTGTCTGGGGCATACGTATAACGTAGGCGTTGTTTGTGACTCTCGAAAAAATTTGTGGTTGTTGCTGTTGTTGTTTTGTTGTAGCTGCGACAACTTCGACACTGGCGGTCCCGTCGTCTGGCTATCCCCCTAATACCCCTGAGCCTGTGTTGAGAGCCTACTGACTGCTGACTGCCCTGGCTCTTAGCGTAGCGCCGAAATTAGAACGTCAACATAGCCCAAGTCGAGTGCTGCGATATGATGGAAAAAACCAGTTTTTCTTCGAATTAAACAAATGCCCTTAGCCAAACAACAGTTACGAGCAGAAGTGTGTGTACGGTAACAGTTATGCATGTATATATACGTGCACATAACAGCATAACAGCGAACTGCCTCCGAGTCGTGCGGCAAATGCGACATAATATTGTATCACAATATGTACATATGAATGTATGTATATACATATATCCGACTCGGCTTCATGACGAACTGCTTCCGGGGCAGTTAAAAGTAACTGGAACTGAAAAAGCAACAGCAACTGCGCCGGCGACTGGAAATGCCATTGTAACTGCAACTGAATATATAATTGCAACTGCAATCAGAGTTACGCAGAGAACAAAGCAAATGCCGCAATTTGAAGGCGATGATAACGGCCGTCTCAAGCAAAATAAATTATAAACAGCAAATAGGATGAACAAATATCTACTGAATGTCGATGATAAAATGCACTCATCGGCCAGCTTCCTATGGCAGCTAGATACTTCATTTTGCATCATATAAGCTACTCTGTTTAATTAAAGTTGCATCATACTCTGGTTGTTAGCCAACTATCATCACAACGGATATGCCTCCTTCAGCAAGGGTATTCAAAGCAACCTAGAGCCATAGGGCACACGTCAGCCTATACAACTGAATGGGAACAGACTGCAGTTGCAGCAGCAGCAGCAGCAGCAGCAGGAATAGTAGTAGTAGCCAGGAGAGAGTTGCAAACTATCCTGTGATTTTGGCAGCCTTCGCATACACATACACATAAATGGCTTTGCTGTTGGCTCCCCTAACGGAAACGTCATCGAGCTGCTTGTGCTTGACGTATCACACAGGAAGCAAAGCCTACAAAGACCAAACTACAAAACTGCTAAAAACTAAAAAACAGCATAAAAGCGAGTGGCCAAAGCAGTAGTTAAAGCCATAACCATTACCATATCCATAGGCCTGAGCGTAGTTATAGACATCGACAGGTCGATGGGCAGCTAGAGACTGGTTGTGCCCTGTGCTCGATGAATAAATAAAAAGCCGAGGCAAATTATTGAGAAACGTCGCCAGAGGAAGTCGAGGAAGTGCGCACAAATGGCAGGGAATGTTACGTATACAAACGCATATCACTAGACCCACACTGAAAAGGCAGGGGAGGGGTACGGAGCAGCTTGGGTAGTTGGTAGAGGCAAGGCAGCCCAGCCCCAGCTGGAGTCGTGCCTTTGGCGTGTCAGTCGTTTCATATGCAAATCACGTGACGTGACGCACCAGCAAAACTAAACTAAAAAAAAAAAAATAAACAAATAGAATGGCCAGCACGGAATTACAATTGCGCAATTTCTAGATGAGAATAAAGATCACATATTATTATATGGCACACATATGTACTTTATCATGTATAGAAATAATTGTAAATGCAAATACGAACACGCCCAACATTAACAAAAGGAACTTTATTATCAAGTATTGACCCCATGTGATCTATAAATATATATATATATATATGTATATAAGGTTTATTATATAAGGTAATAATAAAATTTGATAGTCCCATTGACGTATTGCAATCAAGTATTATGTAGTGGTAAATAATTAAGTTTCTGTCTGATTATTTAATGGTAGTTAACTTGACGACAGACGCTTGGCATCTCATACCGAAAGACCAAAAAGTTCTTGTCTAGCTGTCGACAAAGGAATCTAAAAATCCGTTATGGCACCATCTTATCAGATATGTAGATCGGTTAACCAACTGACATAGATTCGGCAAATGTTCCAATAAAAACTTTAAGATCATCATCAACATCGAGTCAATTATGTTGCTGGCACTGGTGATCATAAAATCGATGCGCATATAAACAAATACGGGGATCCAAACAAAACAATGCCGCAGCGTGTTGGCGTGAGATTTCTTCTTAAGCCGTTAACCGAAAAATCAGAAAACAGATATATATATATATATGTATATATAGTCACACGCACCACGCCAAACTTTCACACAGCATGAAAGAGGAGGGGGGGTTAAGGGGAAATGGAAAACGAGCAGAGACCGTGGGGCTAAGAAGAAGCTGCCTCCTAAATGTTTGAGAAAAACATGACAAACAACAATATACAAGACAACAATGAGAGGGATAAAGAGAGACAGATAGAAGAAACGAAAGACTGAGGAGGAGGGGGAATCGTTTTCAAAATGAGCCACTTGGGACGCCCACTAAACATCCAATTTGGGTGCACATCGAAAATGAAATCGAAACGTTTTTGAACTTGAACTTTTTTCTAGTTTTATTTGTTTTTTTTTTTTTTTTTGTAGAGACAGCGATAGGGGCGAGCGGCGGCACAAAGGGTGGGGTTGCAGAAACCTGCTACCTAGTCCAGTCCAGTTAGCCAGTTAGTCAGTCGATCGGAGCGTGGGCCAAGACTTTGAGACTTTTTTCAACTGTTTTCAACGGTTTGGTTTGGTTTGGTTTTCGAATACTTTTGTATCGACGACTGCCTGTGTGGCCGTGTATAGGGCGGGGGGAAGTGTTTAGAGTATTTGAAATATGTAAACGATGCGGCTGCTCTCAGGGGCATCCTCTTCTATATAATTGTGCTGGGTATTACGCATTCATAGCAACGCACGTACTACTTATTCAATGAGCTCATAATAAAACCAACACTCAGAATTGATTTTTATGGGCTTGACTCTAAGTTTGATTATGACTCTGTTGATTAAACTGGTATTAATAGACGTACCCGTCGATCTTAGATGAAGTACATATAAGGAAATTGACTTTTTGACTGCAAAATGTCTATTTTCAAAATTTTACTTACGTCTTTATCTGGAATTATTTGTCATTAACTGAATTTTTATGTGTAAAACGATTATGTATATTTATAAAATTCCAACAGTTTTGGACAAATACAAATGACTATTTTATTAGTATAAATGTGCTTGCACAGCAAGAGTATTAAAAGATCGGCTAGCTATTGGTTGACTGTTTGAATGTATCGAAATCAAAACGAAATTAGATCAAACCAGGCAAAGGCAAAGGCAAATAAAGCAAAAGCAAAAGCAAATAAACATTCCAAAGTCGACGACGCTTGTTGCACAAATAAACAATGCAGCTCGTCAAAATGAGATAAACAGGCAGCCGCAGCTCAGTTCCAGGGCATTCAATCTGAAACGCCTGATTCGAGTTTGCCTCGTTCCGAGTCCGAGGCAAGACAAGAAGTCAGGCCAGACACACTGGGCTGATAGCAGACTCTATAGATCTAAG
This sequence comes from Drosophila villosipedis, assembly GCA_035043025.1. Lineage (NCBI taxonomy): Eukaryota > Metazoa > Arthropoda > Insecta > Diptera > Drosophilidae > Drosophila > Drosophila villosipedis. The sequence goes on along the minus strand of JAWNNF010000024.1, from coordinate 13,964,923 downwards.
TATCTGAATATGGATGGTGTAAGTGTGTGCGTATCTGCGACACATACAAAAGTGATTGAATTGCAGAAGTTTTATGACGAGTCGTAAAAGCGACAGTAGATACAAAAGTATCTGTAAGTAGGCATATTGCCATGCCATGTATCTTGCAGATGCATCTGGTAAATGTGAAGGCAGCTGCCTGCCAGTTGTTGTTCTTGTTGCAATTGTTCTGGTTGCATTTGACAGCCAGACAGCCGGAAAAACTGAAAAGCCAGAGCGAGTACGAGAGCGACAGATGGAAAAAAAGGCAAGGGCGAGCTGTGTGCATCTTTCCGATTGTATTTTCAATTGCAATATCCCAAAATGAAAGTCGGCAAACACAGAGAATGAGGGTGAGGGTAAAGAGAAACTGCTCAGAGTGCTTGATAATTTGATTTCAGATAGTTTCGATTGGGGTCTTCTAAATATAGTCGGCCAGCTCGTAAACTCTGACTTGACTTGAAGTCTAACTGTGGAGCTGCCAACTGCTGCCAGCTGCTGCAGCACGGCATTTGCTACGAGGGATGCTCGAGTCAGTCATCAAATATGCATAGGCTAAAACAGCTGTGGCATGTCACAGGATTACAGTTTTGTGGTCAAGAATGCCAGAGTAGGAGCATATCTTGTAACCTGATCCGAATTGGAAAACCTAAAGCTATTGCTGATTATTCTTCCTCGGATTCATACGATAGGAAAAATGGCTTTTTCCGCGTAACTTTCGTGATTACAACATGCTCGGTGCATATCAAAATGCATTGGCTTAGAAAATACTTAGGAGTTTATTGAAAAGTGCAAGAAAATAAATTTGTAAGTTTTTGTCACGTTCGAAATTTAATTTTGACTTGACACTAGAGTCTGGCATTTGCAGTAAACAAAAACAAAAATAACAGTACAACAATTTGTTGCACTTTTCTTTGTTGTCTTGCATTAGAAATGCGCATCAAATATAGAGGCCAACAAAACTAGCAGCCCTTACTGGGTAAATAGGCTTAAGACTCAAAACAATTTTTATACGTTTAACACAGGGTGTAATGCAATGAATGATGCAACAAGCATCAATAATTGGAAAGAGAGTCAACTGGCGAGACAGCATATATATGTGTGATATACGGGTTCCAATGCGTAACGAGTTATCCAGTCAGACAGAGTAGAGACCTAGAGGAATAGCGAGGAACAATCCCATTTAAGTGTTGTGTACATTTCCCCTGTATCTCTTTAAGCTGCCCGCACATTTGCAGCAACAGTGCGTCATCACCTTGGACAGACAACTAGACAACCAGATGACACAGCACAGGAGGGAGTGAGTAAGTGAGTGAGAGAGACTCTTCATCAACACTAGAGAGCAGCTCACACAACCTATTGAGGTCGTAGGGTGGAATGGGGGGAAAACAGGTTGCTAGTTGTTGGTGTCATTGTTGTCAAGAGCAATTGTGTAGCTATTTGAAGGTTAAATTGATCATCATCAAGAACAGCAACAGCCACAGCAACAGCAATAGCAACTATTGAAATGTGTGAGCCTAAAAACAAAGGGGGAAAGGAGAAGGAGGAGAAGTAGGGGCAAAGGGTTGGCTTGAACAGGATAGAGGAAAGAAAACACAACTGAATAACATGAGCTGATTAAACACAATTTGAATTAACAGACTAGACATAACAAGCATACACAACACACAATAGCCAGTGCCCCTAGGATGCTGACTGAGTAGGTTTGCGGTTATCAGCGATGTTGAAGGGGGAAGCGATTGAAAGCATTTTTCATACAATATATGTTGTTGATGCTGAACTGATTGACAATCATGCTTGAAGAGAAATAAACAAAAATGAAGAGAGAGAGAGAGAGAGAGAGAGAGAGAGAGAGAGAGAGAGAGATAAAGCCACTATTGCAATTGCCAATTTTAAACTGTTCAGAATATATAAGGGACTGCATTAGTTTTCTACCTCTCCCTCTATCTCTATCTAACTTTCTAGCTTCTCTTGTAAAGTAATAGATCATTATGCAATTTTAGCAAATTTTGGTAAGTCTTTTGGTACCCAAGTCGAATGCGCCTATAGAATTTGGTCGCGTTCCACATTTAACAGGGAAACAGTCAGGAAAGTCAACCAGTCGATAAGCAGATTAGCTTAGTGGGCTCATTTGCCAGCCAACCGCAAACAGAATTGGCTTAAGTGCTGGCTCATTGTCAGCCCCATTATGACTATGGCTAATCCCCATGTGACGTGCCTAGCTCTGGGCTGATGGTTCAACCCCGACGACCCCCAAACAAACGCGACAGATGTCTATGGCCGGCAAACGGTGAACTCACCTGCATCCCAAAAACGGAGCAGAGACCGGTTTTACCACCCCACCCCCTCTCCTCGACCCATATCCCGCACTGCCTGTCTCCCTCTCTGGTGCCTGCTCCCAATTGTGATTATGCCTGCTGCTTTTGCTGACGCGCGTAAAAAACTACGCCCAGTGCAGCAGCGTCAGCTGACCTACATCCACATCCAAGAGAAAAAGCCAAAGCCAAATCCGAGCCGAACCGCGCAACGAGCTAAGCAAAAACGAACGGGAAAGAGAGAGACAGATAGAGAGGGAAAGAGAGAGACAGGAGGGGGGAAGAGGGAGGGAGGGAGAGAGAGCGGAGCTGCGCTTAGTTGACCTGAATTTAACAATGGCATCAGCGTTGCCGCTGGAAATCACCTCAACCATTTTACTCTCCCTCCTCCTTTTCACATACTCCTTCTTTTACAGCCGGCAGCTATTGCAATGACCAGCTAATTTCAATCAAATTTTACAGCTGAGTTTTTCCCGGCTGGCGAAAAACCCAACTGAAAATAAACTGAACAACAAGAAACAACATGCCGAAGATTACACACCCTTGTCGAATCGAAGTTTGAATTATTGAAAATAAACAAATATTTTTCTTATGATATCTATTTTGGAAAGCAAGAACGTTATAACAGGCATATTTTGTGAATTTGACAGTTCCTATGACAATTTTATGATACAGTTATCCAACCCGATCGTACCCGTCGTCAAGTTCAACCGAAGCCAACAGACGGATATATACCAATATTTATAGTTACCTTTAAAAGGGGTGGCAGTTTTGCGCATATAAGATTAAGAAATTCGGACGGAGGGCCTCGGGTGATAATAATATCGTCTACATTGGCTATTGGTTATGGCATTTCCTATTGTCCGTAAAGTTTTCGCAGATCTTGAGATGAGATCTCTTTTACAACACCCGCAGAAAATCTGTGAATATTTCTTACTCAATTGCTATTGATCTATTTGAAAGATTAAACTAAAATTAAGTAAGCACAAATCACTACAATTATCATGGGCAAACTGGTATCAGAGTATTACTTAACAAGTTTCGGTTCTTATCATGCGGAGGAACCAGTGACTAAAGCTGATGTGAGATATCCCGCGACTCAAAGAGGACGCCGCGCACGTTAGGGAATAGGGGTAAACCCTAAGGCCGACGTCAGTCAAACAAAGGCAGCTGCTGCTTCGCGATACCGCTGCCGTTGCCGAATTGAGGTGAGTGGCGACTCTTGTCAGGGGGAGGGTGGTGTGGGGGTCTTTAGGGTTCTTCAGGCTTCAGTCTTGCGTTCGCATTCGGTTCGGTTTGGGCTTGGCCCAACAGCGATGATACCTATTGATACTTAGCGGCAGCGGCAATCAAAAGAAACCAAACAAAAAGAATGAAACAAATGGGAAGCCGGAAGTGTGTGCTGTATTACCTCCACCCCGCTACCGCTCTCGTTCCAAGCGAAGGCGGAGGTAGACAAGAATCTGGGCACATGTAGCGCACATGGTAAGCAGCCGGGTCTGGAGCTACGCGGAACGTTGTGGGAATGAAACAAAAAAGGGCTCGACAGACGCTCGCAGACAACAGAAGGCGTAAACAAAATGGGAAATATCGAAAATGTTGTTGTTGCTGTCGCTGTTTCTGTCGCTGTAGAGTCACTTGCAGCAATTGCAGCACACTCCGAGCAAAACAGCGAGAGAGCGAGAGAGAGAGGGAGAGCACAGAGCGAACGATTTACACAGGTAAAAGAGAGTTAGAAATTTAGGCAGCACTCGCGTAGAGCAAACGCTTATCCCATATATAGATTGAGCCCATCGAGAAGATGGCAAACTAAACAAATCAAAATGCAATCAATGTAAATTGGAACGCACTTCAAGTGCATAATTTTGGGGTCTCAAGTGGGGCAACACTACAACCACCACAGCGAAGTACCACTTGAGGCAGCTAACCTAAAAACTCTACTCTACACTGAACAGTTGAACCCAAAAAATATGAATATGCAAAATTTACAAAAAAAAAATAATAAAATACAAAAAAAAATAAATAAAAAAAAGAAAACTATGCCGAACGTATAAGTTGTGCGCATAAGCTTATTTCTGCTTATTTCTCAAATATATTTCCTATATTTCTGTACAAAATATGCAATATCAAGAATGTTTAAAGATATCTTTAACAAATTACAATATCAATTTAAGGTTTTTCATACGCTCGAATTTAGGGGCAGACCATTGTAAATTGAATATATGAAAACTAAGACGGTTGTAGTAATATATAGTATAGCATAGTATAGTATTTGTATCCTTGTGGCTGTACTCACCTCTAGGTAAACATCGCTATCCAGATTGAAGGTGTCATTAACCCGACGAAATGTGTAATTCACATGCGGTATTGAATGCAGGATTTTAACGAGTATGCTCGGCTGTTCCATTTTTATGGCTCCTTTTGCAACGTTGTCGCTGTTATCGCTCTTGTTCTTGTTGTTGCTGCTGCTGCACTCGCTTTCGCTCTCTCTCTCTCTCTCTCTCTCTCTCTTTCTCTCTCTTACGCTCTCTCTTTCACGCGTTTTTGGCTAGTCGACGTCTTCTCGCTGTCTTCCTTCGTTTTTGTTATTTATTTATATATTTTTTGTTTTGTGGTACGGACTCCTTTTTATTGTTATTGCGCGTGTGTGTATGTGTGTGTGTGTGCGGGGCAGCGGCAACAGGGGGGTGGGGGAGGCGGTTGTGGCAGCGCTGCTGCTGCTGCTGCTCCTGCTTTTGACGTCACAACGCAGCTGCTGCGACGACGACAACAGCGTCTCGTTTCAGCGCAAAATTGACTTGAGAGCTTAGCGCATAACACTCACTGCTGCTGCTGCTGCTACTGCAAAAGGGGGAGGGGGCGTAGGAGGTGAAGAAGAAGAAGGGGGCTATGTAATTCGTATGCTTTCGTACACTTTGCTCTACTGTGCGCAGAGCACAGCAAGCGAGCGAGCGCGAGAGGGAAAGAGAGAGAAAACGAGGCTGTTGCGGGGGTGTTTATGCGTGCGCTTCACACGCTGTGCCAAATTCCAAATTGTAGCGCTACGACCCCAAACGCATGCTCTCCTGTTCTCCTGCGTAGACCAAAGTACGCGCTCTCTCTCTCTCTCTCTCTCTCTTTCACGCGCTTGCTTGCACTCTCTTTGTGCTCTTTTGTTTGCTGCCATGTCCTGCGCGCGTGTATGTGTTTGTGCGTGTGAGTGCGCGTTGCCTGCGCTAAATTTTCACTTTCACTTTTCGCACACCCAAAAAAAAAAAGAAAACGAATAATACAAAAAAATTCTACACACAACTGTAGTAAGCAACCTAACGACACACATATGTATGTACGCATGCATGTATGTGTGCTGCCAGCCTGCCTGCTAACGGCACTTTGCAAAATTTTTGTTTTGATTTCAACGCTGTCGCATTTGCCGCTCACTCTCTCTCTCTCTCTCAGCGAAAAAAAGGACAACTTGCAGAAAAAATAAATGTGCACAGACTTCGATAAAAAAAAGAGAAAAAAATGTGTGTGCTTATCAGCGCCCGTTGCAGTCAGCACTTGAGATTTAATTCGATTATTACTGTTGTCCGATAAACAAATGGACAATCCTTAAGTAAATTGCTGTTGCACAGCGCGCGTTATTACTTTATTTGAATTTTTTTTTTAATTTTCTGCTTAGTTTTTTTTTGCTTCAATTTGACCGACGCACGTTTAGCGGCCACGGGGCGTTGTTTCATTTACCGTTTCGTTCCGTTTCGCAAGTAGCGTTGTTGCCGCAACTGCGGTCGAAATGCGAATGAATCGAAAAACCTGCGCAACGTTTTTGGGCTGCAAAGGCAACAGAAGAAAAAAAGAAGTTCTCAGCGCGAAGCACCGACTTACGAATGCCCTGCTCTGTGCCTTACTTTATGGTATCTAACCATATTACCACTCCTTTAAGATAATAAGATTGACACACATTTTGGTGCGTACCAAATGCGACAACAAAAACATACTTAAATCGGAATCGTTTCAGTTAGAAATGAAAATATATTTTACGCACCCATTGCTATGTGCTATCCTAGCAAGGATATTTTTTTTTATTCTTTTTCTTTGGCGAACAGAGAATGCTGTGACTTTTTGGGGGCAGCTGAAATTCAAATTGAGCCACAGCTCAGGAACGTAAACAAGTCGGCGCATGATTCACATATCGATAACGATGATATCGAGCTGCGGAAATTTAAAACGCAACTGCAAGCAAAAAGATGGGCAGCTCTTGAATGCTTTTCAGCTGAGTTTTCATTCTTATTTGTTGTTCATTTTGTTGTTTTCTATTTTTTTTTTTTTATAATATGTGTGCCATTTTTATCGCAGTCAGCGATAAAAACAAGTTTTCCACAACAACAACAGCTAACGAGAATAACCGCTTTAAACGCTTGTTTCTAGTTTCGCTGACTGCGTACTAAGCCCCAGCTCCGTTGACAACTATGAGCCAATGTATCCACACATCCAGGTCTCTGGCCGGGCAGAGTCACAAATTCATGTAATCTGAGCAACCTTAATGTAAAAAAAAACACTGTCAAAATAAAAGTGTCCTTTTCCCAAGTGCTTGACAAGGAGATACCCTGTATATGGATTTGGGGGCTATGACAAATTTACAAATGTGCTTTCTTCAATTTTGTGGCAGGATATATGTGAATAATAATATAATAACTAGCCTAATCTGACGATAATGATGTATGTATGTTCGGAAATCCAAAATCGACGATTTCAATCTTAGACCTTTACCTGTGTGCTCATTTTATTTGGGGATATAAGCATTAAAAGTTAGATCGAATCATTATGAGTCAAGAAAATATATACGCATCTAAAGTTTATGGGCTCAATAGATACACAGTGTATACAAATTAAAAATGTTTTAAACTGGCGTCAGCGTTTTATCGCCGGCAAGTAAATTCGGACGAAATATTATTAGTAATAAATATTTGTTCAATGGCGGCGGCATTGTTGTTGTTGATTCTGTTATACAGTCGACATATCTTGCTTACGAATCAAACATAAAAAAAAGGGAACGTAGATAGGTAAATATACCAAGCAAACAGGGAAGCATCTTATCTATCGGCACATGTGAAAAGTAAATACGAAAACGTGAATTGAGAATGAAGAGTTTTAACGGTTATTGTTGAATGTCGCAAAAGCTGGACTTGAATAGAACTTGGCTGAGCCTCTTTGTTTTGTTCGGCGTTTCGAGTCGCATACAATCGCGGCTATATTTATAACGAATCAAAATGCACTTTTCAAACACACACACACCAACGCATTTACACACACATGCACACATGTACACACACATACATATATATATATATATATATATATATATATATATATATATATATAGTTATGGCCCGACACGGGTAGACATCAAACAAAAGAGAGAAACACTGCACATCCGCTGCTTGACTTAAAATTACATACTTTGTACACATGCAGCGCGTATCCGTTTAAAAATTGTAGTTCAAAGCTCACTTTTGCTTTACATGTTCAATTTATTGCGAGTGCATACAGAGAAGAATACATTGCTTTGCGGAGATAGCGACAAACAACACACACACATCAACGACAGTGTGACCGAGCGCGACTAAAACGAAAACACCCTAAGTGCATCGCTTACAGGGTTAGTTATCGACCAGTATCGATTCCAGTTCAAAATACAATTCTAAGCTATCGATATAGTCCGCGCAGTTATATATTTAACATTGATTGTGATTGTTGTCTCACACTTGATTGCCGACCGTTTGACATAGCCTAGCCTTCTATTAACAAAGCAAGTATTTGGAATAATTTTTTTGAAGTGCAAATATGTTGATATGTTGATTACTTAAACTATTTTGTATTTTCGCGTTTTATTGAACAAACAATGCGTTCCACCTATCGATATCACAATTATTATCTTTTGTTTTAATATCGTTTCGTCGGCGTTTCGTTTTCATCCCTAGCTTGATTGTTTATCTAATGGATCAAAATAATTTCGACATGCTGAACGGAGCTCACTTTTTTGAGGGCGTTGAAAAGCTATTGGAAATATGTTTCGACAAGAGCTCGAGTCCCAACGGCGACTTACGCAATATAACCAGAGGGGAATGGGAGAACCTGCTGTGCCACGTGAAATGCGAAATAATTAGCTACATTAAGAACGATTCAATAGATGCCTTCCTCTTAAGCGAGAGCAGCATGTTCGTCTCGAAGCGTAGATGGATACTGAAGACCTGCGGGACAACAACGCCGCTGAAGTGCCTGGAACAATTGCTCCAATTGGCCAAACTAGAGGGATATCATGTAATAAGCGATATATTCTACTCGAGAAAGAATTTTACAAGACCCGAAGTCCAAATGTCCCCACATGAGGGATTCTTTGAGGAGGTTACTTATTTAGATACAATATTTCCCGAGGGCAGATCATATTGCCTTGGCTCCATTAATCTAGAATGTTGGTATTTGTATACATTCAGTAAGCCCGAATTAAAAGCACTGCCACATATAATTGTCGAGGAGAAGAGCACGGGTGCCGATCCAGATCAAACAATCGAGATTCTTATGCAAGATCTCGATAAAGACATTATGTCTGCCTTTACCAAGAGCAAATTCACCACGGGCCGCGAGGTGACAGCGCACTCGGGCATCGACAAAATATTGCCCGAAATGCACATCGATGACTTTCTGTTCGATCCGTGCGGCTACTCGATGAACGGGATCGGTGAGAAGGGTGAATACATGACCATTCACATAACACCCGAGGAGAAGTTCTCCTATGTGAGCTTCGAGAGCAATGTGGCGCTCAACAACTATACGAAATTGATATCTCAAGTGATCAAGACGTTCAAGCCGGGCAAATTTATTGTCACCATCTTTGCGAACAAGTCGTCGCTGGCGTACGAGACCATGAAGGAACTGGAAATTGAATATTCAACACTCTCCAACTGGAGGCGAACCGATATGCAGTGCTGCAATTTCCCATCCTACAATCTCTTATTTGCCCAATACTCACGCGCGTTGGAAAAAGTTTTATGATCTACTACTGGTCGTCTCTGCAATTCCAAAATATATTGTGCAATATTATCAAAATTGATTGTTAATAAATCATCTGTTAAAACGTAATTTATTTATTTATTTATCTTAACTCTGGAGGCACCTCAAAGGTAATTAATTCATCAAGAATATACATATAAGAGAGACGGAGATTCTCTTTTTTGAAATTCATTCCTAGCATGTAGCATCAGTTGAACTCCTTGCCTTAAAGAAGCGAGCGGTGCGCGCTTGAACCGCTCCAAATCCATTGCTGGCCACATGAATGTGCCGAGCTATCCAGGCGGGCAGCTTCTTTTGGATTCTCTCACTGGCATAGCGCTCGTCCAGCAGATAGACGCAGGCGTAGTCGCGAATGTGACGCACGGAGCGGCCAATGCACTGGTTGACCGCCTTCATGCAGAGATTCTCGTAATACTCATTGCCGGCACCGTTGCCCAGCGTGTCGTCCAAATGACGCATTCGCTCCTGCAGTTCGGGTGCGGTGCGATTCGGATACGGTAAGCCCACAACGATGACGCCGCGACCCAAGTCATCGGTAAAGTTGAGGCCTTCGGACAGTTTGCCTCCCACCACGCTGAGAAGCAGTGCACCGCCACCGGCAGGGCCAGCACTCTGACTGATGGCATCTGCATATTGCTGTAGCAGCTGCTCGACGCCGCCGCCTCCAGCCTTTTCGCGAAAGATGCGCTTGCGCTGGCCAATCCTTTGCAATGCGCCACTCTGCTCCAGGTGTGCATACACCGTCGCCAAATAGTCGTACGAGGGCAAAAAGCAAACCACACCCGCCGGCAATACGCTGCATAGATTCTGCAGCACCATCGTCAGCTCCTTCAGCTACGCCCACCGAGAAACAGAGAAATTAACATTAGATCGAGTGTGTATAGCAACTTGTACATTGTATCTAAATTGATTACTAAGCAGCTAGAAGAACTCAGATAAGATATCTTTGTGGAACATGTCAAATCGATGTTGTAATAGACAACATGACATATTGTATGACTCCAACAGTCACAAATAGTTCTCCACAGAGTGAGAATATCTAGTGTCTGTATAACTGTATATATATGTAAATATATATATAAACCTGGATATTAAAATGGGTGTGAAGACAATAAGTTCTGAATTTGTTGAGGATCATGCACAAAATACAATAATTAATTATTAAAGTCAAAATTGAGGTGGACACTGAAATAGGAACACTTTCATTTCGCTTAATTAATTTAGGTGTTTTTGACTAAATATGATCATCTTGAGTCATCATGATCAATTGATTTCAAGCGATTGATTGTTAGCTAGTATAATTCCCAGTAAAATTCCATTGCTCAAAACGGGAAATTGTAAAATGATAAGAGGCTCATAAAGTTTAATTAGGACTGGCACGGATCAGAGGGTGTAAGAGAATGGAATAACATTTGCTGGAATGATGAAAACCAGATGAATTTGTTTGTCAACGATGCTAAAGGAAATGTAAAGCATTCCATATTAAATGAACTAAAAGAACTTCACACCTATTTTGCTGTCCCGCTGTGAATATCCATATCCAAGCAGCTGTTAGCCCTAAGAGGGAGAGAGAGATTATCAGTATAAATACAAGTTCTCACCATGGCGGAGCTGGTGCGTTGGGTATAGCTGAAGCAGAGCTGGGCGCCCGTTGGCCCAGCGGGCAGGACAAATGGCAGTACCGCATCCGGCGGCACCACATGACTGTAGAAACGTTCCACGACGCGTTCCGGGCAGTGAGCGAAGAGCTGGGCTGTCAGCTCATGCGTGGGCTGCATCGTGCCGCCAGCAATGATGAGCTGTAGAGCAGAGTGAGAGAGAGAGAGAGTAAAATAGTTAGATAATAATTTGGAGTATGTGTCACTTACAGCACGTGCATCGCTGATAATGTCGGCGAAATGCTCGGCGGGATTGAGCAGCAGATATTTCAGAGTGCCGGCCTTGGGATTGAGGAGAACACGTCCATCGGCAGCATTGCTGCTAAGCGTCTCCAGAAACGCGAGCAGCGGACGTATGGGCGAGGCTACAGCCAGAGGCTTCTCCTCCAGTTTCACATCCTTTTGATTCGCTTCATCCGTTTCTGGTAAATGCATTTGCAGTTTACGTTTGCCACCCAACTGAGTCTGGCTGAGTTGCTGCTGATGCTGTGTGGCCAGGCGCTGGAGCAGCTGCTGTGTGGGCGGCGGTCGATTCTCGTTGGGATGCGGCTCGCGCTCCTGCTGCTGGACAATGCCCTGCAGTTTCTGAGCGAACCGTGTGCGCGCACAGAACTGCACCACGGCATGCAGATCGATGTTGAAGAATTCGCCCTCGGCGCACAGCTGATAGGTGTGCAACAGGCGCGATTCATCGAGAGGCGGGGCCAGCGCCAGCAGCAAGCGACGGACCACGAAGATCAGCTGATTGATTCGCAACAAATTGGCGCTGCTCAGGCGACGCGCATAGCGCTCCTTGTAGGCGGACAATTGTTGCCGCGCCAGCTGCAGTTGGTTGCGGCTGAGTTCGCTGCTGTGCAACTGGGCGATGGTGTCCAGCAAATTATGCGCCTCGTCCACAATAATGACGGCGCCGCGCAGATCAATGCCCAGCTGCTGGCGTGTGCTGCGCTGCAGCAGCAGCGGATATGGCAGCAGTATCAGCTGCGCCTGCGCCAGCGCTAAGCGTGTCGCGTAGTAGGGACAGCCGCCACAGGCGGCTCCTAGCGTCGCCAGCTCCTCAATGTCCAGAAGCTCGGAGAGCGATGCATCACTCATTCGCTGCACCTGGTTGGGGGCCTTGTGAGGGCAGCTGGGCTTGAGACGTGCCATGTCCAGGCAGCGTTCGTTGATGAGTGCCACGTTGGAAATGCGACGCACCTGGGCATGGATGCACAGCTGCTGGCGCGAGCCGAGCGAGATGCAGCGCACACTCTTCCCATGCGGCGTCTTGCGCAGCTCGGCCACAATCTGCGCCAGCTGCGCGTGCGTCCGACTGCAGTAGAATATCTGCACATCACGAAAGCGCTCCTGCTGCTCCTGCACCTGCTCCTCCAACACATCCGTTGTGTGCTCATCCGAGTTCAGCTCCGGCTCAGCCTGGAGCAATTGTTCGCCTGCGTGCCGTGCTGCTCGTGGCTGGTGCCTCTGGCTACTTCGCTGCTTGATGGCCAGCAGCTCCTGCTCCTTCGCCTGCCAGAGATCACGCAATCGTTGCAGCTGCTGCAGCTCTTCGCGCTGCTTGCGCGTTTCGCTTTGAGCTGTTATCCAATCGCTTGCCTGCTCACCGGCGTCTTGCAGCTGGCGCACCTGCGCCTCCACTTGGCCGATGCGCTGCACCAGTTCGCTACGTACTAGCTGCTCGTGCTGGCGCAGCCAGGTGAGTGCGGCGCAGGTAAGCGTCAGCGACTTGCCCGTTCCCGTCGGACTCTCAAAGATGCCAATTTGCTTGGATTCCAGCACTAAAAAGAGCTGCTGCATCAGCTGCTCCTGTATGGTATATGGTGTGTACGGGAAGCCAAATTCATCTGCTGCTGGCACTGGCAGCGCCTTCCTCGGCGAATACATATCCACGGCGCACACAGCTCCAATTAAATGCTGACTAAATTGACTACATCTAAAAAGACGCGCCAAGCCACATCTAATTTTGCTTCGTTGTGCTCCGCTTTGCGCCCGGCTTAAGTTGGCTGCGAGCAATTTTGCGTTTGTACTTGAAGTTGGCTGCGGGAACTGCGTCTGCTTTTGGCGGTCCGGCAGCACCACCGGCGGTATTATTTGAATTTGTGAATTACACTGAATAATGTGAAATACGAAAATAGCTTGTGCATAAATCGAAAAATAGACATCAATCATCAGACGAAGACAAACATCAACCGTACAATGCATGAGTAATCAAAACGATTCTCCGTTATGTATATATTTGATTTTCATTATTTTGTATTGTTTTCGTGAATTTAATTTCGTTTAGTGCACTACGCAGCAGCAGCAACAGCAGCAGCAGCTAAAAACTTGATTGATAGCCAATTAGTCATGTAAGATATTAATTCGCGTCTTGATACTTAATCTTTTTCGAGCTGAGCGTATTGAATGCGTCAGCACAGACTCCCCCGTCGAGCGGTGGATAAAATTTAATTTCAATTTGAATTTGAATTTCAATTTGAATTAGAATTTGAGTTGTGTTGTATTGCTTAGCTTCAGCTAAGTGGCTGCCAATGAGCTTTAATGTTGCAACTATGCAAACATTTACATCTGTATATTGTGGCCGTGTGGGCGTGGCAAGATCCGAGATTTGCCGCCATTTTCCAGTCGGCATTACTCATACGCAACGCTGGCCAATGCTGTCCTGACCTTAGCCAACACAACAAATGCGCTACGTCTGCACCTCGATTGACTGACTGACTGACTGATTATAATTATGCAATAATAATAAAAATAATAATAATAATAATAATAATAATAATAATAATAATGCCAATGATTGACGCTCACTGTGTAGTTTGCGTTTTTGATACATGCAACATGCACTCCCCGATCCTACGCCTCCCAGCCACACATTTGTAATCATCTTCGCTGTTGGCCGTCACATGCCATTTGTTGCGCCAAATGTTGCAATGCTTCAATTCATGCGGCGTCATGCACCTGAATAAGTCGCTTTATATCAGTCTGTGTGAGTGTGTGTGTGTGTATTTGTATAATATATATTCCAAATATAACAAAATGCTTAAGCATTTAAGGAAACCAAATCATTGCAACTAACTTTAAGTTCTCTGACAGACCCCGAACTTTGATAAGGCTGAGCAGGTTCTTGTGCTAAATATCAGACTCATTGTTTTTCATAATAAATCATTTTCTTTATTTATTTAAGTATTTTGCTTTTTTTATGTGTATTTTTCAATTTCTCTCTGAAATTCTTTAAAATAAATTGGGCTAAAAATTGTCTGCGTTTTTTTGTTTGTAGAAATAATTTATAAATATTTTGTAGAAAATACCTAAAATTATCAATCCTTTTTTCTACTTTTCAGAAATACATTTCTTAATAATACAAATTATTTTTAAAAATGAAGAAGAAAATAATTTAAATTAAAGAAAAACCTGGAAGACAATCCTAAAACGATCTAATTTTTGAAAATGTATTTTTGAGTCAAGTAAAAAAGTATTGAAAGTGAACAGATCATAACGAGCATTGAGCGCGCTTATTCAAGATTTAAAATCGCAGATCTTATTAAATAAGTAAAATGTGTTAGAATAAATGTTTTTCTCTGTGTACATACAGTGGTATGCCACGCCCACGCGACCAAGTCATGACCTTGAGCTGAGTCATAGATCGTGTGGCAGACAGTGGGTCGACAGTCGACAGTGGTTCAATGGTTCAATGGTGGTTCGGCTGATACTGCTACTGCTACTGCTACTGCTACTGCTACAACTACTGGTCCCTGGCCAATGCTAATCTCAAGCCTTTTGGCCGCAAGACAAGCCCATTTATCACTGGGGTGCACTTGTGTTGGTTGCCTTGCTGTTGCTGTTGCTGTTGCTGTTATTGTTGTTGTTATTATTGTTGCTTAGGTGGCATAATTGTTCACTTAACGCACAGCTAAAAATACACCTCACAACAGGCATTGTGTGTGTGAGTCTGTTTGTATGTTCGGCTTGTCACTGTGATTGCTAATAGTACGTTCAATGATAATGCGTTTCGTTATTTATGAGTGCCATTTTATATAAACAACAATAACAACAATTATTTACCGCAGCGCCCGATTTTCTTTAGATTTGAATCGTTCCCTTGGCCAGTGCAACCGTTCTTCAGGCCTACCAATTAACGCTTATAAACAGTTATTGCCGCATTTATGCACTGATCCAACCAAATTAGTTTCCCATAATTTCGCTCACATTTTCCCTTTCTTTTTCTACTTAAACAATTTCTTTTTGGTCATGGCTTAACATATATATAAATAATATTACTATTACGATTTTGGCATTTTAATAATTTTGTTGCAATCGAAACTCTCGAAAACCCTCAGAAGATGTGAGCTGTCCAACACTTCTTCTGCCACTGCCCATCCCTCAGGAGAAGACTACAATTTCTTGGTTCTCCCTTCCTCTTCGATATCCACGAATGTTAAGTGAAAAGTGAAGGCGATTAAGTCCATTGGGTCGACGGAGTTACTTCCTCCGGACAGCCACACTAACCTAACATAACCAAATCGAATAAATCGATTATTGGCCTGTGTTAAAAATTTTCAGTGCCATATCTCTGTGAAAACTTGTTCTTCATTTATTTTCTAGATGAACATTGCATGCACTTTCAGCAAACATAAAACATCAACTTACAAAAGGATTTTAACATATTAGTTCTACAGATAAACGAAAAACGCCAACTTAGTTATACAAACAAATGAAATTATATATAAGACATAAGACATAGTTTTTAACATAATGTGGTGGCTTGGAACTGGCTCTTCTTTTTGCTGGTTGGCTTCAGTAACTATTCGAGTTTAACTATTGAATCACGCTCTTTGCCGTGATCTGGATGTGTTTGCTGCAGATGATTTTCCTGTTCGGGCAGCGAACTTGGATGTCCCGATCTAAACCATGTTTCATGCATTGGAACAAAGTAAATAAAAAAGATTCCTAAGCATTTGGAAAACTCTGAAATCTGAAGTTAAGTTTAATTTTTTGTTTCGATGTAGGCCGTCTCCTTCTGCTGTCTGCTGTGTCAAGTTTGAATAGATTGTGGTCAATACAATCGATGAGTTGGCCAATGAGCAAACTCAGTCGATCGATGACTGAATGAAGTGAATGAATGACACATTCGCAGCATCAGTCGCAGAATTTGCATATAGAAGGATTTTTACATGATTCTATAACTTGTATGACATTCAAAAAGCAATTAAACATTAATCACGGCCAGAGCCAAAGGGTGAGGAATGGGAGTCATCATCGTATTAATCACCCAACCGCCGAAAGCACTATCCAAGCCTTCAAGTTATGCATATTAGAAATAAAGAGAGGAACAGAGGGGGACAGAGAGAGAGAGAGAGAGATAGAGAGAGAGAGAGAGGGAGCTAAAAAGCTGAGATACACATACACAAGAGCTGCCGCTGCACAGTGGTGCGCGACTTGTACAATCTAAGTGAAGCCGTCGTTTTTTTTGCATAATTTCATGATGTCATGACTTTAATATATATATATAGATATATATATATATGTATATATATGACCGCCCACTCTTAGCCGTCCCCTTCCAGCAGCAACCGCCACACCACTTGAGCTGCCAGATGTCGTCGTCGTTGAGTTTGCAGGAGCGAGGCAGTTGCCGCTAGCGCAGAGGGAAGTGCACGCTCCAAAAAACGCCGGCGGGGCAGCGGTGATCGGTGATCAACGGTTAGCGGTTGATAGCCAGTGTGTCCCACGCCCACGCCAAGACACGCGCCAAGAACAAAAAAAAAAGAAATAAATAAAAAAAATAGAAATAAATAATTGAGTCGAGTCTCAGCAATTGAGGCAGTTCACTTGTTGCTGACGCCGCCGCGCTATGCATGAGTAAGCCACGGGCAGTAGGCAGTGTTGGACAACGGCGATGGTCGTGAGTCTTCAGCCCTCAACATGACTGAAGCTGAGTGGGTGACACACATTCTTGTACTCTGAACCCATTACAAATGGATAAATATAGCTATAATGGTAATGTAGCATGTATTAGGACGCATCGGGATATTAGGACGCATCTCCGACCCCATAAAATGAAAATATATGAAATTATATATTTTAGATTTAGCCATGGCCGTCTGCTCATCTTTAGGAACTATATCAGCATAAGTTCTGTTTTTGCCTTTCTTGTTACATTTGAGTATGCAAAAACTATAATGTATTCAACAGTTGGGTTCAGGGTACATCGTCGTCGAGCTCACCCTTCTAAAGCTTTCTAACTTTTCAGATCTGCAAATCAGATTGCCTTAGCCTTACCGCTCTTAAATTGTATTTAATTCATTTCCCATTTCTCGCTGGAATCCAATATTTCAATGCACATTTTTTTTACGGTTTTGATTTTGAAGCAGAACATTTATTTTTACATTTTCGCTTTTGTTTTTTTTTTTTAAAGATTTTTTTGTGATTTTTGAATTATTTGTAAAGAATTTTGCCATTTTTTGACTTTTTAAATATATAATAATAAAAAAACAAATATTATTATTAGTTAGTTTTTAATTTTATATTTAGTATTAGCTGCTTAAAGTTATCTAAAAAAAATGTTTTGAATTAATTGTATGCTTTTTACGTTCGTTTTTCCACATTTTTGTTAAGGGGGTTTTAAAGTGTATTTGGGTTTCCTGGCATTTTTCGACTTTTTTAAGTAGCATAATAAATTACATTTGACAAATATTAAGAACGTGTTTTTTTTTTAATTTCGCCTTAAAATCATTAAAACAGTTAGCTGTGTAAATGTGGTTGTGTGTATGTATGTGTGTGTGTATGTGTATGTGTGTACGTGTGTGTCAGTGTGTGTGTGTGTGTGTGTATGTGTGAGTGTTGCTGTCGTTGTTTGGCTTTGAGTTGATTTATCATGTGCCTCTCTTTTCTGCTTTAAATACAAATACAAAAATAATAATAAAACAAAAATATACAAAATAATATTTTTTCTTTCTTAACAATTGCAATTCTATATAACAAAGTAAAAACAAAAACAAATATTGGGAAATATATATATAAAAAAAAATATATAAAAAAAATGTTAAATTACAGATTGCTGGTTATCAACTTAATTATGAATTAAAAATTTAATTAATGCGTGCACACTTTTTGTATACATATGTATGTGGTATATATATATACAAACATATATATATTTTTGTCATATTGTTTTAAGACGCAAAACTGAAAACGCATATATTAATTTGCATATATTTTTGCACTTGTCAAAAATATATAAATAATACTTTTTTCTCTTATTTCTTTTTCTGTTTGATTTTCTTTTCTTTTAGCACAGTTTATGGGAGTTATTTATACCTATTTTTGATTTTGTTTTATAGTTTTTGGACACTTTTTATATCGTTATTCGCAGTTATCTTAGGACAGTGTTGAACATATAAAAAACAATTTATGCACATACAATATATCTGTGTACAGGTTTTTAGGTTTTTTTTTGCATTTAATTATTTTTATTTTAGATAGCTTTAAATTTAATGGGTTTTAAGTGCCTACAGCTGAAATCTTGTGCCCGAGTTCCAAGTGTGCTTTCATTATTTAACATTTAACAACATTTATATATATATATATATATATATATATATATATATATATATATATATATATATATATATATATATATATATAAATGTTTGTATATATATATATATATATATATATATATATATTTGTATGTATTATATAACATTTTACAGGTACTTCGTAGCGCATTTTGTTTGCTTTGCTTATCAACAATGTGTGGATTGCTGCTGTCAAAAATGTTAAACCTAAAATTATAAGCTAAATTAGGATGAGAGTCTATAAAAAAAAGAGATGAAAATATGCGCCACTACTAGCCAACAGAATGAGTTAGAAAAGGACGAGGAAAACGATCGATAGAGACTGAATATGAATTATACAAAAAAATATAATGGTTAAAAAGAGATAGTTAATTAGATACAATTGTTGCTGTCCTACTTTAGATGATATTCTCAATGTATAATTTATGATATATGCTAACGTAACTTTAGAATTAAACGCACACGCAGGAAGAAAATTGTTTCAGATTTTCGATTTCAGATTTTCGGCTGCAAAAACTTCAACCGTAGGCACACTAATTCCAATATACGTATACTCATCATATACATTAAGTATGTGAGAGTATTAATGTATGTATGTGTGTGAGAGGTATTTTCATTTTCATTTTTTGTTTTCTTCAATTTTTTTTTTTGCACAATAAATATGTATGGTATTGTAGCCAAATTGGGGTTTGCCCTAGAACTCTTGGATTAACATTGATTGCATTCATACATTTAACATTTAATAGTACTTTAAGGACTGCATTTTCTTCTTCTTGAGAACCTCTTCAGTAAACTTCAACCGCCCCGGACTTCAATTCTAAACAAATACACACAAACTTGACCTGAGCTCAAAACTTGTTTTTTTCTTTTCTTTTGTTTTTTTTTTGTCTATATTTTGTGCTTATATTTTGGAAGCTGAACGTATAATATCATATAGGTATGTATATATTCCAGGCCTAACTTGTTGCCTCTTTTATTTATTTTTTTCATGACTCATGCAATATGCACTTTAAGCAGAATTCTGACTTAATGCATTTCAATTCGTTTTCCTTATAAATAGGCAGGTATTTGTGTTTGCTAAGGGGTTGGGTTGGTTGGCTTTAATGCAAATTTCAGTTTCAGTGATTACCCATTCTTTACTTTAGTTTATCCAACAATTAACAATGTACACACATATTACTTTAGAGAGCCAATCAGAGTTAAAATTGCTGGGTATATTAAATGGTAAATGGTTCGCTATATTTAAGGTATGCTATATGGTATATGGTAGACATCGTACAACT
This sequence comes from Drosophila villosipedis, assembly GCA_035043025.1. Classification (NCBI taxonomy): domain Eukaryota; kingdom Metazoa; phylum Arthropoda; class Insecta; order Diptera; family Drosophilidae; genus Drosophila; species Drosophila villosipedis. The sequence continues at coordinate 13,945,025 of JAWNNF010000024.1, read as the reverse complement.
ACAAAAGCCGTGCTCACTAAATGCTATATTTTTTATATGCATATTAGTATTTATATTATACATAAATAGTTGTAAATATTAAATCTTTAGTACAAATCGAGGCAATTTTCTTTTTTTTTAGTTTTTGTTTACAAGTAAAAAAAAAATATATATATGATTAGAATTAAAACAATTAGAAAAGCACTTGATGATCTCTTTCGGTTTTCTTTAGGCCACTTTTTGGTGTTCACAGCTGTTTATACTTAGAATTCAGATGCATAAACGTTTTCTCTTCTCTTCTTCTTCTTGTATTTAGTTTTTACACACACATTAATAATAAATATATTCACATATATATACATATATATATATACATATATACATGTATATGTATGTACGTTGTATATAGGTGTATAGATATACGAGTTCTGTTAAAATATTATCAAGCGGTAAACACACATACACAAATATTATGATTTTGAAATATTTTTTTGCTTTTCGTTATTCTCAAAAATTTTTACACCATTTTTATTTTTTTGTATTTGTTTTTCTTTTTTTCGGAACTTTTTGTAAATATTTTGCTTTTGCTTCTTTTTGTTTTTATATATCGTTTTCATTAAATTTAATAAGGCGCTAGTTTAAAAAAATTGTTGCAGTTGTTTTTTTTTATTCAAAGTTGTTATTTTTTATGGTCGTTTTTTGTTTTGTTTAAGAGCACATTTTAGTTTCGCAAAATATTAACAAACTTATAGCTATCCTTATCATTTAGTTGTCCAGCGAATTTTTTAAGGCAACAGCGTGTAAGCTTTCTTCTCCTTGTTACTTTTTCTTCTTCTTCTTCTTCTTATACAACTCGCATTCAAAAAGGAGAAAATTACACAAATAGGTTTATATATATATATTTGTATGTTAAGTTGCTTTTTTTTATAATAGTTTTGTTTTTATATATCACTGACTAAACCTATATTTTGCAAAAAAAAAAATATCAAACGTCATTATATCGCATGGTTTTTAAATTGTACTTTTAGCCTAAGTTTTAATATTATTTTGCTTTTGTTTCTTTTCTTTTTTCTTTTTCTTTTTCTTCTTTATTTTTCGCTGCATAATCTCGCACAGGGGATGGTGGTTGAGGGAGGGGTGTTTAACGAAATTAAAATTAATAATTACTGATGCGGCTGTGACTGCCAACAAATTGCCTGTTGCTCGGAATGTTATCGATAACATAAAATTATTGATATACACATACATATACATTTATAGATATACAATGTTAGGTTATGTACAGGTGCTTTACAAACTACAATTTAGATCAAAGAAAAAAAAAATACAAAAAAAAATCAGAGTGCTTTAAATTTTAAGGTTTTATGAGGTAGTCAAGCCACGATTGGAGCGCCGCTCCAGACACACATACACACACACACACACACACACACGCACACACACACATACGCACAACCAGAGACTATCGCTGTGGAAAAAGGGTAGGGATCTACATGATAGTAAAGATATTCGAGCGCAGGGTGTAAGGCTGAGTTGGGTTGGGACTACCGATTTGTTATTGTTGGAAGAACTTGGATATTTCTTTTTGCTTTTGCTTTTGCTTTGAGGTTGTGTGGGAAGCTAGGCGATAGCTGGACGTGGCATGTGCGTGCCTGCAACAAACCTTATGCACCACCCGAAACAGAAATAAACACACATACACACACACATATGCCAGCTATGTGTGCTGCTTAGCACCAATAGTCGACATGTGTCCAAGCCTGATCATGCTGCAATTCATTCTCGACCGCCTGCTGTTGCTGTTGTTGTTGCTGCTGCTGCTGTTGCTGTTGCTGCTGCTGCTGATGCTGTTCTTGCTGCTGTTGTGTTCTGCTCTGCTGCTGCTCCTGGTGCTGATCGAATGCCAGCAACAGTTCGTGATCGGCAGCGCGTTGGGCCCGATCTCACGCCAGGCAGCCGCCATTAGTCATAAAGGCTGCGGCACCCGTATCCAGATCCACGAAATCGGCATCATCGTCCGCCAGCTGCGACAGAAGATCGTTAGTATAGCAGCTGCTCTTCATCAGCAACAGTTGCTCGTCCTCGTAGCACGGTGTCATATTGCCAACGCCGACGCCGCCGCCATGATGCGGCAGCGTTGTGTGAAAGTCCACCAGATGATTGTTGTTGTTGTGCGCCGCAAGGCTGGCCACACTGGCCATATTATTAAGACTGCTCGGATGCACACTAACCGCATGTTTGATGTCTGGAAAGCCATCGAAGAGGAATCGCTCTGGACTCAGCTCAGTGGTATATGGACTCTGCGAGTCCACTAGCTCATTCTTCACAAACTCAATGGTGCTGGTGGGCGTGGTCGCGGGCGGCAGAGCTGTTACACCTAATGCTGCTGCTGATGTGATTGCAATTGTTGTTGTGGTGCTGTTGCTGTGATTGCTGCTGTTGTTGTTGTTATTGTTGTTGTTGCTACTTAAGCTACTGCTTAAGCTGTTGCTGCTGAGGCTGTTGGTGCTATTGCTGCTGTTGCTGGTGGGCGTGGAGATGGCAACAGCAACCCCAGAAAGTCCACCCAAAGTGAGACCCTCACAATTGGGCACATAATCCGAGACCTGTTGACTGAGCAGCAATGTGGCATTATTGCTGTCGGCTGTGTTGCTGTTGCTGGCGGGATTCACAGACGACTGCTGCTGCTGTTGCTGTTGTGGCAGACAGAGCGCCTCCTGTGTGGGCGAGCTTAAGTAGCCGGCATGCTCAAACTCTTGCGGCGAGGGCGATGGCTTGCAGTAGCCATTCGGCAACTGTTGCTGCTGCTGCTGCAACTGTAGCTGCTGTTGTGCCTGTGCAGCTGCTACTGCTGCTGCCATTACCGTCGGCGTTTTGCTGCCAAACTTGAACGTGGACATGGATGGTATGCTCTGCATGCGTTGCTGTTGCTGCTGTTGTTGCTGCTGTTGCTGCTGCTGATGTTGTTGTTGCTGCTGTTGTTGCTGCTGTTGTTGTTGCTGCTGCTGTTGCTGCTGCTGCTGATGCTGTTGCTGTGTGGGCGTATTGACCGCAGTGCTCGTGTCGCCATTAACCAGGCCATCCAGCTCCAGTCCCGCAAAATACTTAAGCGCCGGCGATTGCAACAGCTTCGACGGCAGCTGGCAGCCGCCGCGCTTGACGCAGTTGGGCGAATGCGCCTGCAGCATTTCGAGGAGCCGCCGACGTTCCGTTTCTAGGGAGCGCACCTGATTCTTTAGCTCGACGTTTTGGGTGTCGAGCATCTCGGACTCTTTGATGAGGTTCTGGGTGCGTTCGCGCTTCTTCATGCGGCATTTGGTGGCCGCAATTTTGTTGCGTTCACGACGTCGCCGTCGGCGATCCTCATCCTCGGGCGTCAATCCCTTGGGCACCGATTTCGTTTCGCTATCCTCATCGCTAGACTCTTCGCAGTCCTCGTCACGGCGCGAACACTTCGAGTTGGGCTGCTCAGAGCCGGAGCTCGAGTCGCAGGTGGACAGCTTGCGTTTGCTTTGAATGGAGAGCTTGAGGCCCGCTTTGATCAGTTGCGAACAGGTCTGCAATTGCACAAACAAGAACAAGACGTGTTGTGTATAAGAAAATGAATGCAATCAAACAATTAGCTGTTCCCCGATTACAAGATACCCTATTGAAAGTGACTGACCATATCTGCCATTATTCCTTTCCAACAATCTGCACATAGCATTTGGTATTCCATAATTTAGAATCTCTAAAATATGGTATAAGAATCCAAGATAAATGCTTGTCAAGGCCAAGTGTATACAATATACTCGTACAATGTGGTACTAGTAATGTTTGCACAACGCCATATTCACTTTTTTAAAGCTTTTTCAATGGGTAGCAGAGTATATAGAAATAAATGCAATTGATTTGTCAAGGTCCTCCGACAAAAGTTGTTTGTCACCAATAGCCAAATTGGCGTTGTTCCATGCGGTGAGCTTGCCGCAGATGGCAGCCAAAATTACATAACTCAAGCCAGCCAGCATCGGTATCGGGCATTTTGGGGCATCGAGTATCAGTGAGTATCGAGTGCGTGGCAACAACGAAACGACGCAACAACGCCACAACTCCAATTCGGGAAGTGACGCGCCTGACATTTTAGTTGACCTATTTGGCCAGAGAACTAAGCAAGATCAACCAGATCTCTCTTGTATGTCGAGACCCACTCTGCTTTACCCTCCTTATGTAGACGACGGATGACGAATAAAAATAAAAAACATTTTGTTCAGTCTGCGGCATTCCTTAGCCGCACTTCAGACTTGGGACAACAACGGGGCTGGGCATCGGTTTTTTGTATTTTTGGGTTTCGCATTTTGGGATTTTTGGGCTCGAGATTATCTGTGAAGTGCGGCATATTTGCTTTGCTCACTTTGTGATTAACTTGGGGCAGCACTCGCATAAATTTTAAATATTAAAGTGAAAGATAGAAATCGGGTTTGTGGCCACGCCCAAAACCACAGTCACAACAGCAACAACAGCAACAACAACCACAACAACAACTGGGACAGGATAATGCAACAGTAGCAAACAACAAAAAACAAAATCATTGACAATAACAAGGTCGCAACAGGTTGCTTAACGACGTAACCCCCAAGTGCAGTCGAGATCCTATCCCAAGTCTGTCGTCTCGCAGAGGTGGGTGGGCAATCGCGCCTTTTATGGCGGAGACAACAAACAACAGCCAACAGACAACAGACAACAGAGAACAGATGGTCATCACGTCGACACGTTGTCAACTTTCATTTAAAGGGCTAAACAGACAGTCGGTCGCAAATGTGTGCAGCAATTCCAACTGGTTGAATGCGCTGCGTTCAATTAAGGTTGACGAGCTGGATTCAAATAAAATGTTTAAGGAATTTTCAAAAAGTAATGCGTTTTCAAGTGGCTTAAAGTCGAGAAATGTGTAGAATTGAAATTGATTTAGCCCAATGGAAAAGTAACTTGATTTGTGTGGATATATTGAAAAATACGTACAAAAATACATATGTTAAGCAATTCAGCTTGTTAAATGCCCCACTTTAAATACAAGTTGATAGAGCTGCAAGGAAATTTACTAATTTGAAGTTGCACTGGAAGTGCTTGTAGTGGCCTGCATTCGCCACAATTGAGTTGCAGTTGAGCGTAATATTCGTTGAAGTTCAAAGCAAATACACACAAAAAAAAAAAAAATGAAAATGTTTGAGTTGAAATTGAAAACGTAGCAAGTAGCAAGTAGCAAGAATCTTTCCCCTGATGCATGTACACATTGCCTTGAAGTGCAAGCAGAATCTGTTTGCAAGAGTTAAGAATGCAAATAACTACAAGCTCAATGTAAACATGTTGTGAGCCAATGATTTTTACATTGAGCTTCTATCTGTGGCAAGTGGAAGGGTTATTGACATAGATTAAGAGCGAGTGCTCAAATCTATATACAATTTGAGAAGGTCGCACTTCTGTGGAGCCGATTCAAATAGAACGATTTGAAATATAGCCAATCAATTTGAATAACCCAGCTATAACATCCTTTTCTCCTACTCTACCTCTCTCTTTCTCTCTCTCTCTCTCTCTCTCTCTCTCTCAATCTTTCACTCGCTTTTAGGCAGCCCTCTTCAATATTCAGCTTCAATGACAGCTCATTCAAGTGTCAGGCAAGCCAGACGCTCTTAGCCTGCCCATCATCATCATCACGATCATAATGATGAGCGTCATCTTGATTATCTTCAGTTTTGCACATATTATTTGTTGTCTGCTTGAGAAATTGTTCAGATGCCACTGTTGAACGCCCCCATCTCCAAGCCCCCACCACTCCAACTACTACTCCTCTCTATCCATTACCCCGTCTGTCTGTCTGTCTGTCTGTCTCTTAGTCAGTCTGTCTGTCAGTCAGTCTGTCTGTCTTTCTGTATGCCCTGTGCACAGCCCAGCCTTTGAACGTGCCCTACTATCTGTTGACTTTTGAATTGCTGCTGCTGCTGCTGCTGGTGCTGCTGCTGCTGTTATTTTCGCCAGCGCATTGTTTCATTTAAATTTTAGGCACGCTGCCTTTTTATTTATTGACCTAAAAAGCAGATAAATAAATTTTGTTTCAGCCAAAAAAATACAGAAAAATTGAGAAATGTGAAGAAAAAAAAACAACACACGCATAATCATAATAATCGCATGCGCCAACGATTGCAATAGCGATGCCGACTTCGAATTTCGACTTCGATCGTCCGGCGACCGACCGACCGACCGACCGACCATATGGTCAACAAATATTTCGTTGCCTTCAGACTTCTCAAAAATTGGTGCGTTTTCTACTTGGCTCCAGTTGCTGTTATTGTGCAACTCTTTGCGTGCTAGTTGTCAGGGCATCCAAATGGTATGGCCTGTGTGCGAGAGAGGTCAGTCTGTGCAATTGGGGCAAGCAGCAGGCAGAGTTCATTGGGACTGGCGTAAGGATGTGCATCAGCTTGTCTGGCTTCGCGGATCCAGTCTGCTTATGCTGTCAGGCAATTAGTTTAGATTGCAAATGACAAATAGAAATCGTAAATAACAAAAAACAGATCCTGAATTCATTTTAGAACAAACCAAAAAAAAAAAAACAGAAGGTTTGCTTAATCTTGATCGATTGCAAACTGAAATTTTGATTATGTAGAAAGCTACCTGTTTTTACAGATTTTATAACTCATCTCAAGAAAAGACAAGTGTAGATGTTATTATATATAATTTTTTGATAGGTACATTGAGCCAAGTTTTTATTTGATCATGTCTGAATGTCCATCAGATAAGGCATAGTTTCAAGAATAAACTATTCTTAAGTTGATAAAACAGATAAGGAATGTATAAATCTAAAGACTATGGCCCGAGGAGAACAGAAAAGCGACACAGAAAAATGGATTGATCTAAAATAAAAAAAAGAAGTAAACTTGAGACTTTCACAACTAGTTGATTGATCATTAAAATCAAAATATGCTTAATGTTTTGTATGAAAAGATGTCATAATTTCAACAGGAAATCAAAGCTGGGTGTGTTTGTTAATAAAAAAATAAACCCCATTTTTGAGACCTTTAATTGAAAGATAAAAGATACAGCTGTAAATGTAAATCGTGTGACAGCTCAACTGCCACCTTAAGTACTTTATGAACATCTGCGAGAGTAACTGCTAAAGTATGCAAATAATGAGCAACCAACGACAAATCGGGCCAAACAATATCCGAGAGATATATATATCTATATACACATTTGTACTCATATACATTTCCAGCCTTTCTTTGCACTTTACTTTGTTGCATTTCGCGTTTCGCTGACAACGTGTCTGCGTCTGTGTCTGTGTCTGTAACTGTATCTAAAGATATAGCTAAAGCTGGTAGATATGTATCTGTATCTGTGCGTGATGTTTGCTGAGCAGCGCCCCAAAAAACTGAAATTTCGCACGAATCCCCTCGCAAATTTGCATCTTTTATTTGGCCCCGCATTTTGTTTGTTCGCCTGTTTGCCATATTTTATTTTTTTTTTCTTTCTTTTTTTTTCATTATTATTCTCTTTTCGCATTTGAGTACCCTTTTAGAGGTCACTTTAATTTTTTAAACAATTTTGTAACATTGTTGGATAAATTACGAAGAGATCAAAATATTTTAAATTAATTAATTTAATCATCATCGGCCTGAATAATGTAATAAGATCAGATTACTTTCTACATATGGTTTTCAATATTATTTTTATTGATTTTTTGAAAGAGTTTTGAAATTTCGGCAATCCAATCAATTTATTATTTTTTAAGTATTTTATATACGAATTTTTTGACATTCAATATTTGCAATTTTTGTTATTTTGCTTCACCCCTCTTTCTTGATTTTTTTATTTTTATTTTTTGCTCTCTGCATTTTGCGCTTATGAAAAATGTGCAAAATAAAATTTAAGCATTTGCGCAAATATTTGTGCAAGCTAAGAAGCTGAAAGGGTCGGTGGCGGTGGCTGCGGGCTGGGCTGGGGGGATGGTTGTAGTGCAATAAAAATGTGTTTTGAGTAGAAACAGCAATGTTTTGCACAGTTTGCGACTGTGTGTGTGTGTGTGTGTGTGTGTTCGACATTTGTAATTTATGTGAAATTTGCTAGAAAACAAATTGAAAAGTGTTGAATTTTTTTATTTTTAATATTTTGCACTTGGGACGCCGTCGACTGGCAATTAAAATTTTCGACGGTTCAATGCCTATAAATTCGTTTAAAGTAATAACCATAAATCATACTCAGATACACACACACACCTAACAATTAGTGCAGCACATACACACACACACACACACACACACACCACACACACACACAGAGACACCATAAGGTGTGCAAATATCAGCTGGATGCGCCCGGGAGCTGTTAGCTGTGAGCTGTGCTCGAATAGCTTTTAATTGCCGCGTTGCAAATGCTATTCACATGCATTAATCGCACCCGCAAGCAGCTTTTCACTCCCCCTAATGCTCACACCCGCCCTCTTCTGCCCTCACACGTTCATAGCTGCGTCAGCTACGTGCCTCATTAAGGCCAATGTCAGTCAAGTGACTGATTCTCTGCAACCACACAGATGCAGTAGCTATATCTATATAGATATAGATATATAGATGCAGCTACACAGATATCTTATGCAATTTCTGTTTGCATGAAAAAGTGAAATCAATTCTGGCTGCGTTTTGCAATTGAAGCGTCAACAACGACGCCCACGAATTCAGCGCCAAAGTCAAAAACCTGACCGAACGACAAATCGACCAAATGACTAACTGTCGCCGCTCCCGGGGCTACGGCACTGGCACTGGCGTTGGCGGATGCCGGCCAATGTCCGGAGCCAGTGCAGCAGCAGCAGCAGCAGCAGCAGCAGCAGCAGCAGCAGCAGCAGCAGCAACATCAGCAGCAGCAGCAGCAGCGATGCGTGGGCATTTGGCACATTGTCGTGAGCTGCGTGGGCGCCATATGCAATTCGGACGCTGGCTGCCAGCAGCTGACGCCGATGAATGTATGAATGAATGAATATATAGATGGATGGATGGATGGATGGATCGATGGATGGAAAACTGAAATGTTGAACAATGTTGTCACGCTGAATGTTGAATGCTGACTGCCGACTGTTGACTGCTGACTGCTGACTGCTGGCTGATCTGCGATTGAAAGGGAAATTGAATTATATCGACGCGTGCAGCGAATACGATAATTCAATAGTGTCAAAGTGAAAATTCGAAAATTGCACAATTTGCAACTTAAACGAACAATTGTCGATCGAGTGTATTGAAATCGATTAAATACGTACATTAACAATTGATTCTTCAATATCATCGACGCTTGATGCAATCAGAGTTAAATAACACTTATTTAAGTGCAAAGGCATCTCTTTAATTAAAACTTGGCTGATTAGCAAAATAAAATTGAGGAGGTTTGAGTATAGCTCTCCTGGTTAAATGCTTGTCAATGGACATGTTGAGGATCTCAGTTTCTAGCTTCTAGGGCAACTCCAAACCCCATTTATTTAACGCCCACTCACCTGTTGCACGCTGGGCGTGGTTGCTGTGCCCGCAGGCGAATCGAGCGGCGATGCCGAGCAACTGGAATGACTGCTATCCTGCGAGTGAGACTGCAAGTGAACAAAATATAAGAGTTGAGATTGGATTGAGTGAATTGGGTTGGTTGGTATGGAATGTGTGTGGCAGGGGTATAGGCGACAACTCACCTGTCCAATCCCAACGGGATTGCCACAGATATTGCGTATGGTGACCACCGGCGTTGATGCGGCGCTACACGAGTTTGAGGCATTGAAATTGAAATTGTCCATGGCGATCAGCGAGTTCACAATCTCTGGAGTTTTGGGTGTATGCGTCCCAAGGCCACTGCCCTCAATGCTTAGGAGCGTCGTGGCCGGTACGTTGGTACTGAACATTGTGCAGCTGTTGCTGCTGCTTCTTATTGGTGCGTTAATTCTAATTGGATTTGCTTTAACTTGCAACAAATCAAACAAACACAGACTAATTATAAACTAGAACACACACAAAAACAAAAACAAAATGAACTCAAAATAACACTCGCAACTCGTTGTTTGAATTTGAATAATTATTATTTTCTGTCTTCGTTTTTTTTTTTTGTTGTATATTAGAACTTTATATATATATGTATATATATTTGTAAGCTTTGTTTAACTTTTTAGTTTTGTTTTTTATTATGTGTAAATCACAGTTGAAGGCCTACGCGTTGCATTTGTTGGACTGCTTTTTGTTGTTGTTGTTAATTAATTATATATTTTTTACTGTAGTATATGCGCTTGTATAATTTTAGATATATATATTATATAGATATCTATATAAATATATATATATGTATATATAAATGTTTTTATATTTTTGTTTTCAGACACTCGCGTCTTCTTCTAGTTGTTGTTTGTTGTCTCTCTCGGTTATCACAAATTGTTGTTAATAAAACTTTTTATTTACTTTTTAGCTGACTGTTGATTGTTGTTTTTGTGCAAATATTGTTGTTGCTCTTGGTTGTGTATCATTTATTGTTGTTGCTCTTGTTGTTGTTGTTGTTGTTGTTATTGTTAATGTTTTTGCTATTGTTGCTTTTGCTGTTGTTGTCGTTGTTGTTGTTGATTTTGTTGTCGCTGCCGCTGCTGCCGTTGCCGCTGCGTCGCGACGCGGTTCCATCGACGCTTCCAGCGTGTGTTGCTCACAGCGTTGAATTCAACTGAATGTTTTGACCACCGGCACCGGTCGACATCCACATCCACATCCGAGACATCAACCGACGACAACGACGACCAACACGAGTCGCACGCTCGCTCTGTTTGTGAGTGAGCAACAGAGAAAGAGAGAAAGAGAGAGAGAAAAGTTTGTGAGAATTGAATACAAGTCAAATCGCATTCGTGTTTAAGCGTATACGAGCGTAAACCTCACACAAAAAACACAAATGAGAACCAATGTGAACGACATGCTCGACTTAAACATATCCTCTGATGTGCTATGGCACATTTATTTACACATATTATACAAAACAAAAAGTCTCTTTTTATAAATAGTTGAAATTTGTATTTTAAGTCAACTATTCGCCATGTCAGATATTTTAAAAACTGTATTCCAACTAGGAAATAAAAGCATAAGATGTGGCTGCTCTTGCCAAACATTTCGTTGCGTACAGGGTATTCAGTGTAAAAAAAATATATATATATATGTGTGTGTATATATAACAATTAAATTATAAAATAAGCGTAAGTAAATGATTTATGTAAGCATTGAGAAGCTGACAACTGAATGACTAACCAATTGACTGACTGACTGACTGACCGACTGACTGACTGACTGACTGACTGACTGACTGACTGACCCAATGCTGTTCACATTGGCTGTGCGTAGTTTAGTTAGCCATGTTGATGTCTCAATTAAGAACTTAATCGTTTAATTGAATGCAGAATGCACACATTTCATAGATGCCTGATATCCGAAGTCCGAGGATCTACAATTGATCTAAATGTGCGTGTATGTGTGTGTGTGTGTGTGTGTGTTACACCCCATTGAGTATGTGCGGTCAATCACAGTTGAAGGTGAAATGCAAACAAGTAGAACAAGTATGCCAAGTATTGCAAATATTTCAGCTATGCAATAGGTCAATTAAGACCGTGCATCTGCCTTACTCGAATTTCATATGAAATGAAATTGAAAGGGCATTTTGAATGCACTTTCAGACACCATTCGATGTTTTCCATTAGAAAATGTATCAATTTTTAAATTAGTGTTCTTTTAATATAAACAAAATCAACTTGAAACTTGTTGCAAATGTCAGTTGCCAGTTGCAGAACTCTTTAGTTGCTTGTGCAGAGCATCAATGCAAATGTCTTTTCGCAGCAATACTTTGCTGCTATTCAGAGCATTCCAGCTGCGGTATATATCAAGAATGCTGTTAAGTTTTGATTTGTAGTGCTCAGTTGTGCTTTTATTTTTATTTATTTTGGTTTTTTTTTGTTTTGTTCTCTCGTTTTTTTTTAATGGCAATTTGTTGCCCTTTTTGCTTCCATGTTTCGGCTTTTTAATGGCCCAAACGCTTTGAGGTTTTTTCAAGGAATTGTGTTATGTGCTTCAAATTGAGAATGGAATGCCCCAGCGCCAGAGATTAGGTTCAGCCGCCACTGGACTAATGGTGTTGTGTGTTTTTTGTATGCTGTATAGAAAAAAGGGAGCGGGGAGGGGGAGGGGTGGGGTTAGGGTGGAAGGAGGAGACATGCGACAATCTAGTATGTAATTTCACTGAAAATGCAAATTGTGGCGCACTGTCGAATCTTAAATGCGAACCACCCCCAAGTCGCCCACTCGCCAAAGCACTATGCTCCTCCCAGGCCCCCCTCCCGTTGTATCATCCGTCACGTTATGGCTTTGGCAATTTCTACTATTGCCTTTTGGGCCATTTATCATTTTGGCAAGAATGTTGGGTTGTATTGCGGATGCCAACCCCTATGCCCCTCAGCAGCAGCAGCAGCAGCAGCAGCAGCTACAGTTGCCTCTAAAAGTTTTAGTGCCACTTTAATGTTTCTCACTCAAACAACACACACACACACACACAAGTGCAAATTGAAAGTCAGTCAAAAAACAAAATAGAATTTAAAAACGAAAAATATGTGTATAAGCGAAAATGAACAACGAAAAACGTATAACTTGGTATAACTTGGAGCAACAACCAAATGAAAAAAGCCAGAATAAAGAATTATGATTTATGGCTTTCGCATGTTTTTGTGCGCAGGCAGTGGTCTGGTGGGGTGTGGATTGCTATGATGTGTGTTGTGTTGTGTTGTGTTGTGTTGTGTGTGGTGTGTGTTATATTGTGGTGGTACTGTTGCCGGTGCTTGGTGGGTTGGGGTGTGAGGTTCAGTTCAGTTCAGTTTGGTTTGGATTGGCTTTTTTTTTTGTTTTTGGTATATGTGTGTGCTGTTGCTGGTTAAGCTTTGAAAGTGTTTGCCTTTGCCTTTGATGTTCGTTGCAACTTGTTAAACGAAAATCACTTTTGACATTCGCCATTCGCCACACACAACAAATGCCTTGTTTTCAGTTTCAATTCACCGACTCTCTCATTTTGACCAAATGCGGCGCACGCGTACAGCACTCGTCGCCTCCTTCCCCCACACCCCCTAATCCCCCAACCCCCATCCCCCCTCTTGCCACTAGGCCAGTCCGGTTGTCCGTTCCTCTAGAATAGACTTTTGAGGTCACGGCAGTTGGCTGCACATTGCGCATACGCAGCGTTGTCAGCTGAAACTTTGTGCAGTTGTGACTTGCGCAAGCCGTTGACAATCGCTTGACTTGTTTCGATTGCTAATCGATAACCGAATCAATGTTAAAGAAGAAGAGCCGACAGCTGGCAAACAGCCCAGCAGGGCAACTGACACCTCGTACTTGGTTTTCAATTTTTTTTTTTTTGTTAGCCATTAAAATTCCATAGTGAGTTGTGTTTTCTTCTTCTTCTTCTTCTTTTTTTCTGTTAGCGTTTTCTTGTGTGCTTATCGCCTGGCCCGTTGTCTCTTGTTGATTTGCTGATTCGTTGGCATTTCTTGATTACAGCATTGTTTGCTCGATCAGTTGGAAATGCAGAGATAGCGCACCATGCAAGCGCTAAATGCACATTGCACGTGAATACATATTAAGGGCAAACTTTAATTGACAATCAGCTAATGCGGCTCATCGATTGCTCCATCAATTGATCATGGCATCGACATCGAAGCTTATCAAGCAAAAGGTATATCCAAATTAACAGATTTTATGTTTCTATGATTGATTAAATGTTTAAAGTACATTTGCAATATGTTATCGAAGGAAATATAAGCTATAATCATGAAATGGATTCATCGATCAATTAATCCACTCAATAATGTGCATTAGTATTTATTTGCCCCCCAAATATATATTTGGTGAGTAAGTGATTTAAAATGTTGAGAAAAGTTATTCAAAGTATGTCTGTATGTCATTCGAAGCAATCTATAAAAAACTTGAAACCCCGAAAATAAATCAAATAATTATAATAATAATAATATTCATATATATAAACATTCAACAATAAGCAATGCTATACAAATTGCGAAATGAGTCACATGAACTGACTAAAAAAAACCACAACATTTCGTTCGATAATTATTAAATAAATTTATTGTGTCTTCCCCGGAATACAGTAAGAAAGAAAAAAACGGCAATGTGAAATGTGCATGAAGTAATTCAGTGGCAAATTGTATAACACTCATGTGCATACTCATTTGTTATTATTATTTTATTATTTTATATTAAGTATTACGAGTGCAACATTGATTTGTTGTGTCCAGTTGAAATCGAGGCAAGCGCCACTTGGCTACGAGCATACAGCATATTCATCGGATCGGATCGGCGGGGAATCGTGTGCAATCCCAAAATATAATGCACATGCTTATGATATTTAAACAATTTGTTAAGTATTTAACATTTTTATCATGCTCTCTGTGACTGTGACTGTACTATTGCTGTTGCTGTTGCTGTTGTTGGTGCTGTTATTGTTGTTGCTGTTGCTGTTTGTTTGCTGTACGTGCCTGAGCTGCACTCCACATTTCACACGATTCGAGCGAACGTACGTCCAAAACGAGCGAAAATCGAGAAAAAAACGGACAAAAATTACGAAACTGACATAAAACAGCAGATCGCATTTAAAGTGATTTATATATGTGTGCGTATTCAAGTTTCAAGATACTTTGATCGAGACAGAAGAAGGGAGACGATTTGATCACTTAATGGATATGTTTTCCTGATATCGGAAACTCTTATAAATGTATATATCGATTTGAATCGAATATCGAATTTCTTTTTGTCAGTCTGCAAATGCAAATTATTAACGAATTGCGTATTATACGCAATGCGGATCTCTTAAATCTCTTTGGGAACAAAAATCATCATATTTGAAGTCGTAATTGGCAAGCATTCAATCTGTACTGTATCGATAATAATCGAATATCGAATATCGAATTGTTTTTGTAGTATGTAAAAGCAAATAATTATCTCTTAAGTTTTTAGTAAAAAGCTCATCATAATTGAAAATGTAGTTGCCAACTGTGAAATGTGTATTGAATTCAATGCCTTCGAGCGGTCAAAAAATTAACAAAGATTTTGAGTAAGGGAGAGTGAGAGATAGAGAGAGCGAGAGAGAGAGATGGACAGAGAGAGAGAGAGAGACAGATAAAGATAGAGACAGAGATAAAGAATGAAACCAATCACTGGCTGCTTATATAAAAACTTTGTTAGTGTTTCTTTTTCTTTCCTTCTTTTTTGCACTTTGGCCAAAAAGAATTTCTAGACCGTTCTACGTATATGTGATTGGTGTGTGTGTGTGTGTGAGTGTATTTAGGGATGGAGAGGTGGGCTCATAAAAATAACTGTCATTGTGAGAGACTTGCTGTTGTTGTTGTTGTGCTCAGTTCTCAGTTGGCTTAATTAAAAGCATTGTCAAAGCCAAACAATCGCCAGAGTCCGGGCACGAGCCAAACGCAAACAGAAGACGTGCAATAGCAAAAGTATCTGTTAGATACAAAATTGCCGCATTAATCTGCCAGTCTGTAGCAACCCACCAACCGACCAGGCCGCCACCCTCAATCCGCTCCAACATACATATAAAGTCAGCTATTTTCTAATTAAGTATCATTGATTCGGCGTCGACTATTCGCAGACATACCACACGGCCCATCCAATACCGCCCCTGCTGGTCTCGTGTGGGCGTGTCTAAAGCTTTCTTATTATTCAGAGCGCCTCGAAAAATGTACACTTTAATTAAAGCATTTTCAGATAATGTATCTGTTTTTGATTAGCTGCTGCAACTGCGACGGGGCCGCGCTTAAAGACTGATGTGGTCGGGGATGGAGCTTGGGCTGGGGCTGGGGCTGGGGGTTTGGGGTGTTTGCCTTTATGACGCTGCATGGGTGGGTTGACAGCGTTATAAAAACTTCCCTATTAACATAAAAGTTTACGAATGGGCCATAGAAAGAAGCGTACGCGCAGACCCCGCACCGCGAACAGAACTTAAGGGCCCGAGAGAAGCCCGAAGCCCGAAGTCCGAAGCCCCGTACATTTCCATAGCTGGAGCCGGACCCAAAAATGGGCCGCGTGGCTATTCAATTAATTTATTATTCACTTAAGAGCCGCACGCGGGGCGGGCGGAGAGGACTGTGTGTGTGGTGGGCAGGTGGGGGAAGTGATGGGAGATGGGGGAGGGGTAGCAGTTCTGTGTTTAGCATGCACATCCACAGAGAACACATAAAAATGTTATAAAAATTAAACGCGCACAAAAACTCCGCAAGAATTTCGCACATTCAACGGCGGACCGACTGCGAGTTGATCGCTGATGGCCGCGCCCTGCGGCAACTACCCCCCACCACTTGCCCGTGCCCCTGCATGTTGCCTCGCGCGCGACTGGCTGCCTACCCCAATGGGGCACAGTCGTTGTGCCAAAAATGTCCTGTTTTCATGACTTATATTTTTTTCGTTTCGTGGGGAATGGGAACAGGGGAGGGCGGTTTGGAAAAATGCCCAGTTCCACCAACTTATGGCAAACGCGTGGCACACACAAGTTCTACAGTTTAAAACATTTCTGTGCACGTTTTCTGCGTTAAATTTACGAACTCAAAGCTAAAAACTTGAGAAAACTGAAAACAGAGCGCAGCGAATTACAGAACAAAAAAAAAAAAAAAAAGAAAAAAATATGAAATGAAATATGAAATATGAAATAAATGAAACACATACAGCGTGGTACGAACGAATTATGAAATGGCAAATTTATGGAAATATGCTTAAATGAGCGAAGCAGGCCATAAGCATTAAGATAAAATGTCGATGTATGCGTCGACACAGCGAAAGCACATCCGCAGCGTTGAGGAATGTTATCGATTATCTGAGTTCCACAAGTCGAAATAGTCGAATATTGCTGGAAAAGAAAACAAAACGCAACTCGAACTAGATTTGTGTGGGAATTGCCTCTACATGTGTAGATGTGCATATACTCGTATGTATTCGCTTAAATATATTTTCGATAACAGTTTATTAATTTGATATGCGAATTGGAATGGGAATTGCGTAAACGATACGCTCGCCCAATAATTGTACAAATAGCTCTGAGACGCGTTCATTGTGCATTTCTTTTGCAAACTTTAAATATGTAAAGCTAAATATGAATTTATCGATAAATTGCACCATAAAATGCAACTTCAATGCATGCGTCAGCAAATTGCTCAACAATGCGATAAGCAACATATGTCTATATACATATATATGTGTAAAGAATGCCTCAACGCACCTAAAACATACATATATATATATATATATATATATATATATATATATAGTATAACAAAGGTACGACTATCAGATACTAGGCGTCTACATAAGAACGTATGTGTGCATACACAGCGAAAAATCGGGGCTTTTAAACGTAACAAAATTGCTCAAATTGAAAAATTATCGCTTATTTTAATATTTAATTATACTTAATGTAATCTATTTTTTATAATTTACTATATCGAGCGGGTACTCAAAGTAGAGACAGAGCTATTAATCATTACAGATTAACTTTAGCTACTATAAAGGTCTGTCAAAAGTTTAAACTCTTTTAAAGTGTTATAAAAAAAGGCAGCTAATGAAAATGATTCGATTACTTAAATAACATTCAAATTGCTTATATACATTTTTTGAAATTATAGATTGTATACAAATTTGAACATAAATATTACTGTTATTAAATGAGTCAGTTTGTCAGGTTAAAATCTGCTCGTATCATTTACTGCTTTCGATGATTTCTGTATAGAAAGGCATTTGAATTTCGCTCAGTGTGCAGTTATCTTTTAGCTTATATAGCTGTAAGTCGTATCTCAGTGTAGAACAGGTGTTTTGTATGTATTTATGCGTATCTAGTCGGGCATTTAACCCACGGACCGTGTACCGTTAGTCACTTATCTGATAAGCGCAGGTGCTTTGTGCGTTTGTGTGTGTGTGTGTGTGTGTGCGTGTGTGTGTGTGTGCGTGCTGTGCCCATTGCAAGGACGTTCACAATCACAACTTTCATTACATTTTTTTGGTTTTATCATCAGCTTATCAGTTGCTGCTGTGCATGCTCTGTGGTTCTGTGGTTGTTGCTGTTAAAGTTTGTTGTTAAAATTGTTCTTGTTGCTGCTGCTGTCATGTCAAAAAAAAAATAAATAAAAATAAATGAATAAAAAAAAGGAAAAACATAAAAAATTCTTATCTTCAGCAAAAATTGTAGTTATTCTCATTAATGTTTTTGTGGTTTTTGCCAGCTGAGAAAATCTAATTAATTTCGAGTCTTAATACATGTGTGACATCAAAGCGATTTATGTTGATTATAGCCGCCGTCACTGACATTATCAGTGTGCGGAGCTTTTTAGCTTGGCCTGCACTGTTCGCCTTTGAATTTATTGATATTTATGAGTGTGCTTGTGTGTGTGTTTTAGTTGCTTTAACTTTTTTGGAATTTTATCAAGCAATTGCTTGAGCTCTTTTTTACTATGTGGCCTTTAGGGATTTTGTATAAAGACATTTAGTACACTTTTCACACCTCGTTTTGTTATTTGGAATTTGAACGTTTTAGATACATTTGTATCTATGTATCTGTGGCTCTCGTTGGGGGCTGTCATTGCCATGCGACAGCTGTCAGCAGCAGCATCAGCATCATCAACAGCAACAGCATCATCATTATGAGCGATATCATAATGAGCATCCGTTGCTGCTAATGTTGCTGCTGATGGTGATGATGAACGGAGGCCGTCGACATGATTTTTATGAAGGAATTCGCATTAAAATTGTTTATTGTGTTTATTTATTGCAAACGAGCATCAAGAAACGGCCAAAATGGAAAGAGCAATACACACACACATCCAAATATATATATATATATATATATATACATAATTATATATATACATAATTAATCTTATGGAAATGCTGTCCGACTGCGACGCTTTGTAAGCGCCTCCAGCTCGGTGGTTTTCTGTGGGTCCAGCAGCAACAGCAGCAGAACATCAACAGAGTTGGCTGTTCAGCTGCCACTTGCCCATTGCCAGCTGCCAGTTGTAAAATACAATATTGGAAATGTTCTAGGAAATGTTATGTTCAACTCTGGCATTCAACATGCACAAGCGAATCGTGCATCTCGTGGCAAAGCGGCCTTTGCTAAATAAACAGCACATTGGCCAAATAATGTTGTTTACACAGCGCACGCGTTCGCAGCCCAGAAAAGAAGACAAAGAGAGACAGATGAGAGTCAGAGAGAGATGGAGAGAGAGGGAGAGATAGAGAGAGAGAGCGAGGGAGTGAGGGGGAGAGAGATTATCCAGTGGCATTCTATAGAATTGCGCCAACTAAATAATATTTGAATTTTGTATAGCAGGAAAACTCATTCATTAATATCAGATACAAATTCCAAGTAGTTGAGATTTTCTTGGGCATGGAAAGAGGATGCTTTGGCTACATAGTAAAACATACAACTGGTGGTCTCTATACTTGGAATATCCACATACCTACATACCTAAATACATCTGCACCAATATGGTTTATTTGCAACATAGCATTTAGTTCAGTTAGTAGGTGACAGCAACTGATTTGCTATGCTAGGAAAGTAAATTCAACTAAAAAATAGATTTTGTGGACTAAAGATTCTTATTATAATTTTGATCATGTGTACGATTGCTTAACCAATTTTCACATTTGACCAACAACAAGCAGACCAGGCTCATCGTCATTCTAATCCACTCGAAGTGGCAAGCTGGCAACTGGGAGTGTTCACATATCAACCAACCGTCGTCTCTTGAGAGTAGAAACAAAATTTTGAAAATTTATGCGAATGGGCGCGCCAAAAAACAAAAAAAAAAGAAAAGCAGAAAACAAAAAGATAAAGAATGAAGAAAAATGGGGAAGGAAAGCAGAACTGTGAAAATATCAATTAGTGTGTGTGCCCCAAATGTGTCCCGAATGTCGCTAGGCGGCAAGCTGAGAGCAGGAGCAGAAGGTGTGCGAGTGTGATAGCTGTGTGTGTGTGTGTGTGTGTGTTAACTGCAGTTAGGCACGCCTACACTTTACAGTGTGTGTTATAGCCTCCACACACACACACACACACACACACACACGCATGCGAGCACAGTCATATATAGCGAAATGTGAACCGACTTGTCGCTCTGTTACCGCATGTCCTTGACACATATCCCAGTCAGTTTGCTTGGCACGCATAACACAACAGCTCATCTATGTGTGTGTGTGCGTGTGTGTGTGTGTGTGTATGTGTTAGCCAACGCCTTGTCAGGCTTCCGCTTGCAGCTTGGCCCTAATCCATTTGAACTTTTTACGCTTGTGCTATGTATGTGTGTCCTCGCTGCCAACTCTCTGCCAAGGATAATAAAAGAAAATTCTCCTTGTTTATGGGACAGCGCAACTTTTGTGGCTTCCCATTTAACATTGTGCTTGTGTATGTGTGCGTGTGCGTGTGTGTGTGTCTGGTAATATAATCCTAATGGAATTTACACTGGAAATGTTACAATGTTATGCCAACAATAGTGAGGAAGCATGTAACGTGGCCTTTTGTCATGCGAGGCTATTTTCTAAAAAAAAATTTGTAGTCATTGAATAAAATGTTGCAAATTTATATTGTTTAAAGTTTTTTGTTAAAAAAAAAAGAAAACAAAAACGAAGACATGCAACTTGAGCTGCAATATGAATTGTTGAAATGATGGCTCAAAGAACATTGTATTGAATGGGTAATTTGACTAAAATAAATACACAATGTCGACCCGAAAACGAATATTAATGGAAATTGAAGTTGAGGGTGCACGTTAAACAAAGGCTAGCTTCAATTTGTATAAATATTCAAATGCTAAAAATGTATTGAATTCTAGTTTTGATAGTATGTGACACAGTTTGTCGGGAAAATGAAATACAAATACAACAAGTTGACTTGCAAATAAGGTAGTGAATGGAAATTGAAATTCATAATGTGATTTGTTTAAATACACCCTAAGATAATTAATTAAAATGATTATTGAAATTTAGAGAATTCGTTTGCCCGGAAGCCTGCTGTTGTTAAGGCTGATTCGCTTGGACTGCGATGGATGCAAAAGTCAGCAATGGAATATGTCTGTCCATATTAATATAGAACTTGAGAGAACAAACGCAAACGCAGAAGCAGAAACAGAAACAGATTTTATATGATTTTTGTTGCTGTTGCTGTTCGTTTTTGGCTGAAGGTCAAGTGCATTAAGGCGAAACGGAAATCAAAATGTTAAATAGATATAAAAATAGTCGAAAAACGAAACGAAACGAAAAACCCAAAAACGAAAATGAAAATGAAAACGAGCGCCACAGAGACGACGCCAGCGTTGAACATTTCTATATATTTCAAAAAATTTGCTGGCAAGAGTTGGCGATGTCAGGGATTGGATAAGGCGTAAGGGGTTGGAGTGGAGATATATATATATATACATACACAAATGTACATATATATATATATATATATATATATATAACATGAAGCGTGCGAGAGCGTAGTAAATTTTATTTTATTTGATTTGATTTTGAAAAAGAAAAGCTGCAGTCGTCGCCTGAAGCGCGTTTATCCCTGTATCGTTATCCTTGAGTCGAACAAAAAGTGTGTGAGAGAGACAAAGAGACAGAGACGGAGAGAGTGAGAGTGAGGACAAGTGAGAGTGAGAGCGAGCACTTAATTGTGCGTGTCAGGCAGCCACAACATGGACATGGACTTAGACATGGATAGCACCCACACACGAACCCAAACGACGACAAACGCTGGATACGCTGGGTGTGTGCTTCAGCCAGAGATGTATAGGCGTTGCTTGGGGATGTGAGGGGCAGAGGCAGGGGCAGTGGGGGTTGGCAGTGGGGCTGAGCCAAAGAAGTAGACGTAGCGTCGTTAATAAAAGCGGAAATGCTGGCGCCGACATTATCATCTCAGCCCCAAGTTTGCCTGTCTGTATGTGTGTGTGTGTGTTGTGTGTCTGTGTGTGTGTGCGTGTGCGTGTGTACTCGTGTGTGTGGGCGCAATTATGATAATTGAGCTAGCGAGCGATAGAGAGAACTGCAAATTGGCAGACAGGTTAAATTGCGCGTAACTCGCAAGCGCAGCCAGCAGGCAAAATTTGTGCGCTGAGCGCGTTTTTTGATTGATTTGACGCCATTTGGGGCAAATGCCACACACACACACACACACATACAGAGAGAGACACAAACAGCAGCTAACACAGCAGCTGGCAGCAGCAGGAGTCGCCCGTACAAGGATACTCAACTGGCGCCTCTGTGTCTGCTGGACCCCTCCCAGTTCGTTTGCATTGCAGTCACAACATTTTGTTTCCGATGCGTGCGTGCCTGCCATACCTTGCAGCTGACGTGCATTCTGGCAGCTGCCCCATATTGATTGCGTGCAGCACCAAATTAGCTGCCTTTGATTGATTTCGAGGCACAATGCTTCAACGTATACGCGATTCTATTTTGCGGGTTTCTCCAGGAAGCTGTGACTTAACTGCAATTGAGTGGATGGAGGGAGGGGGTGGGGTGTGGGGTGTGGTGAATCACTAAATTTAGCAAAAAAAAAACATTTGGTGGCATGTTTACATTGAACAGATAGATAGATATATGCATGGATAAAATGGACAACCGGGCAAAACGGGCAATGGCCTAACATGTAAACAGCGGACAGCGTAATCAACAAATAATATTAGACATGGAATTTGAATGGAAATTAATGCATTGAATTCAAATTCAAATTCACACTTGTTAAATGCATTTCGCTAATTGAATACAAAATGGCTAATTGAATTCAATTGTGAAGCAACTGTATGCCCAACATTTTATATTATTTGTCAAATCGGAATTGGAATCGGAATAGGACCCCCATGTTTACCCATTGATCGAAATTAGAAACTAATTCAAACATTTTTCACACTCAAAAACCCTAACTGATATTATCCCTTAATAAATAAAGGAATACCATGAAAAAGTTGGAAAAAACATCGAAATAATTTATGTGTTTAATCCAATTTATTTTCTTTTCTATTTTTATTTCTTACAAATAAGAAACAGATCTCTGCCAACACATCAAACAGTTAACATCAATCAAATTAAACACACTTAGTTCCATAATTAATGGGTGTCTGATGAGTCGCTTTTTATCACGCATACACCTGATAAAATTTAATTTTCTGTTTTTGTTTTAAGATCTTTGCTGGAACTTTTACTTACCATAAAAGGCACAAGTGATTGGCTGCAACGAGAAGAAGCGATACGTGGAAACGGTTAGTGCTGATTGTGATAGTGTAACAACAAGTTAATAGCTAAACAGTACATGGTTCTTGGTTCACGGTACATGGTACACTCACATTCGAGTGTTGAGTGTATTCACAAAATGTGCTCAACCAACTAACAGCATTTGTTGTAATCAAATAAAGCGAGGCTGTGTGCTTACGCCCATCAATAATTGCAGCTTATGGTCATCCATTATGTGGCAGACCCCCCTCCTCACTCCCACCGATACGATTTTTTGAATAGCAACAGCAACTACAACTACACACACACACACACACACACACCCCACGCTTCCATTGCGTATTTTGGTTATTTGCTGTGTGTAAGACGATTGATGATTATTGATTAAGCGCCTGTCCTCACACTCCGCTCACTCCCCCCTCCGAGCCGACCACTCAGACATCATTCCATAGCGCGCTATTAGCTTAAATTGGCGGACAACCGGCGAATGAATCATCGCGAAAACAGAAGACAAAAAGAAAGAAAACCAAAATGAAGACAAACATAAAAAATAGCAAAAGACAAGACGTGAAAAATATACAAAAAAAAAGAAAAAACACAAAGACGCTAAAAACAAACGCGCGTAGGTAGCGTCAATTTTTTAAGTAAACTCACAACAATTTTTTTTTTTGGGGGAAGCGTGAAAGAGTGACAAGAGGCTGGGGGTGCGGGGAGGGGTGCCATTGCTAGTCCGCCGACTTCTCCCCTCTCTTTAGCCTGTCCATTAATTTGGCTTTAATCTTGAAAGCAAACGACGACAAAGACCAAAACGAAAGACGTTTTGTTTATTTGGTTTTTCGTGTGTGTATTTTGCAGTCGCTGACTGTATTTCAGTGCTTAATGCTCAATGCTCACTGTTCAGAATTCGATATTTGCTATTCGTAACCTCACAGAGAGTTGTTTAACTAAATAATTGAAAGAGCTACCTAATTTGCAACATTTGTGAGGATTACGGCCTTTCAAATTGCATTGCTGTTTGCCATCTTTAATGGCATTAATTTGTTTGAAATGCCAAAAACCGTTGAGCGGAAAGCCAGCAGCAGTTAACTAACAAAAAAAAAAAAACACCAAAATTACTCATGAAATACAGCAAAAAAAAATATAAATAAATAATGTGCAAACAAATGTTGGACGTTTGGTTATTTTGTGCGAATTTTCACAAAATTTTGCATTGAAATGTGCAAAAGCTCAATTAGCTGCAATTAACAGCAAATTTAGTGTGCCTATTTGGAGAGCTACTAAAAAGAGGAGCTCGTAAATCTCGTAAAGACAAGCAGCTGGATTGAAGTGCAAGTTAAAACCTGAAAGCAGACTTGCATTTAGCTCACATCGAAATGGTAAAACAAGTTAAAATGCTTTATTCACAATCCCCAAACTCCGCTTAAACTGGAAAAAATCTTATTTTTAGTCGTTACAAGACATCAAGTTAAGACTATAGAAATAACAATGTAGCTTTTATATAAAAGTCGTTCTATGATGGGTCTTGATATAAATCAAAAGTATCAACTAATAATAAATTGGTACAAAGTTGCAATGAGCTTTATTTAAAGACTAAAATGCTTAAACCGGAATTTAATAAAAAAAAAAACTTTTGATTTTGAATAGAAATGTACATTTTCTAATCGAATTGAAATCGTTTTCGAAGCTCATTAAAAAGCTGATGTGTTGCACACAATTCCAGCTGAAGTTTAGTTTTGTACTGTACACAAATTCAT
Organism: Drosophila villosipedis; assembly: GCA_035043025.1. NCBI lineage: Eukaryota > Metazoa > Arthropoda > Insecta > Diptera > Drosophilidae > Drosophila > Drosophila villosipedis. Next base: position 13,920,010 of record JAWNNF010000024.1, on the reverse strand, counting down.
TTGGGATTTAATGAGAATCGGAATTGAAGTCGAATTACATTGAATAAAAGTTGTTGTGTAATTAATGAAATGCAAAATGCTTTACAGCTCATCGTCATCGCCATCGTTTAAAACTCATGGATTTTTTATTCAGCTTTTGCCAATAAAAAAATAAGCATTTGTACAACGTGTTGCTAATAACTTTTTTACTATATGTATATTCATATGATACGAATGCACAGAAAGACATCAAATGAAGTCTAGAATGAATGTGACTGTGTTTAATGAGTCTCATTAGCAGTCATAAGATTTATAATACTGTCATCGTAAGTGCCGCGTGTCTGTGTACGCTTCTTTTGTTAGATCGCTTGTTTGTCTGTTTGTCTGTTTGTCTGTTTGTCTGTGTTTTTGTTTGTTTGTTTGTTTGTTAACCCATTGACATAAGATAGCAATTTGTATTTTCAGCCTCAGCCTTGGCACGTAACATGAACAAATATGTTGATCTATGGCAGGGCTTGCTATTGCCAGCTCTTGATCGGTCGAGTGATAGACGGCAATATAAGCAATTAACTATCTGGTGTTAGGGTTTACTCTGATCACTTGATCGATTCGTTGTACATGTTGATTTATATCTAAACAGCTTCTTTGTGGGATCAGTGCAATAAATAAGCAATGTATTGGGACAATTGGGCATTGTCCTGCTATTCAACTGATCATTGATCAGTAATCGTTTTGTATTAACTGATATTAAACAATCTTTGATTCTCTCACGCCCTTGTCACATATACTTGTGATCGGTTAATTTGTAAGGTCGTTTGTGAGCCCATATGTCACTGTTGGCCTAAGCCAAAAACCGTTCTTTGGCAAGATTGATAGCACGGTTTTTCGGCGATTCACACGCCAAAAATGTTGTTGACGCTTCTCAACTCATTCGTTTTGCTATTGAAGTGAGCGAGTAGCAAAACTCCAAATGCGTTGATCAGTCGATCAGTTGATCAGCTGTGTGGATTGCTGATCAATTAGCGCATATCGCCTGGCCTTCATCTCGAGCAAGAGTCGAGTGAGTCTACAGTTCCAGAATGCGAATTGCCATGCCACTTGGCATGGAGAACAGCAACAGCAACAACAACAACAGGCGCAATAAACACACAGAAGCCCGAGTAAGAGATGTGAAACGAGAATAGATGCCAATTTGAATAATGAAGATGAAGCAAGCTCTAAACGGCCATTCTTTGCAATTAACGAACGGCAGCTGCTTCAGCTGCAGCTAGCAGCTAGCAGCCGCAAAAAAGCAAAAAATAAAAACAAAACGAAAAATTCGAACAAAAAATACCTAAGAACCACCAACAACAACAACAACAACAAGGGCAACAGCATACGGCACAGGCAACAATTAAACGCACAATGAAACACATTAAAAATTATTTAATTAAGTGATTTTAATTTTCATTCTACTATTTCTTTATTCTTTATTCGACTCTTGTTGTTGATTGTCTAATTTCATTAACCGACGCATCGAGCAGGCCGCGCTGTGGGGGAGGGCGGTGGTGTGTGTGTGGAAGTTGCACATATGTATATGGGGAGGCTAAGAGGTTGACCAATCAAGAGCTTGACATAAATTGATTGGCACTGCGCCAGGGGAAATGGGTCCAATGTGAAACATTTGGATCGTAATATCGTTAGATAGTAAGTTCGTCAGGGGCAGCGCGGTGTTTTTTTTTTCTTTCTTTTTTCAATTAGAATAGATAATTTGACAATTCAGCTCGAGTGCATACTGAAAAACCGAAGGCAAGCCGAAAGACGAGCTTGGGGCCCGAACTCAAAGACGAACACGAAACGAAGGCGCCAACGATTCCGATTGCGATTACGATCAAGATTCGTGTGTGATCGTGGATCATTGCGTGGGCGTTGCACAAACAGACACACATAAATCACACTTAGAGGGCAAAGTTGTTCGGCATGGTATGAGTGGAATGAGTGGAATGAATGAAAAGCCCGTAATTGAATAATAATCGTTTAATTAGAGCATAAAGCGGGCCAAAGACTAATTGGTAGCGAGTCTGCGCGCCGCTCTACCTTTGAACAGAACAGCAACAGAAACCGACCAAAGTGCCACAAGCAGTAGAAGAAACACGCTCAAAAATTGGCAGCAGCTGTGTGCCAGATCATACATACATCCCCGTCCACATCCCCGTCCACATCCCCGTCCGCATCCCCGTCCCCGTCCACATCCACATCCACGCAACTGAAACCTTATAAAGCGAGTTAGTTGGTGGGGACCAGTCAATGGGTTATTTAATGGACGCTTTTCGGAACATTTCCATACGAAATGAGACGTCCAAAAGCAAAAGGCGAAATGCTAATGCCCAAATACAAAAATCCAAAAAACTAATGCGACTTGCGAGAACTACGCATCTGCTCTTTTTAATTTATGGCCAACAATAATTTCTGTTCGTTTCTGACGTATAATTTTAAAACAATAAACATAACAAAAGCCGGGGCGTGACAACTGGAATGGAAACTGAAATCTGAACAGATACCAGAAAATTGTAGATACGAGCACGAGAGAATTAGACAAGCCCGTACAACTGGCTGGCCCTCAGTTACAACTTGGCCAACTCGGTCATCTAATGCTTCCGGTTTAATTAGGCTTAGCCCGCTTTCGGTTTGCTTTGCTGTGGTCCACGCACTCCTCAGTTGAAGGTCTGGCCACGTCTCGTAAGATCATTGTATATTATTATATTTCATATCTCTACGCGTACATATATTGTGTTATATATATATATATATATATATATTTTATTCGCGTATATACAATTGTCTGTGTCGGCGTGTATTGATTGCCTGGCCAAAGTACAGCGCCCATTAAAAAGCCATTACAAAAAACAAAAAAAAAAACAAGTTAAGTACATGGCAACTTGTAGTTGGGTAAACGCCGATCAAAACTAAAAAAAAAGCTAATAAGAATGGTCTAGCCAAGAATGCTTAACAAAAAGATACCCTATCAAAAAGCTGCACTGTAATTATCGCCAGCTGCTCAAAGTTGATAAATAACTTTCGTATATAGTCTGAGAGCAATGTGAAAATTTCAGAATATTGAAAATTTCAGCTTATTGAATTTGCTAAGATATCTTTATTTGAAAGGGAGCGGCCATGGCCATTACAGGGTATTGTATAGGAGCGAAAGCACTCGTCTGGCAGCGAACGGGAAGTTCATGCCCAAAAAGTTGGAGCTAAGTTTGTTTCTGTCCCGTTTTGATTTCCGCTGCATGTCGACGACATGTGCCACACACAAGTGCCCGCTTCATTCCCAACTGCCCCCCCCCCCCACGTTGCGAGCTGATCACTTAAAGGGTTTTGGGATTGAGCTGTATTTGCCCATTGATAATGAACACCAATTATCGTATTGGACCTTTGTTTGCATTTGGCTTTTGCTGGTGCTGGTGCTGTTGCTGTTGCTTGTGCTTGGCATGCAAACGGCGCCCCAATGCCTAGCCAGACATACAGTTGGACACACACACACACACACACACACACACAGAGCGAGAGGCAAGGAGAGACCCAAATGGGAAGCTTGTGACCAAAAGCCAAGTCGAGACTATTTGACCGTGACTCAGTTTTGTGAGTAATTGTTAAATATTTGTTGATCCGATGCATTTATTTAGTCTTGCCTTGGCTAAGTTTGCGTTTCCCTGTACAGTTTTGACTAATGCAGTGACATTAATGTTTTCCAAAAACACCCAGTGAGTAATCGACTCACAGCGAAACTCGAGCAGTGGGATGAGTGAGCAGCTACTACTACTACTACAAGAACTACTACTAACTCGATCAATTTATCGAGTAAATTGTCATAAAACACCTAAGCTCTGGACTTGAATGGATTTGTACTTGTAAATCAGTCGCTTATCAGTGGACAATTTAGTCTAACCAACTAACTAGTCTAATACGTAGGAAGAAATGTTTGCCTCAGTGAAATATGTGTGCCATAAATTGGGAAGCAACACAAATTATATCCGCCATATTATATTGTGCCACCTGCCAGCAGGAGCTCATTAAATGAGTAGTGAGAGAACCAAAAGTCGAGTCCAATAAAATGCTATGCGAAATATGTAAATGTATAACAATAAATTTGGTTAAGTGCGTGTTTTACATTTTCCAACCCTCTCCAAAAACAAAGGAAAAAAAACTTGGAAATAAAAAAAAATCAAATCAAATCAAATCAAATAGAAAGATAAAAGCGAGAAATGAAGATGAATACGACGCGGGATTCAAGATCTTTTGGCACACTTTGCGCATAAATTTTGGACTCGTTGGGTGTTCGTATATCTAAATATATATTTTGAGATACGTTCAGGTTAAAATGTGTGGGCCTATTTGACCAACAACAATGGCAAGGCCAACCGAAGGAGGGGGGTTGGTTGATTGGGTGCTCTCAGTTTTTGTGTGGGTGTTCTATTTTGTCGGCATTCGCTTTGTTGCACAAAATCACACAAATCAGCTCGTCATTATTACTGTAATTGATTGATTGATTAACTCGCACCGCTGTAATTGAAAATTGACCGACGGGCACATGCCCAGCAATCGATACACAGGGTAAACTGTGAATGCGAATATGCCAGGGGGGAGTGGCAAGAGGGCGTATCGCTCGCAATGCACTATGATCACTGAGCGTTGTCGTTGCTCAATGTCGACGCTTTTCAGTTGCAAATGAATGCTGACAATGCAACAACACCCACAGACAAACACAGACACACAGACACAGACATACCTCCAGAACGACGAGATCTATAGCGATCTATTTGGGGAGTAGACAGCTGAAGGGGGGTGGACACACACAACAAATGCAAGTAATCAAATAAAAAAACGACAAACAAAATACAATAATTTGCAAATGCAAAGCAAACATTTAACAAATAAAAACTCAGTAAGAGTGCGGGGGGGGGGGGGGAGGGGGTTGCGGCAACGGGGTAAAAACTGAAATAAAACAATGTGTGCCTTGTCGTAAAAGTACAACAACAACAACAAACAAAATATAATAAAAATGTGGTAAAAAGCAAATGAAAAGCACTTGACACTGCGAACAATAACAAATAGCAATCATAAAACAACAAGAACAACAATAACAATAACAATAACGATAACAACAACAACAACAACTTAGAGCAACAAACTATGGAATACGATTGTCAAATGGTTTTGGTATTGCATACATGTTTGTATATTTGTGCAGTGGTATGGAATATGGCAAACATACATATATATATGTGTGTGTGTGTGTGTGTGTGTAGCAGCTCTCATATAATCATATAATATGAGTGGAAGCACAAGTAGAACGAACCATCAGTTGTAGGCACATGAGCTGCATAATCAAATATTCAAAGATCAAATGATATGCTGTGAATTGAATCGTTTCAATTAAGCTTAACTTTAACAAATTCCAAATGAGTAAAACTCGAATTTGGTAAGCTTGTAGCTTGTATATATATATATATATATATAATACATTTAATAAAATATATATTGGATTGTCGACATACTCAGACTCCACTTTACATGTATAGTATCGTAAGCAACCCATTAGCATTAGTGTAGCAAAGAACAGTCGATGGCATATTTGGCAACAGTACAAAATGTAATTCTACAATATCCAAAAACCTTCAGAATAGCTCGGGTTTGGCGCCCTCTCTCAAAATTGGTATGCATATGGCAGACTGGCCAAATTGATGCCAACAAATGTGTGTATTATGATGTTTTAATTAATTTCGAGTTTATTTTCAATAAATTGCTTATTGTTTTAAATGAGTTTAGTCTTTTAATTAGCATGCAAAAATATATGAATTTATTGTTTAAATTAAGAAAAAAAATTCAGAATTTATGAGATACGGAAAAGCAAACGAAGTAAAAAATTCTAAGCAGCGAAGAAAGAAAAGACAAAAATATATAATTTAATGTTTAGCTGAGGAGAAACTAGTTTTAAACTAATGAATGGCCAACTGGCACGACAGTGTGCGTGAATGGGAAGTTGCAGATACAAAAAGTATCTAAACATAAACGCACATACACTCACACACACACACACACACAGATATATGTATATATATATATAGATATATATATATATATGTATATGTTTTAGAATATGGCAAATTAAATGCCAATGAACCACGGAGGCCAAAACGCTCAGCGCTGGATTTTTTATTTGTTTTGAATAATTTATGAATGTTTACCAAATGGCCAAGAGAACAAGCGGGCCCAAACAGCTTTGACCACAGCCACAGCAACAGCCACAGCAACAGCAACAGTCACAGCCAGAGAAATGAGTCGACTGTGCGCCAATCAATGGGCCATTTGAAAGTCAACCAAAAAGCTAACAAATCTGCAAATGGGCATGGCCGCCATGAAGAACCACAGCCAAATGCACTCCCACTCTACAAGCCAAACAAACCACCAAACCACCCCCAAAACCTTGGCTAACACACCTTTATGCCAATTCGGTCAATGGGCCAGGCGACAAAGACGTCAGAGACGTTTTGGCCCGACAGTTGCGTCGTAAATGTGACAAATAGCTGAAGTTTTAGCGCATTATTCTTAGTCAGGCACACAGCAAGTAAGATATTAGCTCCCACACACACACACACACACACACATACACAGATATACATACAAGCGCCCACTGACAACAACAACAACAACAACAAGAACAAGAACGTAAAAGTAACAAAGTGTAACGAAGTTATAAATCCAAAAGTTTGACGCCCACGTCAAGGCCACAGCTAATTTGCATATCTCAACTCAAACTCTGAAACATTCAAACTCTGCACTCAAATGTATTCGTTTACAAAAAAAGGGCTAGGGTTGCCAACAGCCCAAAATGTTTATGTGATTTACGTGCCTATGTTTTAATACATATTGATTCACCAAATTGAAGCTATTCGGAATGCTTTTGAGGCCGAATCAGTGAAACAGAATTCTATAAAATCATCAAATTATATCTGTAGTCTTCCATGAATAATCCTCTTCTTCAGTTAAATCAGTCGCTTTACTCTCTACTTTTAGTGCTTGATTTTGAAGTACATGTTTTAGCGAACTTTGGCTAATTGGGAATTTTCGAGAATTCTTTATAACACCCAGTTGAGGCTTACGTTTTTCAATTATGGATAATAGAAACGTTAGCTAAAGTTTAATAACGAACAAGATCAGCTTTAATTGGTCAACTTTATAGCCACACTTTATCTAATTGCGAAAGCAATTATTTTGATATGCGCTAACGAGAACTGGTTCCAGAGAACAATCCTTTAATAACAAGTGTTATGACCCAGTATGAACCAAGCATACAGCATAAGTCATGTACCTTTTTTCAGCTTCATACATAAAATATATTCATACGATAATATTTCTCAGAATTGCTCTCTTAGCAACTGGAACTGGTTCAGAAAAGCACTTAGTGGTTCATTTGGCTTTTTTCTGTTTTTTTTTTTTTGTGATAGTGCCAGGGTTCAGGTGCGAAGTACAAGTCTGCTGAATACAGTACATGAAGCTTGTACATACATACCATGAATAGATACATACAATTTATATATATGTATATATATATATGTATGCAGGCATACATAGATGTATGTATATGTAGTATATAACGATGTGCGTGTGTAACTAAATACAATGCAAATTTCATTCGTAGCCACGTTTGTTGTTGTTGTTGTTGTTATTTAGTCGAAAATAAAAGACAGCAAAAACGAGAAGCATACATTGAAATATATTATCCCACACGCACACACACACATACAGATACAGATACATATATATATATATATATATATATATATATATATATATATATATCTGTATACGCATGCAAATAATACACCCCCGTGACGCTGCTGCAGCGGCATAATTAATTAGTTGCCATCGGTGCGGTGCGGTGTTGTGGAGTCACCCGGTATTCTCCTCTTCCCCTCCCCTTCCCTCCCCACCCTACGGCCCCTGCGCACTCTCCTCTCTCAGTTTGGGGAGCTGCGTCGCTTGTGCTAATGAGCCCATATTGTGCGAAATAAAAAATAAACTGAAACTAAAAACAAACACAACAGAGTTCAAAGCACAAAAAAAAAATTATAAAAACAAAAAAAAAAGCTGTTAACAGCACTGGTTAAAACCAGAAAGACAAAGTGAGGTGGGAAGCGGGACGGAAGAGAGGAAGGGAGAGGAGGGGGGGGGGGGGGGGGCTGACTGACTGGCGGGAGCAGCAGAGGAAGCAGCAAACGTTGAACACTACTAAAATGGATTCCCGCCGGACTTCCTGGGCATATTATATTACCAGCTGTTGGGCTGTTGATGGACATGACCCAAAAAACCAGCGACAGCAACAGCAGCTGAAATATAAGCAGAGCGAGAGCGAGAGCGAGAGCGAGAGAGAGCGGGCCAGAGAATGAGAGAGGGAGAAAAGTGACCCATAAAAGACAATGTGCAGCGACAGCGGCGAAAGTAATGGCACAGGAGACAGGCGAAAGACAGGCGAAAGACAGCGAAAGCAAACGAAGCAAAACCGCTGCGAGCTGCTCTGCCTCCTCTTGCTCTGTGTGGAAGCCAAACCTTGGGCCGCGCCCTTACAAGCTACACACACGCACTGGGGCACACACACAGAGACACCTACACACACACATGCAGAGACACCTACACAGTGGGAGAGTGGTGCATTAATATGATTAGCAGCCAGGACGCAGGAAGCGAGCGAGTGCGAGTGCGAGAGCGAAAGCTAATGCCATTTCCTGGACACGGACTGCGACGTCGACAGTGACCGCGACGGCGACTGCGACGCGGACACGGGAAGGTCATTGGGCGCTGGCCGATCGCCTGCCAGCAGGCCATATGGCACCACCAGCACCGCCAGCACCACCAGCAATGCTTCAATGCTGCAGCCCACGTGCATGTGCAGGCAGCGACCGAAATACAAGATACAATATACAATATACCAGATACCAGATACCAGATACCAGATACAAGATACTTAACTAACCAAGTGGCATGTGAATTTTGTGCAGTCGCGTTGGCGTCGCTGCGGAAGTGCAGCTAAAGTAGACGCCAACGCGCAACGGCCAAAATAAAAACTAAAAAAAAAACATTTAAAAAAAAAACACATTTAAAAAATGAAATGAGGAAAGCTTGAATCACTGATTTCAACATTGATGGCATGAGTAATTATGCAAATATGGTGACTCTTTAACAAGCTAACGTTCTAGTTGCAACAATTTTTGGTAATTAAAGTGACATTAAATAATCGAATTGTTTACTTTGCCAACGCAAATAAATAGTCTGCCCCTTAAGTCGCTGAGGAGGCGATAAAAATATGAATCGCTGTGGCATGTGGCAACACTTTAGTAAAACCCATAGATAAAAATTGATTGTTTGCCAGATGTTTGGTAGATCTAATCAATCCAAATGCTGCACTAATCAAGCCCATATTGAAGTTGAATTATTGTGGCATAGTCTCTCTGACAGCCCAATCAATTTGGCAATCAATCGAGTTAAGTGAATTCCTTACAGCCGTTATTCAATTGCGTTAAAAGGTGCCTGCAACACACAAGTCGGAGCGGAGCACCTGTTATGCTGGTTGTAGCCAAAAGTATTTTTGGGCTTGTCTTGAAAACCTGAACCGTCTGCGCTCTCAAGAGGCAACATTTCTGAATAGATATGTTACTATATAGTTTATGCTATATAGCTGTAGACACAGCTATGTGCCTAAGCATTTGCACACCATTCAATTTCCCTATGCAAATCACCCGAGCACAAAGTAACAACAAATTTTTTTTCTTATTTTATTTTATTTTATTTTTTGGCTGGCATTTGCTGCCGTTGCTCTTAGACCTTGAACAAGGTGAAGTTGATTGTTGAGTTGTTGTTGCTTTTATATTTTTTTGAAGTTCAAAGTTAATTTGCGCCAAAGCAACGAAGGAAACCAAACGAAACGAACAAAAAAAAAAAAAAAAAAAAAAACGGGGGGGCGAAAGAAAAACGAAACGAAATCGTCGACGCCGCATAAACAATGCAAAGATAAAGATACAAAATCCAATTGCTGAAAAATTCACACCTCCGAGCAACTAGCGATGAAGAAGAAGCACAACAATACCAACAACAGCAACAACAACAACAACAAGAACAGCTGAATAACAAGAGACTCATGACTTGCGCACAACGTGGCGTATGCTTAATGAAAATCAGTTTTGAGCATTCTTTTGCAACGGAGCGTAGCGCGTGGAGCGTGAAGCGTGGAGGGGCAGCAGGACGGTTTGGAGCGATCAATCACAGAGGGCATCACATGAGAACAACACAAAGAACAAACTTATTTAGAAGTCTTGAGTTTGAATCGGAGTTCGATGTCGAGTGCCAGCATTGCTGGTTTTCACACCCCACAGCTACAGATACAACTACAGATACAGATTCAGATACATAGGCAAAAATGTTTGTACAAAAAAAAAAAAAAACACTTCCGCGCAGTGGGCCACGCAGCAGCACAAACAGCAATATTCGAATACCAACAAATTTAAATTTTCATTTGTTATTTGAATATGGAATATTTGAAAAGTGTGCAACAGGCGCAGAACTGCTGTTTGCCACTCTGCTCAAATGCAATTCTTCGAATAACACAAACAAAATTCAGCGAGTTTTGTCAAGCGGTTGCCACGTGTAACTTTAGTTCTTTTCCCCGTTTTGGTGGCGCCCCCTTGTTGCATGCTGCTTTAGTCGGCCCCAAACAATTTACCAGCAAACTCCGCCTAATCGTTGGTCAAAAGTGCGCTGCAATGCAGTGCGGTACGACTTGAGCTCCTGCCCCTGACACGCGCTTAACTTGCGGACAGACGAGCAGGCGGTCGCCAGAATAAAGTTGGTAAAACAGGCGACTGGCCTGCGTAACGAAAACGTTTACAGGGAAAGAGTATTATTAGCAATAAATGTTAACAAAATTGCGATTATTTATCAGCTCACATTTGGATAACTAGCTTCTAAAGAGCATTTGTATAACTAGCCATACTTAAGAATCCATAAACATGGATCCATCTACACAACCTATTGAATATTTAAGAGGAACTCAAAAGTCGATTGCTCTCTCTCTCTCTCTCTCTCTCTCTCTCACTCTCTCCCTCTCTTATGGCTAATTGCTCAGCTCCACTTAATATTTAGCCTGTTTCGCCTATCCACTTATCCAGTCGGACTCGATTTGATTTTGCAGTGCACACTGCACACGCCTCCACCCAATCTTTAACGTTGCCACAGACGATAATGGATAGTTGGAAGAGATTCTGCCAGCTGTGTGTTGCCTGACCACCCTTGACTTATTTCAAACATTTTACGTATTGCGCAATGAATGTATATGATTGTGACTGTGACTGTGACGCGACGCAGATAAATTTTGTATGTTTTTCTTTTGGTTTTGCTTCTTTTTTTTGCTGATTTTTTGTGTGTACTCGCACTGTGCCAGAGTTGACAAATTGCCGCTGATGTTAACAACAACAACAAAAATAACAGCAACAACAACAACAACAGCAACAACGCAATCATTTGACCTTATCGCTGCATTCTCTCCATGCTAACCGAATGCCCGTAACGATCATCATTTTCCAGCGTACAATTTATTGTTGCGGATTTTTTTTTGACAAATTTTCTTTGTTTTTAATAAATAACGTATAATGAGACCTTGCTATTCATTGTTGGTTTAATTTTAACAACAAAATAAAAACCATAAGTAAAAATACTAAAACAAAAATCACAGTTTTCCCATATTTAAAGCAACCTTCAGTTTGTGTTATTTTTTTCCGATTTAGGAAGCCCTGTGCTGCTGTTTTTTTTTTTTTTTTTTTTTTGTGTCCCACTCAGTTCCCCTCTCTAGTTCTGTCTTTCCATTGTTTAATTGTTATATAATTAAGATGCGCGCTATTATTATACATACTTAACTATTTTGGAGCGAACGAGAGCTGTTGTTATTTTTATACTGTTTTTTAGATGTTTTTTGGTTTTTATTCTTTTTTTCATTTACTGTCTGATTTTATGGCGCAAAAAGCGTAACACCGACAAACACAAACCTAAATCTGAAATCCGACAAAATACAAATATATAAAACCAAAGCTGCCGACGGGAGTCAGGCCCTGCCCACCGCAGCGGAAAGTCATTTTTTACTCACACACAAAAAAAAAAACCAAAAAAAAAAGAAAACAACAACAAAAACAAAACAAAAATTAACGACAGCAACACGCACAACAAAATTTTTGGATATCATTACGTTTGGGCATTTGTTATTCGGGTTTTCTAATTGCCGGGCACAGCTGTGAGCTGTAAACTGTGAGCTGTGGAGAGCTCCAAGCGTCGAGCTCCAAGCTCCGAGTTCCGAACTCTGCGAATATTCGTCTCTACCTGGTAGCTGACGCTTTTGGCTTAGGCTTCGGCTTCAGCTCGACGAGTGCTCGTCTCTTGCTGGAACTTGACTTTATTTTTACAGCCCCGGACGAGGCTCGTTAAATCACAACTCTTACGAGTGTGTGTGTGTGTGTGTGTGTGTGTGTGTTTGAGTGTGCGTATGTTTGTGTGTGTGTGTGTGTGTGTGTGAAAAAAAGCGAATGAGTTGTGGGTAGTTGAAGATGTCTACGCTGATAGCGCAGCTGTCAAATGACTGGCTTAAACTGACATTTCTCTGACTGGGCTGCAATCCAAGCAAACCAAATCAAAGTTCGAGAACAATATGAAAAAGCTCTTTGGTAACCCGAATCGCCAAGCAACACTTTACTTTCCTCAAGCTTGTCCAGCAGTGAAAGACTCTTGGTTTGCAACAGTCCTCTTCAGATTCTTCAGGCTTTAATACTCAGTACCCACAAGTGGTGTGACAGAGTATATTGGTTGAGTTCGTTTCGTTTGTAATATTATATTGTAAGCATATGTACATGATAATCATTAAACTTAAGGCATATGACTTGACTTTTGCAGGTAAATTACATACACGATCTGACAGAATTCGAATTACTTTGTGTATATCAAATATGTAGCTTGATTCCACAATATTCCAATAAAATAAATGTCCAAAAGGATAACATGTAATCTACTGTCGAAAATCGCAAATTATTATTATTCGAATTTAATATATATTTCTTATTCTTATTTATAAAAATATTGTTTATTTAATGGAATCGCGCCATGCAAATAATATTGGCAACAGTGGAATCTGGTTAATAGAAACGATCACTCGAAAATTGAGTATTTGGCTCACGGATAGAAAAATCGTACTTTGCAAATATAGCCATGTAAATATGTATTCGGGAAAGTTTGTATTTATTTATTTATCTTTCGAGATAGCTGTTCTCTTTCGTTATGGCTGTGCCTTATTTTTGGGCGTCCAGCAGTGCCACGCCCACACTATATTATAAAAGCGCAGGCAACATGCGGCTTTTAATGACCCACGTTTTTTTTTTGTGTTTTTTTTCGGGTTTCGGGTTTTTTCGGTTTTCAGTTTTCGTTGCTGGTCAAATTCGAAGAAGGCGTGAGAAGCGACTAAGCCTCGACAACAAATTCAAGTTCAATTTCAATGGTTGCTGTTGTTGTTGTCGTTGTTGTTGTTGTTGTCGCTGTTGTTGTTGTTGGTACGTGCAATGAAAGCAAAAGTTGCGTTTGGGCAATAAAAGCGCAGCGGCGCGTGACGCTAGCGCCAACGTCGACGTCGACTGCAATTCAAATGACCAAACAATGAGGGTTGAAGGGGTTTTTGGGGGTGGTTGGCATTGCGACATGTCAAAAGAGCGTAATTTATTGAACGGCAGAAAAAAATAAAACTACGCATAAATAAATAAATAAAACGACAGACAACAACAGCAACAACTTTTGCGAGCTTCCTTTACGTTTTTATTATTTGCCCGCCTCATTATTATATTCTTCTTATTTCTCTTTTATATTCATACATATACATTTTATATATATATGTATTTTTTTTTTTTTGGCAAAATAAATTAGAATTATAGACAGCAACAGCGAAGAAATGCGTAGATACAGATACAGATAGTACTGTGGATAGAGACACAGATAGAGATACATTCACAACGCCAACACATTTCCAGTTTAGCGCCAAGGAAAGCGCAATAGAAAAAAAAGGGACAGACACATAGAGAGAAAGAGAAAGAGAGCGAGAGAGAGATGGAGAGAGAGAGGGAGAGAGGGCGACAAACGACACACATATGGCTGCAATTAAGCAATTTTTGGAGCAACAACAACAACTAAAACAACAAAAGATGATATATGCGACTCGCTAGACTCACAAATTGGAATCAAGACACGACGTCAAGAACCAAAAAAAAAAAAAAAAAACCAAATGAAATGAAAAATCAACGAAAATTCGGCAATTATAAAAATGAAATACAAGTAAGAATATATTAATCTAGCCAGTGAGATGCCCTATATGCATCCATCATTCAAACATGGACTATATCAGCCTTAACTGAGCATTATATTTATGTAGCATACTTAAAAAGAGATGAAAATCGAATTTTTGATTTACATATGCTTATGATTTTCCTCTTAACTCATCTTTATGTTACAGGGTAAAAGAGTCAACAAAATAAAAAAATAATAATAGAAAACACACCAACGAAAATTCGACAATTAAAAAATAAAAGCAGACCCCAAATGAATGTTTTTTTTTTAATGTATATAGACCAATGTACATACATATGTACATACATATGTACATATAGATGTCCCCTCGTAGATAATACATTTATATGTATGTATGTATTACACAGATACATATTTAGAATCTGTCTTCTTTTGGCTGCTGGTTTTGCTGCTATTATTATTATTATTATTGTTGTTGTTGCTGTGTTTATTTTCCAACAGCAAACATCAAAAACAACAAGAACAACAACAGCACAACAAATTTAATGTGCTTCAAGGTTAGACGCAACGTTTGAGGCAAAGCAACAAGAACAACAAAGTTAATATAAAATAAAAATTTACAACAAGAACATACAACTAAATTAAAATCGTGATGAGTTTTAAACAATAAAAAAATAAGGTAAACAACAAACACTTAAAAGTAAAAAAAAGAAGAGGAATGAGAGCGAAAGAGACAGAGCGTGTGACACGCAGCAACAATAAAAGGAAATACGAGTTAAGAAGAAAGAAACACAATAAAAAAAAGCCAAAATACAAAAAAAATACTACAACAATACAAACCAAAAATCAATACGAACCTTTTCATTTCATTTTTGGCAATACCCTGTACCGATTCCAAATGTATGAGTATAATATAATCGCGCCTAGCGTGTGCAACAAACAGAAATAGTTAATTACTAGCATATTATGCATTATTCGTCTATTTTTATAATCCCATCGATCTCAGAGTTCATTAAGACTGAAACAAGACAACTTTACAAGAAACTAACTCTCATCGAGAACTAACATTTATTAAAAACTAGTTTCAATCAGATGAGATTTTGTTACAATTTTTTTTTGTATGTACAGGGTATATGTATAGCCTTGTCGACACGCTGGGATGCATCTAAAATCTTACTTATTCATTTCGTAGATAGCGTTGGTCAAATGAGAGAAATAATCGTCGCAGCTTTTCAAATTATATTCATTTCAGATGCATATTATTATTATTTTAATATTTATACAATTTATAAAAAAATTAAAAAAAAAAAACCGAATAACTAAATTAGAGTATTAGAAGTTCGTATAGACTGCCTTGAATAAAGATAGGTGTAGGCAAGGGGGTAACTTTTATTGTTATTTTATGGGGCTTTTTGGCTTGCTGGAGTTGACTTGCTTTGCTTTGCTCCGCTTGGCTTTGACAAACGGCGAACCGGTTTTTTGGCTTTTGGCTCAGCTCCGTTTGCGTTTCTGTTTCAGCTTCAAATTCTGTTTCTGTTGCTGTTGCCCGGTTTTTAGCATTTTTGGCAAATACTTTTAATGGCTTAAGTAAATCAACTGCACACACACACACACACACACACACACACGCAGAGGAAGAGGGAGAGAAAGAGAGAGAAAGAGAATTTTATTTGAGCATTCGATTTGCAGGTTTTTGGTGCCATCCGCTTCTGGGCCAAAGAAAGCGCAAGTGGGTCCAACACAGAACCCAAAAGAATAGGACAATTGCTAATAAATAGGGTTGGGATTCACGTTCGATTTTTAGTTTTAGTTTTAGTTTCAGTTGTTGTGTGTGTATTATAAATAATATGTATGTATGCGTGTGTAGTGTGTGTGTGTGTGAGAAATGTGTCTGGTTGGGTTAATTGCCTAATGAATGGAGCTACAATCGATTGTTTGTCTTGATTATGCGGGCTTTTCAATAAGGGAAGGGAGCACAAGAGGGTTAAAGGCAAGCAATGTGACAGCAATCACATGAAAAATACAACACAAAAATACCGGCTTTAATTCGTACCCGATTTCAGCCTTATGAGCTCAAAAAATTATATATAGCGATAATTACTATCAGCCTCTTTTTAATTTGTATGTTGATAAATTTTACTTAAAAACTAACTGCAAAACAATTATATTCCATATTTTTCATGCAATAATTTCCGACTAATAATGAGTTAAATATATATATATGCGATTGTCCGATCAAAATAATATTTAAGAAAAATCATGAATGAAGATTATTTTAAGGAATTCTATCATATGTGCAGAGTTAAACTATTCCTTATGTTATACAAATCAAAGGCAACAATAAGTAGGCATAGCTGCCCGATCTTGCATAATAATATTATTTAATATCGTGAAGACTGTACGGTGTACACACAAATTAAACACTCAGCCCAATAATTATTCGTACATTCTTGTCGTAAAAAAAAACGAAAAAATATTATTAAAAAAAATTAAACTAAATATTATCAAAATAAATAATTTAATATTAAATATTGGCACAGGAAAAATATTAATGTAAGGCAAAAATAATTCGTACAAAAAAAAACGGTGAAAATGTATCTTAATATCGATTGATCTATATAATGGCTATCTTCATAATGGCTTGCAAACTTTGACACAAAGTGATGACCAAGTTACTGATGTTATTAGCAGTAATACTGGCCTATTCAGCTAACAAGGCAGTTTTTATCGATTAATTTGCGTGAGTGCGAATACTTATTAGACGGACTGTACATGCATCAACAGATGTTCGTATTTCATATAGATAAAGTAGCTTTTGGTTTTGACAGTCTCGTTGTTAGTTTTGTTTTTCTCTTTACATTTAGCATCTGCATTGCTCATCTACACGTAGTGACATATCCATTTATTCATTTATTAGTTTATTTACTTGGCAGCTCGGTGACAATTTCATTGCGCTACAAATATTTCAAGCCAAAAAAAAACAACAACAACAACAACAAACAAAATAAGAAGAAACACCACAAGCGAAGCGTCGAAAAGATATTCCAAAATGCGCCTTCATAAAGTTTGACAGTTTTGTGTCGTACGAAATGTTTGACAGGCCCCAGAACAAAAATATGGATGAATGCTGAAATGGATGTGAATATGTGTGAATCAGTATGCATATTTGAAAGCGAATGGATAACTGGAATTGAGCTGGGATACGTGGCAAACGTCTGTAGCCGAAAAGTTCTTTAGATGCCTTCCACAGCACTTAACTTCACGCGTAATTTATTGTGAATGGAATAGAAAGGACTCATTAACACGCAGTATACACTCACTCACTCACTCACTCACACACACACACACTCACATACAGATGTGTACATATATTTGAAGACCATCTTTTTTAGTATATTTGTATTTTCGTAATTCGATCTACACACCTAAAATTGAGATGCTTGCTTCAAGTTCGCGATTAATCGTAATATATTCAATTCTTAATGTTCTATGCAAAAAAAGTTGAAGATGTTCTGATTTAAATACGCTTTCATATGCTAAAAGTTGTTGTTCCCAAACGACTATATATATATATATATATATATAAGAATGTATCTACGATGTATGTGTGCGATTGTGTGTGATATAAAAAAATAAAATGTACTCGAATAGAAATAAAACACATGTCGTTCACATTCAAAGTTGGAGAAACTTTAAATATACTGGAAATCATACTGAAAATGAGCATGGAAAAGGGAAGGGAATAGGCATGGGGAATGTTATTGCGACTGGAGCAAATTGGGAAAGGGCTGGCAGGTCGCCGATTCTGGTTCGGGTTCGAGCTCGAGCTGGGTGTCTGGGCTCTGCAATGTGTGGCCTCAGTTTTCGGAACATATATATATATATATATATATATATGTATATAAATTGATATATATTTATATATATACATGTACACACGCACACACACGCAAGGAGTATGTTTGGTAGTAACTGTAACTACTGCGTCTTGGGCTTGACTCCAACTGCCAACAATGGAAATCATTCATGGCACACACACACAACACACACACACACACACACACACACATAGAGGGCATAATTTTATGAAAAGAGTTTTGTGGCTCGCCCCTTTACATGCATGTGTGTGTGTGTGTGTGTGTGTGTGTGTGTGTGTGAATATGAGCACGAGTAACGGGTAGTGGATATGAGTACATATGAGCACTTTAGTACTCTATACATATGTGTGTGTGTGTTGTTACCCCTGACACCCTGCGTCCCTGTCACGCATGTTGACAACAATAACAATAACAACAACAACAACAACAACACCAACACCAACGGCAGCACCAAGAAAAAGAAGAAGCAGACGAAGAAGGAAACAACAATAAACATAGCGGGGTTGAGTTTAGTTTTAGGGTTTTTTTTGAGTTGGGGAAGGGGGTGTGGGGGTATAGCGGATGGGGTCATTTTCTATGGCATTTTCCGCATTCGCTCGCATAAATCTTAAGCCATAAAATGCGCAGCGCTGAGCACTGAGCTCTTTTCTTTTTTCCTTTTTGAAAACTGCGTGTTATGTATGTATATAGATTTGTATGTAATGGGAATAGTAATAGTAGCAGTAATAGTAAAAGTAATAGTAAAAGTGAGCGACAGACTGCAGCTTATCATCTACTTGGTGCAGAGGGTGGCTAGCAACCCCACAAAAGCAGGGGTGGTTGCTTACTTTGACAATGCCACGAAATTTGCGCATTGTTGAAAATGCTCAATAAATTAATGAATTTCAGCAAGAAGGAAAATACACAAAATGAAGGAGGAGCAACTTGAAATAAGGGAAGGGAGAAAGAGTGCGTGGGGGGGGGGGGTATACCAGGACTAGGCGTTGAAAAGCAGCCAAAGCAAAGCAAGAAGTGCGCACAGAGGCAAAACACCTGTTAACCTGTGTATATCTATATCTGTATGTGTATTTGTATGTGTATCTGTATCTGTAGATGTGTGAGTATGTGTGCGTGTGTGTGTGATGAAGAGCTGGCAAACATCGAATCCGTCTAGCTGCATGTGTGTGTGTGTGTGTGTGTGTGTCTATGTGTGTGTGCGTGCCCCATAGCAATGGCACGAGCCGCAGACAGTTGCCCGCTAGTAATTGCCACAGGCGCCCCCTTTCCATGCTCCTCGTGCGCCCCTCTTGCTGCATCCAAGAAGATGGAGCATAAGAAATTGGCAAAAAGAAACAACAACAAAACAAAACACATGAGAAAAAGTACCGCGTGGCCCATATGCAAAAGGAAAGGAATTTGAAGAATGGATTTTTTCTATATTTGTGCATTGTATATGGAGCAGAGCAACTAAATGGGAATAGGAGGGAATAAGGGAGTTGTCTGACGTTGGGTTGAAGAAAAAGAGGCAGCAGAAGCATTCGACAAGATAAACCAGTTATCCCAATTATCGAACATAATTCCAAGACAATTGCCGACTTGCAGAAAGATAAAGATGTGAAAGAAATGTGTGTGAAAAACATAAAAGGCAAACCTCAAATAACATTGACCAGCCGATCGATAACCAATCAATTCCAATATATATGATACCAGAGTCAGTAAGTGTTCTAATATTCAATTTAAAGATACAGCCAAATACAGAATATAATATTTCTGATAACGATTCGGTATCCAAAGTGAGGCTTAAATTGTGCCGATTCTGGATGGAATTTAGCTCAAGACTGAAGTTGAGAAAATGAGAATCAAAATTAAGGAGATCTACTAGGGTTCTGAATGGAATGGAATCATAAAAAATGATGATGCATAGACGATGATGATTAATATATAGACTGATATATTGGAATTATTCGTCAAATCAAGATTCCGCTGAGTCCAGGCATATATACAGATGTAACAAAGGCAATTTATTAAAGAGCTATTGGAATTGATTTTCTTTTGGGGTTGTCTTAGCTGAATGCCCCGCACTGTAAACGCGGTGCTAATGAAATCAACCATTGTCACTCAATAGGGTCCGTTTTGCAAGTGTGTGCAATTTGCATCGTACTCGAACGCGGAACAGATGGACGCTATACATATAGTCGGGGCTTTCCTCAACCACATAGCTTCAGATATCACATAAGCGTTCCATAATCAGCGGATGAGAGGGTGGGGGGCCTAGGGGTCGCTATTTAACCCAGAGGTTGGGGACAGCAATGCGATAAATGCGGCACCATGTGTGTAGAGTCACGTAGTCGTAGGAGCGGGTCCCTATGCGGTACGGCTGCTCACCTGTTGTGCGATGACGATCCGGAAGAGGCACTTGTAGAAGAAGAAGATGATGACTTGTAGGCAGGGAGATAGTGATAGATAGAGAGAGAGAGAGAGAGAGAGAGAGCGAGAGCGCAATTGAATGCGTGTGTTGGTTAAACTGTTGACTGTCTGTTGAGACTGAGTTGGGCTGTTAACCAACACTGCTCAAGGGTCCCAGGGGACTCGTTTGATTTGTGGTAAGTAGCACTTGTGGACACTAAAGCGTGACGCTGTTATAAGGCATTTTGGTAGCACTTGAGGGAGTATGTAACACTTCAAAAAAAATAGTACGATCTTTGCGATCCAGGCAGATTTATGGGTATATCTGTATATGTATAAAGATACAGTTGCTATATCGCTATATCTGTTGGAAGCGGCGCCGCGCGCGTTCCACAATAAATGTATATTTATGTGTATATATATATGTTAGAATATATTGAAACACAAACGGAACATACAATATATGTACGACGAGGGTTACTATAACAAATATGATTACGATTACGATTACGATTACGGTTACGGATACGGATACGGATACGAGTAGGTGTTGGTATTGTTGTCTGGGTGTTAACGGGCGTAGAAAAACTCAATTCAGCATTTTTCGGGTGCGCTTTTTGTAAGTGTTTTATTTATTTATTTTGTATTTTGTATTTTTTATTTATTTTTTTCTTATTTTCAGTTTCAGAGTTGCTCACGCGACGAAACCAACACGTTGAATAAAAGTTCGGGCGAATTTCAAATTCGCTTAAAGCCAATAAGTCAGTCGACGTCGACCGAACAGCGGTGGCGACGCCAGCAGAGGCAGCGCGTTCTAACGCGAGAGAACAAAACGAAACGGAACGACAGACGAGAGACGAGAGACGACAGACGACGACTACGACGACGACGACGACGAAACGAGCTAAAGCCAAATGTAAAGGCGCGGCCCGCCCGTTTGTTGTTGTTGTTGTTTTTGTTATTGTTATTGTTATAGTTGGTGCTGCTGCTGTTTGCTGCTGGCGTTCTA
The DNA here is from genome assembly GCA_035043025.1 of Drosophila villosipedis. NCBI lineage: Eukaryota > Metazoa > Arthropoda > Insecta > Diptera > Drosophilidae > Drosophila > Drosophila villosipedis. Next base: position 13,898,395 of record JAWNNF010000024.1, on the reverse strand, counting down.
AGCTCGGGGCAACAACAATAACCGCCACAATAAAAAATCTAATAAGAACCTCGTCGGCTGTCGACCGCTCGCGCTCGCGCTCGCTCGCTCTCACTCACTTAGTCGCTCGCATGTTAGCATGTTCGTTCGTTCGCGAGTTTCTTGTGCTTGGCTTTGGTGGTGGGCGACGCGCTGAGAAGGCAGCGGGCGGCGTTGCGCTCAAGTCTGGTACAGGCAAAGCACTAAAATTCGACGAGGCGACAGTCCGACCGACTGGCCGACTGCTGAAGCGGAACGCTGAAAAACGGAACAGCCACCGCACGGCAAACAAATAAACAAACGCAGCCGCAAACATCGACCCAGTGACGGCGGCAAGGGCCAGCAATAGTCACGAAGGCTGCTCCGGCCCACAGAGACCCACAGCGACAGCAGCGTCGACGCCACTGGACAAACGTCAAATGTAAGCAGAGGAATGCCACGGAATTGAAATGTATCAAGAAAAAAAAACAAAAACAAAAAAAAAACCAACTAGAAATAAAACAATAAAAAGCTTAAAATGTTGGCGTTTGTTTGGTTTGCATTGGATCAAAAGCTAGCGGACTTTGCATATGTACAAATATACATTTGTCATACAAATATATCTGAGCACACACATACATACATAACAAAATGCATAAGTTCAAGTTCATATGTGAAGAGATAAAGTATTCATTATTAATGCATACTAATATTAATTCACCAAAACACATCCGTCAATACCTTCAATAGTAAGTCGAATGAATTAGATATTTTAGAGTATTCACATTCAATTACCCTAAATTTCCGATTCTCAAACATTTTTAATGCACAACAAAAAAAACATATTTCACTTAAGAGCACTTAGTCTATGTAATAAAATACAAAAGACATTCAATAATTAATTTTTAATATTATGAGAAAATAACAGTTGCCGAAAATGTACTCGGAAGCGAGTCTTTCTCAAACTACTCTTCACAAAAAAAAATAATAAATAAATAAATAAATAAATGGAAATGAGTTGCGTGTCAATGTAAATTTTGGGGTGAAACGATTTGGCAGTGGAACAAGCATTTCAAATGCAGCGACAGTGGCGCCATGACCTTAAAGCTGACTTTAATTTGTAATCATCAAACGGGGCAGGCAAACAATTATTGCAGAACCAAATAAGTGTTGCTAAACTAAATGTTGCACATTCAAATACATGCAAACATATGTACATACTTAATTACATACATACTAAATACATGTTTGCAATTGCAAAAACGATAAGGCAATTGAAACATACTGAATTATTGCATAAACAGCAACAGCAACAGCAACAACAACAACAACAAAAGGTAGCACCAGCAGCAGCAGCAAAAACAAGGGAAGGAGGGCAACAAGCGATTAGAATTTGTCGCCAACTTCTGATAAGAGGTAAACACGCTTATCAGCGGGACAGCAAAACAAGGCAGACGAAGGGACGGCGGTGTCGTTAACGGGCCCATGGGCGATCATGCCAATGCTGAAAAGAGTGAGCAAATATACACTCGCACACATACACACACACACACACACTCACACACACACGCACACATGCGTATTTTAAATGTTGTAGGCAGTCGACAATCAATCAAATGTTCTGATTTATTCCTCAAAGCGCACCAAAGAACTACATTTTTGAGTTAATAAAAAATAAAAAACACACACGCACATAAGCATGCACATATATGCGTATGTGTGTATGTGTGTGTGTGTATGCATGCATGTATGCTAAGTGGACGTGGACTTTCAGGGGAGGCAGCCGGCGAAGAGCCGGTAACGGCAACAAACACAAAACAGAAGAACAGCATAACAACAACAAAACTGGTGAAAAAAAAAACAAATTAAACAATAACAAAGAGCGGGGCTCGTGACTAGAGAGCAAAAGCAAAAGCAAGAGCAGCAATAACAGCAACAGCAGCAGCAACAACAACAACAGCTAATGACAACCGGCTGTGTTTCGGTTTCGGTTTCGCTAGAATTTCAGTTCCACTGTTCCTACGCTTGTTTGTCCCACTCACGCGACGACGGGCAGTCGTCATGCGGCCCATTTGAGAGTATCCTAAATTTAGTCACAACGTTTGTAACACCAAGCAGCAGCAGGCTGCTAGCCAACTGCATTTTAAATTCTCAACAGTGCAAAATAACTCCGCAGAGATCGACTTACCACTGTGGATCTATATATTTATTATTTACTCATCTCAACTCAACATAAATCACATTCTTACTGCATGCATTGCTGTTAATATTCAGATAACATAAGCAAAAAAAAATGACGAAAATCAAAGAGTATATCAAATCAAAACGCTATTGATAATTACGTTTTCATTTTCATTGATGCTGCTGCTTCGCTTTTACTCTGCCTCAGCTGCACACGTTAAGTGGGAGAGAAATATAGAGAGAAATTGGCGCTGCAGCGAACAGACACCGGCGGCAGAGCAACACATTTTGTTTCGTTCACGGTCCGTTTCCAGTGTTCCAAGGCCGTCGTTTGACGCGACGACGGGTTCGGCTATCGGTTCGGGTTCGCCAAGTGAATGTTCAGAATCTATTTTTAGGCAACACATCACGTCATGCCGTTTTGCCATACGTTGGCAATGTCGTGATCTCATCGCTGATTGGCCAGACGCAACGGATGGGCTATAACAAAAATCGGCTAGCGACGACAACAACAAGGCAGCGAAAAGCACAAAGCACACACAACAAAAACATAACACAAAAAGTTCTATGTCGCCGGCGTCGTTGTCGCTTTCGGCTTCTAATAGCGAATTTATAAAGGAATAAAATGAACATTATAAAAGGCAGCAGCAGCGGCAGTGGCAGCGAGAACAGCAGTAACAACAACTGAATAGCAAAAGCAAAAATATGGAAATTGTGCAGCGACGTCAACGTCAACGTCAACGCCAACTTCGACGCCGACGCACAAAGCGTGCCAAAACGTAAACAGCCCACAAATTGCAAAGGAGGACGCGACGACCAGCAGCGGCTGCTGTTCGCCTGCTAATGCGTTCCCAGTACAAATCATACACGCACACAAACAGGTGGCAATTTTGTAGCTAGTCAGTCAGCCAGCAAGTCAGTCTTTTGTTTGTTTGTTTGTTTGTTTGCTTGCTTGTTTGTTGTTGGCGTCGCACTCCCTGCCCAAAACGCATTCATAACTGAAAATGTTTCTGTTAATGAAATGCAAAAACGTGTTATGTAAAGAATAGCAACAGCAACAAATGACAAGTAATTTTAATAGCAATTGCTTTGCACTTATGCATATCTATGAATATGCATTCATATGTATGAATGTGTGTGCATATATATATATATATATATATATATATATATATATATATATATATATATATATATATGTGTGTGTGTGTGTGTGTAATATGCACATGCAAATAAAAATTTATCGTTGTGAACTAACAAAAACCATAAAAAATATGAACACCATGCAAGGGATTTGTATCTAATAAACGAATCATAAATACGCTTAAAAAATTCTTTTTGGGAACGTTAAATATATTTACATTTATATGTATTTTATATATATATATATATATATATATATATATATATTAATACTATGTATTTTACTACACATAAGTTGATATCTTCCTGAACCTAAATATTGCAATTCATCAACCATTTCTATAAGATAAACTTAAGTTATGTGAAAAAGCTATTCTTCATCTTCTTCTTATTGCAATGGTTAATTATTATTATTATTAATATACTTCTTTTTTTTCTATGACACATCAACTTAGCTTATAACTAACTTAGACTAGCACCTATTACTACTACACTTTGTTATTTTTTTTTATATATATTTAATTTGTTTTTGTTCTATTGAAAGAAATGACAAAACGTATTTTGAAATCGTTAAATTAATATCACATAGGATTGGTAAATTGACTAAAGTCATCGCATTAGTTTGTTTTTCGCAAATGCTTAATGCATCGGGCAGTGGACATTCCTCACTGGGAGGGTATTAAAGCGTTTGTGGGTCGCCTTTGATGCGCCTAACAGTAGGCAGCACTGACAGCTGCCCCTCGCAGCTTGCACCCCTTGCAGGCCCATCGGATTGTCGCTAAATAGGCGACTATAAATTTTAATGGCTTTTGTTTGTTACTCATAAGCCCGGCACCCTGCATGTCCCCCCACCACCTCCCCTAACCCCTCCACTCGTCTCTTGCTCGATCAGTTTGGTTCGGAACGATTCGTTTTGCGTCGTTTCGTTTCAGTTGCACGGCATTGCAATAAATTGTCAGCTATATTCATCTATCTGTACATGTACTTATATAATATTTCTATACCTAAATATATATATATATATATATATGTATATATATATGTATATATGTATTGTGCATGCGTAGTAAAATGACTTTGTGGTCAATAATTAGTTATAAATTGAAATAGTATCACATAATATGCAAGCTGAAATTCAAATAATAATAATAATAATAAATTAGCTATTATTTTAGATAAGTGCCACATTTGCATATATTGATCTGTTCGATCCCATCTGCGTATCAAGTTTTGTTCAGCTGAAAATGGCTCATCTACACACAGTTTGTAATATTGTTAGATGACTGCAACCGGATTCCGGAAATGCCAAATAAACCTATTTAATGCAATGTGCATTCCTCTTGAGGATCTTTCCACGATTAGTGCACAAAATCGACTAAAACATTATATTAAGGAACCATGAAATTTCAATTGATTTATCTATGAGTAAGATCTGGCTTAGATCACTGGCTAAGCCTGAATAAATATTTGTGTCTTAAGATGCCAGGGATATGAATTTATATATATACTTAGATCATTTTATTAATTTTAGCCTGCCTAAACAAGCTCTTTAAATAAGCATAGCCAAAATAAATCGATATATATATATATATATATATATAAATATTATATATATATCTATTGGAATGCTAGAATTGTCTAGCCAACTAACAATGGCTGTGACCCAGCCCAGTTCAGTTCCAAGTCGAATCTAACAACAGTGGAGCCCAGCTGGAGAGAACACACACGATGTCGACGTGTTGACAAACAATTTTGTGATGTCAGCTTGGTGGGGATTTTGGGACGGAGGACGGTGGACGGATGATGGAGGATGGAGGGATTAGGTATGCGCAGTGTGGACAGTGTCAAGCTGCCGAAATTTTTGACAGATCACCGTGTCAACGGTTGTCGTTGTTTTTGCTGTTGCTGCTGCTGTTGTTTGTTATTGTGTGTGTGGTTGTTGTTGCCATTTGTCATTTGTTGTTGTTGTTGAACTGAGCTTGTTGTTTACATTGGAAGCCAATTTGTTGCTTGTTGTTGCTCATGGAACAAAGACAAACAGCGATCACAGTGATCTGCGCTATCAGAGCTACCAAATTGCGCCGTCCTTTGGCCAAAACAAAACTGTCCAGTTACAGGTTGTTGTTGTTTAAGTTGAAGTTTAAGTTTGGGGCATGCCAAAAGCGATCTTAAATAATCCGAGATTCTTTTCATACTTGTTGGTGAATTTCAACTAACGCTAAAGTGATATTTTCACGGCTGTCTGCTTCGGGCCGTTGACCACCTGCTTTAGGGTCTGCCTTCTTTTTTTTTTTTTTTGATTTGGATACCCTATACCCATTCCAGATGGCAAATTAACTGATTGATTCATCTAGGTTACAATAAGATCTGGAGGCTGGCAGACGCTAAATATTGGTTGCCGATCGAATCTCGGATTTATATGACTTAACTTCAGATGGGTTTTCGATAAACCTTCGTAAACTTCTAATTAATTATTGAGAAAACTTGGTAAACCTTTGAGAGCTGGCACAAGCAACGTTTTTTGTCTTAAGTTTTCCATTGTCACATTTATTTAGCCTAGTCAATGGCTAATAATTCAAAACGCTGACTATTGCAGTTGGTCAGATTCAATTTAATATGTAAATTCTTGAGATGAAATTCATATCGTTTATCGATAACAAGAAAACTACGGGTACAGGGTATCTTTTAGTTGAGCACTTGCCACTGTTCTTACTTAATTTCGTTAAGTGGGTTTTCGTTTTCCGCATGCCAATCGCTAACAGGTACCTGAAAAGGGGGAGGGGCAGAGGAGGGGGGTGGTTTGTGGGTAGCACGGAGTCAGGGGCAGCATAAGCGATAGAAATTGAAAAGCAATGTTCCACAGATTAACACATTGTCGAGCGATAAGGCGACAATTGGACAAAACGACAAATCGACAATGCGACAAAGCGACAAAGCGGCAAACGAGCCATGGCTTTGGGCCATTGTTTGTCAATAGAGTCGCTGCGGGTTGACTCGGGTTAAATGACACAACCGATGGCCAACCTGTCCAAGCCAAGTATTATATTATTGATTATTATATTAGATCTCGATGAATGTGAATGCCGATGCGAGAATAGTCAAATCGAAATCTAAGGTGGGAAACGCATTAATCACAGCGATTAGCTTGTCAGCAAACGAATCTAGTCGCATCCAATTCAAAGTTGGAATTTGTTATGCTAATGTGATCTTAAATTAAATATATGCGAGACTAGCTAACAGCACTGATCGGCTTACAAATCAAACGCCAAATGAAGACATCGAGCCATCGAGCCATCGAGCCATCAAACCATCGTGCGACTCGTCAAGGGTTCATGATTGGATGATGATGTACCATGTTAAAATTGGCACAATGTGCCACATTGTATGCCACAAAGTATATATGGATTCGTTCCTCTTTTCCCCGACACCGTGTTCCCCTTCCCCTTCCCCTTCCCCTTCACCACATCTCCATCTCCATGGAAAGATGCACGCGACGTTTTTATGGCACATGCAAAGCCATAAAATGCGAATTGAGTGAAAGAGGGTGAAAGCAATGCGATGACTACGCCAAACTATGTATAGAATATCTATTACGAATAGCCAGGAAATTACATAGACCACTCAACAACATTGTTGGGTTATAGTGCTTAAAGCGCCACCTGCCGCCGCTTGCATGCAGCTGTCAACTGCAGTTTGGCCGCTCAGTTTATACAAATCGCCTGACTTTCTACTCAGATAGTGCATACGAAATGCTGACCCATACACAACTATTTTTATTGCTTAGCTTGCCTATTCCGCGAACTTTCAGATACATGTGTACACATATATATACATATATATATATGCAAGAACGGCATGATGCACATTTCCACTATATGGTGACTAAGTTGGACGCATTTCGACTCTTAACGGTTTTCCTTGTACGCTATTTCAACTGCACACAAAAGTTACTCTATATATATATATATATATATATATATATACTAAATGTACCTATTCGATCCACAAGCCAGTTATATTTCACAAATTTCTGTGATTGTAAACTGCTTACATAGTCAATTAAATCTCAGACTTAACCTTATTCTCCGCACTCGTTACTTGTACTCGGTTTTTATTTATCAACGCTCTCATCTTCATCGATTAGAATTCAGAATCGTGATCGGTATATGAGAACATATACTCCAAAGTTGAAGTCTCTTATAGTCTCTGAGATTAGTTAATTCATATACCCAGTTGTTGATGATCAAGGATATTTATGCCTTATCGAATCGTAGGTGCTGCCATCTGCCTGTTATATACTTTGCCACAAATTCATTGTACCCCTGTTTTTTTTTTTAATTTTTAGGCTCATTCCATCTGCGGATACTTGAATTTAAGAAACGCGGATGGATATATTTCATGCATATCTATTTTTAAATATTTTTTTTTGGATCAGATGTTATCAGAGTATTCCGCAGTCAGTTAAGCTCGAGTGGAACTTGCTCACTGTTTTCTTAAACAAAAAATATACGTAAAATTCAAGGTGCCAATGTGTATCGGACTACCATAAAAAAGATTGGAAAAATATAGGAATCTTTACGCACTAGGATCGGAATCGGGACCTATATTCGTTCCGGTTTCACATCCTGTTTCTGAGTCAAATGAATGAATGACAAATAATGGTTGTCTATGTTGAAGAGCTAGACTTGTTCTTGGGTTCTACTAGATATACACACTTTCACTGTCACACGATAACATCGTGTATCGGATACATAATTACCTCAGCCACTCGTTCGTTTACCTTCTCGCCAAATGTCACGCAAATGTACTCGTTACTTCTTCTTGTTAGTCGCTTGTATTTTTCGGAGGGGGTCGCTCGCTGATCTTCACTCCCCTCCACTCACTTTGCCGGACTTGTCTGCCATTAAAAACTCATTTGGGGGCATGCAACCTTCCCACTTAATAATGGCTAACTTGCTGTTGTTTTGTTTTCTATTTTTCTACAAGCCTGCGTCCCACACACAACCACTGCGATAAGAGCCACTTGCGCCGTTTTTTTTTCATGCGGTTGATAGTTGGTGGTTGGTGGTGGAGCGTTCGGGGCTGAGGGTGGCCAGGTGTTTATAGTATCAGCGCCACAAATTAAATCACTGAACATTCCCATTCATAATGCCATCCGTTGAGTTTCCATATCGCAATTCAGTGTTGCGCTGCGTTGACCCTTATTGATTATGATTACGCGGAAATTTCTAGGAAAAGCGGACACGGAAAGCTCAATCCAACTGACCAAGTGCAATAAATGTGAGAACAGCAATAACAACTCATCTCAATGGCAATGCAAACATTATTGTCTGTGGGCGGCAGCAGCAACACTCCACTAAAACGCAACCGCCTTGCCCCCAGCTCAAGCTGCATGCCCCACTCGAAGAGAAAGAACGGCTGGGCTGCTCTTGGATTACAGTACTTTTTTATACCGCTGTTTGGTTTTCATGGAAAAAAAATGGCGTTGCTTCAACTGGATCGATAACACGAGAAACAAACGCCAGCTCCTCATCGAGGGAGCCGCCAGAGGAGCCGCCAAGGGCGCATGTCAGACAGTCAGACAGTCAGACAGTCTGAGAGTCAGTCAGCCAGTTAGTCACTCAGTCAATCAGTCAGTTAGTCGCCAGTTTCGTCGCCCTTTATAAACTTCAATTACAGCTTTAGCGCCACGAAAGCCAACAGACAGGCAACAACAGCAACAACAACTTCAACTAGAACAAACAACAACATAACGATTTGGGCAAACAGCGCGAACAACTGCAACTGGTGACCCAGTTCCCTTCGTTTTCCTAGGTATATATATATATATATATATATATATCTTTTCTTTTTTTTTTTTTGGCCAAGCTTTTCTCGCAGCGCGCATTTCATTTTTTGGTAACATGCGAAGCACTTAAGTGATGGCTTGGATATGAACTTAGCCAAAGATTAACCCCATCTCAAGCCATAGACAAACTATAATAATACAGTTCATTGCCCAAGCAGCAAGCGAAGCTGACTGCTCCTCAAAGAAATCAACAGGCTTCAAAATAATATTCCCAACACGAGATAGATCGGCTTTCTACGAGACTTGGCCAGTAACACTGATCTGGGTAGATCGGTGAATGGGATGGGTGTCATCTCTTTCGCTCTCCTGCTGCGTACTATCTGCTATATGTTGGCTAGAAAAACATCATCAAATTGTATCTTTAGTTTGTATATTGTATAATTTGTTCATCCCTTACGACTGTTTTGTATAATATTTTATATACTTAATGAATCTTAGCGCTGTTGATTAACGCCTTGAGTCGTTCAATCTGCCGCTAACTAATGTGTAACCAGCTTTTGCTTGCCACAACTGTCTGTCTTTCTCTAGCGAGCTTAGACGGGGTGAGAGTAGGGAAGGGGTGGGGGGAGGGGGATTACACGTACTACCCCCAAAAGCGTCGAGGTCGGTTTGCAAAGAGCAGATGACTGCGGTTCTACGGTTCTACGGTTCTGCACGCAACACGAAAACTTTCTTCAACATTTTTCGTCGCCCGCTTTTACGATACGAAATTACGATTGTATAATAAAGCGGAAGGCGGGCAAACAGGCGGACAGTCAACACGGAGGGGGGATGGTGGGTGTGGGGGTGTTCGGGTGGATGAAGCAGGAGCTGTCGCTATATCCCCAAGCCAAGTGGGCCGCCATTTTGTGTGCAGACTGTTGGCGCCAGTTTTATGTACTCGAAAAGCAACACGCGTTTCAACTCCGAGGACGACGACGACGACGACGACGACGACGACGACGACGAAGACTGTCGACTGCGGATGTGCCGGCGACGCCAGCGCTGGACTAGGACATAAACTCATTTATTGTGTGGGGCGTAGGTAGTTGGACTGGACAGAGGCGTACGACTGCACCGAATTGGTGATGGTGTGCGCTGGCTATGGTGTGGACGAGTGGCGGAATGGAGGAGTGGGGAGGCGGGGTGCCGTTGGTCGCCAGCCGGGCGTGTGCTACGCAATTAATTCAAACACTCGAAGGACGGCACAGGACATTTCCATTTCCATTACTATTCGCTGCGCGCCGCCTGTCGCCTTTTCATTAAAGGTAGCAGCAACAGCTACAACAACAGCAACAACAACAGCAACAGCAAACAGCAACAAAAAAACAAAACGAAAATAAACCAATTTTTTTTTTTGCTTTTTCATTTTATTGTTTGCCGATTTTCGAGACGTCCAACACCCACCATCACAAACAATTTGGCCCATCACCTCAGCCATCCCCTCCCCAGCAACACTGGTGCCGCGGAGGGTGGGAGATTTGTGTCGCATATTTGCGTATGTGATTTGGACCTCCTCGGCATGTGGCTAATGGCGTCAAGAAATGCGTGGGATGCCACTTAAAAGCCAAGCAGTCCTAGTTCCAACCCCACCCCGCTGCTTGCCTCCCCCATCCACTAGCCCCTAGTCCCTTCACCCAATTTCCCCTCTCGCGGACCGGCCGCGTACGAAACGGGGTCTCAAGTCCAAGCAGATCGGCCCGTTTGATATTCGCCGAGACACAGACAACGCATAAGACACACATCTCAGCAAATGTATGTTCATATATTATTTTTTTTATATATACTTATGTATATTCGTGTGAGCATGTTTGCCATATAAAGAGAAGCTCTCAACATTTTATACGTACGCGTTCAAATGTAGCTGGGAATTGTACTTGCTGCTTGAAGCAGCTGATAAGGCTGAAATACTTTACGGTCTGCTTACAGTGGTGTAGCAAAGGGGGAGAGGGGAGGCGGGGAGGGCTTGTGCCACAGTTGAGGACCTGCCCACGAATCTGTGTGCTCCCGGTAACTAGTAGTCCACTATTTGTCGCATTACTTCGATTACTTTCAGTCGAGTTGCAAGCCCCCTTTTTGCGGGGCGGCCATGTTCGCATGCGTTGTTTTTGTAACAACTCTGGAATGTTCTCAATTAAAATGAATCATATCCTCAACCTATAACTGAACTTTAAATTAAATAAAGATTACATTTGTGCACAGGCAGAAACAGCTGGGTCGACAACGACAACAGCGATGGTGACTTAAGATGACTGGATTGTAATTAAACTAAGAGAAAGTCTGGCATATATATTAGCCGAGTAAGCCAACCACAAAAAGAAGATAATATTTCGATTTAGGATTTGTGCATTTTGAGGCAAATTTAATTTACTTACTGCATACCTAATATTTGAGTAGCTGGCATAACTAAAAGATACATGGGATAACACTAAAGTGCTGCAGATTTTACTGAGAATAGATATATCTAATAGATATTTCTCTTACTCAAATGAGCGAGGTAACTAAAAGTAACTTTGGCCAACGGAAAAGTTCTGCAAAATTACGTTAAAGATATTTGTGTCCCTAGCTGAAAGATAATAGTGCCTAGATAGACGTAAATTGTTTAACTGGAAGATACTTGAGATAACCGAAAGAATGAAAGATGCTAGGGTTGAATGGGAGATGCTAAACTATCTTGAAGTAACTTGGCTGACTGGCAGATACTTATCAGCTTAGGCATGGATAATTTTTAAATTTCCAGCTAAAAGCATGCAAATCTGTCCAGAATGCCTTTCAGCAGCTTCTGCCGCAACTAGTTGCGACTAAACTGTGCCCAGTCAGCTCTTTGAGCAACCCATTTCCACATTCCACTATTGACTAAGACACTATGTAAATGACGGCTGACTGAGAAAAACCTTACAACTCTGGCAGCTTGCTAGAAGCGGAAGTTATAAGTCAGAGGTTGGCCACAGCAAACACAGTCAAGGCGAAACCCATATAAATTACTCAAGATTAACTACGGGATTGGAAACATGGATTGTATGCTGAGTGATAATAGATCCGTGAGTCAGTTCTGTGCCAATCTAGTCGATCTGGATAATCATTTATCTGGTATGCAACAAATTACACACGATCCCGGCAGACTTAGTTCAAATGCATGCGTCTGTAGACGATGTTATTGTATCTCTGGGCAATTGGACTTGGAATCAGTGGTCTCTGAAGGGAGTGACTGTGACTCATATATTCATCAGAGGATCATTGTTGAAAATAAGACTGTGAAAATAAACTAATTAAGTGTAAACAAGAAGCCAACAATTTATGCATGAGTCAGTAATCTCAAAACTACTCTACATCTGCGCAAATATATATTTATATATATATATGATATATGCATAGGATATAATAATGCAATCTAGTTGGAATAGAGTTTTGATAGACTGACTCACCGACCAGTTGGCTCCACCCATCGCAAAACGTATTGGCCAATGGGATTGACAGCGATCTCTCACGCGTCGCGATCAGCCGACGATGACCGACTATTGACGAGCGTCTGTCGTTTGTCATTTGTCGTGTGTCGCTCGGCTAACGATGTGAAGTCATTTGTTGAAAATAGCAATAATTACTTAATTCAATTAACTAATAAATTCAAGATACTTGCTCGCGATCACCGCAACAACAATAACTACTTGCAGCAATAAATTATAAGCGTCCCATTTAGATAGCATAACCAAAACAAATGCTCAGTTGTAATTGCTAATTATAACTGAGCATTGGGCCCACACGTAAGTCGTGACCATAGATCCCACTATTACCTCCCCATCCCCTCCCATGGCCCTTGTAACCGGCGGATCTATGGATTCTCGCATTGGTTGTGATATGGATTGGAGCACACGACACTTATCGCTGACCAATGACAGCGAAGTTGATATTTGCGATTCACTCGCCAACTGCCCCCCCCCCCCCCCCCCAACTGTTTGGAAGGGGCAACCGTGGTCAGAGGGGTGATCGCTTTGATTGTTGGGGGCAACCAGAGGCTACATACAAAGTCCATGTCGATTAGATTGCTGGGTATTAAATCATAATTGTATTTTCTAATAGTTGACTTGGGCATTTTCCATGCTGTGTCATTCTACCGAAATGCCATTCTCGTCAGACACGCCGTATACTTAATTTTGAGCACACTCAACATGTAGAATAATAATAATAATAATAATTAGCAGGAGAAGAAGACGCAGACGTAGCCCAACAAAAACTTAACTTTTTTCATTTTATCTCAATTGTTTTAAAACCAAAAAAAAAAATTCTACAGAACTTTGAACGGGATTTTCGAACAAACAGCTTGCAGCTAAGCATACAATTTAGGATTACGACTTATGATGTTCCTCTTGAAGTACAGGTTCCCTTCTAAACAATGCATTGTAAATTGAACTTGAACAAAAACCTGCAACAAGTAATTCAGATGCGCAAACAATCTACAGAAAAACCAATAAGTCGAGTTCGAGTTCAAGGATTGAATGACATTGAGCATCGCAGATCCCATTGAGCACAACTATTCTTTATCAGCATCATTTGTTGAGTCATTTGTGTGCCTGCTTGTAATAGTTTTAGATCTGTCTTGATAAGACTTGGAATGTATTCGTTATATTTGCTCAGGCAGTTTATGTGGCGAAGCTGGACAGATCGAATCACGATACTATAATATCACTATATATAATATAATTATATATATAATATCAATATATATATCAGCCACAAGAAAGATAAGTTCTGTGGTGAAAACTTTCCATAACTTTGTCAAAACTGAACCGATTCTTGATCTCTACATGAATACAGCACTTTATATCAAAGTCATGATCAATTTTAGCTTGCATAAAACTGAATGTGGAATTATTTAGTATGCAGATAGATTCCGGTCTGCGAGTGTATTTAATCGTCGTCGAGTGCCTTCGACAGCTTTCTTGTGCAAATTGGTATGGTTTGGCACTCGTTGCCAAAAGTAGTTCGGTATATATTAGTAGACTAAAGCAAAATCTAGAAACTTTCTCGACAGCTAATGGGTTTCATGTATGTACATGTGAATGTATGTGCACGATGCAAACACGTTTTGGCGAGCGAAATTTACGTATTGTATAAATTTGTTGCGATATTTCGAGCTTCTAAAACACCCACGCAACAAGATCTGCCTTTAAGGCGATGCAAATGAGTTTTGAGTTTTGTTTTAACGATTTCAAATCGCAAATATGAGGAGAAACAACAATCAATATTTTGGAGGTTTTTAAAAAAAATCAATTTCACAAAAAATACATTAAAAAAAGATCTAAGCTGATTATTTGTTGTTTCGTTTTTTTTTTTGTTGTTTTGTTTTTGGTAATTTTTCGGGCTTTTATCTTTGCTGTGCACATAGAAATTGTTGAAAAGAGGAAAAAAATCAGCAAGAAAAGACAAATTATAATTTATATGCAAATTCAAATATTTTGTGATTAAACTGTTTTGATTTTTTCATTAGCACCACGCCCCCCTCTCCACACCGAATGAGTCTTTGGCCGTTGTCAACGGCATCAACGGCAACAGTGCCCAGCGGCTGGCATGGTCTTGGCCAAAAGCCGTTCAACAGTTGGCAGCTCTGTTTTTAATTAAGCTCATTTGCATGTGAATGGTCCCTGCTTGAAGGCAGCCCCGATCCCCCGATCCCCCGACCCCCTTCCCCCTCTTGCCACACAGCGCAGTACAGTCTCATTCTCAGGCAATACGGACGCTGGTTTTATGTTACTCTAAGCTAAAAGGGGAGCAGTGACAAAGGTCGGTGAGGGGTCTGAGGGGTGGGATGGGGGGCTAAGGTGCGCCGTAGGGGTTGCGGTGAGTCGAAGCAGGGGGAAGGAGTGTGCGTGGAGGGAGGGCGGTGTTGTGTTATGTGCGTTAAAAAACGAACAGCTTTGAATTGCTAATAAGCCAAGTTATTTGCGCATGAGTCAACGGAGCGTCGTCAATAATATCCATGACACCCGCTTAGTTTGACAATTATTTATAGAAGCATTCGCATATCTGTGCTAGCCAGTGTGTGTGCGTGTGTGTGTGTGTGTGTGTGTACACTTGTTTGATCTTTCAGTTAGTGCGATAGCCAATTGCCAATTCAATTACAATTAAAAAACAAAACAAAAAAAACAAACAAACAAACAATTTCGCCCGGCTACAAGTGTATGCATCAACTATATACATATCTATCGTGTGGTTATCGATGTCTCAACACTCCCTTGAGGCTGACAATCAGCACCTACCACCTTCCCCTGCCACTGCCCCTGGCGCTGCCACTGCACCACCATCGTACAGCAGCTCTATTCATTTACTCATCAGTCTAGGCTGGCAGCTATTAATAGCTGCGACAACTGAATCTCCAGCCAATCAGTCTGCGCTGCCAGCAGCATCGTCGCTAGCTTGGTTCGAGCCACTCTGTTGACTCTTTAACTACTGACTGAATGCTGACGCATGCAGCGCGCTGACTGCGCAGTCACAGCAAGATACAACAACATTACTCACAATATGCTGAGAATCTCTGCTCTGCTCAGCTCAGTCGAAGGTTATCACAGCGAGTGCCTAACATATCTGACTTTATTAGATGTGGGCGGCTCTGTAATAAGGTTTTACTTAACTAACAGGTGTCTCTTGATCACCTACTTCTACCGACTGCTACTGACTACAACACAATCTTATCGATCATAAGTTGTATAAGGCTCATTAAAGTCTTACCTCGTTGTTGCATGGTTGTTCACGTTCATATGGCGATCTTTGAAGCAGCAAGCTGTCGCTCATGTTTGATGACCTTGAATGTGCTTTAATCGACTTGCAATTTTCGATTATTATCGATTTCCTAGCCTCCTAGTGAAAATATCTCAAAATATCACAATTTTGTCTTAAATCTCTAGCTTTTGAATTGCATGGGACAAAACAATATACTCTAATACCTTCAGCATTAGAGTATACAAATTTAATGCGAATTTCGTAAAAAATAGCAAAATAAAACCCACAAAAAAAGAAGCGAAATGCCATAGAAAACATTTTGCATATTATACACTATTCTTTAGCCGTCGCACACTCTTCATCTATTTATCTAGCTATCTTTCTATCTCTCTCTATTTGCCTTCCCTCTCTCTCTTTCTCTCTCTCTCTCTGTCTGTATCTTTCGCTGTCCATTTTTGGCACATTTGCGGCTCCAGCGAGTCGCGCATTGTGCAGGAATTAGTCAGGAAATTAATTAATCAAAACTTTAGCGAGAGCAACAACAAAACAACAGCAAAAACAACAATAACAATGAGTGCCAGCATCGCTGGCAACAATAATAAAAAAAAAACATGTTGAAGCACACAAATATATTTGGGGGCATGATCGACTTGCACGTACCCTATCTATAGGAAGCTATAATTTTGTGGAATGCAATAATGTCAAGAACATAATGTTGAATATTCTAAGCCAAAGTGTACAATTAAATACTGGTATTAAATGAAAAGAAAACCATGTAAAACATTATTAAAGCTCACAGTATAATCGCATCGTAAGCAAAAGAAAATCATTTTACTATCAAAAATATAATAAATTCTTGCTGCAAGCACAAAACTTGTCGAAACTTTTCGGGGCTAAAGGGTATGAGGAGAGCAGCACCGAGCGCAAAAATAAATGACGATGCTCTACAATTTGTTGCCTGTCATTTGTTTGTTTTGTATGTGTGCCGCACTCCGCACTCCGCACCTCTCCTCCCATCCCATCCCTCCCATCGAAGTGTAGACCATGCCCTGACCCAGGCAGCTTTTTATTATTGTTTAATTTGTTGCGCTTGTTCTTGTTGTTGTCGGAATAGTTCTGGCCTTAGACAAACATACAAACATATATTGTAGCGTATTTGTGTGTCCGCATAGCGGAGAGAACCCTCCGTCTCCGTCCCCTTAGGCGCCTCAGGCGCACGCCCAGCGTATTAATGCCAGCCCCCTTTTGGCCCCGGGGCTTGACTCGTCAACCTTGAGAGGCGCTTAAAATGTTTTGATTATTATATTAATATTGTTTTTATTTATTTATTTTTGGCAAAATGCGAAGAGGCAGACAGATGGCAACAGCGAGAGAGAGAGAAAGAGAGAGAGAGAGGGAGAGAGGGAGATAGCCCATAAATACATTAAACCTCTAATTATAGCGAGACTAGCATGAAATGCGCATAAAATTTAGGAAGAACAGAAAACACTTTGTCTAAAACCAAATGACCCGCTAAAAAAGAAGAAGAAGAAGATCTACAAGCTTGGCTTATTGAGAGCTGAACTTGCGATCGAATTGGGTACAGTTGCATTAGCGGTTTGAGTGACAGGTGCATCATTTAAGGACGCAGCGTTGCCACTCGATGCGAATTGGCAGCTGTCAGATGCGCCATATGGAATTTCTTGGCAATGCTGCCAACTTGATAATCGAGCCCATTTAAATGCATTAAACGACTCCTTTGTTGCACTCTCTTGTTGTTGTTGTGCGTCTACACATGTGTGTGTGTGTGTGTGTGCGTGTGTGTGTGCGTGTGTGTTCAGTGGAGCGGCAAAGTCGAAGAAATTGCCAAGGCAAACACAAAGGCACCTACAACCTACAAAGGGAGAGTGGTAGATGAAAAGCATTTCACTTTTGACTCACTCGTCGAACTGGAGGAACTGCTGCTTAAGCAGGCGGCCATGTAGTAGTAGGGGAATGTCAGCCGAGGGGGAGTGGGGCACTGTTTGTGATTTTGCATTGGACATATGGCAACAGCAGGCAGCAAATTTCTTGTACAAACACAAATTGCAATTTGTAAGAAAACGAAATCGAAAACGAAAATGAAAACGAATTCTTCCCAAAAACAAATAGAGAAAATATCATATTTTGTTTGACGAATCTTGCATACCCTAATCCGATCTTATACCAGAAGCATAGACATCTGTGTAGAAATACCGATTCTTCCTATTTGAAATTATATTGATATATTGAGACCTCAAAATGTATCTTAAGCCATGAATATATTCGTCGTTTTGTTCAAAAATGACAAACCTTGAATCAATTGTATTTATTAATTTGAGTTCAAAACTGGAGTTTTAAGAATGCATTTGATTTATCTACCCAAATTATTTTCGCAGTAAGTAAAGAACGAAAAGGGTGTAGAAATGTTGGGATGTTTACAGGTACAAAGACGCATAAGTACAGTAAGTTTATATATAGATATATATTTATATATTTATATGTGCATATTCATTTGTGTGTGTATGTTTTGTGGCCAATTTATCGTTGCATTTGCCAACTGGCGGTGAAATTTGTAGCTCGCTTTGATCTTGACGCATTTTTGACACTTTGCGGGGCATTTTGTCGATTTTGCTCGGTTTTGGTTTTTTCGGTTTTTGGTTTTTGGTTTTTTGATTTATAATTTTTAGTTTTTATTTTATGGGTGAGTTTCGTGTTGTGCTGTGCTGTGCGGTGCTGTGAATAAGCGGCATATGCCGAGCATTTTTCATTTGTTTGTTTTCTTTTTACTCGAAGAAAAGCGTTTTTCCTTACGTTTCGACGCATTAGTCAGCATGCAACAGCCGCAGCCGCAACCGCAGCCGCAGCCGCATCCACACGCTGCAAGTGTCGGGCGTTGTTGGCTCAAAATCGCATTTTATTTTTAGGCAACAGGCATTTGAATAGCGAACAGCAATTCTGTTGAACATATGTTCGACACTCGCGTCTTTTCACACCCTGACATCAATCGCTTAGTCGCTCAAATAGAGAGAGAGACAAGTTGTATCACATTTCATTTAATTTCCATGCAAAACTTGTTCGTTAAGCCCCTGAAACTTTAAGCGTCTTAGCATTTTTAAGTGGTTGCGGATCCCATTTGACTTTAAGTGTAGATAATTTAAATTAGTGGCTTGTTAGTTTAGTTTAGTTTAGTTTAGTTAGTTAATCACATCAGTGTCTCACATATATATTATTGGCAGTTTTTACTCCACATCAAATCGTTTATTAAACACCTCGACATATCTCTGAAAGTCGCCAATGTTTTATATGCACAAGCCTCGTCTCGTTTGCTAAGCTTAAAGCTTCTCTCAATTTACGCTGAAGTTTGAACTTGAAAGCTTCCAGCTTTGATGGTTCGTAACTTGGCTAAGTGATACAAACAAATTTACTTAATATTCAGATGGTGTTTTAAGAAGTTACACTTTTAAATGTTTCTATTTCTTTGGGACTAAATATGTAGTTTTTGTATGAAATCAAGTCTATTTCAGCGTTATTATTATTATTATTATTATTATTATTATTATTATTATTATTATTATTATTGTAGATGCTCTAAGAGCACATTTGAATTATGGCACGCAACCAGATCGGTTCAATTTATAATGCTACAGATTAGCGACACACGGCCGCATCCGACATGCGACTCCCCCAACATCTCTTCTGTCCAACCCAGCCGTACACCCTGGCAGCTGGCCAAAGAGGTCCAGGCCCACGCAATTGGCTTGGCGCACGCACACATCTGTGTCACAGGAGAGCCAAAGAGGCATGTGAATATATGTACATATATACATACATACACATATATATATATGTATTTATTTGAGTTAATATAGTGCGTCACCAGCGCGGAAGTCTTAAATGTCCCTTGGGAGGAGGGGGTGGGGATGGTTGCTATCGCGGCATCGCATTGTTTTGATTTATGCGCTATTTTGCCAAAGTCAACAAATGAAAATGACACTCAGCATTTGAAGTCTTAATTTGTTATTTACTTATTTTGATTTTTTCTCTTGTGTGTTTTTTTTTTGTTCTCGGTTAGTGTTTTCAAGGCTGCCAAAAATTAAAAATCATGACAAACGCATAGTAAAATTAGCCAAAAAGAAATATAAATAAGTGAGAATGTCTCAGTCGGGCGTAACCGACTGCGGAATTCTTTGACAGCTGGTTGCAAATAGCCTTCTTGCGACGCTGCGGGTTTGGCGGCAGTTTCTTTTTATTATTATTAATGACTCTATTCAATTTGGTAACTCTAGCTCTAAAACTGCAGTGTATAGCGGTGTGGGCTGAACGTCCTTCCAAGACAATATTAGAAGGATATTCGCAGAGATACCATTCAGTAATATATCTTTTATATTTGGTGATAGTTAAAATGTCTGAAATATATAATTTTAGCAATTAACGCCGTATATGTAAATGTAAATCGGCCTAGATTTTTTGTTTTCGCAATCAATCTTTGGTCACATTATAGATATTTTAGGTGAGTCTGATTTGTAATTATTGATTAAATCGATTGCATAACACCCCAAATGCATCAAGTATTAAAAAAAAACAAATCTTAACATTAACAAAAAATAAAATTTGTTTCTCGTTTCATTTGGCACCGAGAGTCTAGAATTTGAAATTCAACGACTTTTCTCGGCTTCCTGCGGAGAATTTTATTTTAATATCCCCTAGGCAATGTATATTTTCATACACTGGCACGCTCATTTTGCAATATTATGAACAAACGGCGCGTGGCGATAGGGGTTTGTTTTTCCGATGTTGGATGGGGGGTAGGAAGTAGTAGGAGAGAGAATTTGTGGGTACGGTGTGGTGGTAGGTGTAAAAACATCAACCCAACTGTTGTGTTGTCCTAGAGGGATAAATATAGGAAACGAATAAATTCTGCAATGTAATTAATTTGCTTCACTTCAATTGCCATGTTGTTCTTAAACCGAAACTCAACGAACGTATTTGAACCCGTGTCTGTAGTATTTTGCTCAGACACCACAACACTTAACGCTCTACGCCAACGGGTCCCCAATTGTTCCCATATGAACACTCTAGCACATTTAGACAGGCCGCACTGCTTTGCAAAACGCGGTTCAATCCCGGTAAATGCGATCGCCTTTTAATTCTAGTTTGTTTATTTTTCTATTATTACATTTTCTACAGATTTTTTAATAAATAGTTCTGCAAAGCAAATAATGGATATTAAACAATTTTTTTTATTTATTGAGCACATAAATAATTGCCGCTATCGCCATCTATGTATTATTTCGCATTGCATTGACAGCGCCATCTACTATACTAGCACTGTAAAGTATAGCCTGTGATGCCAGAGTTTTGAAATGATAATGACCCAAAGAGGGCGTTGTTCAACTTTTATACAAATGCGAACCGTTAAATTCAAAGTCAATATTAAATGTTTTGAAAAGCGTGAAACTGGATACGGCGGCTTAGTACTAGCAAATTAACTAGTAGAAATCACTGGGCTAGATAAATCATATCATATGAGATAATCTGCAAGGGTATTTAGAGTTCGGCATGGCCGAAGTTGCACTACTTTTTGCTTAAAGATTGTGTTTGAAATTGAGAAGAGTGTAGTGTATATATATATAAATATATAAGTATATATATATATATATATATATATATGTTGTGTGTGTGTGTGTGTGTGTATACGTATTTATATACATGATCTATACAGAATTGTGGATGACAATGCATAAGATCAATAATCGATAATTACTAATTATGTGAGTTATGAGTACATTTTGGGTACAACATAAAAATTTAAAAAAAAAATTTAAAAATACACAAAAAAAATTGTTATTGTTCGATGCATAAAGCGTTTTTTTATGCAAACATGAAACTTCAGATCTGGGAGGTGTTTAAACTATTGAATTTGGCAAGTTTATTTATGACCGAAACAAAAGCGCGCGTCTGGCTTGCTTGAATCTCCAACTCGAACTCTTCGATAGTGAAAACTATCGATATTTACTAAAATTACAATGTAGTGTTTACATAAGTGAAAAAGATTTAACAGAGTAGCTATAAATAAATTATCTATCGATTTTTTAATAAATAGTTCTGCAAATCAAATAATGGATCTTAAACAAATTTTTTTATTTATTGAGCTCATAAATATTTGCCGCTATTGCAACCTATGTATTATTTCGGCAAGCACCAAATGCGCATTGCATTAACAGCGCCATCTACTGCACTAGCACTGTAATGTAAAATAATTGCCTCTATCGCCACCTATGTATTATATCGGCAAACAGCAAATACGCATTGACAGCGGCATCTACTGCACTACCACTGTAAAGTATAGCCTGTGATGCCAGAGTTTAGAAATGATAATGACCCAAAAAGGGCGTTGTTCAACTGTTATACAAATGTAAATCGTTAAATTCAAAGTCAATATTTAAATGGTTTGCTCATTCGTAAAAATCGAAATCTTTAATGCAAATTATAAAATGCACAGATGATTCGAATGTTCTTGACCAATTGGTAGCCGCCTAAAAAAAAAAAGAATCGTCAGGACAAGAAATTTGTTTGGTCCAAGGCAAAGCTCCACTCGACTTTTTATTTTACTTCATTTTTCGTGCAATTTTGAATGCAGAATTTTTGGTCGATTCTTGGAAATGTTTCAATGAAAATCGTTGGAACTTTTTAATGTGGTCCCCGAAATATATGCTCTTCAATTCGCAAGGATCAACTCTATAAAACAGTCCCAATCACCCAAATCAGAGACAATAATATTTGTAATTAAGTTGTATTTATGTCGTATTTTTGCGATTTTATTTTATCTAACTTCCATATATATTTATGTTTATTTGTGTTTTGTATATTTGCATTTTGTTCATGTGGTTGTTGTTTATTACTTGCTATTACACAATTTGTGTGTTTTGTATTGTTTTTCTTTAATGTTTTCCCAATTTGGTTCGAGTCATAGTTTCGAATAATCTTACAAAGAAGTCATGAGAGAAATGTGTGTGTGTGTGTCTGTGTGCGTGTGTGTGTGTGTGTATCTGTGTGTGCATCATATATAAAGTCTACAATTGATTTCTCTTTGTTTTTGAATCAGATACAGATGTCTTTCATTTTGTATTGCATTACTTGCGTGTGTGTGTATATGTGAGTTTGCCCTTGCAGACGGTATTTATAGATTGAACATGACTAGCGTCTTAGCATCTGAACTTTTGTGCATTTGATATCTGTTTGAAAATAATTGAATCGTTGCTTGCAAAAGTATTTTTTTTTAAATAAATTAATGTTTTGACACAATTTTCAAATGATTAAACGCAATTTGTACATTTTATTTTATGGGAATCATCAGAAATTATTCAAAATGAGAGAAAAAATTATTTAAATTATTTATTGTGAAACTAAACGTGAAACTGGAGACGGCGGCTTAGTGCTAGCAACTTAACTAGTAGGAATCACTGGGCTAGATAAATCAGATCATACGAGATAATCGCAATGGGTGTCTGCAAGGGTATTTAAAGTTCGGCATGGCCGAAGCTGCACTACTTTTTGCTTAAAGATTGTGTTTGAAATTGAATTGCGGCTGCGAAAAGAGTGTAGTGTATATATATATATATATATTATATATATATGTGTGTATATTTATATACATGATCTATACAGAACTGTGGATGACAATGCATAAGATCAATAATCAATGATTGCTAATTATGTGAATTATGAGTACATTTTGGGTACAACAGTAAAATTAAAAAAAAAAGATTTTAAAAATACACAAAAAAAATTGTTATCTTAAAACGATAAAAAGCCTTTTTGTTTTACTTCCTTTTTGTTTTGTTCTGGTGCTTTTGCAATAGAATTAAAAACTAAATTAAATCACATATAGCATATTTTTTGTTTTTTCTTATTTTTTTTTCCTTTAGCAGCTTACAATTAAGGTTTGATCTTTTGTTTAATAATTTAATATATACATTATACAAAAAAAAAAAAAATTTTTGTGTATATTGAATGTGTGTTGTGTTTGTGTGTGTGTGTTTTTTTTTATTATATTTGTTTTAGTTGTTTTTTGTTTTTTTTTTTTGAGTGCCTTAAGTATATGAAAAAAATTGTTGTCGAGTTAAATATTTAATTAATTTATTAGAATTATGCTTAGAAATGTATCATTGCCGAGTTGTGGACAGCCCGCTCGCCCCCCCCCCCCCCCCATCCCTCCCCCTCGTTGCCTGCGACCATGCTCAATATAGTTTTCTATGTGTGAGTGTGTGTGTGTACGTGTGTATCTCCGCATCCCAGACTCGTTTAGAACAACACATCGATGTACATGTTTCATCTGGTGGTGGTGGTGCTGCTGCTGCTGCCATCAGCAGCGCCTGCGTTCGCCTGCTCCTGCTTGACCTTGAGCAAGAGCTGCTGGTGCGTCAGGGCCTGCGCCTGCGCCGCCTCCTCCTCGTCGTCGTCGTCGCAAATATCTATTTCCCCATCCCCGTCGGCATCGGCATCGTCGTCTGCGGTGTCTGCTTCAACATCAGCATGGATCAGATCGGCATCCGGATCGGCATCGACGTCACCATCGACATCCGCATCGCAGTCCTTGTCCATGTCCTCGTCCTCGTCATTCTCCTCGTCCGGCTCGGAATCGATAACGGCGACGGCAGCAACAGCGGCCGCTGCGGCATTGCGTGCGTTCGCAGCGGCTGCAACAGCTGCGGCGGCAGCGGCAGCGGCTACAGCTGCCTCGGCATAGCCAGCGGTGGTGCCATGGTGGTGCAAGTGCATCGCATGCTGCACCGCCGCCGCCTGCTGCTGCTGCTGCTGACGTCGCTCGACTGCTGCCTGCTGCTCAGCTAACTGTTGCTGCTGCTGCTGCTGTTGTTGCTGTTGCTGCTGTTGTTGTTGCTGCTGCTGCTGCTGCTGTAGCTGCTGCAGGTGGTGCAGATGCTGCTGTTGGTTGTACGGGTGGTGCTGGTGGTGGTGTGCCTGCTGCTGCTGTCCGCCCGTCGCCGCTCCCCCCTGCTGATGATGATGGTGATGGTGATGATGATGCTGCATGCCCGCATGCATTGCCGCAGCAGCGGCAGCGGCAGCCGCGGCATCTCCATGATGATGATGCGCTGCAGCAGCGGCAGCAGCTGCTGCGTTCGCCGCTGCAATGTGCGCATGGGCATGGGCTTGGGCGTGGGCATGGGCGTGGGCATGGGCGTGGGCATGGGCGGCAGCGTGGGCAGCGTGCTTGCTCTGCTTGCCGCTGCCAGCTGACGGCGGCGGAGGAGCATCGAAGAGGAGACGCGAGATCGAGAAGCTCGAGATGGGCGAGTTGTGTGTGCTGCCCGCCGAGTAGGAGGTGTTTGTGTCATCCGAGGTGGGCGTCTCTCTGTCGCTCTCGTCGCTCTTCAGCAGCTCGGCGGCCTCCAGCGACTTCTTATGCATGCCAAGCAGCCATGGCGCCACAGACTCATCCTCCTTGGCCGACTTGATGATTGTCTCCGGCAACGGCAGGGAGTGCCGGACCATTGCCCCATATAATCCGTACTCGGCCATCTTGGTGCTGTGGCCCCAGCACTTTTCCGTCTTGCGCCACTTGGCCCGGCGATTCTGGTACCACACCTGAAACGAATCACAGTGCAAATGCCACGATTAACATTAATACAATATTATTATTTGATAGTATTGTAAGGCTGTTCTCAATTATTACTTCACATTTACTATTTAAATGAAATCTATTTGCATATTTGACTGCTGTTCGCGTTATGTCATCTTTTTATGCTTATTTACGCCGATCTCAAACGATAAGCAAACATCTTATTACGATCTTATTATTATATCGCATCATTTAATGCATTCGGTTATTTGAGTTCATCATTGCTCCAAGAGCATAGTTAACTATGCCATGGTAAAGTAGAGTAAACACAGAAATATAGGTTGAGAGCCAGTATCGAGGATATGGTAAAGAAGCCGTTGGACACACACCATCGTCATGCTGTCTCAAGAAGTGGCAAGCGTGGCAAGCACCCAGCGCATTACCCGCTAAACAAACAGCAACAATTTCATTAGTGCAAATGCGATAATTACGCATAAATAGCATGAAAAGAAAAAAATGGGCTAAAGCGAAATTGGCAGATAAGGATAAGGGTCCAAGGATATGTGTGTGGGCGTATGGAGCACAGCAAAGCGGACAAAACTAATTAAATTAAATGCCACAAACAACAGCAACAACAACAACAACAACAACAGAAGCGTAGCAGGAGAAGGAGTATTTTGCTTTTGGGAACTGCTCTCGTTGCCGTCTGAGCTGATTTAGCCGATTTAGCTGGAACGGCACTTGTCACGCGACCCGCGCAGACAGTTGCTGTTTGAGCAATGCCAAGCCCCGCCTCTATCCCCCCCCTCCCCTCCTTCCTACCATCCCCTGGCTTTCTAAATCCACACAAGTTATCAGGTTGTGAGTGGCGAGTGCCACGCGCTGATTTTCGAGTACTTATTAGTGGCACAAAATGTTGCAAGCAGCTTTTCTTTCTTGTCGTACATTAAACGGTCAATTTTCAATTTCACAGACAACTTGCAAAGTGGGTGCGCTTCCCCCGAGGGGTGGGGTGGGGTGTGGTGGGGCGGGGTCTTGTCCCAGGAGACAACTTAATCTGCTGTTGTGAAAAGTTCAGGCTTTCCCAGGGTTGTTGTTGCTTCTCACTGAGATTCGGTGGCTCTTGGCTTGCGGAGCATGCAGCATGTGCCGCAATTCTCTGCGGACCATAAAAATACAAGTCGGCGGCGGTCGCATTAAATTCTTGCTTGCCACGCGGCCAGCAGAGGGTGGTGTTGTTGGTTGTTGCTTGTTGGTGTGATGTCAACATTTGCATTTACAGTTGTTTAGCTGTGTTGTTGTTTGCCATGTTGCACTTGAGATCGCAAAAATAGAGGCAAACACAGAGCGAGACAAAAGACGGGACGAGGGTGCGCGGGGTGCGGGGACCAGCAGCAGAAAACATGGCAAATTAAATCTACTTGAGTTGACAACACTTAACATCAGACAAACACCCCCACCCCAGGTACAAGCAGCAAGGCGACGAGGCAACGAGGCAACAAGGCGATGTGTGGGCGGGGTTGAACTCAATCAGTGTTGCTAATGCGTTGATAAATGACTTTTTAAAGTGCGCCTAGTTCTCAGTGGTGCTCAGTGTTGTTAGGCATGTTTTGCCTGGTAGTTTGTTGTTGTTGTTGTTGTTGCATGTTGGCTCATGGGCGATGGTGGGGGGTCAACGCTTGAGTGCGGCATGGTTTCACAAATGCTAGCAAGTGCGGCACGCGCAACATTTTTATTTATCATTTGTTTCATGCCTGATACCCTATCAAAAAAAAAGACTGAACAAAAAACATTAATTCTTCAATCTTCAATCAATCCCATAAAGTCGATGAATACTTGAAAATATCGAAATAATTAGAATCGAATCAGAACTGCTTTTGGGTGTCGCATCTTGGGTCTGTCCATCGATATGACAATCTATCTATTATTCATTATAGCAAGTGCAGAGTATCTGCTGGCCGTATAATGCTTTTGTTGAGAGCACTTCTAGTTATTATTTCACTTGCTTTTTTTGTTTTTGTTTTATGTGTGTGTGTTTTTCAATGATGTGCAAAGCGCACTAAATATGCAAATAGCAATTTGTGTAATGCTTTTGTTTCATAGCCATAACCTCTTTTGTTTAAATGTTAATTACATAATTATGCATTATCATTTTTAACAGTATTATATATACATGTGTGTGTGTGTGAGTGAGTGTGTATTAACAGCTCATTAAAAACGCAGCAACTGCCTTGCGAAAAGCAGAAATATGGGAATTACTGTTGCTGTTGCTGCTGCTGCTGCTGTTGTTGTTGTTGTTGCTGTTGGGGAGGGGTGTGCAGTGTAAAGTGTATAATTAATGTGCAAGCGCCGCTGAGCAGTAACAATTATGCAAAAAAAAGAGAGAAACAACGAAGAATAATGCAAAGCATTTGTTACACTTTTGCCAGTTGGATGGGAAGGGAATGGAGCGGAAATATTTGCAGAGCGGTTGACGAAAGCAAACCGAAATCATATCGAGCCTTACAGTTTCAGTTTGAGTGAATTGTTATCGATTGTCGAGCAAGAGACCGACCAAATATTTAGTATATATATATATATAGATTATGATACTTGAAAAACCTGAATGCTGCTGCGTCTTTTGCTGTAGATCCTCGATTCATCAACGAAAAGTTGCTTGTGTCCTCTGACATCAATAAATATTTAATAGAATATTCAAATGACTAATTTGCGTACGCTTTCAGTCTTGGATTAGAAATGCATACTAATTGATTATAACACGCCATTTGTTTTTTTTTTTGTTCGTTCCTTTTTTGTTGGCTCTTGGCAATTGACGGCTTTTGAAAAAGTATTAAAGTATTAAAGTATTGGTGCTTGAGCCGAAATAATGCGATTTCCTTTGAGAATTTCCTATTGTAACTCGATGGGGCAATTGCAACAGGCGGTGGAGTGCATAACCAAATGCGTTTTTAATGCATTTTTTCCATTCTTTTGTATTTCAAAGTATTTTTTTGTTGTCGTTTTTTCTTGAATGTTGTCCTTTTTGTGTAGTGTACTCAAAAATGTGGACAAGAGCATGTTTAAATTAGCAGACAAGCAACAATGAGGCACCGCCGGAGCAGAACTAAGTCGAAGCCTGAGAGCCAATTCCTGTGTGAGTCAAACAATGCCTGCTGTCCAGCTGTCCAGCTGTCTGTCTGTGTGACTGTCTGACTGTGTGACTGGCTGGGTGTCCTGCATCTGTCATCCTTGTTACGCAAGCAAACACACACAAAATGTTGCACAGGCGACAAACAAGCTGCAGCTCAGCTCATTAGCAAGCGTTAGCCAAAGCGATGTCGACGCTTTTGTCGCCTATCAAATTCGTTGACTTTTGACAGCAGCTAAAAATTGGTCGATTCGGAGCAATTTTTGGCTGATTGTTCTGAAACACTCTGCCGGCCATTGCAAGGCGAGCGCTAGACAGGGAGCGAATGAGAGTGAGACAGAGAGAGAAAGAGAGAGAGATAAACTGTCAGTATGCATACGTGTGAGTATGAGAGCGAGAGAGAGAGAGAGAGAGAGAGGGAGGGAGAGAGAGAGAGCCAAAGAGAGAGCAGAAAACATGTTTCGGCCCGGCCATATTTCTTTGTTCTTTGTAGCTACGTGCAAAAACGAGCTGACAGCATCGCAGAAAAACAACGAAAACAACAAGGGCAACAGGGGCGAGTATGCACACACACACACACACACACACACACGCACACACACACTGGCACAAGCACAACACACACAAAATGGAATGCAATTAAAAACGGCAGGCAAAAAAACAAAAACAAAAACAAAAACAATCAACGAGAGCGAACGCAGAGAGCGAAGCAAACTTTTAATGGTGGCTTCGATTTGCTGCTGTTGCTGTTGTTGTTGCCACTGCTGGTGCTGCACCAGTTGTCTGCATGTATTTGCATGGCTGCCATTGTCGTTGTTATTGCTGCTGCTGTTGCTGCTGCCCCCTTGTGCGTCTGCCCCTTCAAATTGCACTCATCGTCAGTCGCATTTCGCATTCGCATTCGCATCCTTGCTCTTGCCGTTGTTGTCGTGCTGTTGCTAATGATTGCCTCAGCCTTACCCACCTCCAGTACCCGCCCCGCCCCACCCCCTGCCCGTGCCCCTAGCAGCAGCAGCAGCAGTCACTCAACAACAACTCCCATTGCCATTGCCGAACGGCTTTTTCAAGCTGTGCGCAGACTGCGCCATATTTGCACTTAATTGAAATGCGTGTGTGTATGCCTGTGTGTGAGTGTGTATATGTGTGTGTGTGAGTGTGTGCAAGTGTGTATATGTGTGTGCAAGTGTGTATGTGTGTGTGACATTCTCTCATGCTCGTGTTACTTGAGCGTATTACGTTTTTTTTAAGCCAATTGTGCTTGTTAATTTGATTTGCGCACAAACACACTTACATATTCAAACACACACACACACTCACACACACGCACACACATACACTCACACTCAGAGTTACGCACACACTCATTCTCGTGCATTCACTTGCACTCATATATTCCTCACGCTCTGGCTAAAAAGTGAACGTCAGCCATTTGGCCACTGACTTGTTGTGCTTTCATTTGATACTGTCTGAGTTTGCTCCCTTTCCCTTTCTCCTCCCCCTACCCCTCCCCTCCAACTCCCACTCCTACTTCACCTTCCCCCCTAATCACTCCATTGCAGTAACACTCTGAAATTCCTTTTATCATTGCCCTGCTCTATTGCCAACCCAGCAGCCCCTTAAGTGGGCGTCACAAGTCGCAGCAAAAGCTAAATTCATTAACCCCACACCCCACATACCTCCCCAATCCCCCTACCTTATCCACTTACCCCACACAACCCTCCACGCTGGTTGGCAAATGTTGTGGGCGCCATCTTGCCACTTCTCAAGTAGCCAAAATGAATGTGAAGAGTTGCAAAGAATTGGCTATGATATTATCCAATTCGAATACATTCATTGCCATTGATAAGATCGATGATATTGTAAAACTATTATTGTTGTCTTCTAAACTGATTGTAGCTTTAATTTTGCGATTTCTAATATAAACTTGCTGATCAGTTCTATGAAATACTTAATAAATACTAATAAGTCTATAAGAATTATTTTGTTTTCGTTTTTTTATCATTATCAATATTTCCAAACAACTTTAATTGTCTTCCAAATCGATGTTTGTCAAACGAAAAATGAGTTTAACTAAGTAGCGATCTTATATATATATATATATATATGTTGTATGTATATATTGTATGTGTTGTCGTCGGGATAATTGCAAAAAAGTGTGCCCCCATTTGTTTGACAAGAACACATACATGCAACATTTTGCCAGTTTTTGTTATGGGCGCATGGGGGGATAAACCCTTATGGGTTTTTTTGTGAATATGCCAGTTGAGTTTTTGTTTTAAAAAGGGGCGGCAAACCCTTTGAAAAGCTGGCGTTGACCCAGCTGAAGCTGATTGCATGTGCTGCAAGTGTTGCAAGTCAATGCCTGGCCTGGGCCAAGGATTGAGATTTGGATTTGGATTGGCATTGGAATTGACATTGAGATGATACAATCCCTGACGAATTTTTTGGAGTGTCGGCGAGTGCCGCTTGCCACGTTTTCTAACTTCATTTGGAGTTGAGTTGTTGCTGCTGCTGCTGCTGCTGCAGTTGTTGGCCGTGTTGTCGCCCAGAGTGTGTGGCACTCGTAATTATGTAATCAGTGTGCCACCTCATTGTGTGTGTGTGTTTGTGCATGTGTGTGTGTGTGCTCGTCGTGTGTGGCAACACTTGCCGAGTGCCACAACTCAACCAGCAGCAAGCAATCAGAAACATCGAAATCGAAGCTGCCACCGCTTTTGATTTCCCTTTGGCGTCGCCCCATAAAAAACGGTCGCCAACTTAACGAGCGCCCATAAAAAATGGACACGTGCGCATTGGCTGCAGTGCGACGTGTTGAAAGTGTTGACGTGTGGAAAGTGCCGCAAATCTCTTACCTGAATGCGATCCTCGGCTAGACCCGTTTTCATCGACAACAGTTCGCGGGCGCTGACATCCGGATAGTGGGCCTCCTTGAAGGCCTTCTCCAGCTCCTCCAGCTGGCTGCTAGTGAATATGGTGCGTCCATGTCTGCGCTTGTTCTTCTTCTTGCCACCGGGACCAGTGCCACCGGGACCGACCAGAACATCACCGCCATGGCCGGTTAGCAGGCCATTCGGATTGGCTGCGGCGCCAGCGCCGGCGCCAAGAAATGCCGCCTCATGCGCATGATGCACATGTCCGTGGACATGGGCGTGCGCATGGTGCGCCGCGTGGGCGTGGTGTGCATGATGAACAGCTGCGGCGGCCGCGGCATGATGATGTGCCGCCGCAGCCGCTGCCGCTGCATGCTGATGGGCGGCGAGTGCGGCATGATGATGAGCCGTCGGCTGACCAACGCTCTGCTGCTGCTGCTGCTGTGCTGTGTGCTGCACGTGAGCCAGGGCTGCGGCAGATGCAGAGGACGAGCTGGCCGTGGGGGAGCACCGGCTAGCTGTTGTACCTCCACCTCCACCAGCACCTGCACCTGCACCCGTACCGCTACCGGAACCAGAGCCAGCGCTATTGTTATTGTTGCTGTGATTGTTGTTGCTGCCACCATTGCTGGCGGCATTCGTTGCAGCAGCCGCCTGTCCGTTGCTGCCAGCTGTTGGCGAGCTGAGCAGTGCACCGGCGTCTGCAGCAGCGCCTGCTCCCTTGCTGGGCGACTGCTCATCACCACTGGCATTGGCCAAACTGCTCGCATAGTCCTGACCACGTGCGGCCGCTTGCTCTGAAAGCGAGAGAGAGAGAGAAGGGTTTTTTCGAATTAGATTGATAAAAGTATATTCAACTTAAGTGTGCTGCAGAAACAGCGATCAGAGCTAAGAAAAAATCTTTATACGTCTGAATATCAACTTTGCTTTAGTCATTCCGATTTTCCATTGAGAGTTCGCGTTGAGAGTTAACAGAAGAGCCTAGAGTCAATCACCATCAATCATTAAGACTATTGTCGAAAAACTTGAGTAACAAATGTAGAACATTTTTGTGTTTCTTTTTCTTCTTATTGGTTGTGAAGTGCGGTGCTTAGTTACACGCATGTTGCATGCCTCTTGAGACATTTGTTTAACACGCTTGTTTAACACATGTTCTAAGCGCTCACACATGAAAGAAATCGACACATCTCGAAACGATTCGACCCGATCCCAATCACACTCACACTCACAATCCAAATCCAAATCCAAATCGCATTTCCCTTAAATGGCTGACAATAGAGCACGTCAGACAGACGAGCTCATCCTGGCTCGCTTCAAAGAAAACTCTGAGCTGTATGCTTGGCGAAAACCTGGCGCCCCTCACTCCACCATCAGGGTACCCCTGCTACCCCTGTGCACCTAGATTTTTCGCACACGATTACCGACAGCTGAGCATTTTTCCATGCTCGCCTGCCTTTCATTCAACAGCGCGCAGATTTTGACAAGTTGCCAGGACTTATTCAAATGTCAGCGAAGGGTTAAGCGCACGTTATTCTTCCTCGTCCTTTTGCCGGTGCCGTTCTAGTTCCAGTTCCACTTTGGGCATGTCTTGCCTTCTCAGAAAATTGCCACAAAATATTTTCTTTAGCCACTTTTGTTTGGCTCTTCTTCAGAGACCCGAGCTCGCCAAGGAATTCGCGGCGAACTGCAACCGGGTCTAGGAAATCAGCAAGATGATTTTGCTTTTCATGAGTCTGTGTGTGTTTGTATATATATATATATATATATATATATATATATATAGTGTGTGTTATGTTTCGTGTGCGCTTTGTTTTGACAATTAGGGTGTTAAGTGGTTTAGCCCTTTTTTTGGTTCTTTCGTTCTCTTTCGGTTTAGGTCTCAAATTAAACGGGAATCGGCTTAGGCGTGTCGCACGGGGCGTTCTATTGTGATTATATAGTACAAATATATACACATATATATATAGGTGTGTGTATGTGTGTGTGTGTGTGCACAAGCTGATGATGATAACAATGATGGTCTCACTTTTCACCATAAGTGAAATTAGTTTCCGGGCCACTCAGTCAATCAGCTGCGGACTGTGACTTGTCCACATTGTGGCTTTGTGAAGGGGTTAATGTTATCAATGCTATATTGAATTCTAGAAGCTCTCGCTATGAGGTTGAAAGAAAAGAATGAACTTCAATAGAGCTTAGATAAATTTAGACTAACTATAAACTGAGCTACTCATCACACTCAGTTTAGGTTCAGAGTCTGGGAAGAGTGGAGTGGTAACTTGATAACAAGGTAAAGATGAATAGAATCGGTATGTTTATATCTAAGAGCTCCAGTTGTCATAACCAACTTCAATTTAATCAAAGTGTTGCTTTTAAAGTAAACAGATTAATTGGCAAAAGCACAGCTTCAAGACTGAAGACGAAAGAGGGGAGGAGCAAATAAAGTATTTGTTAAAAAATCAACTTTCTATCATTTAATATGTACGCTCAACGAGCACAGCACAGCATCTCAAGATCTTCCCCATTGTGTAGAAAGTTATATTAAAAATCGATTGATCGAAACCAGACACTGAGTACACATCGATAAGCAAACAGCAAAGCTACAAAATGAAAAACTAGTATTCAAATCAAAAATAGATAAACTAAACTGTGCACTTGTTGCCACAAAAATATATACATATGTATATATAAACAAAAAAAAAACCATAATAACCCTCAACTGGGCCTCGGGGCCAGTCACGATGCGAGAACTTTGCTCAGTTTACGCTGCTGCTGATTTGTTTGTTGTTGTTGCTGTTGCTGTTGCTGTGGTTATTGTTGTTGCTCTTGTCATGTGGCTGTGATTGTTTTTATTGCCTGGCTACTTTGGCGGGCATAATTAGACACACATCAATTAACAATTAGCTAACGACAGCTGTCCAATGTCCAGCTTGCCTCGCACACTTATAAATAGAAATAATAGCAATACCTCCGCCCACTTGTTGAGGCGGGGAGGGAAGGGAGATGGGCAGGCAGCACGCACGGTTAGCCACTTTGGTCGAGCTATCGATGTCGATGTTGATTTTAACGTCGGCTGCTGGTGTCTCCCGTTCCCTCCCTCTCTCTCCCTTTTACACACTCTCTCTCTCTCTCTCTCCCTCGAACTCTCGTTGTTGGTCTTGCTTTTTGTCCGGTCTGCTCTAGTCTGGACCTTGTCTCTCTGTCTTTCTCTCTCTCTCTCTCTCTCTCTTTCTATCTGTCTGTCTCTGCCTGTCTCTGTCTCTCTCTCACTCGCAGCCCCGACAGTCGTTTTGGCTACTAATTTCATTTGCTGTGCTCGAACGGAGTTGAACCGGGTCGGGCTGGTTGCCGCCTGGTCAACGAGTCGGGGCCATGAGTTGCTTGATTTTCTGTCATGCGATATTTTGTGGTTTGCCTATGGAACGCCACTTCCACTGCCACTGCCACTTCCACTGTCGCCGACGGTGCCCCACCGCCTCGCTGCCCCTTCTGGCCTTCACTTTGCCCTTGTGCATTGATTTCATTTCGTTTTATGTCCAGCTTCAATTCACTCATTTCCCGTTTTTTCCAGGTTCATTTTCCGCCTAAATGAATTTGATATTGGAGTCGGCATCTTTTCTGCTTTTACGACTGTAATCTATACCCTGCTGCAATCGCACTCCCTCCTCGTTTGTCCTTGGGCCATGGCCCTTGGTGCTGCTGACCACTTCAGTGGCTCTTTTGTACGTTTATTAATTGTTCAATTAAGCAATTTTCCTGCCGTAACTGGCTTTGTCTGATTCGGTTATCGATATCTTTGTGCTGCTTAATGAGTTTACAATAAATGGCTAAAAGTGATGGGTGGTGGGGGTGGGGGGAGTGAAAACAAAGGCGGAGAGGGCCTTGTGGATTGGCAGTCTCTAATGGGATAATTTGCCAATTTGTTGGGCGACAGTTGGAGATGCTAGACAAATGCAATCGGTTGCTGCTTCGATAAGTGTATCGATAGTTTTTCTTTTTTTTTTATCACATGTCCGATTAGTGCAAAAAAAGTTGCTCCAATGCTAAATACCGCCACAACTTTTCAGTAATTTCAACAACTTCATTAAATTGTGTTCGAAATCATCAATCGAGAAATCTTTGGTGTCGATTCAATCGATAACAATTCCGCACAGCACTTGTACAAGTTTATCGTATTAATTCGCTATTACATTTAAGAGCAGTATTACTGATTCCTTGCATGATGCCTAACTTGCATTTGTTAGTCTCAAGTGCTGCAATAAATGCCAGCCAGCCGTGGCAACAAATAGCTCCCGTTACTTGCTAACCAACCTCCTCAGCCTGCCCATCCTTTAATCCCCAATCCCTGGGCATCCGTCTCTAGATCCAGCTTTTCCCGTTTTCCCTTCCAAGAATGCGACAAAGCTGCGCCTAGTTGCGAGACATTTGAAGAGACGAAATTTAAAATTACCAATAAAGTCAAATTGAAATTGCCAGACATATTAATATAAGACACGGCCCGGAAGGGAAACAGGACTACCAGAAGGCGGGGGTGGTGGAAAACTTCTCGCTTGTAGCATTGCGTAGGCAAGACGGTTTAGCGAATGAGTCGCGCGGGTGCCACCAACGCAAAATAGAGCAATATAGTGGGAGAGATAGAGAGAGAGAGAGAAAGCAAACGTAAAGAAAGAATGGGTAAAAAGTAAAATAAAAGGCGCCATAAAAAAAGCGGTCGCCTTGTGCCAGAGTTTCTCTTCGCAATTCTCTGTGGCATGCTCTCAGCGATAATTTTGCTTTTAATTTTATTTCAGTGAATACCGTTGAGGAGTAGCTGGGCTCGGCAGGTGGTGGTGTTGGTGGTGGTGGTGGTGGTGTTGATGGAGGTGCAGATGGAGACTGCGCGAGCAGCGAGGCAAAGTGGTAGCGATGGAAATTTCTGTTGACAGGAAATACACTCGAAATTGGCAATTTTGCATTTACGTTAATAATACTCGAGCGTATTGACTACTTACACTTACACACCGAACGCAACGGACAGCAGTAGAGGAGGGTGGTGCGAATTGTGGAGGTGGCTGTGGAGGTGACTGTGGATGTGGCTGTAAATGTGGATGTGGATGTGGCTGTGGCTGTGGGATAGGGGCGTTGCCAACCATCTGTCTAGGCAAAATGGGGCCACATTTGGAGCTGTTTCAGTTGCCGCATCATATTCTGCTGCTGCTGTTGCGTATTTATTTGCGCCAACGCAACTTGGCTATCAAGTAGGGGCGGGGGGTGGTGGAGGGTTAGAGACTTTTTTGGGGGTGGCAACTGGGTGCTAAGTGTAGCTGAGCCAATATGACGCGCAATTATTTGTAATGGAGACGTAAATAAGTTGAAGAAGCTAAGTGGCAAAAGCGAAAAGTGGGCAAACGCAAATGTTTTTCAGGGGGTGGTGCCTCTACCTATTTCCAATAGGTGTGGCGGTGTGGGGGCAGCAAGGGGTGTTGGGCACACCAGCATTGCGTCTGGCGGGTGGTTAAGTTGTTAGTTGTTACACAATCCAAAATCTTCTTTTCAGACTGCCTTTTTTTTGGGGGTTGCTTTCCCTGGGCATGTGTTTTTTGGTTGGTGGTTGCTGCCATCCTAACTGCTGCCTGCCATCCTAACTGCTGCCTGCCTGCCTGCCTGCCTTATTGGGGATGGCTGCTGCTGTTGCTGCTGCGGGAGACAATTTTTCGGGCTTAGACTGCTGCTGCTGCTGCTGCCCGCACGCGTACCCCCCTCCCCCACTCCCCCGCTGTTAGCTCGTTAACTCGATTTGCGCTCAGTGTTTTTTTTGCCTGTTGTAATAAATACGAAAAAGCGGCAGACAGACGAGGGAGTGAGGCACAAGGAGGCGGGCAGCATTCCCCTTGTTGTATTCAAGATGGCGGCCAAATGTCGGAAGACACAGCGTGTCTAAGATGGAGAAGCCGAGAGTTGGGCGAAATTAAATTTGCTTTTAGCCAACTCCTTGGGTGCCCTCATCTAGGCTGCAAGCAAGCTGTTGCTGTTGCTGTTGCCATGCTTAAGGGCTACTTTTTGTGAATTGCGAACTATTTGTGGCAGCTCAGCATATTCCGGATCGACGAGTTTGTACCAGAATATATGAAAACTAAGCTGCTGCTGATCGCTGTTGGATGTTGGATGAACAACTTGTTGTCCTTTCGTTTTGAGCGATATCACAGCTTAAATTATCCAGGATTGTTGTGCCCAACATTTATTTAAGAACATTTAATGAATTCTCCAAATGTGTTAAGAGCTGTTTATTGCTGGTCTTGAATGTAGTTCAAGATATATAGATATATATAGAGATAAAGCAGAACTGGCTCAGGTGCTACTTAATTTGCATTATTTCTAATTTCCCATTTCTGTTTGTTGTCTGCAGTCTGCTGTGTGGCAGGCTCATATTAGATTACCCTCTAGCTACCATGAACAGCAAGATGTACAAAATAGCTTCTTCATTGCAGTTTATATTTGCCATTGTAGCTGCCACTCAGATAACAGCAACAGCAGTAACAACAACAACAATTTAAATGGCAGCAATCAAACAACTGTTTGCTGCTACTGGCGGGGGTGGTGGGAGGGGTCGTTGGGGCGTTTTGAGGGGGGATTGCGACGTTATGGAGCCGCGAGCTACACTTTTCCCGGGGTTTTGTGTTACGCTTATTTTCCAATTTCACTTCTTGCCATTGTCGTTGTTATTGTTATTGTTGTTGCTTGTTGCTGTTGTTGTTGTTGTTGCTTGTTGCCTGTACAAAGATTTTTCGCTTGCCATTGATTTTCTGCTGTGCTTAAATTTGCTTACAGTTAACATACAACACTTTCCCCGCGCCACGCACCACGCACCACGCACCCCACTCCTCGTGTCCCAGCCCACTTGACCAAACTTGGCTTATTGTTGTTGCTGTTGTATATCTTATTGTTGTTGTTGTTTTGTGTGTGCGTTTTCGTCTTGCTCGCGTTTCTTTAACCATTTTGCGACTTGCTTTGAGCGCTGACTACGACTGCGACTGCGACGCTGACGCCGACAGCGTAGCCAGCTGCGCTGAAGCAGTGAAGCTTGAATGAAATAATTGGGTAGTTAGTGAGCTTTTTTCTTTTTTTCTTTCTTTTTTCTTTTTTCTTTTTTTGTTGTCCCTTTTCCCTTTTGTCGCTTGAAATTTTTCTTCATCTTTGCATTCTTTGGCTATTCAATTATTTATATGCCCGCGCTCTTGAGCCTTAGAGAACAGAGAGCGATTGAGGCGGAGATGGAGGTGGAGAGGGCGAGGGAGAGGGAGAAGGACGCTTGCAGCCGCTGGCAGCATTACATTATGCAGGGCGAGTCTGGCTTGACAGGTGCTTCTGCAGCCTCAAAAACAATTTTCTCATTTTCCAATTTCGCTTTTTATAATTAGACGTTATTTTGCGTTCAATTGTGCTCTTGTTGTTCTTGTTGTTGTTGCTGGGCTGAGTGGTAATCGGCATTGGCAGTTGTAATAAGTGGGCGTTGAGGCTGAGAGAGACTCTGACTTCTCGAAGCCGGCTTGACTCGCTTCAAGAGCTTGCCGTCATACACATGAGCAATCGATAAATATTTCGATCTTATCGATTTCTTGACTTGCTGGAAATGGATTCAAACTGCAGCTAAATGAAAAGCAGTTGCATTTTGTGGCAGCACGACTGATTTTTATCTTTTTTGTTGTTGTTGGTTTCATATTTGCATAATCGATAACACTATCCGTACTTCAGTTTACCTCAAGTGTATATATATATATATATATATATATTTAAACATTTATTGACCATTTTCAAGCTGAATACGTACGTGCTCTCGATCTGCAGTTTCGTCTATAGCTTAACAGTTAAAGTGGACACGTTGAGCCCGCAACGAATCACAAACCAGGCCAAATTGTGTATTTACCTTGTGTAAAATTCATTTGGCTATAAAATTGCTTGCACAGGCCCCCTTTCACGTCCCTGGCTCTGGTCCTGTTCGTGTGTCACACTCGTTGTGTGGCAGCAAACGTGCCATTCAAATGGGCAACTAACTTGCAACAAGCAACAACCCTTTTTTGTGGTCTTGTCCATTTCGGGGGCACAACGTTTTACAACACTACCAAATGGTGGTACGGAAATAGCGGTAAATATAAAAATGTACACACACAAACACACACTCACTATTCACATGGGTGTTTAATGTGTCAGTTGTGTGTTTGTGTGTGTTCAAATATTTATTAACCCATCAACACATGCGGAAGTTTTTCGGCCATTTCGTTACACATAACATTTAGACCCAGAGACCAGTCCCAGTCCCTAACACAGACACAGACACAGTCCCAGGGCCCTGCCCCCGGTTGTGTGTGTTTTTGGTGGTAACAAATTCGTGTAGCGTTGCAAATTGCTGTCAACAGGGAAATTAATAAAAAGTCAAACGCTTTTTAAAGGCCTCATACCCGTTCCAGGGTACTCGGGTACTCGGGTATTCGGTAACTGGTAACTGGTACTGGTTAGTCGGTTAACTGTGCTCAAGATCGCAATATAAATTTCGCTTGCCAAATAAAATAAAGTTTTTAGATCTGTGCACGGTGGGGGAAGACGCTGAGTGAAGGGAAGGGAAGGGAAGGGAAGGCAAGGCAAGGGAAGCGATGGCTGCTGTGCGTGGCCATAAAATAGATTAACACGTTTAATATT
The DNA here is from genome assembly GCA_035043025.1 of Drosophila villosipedis. Classification (NCBI taxonomy): domain Eukaryota; kingdom Metazoa; phylum Arthropoda; class Insecta; order Diptera; family Drosophilidae; genus Drosophila; species Drosophila villosipedis. The sequence continues at coordinate 13,858,283 of JAWNNF010000024.1, read as the reverse complement.
CAATTTGCGCACGCAACATGCTGTAAAAATGTCAATGTGTGCTCAGTGTGAGTCCCTGCTTCCACACCATCATCGTCAGCCTGGGGTAGCTACTCGGAACTGTTGCCGCCTGTGCTCCACGCATTTTCACGCATTACCCGCTATTTGATGCGATTAACGGCATTCGAAGTGTCAAGTTAGCCGGGGGTAATTGCGAAAATAAGAACTTGCGGTGGACCTTGAGTGGATGGAACAAACCCACAACTGATCTATGCGAATTTGAATGCATTCATTTTGATTGAAAGTTCTTACATTATTCACATTCATAAGTATTCACTCAGCAGCAAACTCAGCTGCTTTCATGTGATCAATTTCGTATTCAAAATTTCACTCATTTAATGCACCTTTTTCTTTTTTTTTTTTAGTAAGATTCCTAAGCATTCAAGAGTGGCGCTCATTTTGGTGGCAATGATAAAAAGCGCATCTTGGCGTCAAGTTAAGGCCGTGTGTCCATTTGTCCATTTGTTTGGGCACTTTCCCAAAAACAAAAAAATAAAAAACAGGCACTTGGCCAAAGGCTTTTAAATGCAAATCATGCAGAAATCGTTTTATGGCTTTCAGCGTCTTTTGCGCACATCGCCGATTGCAGATCGAGTCTCTTCTGGCAATGGCTGGGAACAAAGCCACTTAAAAGGTAACCCTGACTAGCCTTGTACCTATGGTTAGATGATGATTCGAGTAGACAGGGGGACAGAGAGAGGGAGACAGATCGAGTGAGTGAGTGAGCGAGAAAGAAAAGGGAAATCTCAGGCAGTTGTTTACACGCTGCTGCTCTCGAGTGCTTCCTAGAAAATGATGACGACGAATCTGCAGTTGGCTGCCGTCTGAAGTGGCTGCCTTTGGCTGATCATGCAGCAGGCAAGGCCTGGATGCGGGGTGCGGGGCTGTAGACAATTGTTGGGAACAGCGCCAGCGATAAACGCAGTCAGTCTATAGCTCTTGTGGCTCCTTTCCACGCTTGCCACTTGTTGTCATCAAATTTGGCTTTGGCTCTTTCACTCTTGCCACAAATGCTCCTCCGCCGATACCCAATCCCAATTCCAGTGCCCAATTCCCAATCCCAGTGCCCAATTCTGACTGCTGTTTATGCAGCAGTTGAGGTCGAGCCACTTGCGAGCTCTGTGCTCGGTTTCGGGGAAAATTCTCTTCTCATTTGTTTACGTTTCGGTTGTTTGCTTTGGTTCGGTTCGGTTCAGTTCGGTTCGGTTTTTCGTGAAAACTGAACTTGTAGTTTTCTAATTAAAAAATGATTATGAAAATAATAGTGCTAAGTGCTGCTATCCCTCCGCTCCCTCCCTCCCTTGCTCCCTAATTCTTACCCTCCAAATTTCCGAGCCGTTTTCATTTCGTTTTCTCATTTCTCGTGCTTCTCATTTTCGGTCGACTCATTGTCACATAATTAACACTTGATATAGCAATTTTCTACACCAATTTCCACATTAGTCTACCAAAATGTGCGAAAAACTATCGAATTACCTTTGTCCGAGAGCTGGCAGGAAATGCGCACTCACTCTCCCTCTCTTTCTCTCTCTCTCTCTCGCTCTCACTCTACACATGTATATATTTATATCTCTCTCTTGCTTTTCTTCGGCCTTTATTTGATCGGTTCGGAAGTACGTCTACTATCACAAATATCTAAAGCCTACCTCCTCCTTCTTCTGCCTGATGCCAATCGCAAATTTTGATTCAGAATTTGAGGATATTTTTTGTTGTGTTTTATTTCTTTTTTTCTTTCTTGTTGGCAAAATTGGAGCGATTGATTTTCATGCGGTTCCTTTCTCTATTTTTTTTATGTGAACACGCGTGGCAGATGTAAGACCACAAAAAAAATGAAGGCAATTGAGGGAATTGATTTAATAACTGGGATAAAGCAAACATTTCGGTGGACAAATCTTTTGAGGATATTAAAGATTGTATTCAAACGGCCCAACATATATAATAAGTAATGTGATGACATTACTATTAACACTGTCGATTATCATAGAATATATATATATTCTATATAATACATAGTTAAAAATAACTTGAATTGGAATAGAATAAGTTAGGGTTAGGGAGATAGTGATAAGCTATGGACGGATAAGGAAATACAAACATGCATAAATGTGATTTAGGAAAACTAGATAGACGGAAGATCGGTAAGGAAGAGTGCCTGAAAAACTGAACTGTACTAGCTTGGACTTGGGATTTGTGGCTATGTAAAACATGCATTTAGCAAATCATGTTGAACACTTAAAACACATGGTATATTTTAAACGCAACCCAATTAAAAAACCAATTAGTGCGCAATTATTTGCTATTAAGACAATTACACTGTACACTTTAACTGACAAAATGACCAATGACTAAGGCCAAACAATGAGCAGAAGTAGCAACAATCATAGTAACAACAACAGCAATGACGACAAAGGCAATGAAATGGACAACAACAAGTCAGACTCAGGCTGTTGGCCATTTACAACTGCCACATTGCCACATTGCCCTTTTTGCCCCGCAAATGTGTGAAAAATAGTTGTGGCCATTACATAAACAACAACAACAGCAACAGCAGCAGCAGCAGCAGCGAGCGTGGGACAAGTGCTGCCAGCTGACAGCGATCCTCAGTTGAAGAGCCGAAACCCAAACACAAGTCTCTTGGTCTGACTTTGAGAAGCAACAAGAAAAAATAAAAAAAAAAGAAAGAAAAAAAACGGGAAGAAGAAATAACAACAACATTGACGCAGCACAGAGGACACACAGGTCGCACACAGGACTCGCACTTGCATGCCATGACTTTCAAGTAAATATTTATTAAAATAAGAAACCGAAAGAAGAGGAGAAAGTATGCTATGTGGTACGGTTGGGAGCAGTGGCAGCAGCAGCAGCAGCAGCAGCAGCAGCAGCAGTAGCAGTAGCAACTCCTTATTGTGCCCGCCAGCATTGAGTCGAACTGTTCCTGCCCGAGTTGTGTCCTGCCAGTTCAGCTGCTCAATGGCCACTCAAATTAAGGATAACAACGTGGCAGCCACCAGCCACCAGCAAAGTAGCAATTTTACAGTAAAAGGATATACTACTGCAGCCCCAGCTCCTCCTTACTCCCTCTGCTCCCTTTGCTCCTTGTGATGCTGCTGCTGCTGCTGCTGTTGCGGTTAACCACTTGAGTCGATTTATTTTGTACACAACTAGCGGCGCTGCTGCTGCTTCTGCTGCTGCTATGGCCATTGTGCAGTTCATAGAAAAGGACAAGACGTTGCCTTTTTTACAGCTCAACTTGGCCCGCAGCAATAGCAACAACAACAATACAAACAAGAGAGTAAAAACTGTGTTGTGCAAACAGACAAAATGTGGCCCTAGAGCAAATAGCAGCTAAAGCAGGCTAAGGCTTAAAGGGGCAGCAAAGACAGCAGCAACAGCAGCAGCAGCAGCAGGCGCTGCAGGAGTCTGCGGAAAGGTCAACAGTGAAGGCAGCAACAACCACAACTACAACTACAACTACAATGGCTATAAAGGAGGCAAAAGAACCAGCCACAACAACAGCTGTAAAGTGTGAAAATTTAACAAATTAAGTGTGTGTATTAGTGTGTGTGTGTGTGGTGTGGCATGGTGTGTGTGTGTCAGAATAGGCAGCAACACAAACATTTGCGGAGGCAAGCAAAAGAGATGTCTGCAGAAAGAACGAGCGAGTGAGTTTTGTGTAATAGGCAATAAGTAAGTGTGTGTGTGTGTGTGTGTGTGTGTGGGCGTGACCACCAAGGCAAATAAGCTAACAAATGCTATGAGCCAAGACGTCGACAATAAAGAATAAAGGTAAAATTCATAAAATTGAGCAACATATTAAACAGAAGTAGAATGCAGCTGAGAGCTACTCAAGTTCAAGCTAAAAAGAAACAGAGAGAGAGAGAGAGAGAAGAGAAAGAGAAAGCTTTCTTAAATATACAAATTGTAATTCAAAAATGCTTTGGCATTTCATTTTTGTAATAATATTTAATTTTAGACATTCGGGCAGTAGACAAATGACTTTCCAAACAAAAGTTGTGAAAATAAAACAAAATTTAAGTCACACAAAGTTAAGAATGACAGTTTCTAATTCTAACTCTAATAATTTTAATTTTAAAATTGATATCAGCTTAATCAGCGACAACAAGTCATGAATATCTCGAGACTTTTTTTTACACTTTTTTTCCTTCGAAATATAATAAAAACGTTGAATGATCTTAAGTCCAACAGTACTTAAAAGAAACAAAAAAAAAAAACTATTTCTCTTCTTTGCCATGTCAATTATAGCAAATATTGCAACTAGCTGCTGCATCAAGACTTATATCGAGTGGCTAACTGGATTAGAATTTCGAATTGCATTCAAATTGGAATTGGAATTGGAATTGCAGTTGCGATTGCATAGTTATATGAGCCGTGAACAGTTATATGCTTAATTAGCGTTACACACACACACATCGAATTCATCGATTGAAGTGTGTGTGAAATTTCACACTTCTCCTGATGAGCCACTTAACGTTCCTCTCTCTCTCTCTCTCTCTCTCTCTCTGTGTGTGTGTGTGTGTGAGTGTGTGTTATTAATAAGCTGCTGCTGTTGACGTTGACGTTGATGTTGATGTTCGTACCCTAGCTAACCACAGCCTCCCTCCCCACGGCCCTAACCTAAACAACAACCACCTCCACGATTTGTGTTTAATTTGTCGTTTTATTGTTTTAATTTTGCCTGCCCAGCGAGGCGAACAAACAAAACACAGCCTGCGTTGCCAACGTTTCTGCCCCTGGCAACCCCTTTTCGAGTGAGGAGCTTCAGCTTCGGCTTCGGCTTCAGCTCTGGCTTATTAGTTGCGCCTTGTGGCCTTCTGGCCCTCTGGCTGCAAGTTGCCAGTTGCCAGTTGGTTGCATTCGCTGTGTGTGTGCTGTGCTGTGCTTCTGCCTGCTGCAGTCGTGTTGCCATCATTTCAATTCATTCAAAGCGATTTGTAGCGATTCTATATTTAACACTAACAAAAGCCTTGCTCAACCGAAAAAAATAAAATTAATAAATAAATAAAATAAAATGTTGTCAACACCCCAGCAGCGAACTATTGAATGATCTCTCATCATTACCGAATGCATTCTGTATGCACATAATTTAACTCACACACACACAAAAACTCTATATTTGTATATACAACTGCATTACAAACTATATCGTCGCATCGTTTTCCTTATACGATCCTTCGCACAAGGTAGTCGAGCCTGTAAAGCGCATAGAAATGCTTTTGGAGACGCATGTTTTGTGGATTACAAAGTAATACAGTTTGTAATGTGATTACTTTACTAATGGAATATTAATATGCCTACAAAGTATAGATTACATATCGAATACCTAACGGATTATTCGCTTGTTCGCTCACTCGATCATTCTTTTTCTCTCTCTCTCTCTTTACGTCTTCCTCTTTTATCACGCGCATTATTTCTTTTTTAATATTTTTCTTAATTAACCAGAGGCAAGTGCAACTTGGACTTAACTGAGAGACTTGAACTCACCTGCAAACTGTGCTCCGAAATGCTGCTGGAAATGGCCGCGAAACTCGTGCGGCGTACTAAAGCCGGGCGGCAGAAAGCCCCGCAAATAGGCGGCCGCTGCCAGCGTCGTCATGTGATGATGATGGGCGGCGGCAGCGTTCGCTGGATCGGCGGCAGCCGCATAGCCGGCGGCCGCATAGAAATTTGCCGGATTGAAAACGGGCAGCTGGCAGTGGGCGGCGGCGGCAGCGGCAGCGGCGGCAGCAGCGGCCGACAAACGTGTGACATCCGGTGAAATTGAGCGCGAATCGCGAATCGATGATGACGACGACGGTTGCTGCTGTTGCTGCTGCTGTTGATGATGCTCCTGCAGTTGCAGTTGCAGTTGCAACTGTTGGGCGCTGCTCACCGCCGACTGTTGCGGCGTGTTCGCATTGCGCGGAGGCGGCGTCGCTGCCGGCGAGAGGGGCGCCTCTGTGCTGCTGGGCGTGGCAGCTGAAGCAGCCTGTGATGATTGCTGCTGCTGCTGCTGTTGTTGTTGTTGTTGTTGTTGCTGTTGTTGTTGCTGTTGATAGGCACCGACTCCGACGCCGAGGCCGAGGATCTCCTGTATGGCAAACGGTGTTCGCATTTTGGTCGCCTGCATTTTGCCGTCGGGAACGTTTGCTGAAGCTTTCGCAGAAAGTTCGATCAGTTTAACGATGTTTATTGCACTTGTTCAAAGCTAACGGTTCTCATAGCTCACACGATAAAAAAAAATGAAGAAGAAGAAGGAGAGCAGCACACAGACACACACACACAGCGACACTGATTTGGTCACTCGCACATGGACAACAATAAGCAATAAGCAATAAACAGTAAGCAGTAAGCAGTAAGAAACTGAGCGCAGTCCCAACTCGATTCGAATTCGAAATGTGTGTGATGAACTAACTGTCTTCCTTTAAAGCACAACACGAGGAGCGTCAGCAGAGCTTAAGCTCAGTGTACACATGTATGTATATGTATATATATATATATATATGTATTTTCGCGCGAGTGTGTGTATGTGTGTTCGTCTGTGTGTCTAATTCTTGATGTATTGTGTGTGTGGGTGCTGACCGCTTGCGTTCGGCGTGGACAACGTACGAAAACGAACTGAAACCAAAGCGCGCGCTGCACGCGAGCAAAAGCGTCACGTTAACGTCAACGTCAACGTCGCTGCCGGCGTTAGCTGCGTCGCTAACGCCAACGCCAACGCACACGTTTCACGTTTGCTGGTCTGTTTCGTGCACGCCTTGCGTTCTGCTTGCTTTCTGCCGTTACCGGGGTAGCTTTAGCTGCTTCGCACGCCAACTGTCGACTGATGCTGTCGCTGGCTGTGGCGACTGCGACAAGCCGTCTCTGCTGCTGCTGCTGCTCTGTCGTTTGCTACGCCATCTTTGCGTGCCAGCGAGATGGCGCTATGTCAAAGCGTATGCGATCTCACTCTTACATACGCGCAGCTACATTACCCTTCCAATTGCAGGGGTAATGTGAGCAGTTCACTGCATGCTATCCTGCACACACTCACGCCCAACGTATCTTGCTCTTGCGCTCTACACTGGAAGGCTCACCGACACTGTGTATAGCGTACGTGTGAGCTGAGTGACTGTGTGAGTGTTAATTATGCGGACGATTGCGGCCTTTACTGAGCGCGCTGCGTGCTCAGTTTCAGTTTATTCTGCGCCGCCAATTTGGCGGGCCGCACAGCGACGGCCTCCATGTGCATGTGTGTTTGAGTGTGTGTGTGTGTGCGTGTGTGTGTGTGTGTCTGTGTGTGTATGCCTGCGATTTACGTGATTCCATCAACATTTTTTTTGCATTTTTGTTTTTGTTTATAATATTAAGCGACATTCAATTATTGCATATCGATAATTCGATAACTGCCACCTATCGAATTGCAAGCTTTTGTTGTTGTCTTTTCCTATTTTTTTTTTTAACTGCGAAACATGCCACATGCAATTTGTGCGTGTGGCACAAACCTGATCAAATGCCCAACAATTAACCGTCATCAGTATTGTGAGGCAAGCTTTGGGATATATAATACAATATAATGCTTAAAAAAAAGTTCTTAAACAGATTCATTGACTTGGGATAATTTTACAAATTTAGTTTTTTTTTTTAATAAATTTAGGAATGATTAACTATTTTGTAAGCGAAATGTGTTATGAGTTGAGCATCCAATATAGTAAATCATCATAATTGAGAGCATTTTAATCAAATTTGAAAATGTGTAATTTTTAAATTCTATTTTTACATGCATGCATATTGTACATAGATATTTGATATGTTGCATGCCGCACTCTCTTCACATTTTCTCTCTGTGTATTTCAGTTAGGCATTTGGCTCATTGATTCATCGACTTGGCTGTTAAATTGTCGTTGCCCTGTTGCACGCATTGTTGTTGCAAGTTGTGTCAAGTCAGTTGAACCCCTTCCCTTCCCCTCAATCGATCAGTAGCTGCCTGTCTTCATCTCCATCTCTGTTTCAGGCTGTGCTGCAGCAGTTGTGAATAATTAGTCGCATTGCATAACAATTGCATAATCAATAAGCCACATTTCAATTAACTGCTTGGCTTGCAATTAGGCTTCTGTTGCTCACACACACACACATACACTCACACACACACACACACACACACACAGTTGTGCAGTTGTCGCTTGGCGTTTTTGGAGCCCAAAGCAGCGTATAATTAGCACACTTTGACACGTCTCTCCGTCTCTCCCTTTCTCTCTTCCCTCTTCCCCACTTGCCTTTTTCGTCTTCCGTCTGCCATTCCGTCTCACTCTAACTCTCGCTCTCATTGGCAGCGTCAGCCTCCATTTGTGGGAAAGTTAAACGCTTGCATTTCCAATCGCGTTAATTGCATTTATCACACTCAACAACGTTGCACAAATGCAATTTTATTTAATATTTTTACTTGTTTTTGTTGTTTTTTCTCTTCCTTTTTTTCCAATGCGGTTACATTAATTACATGTTTTTTGCACATGTTTGCATTGCTGCCATTCAATTTTGTAATTGAGCATGCAATATTTATATAGATACATATACATATACATACATGTATATACATATACATACATGCACATATATACGGCTGACTAGCAACGAAGAGGCTTTCATCTTTTTAGCCATCAGTTCCATTAGGAAGATAAAACTTCAAGCGGCTTCTTTTGCACTTCTTTGCTGTGGCCAAGTGCATTTATGCATTGTGATTTTCAGCTTGCGAATAAATTGAAGTGTTAAGTGCAACAGTCAGCTTAACATATTTGCAACAAAAGAGTTTAGTTTGTTTTTGTATAGCATTTTAATATTAGAATATATATATCATTATGCAATATGAGAGTTCTGTCATCATTTAATTCTTGCAAATTTTGTCTTTTATTATTAATTAATTAGATGTTTTCATTATGATAATTGCAAACAACAATCCGAAGATTTTTCTATTCTAATTATTTTTGTTTCAAAAATGAAATGCGTAAAAGTTCGAGTGAATTCCGAAGTCTTTAATCCGTACTGACTATATCCCTATAGAATTGCCAACTATTCTGCAAATTTGCCTCATTTTCTCCGTCTTACTTCATTGAGCTTTCATATTGATTTCCTAATTCTATTGAATTTTTTTTTTGGTATTCTTTAAGTTTTGAGTTTATTGTTCGAAGTTTCTTTGCAGTTAGTTGCCCAATTAGGGCATTAAACTGCAACTCACACACACATTACATACACACACACACGCACACATACACACACGCAGACTACACATACATAGCCGGTTCATCTCGCCTTTCTCTCTCCTAATCTCTTTCTCTAGCCACCCTGGCAGCATTGTGATCACGAATTTCAATTTCCGTTCCACAGGTCCTCAAGGACCTGTGCGCCGACTCGTATTATTTCATATTTATAATGTAATCTGCACTTCAGCCTCAAAGAGACGTCGCATAAATCACAAAGGCCACTTGCTCGCCTCGCCTCCTCCTGCCCCCTCCGCCCTTGTCGCCCAGTGTGTGACTATTATTATAATACATACAACCATACATACTTACAGGCCATATATACATTTGTGCATGCAGATTGAGAAAACAGCGCCCACTTCATAGGTACGCCAAAGGACTGTGGTCTAAAAGCCTTTTGACTCGTCCTTTTCGCTACTCGCTGCCTTTTTCGTTGTTGCTTTTGCTGTTGCTGCTGCTGCTGCTGCTGCTGCTGCTGCTCTTGTTCTGTTGCTGTTGCTGTTGTGTTGTTTGATGTTTGGCATCCACTCGAAATGCATTTAAAAAGTTTAATCGCATTCGGGACACTTGAGGCGGATTTCATTGCTGCCGCCATTCGCAAGCGAATGCAAACTCGAATTAAATTTATTTTCAATATGTTCATTTTTGATTGATCCTTTGATCCGCCGATGGGCGTTGCACTCGCACTCTTTGCTCCTTGCTCTTTGCTCGCCAGTCGTTGTTAATTGACTCTGCTCATTCTCTCCACCTCCTGCTTCATTCGTCACTCGTTGTTAGTTAATCCGATAGGCTTTGTCTGCTTGTGCTCTCGTCACACGTTACTCGCTACTCGCCACTCGCTACTTGCAACTTGTCGCCAATTTCGCTGCATTTGTTTGGTCTTTGCCATTAGTGACTGTCATTAGACTAAAAGCATATTTGCAATTGTTGGCCAACTAATTAGGATGCCATCACGCTGACATCTGTCAGTTTTGGGCCTTTTCACAATTGTTTTTGCTCACTTTGTGCCCTGTTCCCAGGGGACTGCAACTGGTTTTCAATTGCAGTTCGATGGTTCAGTTCAGTCACCACTCGCATATTAGCCAAACACATGCCTGTCTTTTCAACTTGGCCGCATTTCGATTACTTTTATTACCCACAACGAGCTCGCTGCTTTTGTTGTTGCTTAGCCATAAGGTGTTCAACGGATTCACGCCTTTGTTTTCACGTTTTTTTGCTGTCTTATTGTTGTGGTTTTGGAACAGGCCTACAACATATCGGGCTAATGGGCACAATCTTCTCCCACTGTATTGTCTGTCATTCACCTAATGGCAAAAGATGAGGTTCAACTCCCCAATGGCAGTGGCATTAGTATATTATACAAACTCAATATGTGTGTATAGATAGATTAGCACAATTAGACAATTGAGGACTTAACGAGCCCATATTTCCATTTTGTGATTAGTTATTATGTTTGTGTAAAATCCAACATAAGTTGCATACTTCTGGTCGATAAAATGTTGTCTTCACTTAACATTAAGTAATCATCATCAGCGATACCAGCGGATATTTGCATATAATACTTAAATGCGTAATTCATTCCTTTCGCAAATTGAAATCACACTCAAATGTAAGCTCAAGTTTCATATCCGATCTTGATCAATAATGTGCCAAGGTATATCATATATAAATGTAGAATTGTGGCATTTAGTGCTATCGCAAATCAATTAGTATCGGGGATATAAATAGAGAACTGTTGTATACCTTTGCACACAATCATTATACCTCCTTTGTTCTCTTTTGGTGGGATCAGAGTATTACATTACAAAGTTACAACTTATATCTATTAAAAAGTTTAAGTTTTAAGTTACAAAAATATTACTATTGACTATCTATTTCTATATATTCTATGTACTCTATTTATTAGGCATATGACTATTAATGTTATCTATTTGCAATTTACTTCTTTCTATTCCTTTCAAACATTTTAGATCCTTACCTTACTTACTTTTCTATTCCTCATTGTATATAGAAAGACCCAATAAGATATATATGTGCTCTTGATCGGCATTACTAGTCGAGTCGATATAGCCATGTGTGTTTCATTTTTAGCATAACTTACCCAGATTTAGGTCTATCTTGTTGAACCTTGGCATAAATCCCATGTAAATCCTATACATATCGATCGATATACAAGTTGTTGCCTCAACCTATCTGATACCTACACAAATGTGGAAAATTAAGTTCGCAGCGAATAAAATTTACGTCAAACATATTTGAAATTGTCCAATAATGAATTGAATTGTCAGCAGCTTGACTCCGATCTAAGAGGGTATCTAATCTTCGGTCTGCCCAAGATGGACTCTTTTCTTGCTTTCATTTCGATTTAGAATAGACCCAATTTTTTGAAACAAAGAGTGGAGTGGAAAATTGAATGATGTATTTTATTTGCAGTTTTAATACTTACTTCAACTCTGGCCATTATCAGCTGCAACTTCTGCTTCTGATTCAGACGCTTGAACCACGCTTGTCCACATATGAACCCGGAACGCTGCGTGCAAATTTGAAATGAACGCAAAACTGCAGACTGAGTTCAAGCAGCTGACGAGGGGCAAGGAAAGGGGTGAGGGGGGGGGGAGTGGGTTAGTTAAATAAATGGTAACAAAGGAGTTTTGAGTGGCACAAGAAGCTGGACTGGAATGCCACACACTGTGCGGCGTTTGCTTGTTTCGTTCTGCTTCACATTCTGCCAGTGCTGGTCTTCCTCTGCTTTGCCACCCCACCGCCGCCCCCTTCCCCTAATAAACTTGCACTATATGCCCCACTCTATGCCCCAAGTGCCCACCGCTGGCCAAAATGTCAGGCTGCATTTGGTTCGCAATGGGCGATGGCTGCGTTGCTTTGAGCCACTTGGAAATCGTTAATTTCATAATTACATGTTTCATGCACAAGCTCCGAGTATATGGCCCAAAATGGGCGACACCAGAGCGGGCTCGTTGTGAATGTGTGTGTGTGTGTGTGTGTGTGTGCGTGTGAGTGTGTGTATGACTCTGTGTGTGAGTGTAAGTGGCACATAAGTGGCAGCCAGCCAGAAAGCCAACACCATTTTGGCCATAATTTAGTTTTGCTCGTCCATTAGCAAGCACAGGCCACAACAGCAACAGCAATAACAATAACAACAACAAAAAGAATAAGAGGAAAAACAGCAACAGCAACAGCAACAACAACGTTGAAGACGACTGCCTTTGTTGCAATGCCACTCAGCGAGAAATCAGCACCAGCCACAGCAACGACAAAGACCCAAGTGGCCTCGACTGTGGTGGGGCAAAGCAGGACCAGAGAGACAGAGAGAGAGAGAGAGCGAGTGACGGGGAGGGACTGGAGTGTGTGTGTGTGTGTGCGCGACAAGAGGAGCTGAACAGCGACTGGGGCAGAATAAGGACGAGTGGATAATTATTAATAATTATCGCATTGACGTGTTTTCGTTTTCGTTTTCAGTTTTATTTATTTTGTGGCCTTTGTGTGTGTGTGTGTGTGTGTGTGTAAGTGATGAGTGTGCTTGTGTGTGCATATATATATATATATATATATATATTGTGTGTGTGTGTGTGTGATGGTGGTGGTGATGTGCCGTTGCTCCGCTTGACTTGCCCGCTGCGTTGTAGCCTAAGTGGTTTATATAATTGGTCAACTTCTGCTGTTGCTCCTGCTCCTTCGCCTTCTTCTCACTTCTCACTTCTCACATGGGCTGTTGTGAGTCCTTACCCCATCTCACCCCACCCCTCATCCTCGGCTCCTCTGCTGCTTGTAATTGTGTATTTCTGTGATTTCTTTGCTTAAGGGTTGCATTTTTCAATTCGGTGCTGCTCATGTTAAATATGTGTTTCGTGACTCTTGAATATTGAGAAGATTCTTATCAAATTATAATTATACAATTATAAAAATTCCAAAATTATATATACAAAATCTGAATGCTCAAATTCATATGTTAAAAATGCGGCAAGGCTTAGCAGGATGGACGGCAACAAATTGAATTAAAATCTGATCAAATCTTCTTTTTAAAATGCCAATTTTCGTAAATGGCAAGTAAATATTTATTTCGCCGTGCAATCGAATTCTGTTTGAAATCTGTTTGCTGTCATATTACCTTTATCGCCCTTATCCTAATCATATAATATAATTTCCCGACTTTCACCCATGGCCATTTAGCACAAACTCCTAACTCAAAGAGTCGTCCTGTCCTGTCCTGTCCTGTGTCCCTGTCTCTCACACTCTCACACTCTCCTCTCTCTCTTATATATTCATAAATATGAAATAAGATAAAAGCATATTCTGCAGTCTTAGATGCTTCCCCCCCACACACATCACTTATCCGCTGAGCTCATTAAGCATTAGTCGTATTAAGCGCATTTTTTCAATTACATCCATGTCCCGCATTGAAATCTGCGGCGCATTGAAAAACATTTAAATGGAATTCAAAACGCGCTTAATTCAAAATTAATCTCAAAAACCAAATGAATTGCTACATGAAAAGCGCTTTTAGTGTATGTGTTTGGGGATGGGGATGTGGGAAGGGGATTGGGGAAGGGGTATGGGGTATGGGGTATGGGATTGTTGCCTGTTGGTTGCTGTATATAATTATGGGGTTGTCTTCTTTGTTGCCGGGCAGCCATTGCGCCTAAATGAGCAGCCACAGCACTTCAAAAGCGTCAAGCAATGGCTTGGTGGCTGGGGCGGGGCTTCTCCCCCCTATGCTAGCGGAGAAAGCTTCTTTCTGTCTATTCACTTTCTGTTTACGTGGCTTTTTATTGACCAAGCCAAGTTGGCGCTCCTCACAGAGGTTGGGGGTAGGTGTACAGATGCAAAAGTCAAAGAAAATTTATTTATAATTCCATCTTTTTTTTTTGTTTGTTTTGAATTCATGTCTCGGATTAAATTTCTTAATTGTGCAGCTTGGAACGTTGTGGGCACAGCGACCGCCAGATGGCGCTGCCTCAATTATGCCATTTCAGAATTTTTCAATTAAAATACACCCATACACACAGACACACAGACACACAGACACAGGCCGCACTCGCACACATGAACAAGAAATGCAATGGTCAAGTCAAAGCTGTCAATGTTTTTCTTTCTTTATATATATAAATATATATATTTTTTAATTTTTTTCCTTCTTCTCTTTCAAGGATTAGAGGACAGCAGCTGAGCGGTTTCACGATATTGTCACAACTTTGCACATGTGCCACAAAATAATACATCAAATAAGTCAGGGCGTGGAACACACAAAAAAAGACAAAAATTACAATAAATGAAATGAAATAAAGTTCGCGACCATTTTTATTATCTTGAAAGCCATTTATAAAAGGACTCTGTGCACAATTTTTATGGTAGCTGTTTATGGCAAACGCTTAGCGCGTTTCGCTAGATGGCGCCACTGTAGCATATACAGTAGCCACTACGCGACGGAAGCCGAAAGCTGAAAGCTTTTCGTTCGAGCTTTCAAGGAGCTGCCATAAGGGAATAGCCTGAAGAGCTTTTCGGGTGTGCAAGAGTTTTGGCTGATATTATTATTATTATTATAACGCATTGAAGAAGACGTCCTTAACCTTACAAACTACATACATATATTTGATACTTGGCCATGTCCGCCTGCAAAGTAGTAGTACTTCTAAAGCTGCAGACAGTGTATATATATATATATATATAACTATATATATATATATAGTTCAAAATTTGAAGAGCTCTAGCTCTTAACGTCTCCGAGATCCGATTCGGAAATGACTAGAGTCGTAGATGCTTCCTACTGCCTGTAAAGTACTGTTGAGAAACTTCTTTTAACCCGTTTTTAATTCAAGATTGAACAGACAATTGCAGTCCACCTACTGACACCTTAATCTCATTATAAGCTTAAAATACCGACCGAACTATATGATATACATGTCCGATATGATTCTTTTTTGCTTAAATTGTATCAGAGTATTTGGTAGTCAATTATGCCCGACTGGGAATTTTCCTATTTAGGTTCTTTTCATGTGTGGCTTGGCCTTCAAATTATTGCTGCACTTCAATTTATTAACACGATTAACTCTTTGATCATGGTTTACTTCTAGGTAGAAAACAAATGAAATCATCATTCTGTAACTCATCTCTAATTCCAAGAAATTGCTACAAATACAACTTTGGACAAAAAGCATATAAGTAAGTATATATAAGTAAGTATTATGGGTATATTTTGGTAATAAATAAAATAATTGTTACCAATGAAGAAGAGAAATCACAAATATTGATTGATTTCAAGTATATAGATTATTTTCAAATATATTTTAAGAGGCTTTAGTTGAAATGCTCCAAGCTATCGAATATTTTCAGCTTCTCTTTGTGAACATAGATTTTAGCTACTCCAAACTAAATTTATTCAAGGAAAGCGTTTGGATGGCATCAAGAGTGACGAGTGATAAAATGGCCAGAAATTCATTGTGGGTGGTTGACTGATGGCTGATGATGCCATCATTGGATGTATGCGTGACAGATGGCACCACTACAACTGTTGCACACACACACACACACACACACACACACACACACACACACACAAGTGAGTGTATCCTTTAGCGCCGCATTGCAAATGAATGGCACAGAAACTGATTGAATCAACTTTATTTCAAAATGATGCCACTTAAGCGATGTGTGTCTGTGAATCTGTCTGTGTGCGTGTGTGTGTGTGTGTGCACACTAGGCAACAGTTTTGCATGTGGCAGCAGTGAGTGTGCGTGTGTGGGTGTGGGTGTGCTGCACAGAGACACGTAACTGAATTTTGTAGCATACTTTTTGACATGTGCCAACCAAATAAACTTGATAACAAGCAATTTCGCACGTCTCTCTGGGGCGTGAAGCGTGCCATCAAGCAACAACCGTTAGTTTGCCCGAGTTGCAAGCTTGTCAGCGATGAGATATTGGATGGGGATCATGTTGGGCCATGAGCTTGATAATGATGAGCTGCTGCATGCTGCCTACGTAAATGGCATGCCACACAATTTTGTCAGTCAAAATCGCACAAATCAATAGGATGCCACAACTCCGGCTTCATCTCAAGCCCCCCTCCTGCTCCTATAACGAGTGCTGTTTTGACTTATCATTAGTTTAATTGGTGGCATGATGCCAGTCGTGCTGCTGTAGCAAACTCGCCGCTTTCGCATCCCGCATCTACTCAAATTGTATGCCATTTAATTGGATGTTGCTCAATGCCAGCGGCACAGCAGGTTGCACCTTACGGGTGGAGAGGGGGCGGCGGATGGTTCACTTTAGTTGGGTTGTTTATTTTGACATTTGACACAATTTGTTAGCAGAAACAAAACACACACACACACACACCTACTATATATATATATATATATATATACATACACCCCTTGGAATAGCAGCAGCAGCAGCAACCCTCGAGGCGCTTCGGCTACAGCTTTGACTTTTAATTTGTCACTTATTTGTTCATGTCTCATCAAATTTCAGCGCCAATCCTCCCCCTTCTGCAGATGCTGCTGTTGTTGTATTTGTTGTATTTGTTGTTGTGCTCATTAACGCCTTTTAAGCCGCGCAGACAAGAAATTATTCCAATTTGTTGACGTCGCTTGACCAACTTAATGAAAGTGTCAACTTCAACGAGCCTCAAATTGTTTTTAATTTTACTTACTAATAATAATAACATTATTAACAACAACAACAACAACAACAACATCGTGATGATTTCCTGCCCAGGCAAACATCAACTCTATTGATTGCTTCATCAGCAGCGCTCCTCCAGCGACTGCCTCGCCCCACCCCACAACAGAAAGCATTTTGTTGTGCGGCTTTGCGGCTTTGATTTGATTGATTGGAAAAATGATTCAATCTTGCGGCACATTTTGCCATTATTTCGTTTATCTCGATTATTTGGTATTATTACATTTACTTTGGCATTATTTCGACATGGTCACCAAATAATGGATATTAAGTGGGGACATTTGACACACACTTTGCCACACAAAATGGACGGCCATAGATATCACAGGTAGCGAGCGGTGGCGCGTGGCAAGTGTGGCAAGAGGCATTCTGACAGCAGAGCTGTGATTGTGCAATAAGTAAGTTTTGATTGACAAGTTAGGCACTTTATGGTTATTGATGATTGGTATTGAGACCGACAGTTGAGCATCTATTATTTAATAAAAAACATTAAATTTAAACCAATGTTACCAATATTATCAATATAAAAGCAGTGGCATATAGCCATAAAATGTCAACCGCATTTGTACTCTGATCACGCTATTAATTCTTACTATCGAAACACGGATCTGATCGTTAAACGCATCCTTAAATTGATCTGAATGTTGATATGAATAATCGAATTCAAACAGAAATGAATGTCATACTTAAGTTATTTTTAACATTTAGCAAGATAACATAAGATTGAATAATTCATCTGTCGATTGTTAAGAGAAGTTTACTTAAATTAAACTGCTGCTTTTCAAGGTTGTTTGTGTGCGAAAAAAGGATTGCAGGACTTGATTCACAGAAGGGCACATTCGGCAAAAAGATGAGCGAGAACCTATTTAGACAATTGCTGTCAAAACATTTGGTAATTGATACGAGCACGAAGTCGGAGTGGGATAAAGTGTTGTTTAGTTGAGGTGGGGGGATAAAAGGAAACGCGTCAAGTTGATTAAATTGCGTGCAGAGCAACAAGGCCGAGCGGCTCGGCAGGATAATGACAATGGGGGAGTCAAAGGGATGACTGCGGATTGCCCGTGTCATGAATGCTGATCGGGATATCAATTACAAAAGGAAGTGCGACTGGAGCCAGCCTCCAACTCCGGCGAATCTAGCAAAACCCAACCGACAGCTCCGATTCCAATTTTAAAAACCAATTCAATTGCCGCTTCCTGACGCAAATGTCATTCGTCCATAGCAAGGACAAAGCCCTTGCTGCTGCTGCTGCTGCTGCTGTTGTTGTTGTTGTTGTTATTGTTGTTGGTTTTAATTACGTCAAGTGACTCGCTGCCTGCCAGCCACAATAATCAAAATGGATATCAAATGCGCCATCTTGAAATTGCAGCAGCCGCGATGCCAACAAAGGGGTACTCATACCCCTTGCCCTCGTTTCCCCTACCTAACCCCTGCCCCATTCCATTCACAGCTCTAATTTCAAGTGACATTTTGCGTGTTTTGACAGCTCGTTTGATGTGCAACGCGCAATTAGAGAGCGCAACCAGCCAGTCAACCCAGCAGACCTGTTACCCAACAGTTCCTCAGTTACTCAGTTACTCAGTTCCTCGGAGTCCATCGAAACTGAGGCTGAGGTATTCAGACCAATTCCTTAGCCAAAATGGCGGTCTCGTTAAATTTCGATGAAGTGTGTGTGTTTCTTTTTTTTTAATGTTTTTGGAGCCACCTCGATCCATTAATTCGCTTGCAATAAGAAAGACCGCCATCAGCACCTCAATCAGAACAAAGAAAAGGGAACCAAACCCGGACCTCGATTCAAATTTAAATCCGAACTCGTTTTCCACTCCAATCGGTTCGGATAATATCCCCCGCAGCCTCCCACATCACCCCACCCTTTGTGAGCGCATTATGCAATCATTATATTTTTATGCCTATTAACGTTAAATACACCAATGAATATTTGCATAAATTTGCGCAGGTGATTTGAGCACCGAAGCGTGCCACAAAAACGGAATCCAAAAAGATTCGTCTGATTTATTCCATTGCTCAGTCGCCCATACGCAATGATGAGTTTGTAATGATTCACAAGTATGATTCAATACATAATTCAAATCAGAGCAAGATTTATGCAAAGTAGTTTCCAACAAGTCGAAATGTTGCTTGTTGCTTAAGTAAAGCGCAGCTGTACTTGTCTCTCAGATTGTTGCTTATTTCTTTAGTATTTCTTTACTTTATAATCGAGGTGCATACATGCCAACTCTATTATATATGAGCTTCGAAATATAATGACAGATCTGGAATATGATTTCTCATAGGAGATAAACAGACAAGAAGCGGCCAAAGAAATCGAACAAAAAACCCGGAGTCTTAGTTTATACAATTAAATAAACAATCTTATATTTAGACAGCTTCTTATATTGTTAGTGGATTGTATTAAATTGATTTGGGAATTATGGCAACTCTATGTCTTATTCTGACACTTGTTCTATAGCTCTCTCATAACACTTTAAACACCATTTGCGATTCAGTTTTTATCAAGAATCTAATCTAATCTACTCATAAAACCGATTATCTCTTAAGATAAGATCCGAACTAGTTCGACTTATAGAAAGACACTTAAAGTTACACACAATTTAGTTGGCTAACTCCCTTAATGTGGACACTCGTTTCCATTGAGTTGAGTTGAGTTGCGTTGAGTAAATGATGTAATCGGTACCTTGTGTCTTTGGGCTCAACTGGGTGCACAGCAGCTGCATCTTTTTGGATTCTCTGTGGCATATTCGGGTTGGGAGCTGTCCTATTCCACACTCACTTCACATCACATCCTGCCCAATTTGCAGCTCAATTTGCGCCTTCGCTCGTAATTTGCTCATTTATTCTTGTACACTCCATTTGGCACTCCATTTTCACATTTATCCGACACTTGGCGCAAATTGAATTCTGAGCCGAAGACAAAACGATGGACGAGGTGGAATTCAATTGGAGTCCATATGAGCATGTACTTGGAATTGAATTGCTTTCAAATGAATCCGATGGCATACGATAAAGTAGAGATAAAAACACAAATAAAAGGAGGAAAGTTGGAGAGAAAAACGGATATCATTATGATTATCATTATGATAGTCAATGTATTTAATCTTAATTTTGTCGGCTTGAGCGCTAATTGCGCTAATTGCTTCACGCTCTTTGGTGTCGGGCGAAAAGTCAGCCATGAAATTTTAATGACTGGTAAATTGATATGCCTTTTGAGTGAGGACAACTCGAGCAAAGTGTGAAGAAGCCAGAAGGCAGAAGGGCGGGAGTGTGACATGCAAATGAAGGCGAACTTAATGCCTTGTCAACCCACTAAAGGCAAACAACACAGATTTCTTATTAAGTATCAAAGGAGAACTAAGCAACTGAACAACTGAGCAGCGCGTGGGCGCTGAGATAAAAAAGAAAAAGAAAAAAAAAGAAAAAAAAGAAAAAAAAGAAAAAAGAGAACGGAGGAAAAAACACAAAAGAAATAGGGGTAGGGAAATGGTGAGGGGGGTAGCGCACGTCAAAAGATTATGACAATTTTCCCACCACAAATGAGCGCTAAATCTGACAGGCGATAGGGCGACGAGGCGAAAGGAGCAGCCGCAGGACCCAGAGCCCATTGTTAGCTATGGAGTGTGTGTTGACAAGGATTAAGGACATCAGCGCGACAGAACGGCGGCACAAGAAAATTCCATGGAAAACTGCCGAGCAACATCAGCTCGAGAAAATGAACAAAATTTGTAAAAAGCCAACAGAAGCAAAAAAAAAAAATAGAAAAAAATAGAAGGAATAAATAGAGGAAACAGACAACAGACAACAACAGAGTGGAGAGCAGAAAGTAGAGAATAAATGTAATCAATGTAACGAGAAAATAGCGAAAATTATGATTGATGTCGATTGTTTGATTGGGTCGCCAGACGCGCGCGACTCAATGGGCTAGGGAAACGGGAGGGCAGAAGGGCAGAAGGGCGGGAGGGAGGTAGCGAAAAGGTCAAAATGGCGTCGCTTAAGTACAGGAAGTGGCAATCAGGCTGGGTAACAGCATAGGGAGTTATTGATTGATCCAAGTGAATAGCGCGAATCTAGCTCAATGAACAGCAGCCATTGCTAGTTCCCAGTGACTATAACAATCGGATGTGGCTAAATGTATATATTAATAATTTCATTAAATTATGCTGCCTTCTGTTACCGTTGAAAGCGTTAGTTAACTTAAAATTGTTTCACGTTTGCCTACATTTAAAAGTAAAATTCCAAGTAAAATTCATTCTTTTATACACCAGAAATGTTACACAATACTCATTATAAGTATTTGGGCAGCTTGAATGCATCTTTTCTCTCTACCAGAAATACATATTTTTACTTAATAGTAATATTATTTAAGTAATAGTTTGAATAGTGTGAGTAAATATAAATTGATGAAACTGGTCACATTTTAAGAAACTTGTAAACTGTAATTGTGCATCGCACTTAATTTGCATTAGCTGAGATATGCGAAGTTGCTTGGGTAGGCACTTCAGTTGCAGTGATGCCACCTGGGGCGTTGCCACTCTAGCGGACCTAGGAGGAGAAGGGTCGTCTCGGCAAGCAACCCTTTAGACCCCATTAGAAATCATTTAGGCAACAATTCTTATAACTTCAACAAGGTCCTCAATATCCAGCAAGCTCAGATTTCGCATTTTGCATTTTGCATTTCACCGGTCTCGTTAAGGGTTAAAACTCACAGCGACGGGGGGCGTGCCAAGCGCCATTCATGCTGGCTGCAGCAGCCACAGGGGATGTGGAGGAAATGGGGAAGTGCGAGTGTCGAGTGGAGGGCAACGCATGCAGCCATCACGGCCTGCAGCACCTTTTGATCGAATTAAGACACAGCATGGCGTCCAAATATGGCCAACTTGCTCCGGACGCCCCACAACCCTCTCCCCGTTTGGTGCTGCTGCACTTGCCGCACCACCTAGCCAGGCCCCCGCCCTTTGACAGCTCCACGACCCGTGCTCGAGTGCAGTTTATTGTTTGATTTGACTGTAAAGAAGTCAAAAACCAAAAAAAAGGGCGTCAGCGAGTTTTGTGCACTTCTTGGCCGGGTCCAAAAGGCGCCATTGTTGCTGCTCTTGTGGGCGGTCGTCAAGGGGCCCTTTGAAATGCAAATGCAAACTCTCAATTCCAAACGCAAGTCCAAAATTCAAATTCAAATTAAAAGAAAAAGAAAATCGTCCGCCATCATGGCAACTGTTTGTTCAACGCCACTCAAGCGCCGCTTAATTTATTCTTGCCTGCACTTCTTTCTTTTATCTTATACCCTATAGCCAAATGCATGGCCAACGAGTGTCATTAACTTGCTGATAAATGTACAAGAAGACAGCATCAAGCTTTATGCCATTGCATGGTATTAACTTTAAAATTGATCCAGTTATATGTGGTACCATTTCGTGACTGCAACTCACCAAACTCAGAGTCTATAAAAGCTATTTAAGAAAATTCGGGTTGCATTTTTGCAATTCTTATTTTTTTTGCAATTGAAGTAATTGCTTCTATTTTAGCAGACCATAACAAACAAATGTTTTTTTTTTTACTTCAGGTCTGTCTAAAGTCGTCTCAGAATCGATCATTCCCGCTTAAAACATATATATTTCAGTTATTCTGCGCTTGCTGCTAAGAGTATAAGCTTTTTATGAACACATCTCCTCAACATGTCTTTTCTTTGGAACCGGACAAATCCGATCACTGGTTCATGTAGATGCCTTAGGATTGACGGATCGGCTTTTTATATTCAGTTGTGAAGTTGACTCCGGCATGAAAGGGTATGCAATATGCGGCGTGCCTACGTTGGCCTTCCTTTCTTGTTTTCTTTTAGCAATGGACGCCGCCCAATTCCCAGTGATGTCGCATTCACATTCGCATCCGCATCAGCATTCACATAATTTGTAGACTTCAAAAGAGATTGGTTCATGGCTGATGGCTCATGCATATGAAATGCTTAAGCGATGCGTCTTTTGCCACTCGCCTTTGTAATTGTGCAACTTTCTTCAGTCTGCATCGTCTCAAATAAATATTTAAAAAAAAAAAAACAGAAATCAGCCAACCGACAAAATTCAAAGATATGAGTGACGAGTGAAAAGTATTTCGCTTCACCGCCAAGCTTAAATGAAAAGTTGACTCAACGCAAACGAGCAGTCCATTAAGATGCCCATTCCCGCCCCCAAAAGCCCAGAGTGCACATGAGCCTCTAACGCAGCCACACCTCCAGCAGCCAGAACGATCGGTCGACTTGTGGAGCCTTATATCAACTGAACTGCAAGTGAAGCAGAGAAACTTAACTTTATGGTATCAGAGAATTTCGCAATTTTTTCGTCTTTTTATTTATTGTTTCTTTTTTTTATTGTGAATATTTTTAAAAATAGATAAATATCAAGAGCTCTATTCATTTGAACTTACTAATAAATAACAAGTACAGCTTTTGATGTTTATCAAAAGTATTCAACATACATATGCCATTACTTAGTTAGACAATTAAAGAATGTGATCAAACATTCATTACCAACTCACTGAATTCAACTGAAGTAAAACTAGCAAAGAGTTGTTTACTGATAAGGCTCATTATGATTCAGATGTTCAGATCATCAAATTTATAAGTAGTTCGGAATGGAATGAAAGGGTTTCCTGGTTTTTACAAGTGAAAAATGAATTGGTAAACTGTGCAATGGGATGCAGAAGGGACTGGGCACGTGTGGGTCCTGAGAGGCGCCTCAAGTTGGGGATGTGTCAAAAGGATGTAGTCTCAAAGTAAAATGCAAAATAATTGTTTATGGTGTTTTAACAATTTGTTTTGAATATGGCGGATAAGGCGAATGTCTGTGAAATGCAAACATATAACAATTATAGCAAGCCAAGTTGAAAGGCATCCAAATGCAGCAAGACTCTGGAGCGGGAGGAAGCACCGTGCAAACGTCGGTTGCACATTATGCAAAGCAGCCAAGGATATCCGCATGGGTATGGGGCACGGGGCAGCATGAGCATGAGAGTCTGGTGGGGCGTCTCATTATAGAGCCATCCGAGTGATATTCATATACACATACGGCGGTCGTTATCCTTAATTTATAAAAGTGTGCGCCGCAGCTGCAGTGCGTTTGAGTTCTTCTGCTCCTAGAGTCCTCATCGTCGTTGTTGTCATCTTGTGAATATGCATGAAACTGGAAGGAATTAAATTTCCGCTATACACTCATACGTCGGCCTCCCATCCACCCACTTCTCTCAGTTCTGCCCCCTCTGCGGCAGTCATAATGAAATGTAACCGAATAACGAACCAACCAAGCGCAACCGCCAGCCCACCATGCTCTCCCCGTACCCCAGCTTAGTGAGAATCGTCTCTATGGCTCCATTTTCTTTTCTCTCGGCTGTCATCCTTTGTGGCAGGCAACGTCAGCGACTGCTTTATAATTTGCATTTGCATTAATATGCTCCAAGGATCCGTATGAATAACACAAATCACTGCTCCGACTTTCTTTACCTTTGTGGACATCCTCAAGTCCGTTTTCTACAACTCGTAGGCAAACTTTCACTCCCCTCTTCCCGAATAGTGTCGTGCATTTACCAGACCTGACAGCTATACACACACTTCAAAGATTTAAAGGGAATTTACACATGTGATAAAATATTTAAAAAAATATTTAAAGTTTCCAAAAATAATGGATTTTGGAAATACTCTTTCCACATCTATAATCGCCATAAATATGTTCATACAAACGGATAGGATTCTTGGTAGACGGACATAGCTATTCAGACTGGGCAATTGATGCTAATCAAGTAAATATACAATTCACGGGGTTAGACAGTGGCATACTCAGCTTTTCACGAGAGGGATTTTCAGTTCTTGTTTCATTTATAAATTTACTGAAAAAGTATTCAATCAGACAATAAATCAGACTGCTGATATAGCAGCTACCACTCGAAAGACAAGTTCTTATCAAAATGTTATAATGAAGTCAGCAAAAGCATGTACACGTCAGATGGAAGTGTCTTCGATCTCATTTCTTGATAAGCACCAAAAGCCGTGCCGATTTATATAAGTTCTTGTATGCTATATGCAGATGGAATATAATGTATTTTTTCGATCACATTCACAGTAAGTCGATTACCGATTTAATTCATTCTGTAAGCACTCATAGAATCACATTTAAATGTATGAAGCGTGCTTTAGATTCAAATATATGAAAAACTAGTATTAAAAAATTTAAGGACTTGGATTTAGGGTATTTCTTAGTCGAACTCTCTCGACAAAAGCATTCTCACTTGATGATTATGGTGTGCCTTCTAGATTAACACTGCATTTAAATTTTGATTCGGAATTTTTTCTCAATCAATTCTTTGAACACAGCCTTAGGAAACATTTATTTCGATGATGATTATCTTTACCCAATAAAATTGACAATACAGCATGAGCTGAACCGGATTCTATTTGCTTAATGGCTTAATGAAGATTATTGTTTTAAATGCTAAAGTTTAATTTGAAAGTCATTCATTTAATCACAATTTTAATACTAGCATTTGATGAAAAGCCAAAGCATTTTACCTAGGTTTTCTTTTGTGACTTGAGAGATGTGGCAAGTTTTTAGTTAGTTGCAATTGGTTGATAAGACATTAGCTGAGAGTGGCACATTAGGAAAGGTGTGGGCTAGTTGAAGTGCGCTATTGGTTGTCTGCGATTAGACTGGGCCTTGTGTAAAGTCCTTGAGGCAGACGACATGCCAAGTAGATACCCTTGCCCAGGAACTATCAGCAGCAGCTTGCGAGGACCTGTGAATGGGCCATGAATTAGTTCTTTTGCTGCCAATATAATGCTGGCAGTGGCCGAAACTTCGGCGCAGGAGAGCTGCAACCACCGGCAAGGACAAACGTTAACAAAAACAGCCTTCGCCTCCCCTTTCGCAAGGGTGTGCAAATCGAGTAATCACCGTTTTAATAAATGCTCAGCCCTGAGCAAGAGGAAAATTTTATAATGGCTTCCTCCTCTTGCCAAGCCATGGTGAATGGACAGGAAGGACACAAAGGACGAGGCGCGAACGAGACAGCAAGCATTTGCCGTTCGACGCGAGTGCGAGCGAGAGAGCGCGAGGGCTGAGCGCAAATGCAATTCATAAAATGAAAATGAATGAATGAATGCTGAGAAAAAAGACGCGAGAGAGCGAGCGAGCGAGCGAGCGAGAGACAACATCAAATAGAGCAAGAGCGAGAGAGAGAGAGAGAGGGCAAGAGAGAGAGCAAGAGGGAGCAAGAGAGAGCAAGAGAGTTCTTAGATTAGGCTGACAGGCAGCGTGAGCGAGAGCAAACAAATTAACTGGGAGGGGCATGCGACACACACACACAAATACACACACACACACACACACACATTCGCATACATTCGCATAGCCGTGAAAGGAAAAAGTCCTATCAAGGATGATTGCAAAAATCAGCAGAGACTATGAACAAAGCGGTCTGAAAAAATGAATATATAGGTAGCTGAGTGAAGTGAGGTTGGGGACGTAGTTGGCGTACGGCAGCTGGGGTTGCTGCCTGTTTAGCCGCAAGGCCACTCACTGCTGCTGCAGAAGAAGCAGAAGAAGCAGAAGCAGCAGCAGAAACAACCACCAGACGCCATACGTGGGTGCAAAAGTGACAGCCACAGCGCCATCTCAACAGCTCCCGCTCAACAGTCCCCCGCTCAAAATACAACTAGCCCCTCCTAACCACCCCTCCGCTGCAGGTCCTGGTCTCGCTGGCAGTGCTGACCCTGATTGGGTTTCGGTTGGTTGGTTGACTGGCTGCCTCGACTGCTGTTGCTGTTGACTGCTTTGACTGGACTGGGCGCCATCGAAACGGATATTAGATTGGAAATATTGACGGCATATAATGATGCTTCGGCTAGGGATTGGGGCTAGGATTCAGGTACTCTTCCTCTCCATAACTCTGGTAAACAGTAATCGCGGCTTGAACTCAATTCAATTTCAATTGCAGTCAAATCGAATCAAATCACATCCCATCAAATCAACAATTATCCATGCATGTGTGTGTGTGTGATCTTATGGGTTGATTTTATGCACTCTTAATGAGGCATATCACAATCAGTTTTAATGAGGCATCTCTGTGGTCTGCATGCAATTAGCATAAGCTAAGGACCCGGCCAACAGAGCGAAAGGGAGGAAGACTGGAGTTGTTTGGAGCTTGCTCTGTTAGCGCCGACTTCGATAATAATTCGATAATATTGGAATTTATCAAAATATGAAATTAGTTTAAATTATAAAGCCAACAATAAGCAAATAAGAATTCTCTAGGCGGGAGAGCACAGCTCTAAAATATATTAAATTGATTAAAACACACGTTCCAGCTGAGTTGCCCAATTTCTTTTTAAAAACCCAATTGAAATCACCGACTTGTGACAAGTAGTAATGAGAATAATCTGATAATACATTTTTGACCATAGCTTGGATGTTTTTTATTCGATCTCAATGAAATTTGTCCAGTTGATAAATTATATGCCAATGTATATTATACATTGGAAATTGTGATTTCAATTGCTATAGGAAATCGATATGTAATAAATCAATAAAATGAATTAACCTTAATCTGCGGTATACGAGAACTTATATTGCAAATTTGAAGTGTCTTGGTGCCACAGAACAGGGTGGCAAGATATACCGATCATTGAAGTAGGCTCTGAGATAGGTAATCAATCCTCCACATTTACCTTTCAAATTGCGGTAAATATCGAAAAATATTATAGAGGAGGTTCATGGTAATCTTCCTTCCAAGTTTGGTAAGTGTACTTCATAAATTGCAGCAGATATAGGCTTTTACGGGCGTGGTCCGGATTTTTGAAGGGTTATATCCTAGCAATATACCTTCCAAATTTGATAACTCTAGCCATCAAATTGGAGTCTTATTGTTTAACATTAACAGGTGCATCGGTTTGGGGAGGCGGAGTTGGCGTTGCCATCCAATTTTCTATCGATCTCTTAGGGGAGCTACGAGTTACATTCCTTCAAAATTTGTTGAGTCTAGCTGGGATATTGCCAACAACCTACCAGTCAAATTTGGTGACTGTAGTCTTAAAATTGTGGGAGATATGTGGCTTTATCGATTTGCAATTATCGATTTAATCGATTTCTTAGACTCTCAATGGACGTATCACTCCAGTCTCTATCTCTAAGAGTATCACACTAAGTTGAGTTTATACAGGCCAACAGATGGACAGACAGCATGACGCACAAAACCAATGTACTATGATACCTTCGCTATGAAAATAATATGAATACAATTTGATGTAAAACAACTCCTATTGACAATAATCAAACTTTGGGTAACCAACCAATAACAACTATTTACTATAAAAGCGTAAATTATTTGAAAATGAAATTTAATTACGTTTTGTATAGAAAAAATGATTGAAGATTTATGTGTTGAGAGAACCATACGGATATGAGTTGATAATTGTGGCATAAGCCTTGGGCTAATTGCATAAACTGAGCAGGCAAAAGGCACGCGAAAATCCCAAAAATAAACGCCAACTATTGACCAATACAGAAATGAACTCTCAATAAAAATATTTAAAAAAAAAAAACCCAGTAATCTCTAGTGACACTTAACGAGTAGAAAATTCTTCTAAGCAACGAAATTCAAACACAAATCGCATCGCCAAACTGTGAATTCCCCATTCCACTAATTTCTGTGGCATTGAGTTGCCGCTTCATTTGCTTTGCTGATTTCGAGGTTTTTTTTTATATTTTTATGGCATTTTCATTTTAATTTTGTAGAAAATTTGCGACATTTTTTTTCCTTGCCCCATCTTGAGCGCAAGAGTCAGTTGATTATGGCGTTGTGGGAATTGAGTTTGGGAATTATGATGCGTGAAATACGTATGCATGTTTATATGTATCTATGTATGTGTATGTGGATGTATACATACGTACATAAATAAGTATGAGTATGTGGAGGAGGCAAAGAGGAAGCTGTGACTCGCATCCATATGCAAATCTCGTTAGATGTTGTTGGATTCGTCGTTAGCGTCTCTCGAATGCAACCGAACGGGAGAAAAAGGTACAAATTGAATTTTGCAACTTGGTGGCAAATACTTTTGCACAATGACATATTAATTTCAAATATATAAAGTGCTCCAGCTAAGGTTTGATCCACACTCACCCACCATTCGCCCATTCGCACCCATTCGAAGTGCACTTGAGCCGCGACTATGGCAGCAACTACGGTTTCTGTCTATGAGTACGGTCTTTAGTTACGGCTAACGAGTTGCAGGCTAAGTCCGAAACAGTGAGGAGCTTGGGGTGGTTTACTCATTCATTATACGACGATTCGCAGTATTATGGCCTCGTTTGGAGTGCCACGGATTGCTAGGCAAGGGGACTCTTTTGATTTTCACCCGCGGCTACATTGAGCACTCATCAAATTCTTCTTCTTTTTTTTTCTTCGAAAATTTGCATTAAGTGAAGTAGTCATCAGTTATCAGCATCAGCATCAGCATCAGCATCAACATCATCATCATTCACATCTTCCGTACACCCTTTACATTGCATCATTCCCATCCACAATCATATTCAGGCAACGCAGCAAATTTGAAATTTGAATTCAATGGGCGGTCGCTCGGGTTCGGTGCTCAACTAACAAGCAACCAACCAACCAGCGCGACGTATATCACAAGTTAAGCCAAGGGGCAAGGGGAGAGACAGGGGAGAGAAAGCTGAGATTGGGGATTGGGGATTGGGGAGTGGGGGTACTGCTGACAACAGTTGCGGCATTGTTTGCGCGATAAAACTCAAAACTCAACCTCATTTAGACTCGAAATATGCCAACCGTTCGTCGTGCTCGGCTCTTGACATAATGGAGATAACAACAGCGGCAAGGGGAGATGAGCCGAATGCAGCGAGGAGTCTCTAAGCAGGCTAGGCAAGGCAAGGCGAGGCATGGCAAGGCGAGGCAAGGGGCTAGGTATGTTCGCAACGCTTCAGTTGCTGTTAGTTTGAACGCAAAATCAGCGACATTATAATCGTCCTCATTAACGCTACGCCGGCCTCGTCCTCATCGTCCTTCTTGTCACTGAGCTGCGTTAATATCCTGGCAAAACCTAACCTACCTCGTCAACTCATCAACGTCATTAGCGAAAAGCAATGTAAAGGAAAAAAATCACAAAAATATTCAATAGGTCTGGCAAACATGACTTGAGTTATACCCTCCACCGAAAAGTGTAACCAAAGCGAGCACGAAAGTTTCTCTTTAGCGAAAATAAGTTGAATATCAAAATTCTCTCTTAAAATGTATATGAAAAGAGAGGTGCAGAGAAAGAGAGAGAGAGAGAAAAGGGGGAACAATATTTAATTCAATGATAAAGCAAGTTAAAGGTTTTGAATAGCAGATTATTAAAAAATCAAGGAGATCTTTTAACGTGAAGTATAAAATTATAAAAATCTAAAACTATATTTTTATGTGAACACAAGAAAAAAACGATTTAAAAAATGTATGCAAAAGACAAATGTGGAATGTAATCTTAGTATTTAAGTGAGGGGAACGCGCAAAGCTTAAGGGGCATGAGAAATGCGAGGATAAACAATTGAAAATGTCTTAGTCTTTATTGCAATCTGAAAAAAATATATTGATCGATTTTGGGAAAATCAATAGAGTTAGAGATTAATCGAAATAAACTTGAGAACATATATTGAAAATGTTCTACAATTCAGCACATTTAGCAGCATGGCATTAATATTAGAACATTTTTACAACATATTTGTAAAAATGTTTTATTATTGCTAGCACACTAAATTATATATTTGAATAGTCTTGAATGATATTGTGACTTATTAGTTGTTGATTTTCAAGGTATATCGCTAGATTGCTACAAAACTACAAGATTTTTAGGGTCTGTGTAGAGTACCAGCGATCAATCGAAGCAGAGCACGTTGAGTTTGCAATTGATAACACACTTCACTGGGTAGCTACCTGGAAAACCCAATACCCAACCGAATCAACCCCACGCCCACCAGATAAGCGACCATATAATCCAGCAATAACCGAAGCTGTATCCAAGCAATGCCCATTCAACCATGCAGACAATTGCACAGACTCTGTCATCCACTCAGGCAGTCAGTCAGTCAGTGAGTCAGTTAGTCAGTTAGTCTGTTAGTGAGTTAGTCAGTCTGTTCAGAAACGCAATTTTCTATTGGCAGGCGAATCGGTGGGCTACTGTAGGGTAGGATATGGGGCCGCAGGATGCGAGAACGGATGGCAGTTGCAGAGCGCTTCAAAATGAAGCGAAATATTTTCTTATATTATAATTTTCTATTTTTTTCCTCCTCATTTTTTTCTTCTTTGTATAGCTCTTAAGTGCATTTTGCAAGGGGTTGTGTAAATTATGCAGTTTAATTCATTATTCGCTCGTGGCACCTACCCCTTCAGGCACAGCCCAAAACCCAAAAGCCACCCACTCTGGCTGCAACCATGCGCTCACTGTTTTGATTCGCTTTGGGTGCCCCCTTTTGTTGCTGCTTCTGTTGTTCTTGTTGTTGCTGCTACTGCTACTGGTGCTCAAATTTCGCTAATGGCTGCCTGCCAGGACGGCCGCAGCCTCCTTTTGCCAACCTTCTCCCAGCTCTTGTTGTTGTCGCCGTTGTGGGTTGCTTGTGCCTGGGTGAGGGGCTGGGCCCAGGAAGTCATTATGGTGCGCAACTGCAATGATGAATTACAGTCACTTTTTTCCTACGCCTCTTGTTGTTGTTGTTGTTGTTGTTCGCCTTGCTTTTCTTGTCAATAATTTAATTATTTAGAAATTTTCTAATTTTCGACCAATAAACTTATTAGATCGTCTATAGAAACCGTTCAGTTATTCTGTAATTTTTAAATCTTCTGTTGGTCTTGACACTGAACATTTAAACATATTACTTATTTTAATAAACTGATTCATTAAATATAAACTAATTCTGAACAAACTAATTAAAAGTTAATCAAATTTTCTGAACTCCAAACTTTTTTTCATAACACAAAATCACTTTAGGAAAATGATTGGATTTCGAGGCTTTGGCTTCTCAATGTTTTTTTATTCTGGCTGTGTCCATTTTATACTGAATTCACAATAAAAAAAGAACCATGGAAAGAAATAAAATCCATTTTCCACTTTCAGTATTTATTACATTCTCGAATATCTACAGAATGTAAAGTTGTTGCCTGTACATTTTCCCATAAGGAACGAATTCGAAATATACAACATTCATAAAGTTTCAAAATGTTTAAGAAATCAAATTTTGAATCGATGTTATGAGAAGCATGGCAATATTGGTATTTCAAGAAAGATAAGCACTTCTTTTAAAGTTCAATTCGAATGTAATTTATATTTTGTAATTTACTATAGTTTACTACTGAAAGCGATAAAAAATTATGTCTGACACCATTTTAAAATTGGTTTTTTATTCGGAAAGACGAATATAAATAAGCCGATTAGCTGTTTTATTTAAATCAAGCAGTAGTTGTTGAATTATAATGGAATCGCGAAATGTGTGATGTGTGAACATCGGAAATGTTAGGCATTGTGAAACCCGACATATTCCACAAGTTAATGCTCCAAATTAAAAAAGTTACATTTATAATTATCGCAGATATCTGTCTATAACCACTCTGCCGTTGATGAGATCAAAAGTTTGTATGCTTTATGGGATCGGATATGCTTCTTTCTGGCTGCCACATACACATGCACACTTTTCTGGGAACCATCTTGCCACGGTGCAAAAAGAAACAGAATTCCAATTCCAAGAGCAATATCAACAGGCAAATAGTCAACATCGCAAATAGAAATTCGTTTAGTTGCAACTTGCAACACATTGGGGCAACTTTCAAGGATGCTGTCAGCAGCAGCAGCAGCAGCAGCAGCAGCAGCGGCAGCGAGTATATTGTTATTATGATTTCACAATAAATATGGCGCAAGCAGCGAACTTGCACCTGAGCAGTCAGCAGGAAACGGGGAGGTGTGCAAGGGGCGGGTGAGTTGGTTGTGACTAGGTGGCAAGTGCGTAAATCGCAAATCGTTGCCAGACATCAGACGTCAGTTAAAAGTTGATTCGATTTAATAACTTCTGTCAAACACACACGACTAACGGCAAATCGCAAGACGCGTCGTTATACCCTGTAGCGCCAAAGGGCTGCATTGGGTATTTTGTCTGGCGCATGAAAAGCAAGTTGACTGATTTAAAGAACGATTTTTTGAATTAAGTAACTATTAAATTTGACTTGAGCTTGTAATACAAAGATGTGGATTTCTGTATCTATATTTTATTCTGCGAACAGCTGAAAATTTAGACTTAGAAAATACGGAGTATCTGTTGGACGCATACTCGCCGCATTTCAACTGTTTGCTGGCACTTGCGAGCTGCATTTAACTTGACTTCAGCACTTCGAGTGCTGCCAATATTTGCCATGTTTAGTTGCTGTGGCAACAACTTATTTATGATGAGGAGTGCAACACAGGGGGCACCCAGAGGGGACCACAGTGGCACAAGAGGTCGCTGGGCTGTGTTGCCATTGTCGAGCAAATAGCTTTAGCTGTAAACTTGTCAAATGCAACACAAAAATACATTCGAGCGATATTATGAGGCGGCAATCGAAAATTTCAAATCCATTGCTTAGCTGTTAAGTCGCCTGTGTTTACTAACCAACAAAGGGGCACCGAGGCGGGTGGGCGGGTGCAGCTTGCCCAACAACCTGTTGCTTGGCAAATTTCTAGTGATTTACTTTTATTTACTTATGCTCTCTATTTACTTTGATAAGTTGATAAATAAAATGTAAAAAAACAAAATCGAATATTGATTAAAAATATATATTCCGATGATAGGCAGACAATTAGACTTTCACTATTATATCATGTTTCTGCCAGAGGAACTTGCTGTCTTAATTAATGAAAAAGATATTGCAGCTGATCTTTAATGGCTATATATATATATATGTTTAAGTTTTGCCATACTTTTTTTTATTCATCTATAACCATGGGAATAACCATGTGCAACATACATAGAACTACAGCTGAAACTGTAGGGAAGGGAACATACCTTTAAGGTGGAATGTGCAGAATGTGCACACTCTGCCAGGGATGGGATGATTTAAATGATGATAAACCAATAATAGCCCCGCAGCCCTTGTATTCGTATAAGCCCGCTTGATCAACACACACTTCATAAATAATTATAATTATCACTGTTACACAGATGATAATCACCCTCATTGCCATTGGCTTTGCTCAGCCGTCGTGTTGTGCCACTTCAGGGGCAACCTGTCAAAAATTTCGAATTGGTTGACATGTTTGCCATAGTTCTTCTTCCCCTTTTTTCTGCTTCATGCTTCTTGCTTCATGCTTCATGCTGTCGGTAGTCTGTTTGCCTGCGTGTTGATGCGCAATGTTTGCACTTCATCCTTTTGTCAGTCGCCTGTCGTCGATGGCGATAAAAGGCCATTGTATCATTGAGATACGCACAGGAAAATGTGTGTGTGTGTGTGTGTGTGTGTCTGTGTGTGAAATACTCACAGGACAATGTGTCCGTGAAATACGTAGAGGCGCTACTTTATTTGGCGACAGATGTTGCATTTGTTATTCCACTCGCATTTCTAACCATATTTCTCAGCATAACTAAGTTTTTTAGGCAAATTCGAGGAACAGCCAGAAAATAAGAAGAAGAAAAAACACTCGATCCTTCTCCTCGTGGCCCTTCTTGTTTTATCCTCGGTGCGTATCTGTGGAAAATGAAATACTGCTCAGCCAGGTGCACGACACGAAGCTATCAACGGCAAGAGGGAAGGAGTATGCGGACCACTTTTTGCGGCATAAGCTAAAATTTTCCATTTTCCATTTGCCATTTGCATGGCTAAGAAGAGTGATAAGACTGTGCAAGGTAACTCGCCTCCCAAACCCCCATTATACGCTCCCTTTTAAATCGGCTTGAGACTTGTTGCAATTCAGCATCGTTTGTGCCTCTTTGTGTAGTCCGATATTAATTCATTTACAGATTTTCTGTATTTTGTATAAATTGCAGTTAAGCAATTTTCATTCGAATGCTCACAAATATTTAGCCAAACGTCTTTTGGCTCAAACCAGGCTGTCTTGTCAGCTCTGCTTGCTCTTCATTACTTTCGTAAATATGTTTTGAATGCATACAAAGTGAAAATTTCATTCAACTGAGAAGATTAAGATATTTTAATTGAAAGATTATTGAAAATAGATTTATCGATAAGCTTATCGAGATACTTAGCAATGCCGAGTTGACTCTAATTGAATCTTTTTGTTCAAAAAAAAAATAAAAATATTAAAAATAAAAACCATGTTTAGAATACCGAAAAATTTATTGACATTTGCCGATTTGCCTGGATCTTAACCCAGCTTATGCTGAGCTTATTAGAAATGTTTTATTGTTAAAATAAAATAATAAACTAAATAACATTATTGAGAAAATGTTAATGTTATCGATAAACTATTAGATTTAATCCTTAATTGTTCTCGTTTATTTATTTAAGTGGTTCATTAGATAAATTCGATTCACTTACTATTAACTCACAATAATATTATTTTGCGTCAGTTACAACACCACTCCCCACTTATCCCCTCGTTGCCCCCCATGGTGATTGTTCAGCGTACGCTTGACTGCAAATAAATCTTGAGTCCAGCCTTGGGCCATGCAAGAGGTCGCCCCTTTTGGGCGAATGGGAAAAGGGGGGCCTTTGTAGACGACGGATTAGAAGCTGGCCGAAATGTCAACACACAAACAGGACGCAGCAGCCTGTTTACAATGGACAGACAACTATAACAAGAACAACAACAGCGACAACAAAAGCATCACGGCAACAGAAATAACAAGATGACGAAGGGTGAGAAGAACAAGAACAACAACACCAACAACACCACCACTTGGCAGATTGTCAAGTGGAGTCCAAAGCTTTTAGCTTAAATACACTTTGGGCCAACCACTTAAACAAACTAACTGAAGCTGGCAGAGCGTTGCGAAGGCGGCGCAAGGGCGGGGCTCAGTCGTCGACTGGCCACTGTCCGTGACACATCTGCAATTGTTGTTACTGTTGTTGTTGTTGTTGTTTTTGTTGTTTCTTTTGTTAGTACTGTGCCCTCTGGTCAAAATGTAATTGAATTTATCGCTTTGCTTGTGCAATGTGTATCGAGAAAATTGATAAATGCAACCCAACAACACAAAAAATCATGCGAAATTAAGCAGTGTCTCGGGCCACGCCCACCGCACTGATAAATTATTTAAATTGAATCATTTACCAGATTAAAAAAGGCGTTTAATCGCCCCACAGTCTTAAAGTCGCCCATGACGCATACGCAGCGTTCGCATCCAAATTGCCAGGCAGGCGCAATGGCAACACACATACACACAGACACATGCATAAGCATGTGAGTCCCCTCTGTGTGTGTGTGTGTGTGTGAGTTTTATCAACCCTTTTTGGGTACGCTGAAAAGCTCTGTTGACACTTGAAAGCTGTCCTTGCTTGCAAACTTTTATCAGCGAAGCGAGCTCGGAACTTAGCCAGGACTTGAACCCGCTGCAACGAAATTTCGTAAAGTTGCCGCTGCATCTAAGCGAACTTGAGATCGGTTCATATATATGTGCATCTGTAGCAATATATTGAAAGTGTTGTACTGCAAGCTTCTCGACGGAAATTTACAATTTATTGCACAATAGCAATTTATTGACAGAATTCGAAAGTTCGACTTTTAGTTAATACAACACTTATTAGATTAAATAAAAAATTATAGATTAATTAACGGTGTTAATTAACATATTTTCTATTAAATTAACATAATATTACATAAGCTTTGCTTCCTTTTTTTATTGCACTTTAAGAATTTAATAAACTATTTATTTAAAAAAAAAACTTCCCCCAAATAACATTCAAGTTTATTATATGTACCGAATTTGTAAACATTTTTATAACTGATACAAACAGAGATTGGTTTGTTGAAATTCACCTAATTTAATAATAGATTAACTATTTTAACTGATACACAAATTTAAATACTTCTTATGAATCAAAATTGAATAACAAATCGTAGTTCTGGTGATCATGCACAGTATTTTATGATTATTTGATGGACTTTGAAGACCAAATGAATTCGTTTAAATATAATATTTCTATACTTAGCTATTAGATTTGATTTAGTAATTCCTAACCAATTAGTCGACTATAAATTATATTTTGGTTAAAGACGGTTTTTGGTAGCTTAGCCATTGTGTGTGGGATATGAGTGTGGGGCATTGCACAGATGCTGAAAGATGCATTGAAGTGCAGCAGCCACTTCAAAGTGCAAATGTGAGTCATTCAGCCATTAAAATCGGGCGTTAAATGCACTTCAAAGTGGGTTCCAAATGTCGAACTCTGGAGCTTAACAACTTAAGAGCCGCTTGATTACTTATTTAGCATTTTTCCAATTTCCCCCATGACCCAACAATTGTAATTGTCTATTGTAAATGCAGACGGCACACGGCGCTCGGCACTTGCCACTTGCCATTTTGGCTTTTAATTGCAATCCGTAAATTGTGGAACGCCAGGACAGTCAGGACAGTCAGGAGATGCAGCACAGGAGCTAAAGTCAAACGGTTGCATGGGATCAACATTGGCTATGTGAACGGCCTATTATGCAATCAGCGAACGCGCCTCCTCATTTAAATCAGTAGATGGATGGATGAATGAATGAATGATGAATATGAATGATGAATATTCCTTTCTTTATTTTTGTTGTTTTCACGCCACTTGCGCATTATTTAAATTTTGCAATTTTGAATGAAAGAAGAAAAAACACCAAGGAAAAAGTGTATAAAACAAAAGGCGAGGCCTCTCTATTCAAAATTGTTATATGGAAATGGAAATGGGCATGGAAATGGGATTGGGATTGGAATGGAACAGTCGTCGTTGACGCTGCCCGCAAATCCTTTTATGATAATTTCTCAAGAGTGTCGTCCTTTGATCAGGCAAGTGCCCTGCGTGCAGAAAAAACTCATTCAAGCATGAATGTGAATATGATTTTCAACCACACACACACACACACACACACTAAACATCCAACACGTATTCACGCTGCACACTCACTGCTCATAAGGATTTAATAATTCGTTAAGCGAAATTAAAATTGCCATAAGCCAGTTGTGGACCACAATGGGCAGAAAACCGTTAATTGCGCTTCAAAATATACATAAAGCTATTTTGTGTACAATTGGCGATTTTGGTCAACAACCGCCTATTTTTTGGCTACATAAAATCGTTCGATTTTGATATAATATATCTGAATAATTTCTTGAATGGTCGCTCTTTAGATGTTGTGTGTTCCTCTAAAAAGAAACTGTGCTTAGATTGGCATATTCAGTAAATTGACAGTAATCAAAATTTGATTAACAAAACATGAACAACAATAATATATGTGTTGTAGTTAAATTTCCTACTTCCTATTTTAATAATCAATCACTTTCTTTTTCACTTACTAACTGATAAAATGTATATATTGCTGATTCCTCACATAATGTAGAGTTTCTGGTTATAAAATGTTCGGCTCAGTGTCCACTGTAGTTGGCACCTGCATTGTGCATTATATTATGGAATCAGTGCAGCAGCTCCAACAGATCTGCGAGGCTTACTCCTACTACCAACGCCCACCAACAACGCCAACAAGCCCCTCACCCCCTTAGCACTCAGTTGCTGGTAACTGCAACTCGTTTGTTCGTTTTTAGCTCAATTTTCGCTAGCACTGGGGCTCGGTAGCGTTTCCAGGGGAAATCATTGCAATTAAAGCGTAATTGTTTTTACGCATTTGTCCAGTGCCAGCCCGCCCTTTTTCTCATACCCCTCCCGGCCACGTTGCTTAGCTTGGCTCGTGTCTTTTCAAGTAGAGGCGGGTGTCAAACGACAGAAAGAAGTAGAAAAAAAAACGCAAAACAGCCCGCCAGAAATTAATTTACAACATTCATAATGTCTGCACCTCCGCTGCTTCCTTTGCTGCTGCTGCTGCTGCTGGTGCTACTGCTGCCTCTTCTTCTTCTTGTACATGCGCTTAATTTCCGCATTTGGTGGGTGTGGCGCTGAAGGACAACAAGCTAACCGCCCGCCTGCGAGGCATGTCCTGACGAGCGGCGAATACGAA
The DNA here is from genome assembly GCA_035043025.1 of Drosophila villosipedis. Classification (NCBI taxonomy): domain Eukaryota; kingdom Metazoa; phylum Arthropoda; class Insecta; order Diptera; family Drosophilidae; genus Drosophila; species Drosophila villosipedis. Next base: position 13,819,163 of record JAWNNF010000024.1, on the reverse strand, counting down.
TCCGCGAATTCATTTGCATAATTTTTAATACTCCATTTCGGTGCAGGTGCGTCGGCGTCGTCGCTAACGAGATGCGTGTGTTGGTTTGTCTGCAGGTCTATATATATATATATATATATATGTGTGTGTGGGTGTGTGTGTGTGTGTGTGTGTATGGCCTCATTATTATATTTCGCCGACTCGACGAGCACACACTCGCAGTTGCTGCCTCCTCTTGCCCACTGCCTCCTGCCACCTGCCTCCTACCACCTGCCTCCTGCCTCCTGCCCCATGCACTTTATCCGTTTACATTTTTCAACTTTTTCTATATTTTTTTTTCATCTTTTCTTTTTTCTGCATATTAATGCGGGCAACTTTTAACTCGTTTGCCCCGTTCTGCCGCGCCTTGCTTCGCCTTGTCGTCGCATCCAAATTAATGTTAAAATATGTTGATTTCCTTTGAGAGGCGCGAGAGCGCAGTTTGCAACCCATTTGGAAAATATTTCTAATGAATGCCCCACATGCCACATGCCCCATGCCCCATGTCCTATGCCCCATGCCCCATTCAAAATTTGTTGCCTACCAATTACGCTGCATTTTATGACCAAATTGTCAAGTCGAGCAAGAAAAAAATAATGAACTGCCCCCATAAGCTTACCATAAGCCGTAAATCCTTCAGAATCTTTTCAAATCTTCATTCCTGGAGCGTATTTTAGAACTATCCAAGCTGCATTTAAATCCCATTGAAATTGATTAAAATGTTAAAATGTTTTAGATGAAAGCCAAACAAAAAAATATATTTTACTAATGCTGTCACAATTCGAAGTGTATCGCAAAAAAGAAAACAGCATTTTACTCAGAAAACTGATCTTTATCTATATTTTACAAATAACCAAATATATTTCTTTAGATATACTTTAATATGTCTAAAGCATTTGGGTGATGAGCGAGAAGTGTTCGAAGGAGATTTGGAAATTTTTAAATTCATATGAATTTAACAATAATAATTAATATAAGCTGCAGTTGATTTGACTTGGTTAACAGGTTAGCAATATTGATATCTATAGAGAAATGTTCTGACTGCATCTATTTTAAGACAAGATAAGATAATGGTATCAACGATTCCTATAATCACCTACATTATGCATAAATTATAGACTGGTTTCATTTTCTTGTTTTCCAAATTTGAAATATAAGTAAAAGCAGCTCTCTCGTTGCTCGGTCAATCAAACTGAGCGAATTGCTGCCCAATATGTAGATGCCACAATGGATTTTCATGTGTTTCTCTGCTTTCGGTTCAGGTGGGCGTGGCTGAGTGCCCAAGAGTCGCGGCTCGATGACCACAAAAAAATTTTTAATTTGAAGCCACTTGAAAACAATTTTTGCGGCTCGTTTTGACTTGTTCAAAAAAGAATAAAAACCAAGGTGGACCCAAAAAAAAAAAAGACCAAAAAAAATAGAAAAGAATAATAATAAAATGGAGAAAAGAAAGGTGAAAAACTGTTGTAATTGTTTTTACAGCGGCAGCGCCAAGTGTGTGTGAAAGTGTGTGTGTGCTGCTGCTGGCTCATAATTGGTTCTGTCTGCTAAATGAACCATTTACCAATTAAACGCGATTGCCAGGAAGCTGCTGTTGTTGTTGCTGCCACATGTGCCTGTGAGAATGTGAAAATGTGGAAATGTGGAATTGTAGAGCTGTCGGCCTGACTCTACGGCAGCTCGTTAACGGCTTGTTAGGCGAAACGCTTTAGTCACGCTTAAGAACAAACCGAACCAGAAACCCGCACCTCCTCCACACCTCCTGAACCACTTGTCTCTTTGGCAAATGTTGGATTGTTGGGTTCGCCATGAAAAAACAACGCCAACTTCTTCTATAAACTGTGTGTGTGTGTGCTGGAAACAACAAAATAAAGCATAAAAACCTGCAGAGCCATGGATCTGGCTCAGGCTCTGGCTCTGGCTCTGGCTCTGGCTCTAACTCTGGCACCTGTATACGTTGTTCTATAGTGCATCGTCTCGGGCCATGTCAAGTTGCGCCTGGTGGCTCCTGCTGCTCTTTTTGTAAACGTGAAAATGTTCAAGTGCCTTATCGACAGGCGTCGCTCTTCACGCCTGCTGCCTTAATGGATGGAGTATCTAGTACTCGTATCTTGTATCTTGTATCTAGCATCTTGCATCGCTCAGCCGGCTGTAGATTGACGTTAATCATGCAATTAATTGGGCTATGAGAGTGACTGTCGATAAGTGCCAGAGAAACACCAGATGAATGGCACCAAGGCAATAGACAAAGAAAGCTAGGCAGAGAGAGAAAGATAGAGAGAGAGAGAGAGATAGATGAGACTGCTTTGGCTTATTACTATTAATAATAGGGAGTACAATACCTGGAAGCAAATTAAAGTGCTACTTTTATCATATTATAGAGGGCAGCTGAAAGAAGCTCAAAAAGTACTGTATTCGAGTACATTAAAATCGTAATAAAACATCCACTTTCTATTTTGAATTTGTTTTCAGCTCCTCCTCGAAATTGACTAACTTATTTATTGAATCTACTATAAACTGTTTGAAAATAAATTGGAGACATCTGGCATTAAAATAGTTTTTGATTAAAACTTTAAACCACGCATTGTTTTTGATTCTATTCAAATAACATTCAGTTGCAGGTGGAATCGTCTTCGATGCAGAGATTGGACCAATAATAGTTAATATGCTTACTTCATTTAATTGAAATGTTATTTGTGTCTATCCACAACGGAGAGTCGAGAAGAATCTGTTAAATTATTATTCTCAAACCAGATATTCTTGTAGCACATCAACAGCTTAACTAATTAGACATAAAAGGATTATATTGCATCCAAATGTCAATAGTTCCAGCTGCAGAGCTGCAGCCCCTTAGAGATGTCAATTGCCCACTTCAGGTACATCTTCAGCTTCAGTTTCAGCTTCAGTTTCCTATCCTCATTCGCATCCTCGTCGACTGCCTTATTCTTGTGCTTATCATTGTTTGTGCTAGCCTTGCAACTGTTGTTCTTGTTGTGGCCGGTGTTGTTTTTGTGGCTGCCACTTAACGCTGACCATTTGGTAGCTGTTAACCAGATTCAGTTCAGTGTTCACACCACTGCTAATCTCGTCCTGGCCAATGTCCCAACGATCTATTTATTTACATTGCCACTTCTCGGCAGAGGCGGTCTGGGGGATTAGGCAGGAAAAGGCAAGGTCGCAAATCCTGTATGTTGGCTGTGTTGGGCGTGGCATGGCAAAAATCATTAGAACACCTTGAGTTCAGTGTTTGCTCTGCAAATAATATAATTACAAGTAATTGACGGCTCCTGAAGATGAAAATGATGATGTTGATTATGATGATGATGAAGATGATCCCATTTGGAGAGAGCCCTGCTCATAATGAGCAGACTGGAATGTCCTGTGTCCCTGTGCGCTTGTTCACCTTCGTCTGCCTGTTGTTCTTCTTCACACATCCAGCTGACAACTGTTGTGTAAATATTTTGACAGAAGAATGCCAAAAATCTTCCTTGTTCTCTTTGGCTGCTTCTTTTCTTTACCTTTTTGTTGATTTTTTTTTTTTTTTTTTTTTGCAAAACAAACGAGTGCGCAGGAAGAACAAATCCAATGGATCAACAGCAGCAGCAGCCACATCCCGACTATCCCGAATGACTCACTTATACAGGAAGTCAAAGCAGATCGACCAACGAATCATTATCTTCAAGCAGTTGATGATCACTGTGAGAAAACATTTACAAATAACTAAAAGTTTTGATGCCTGGTAATGTCGCATTTAATGTAATAGTAATTGAGACATTCAAGAATATCAATATCAAAAGTTTTTAGTAAAAGCAGAAAGTGCTCGTTTTTTAAATTATAAATGATCTAATTTTATAAATATTAAATGAAAATAGTAGATTATTGACATTTAAGACAATGTACACATATTTTAAATCATTTTGTCTAATTATTATAATGTTTAAGAAAATAAGTCAGATATTTTCTTACTTGCCAATGATTTATAATCGTTGAATTCAGAGAGAGAACGTCACATTAGATACATTCTTATACTGTATTTTAAATATATATATTTACCACACCATATTTGAATATCTGCCAGATAATATTGAACTATGTCAACTCTTAAGGAATTTCTTCTTAGATTATCTTAACTTGTACGTAAAGCGAATCTCCGGCTCCGGCTCCGGGTCCGGCTTTTGTTGCACTCTTTCACTTAGCGACAATTGGAGCATTGCACACATACATTTGCATTTATGAAGGGCCCACAGATACACATGGACACACAGATACACACTTAGGCAGCATTTGCATGAAAAGACAACTAAAATAGAAATTAAGAGAAATGCAAGAGAATACAAAACAAAGTGCAGCCTCACACGAGAGACGGAAATGAAAAGAAATTATATAGCATAGAGGCAAATATGGTATATACATATATATATACATATATATATATATATATATATATATATAGTGCATAGATGAGTGTCGCTGTGTGTGTGGGTGTTTAGACAAGTAATATACATATAATGAAAAAGTACTTCATTAAAAATCAACAGCAACAGCGACAACAACAACTTCAAGTGTGTGTTGATTTCCATATAAAGCAACTGAGCAAAAAACTGAGGAAATGCTAAGTACACGTAATGTAAAGGGATATGAAGAGTGGGAAAAGGGGATCCGGGATGCGGGAGGCGGAATGGTGGACAGGGGATGGGGATGGGGGATGGGGGATAGGGCTGTGTTGGGCTTGGACCATGGCTTGTATAATGCGTCAGAGCAGCGCCATTGTTGTAGAAAATGAGGTAAAAGGTGAGGGCGGAGGAAATGAGTGGAGGAATGGAGGTAGCTGGGAAAACTGTTGATGGAATTGGTTGGTGGTAGCCTTAGGGGACTAGGAGGATTGGCGGCGGACTTAGGGTTTAGGGGTGCTACGAATCAGAGCATTGTATGCCGCTTTGACTCAGAATTAAAATTAAAAATGTGTAAATGAAAAATGAATAAATATGTAGAAGGCAGCTTGTGGCAGTTGTTGTTGTTGCTGTTGAAATGCTATGCAAAAACACATAATTGCTACATTTCGTATTAAGCAGTTTATGCCACTCCCCCATGCCCCATGCCCCATATCCCATACCCCATATCGCATACCCAATGGCCCCCATACCACACCCACCCACATCTGCACCCCTTCGCCCGTAGATTACTGTGGCGCTCGGCGCCGCCGGCAAATGGCAACAATTGAAATACGTCTTTGATCTTTCATTTGGAAATTCATTTGCAGCACTTCGTTTTGGTTGTCGTCAACTTATTTGTTTGTTGTGATTTGTTGTTCATATTTGGGGAAAACGAGGCGAACAATTCCTGGGGGTGCTAACAAAAAAGTGCCAGTCATTAAAAGAAGTGTAGAACAAACCATTTGTGTTATTTTCATTGGCTAGATTTCAACATGAAATCCATTTGACCAGCTACGATATTAAATTGGCAAAAATAAAATAAGGATTTTTAGCTTTAGCCAAAATAGAAATATAGATAAAAAGCCACATTTCTATTTCTAGTGACATTTTTATACTATTGACAGTATTTCCTATATAAATTAATGTATTTCTCTATAATTTCTGTAAATAAATCAAACAGACGCATAATAATTTTAAAGCCTTTAATCATTTTACCATACGATTCACAGTAAGGCTTTCGAATAAGGATGCGTCATCCTTTCATTGTCCTTTTATTTTCGTCTATGCTCTCTGAAGTATTCTTCTAGATTCAACACTATTCGAATCAAACTAATAAATATGATTATTCATAAATTATTCATAATAACAACTAATAAATATGATTATTCATAAATTATTCATATTATTCAAAGGACACGATTTGATCTGTGCTAAGCATTGGGAAATATAAGTCTTCAGATTACGGGAATTGTTGAACTGTGCAAATAAATTTGCATAAAATGCTTCTTTTAATCACTGCAACGAGCGAACTATCTGGTGTGGCAGGTCTGCCTAACTGTAAAACTGACTGCAACTGTATAATCAGACCATTGCATAATTTTTGGCGCACACACACTGCAATTATGATTTATGGCTGGCAGAGCCTGCAGTCGCAGTCGCAATCGCAATCGCAATTGCAATTGCAATTGCAGCTTATAATTATGCAAAGTCTGCGACAACAGCAACCACTTCTCTCACTTCTCGCTCACCGACGACCCCGCCCAGCCCCCAGTTCCCCGTTCCCCGCCTCCCCTGCCCAATGCAAGCACACCCTTCGCTTAGACACCGCCTCTTAGACCATAAAAAAATTACAAGAAATAATTGAAAATTGCACAATTCACACAAGTGGGAAACAGGACGCGGCCGCCACCCGCCCCCATCCACCTCTCCTTCTGTCCCCTAGTCCTGTGTTGACTCGCTCCCACTAGTTTGTTTTTTACTCTTCTTTTTTATTTTGGATTTGCCAGCAGTCCAACAACCACCGCAATTAACCAGACATATAACAGAAGCCACACAACCACAAACTGCCACGCCTTTTCACATAAGAATCACACATCCTTTCCGTCACTCGCATTTAGTCCTGTACCCCGTAAATTCAGCAAAACATTGCCAGTTGCCAGGCAGTTGTCAATTTAAGCATTTCTTAAACATTTTAAGGAATTACAGAAACTTGCTGAGAATATAAATGCAAAGAAACCCGTTTGGATACATCGTAATATCACGTAAAATTACCAGGATATCGAATTGTGGAATATAAGAATTGCAGTGAAGATTTCTCCAACATTCTTACAACAATTTGTATAATAATGAAAATAAGTGAGAGCCTCACAGCCGGGCGTAACTGACTGCGAAATACTCTGATAATTATGAAAATAATTGTCAACATTGGACACATATCTCCTAAGGCGGATATATATATATGTACATATATATCCCACGATATATCTTAATGCTGCTGTGCAGGATATCTTGTAGTTGAGTTGCTGCACTGTTTCCATATGCATAAATACATATATATATATATATATATATATATATATATACACACATAAATATATATATTTTTTAATTCTGCCGCATTTTGCAAACAATTCTTTTTTTTAGGTTTTCTCCTTTTTTTGCGAAACGCCAACGCCCTGGCCCCAGGGGCAGAAAATACACACATCAGTGTATGTGTGTGTGTGTGTGTGTGTGTGTGTGTATGCCTATGTTTATGTTGTTGCTGGTCTGAGTGCGATTATTATGATCATGATTATTATGCACAAATTGCAAAATTCCGCGGCATGCAGCCAGCTCACATGTGTGTGTGTGTGTGTGTGTGTGTGTGTGCTTGCGAGTATTCTTGTTGTTGCAGACAACGCGCAGCAGCCACAAATTGCTGCGGTTTTCAGCCTGCATTTTCCCATTGTCTCACAAAATGGCGTGAAGCAACACTCCACTCCACTGCACTCCACTCTCCCCAGCCATCGACATGTGCGCCTTGCAGCAGGTTGTGGGCAAAAAGGTAGCGCAAGGGGGTTGGCTATGGGGAATTAGGATGGATGGGCCCGCTGAGCTGGCCTGGTAGGCGTGTCGCTTTGTTCTACTCACTTGTCGTATTTGCATAATTGAAATGAAAATTCACACCCAACAGCAGCAGCAGCAGCAGCAGCAGCAATAGCAGCAATAGCAGCAGCAGCAACATCCGCAACAGCAACAACCTCTGCGAGTGTGCGCTGTGTGTTGGGGCTAAATCAGCCTCATCATTATCATTATCATTATCAGTGCAGAGAGGGAGCATTCAGGAAGGGAGGGGCACGCCAGTTGTGGCAAAGGCAGCTTCATTTACACCACAAATTCCGCACAAGGTCCGCAGTGAAGTGGAAATGCAGCAGGTGTGGGAAGAGGGAACGGGGGGGGGGGGGGGGGGCTGTATAGTTTACGAATTGCAGAGGAGCACAGCATGCAGGACGAAGGCAACCGGCGACAGTTGACAACTCTGCGCATTGCGAGTAGTTTTCTCCCCTTGGGCCCGCAAATGCGTTGCAACTCAACAGTTTCCCAGTTGCTCATATCACAACACAGCACAAGCCCATCCACATCCTCACAAAATCAGAGTGTTTATTGAAGAACTTTTCTTTTGTGATTTCAAATCAATTATAAATAAACTTAAAAAGAATACAGTAGTGTTGCTGTTGTTGCAACCTTCTTTGTTTGTTGTTAGTTTTTGCAAATATTTAAAACTTTAAAATGCATCTAATGTGAAATATATGCATTTTATCCTGCTGGTCCGAAGAGACGGATAGAGACCTATTTTGTATATTCATATTAATAATAATAATTATAGTAATAATAAATTCGAAAAGAAAATCGATTAACTAAATTTTAATTGCGTTTTAAAACAATCATTTGTCTTTCTTGCAACATAAACTGTTTGTGATCGATACGAAAAAATTTGAGAAATACTTGTGGCTATTTTACAAAAATAAGCTGAAAACAGGCAGAAATAAAAGTAAAGCTTAAACAGAGCTTTGCAATTAGCTGCAGTTTTTGTTATGACCCTTGACCTTTGTTGCACATCTGTCAAACACCTGCTGAGCGAAAAAACAAAAACAATAAACAAAATGCAGGCAATTATTATGAACTTCAAAAACAATAAACAAAAAAAAACAAGTGCAGCCGAAGGAGAAAGATTTGGATGAGAGAGCAGAACCTGGAAGGCGAGATTGGATTGGAAAACCACCCACAAGGGGGCGTGATTTGGCAAGCCTACCGAAAAGCAGTTGGGCCCGAACCTGTCCGTCGGCCTTTTCTTTCAAATTTTTTCAATTTCTCATTTTGTTGTGCATTTCTGATTAAATTCTGTGTGTTGGTCGCCCCGCAATCAAGGACTAAGGACCTGGCAGCAGGAGGAGTTCCTGTCAAACCTTTGCCCTTCTGCATACGCAGATTGTTTTGTTTGTTCTGATTTTTGTGAACTGCAGCTTAATTTATTTTTTCTTCTTTTTTTCCTTCGGTTCTTTCTTTTTTTTTTTGTCACAGCGAAAAGCAATCAATTTGCATATTTTACACCACTCGGAAATTTCCAAGTGACAAAGAGCGGGACAAAGTTGAGGGAAAAGAATTTAAGTGCAGTGGTTTTATACTCCAAGCAAGGGTTAATGTAAATGTTACGTAATCAACTCATGAGACTGTTCAGTATTCAGTTTAATACTTAGTTACTATCACTGATAGCTGTAGTCACTTTAAGTTGTTGTTTTGAGAAATTTATAAAACTTGCATGAAAAGTCTGCAACTTTGCGAACATCAATCTGCAAATCAGTAAATAGCATTTTCTTTAGCTGTACTTAAACAAATTTGGAAGATTACCAAAGTTTTGGCGGCACTTTACTATTCAGAAAGTATATTGCTATATCCCACATTTCATCTAGCGCTAGAACAGTTTGTCAGCTTGTGAATAGAGTATTTAGCCAACAGACTTCAACTTACATTCTTGTTTTCTAAAACATCAACCAAGATTTCAACATTTAAGGATTGGTGCAACTCACTTCAAATCGAAACTCTCAAATGCTACTCTGATCAACTCTGTTATAATTACTTATGTAAATACATTCATTAATCGCATCTTAAGTACACAAATATCCTAGTTTTCTGTATAGTTTTCCTTTACAGTTTATTTGAATTTGTCGCAGCTAAATTTCAATTGTATTGAAAACTTGATCACATTCTTCGATTTCCACACATATGTATATTGTTTGGCAGTAAAGTTCTTTCTTAGTGTTAAACTGCTTCATCTTTTCCATTTCAGCTTATTCCCATAATTGGTAACTATTCGCATTATGTATTTTATTGTTATGTTTGCATTTCCAAATCAATTCGGTTTGCACAATGTATGCAAATCTTTGCATATTATGTCCGTCAATGGCCCATTAGCAAGAAATGAAAATAAAAATTAAAAAAACGCTCAGCGAACTTTGCACAAAAGCTGGGCCAACCCTCAAGCTCAAGCTGCAAGTACCTGGTCAACCCCTCTTCGCCTCCTCCTTTCCTCCACTCCGCCCCTCAGCCACTCGTTGGCCAGTTGCTATTCACAGCTTGAAAGCGCTATAATCAAATTTGCGTCATGTTGCATACTTCAAAAATGTTGATTTGTAAATTAACAAATAAAATGCCACAAAAAAATATATTTCAATGAGCAACAAAAGATACACAGAGCGAACGAGAGCGAAAGAGAAAGGGAGAGAGAGAGAGAGAGAGACGGAAGTAGAGCGAGAGATGCGAGCTGAATAAAACTCAAGTAATGATGGCAGCCGGAAACGCCTGCAATTTGCCACAATTGAAAGTGGCTGCCGCTGGCGGGCGCCTCCTCCTCCTCCTACTGCCTCAACCTTGTGCAACCTCAAGTTACTGCTGCTGCTGCTGCTACTGCCTGACTGACTGATGCCTCTGCCCTACCGCCCCCTGGTCCAGCAATTGCTGTGGCAATTGTTCCACTCTGCCTGCCATGTTTTTTATGGCTGCCTTTTCAGCTGCGCCCCTTTTTTGGTTGGCCATTGCTGCTGCTGCTGCTGCTGCTGCTGCAACCGCCACCGACTACCCTGCCTCTGTCTCTGCCTCTTCCTCTGCCTCTGCCTCTACATCAGCCACTCCCCCCGCTGACAGCTGCGCCTCATCTAATTGAAGTTGCTGCTGCTGCTTTGCATAACTCGCCGCTTGCAGCGCGCTCCCTGGGCGGGCACATTATTTGATTAACCCACGGCGCGAAACTTCCATCATCATCAGCGAACCATAGCAACCTCCTCCGGCCGCTCCCTCCCCCGCCCTCCCCCCAACCTTTCACTTATCCCCTTCTACCCCCTACTCCCCACCCCTCTTCAATTGCACTGCCCGCTGTCGCGCACTTCTCCTGTTACACTTCAATTGTAATTCAAGAGCGTCAAAGCGGCCATTTTCCCTCTGTGTGTGTGTGTGTGTGTGTGTGTGTGTATGTGTATGTGTTAGTGCGTTAGTGTATTAGTGTTTTTGTCCGCTGCTCAACTAATTTTTCACACCCCTGCGCCCAATCACGCAATGTCTCACCCCCACCCCGTGGCTGCCACTTTTGTTTGCTACTCTTCTTTGTTGTTGCCTATTTTCTAATTTGCCACCTCGCCCCAACCCCAAACCCCTCCCCCTCCCCCTTAACTACATCTCTGTTTGCAATTGGTTTGTACTCAAGTGTCTCCGCTCTGAACAGAACTAAACTGAACTGGCCGCCGGTTTGAACTGTCCCTTCAAATTGGTTCCTCGTCATTGTATTAAGCACACACACTTCAGCCACTTCGGTAGCATACACACACACACACACACACACTTGGATAGGGGCAAAGAGAACCCTTGTCAGCTCTACATCACACTCAAGTGTTATCAGATGATAAATCATTTTTAGCCCCCCCGAAACAATTTGATTATAGTCCAAAAAATTAGTGCAGATAATCCTATTAACATACTATTGAACGGCATTTATAATGCTGAGCAAAGAAATACCAGTTATAATCGAGTAGCCGAATACGAAATACCCTTGCATATCTCCAACATTATTATTCATATTCTATGCAAATTAAAGCACTGCAAAGAGAAGAGTTTTGCTTCAAATAATTCAATTTGCAGAGAAATTGTATCAATCACTGAGCAACTCATCTGATCGGGAATTGTATATCTCTCTGAGATAATTTCATAAAAATATGAGTTTCGAATACTTACACTTAATATTTGATCTCTAGGAATATGTTTGTTCAGTTTTAGAAAGCAGAAAGCTTAAATCTGCTAATTGGCTGTTAATTGAAAACTATGCAAAGTTTTAATTAACTTTGGCACAGGCAACTGTTAGCCGAGACACAAACCAACCGCAAAATTAGCTATAAACGACTCAGTGGCGCCATCTGTGCGCCCAGACACAAAATGAAGGACCAACCTTTCCAGTTCAATTTCTAAATTAATAAAACTTATTTGTATTAAAATATTATAACAAAAAATAAAAGTAAGAACTGCTCGAATATGAGATAGGCCTTAGACAGACAGCGCTTTAGGCCACCCGGCTACGCTACCGTTAAAATCTAAGGTATCTTTTAACTAGCAACTCCTTATCAACCAAAAACATGTAAAAACAAGCAACCAAATTGCGAATAAATTATACAATACAATACAATATTCATTTAAGTGAGATCTGCAGTCTCAAATCTTAAGAATTGAGAAGCAACAAGCTTAATTCAATATTCTTCTTTCTCTACTTGTGACACATTTCATGCACGTATCAAGAATATATTCTTGTTTTTAAATTGTTTTCAATTTTGAATTAGTTTAAGCTCTCTCACCGAACAAGCTTGATCTTGATTCTATCGCGTAGGTCGTTAAAAAATAACCCATAATACATTGAACTTCAATTCAATCACCTTTGCGAATGGCAAAATTAATTTTCTCACGTTCAATTAAATGATTGGAAAATCGAGTCTCGATTTAATTGCCGAGCATCAATTAACGGCTAATACAAAATGTCCTCTACACTCATATTTGGACAGTAACCGAAATGTGTATACCCTTCAACGTTGGAGCGGATCAACTACTTGTTGTAGCATGCCTTTAAGCAACTCTTTTCGAATTAACATTTGAATTATTCCCATATATAAATCATAGTGAACCACTTTTGAAATGGTGCACTGACTAAAAAATTTAATAAAAAACGAATTTTATATATATATTGTGTCTAGTAATTTAAGTTCTAATTCCGATTGTGGTACGAAAAGTTACAAAATTCTGTTAGAAATTACGGCAGATTAAAAAAATAAATGAAAGCTAATACCAGCTGATAGCCGATAGCATTTGAACAAACAGATGATCAGCTATGTATAATATATATCTTACATAGCTCGGTGGGTATTTTAAATTTATTATGAAACTGAGATATATTATAGTTAATTATTTATCTGTTAAACAATAATAATAATATTCATCATCATGAACAACAAGCCGAGTCGATCTAGCCTTGTCAGTCTGTCTCTCTATCAGCATTAACATACGGATCTCAGAGACTATAAGAGCTAGGGACTTCCAATTGGGAATATAGATTTCGATCTTTCGGTAGAAATTCCGGTAATTTGGTCTTAAAAAATTGTACGTGTAGAAAGCCAAATATAAATATATAGTGTATAGTGTATAGTGTATAAGGCATTTTGAAACTCTGATGCTGCCTAGTTGTGAACATTATTTGATTGATTATTCAATTATTAATGTTTTCGCCCATTACCGTTTAACATGCTTATGTATTATGTATTATTATAGTTATGATTATTATTATTAAGCTGCCATTGTGCGGCAATTAAAGTTTCAACTAATCATTAGACAACAACAATAACAGTAATAACAACAATTGTGTGACAATAATATCGCTTTGTTGTTGCTATTATTATTATTGCTATTGTTATTGTTACTGTTATTATTGCTGTCGTATCTTTTTGGTGATGGCTAACACTAAAATGGCCGGCAGCTGGGTTTGAAGATCCAAGAGATGCGTTCATTATATGCTCATATGTCCGACAGCGAAACAACTTAATTACACAACAATAGAAACAACAACAGCAACAACAACAACACACAAACAACAAACAACATTTGAACAATGGCATTTTGGCAAGTTTTACAACGGCTCTTCAGATTTTTTTTTTGTTTTTTGTTTTTTTTTTTTGTGTGTTTGACAGCTCTTCTTTTTTTGGGCCTTTGGTACTTTTGAAGCAATTGCCCAAAAATAAAAAAAGCAACAAAAAAAAGACAACAACAAAGAAATAAATCTAACTGAACTTTAATTCTTCATAATTAAGTTTGTCGAATTGTGTGAGTACTGTGTGTGTACTCCTTATAGTTAAGTAAATAAATCTCGACACATAATTGACAGTCGCAACACTTTTTTGGGTAATCCGAAACTCGAAACTCGCAACTCAAAACTCAAAACTCAAACTCAAAGTCCAACTCCTTCTGCGAGGTTTTTATTTGTTTTTTGTTTGGTTTTTTGTTTGGTTTTTTGTCTTTTGGGCAACTTTCGCACTCGACGCGAGCCACTTGAGAGTTAAAGCGATAATTAAATCATTTGTCGGCATGTCAACTACCAGAAATCGAACAAATTGAGACACCCTGTTTCTGTGTACGAACAAAAATAAATAAGAACAGATGAACTGATGAATCAAAAATCTCAGCAGCTTTCTCAGGTATGTGCTGTGAGAATCACACGTCAAAATATTTGCAAAACAAAGCTGCAAGTTGAAGGACAAACAGCTAAAGGACATTTCTGCAGGTATGTCCCTATGTACATACATATGTATGTCTTTATTTATTTATGTGTGTGCTGCTTGTGTCCAAGACTGTAGCCAAATGATCGCCAGCTGAAAGATTCGTATGCCAAATACTGAACTCAACTGACTGAACTATGCAAGCATATTAAATTACCAGGTATCATCATCATTACGCCCATAATGATCGTTAATACTATACTCGCTACGCTCATTATGCTCATTATGCTCATTACTAAGCGCTTAGACGAAATACAATATTTATTTTGACAGGACAAGATTTAGATTAAACGTTTTTGTTTTCTTATTTTTTTATTATTATTATTATTGGCATTGTCTTGCAGGCCGCAGTAATTGCAAGTTAATTAACAATAAAAATCAATGAAATGTGAAAATTCGCATTAAAAATGCTCACAGCGTGAATCATGCCCCCAGTTCTCCATTCCTTTTCCATTTTCATTCCCAACCTGCGCAGGAGTAAAAATATCAAATTACAGCAATCCGCATTCTTTTGCTACGCAATTGCGATGCGATCACTCACTCTAACCTTCTGCTTCTGCTTCAGGCACAATAAATGCATCCAACTGAGCACAAGCCATCTCTCTCTCTCTCTCTCTCGCTCTCTCTCTCTCTCTCTCTCTCGCTCTCGCTCTTTCTCTGTCACACTCGCACTCACACACTAAAAACTCAAAACGTCTCCAGACTGCGTGGCAACTGCGAACGCAGACAAAGAGACGACGACGACAACGATGACGACGGCGGCGGCGAAGTAGTCGTGAGAGCGCGTAAATACACACTACTTTACTACCCAGCAGCAATCTAGTGAATGACTAGCAAATGACTTTATCATTACCGAATGCATTCTGTGTATGCACACAATGTAATTATTTACCTGTTAACGCTCTTGTCGACAAGTGTTATGCAATTTGTATTCCTGGAATAAGTCATAAGATTGCATATATATTATATTATATTATATTATAAATATATATAACTAAATATCAATTTTAGCTTTCCGATCCGAGCACGTAGAACGCATAGAAAAGCTTTCGGCATCGCATACTTTTTGCTTACTTTATGAAAAAGTAATATGAATTAAAAGCGCCCACAAATTTTAGATTACGAATTGAATTCGTAATGGGTGCTTTTTGCTGCTGGGTACTCAACAACTGATTGTTGTTGGTATTTTAGGCTTTGGTATTTCAATTGTTTTACGGACTTGCGGCAGACAAACTCTCGCGTGGGCTGCGGTTTCATCAGTTGCTCTTGCGGCCGCCTCTTGCATGCCACGCGTGGGCGTGAGAAAAACCGTTGCAGGTGAGTGGAGTGCGATCAAAGAGCACAGAGCAAAGCACAAGAGCACAGTTATTTGGCAAGTGCTTTCTAGTTATCGTCGCTTTCCAGTCTTTCTTTGGGCAAATTGATAGCTCACCTATGAAATAATTTTCGGAAATTTGTTTTTTGATACGATTTTGTGAAGGTTTTTAGCTTGTAATTTCTACTCAAAATTAATCATAATTTTTGTACAGTTAAAAAATGTATTATGTATAAAATTGACTATATATAGCCATTATTAGAAATGTTTTTGACTTCAGTTGGCGGACAATTTTTCCGCTTTTCTAACTGTTCTTTTCCAGCGCGCAGTGTAAATTGTGAATGCCAATTTTGCGAATTTTTAATGCGACATTTTAATTAGACTGCTTTTTTAGTGGCACGGCTGCTGTCTCATTGTTTGCCTTTCGCGCCCAAAACAAATCTCACAGCAACAACAACGACAAAAACACATAAACAAACAGATAAAAAAGACACAAAAAACAACAACTGCAGAGCATAGTTTTTACAACTCTAAGTGAGTCTCGGCTTGTTTTTAAGGCTATAAATTGGCGTCCTTCATTCAACGAGTGCAACGCAAAGCAACGCAGAACCAATCTAACCCCTCCTCCCCTCTACCACTACACAACCTTACAGAAAGCAGCAGGCAGCAGGCAGCAAGCAGTGAGTGTCTCAAACAATACAAAATGGGCACTACACACTTGCACACAAGCAAAGACTCACCACTACACGTGCAGTTCGCTGCACGCATACTAACGAAACGATATAGAACGACTGGAAGGCTTCCAGCGTACTGGAAGGGTTGCGTGTGTTAGAGCCGTTCAGCTAGCCACTCACCGGTGCACATCAGCTGTGCCGCTCTCGCACGCACACATTATGGGTTCTGCACATGCGCCATATTTGGATCTCACGTTGCGCTGTGAAGGGGAAATTTGCTGCTGGCAAGCGTTCGCTCTGTGTATGCTCAGCGCGCGTGTGTGTGCGTGTGTGCGAGCAGTGCAGCTAGCGTAACGACAGCGGCCGACTGACGCCGCCCCTCAATGCTGGCGTCGATATACCGTTGCGTGGCAGCGACGCCGACAGCACAGCAGCGTCGCTGTCGACAGAGACGACGACGACGCAGCCAGCGAGGACAAAGTCAGGCAACAAAATCCCGTTGCCGTTTGCCGTTGCCGTTGCCCGTGCAAGTTGCCGTTGCCGTTGCCGTTGCCGTTTGCTGTTACCGTTGGATGAGAGACTTTTTGGCCAAGTCACAACCACCAAAGCTGGGGCAGGCATCGACGTAGACGACGGCGACGACGACGACGACAACGACGACGACGACGACGATGGCTATGGCGATGGCGATGACGATGATGACGACGACAAAACTCCAGCTGCACATTAAGTCAGGCAACAGTTTAACGTGGAAATTATTGCGAATTTGTTGTCTGCTTTTGCGACAGGCGACAGGCGCGACAAAAAACGCGTGGCAAACGCACGCGACCGTATTTTTCACCAAGTTGCAGCAGCGCAAACAAAAATAACGCAAATATCGCCAACAACAACAATCATTTTTTTAGTGTTCTGTATTCTGTTAAGTGCAGTTATTCTCGCCGGGAAACAACCAAACACACGCACACACACGCACAAACGCACACACACGCACAAACGCACACACACACACACGCACATCGATAATTGCGTGTAAACAAGCAGCCGGCACATTAGCCAAGCAGCGAGAACGGAATAGCATGCCATGAGAGCAAGAGCGAGAGCGAGCGAGAGAGAGAAGAGAGGGAATCAAAAATCGTTGAATTTAAAGCAAAAAACACACGCAAATAATAACAAACAACAAAAATAGCAAACCTTTTACTCAAATGATTCTGCGAAAAACGGTTGGGGAAACAGTTCGAAAAAACAAAAAATACGCATTAAACGCTTACGCTTTCGAACTCGAAGTCGAACTCGAACTCGAACTCGAATGCGTTCTAATTTTTAATAACTGATTAAGAGAGTCGCTCTCTCTCTTCCCCCGAGGGAGAGAAGATAACAATAGCGTTGGCAGCAGTAATTAGGCATTTTCGAACTAAACTTCAGTTCACTTTCAATAAGCAATTAAGTGCGAGAGAGCGAGCGAGAGAGAGAGAGCGGGTAGCGAGATAGCGCGATGCCGCAGCGTTCGCCGTTTGCTATACAAGAGCTGCTCGGCCTGGCCGTTGTGGCAGCAACATCAGCAGCAGCAACAACAACAGCAGGAACAACTACTGCTGCTGCAATAACAACAACGGCGACAACATCAGCTGGTTTAGAGGCGCCAACCGATTTAACAACAGCAACACAAGCAACACAACCAACAATAACAACAACAACAGCAAATGTGGCAGCAGCAAGCACAACGCACTACAACAACAACAGCAGCAGCAGCACAGATGCAACAACAGCAGCAGCAACGGATGCAGTCAGCTTGGCGGCAATTGAGCCACAACAACAGCAACAACAATTTAGAGATCACCGGCAACAACAACAAGAGCAACAACAACAACAACTAACAATGGCTGCTGCCTCGCGAATGGCATACTTTAATGCACATGCAGCGGTTGCCGCTGCCTTTATGCCCCATCAGTTGGCTGCTGCAGTGCATCATCATCATCATCATCCGCATCCACATTCGCATCCACATCCGCATTCGCATTCGCATCACCCTCATCCGCACCACCATCAACATCCGCATCCGCATCCGCATTCGCATCATACGCAACAACAGCAACAACAACAACAGCAGCCACCGCCGCCGTCAGCCATGCAAATGCCACCGCATCACCCGCTGCTGCATGCAGCACAAGGTAAGCCAATCCCCCAACCTTCCACCTCCCATTACACACCAGCCACCATACACAATTGTCGCTACAGTTACAGTTACAGTTAAATTTACAGTTAGCTTAAGAGTTGAGTGCAACGCAATTAGCAATCGGCAACTGTGTTTTTGTCACCTCGCTCAATGAGTGTGAACAGAGCGACAAACATAGACACGAACGGGAACAGAGACAAAGCGTATCGAAACGAAAAGAAGCGAAAAGAAACGAAACGAGAGCCGCTTAGTTTGCATAAAAAATAAATTAATCAACGAGCCATCGACAAGCTCAGCAAGCACACACACAGCCACACACACACGGCAACAGTGAGTAGGGCTCAAGCAACAGCTTCGGCTTCGGCTTCGACATCGGCTTCGGCTTTTGAGGCACTTCACTCCACCTCCACTCAAGTTGAGCTGCTAATTGCAATGGCAATTGCTAAACTCAAATGCATGTGTAAGTGTATACACATATGTGTGCGTGTGTGCACGAGCATTGACAACAGTGGAGCAGAAAGTTGAACATTTGTTTTCTTAAAACTCGTTTTGGCTTTTCTTTCCATCTATTTCAAATTCTACATTCCATTCTAGATTTTGATAGGCGATTCGCAACTTTTTGAAATAAAAACAAATTGTTTGCTTGAAAAAATTAAATAAATATGCTTGAAAATAAGGTTTTCACCCACCTCGATAAAACAACAAAAAGTTTATATTTATAAATTTTGACTCATTTTGCCTCACTGTAAAAAACTATTTTGTCTGCGGATCAGCGACAGAAAAAATCATTTGCGTGAAGTGAGCAGCAAGAGAGAGAGAGAGTGCGCGAGCTTGAGCCGAGCAAGTGGCAAGTGGCAATATCACCGCAGCGAGACGGGCAACAACAACAACAAGAATCAAAACAACAAACAGCAGCAAACAGCGACTGAAGCTCGCACAACAATTGACTCACACACACACGCACACATCCACAAATACATAAGCCGACAGATAATCTGGCTGCTTGAAGTGCCATCTGTTATTGTTATTATTGTTATTATTATTTTAATTAGCGTTAAAATGTCATCGTCATCACTCGCATTGTTGTTACTGTTTCACTGTGCCAAATTGTTGCCAGCCTAAATTGAAGCTTCGCTTTACTCCCTCCCACTCACACTCTCTCTCGACCTCTCTCTCTCTCGCAAAAGTTCAATTTGGAGTTTTGTTTGTAAAGAACTTCCGGGCGATATTTCTTTTGCACTGCTTGCTTTCTCTTTTCTTTCTGCATTGTTGTTGTTATTATTTGGTTTGGTTTGGTTTGGTTCATTTATTAATTGTACACATACATGTGTATTTACATATGTATTTACATATTTATAAATATATACACATATATGTACATACGTCTGTGTATTAATTTCTCGCATATTTTGTCTACTCTGCGCCTCTGTTCGTGTGATTTGTTTAATAAATGTGAGAAAGAACTTTTGGCACAGCTTTTGCCGTTGGTTACTGGTTACTGGTTACTGGTTACTGTTATTGTTGGCGCTTTTTACTCGCGTCATCTTATTTAATTTTGCATATTGTTGTTGCCGCCGTTGCCGCCGTTGCTGCTACGTTCTACGTTTGCCTTCTTTTTTTCTGTTTGTCTCTCGCTGATTCTGTACAATTTTTTGTTGATTTTTCCCATTTGCCCCTTTCGTCAATTAAAGTCGCGTCAAGTTTGGGGCCAAAAGCCCAAGCGGATTTCCTGCTGCAGAGCCACCCAGTCAACACCAGTTGCGCCTTCCCGCACCCGAAGCCCCCCTCGTCCCATCGCATCGCACCCGCCTCCCCCACTTACCCAAAAAAAAAAACGGTCACACTCAGCCAGGCCATTAAGTGCCTTTGATCTTTTACATAGAGACAGATCGACAGACAGACGAGGAGAAAGAAAAACCTAAATCGGAAAATTGAAAAATTTGAAAATTACATACATAAATATGTACATGTGCTTATGCAAATATATGGATTTATTTGTGCACCTAAATAGTGTTTTTTGTTTTTCTTTTTATTTAATTGACAATTTTCACTTTGACTATATTCGCTATTTGCTGTGGCATTTGTTTTGATGTGTATAAAACCACAACACACACACACACACACACACACACATTTATAGCGGTCTTTTAACTTTGAAGGCGCCACCTGGTGGCATTGACAGGGACATTTCACACACACACATAAATATACTTCAATATATGTCCAACGTAAATTAACCATTTAGAAATATTTGAGATGGTTGTGAAATTTGACAAAAATGTTGACGGCTTCCGCAAATTATTTTTAACAATCTCGTAAATAAACCACAAAGAAAAAAATTGGTTGAAATTCAATCGAGATAAATACATAAATCATAAAAAAAATTATTATTATAATAATAATAATCAGAATTATAAATGATACAAGAAAATTAGATAAATTAAAATGCCAAATAAATACAATAGCCATGAAAATTGGTTAGTTCGATCAATTTAAATTTAAAATTTTGAGTTGTTCTCTAATCAGTTTACAAAAATTAGTGCAAACTTATTGCAAAAGACTGATAGCATTTGAGCAAAATAATTATAAACATTGGACAAATATATCAATATATACATAATGAAATTGAGGTGTCAGCAGGTTAAAAATGGGTCGAAAGGGTATACCGAAGTTGCGCAAAGTATGTAAAGGGCAGAAGGACGCATCGACGACCCCATAAGGTATGTGGTATATTCTGAATCAGTAGTCCAGTCGATCTATCCATGTCAGTCTGTATGAGCTAAAGCCTTCAAATTGGGAATATATGTTTCCGTATACCAGTTTGAACACAGATTACCTTAAGTCATAAGATTTACGCTCTGAATTTAAATCTGATTCCAATTCCGGTTTGACACCCTGATTTAATATAATTTTCGTGCATGTTTAGGTAAATAATAGATGTAGCCTTGCAGTGTTGCAATACATAATTATCGGGAGACTGCTGCTAATTGCTGCGTGTCAGTGGTGTCAGAGTGAGGCAAACGCCTTTTTCCGTCCATCAGGCGGCAAGTTGTTGCGACTGCCTTTTGATATTTGAGACAGTTTGCTAATAGCCTCTGCTTCTGCCTGCCCCCCTCCCCCCCTACACCCCCGACCCCACCCACTGGCCATTGCACTCCACGCCTCCGCTGTAAGATTGTTGTTTGTTGGCTGATAGAAATAGTCTTAATTGTGTGCGTGCTCAATGTGTGCGGTCTGGTGTCTCTATATAGACTACAGCTATATAGACACCAGACCCTGAGACGACATATTTGCTTTGACTTTGCTTTGATTTTGCGTTGACGTAAATTCAGAAAAAAAATCAAAGATCGACAAGGAAAAAACAACAACACACAACAAAATACACAAACAACATACAAAAATTTCATCGTTTTCGCGCCCTCCACTGAGGCGTGTGAGCGAACTGCCTAGCCGCCCCTCCCCCTCCCCCACCCGGTACCGGGTCCGGGTCCAGTCAAGTGCCCCAAACGCGTTGCCCGCCCGCCCGCTGGCGCTTGCCTCGACTCGCCTCGCCTTGCCTTGCCGCATGCCACTTGTGTGCATTGTCTGAGGTGTGAACATTTTATGACGACGTTGCCAACACGAGTGCAATTGTTGTTATTGCTGCTGTTGCTGCTGCTGCTGCTGCTGCTGCACTTTAGTCGCCGACCTCGAACGTCCTACCCACCCTCCGCCCCCTCAACGTACTCAGGCGGTCACAGTTTGTCGCTTTGATTTTTGTGAATTTCTTTTTGCAGCAAATTTAAAAGTCAATTAAAGCAACTTGACAAACGAATCTGAGTGCCACTCAATGGGTTAATTTGCTGTGTGTGAGTGTTTGTGTGTCTGTGTGTGTGATTGTGTGTGTGATTGTGTGAGTATCTGCAGCCCTAAAAGTTGAGTCACATTTGACATTAAACAGAATTAGCCGCAATTCAATTTAATAAATGTACAAAATTCACAAATAATTACAAATCTCCCTAATAATAATAAATTTAATAATAGCAGATAATTATGCATGTATATACAGATACTTATACATATTCAGATACATATATATACATGTATATGCTTTAAGTATACACTCGGAAAAATAATTGCCCTGAATTTTAGCAAATCGCGCTGAAAACTAGAACATTTTTAAATAAAAAAAGAAAAAGAAAAAAAGTAAATTGATTAGAAAGTCTTTTTTCATTTAACAGAACTATTTTCTATAATTAAAAAATGCAAACTGAGTTTTCTGGGAAAAAGTTCTTCTGAATTCTTCTGAATGAAAATAGTAAGAGTTTTGCTGCTGTCTGAATTGGAAACCAAATAGCTCAATTGGAGGGCAACCAACTCGGGAGAAATACATTATATGCATTTTATAGGCTATTTGAGGTTTTAAAATACTTATGTTTAATAAAATGAGCAACAAGCAACCTACTATTGAATTTGAAACATTTTTTACAAACTTTAGAAATTGTCCCTGGAATTCAGTAAAGAAAAAAGACAGAATCATCCGGATTGGAAATATACTTTTCGAATAATAAGGTGTTACCTGTGGCGCCAGAAGTATGTTTTTTCTAAGTGTAATAATAGCAGTTAATTGTGCATATGTGTATATCTGCTGTATGTGTATGTACATATATATATAGCAGATAATCATATGCTAGATTATATGCTGCGTCACATGGTAATCAGCGGGGCAATCGTGCCCAAAAGCACAGCTAACAGATATGGCGCACAGATACAGATACAGATACAGATAGAGGCACATGGCTATTGAGATACAGATACATTTCTGTAGCTATAGGTAGACAGCTTGAGCTTGACGCTGCGCTAATTTTATAGCGCAAATAAACACGATTTGGCACTTGAGCCTCTTTGTGCATCTCTTCGGTTGCTTTGCTTCTTCAGCGGTTTTGAACTCACTTTGAATGTACTCACTTTTTCGTTTTTTTCTTCTATTTTTTTGTGTTGTCTTCAATTTGTTTTGATTTATTTGGTGGCTATTTTTATCGGCTTTCACTGTTTGCCTTCGATGACTGCTAATTATGCAGCGCATTTTCATTCATATTCATGCGAGTATTCATTTGAAGTGACCACTCAGCGATTTGAGCAAGATACAGCGAATACACATACACATACACACACACACACACACATATATATATATATATATATATATATATATATATATATATATATAGTTACAGAGCTGTTCGGTACAAAGCGTAAGTAAGTGTATTCACTTGATACATCAGGTACTCGGAGTCAATCATTTGTAAATCATTTAATATTTTAGTTACTTCCGCATCTCGTGGACTTGAAAAACTTGTTGCCGTACACGCTTTCACCGAAGTGAATACACTCAATTGCATAATTGAATATATACTTCGTCAAATTCATTTACAGGACAAAAACACTTATTCATTGATTTGAATCGCAATCAAAGGAAAACTATAAGTGAATCATTTGGTTACCACAAAAAAAAAGATTTGGATAAATGGAGTCAATACATATTAAACGTACTATTCATTTAATCCATAAGGTTTGTCTATTTCTAGTCAAAGTCTTATTATTAATTTATTACTTTCAATACACTTATTTAGAGGGTGAGGCATACAGATGGGTATATTTTATGGCTTATGAGTATATATCGAACATAAATACTTCCGATGGAAACTGCGTTTGTGCTTAAAAAATCTCACATTAAATTCACACTTATCAATTGACCCACACATATAAACTTGAAATTGATTCACTCCACTGATAGCACAAAGTTAGGTGAATGTATTCACATATATTCAAAAAGGGCAAAAGCTCAATTCTTTGCGCAAACTTGACAAACAGATTCACAGCAAATAGTAATGCCTCATTGAGACTGAAGACTAGTTGATAGGATGAATGAATCCAAGTCGAGTACTCGAAACACATACACACGTACCTAACAAACTTGTGGGACATTGATACGGTGCATGAATGAGTTATTATTGATATGTTTTTATTATTATTATTATTATTGTAATATATATAAAATTCCATCAAATGACAGAATTACATGAGTTTCCCTATAAGTGAACGCATTGATATCAAATTCACATCATTATCAATTGACTCCGAAATATTAATTTCGAATTTATTCACTCCACTAATAACATAAATTGAAATGAATGTATTTACAACGTTTTTTTTTTTTTTTTTTTTTGCATATTTAGCAAACAGATTCGCAGCAAATAGTCATGACTCATTGCGATTGCAGACTAGTTGATGGGATGAATGCATTCAAGTCGAGTACTCAAAACAAGTACCCACCGCTAGCTGCCATTCACTTGTGCCGCACCGCGCAAACACTTGAAGAATTTGCTGCTTGTTGTTGTTGTTGTTATTTTGTAGACACTGAAGCGGCTACTTTGCATGCCCCCCAGCCATCTCCTACCCGTGTCAGGGAGAGAGAGAGAGAGAGAGAGAGATAGCGATAGATCACGACGCGACTTTTTAGGGGCCGCTTGGGGCACACTTTGTGTGGTCGTGCGATTAGAAAAATGTGTTGCAAGTTTTCTCTACAAATCAACAAAAGCTCAAAAGCCTCGCGCAGAAAGTAAGGGCAGCTACTGCGAGTCTGCAGAGTCTGCAGAGTGTGCGGAGTGTGGTGGGGCACAGAAGAGGGGCAAGTCGGTTTGTGTCGACCCATATCAGCTATTGTTTAGCGTTAATCAGTTTATAAATACTTCGTCACTTGCATTTCTATAGAGCTCTTCGTTTCCACGTACACACACACATACACACTCTCACACACACACACACACACACACAGACATGTGTGTATATGTATGTTTCTGCATATACTCACAATTCTCTACATAAATTTCGCGCAGTATCGAATTTCTCAATTTATAGAATTCTTGTTAAATCAGCAACGGCAACAGGGGCTGCTGCTGCTGCTGCTGATTGCCGTTGACATGCCACAAAGGAGTTCAGTAGGTGGGGGGAGGGGACGATTGAGATATTAGGGGCTTGGTAACGAGGCGAAAGCTAATAAATGTAGTTTTCAGTTTGATGTATGCTGATTGTTGACGGCCTCCGCTCATTCACATCATGTAGCGCGAGCCGGGTAGGAGCACTGAGCTTGCATACAAACACACTCACACACACACACACACACACACATTCACATAAACATACACACACACACACACACACACTCGCTCGAGTTGTGCGCATATTGTGCTTGCCGCATTTTTCGAAATGCGTCAGCATCATCAACATTGCCGCACAACAATTGAAAGGCAACCCCCTCTTAAGTCCCCCCCTCTCCTACACCACCTCTGGCATGCCCTCGACAAGCCCAGCCACGGTGCTCTGTCCGCTGAAGCGACCGCAAACGAACGCCTTGAAACAATGAAACATCGAGCAGAAATTAGCGGGGTTGTCTGTCAAATTTGATTTTGCTTTGATATGTCACTTGGAGGCTCCGAGACTGAGCTGAGCTGAGCTGTGCTGAGCTGAGCCACTCAATTTGCATTTCTGGCGCTGGTCTTGAATTCATTTGCGGCCTGCAATATGCAGAGTGTAGATCAGGGGTAGGGGTAGTGCTACGGCAAAGAAGAATTAAGGCGCGGTCAGGGTCAGGTCGAACCGGTCGACTGTATTTATAACGCTAATAAATGCAACGACTAATGTGCAAAACTACATACATACATACATACATACATATGTGAGAAACATTTGCCCTCGAAGTGTCAGTGCTGTGGAGCCAATTCTTGTGCCTATCGTGTATTCGTGTGGAGAACAGTGAAGGTTCAATTTAGTGCACCGATTAGGCAAAAATACATCAACATTCGTAACATTCACTTCAGCTTGAATAGAATAAGTATTAATGCTAAACAAAAATGAAAGCGATAAGCATTTTATTAATCATTTCGCCTTTAGATATTTTGATGAGTGAATCATCGATAAAGTTATCGATAAGTACAGTAATGATCGGATAAGTAATCAATATGCATATGCATATATCTGGGCAACGTTATATATGCTAATAGCGACTCAAACTAATTGTGGCTGTTGTCGATATCGCTTTTAGGCGTATTGATAACAAAAATCTAAAACACTCATTACCTAATCCATTACAATATTATTGATATTTTCTCTCTCTCTCTATCTCTATCTCTCTCTGTCTGTTCCCCACAGGATTTCCACAGCTGAAGAACTTTGCTGGCACGGGAACATGTTTACCTGGTAAGCTAAAGCACTCGGTGATCCTTACAAATTTGTACAAGAATTAAAGTGGTCGCCCAAAGGTAGGCAGTAAATAGGATCAAATGCAATCCTTGCAAACTTAACCACAGCCAAAGACTTTGTGCTTTTGCCCAACAGAGGGCAGCACTCGCTCTCTGCTCTCTCTCTCTCTCTATATATATATATATTTATACATATATATATATATATCTGTGTGCACGCTAATTAATGGGCATTCCAGCGCTTCATTTCGAATCGGTTACTCGATGCTCGGCGGGCTGTAAAAGGTCCTGGCAAACACATAAATTTCTCAAATTGCTAATAAAATAAACAATTTAGCTTAAAACAAGCAACAGAAATGTAAAAAAAAACACAACACACAACATGTGTGTGTGTGTGTTTGAATGTGTGTTGTTTGAATGTGAATGCCGACAAAAGTCAACTAATGAAATTTTCATTTCATTTTGTTGCATTCGCAACGGGTAATAAATATTTTCAACATACGCTTTTATACGCAATTTACACGCGCATACATCTCCTCGTCAGACATCCTCTCACTACATCGACTCAAGGACATGTGTGTGTGTGTGTGTGTGCGTTACTTAACCCTTTTTGCACACACATGCCCAAATAAAAAAGAAGCCAAAGAAATGAGAGGCGCACATAAACTTGTCTAATAAGAGGCACAAAAACCAATTGAAAGCGTGTTGCGCCCGCATAGCAAGTATCATTTGTTAGGGTGAGGGGTAGGGTTGAGCGGGGGGAGAGGGGTGTAGTAGTGTTCAGTGCAAATTGAATTGTGTGCCCTAACATTAACCAAGAGCTGGTACATTTTCGCCATAGAAAAAACAAGTCACGGAATAGTGACAATTCGCGTCTGATCCAAACAATAATCGCAACTTGTCAGAAACAGTAAGCCTTACTTTTCAACTAAAATTATGGTTTGCTAAAAGTTTTTAAGTATTATTAAAAAAAAGTTACAATTACAATCACACTTATATCTTACAATGACAATTATATCGTTGTTTATATTTATCATTTAATGTTCATTTATTGTTTGCTGACTTTTTTCTAATTTAAATATGTTTTTCGCTAGTTTTATTTTATATATATATTTTAATATAAAAATGGAATATATAATCTACAAAATAAAAACTAAAAACAAATATAAATAATTTTATATTAATCCATTGATTTCGATGATGTTCAAGTTTGTATTAGAGATAAATGTGTTTAATTTTATTATTAATTATGTTAATTTTGTATTGTGCTGTTCTACAGAATAAGACAAATCTGCGATATTAACAATTTCTACAAGTCCCCTGGACGTCAGTGAAAACCTTTTGCCAATAATGAGCAGAATATTATGTAATTAATTAACTTCTCAAATATTTTTTTACTGGCTCCCGGTCAAGTGATTTTTTATTTTGACTCGAATATATTTCGAATCCCGTCGGTGTTCGTCTTCAGGGAGATATTCACATTCTTTCAGTCAGCTGTGCAGTCTAAAGTGTTTCCCTTAAATCCAATTAATACAACTTGAAACGCATTTAAAACAATACACAGAAAAATTATAAGGTGAGAATTATTCTTTCTATGGTTAATTTAACCAACGGAAATGTTTTCTGTGTATATTATTCCCATCGTTTAATTCAAGCATCTTTTTTTTTTTCATAAGTAAGTAAGTTTTTTATATAATTCTCCTGCTTTTCTCTAAAGTAATCATCTGCATCTATTTAAATTAAGTTATTTATTTATTGTGAACTAAGTTTTTAAAAAGGTTTTCATAAATAAATATTTTAAGTTAAAAGACGAATTAAATTGCATTTAACTAATAATTTATTAAAAAAAAGAGAAAAGAGAAAAAAAGAAATTTTTAAAATGAAAATAGCCTATAGTTTATTGCAGGGTTTAGGAAAACCCAGCTAAAATTGTTAAGCGTTATTAGCTTATTAACAAGAGAAGTAAAAACACTGATAAGTGTTCTACAATTAACCAATAACGGAAGATAAATATAAAGCAGCCTGCAGGACTACAATTTGTTCAAAAAAATCCCTTTTTCGAATCGTTATTTTCAATCAAGTTTTAAGTTTCAGTTGACGTTACTCTGAGTGGAAATATTTACAATAATCAACAATATTTTGCTTTGGCCAGTTGAAGTTTCAGTTACTGCTGTTGTTGCTGCTGTCTTAGCCTAGTTAATTGCCTTTTTGTTGAGCTCACACTTGGGTCTAATCTCTAATCTCTGGGCAACACGAACTTGGCCACTTGGCAGCGCATTCTTGGCTATTCTGTTTTTATGAAGGCCTCAAGTGCGCTGCTGAAGTATTTTAGTAGCAGCCACTCGACGCTTGCATTCTCCACTTGCAGCAGCAGCAGCAGCAACAGCAGCAACAGCAGCAGCAGCAATAAGAATAACAACAGAAACAACAACAACAATAATAAAGAAAAGCAGCCACTTTTGCTCCATTTGCGAGCGGATAGCACGACGAGCTCCACAAGTGGGGCAATTTCCCTTGACTCGACTCGAGTTGCGCAATCCACCAACCGGCCCAAGTAGAACCCAGATCCGAGAACCCAAGAATCCAGTGCCCAGAATTCCCAGTTGCGACCCCCACTTGCAGTGCTCTCTCCCCCTTCCCACCCCTTTTTTTTTGTGTTGCAGCCTCTTGTTGCTTTGTCTTGTCTGCCTGATGGTGCACTTGTCCCGGCTAAGATTTTAATTGGCATTTTTTCTTATTTTGCTGCGCAGCTACGCTTCTGAAGGAGGGGCAGTGAATGGGATTCCAGCCCTTAACCCTTGCTGTCTGCTCACAGCTCGCCATTGCCATGGAGCGTGTCTAAGTTTTATTTGCTGGCCATGGCGAATGCATCTGCCTGCCCCCGCAAGGCTGCTTAATTGAAACAAACACACAACCCACACACACATCCACGCACACATCCACGCACATAGAGCACATGTGTGGAACCAATCGCATTTGGCTTCGCACCAGTTGAGTGAATCTTTGAATTGCCTCTGAGCTGAGCGGGGGAAGGACGGATGCCAGAAAGAGGCATTCGTGTTGCCAACCTGTAGAACCTGTAGAACCTGTAGAACAGCTGTACTGTAATAATACTCTAATGTTTTCATTTATATTCAATTATTCAAAATCTTTATAGATATTACGAAATCGTACTGGTTCTTTCGATGCGACCATTTCTATCCTCGCAACTGTGCTTTGTGTGGCATGCATTCATTTCACAATTAAACGCATTTTTGCTTTGAATGCATTACGTAATTTAATTAAGGGTCTGAATGGAAAATTGAATTGGTTGGCTCAGTAGCCAATGCGTCGAAGCCCAACAGTGTTTCAGTTAACAACGTTTACCAATCCTAAAGCATCCCCTGCCACCTCCTCCCTTTTGAAACTCCGCCCCTCATCCGGTGATCGGTCCAAATGTTCACCGCAGTCGAGTTATTTGCAGCACATGTTACCGTTGCAAGATTTCACTAAACCCCAAAACCTGAGCCACACTGCAACACACCCACACTGCAGCCACCCAACAGAAGCAACGCAAATATAACACACTCATTTGGCGACTGCTAAAAAATGAAAGAGCAAAAAGTTTAGTGCAAAAATTGCGCTCCCCGTTGTTGTTTTAGTTGATGTTGTTGTTGTTTTTGTTGCAAAATGGTTTGCACTTAAAGTTCGTTGTGTTCGCTGAGTCGGTGAAGCGGAAAGGTGGTTTCAAGCAATTGGTAGTTGAGAGGGGGCCACCGACAGGGTTTACCCCTGGAGGGAAGAGGGAAGCGAAAAGAGGATAGAGGAAGAAGGGGAGAGGGAAGATGGAGCCAACAGCAATCACGTTAACCAACTTTGACACAAAGCTCAGGCTAAAACGCTCCAGCCGAGGGGCATGCTCCAGTGGTGGTCCGGGGTACTGAGGTAAGGTGTACAACAGAACAGGTCATGAGGCAGGGTGCTGAAGTGTGGGGCTGCATAACAATGGCCGACGACGACGTGGTGAAGAAGACAAAGTCACACGGCAAGCAAGGAATCTAATTAACAATTTTCCATTGAGTGCGCAAATTACGGACGACGAACACCCAAACGACGGCAACACCAGACAGCTTCGAAGTGGATACAGTCGGGATCGGCGGCTGGGGCAACTGAAGGGTGCCGCTTCTAAAACTGGGTAGCTGTGTGCAGTAGCAATTAGGGAACAGGCGCTCAGAATGACGTCAGATAACCAATTTATACCTATATATATATATATATATATAAATATTAATATTTGAATTTATTTTTTTGGCTACGCAAATTTACAGTAAAGCAGTAAAGAAATTTCGGTTTTGTATATAAGTTCATAAGTTCATATCATATCGGGATTATCATCAGTGTGTACATAAAGGATAAATGATGAATGCATATAACATCCCACACATATAAATTTGCTTACAAAATCGCTCGATTTAAGTATTATAGTTTCTAAAGCAGGTTATCAAACAGAAACCAGAATCGAAACCACAGAACCGAAATTCAACATTCTTTCAAATCCCATAAATCGGAACTGATATTATTTGTCAAAAAAACCTTGAACTGTGTTCGAGATACAACATAAAACAAATATAATAAAATAGTCCACCTACTTTATTTCATTATAAATGTAAGAAACCCACAAAGCTATATCAAACTTTCTCACCTAATATTTAAAAAAAAATTAAGATCCCTTTATGTAACCGAATACTGTACAAAAGCTAAGCAAAAACACCGAAATCTCTACCGTAATTCGTATACTTTTTGAACCACAATCGGAATTGGGACGAAGATATGCATCAATCGAATTTGGATTACATCGGTTCTAATAAAGCTGATGAGGCTACAAAATGAACACCGACACATGTTAAGGGAGTTTTGGGATTACGCTAAAATTGAAGGACGATTTAAGCTCAAAATGACTTACTTAAAACAATAGAAGCGACGATGACGAGATTTAATCTAATACCAAAATGACCAATGTAACGTTTCAAAATAGTATTGGATTTGATTAAACGTTGTATTTTAATTTTGAAACAATAATACAAAATCAAAAAATATGCTTTGAGTTTTTCGAGAACTGTGAACTTTAACATAACTTGTGTAAAAGCTTCATATTTCGTTGCATACCGTTTCAGTTAACACGATGTTTACCAGGGACCTGGGCCCAGCGTTAGTCGAGGGCTACCTGCACAAGCGTTTCGTTTAGCAGTGCCTTTCATCGTACTTCTTTTAGCCAACCCTCCCATTTTGTTGCTTTTGTGGGTGTTTTTTTTTTTTGGTGTTTTCGTTTTTTGATTTCTCAAGCAAATAATTCAATTTAATTTCTAATTAGGACAAAAAGAAAGCTAGCAAAACGTCAACAAATGCAAATGCGAACACATACTGAGAGAGTGAGATGGACACACAAACACACACTCACACACTCACACACACAAACACACAAACACACACACACACACACATATTCACACATTCACAAACACTTGCACAAAAACGCAGCCACTTTGACGCTAATGCAAATTGCGACTCCCCCCGAAACGGGTCTGAATATGTTGATGACTGCTCTGCCGCTTTCGCAGTCGCCGTCGCAGTCGCAGTTGTCGTTGCTGCTGATGCTGATGCTGATGCTGGCGACGCAACCAACAACTCAGCCACTTTATTAGCGTATTTTGCCATGCAACTGTTTATGCGACACACACACACACACAGTCGCACTCACACACATGGGATGTAGACTCACACATGAGCCACGAATTAGTCATTTTGTTGGTTACTTGATGCATGTCTCTTCTACGCCTCCGCCCTCCTCATGCAGCCAGCACTGACAATAAACGCACACACACACACACAAACACACACAAACACACACACACACACACACACACACGAAGACTTTGTGATGTCGGAACAAAAATGGCGCTCGAGCAGGGACACCACATCAGCAACAGCAACAGCATCAGCATCCAAAGGCGCCCGAGCTGGATGCGAGCAGTCATCGTTGGGCGACATTTTTTATGCGCTTTTGAGCAAATTAGATTTCCTAATTAAATTTTCTAGTGAAATGCGCATAAATTTCATAAAATTCACTTCGTCCTCCGTCCTAACGTCCAATCCCCCCGCTCCCCGCTACCCGCCCCCCTCTCTGCTCTCCGCCCGGCTCTCATTTTCTCTCCTATCCGCAACTCACTCACTTTCAGTGTTGTCGCCTTTCATTTGCTGCGACATTTTTCGCTCTGGAATTTTCGTATCGTCGTCTGCTTAAAGTAATTAACTAAGAAAATTTTAATTGCTAATATGTTGTGATGCATGTGCGTGTGTGTGTGTGTGCGTGAGCGTGGGTGTGTCTCTGTGTATGTTAGTATGCATGTTGGCATGTACTCTGTTTGTGCGCGTATGTATATATATATATATATATATGTGTGTATGTGTGTGTGTGGCATTGGCCACCCTCGACTTTTATGTTGGCAAAACTTTCAATAATAAAGCTGTGTGTGCTTTGTGTGTGTGTGTGTGTGTGTTTCCTGTGTGTCCACGTATGCGTGAGCTCATTAAAAGTGCGCTGGCGCAAGTGGCAACCTACAAACACAAAATTAATGTTGCCTACTTTTGTGCGCACAGAATTAACTAATTTCGCACATTTGCTCATCATCATAATTGTATAATTAGATTTATACAACACATAAACACAGTGTTGATTAGCGTCACGCTATCATATAATATTTCTTGCGCCAGTTCAACCTCAATTGAATTCAAATTGAACTCAAAATTTGGCCGAATATGGAATTTAATTAGATAACAGATTATATTAATAATGAGCGTTGTCAGTAAATTGAGGTTGGATATGAATGATAGAATATATACCGGTTATGCAAGATTAAAAGATTCAAGTAATTTGAGCATTTATTATACTTACTTAACGAGCACTCAAATATGAAAACTAAGTGGCCTGAAAAGTTGAAAATTTAATTGAACCTTCTGCGTATATGCATAATTGAACGTATACAATACACACCTTTAATACTGTTATTGTCTTTGGGTATTTGGTAAATTGCCTTTGCCGCGTTTCGATTGTAATTCAAGACGGCCAAAATCGCATTCATTACACGATTCCACAAACAAAATGCGACTCTTTTTTTACGCATATTTAGTGGAAAATATGCGTCGACTTGCTCTGGCCTCCCCCAAACTGAATAAATCCAAACCAAACAAGTAAGAATGCTGAATTCGAGTGAGCTCGACTACGGTATACCCTACGGTATATATATAGTTTTATTTCCAAATGCTGATAGTACTGATAGTAATGAGAATTTGCTTGTTCGATTATGACATGGGTTTTTCTCATCCGATCATTATTTAAATGATCAATAGTATATATTAATGTATAATATAAATATATTCATTAGCAGTCTATATATGATGTGATATGAATCGATCAAATGAAGCAAACTTGATCCAAACTTGAAGTCTTCATCTCTTATAGTCGCTGAGATCCGGCAGACCAAGACCAAGACCAAGAATATATATGTATATATATACTTTGTGGGGTCGGGGATGCTTCCTTCTGGCTGTTACATACTTTTGCACAAAGCCATTATACACTACCTATGAAAGTAAAGATAAGAGTAAGAAGAGCAACAACAACAATAGATGAGAAGGATACACGTCAGCGCTTCACTTGAACAACTCGACAGAGACAGCGACAACAACAGCGAAAATAAAAAAATAAAAATATATATATATATATATGTATATATATATATGTGCTTCTACTTAATTTTCATATCGAATTTCAATGCGAATTGGTTTGGTAGACTGGCACATGAGTATGCGGCATGTCTGCTGCTGCTGCTGCTGCTGCTTCTTCTTTATGTTGTTGTTCCTCTTGTTTTTGTACTTTCCCAAAAACTGTGAATGCCGCTGACAAAACGATGCTGTTGTTGCTTTGCCCCCTCTCTCCCGCTCTCTCTCTCTATATATATATATATATATATATATATATCTGTCTCTGTCTCTCTCGTTTGCTATGGACACTCCTGGGATCCGTTGCATTTCGCTGTATTCGCTTTGCTGTTCGAAAATTGGTTTTCCGGGTGCATCAGTCTTCGATTTGCCTATTGAAAGGCAGCTTCATTTTGCTTTGCCGGCTTCAGCCAAGTGGCGCGTTTTTTTGTTTCTAGCGCTGATCAGCGAGGAGAGACGAGACGAGATTCCATCCTCCTCCTTGTGCCTGTGAGCACTTGGCGCTGGCAAACAACTAAAAAAAAAAAAACAACATTAACAGCCACCTCCATGTGGGTCTGTCAACGCTCATCATTATTGCCGCCGTCATCGGCGTCCCATCCTCATCGGAATCCTCAAACACTCGGCAGCCGCTTTCACTTTCCCCCATTTGAGCGGGTCATGACAATGTCAAGTGGAGTTTTCCTTGAAAGAGCAGCGAGAGAGAAAAGAAAAAAAAGGAAGTGAGAAACTAGATACAATTATTAAATATTTAAAATAACAGACAACCCCAGCTGATTGCCAGACCAGTCAGTGGAAAGAACAACAAAAGAGCAACATGCACAACAACCAACAACAAACTAAATATAACACAGAACCACTTAAAGTCGCGCTTCAGCGCCGACTATAACTTGACATGTGCTTGATTCGGTTGAGCATTGGGGCTAGGTGGCTAGGGGCTCTACGGGGGGTAGTGGTGTGGTAAGGTTTTCATTGTCTAGGTCATGGGAGCACCGTTGAAAATGCTGCGAACCAATTTTGATAAGGAAGTGGCGACACACAGAG
Organism: Drosophila villosipedis; assembly: GCA_035043025.1. Lineage (NCBI taxonomy): Eukaryota > Metazoa > Arthropoda > Insecta > Diptera > Drosophilidae > Drosophila > Drosophila villosipedis. The sequence continues at coordinate 13,783,672 of JAWNNF010000024.1, read as the reverse complement.
AGAGAAAGAGAGAGAGAGGGGGAAACGAAAACTGCTTGTTGCCAGTCGGTTAAAACTGAAAATGAATTGTAGTTGAAATTGAAATTGAAATTGGCGAAGCTGAAGTTGAACAGCACAAAAACTCGACTTGAAAATGATATTATACATTGTACTAGTCACACAGAGTATTCGAGTTTTTATCGGAGTAAATTGATTGTAAAAATGAAGTGACCACAAGTGAAATTGAAAACGGCTGCAGTAAATATTTAATTGGTAATGTGTTGGCTAAATTAAAAGCATCATTAGCCTGTGCGTATTCAGATACATTGAAGTATTATGACACTGACAACTTTACAAATAAAATTCATTTTAACATGGCACAGTTTGCGTTGATTGAATTAATCAATTCTCACATTAAATGTTGGTAAATTTATTATTTATTTTATATGTGTTTCGTTGTTGTTTTCTAAAAATTATTAATCACATTAAAACTTAATTGTATGGGATCGGATGTATCTATACATATAGGCAATAGAACAGTAATAGGCAGAAGAAAGCTTCTCCGACTCCATAAATTATTATTATTATTCTTGATCAGAATCAACAGCCGATTCGAAAGAGAAGAGTGCGACTGTATAAACTCGGCGATCTCAGAGACTATAAGAGACAAGGACTTCAAATTGGGAATATACGCCACGCATATCAAGATTATTTCATTATCGCGAATATCGATTCATATCGATAACTGCTTTAGCAGTTTTCCATCTGTACTAATCTTTTATCATTATTTATTATTTATTGAATTTAATTGTATTTATCATATTTTCAAAAATACAGATACAAGATACATTTTATTTATTTATTTGCAGGCTCACTGGCTGCCAAGGACTTTGGCATGGATGGCTTGAACGGTTTTGGTGTTGGCGCTGGTGTTAGCCCAAATAGCAAGAAGAAGAAAAAGAAGCGTCGCCACAGCCGCACAATCTTTACAAGCTACCAGCTGGAGAAGCTGGAGGAAGCCTTCAAAGAGGCGCATTATCCCGATGTCTATGCTCGCGAGATGCTGTCACTGAAAACGGAACTGCCCGAGGATCGCATACAGGTGAGTCACACACTGACTGAAAGTGTGTGCACAAATGAATGTTGAATGTTGAATGTTGAATGAGGCATGAGGCATGAGGCATCAGTATGGGGTAATCGGATATTATGCCCATTGTTCTCGTCAGTGCCAGCAAACGGACTGCTCTGCGGATCTATCCTTAATGAATTAACAAACTAATTACATCCGCCTTTCAGTTTCTTGGGAAGGTGTTACCTGTTGGCAAAACAGAACAACAACGTCAGCAACAAACACATACGAAACGAGACGACGACAATGATTTTGCTGAGCATGGTCGGCAAAGGGGGGTAGTTTGGGACGGTGGTGGGGGGGGGGAAGGTAGGCATACGGAATTTGCATTTCCTTTCTGTCTCATTGTCTTTGTTTGGATTTTTGTGCGCTGATTTTTCACACCTTCATTGTGTATGCAGGCACATCATCATCATTGTTATTATCAGTCCTGGTCCTGCTTAATCTTTGCGTCTCAGTTGCTGCATTCCCAATAAGCAATTCAACTCAGGAGCAGCTCAAGTGCAGCTCCAACAGCCGCTCAAAATAGCTGCATGCATTGAGTCCTGTCCCTGCCAGAGTTCCTTGTGCAAAACTCAATGGGCCAAGCATTGGTCCACAGCCACGTCAGCGTGCTGCCATTTGGGAAAAAGGGCAAGAACGGAGGAGGATTGCGGTGGGGCTACAGAAGAAAAAAATCAGCCACGTTTGCGAATTTATAATTAAGCATTTTAATGGCCGTTATTGTTCTAGCCAAATGTCAGCAGCCGCAGCAGTGCGAGCGAAACAGAGCACAGAGCACCGACTGAGAGCAAAAGGGAGAGTCTAATTGCAAATGTGTGTGTGTGTGTGTGTGTGTGTGTGTGTGTGTGTGTGTGTGTGTGCTTTTATCGAGTGAACTTGAACGCCACCAAATTACCACCCTTAAAAAGCTCACAAATTTCATGCGCTCTCTCTCTTTCTCTCACTCTCGCATTGTGTTTGATTAGCAGAAGAAATTATTAAAAAAAAAAAAAAAAAAAACAACAAAAAAACTGTGTGATTATGACGCGGTTACTGCAGCCCCTTGCCCCTCCTACTCCGTCGGCCACAGTGGGCCTGTATGCCCAAACAAAATTGCCCTTTTACCCGCATTGAATGCGCCTATCTCTCTCTCTCTCTCGCTCTCGTACTCTCTCACTCGCTCAGTCGACCATAGGCCACAGGAGGAGTAGTGAGGGGAACGCGAGGTGAACTGAAAGTGGGACGGGCTACAAATGGTACGTCCTCGTGCTCATTGTCCTCTCAACTCATGCTAACGGCTGGGAGGTGACTCAAGTGCCCAGGCACTTAGCTCAAGCTAAGCTGGCGACTTGACTTGGGGCACAGAAACTGGAGACTGCGTCTGGCTGAGATTACGGCATCGAAAGACATTTCTTTGCCTGTGCGGGAATTAAAAAAGAAAAAAAAAGAAAGAAAAGAAGTCAACTAATCGATATCTGGCAAATTAAAGCTCTATTTATGGATACCTATTTAGATTATTATTCATCTCATTTTGTATTATCTGAAACACAATACATAAATACTATCGTAATTAATTGCTGGCAGTGATTAACAAGATCTACAGCTGAATGCTAAAAGCTAAATGCAAGCAATTGTCTGTTAGTCATTATAACCATACTATATCCATCGATTAGCACAGTTGCAGATGTGCCCCGCTAAGTGCTGCCAAGTGCTAACTCGCCTGACAGGTTACTCAATCTGCATTGATTGGTTACTCTATTCAAAATGCATAATTATAAGTATCGATTTACAATTCCTATTTAGTTGCATACCGTCAACATTATTAACTTACTAACCAGCACCAAATCCTTTGCGGCAACACCACTCAGCATTGCGATCACCCCTTTGCTTGTTCTTATTGTCACCAGTTCATAAGGCACCTACCACCCCCAGCCATCCCCCCAGTACACTCCGCTTTACCCCGCTAACAGTCCTTTGCTAATACTCACTTACTTAGCCCATAGTTTCAACGATGGCATCTACAACACCCTCAACTTCTGGTTGGAAATTGAATTTCGAGTGTGTAAAATTTTCCAATTATAGACTTTGGAGCAGCATACACGCACCCACACACACACACACACGCACACAGCACACACACACATACACATACACATACATCCACTCACACTAACGCATGTATGTATGAGTGGGCACTTTGAAGGAGTTTTGCTGTTGGCTTGCTTGGGGACACATGAAGCGTTGCTAAAAGCGAGTCCAATTAGTGGCATTACAACTAACACTTCAATTCTGGCCCAGAGTCGAGTCGAATGCCTTATTCTCTCCCTCTCTTTCTCTCTCTCTCTGTCTGTCTTCCTTTCTCGCTCTCTCTCTCTCTCTCAGTCGGTTTTACGCACTTGCCTGCTCTCTCACTTACTTGGCAATAACGGCAATAGTCATCAGCAGCAACAACAACAACAACAACAACTGAGGCAATGGCGCCAAAGTACGGCCATTTTGTGTGTAACTGTTGTTAGGATGTGAAGGAGGCGAGGCGGTGCTGTTGGGGGTTGACATAGTGGGGCTAAGGGTGGGCAGGGATGCGTCTGAAGCTGATGGTTATGGGCAATGCTGCTTGGCGTAAATTTGCATTTAACGTTGTTTGCGGTGCCCGCAAATAGTCAACGACTGTCTATCTATATATGTGTGTATATTTATGTGTCTCTGTGTGTGTGTGTGTGTGTGTGTGTTCGTAAAGCTAGTGTTGCTTACAGGCATGTGGGTGTTGTGTCTACACATCCACACTAACGCTTAGAAAGCCACAAAATACTCTAAAGACCAAACGACCGCAACGCAGCAGAGGAGTAAACTACGACCCCAAACACACACACACACACAGACACACACACAGATACACGCACAAATACACGCACAGCAAACTGCCTGCAAATGTCATGCAAAATAACGGCACTATTTGTATGCGTGTGTATGTGTATGTGTGTGTGTGCATATATGTTTGTGTGTGAATTTTCACAAAAAAGCTTTTGAAATTGACTTGATGGCAATGAAGGAGCCCGAAAAACTAACAACAACAGCCACACACAGACACACAGCCAACTCAGCAGGCACAGGCAGAAACATACACACACACACACACACACACACACACACACACACACACACACAGATAGAAAAGCTTGCTTGCCTGTCGCATGTGGTGCATATTTTAAGGCACTTAAGCTATTTGCCTGAAATGTGCACAACAACAAACAGGCACACACACTTGCACATAGACAGACAGACAGACATACACACACACACACTGAATTATCATGTGCAGATGCAGCTTACACGCCTCCATCGCCCACACAAACAACAAAAACTCAATACGCCCAACAGCCACCCACATTTCCAGTTCAACCCAAAAAAGCACTCGGTATTGATTTTAATTGAAAAATTGTTAATTTTCCATGCCAGTGGCAGCAGCAGTAGAAGCAGCAGCAGCAGCAGCAGCAGCAGCAGCAGCAGCAGAAGGCGACAGCAGCCACGCCCCTACCTAGCACACACACACACACACACACACATACATATATATATATATATATATATATATTTATATATATATACTATATATATATATATGGCGGTAACACAGCTCTTCAACCTTTTGCCAAGCGAACTTTTTGTATACTGCCAATTTTACAACTGCGAGCGCGTGTGTGTGTGTGTGTGTGTGTGTGTGTGAATGTGTATGTATATTTGCATGTGTGTGTGTTAGTTAGTATGCTGTTGTTGTTGTTGTTGTTGTTGCTGCTGCTGTGTTCTGTGGCTGGGTAATTACACAATTGTGTGTGAATAATTTCCAACCCCGCAGCGTAGACCAAAACTCTTAGCGAAATATTCATTTGCCTCGGATTTTGGTCTTTTGAAACTGAGTTTGAACATTAAATTTTCATCGAGCGGAAATTCTACACACGTTAATTTTTATAGTTTAGACTATACATAAATATTATATAAGATCCAGAGTAGTAAATTAAAAGTGCTTAAGCTAAATATAATTCGAAGGCTTTTAAATATATTACTTAAATAGTTCAAATTTAAAAATTGTTGTTTATTTATTTAAAATAGCAAATGTGACCAATACATTTACATATGTTTCTATGTCTATGTCCATTCCATTATATATATATTCTTTTTGTTGCTAACAAATTCTTAGTAAGATTTCAACAAAGAGCTGATGAGCAAAGCATTTCTACACTCAAAAAAAGAATTGTAGAAAATCGCACCAAAAACAAGAAAAATATTCGCATAATTTGTAAATATTGAAAAGAAAGGCTTTCTTTCGCTTTTATAAATTTATTTCTTAATAATAGGAAAATTATTTTTTATTTTTTATTATTGCGACTTTTTATCGAATTGCGAAAGAAGGATCTCGGCTCTCTGAAATGAGCAAAGAGAAACCCTGGTTATTATAAATATATCTTCTGGATAATACTGTGTGTTACCCTTGGCACCAAAAGTTTGCTGAATTTCTAAAATTCAGGACGATTTTTCTTGAGTGTAAAACTGCTCAGCTATGCTGTGTCTGAGACAGCAGCAGACTTAGCACATTGCAATTGGCAGACTGATCTTCAAATTGGCATCGGAGGGGGGGACAAACAATTTGAATACCTTTTCGAGTAGGCATTCTCAGGCATATCCAGTCAGTCAGTCGGTCAGTCAGTCGGTCAGGTGGAGCGTCAGTCGTGTTCTGCTGAAAGTCTGTGGTCGTTCAACTAATTTCAATGCGCTACTAAAGCCAGCCTACAAGTTCTACGAAACTAATTTACTCAAGTGCCGACGCGTCGTGGGGCAGACCAATCGGCAACAACAACAACAACAAGAACGATGCACTCGACAATGGCTGCTTGGAGGCTGAATAAAGCTTTAGTTGGTCTCTCGCTCGAAAAAAAACAGAAAACCAGAAAACCAGAAACAGAAATAAAAAATGAAATGTGCAATCGTCATTGGAGTTTTGGAGTAGCTGCGACCCGATTGGCAGCTTCGAAACGCGCTGGCCATGGGAACCAATCCTTAACTGCATCCAAGCATTCGTTTGGTGCAACCAACTGGGCTGGGCACCAGCCACCAGACTTGTGGCAGACATGTCGACTCGCCGATGCTGCCACTTGACGCAATGCCGTCTGCTGCGATCGGCCGCCGGCGATCATGTTACTCTCCTGCCTCCCTGCCTCAATTTAGCTCTCTCTCTCTCTCTCTGTCTCTCTCTCGTCTCGTTTCGTCTCTCTCTCTCAGTCAATCAGCTTGTCAACGCTTTTGGGCATTTTCTCATGCATTCGCCCCATGGATCTTTGATTCTGATAATCATGATCATGATGATCGTCGGACTTCTTCATTTTGTTGCTTGTGGCTCGGCGACTCGAGTACCAATTCGTTTAAAATGGTATCAGTTCTAAGAAAAATATTATTTTTTTATAATTTCTCGAGTGCGTTAATCTGTTGAAGAGTTGCTTGAGTGAGTGGCTCGACCCGGGGCCCTTGCAGTCGATCGTTTCAACTCGCCTTCGCCTCGTCTTCGCCTCGTCTTCGCCTCATCTTCGTCTTCGTCTTCGTCTTGTCTTCGGTTCTGCATAATCACGACACCGACGCGGACCTCACACTCCTTTTTTCTTTTTTTTTCTTTTTTTTTTGTTCATAGCTTTGAGTGAAAACAGACGGGAGAGCCTCGCTGCCGTTGCAGAGGTGTAGAAGTAGAAGAATACATACCCCTTTCCCCCTATCCCCTCCCCCTCCCCCTCCACCCTTACCAGCCACAACTACCCACACTACCAGCTCCCCTCGCTTATTGTGGCTGGTGTTGTTGGTGTTGACGTGCCCCGCCGAACCAAAATGAAACGTCAATTTCAAGCGTTTTTCCTGGTAATAATTAGTAGCTGAGGTGGGCATTTAAATACTTGGCGGTTGCCATCATCGTCATCCATTTTTATTTTTATTTTCATATTTATTTTTTTCGTTTCTTCCAGTTCGTTTTTTTTTTTTTTTATTTTTTATATATATTCCGCGTATTTTTGTATAAAAATACGCGCACAACAGCCAAATAATGCATATAATTGCATTTTTAAGTAGTTGCTGCTGCCGCTGCTGCCGCTGCTGCTGCTGCCTGTCGTATTGTGTTACCTACGCATCCCCTTCCCCTTCCTCTTTCTCTATACCCCAGCACCTCTCCCTCTCCCTCTCTCTCTCGCTCTCTCTCTCTCTAGCTCTGTCTTTCTTTCTCGGTGGATGTCAACCCTGCATGTTAATAGACCTCGCATGGAGCTGAGGCAAGCTGTAGGTATAAGTGGTTTTTAATTTTCTATACTTAAAATTCTGGGAAAAAATGCAACGGAAATGCGACAGCAAGTGGGTGGCTCCGAGTCCAATTGAATTGCAACTGGTACTGGAACTGGAACTGGAACTGGAAATATGACCGAAGGTTGCAGATTGGACATTAGTTTGCTAATGTGCACCAGCCAATCAATATATCGGTTTTATTGACACCAAATATGTGCAAGCCTTTTTATACGATTTTATTTCTATACCAAGAGAAAAATCTTCTTTTTCTTTGCTATTGTTTGTTAAAGATTACCCTTGCCCAACCATGTCTTCAAATGCCCATAGCATTGTCTCAACTCAATCGATTTGCATACTTGAACTATAGTTACCTGAGGCATGGACGTTGTAGTGCTTTACACAAGTCTGATCAGATATATGCATGCTTAATTATACTTAACTTAACTGTATAACTAACGAATGCCCTCTTAATGAGGGGCAGAAATCATTTGGATCAGCTATCAATATTTGCATATAGAAACTGGTGCATCAGCTCATTAAGCCTCATAATATCCTTTAACAACCAACAACAACAACAGCAACAAAAACAATAACAGCAACAGCAACAACAAAGACCAGTGGGTTGGGTGTTGTTCTGGTCTGGGCAGACATGTAAAAGTCAATGGCAACAATGTGTGGCACTGTGGTTTGACTAAGCAGCAGGGTTGAGTTCGATTTCGGGTTCGGGGATGAGTTTTGGGTTTATGTTTGTGTTTGGATGGGTTTTCAAGCGTTTTGGGTATCCGAGCTAAGGGTTGCAATTTGCTTGGGGAAGTGTGTAACAAGTTACTGCCATTCACTGATGAGTCTGCTAATGCTCATAATGATGTTCTGAATGATGATCATAATGATGACGATGACACGTGTAAGTGCAGCAACATTGTCGCAATTATCCGACTGTTAGCGGCGACAACAACGCTCGGCTACAGAATAGAGTACAGAGCAGGGTAGTCGAGATAGATTGGGTTGAATTGGTTTGGGTTGGGTACGGCTGTTGTCCGGCTGTTTGTTGCTGGTTATTATTAATTTGCTGCGTTTTGTTTGTTGTTTATTTCAAGAAGGGAAGTGCCAGTCGCACTTGCCACCCACAGCGCGAAAACGTGACCTTAGCCTCGTTTTGATGCCAGCGCTTACCAGCCTCAAAGATAATGATTTTTGCGCAGCAACAAAAAAAAGAAAATCATGTAAAAGGAAAGTAACCAACGATTCCAGACAATCCAAAGCTGAGAAACCCATAAGCAGCCCATAGAACCCACGCTAGAGGCGCTCGACACGCACGAAATTTATCCATTCGATGTTGTTGTTGCTGTTGTTGTTGCCTTTTCAGGTTGCTCATTGTTGGTGTTGTTGTTTATGTTGCGGTTGCTGTTGCTGTTGTAGACTTATTAGCGCAAAATGAGCACAGCGCGCAGATTCATTTAGATCTCATCAGCCAAATTTATCATCTCCAAATATTTCGGCCGCTTTGGTTTTGCTTGATTTTTTATATATTAATTTTTTTTTTCTTGTGAGTTGTTGCTACTTTTTTGGTGCTTTGAAGTGGGAAAGTAGCTTGTTAAACACTTAACGCTTCAGCTGATGGCACAAATGGATTTCGTACGAGCTGAACAGTTTGGTGGAGCGGAGCGGGGCAGAGCGCAGCGGGGGTGTCGGCGTCATTGGCCATTGGAGTGTACTTAGCCGACGCATATGCATTCATGTGGAAATTGCTGTCGAAATTGTTATCAATTACAATTGGGGCAGCAATCGAACGATAATTAGGCAAGTAAGACGAATAGTCGAATGTCGATGTAAAGTATTTTAAGGTAAACGCGAGATTAAATTCAATTTAAAAAAAAAACTGTATTTAATACCGGATAATATCACAGAAAAACAACACAGAAAAATTTAAAAAATGAAAAGTAAATTTTAAAAAATTTAACATAAAATTCAATATTTAAATGTACATTCAAAATATAAAACAAATGCTTAAGGATTCTGCGGGTATTTTAATTAGACCAATATTAAACAGATTATTAGTAGTAATTAGTTAAGATACCCATCTTAAAATTTCAAACTTAATATCATTCGATAAAATACCAACACCGTAATAAATTCATATTTTAGACAGCAAATAAACGAAAAATGATCTGTAATCTTACTTTAAATAATCGAAATATTTTTCCAACGAATAGTTCGATAGTAATTCAAAATAAATTTTAAAATATGTTTTTTTCTCCAGGTCAAATATAAATCACGTTGTTCCGCAAAAACGTACTTTTATTAATAAAATATGTGACCGAATAAAAAATATTAAATATATTTAAGCAAATAGCTTGTTAAATCCAGCCACAGGGTATATATGTATATATTGTGATTTTGACCGATCGCTCGAAAAGATTTTTTAGCTATAAATATTTTTTCAAACGAAGCCCATAGTTAAAAGTTAAAACTCATCAAACAATTAGAGCAGTCGCTAACAAGCTGCTCTCTAAGCATGTGCAAAGTGCTGTCATCATCATCATCGTTCACATAATCATCATCATCATCATCATCATCATCATCAGCTCTTGTCCGATCGATCGAATCATTCGAAGCCAGCCGGCAAAGAGAAAGAGGGCAATCAATTGGGCCGCCTGTCTGAATGAGGCCTATTATCGAATTTTGAAAAGCGTAATTATCGCATGACAAATCAAACGGTAGATGTGTAGTCAGTTTATTTACTCTATAAATATTATCGTTAAATCGCCGACTGATCTTCGAGATGCTTGGGAAACTCAAGCAACTCCAAGTCCAACCAAAAGCCAAAAACCAATTTTCAACACCCACAACAACACTTCCACACATACGCACACAAATTGTTGTTATTATTACACATTTGATTGGGGCATCGCGAGTGTGAGAAGATGCTGGCAAAGTGTTTAGACACCGAAAATTAGTCATTCGAAATTTTGAAAGCCACCTAGCTGAATAGATTTCCTGTGCCGCAATCCAATTAACCAATTGAAATGTGGTCGAGCTCAATCAATGCATCTCTCTTCACATCTTGGAGAGGTATCTCAATTTATGAGACTTACAATTAGGCAAAGACCCAGCTAAAGAGGCGGAACTCTGTTTAAAAACTTAATTTGCATATGCCTTAACCATGTACCATGTACATGTATATTCATTGAAAGCCAAAAATTTCTAGTTCAAGTTTAAGTTAAAGTTTTTAGTTCGGCTCGTGAACTGCTGTTAGCTGATAGGAATCAAAAAATTTATCTCAAGTCTAATAACATAAATATAATAAAGCTATAAATTTTGTTCGTAAATCTAAGCTGTAATTCTGTTAAGATTATGGATGTATATTTTGGAGTTGTTGCCAGGCTTACATCGACTATCTGCTGCTAGAGTTATAAGTTTGGGCTACTTCTGCATCTGAAATTTATATTTTGTATAACACCAAAACACAACAACAATATTCGTTTCTAGTTTCCATCTCTTATTCTCCAAGAAAAGGAGCTTTTACTCATATCCTTTCTTCTCGTATTATTGTCTATCCTTACGTTTCTTTATCGGGCACATAGCTCCAAGGCTCGCAGTTGAGAGGATCAGCGCGACTTCGAACTCTTAACTATTTAAATGCCAAGCATGTACCTGGTACATATGTACATATGTGTGAATGTGTGTACAAGATAATGTGTGTGTGTATATATAGTGTGGTGTGTATGTACCTGACACTTGGACCCTCAGGTACGATGGGTTTGTTGTCGGCTCTCAAGTGGCTGCTGTTTCGATTGTCGCCTTGCCAGTTTTGCTCACACAGCACCCCATCCGCCTGTTAGCGATTTGCTTTGAAAATTAAATATAACTCATTATCGCAATCAAGAAATCCTTTTTTTCCTTCATCTCTGTCTCTCATTGTCTCGGGCTCTCTTCTGCTTCTTCATTGTGAGACACTTGACAACAGCAACAACATCATGCAACATTTTGTTTGCCTTGCACTGCGTCGGGATTTTCGCTGCTGCTGCTGCTGCTGCTGCTGTTGTTGTTGTTGTTTTTGTACTTGTTGCCTGTGTTGCCTGTGTTGCACACCAATTTTCTACTCAAAACTTATGACAGCCAATTCGAGAGAACGAACGAAAATTATACAGACACTCGGCGGCTGCTCATCGCCTGGGTGGAGGGGTTCACAGGGGGATGTGCTACACACATAGCTGCTGTTAGCTGCAATGCCATGGGTGGGGGAGGGAACGGGGGGTAGGCAGTTGGTTGCATGACTTAACAGTTTTTTTTTTTCTCAATGTGAATGCATTTTGCTGTTGTTGTTGTTGTTCCGTCTGCAAGTCCAACTCCAACTTCAGTTCCAGTTCCATATATTTTCAGTTGCCCCTCAGCTCTCGGCCGCCCGGGTGCCGCTTGTTGAAATCAACATCAAACCTTTAATTTGATGATTCTGCAAATAATTCGTCGGATTCAGAGTCGTTGACGTTTTGGGCCGCTACCCGCCCCCCTTTAACACGCCCCCTGCTGGCCTAGGGACGAAGCACGCTGAATCTTTGACTTTATATAGAGTACGAGTGCGACTAGTATATGTATATTTATATACGTACTTATATATATATATATATGTATGTATATATGTATGGGTATGTATATATGCACCTATATATGTGGATGAGTCGCAGCTTGTTGATTTTTCCAGTTGCCGTCGCTGCAGTCGAGGCGTGAAAATATAATAACACCTTTTTAATTGTATTTTGAAAACCCCTTCACTTAGCCCCCCTCGTAACCCCAATTCCCGTCCCGCAGCCTCCACGCCTTGGCTCACCACCTGTCGTAGGCCCTGTCAGCTATTGCGAATACAAAAAAAAAGTGAAAGGCTGGTGCAAATTAACCAGCATTTGAAATAGTCGCTTAATTAGACTTATCATCGGGGCAATTCACGATCGCATTCACAATTGTTAGTACTGCTCGCTCGTCATATTGTGACTCAGAGCGCGCTGGCGCTGGCGCTGGCGAGAGTCAGAGCGTCAGAGAGTCAGTGAACCACCCGCAAGCGGCAAATCGATTGTTGCCTTTTCTTTTCCACAATTCATTCATTTGTTTCAGGTGAATCAGTTCGGGGTCGGAGGATGGTGGATAGGGAGTCACTCATTTGATTTGCTGTCTCTTTGTCATTCGATCGATTTGGCCCTTGAGTTGCCACCAAGTTGAATGCACTGTTGAGTCCACCTTATATGGTGATCGATTCCGTAGCCATTTATAGCGACCCTCTTCATTAGATACATATATTTATATATATTTATAGCTCTTCTATCTGTGGTTAATTGGAATAAGTTGGCGAATTATGCGAGTAGAATATCGCAGTCATATTATACAGTTTTTAGGTTTATCCACCACACGAGTTTTTTATAAATCTAATGTTTTTTTTAAAGCGGTAGCATTTCTGAAAAGTATTTTCCTTAGAGTTAGAGTTCAATTTCGTCCGATTTACTTATAAATAATAATCATCAGTCATTTATTTTGAATTTAATTTAAATTATATTATTGTAATAGTATGATTTATGTGCACCCAATGATTCCTAATGAAAATTATAATAATAATATTGAGAACAAAATCTATGCTTCTAAATGAATAAATAGAAATCAGAGCATTTGAACTAATACTAAGAGAAGTAAGAGAAAATTAAAACTTAAAGCCAAATTAGTAAATACAATAAATAAATATATTATACAATAAATACATAAATATACAATAATATTACAATTAATATAATTAAGATGATCGACAAAATACATACTAACGTATATGTTAAAATAAAAGTGATTAAAAGTGATTAGAATAAAAAAAATATATACATAAATATACAATGATATTATAATTAATGTGTTAAAATAAAAGTGATTAAAAGTGATTAGAATAAAGAAAACGCGAATTGCGAAAACTAAGCAAGTTCAACAAATATCTACATTTAAAGCATTAAATCCAACTGACTGCTGCAGCCATCACAAGTCCCGTACTTAACAACAAAATCACCATCATCATCATCATCATCATCATCATCGTCGTCGTCGTTATTGTTCTTATTAACATCATTAGCAAACTGAGCATTCAGCAGTTTTCAGCTACTTCTTTGGCCATTTCTGTGCAGTTGGGCGACAGCTAACGAATTTCCTTCCTTCCGCCTTGTCCAGTAAAAACTGTTGTCCATTTGTTAGAAAAACAATAACACAGCAAAAGAGAACAATAACAACAAAATGTGTTTTATGCTGTTCCCACTAAAGGGTTGCTACCTGGGTAAGGTCTAGTAGTGGGTACTGTTTGGTGGATAGTGGGTAGGGCATAGTGGATAGTGGATAGTGGATAGTGGTGATACTATGGCTGAAAATTAGGCGCGGCAAAATGTTATCCAATTAGAGCAAATAGTTTTCAGCTAGACGACTGTCCTGTGATTGATGGTCCAATAACAAGTTTAAAGAGGGGTGGAGAGTGGTGGGAGAGGGTGCGGGGGGGAGGGTTGGTGTTGGTTAACTGCTGCAGCGCATTGATTGATGAGGATGAGCATGAGACTGAAACTGAGGCTGAGACTGAGACTGAAAGCCAGCCAGTCTTTAAACTCACGCAATTTTTCACGTTGTTAGACTAATCCACACTTTCATCTCTCTGCCTATTTATACATATATACATACATCTGTGTGTGTGTGTGCGTGTGTGTGAGTGTATTTGTATTTGTATTTGTGGATTTGTGTGTTAAGCATATTTTTCAATTATGGCCAAGCTGCGGTAAGTCCATGGCCGCATTTCATGCAGCTCCATACAATTGACATTATAAATCGCATTTCACGCTAATTTGCAACAACAAGCGGCAGCTCAAAGCCAAAGGCGCATTGTGGCAGGGGAGGGGGACGGGGCACTTTTGAAACTGCTGATTAGTGAAAGCGAATGCGATGGAAAATCAGCCAACCAACAAAACAGACTGAAAACCCCAACCCAAACGCAAAAGCAAAGCGAAAATATATTTTACAATTCTTGAGCGCATCCCCAGGGAGCTGTTGCCGCTACCCCCGCACTGGTTGTGGGCGGAGGGTAACACTTTAAGGCGCCAGGGGTTGGGCGGAAGACCAAACAAAACACTCGACAAGATTTTGACAAAATTAATTTTATAGATTAGAAAACATTCATTTCAAGTGCTCGCCTTTGGGGGAGTTGCTCCGAGTGTGGGGCGCAATGAGCCTTGTCTACCTGCGCCCTTAATTGAAGAATTGTCAACAAATTATGGTTTCATAATGGCCACACAGCATGCAGCAGCAGCAGGAGCAGCAGCAGCAGCAGCAGCAGCAGTCCCAATCCGACCCGAAACCCCACTTGCGAGTAACGCGCCAAGTTGTGCACTTCATCAACTGTTGCAACTGTTTTGGGTGCGGGGGGGAGGGGCGTGGCGCCACGCGGCGTCGTCTCTGGCTGCGTCTGACACTTCAATTGGTTTAGTCGCGCCAAAGAAAACATTTCACGACCCAGTCAGCGACAAAACACCAAATACAAAATAAATAATCTGAACAAGCGCTGACAGCACATCCTTTAAATGCATCGAAGTTTCTATACACTGCAGGACTCGTTATAAAAACAGATGATATCGTAACTCAACTGGAACAAATTATTAGTTTAGTTGCAGCACTTAAATGATCTTGCAGCAACCGTAAATGGTGTTGTAATCCTATTGAAAGCGACTGCATTCATTGTGTTATCCCAGTAAACAAATTAGTCATTCAATCTAGTTATAAACAATTAGAATCAAACAAAACGATCATCTAAAGGAAATACGCTTATAAGTCGCTTCTTGTACCACACTTCAAAATCTTGGAATACATGTTGCAAATACCCAAGTAGGCGAAATTTGGCAAAGTGCAAATCAGTTGAAGGACATTTTGTTAGCTGACAATTGAAGGTAGCTGCTGCGATGCGGCAAGTATGGGCTGATGCTAATAGGCGTGGCATGGCGTCTGGCATACACACACTCACACACACACACATGCAGGCAGGCAGGCAGGCAGTACACACATTTACAGACAATCACACACGCAAATCAGACAATTTGTATCCAGCGGTGAATGTAATTGAAAAATGATTGGTTTACCATCAATGAAAATGATGATGACAACGCACTGACAACACTCATGTTGTTGTTACGCTGTTGCTGTTGTTATTGTTGTTGCTTTTGTTGCTGTGAATCGCTGTCAGTGACACGCACCTGCAGCTGTGACTTCAATTGTTGGGTCAATCGGCCATTCAGCACTGATGAGTTGTTGATAAAAAACACTTCATATTATCGGACACGGGATTGATGAGCATTAAGTATTTACATATACACACACACACACAGATACATATATGTATATGTGTGAGAATAGGTGTACAAATATAATTGCATTGACCGATTTTTCGTAAATTGTTATAGTTGCAACTTGAAAGCGCTGTGCACAGTGGGAAGAGAAAGCGTTTACAAATCTAAACAAAACCAATTGTCAAAAGCCGACACTGTTTAATAATACTGCATATCTACCAAAGCGTAATTGACTTGTTAAATCCTTCAAATTGGGAATATATATTCACTTCTTTGTCTATATACACCTAAGTAATAGGATCGACTACAATAATTGGTTTCGATGCGGTCTTTTCGGGACAAATAATATCAATTCCGGTTTTTGTGTGTTATGTAATTACACATAATTAAAAGCTACATATTTATATACATATATATATAGATATTTTTGTAGCTAAGCTCTCAACTATTGATGAGCACAGTGCCAGTAATCACCCTCATAGCACAAGTACGAGTATTTTTGCTAAACTCATACAACAGTTAGCTTTGTTGGCCACATGCTTTCACAGCTGGAGACACGTTGCCAATTGTCATTACGCATTTCAGCTTATACTTATAAGGAGAGAGCGAAAGCGAGAAAGAGATAGATACAGAAAAAGAGAGAGAGAGAGTGAGCATTGTCTGTGGCAGGCAGGTCTGTCAGACGAATAGTCGTTCTGGTTTTTCACTTGAGTAGTTATCAACAAATTGGCAAGTGCAGAGCCGTCGGCTGGTCGCGTGTGCACACAGCAGGTTGCAGCAGCACATACAGATTCGAACCGTTAGCGAGCCAAAATCTATCCCCTTCCCCTTGCAACATTTGTGAGAACTGTTGCAATTTGTTGATTTTGCTGTTGTTTCTGTTTCGGTTTTGTTTTTTTGTTTCTTTTTTGCTACTTCTTGTGAATCATGCATCGCGCAAAGGGTTGCTCATCAGCTCGTCAGCTCATCAGCTCAGCAGCTCAGCAGCTCATCCACCGAAGGATTACAAAAGGACTACCCATCCCTGTGTAGTGGGTCCTTAGTTTGTTTATGATTAACGTGCGCTAATTTCATTCATTTCGCACTCGTTCCGTCCTGAGCTTCAGTCCAATCCCTCGGGATCGCGCACACTTATGCTTATTGGATTTACGAGTTTTTCGAAGGGGTCGGGGGTCGGGGGTTGGGGGTTGATTTGAGGGTTTGTTTTGCTATCTATTTATTTGAATTTCACACGAGCCTCGACCACAAATACCCCGGACACACACACACACTAACGCGGAAACACACACACAACCAGCGTCGCTGATTGGAGTTGACTTCGAGGTGTCAAAATACAAACAAGCAAGGAACGACCGACGTTCGACCTTCGGTCGAAATTATTCGATTATTGCTTCTAAGTAATACCCTAACAAGGAGCTGCTTTCGGTCGTGTGACTTGGCTGGCATTTTTGGGCATTTCGCTGGCGACGCCGGCAACTAATAATCTTATTAGAATTAATGAAGGAATTTCCAATTTCAACAGACAGGCGCCAAGCGGACCCACCCCTAAAACCCTAAAACTACGGAAGAGTGCTGGCAGTGAAAGCGATTTAATGTTAATAAGTTCTAAATGCCAATAATGCCAAGTGCCCCACAGAAACAGAAGCAGAAGCAGAAGCAGAAGCAGCTGCCCTGCGGTCCTAGGCAAAATAGAAATTCCTGAACGGACGTGCGGCAATTCCAAAAGCGAATCGAGAGTTGCCCAGCAGCTGACACAGATTGTGATGGGGCTGCTACGGCTGACGGGGCCACGCCCCGAATGAGTTAGGGTCCAACTAACACAATGTGTTCGTTCGCTTAAAAGAAGATTTAGCACAATCCACAATTATGTCAGTTAAAGACCTCGAAAGTGGCAAACGTGCACAAGAAACTTACGTTAAAAAACCGTCGATCAAAAGAGTTGCAAAAATAAACATGGATTACACGGTTGTTGGCCAACAAAGCCAACTCACTTAGGCCAGAATTGGCTACCATATTCAGATATTTATATATATTATATATACATATATTAGAAGGGGGATAAGTTAATAAACATTGCAATTTTTGTTGTTGCTTGGATTTACTAACTCAGATAGGGCTTAATCTCTAACTGGTGAAGGGGGAAGCAGAAGAAGTGTCTTCCTCCACTTTTCAGCTTGTGCAGACATCACTTTGAGTCTACACACTAACATAAGCAAAAACATTTATTTACATTATAATATTGCTATTAATATGCGGCTTGTAATCATTTTTAGTCTGATTTAATTTAATGTTGAATTGAGTTTAAATTGATACATTTATAATAAATATTAAAAAAAAACAACAAATAAATAAATAAAAACTTCTGAATATCGATTATAATATTAATAATCTGTAAGCAATAACTACATTTCACTTTTTATATAATTAATTGTGTCTTACATATATGCATGCATATTCCAAACCAGAAAATTAATATACATGGATCCCATTCATATAATATATCGTTTTTCTAAAGTCAGTCAAGTGGCTTTTCGTAGCTGAATCAAAGTCTGTGGCAAGTGGCAATATCCATTATGTCAAGGTCCAATGATCCAATATGTGTGTGTTAGAACCTTAAATGTGTTGTTTTGTTCTATCGTAATTGTTAATTGTTAATGCACTTTGTAAATTAAATTACTTAACGAACTGAAGGCTCATTTGCGCTGGCACAGCCCCTTCAATTTGAATGATATTTAGTAACCCTCCCCTCGACAGCTCACCCGTCCCCGCACCCCCGTCATTAAGTCGGATAATTAGAAAATCGCAACCATCCATTAATCATGAGGCATTTAAAATATCATTTCAATTGTAATTAATAGCCAACGGCAATGGCAATTGCATCGCAGCTCAATGTCAACTAAAGGTCATTAATATTGCGTTTCGTCGATTTATTCAGTTAGTATTTATGTCTGATCATATTCAATATGTAAAACTCATTGCGCTTTCGAGTGCCTCGACACCAAATTCAAGCCTCTTGTTCCGTTTTACGTAAATTAATACTCGAAAATAACAACAAACCAATATTCAAAAATGCTGTACTTGAGAGTGTTCGAGTCCCAGATACCCTCTAATCAGGTTACTCAAATGGTGTACTTACAAACTGATTGCATATATGATTCTTGATATAGTATTTATTTCACTTTTTTTAAGGAATTTGGAAATTAGTTATTCTAACTCATTTACTTGTTGAGCTCAAACTCGATTCTGCTGCTGATTGCTGAAACAAGTGTATCTATATAAATCTTATAGATTTGAGGACTTTATTCTTTTGCCTGAAGGACACAATTTGTACACAATTTTATTATACTCATTTTGATAGTTTTTTTTTGTGTTTTTTTTTGTGTTTTGTTACTTTTGCACGGTATTAAAAACGTTTTGCAATAAATGGGGCCAGACAATTTTTACATTCACATTTTGTAATCGCAAGACTGAAAAAGAGTTGTGAAAAACAAATGGAAAAACAAACAAAAAAAAAATTCGCGACCATTCAACTCATATGAAAGTTAATATGGAAGTTCCCACTGAAGTGTGTGTGTGTGCGTGTGTGTGTGTGTGTGTGTGTGTGTGTGTGTGGAGACCGATGGGTTGGGAAGTATATGGAAAAATGCCGCGAAATGCCTTTGCTGAATGTCAATTGAATATTGCATGTAAAGCGGAACAGGCTGCGTAGGGCCAGGATAGGAGCAGCCCTAGCTGCTCGTAGTCGTTATGAAATTTCCACACGCCTCAAATGGTTGACTGACTGGCGGACTGAAGGACAGATGGGCAGACTGACTCACTGGCTGCCTGTCAAGTTGATGAAGTAAACTAATAAAAGCCGCATGCCATACAAACTGAAAGCCAGGCCAAATCCTCTCTCGCACATAAAACGGGCAAACAGAGAGAGAAAGAGAAAGAGAAAGAGTGATGCAGGTGGGAGCGGGAGGGTGAGGGGGTAGATAGATAGAGAGAGGTATGCACATATATGGTAAAGCTGGCTGGGCAGAGATACTGGTTGTCGTATGCAATCGAATGCATTGCGCTGACATGTCACCTGAAGAGTACACACTGAACCCGAACTGCTTCCCACTCTGCCTGCCTGCCACACATCCTGCTCGGTGCATGCAATTTGCGCAATTTTGCAGCACGAGTGCACAAATATTTGTACTTA
The DNA here is from genome assembly GCA_035043025.1 of Drosophila villosipedis. NCBI lineage: Eukaryota > Metazoa > Arthropoda > Insecta > Diptera > Drosophilidae > Drosophila > Drosophila villosipedis. The sequence continues at coordinate 13,763,739 of JAWNNF010000024.1, read as the reverse complement.
AACCCAGCACCATCCTTAGTGGCAGTGGAAACAGGCCCTAAGGGTGCGCTTTTAACAGAGAACTTCTTTGATTGGTTACCAATATTTTAATTATGGCTAACAGTTTGAGCCACAACGGCCGGCTGTAAAAGCTGATCTTTGTCAAAGTGCAGCCGCCCGAACAAATCTGCAAAATTGCTTTCACATTTGTCCAGGGCAAGCACGGAGAATGGAGAGTGGAGGGGGATGGTAACGGTAAGCTGGTCCAAATGCTTGAAGCACCTTTGAACTTGAGACCACAAAGCAACCAAATGGAATCCACTGAGCAGCCGTTCCATGTTCAATATCCCCAATGAAAACCGTCAAATACTTGTATACGTAAAATATGTACGTAATTTCGTTCATATATTTAAGCAAAACAGTTAATGAGACTAGCTCCAAGTGTCACCTCAACAGGGAGTTAAGCTGCCAGAAGGACATAAAACATATATCAAGTTCAAGTGGGAGTCCAAAATCGCACACATTTCTCGGTGGCTTTAATAACGTTCATCTTCTTTACTACATCTTCTTTATTTTGTTCATTTTATAAGAATTGTTTTCAAAATAATTGCATGCACTTCTTAGAATATCAGGACATCGATCGAAAATAACGCGAAATAATTGAAAAAAATCTCCAAGTTTCCCAAGAAATGTTGCAGGGAATTCAGGTTTATATGAATCTAATTTACTTAAGACTGTAAAAAGATCCAGAAGCCATTTCAGCAGATTCCACAAATCAAATCAACAATATCAAACTGAATACAGGCTTGCTCAAATAATACGTTTCCAAGTAATTCCTAATTAGTGCTATTCAAGATTTTCTTCTATAATTATATGTGTATTTGTGACTTTATCAGTGCAATAATTTTAGACTGAGATCGAGCATTGGACTGCTTCTGATTTGTCCGTTGATGTAAAGATTTCTAAGATATAGAGATATAAAGATTTCAGGTGCAGATTCAGCTTCTGGTTTGGATCTTCGATTTGGAGAAAACGCCTAACAAACAGTTGACTGAAAGTTTAGTCAAATACTTACACCTATTTGAGGGAATACCTGTGTAGTTGTTTTCTGGCAAGTCGAGCGCATAACTAATCCATTTCCTAATGCCAACAACAACAGCTATTAACTATTTAGTATGAAGAGCAGTCCCATTATCATAAAAAGCGTGCATTATGTTTCAATTGCTGTCGAGCAGCTTCATAGTTCAATAAATCAAGTGCATTTTGCTTGGGGAGGGCTCTAGACAAGTGGGCGTGGTCGTGTGCTGCCAGTGAAGCGCATCCTCGATGCCTGGCAACCACTTGAGCCATTCGACCACCGAGCTGACTGTAAGCCCAGTGGCCAGTGGCCACTGGCCAGTGGCTAAGAAGGGGCGCGTCTTGCAACGTCTCGAAATGTTGCGGCCCATAAAAACGAGGGCTCACAACCCAAGCTCAATAATAATAAATTTTCAATCAGCAAATTGACATCGTGATTCTCAACGTATTGTCAACGGAGAGTTGAGGGAGGGGAATACGGTCAAGTAATCATTTACAGACAGATTGCCAATGCTGTTATCTATATTAAAGTGGTCTAGCTCAAATCCAACAACCTCAATTGCTTACCGCCCAAATGTTGGGCTTGATTTCACTTCTCATTAAAAACATTGATTATTGCAATCAATAATCAATATTCATATTTGAATTTAAATGTAGAAATTCACCTTGTTTCATGACTGCGAATATTTGACTTGATATTTGCACAAGACCCACAAATAAGTTGGGCATATTACTGTAATTATTTATCTGAATATGACAAATCTATTCCTCTTGGAGCCTCCAAGTCAAAGGGCAACCTAGAACAGTCTCAATTATCAGGGTTATCACAGTTATTCAGGGGGTAGCTAAAATTGGATTGATTACACTGAAGAAGTGCAACGACTGGCATAACGCAACAAGCATGGAACAGCACCTGAATACAACTACACACACACACATATACAGACATACACAAGCACACATATACAGAGAGGGTCAGCGGCGCACATCTAGGCATAGGTTAGAGTTGGAGTTTGGTTTCCGTTTTGGGGCAAATTCATGGCACTTCCTATTTTGATTTCCGCACTTAAACTAAACGCTCAATTAAGCGAGAGTTTGTTGGATGCTATCATAATGAGAATTGAGTTTCCATGGAAATTAACGCAGGGGAAGTGGCGTGAGGGATAGCTGTAGCAGGATAGCTGTAGGTAGTGGCATACAGTGGGCATTTTGCTTGCTGCAGTGGCAGCGTCGCCAAATTGCAAAATGATATAATTCAATGAGAGTTGATTAAATTATCAGGGCTCGAGGCGGGTCGGCGCGCTACGAGGCGTGGCGTGGTGGTGCGAGTCTGTGTAGGGTGGAGCGGAACAGGCGCTGTGCGACCCTACTTGCAACAGAAAATTTTGTGTTCCTAATGTTGTTGTTGTTGTTGTTGCCTTGTGTGCCTTGTTAATGAAATTTTCCGCTCCTTTGGCAGACGTTTGTTTACAAGTGTGTGTGTCTATGTGTGTGTCTGTGTTGCTATTTATTATTGCAAATTGTTGTTGCTGGTGGTGTGGTGGTGCTGCTGCTGTTGCTGCTGTTGCTGCTGTTGCATCGCCTTTTGTCTGTTGTTGCAACTGATGATGATGACGTTGACGTTGCATGATGAAATAACAAACCGGATTAATTTGATTTCGTTTGCTCCGGAATGGGCCCAGCTCAAGGCAAGACGAGAAGACATGGCAAGGCTTTGTGAGCTGCTCTGCTGCCACGCCCAAAAAGCTCTTAAGTGCAACTCGTGTTGCCCTCAGCATTGGAGGCTGTGTGTGTGTGTGTGTGTAAGTATAAATTAATTTAGCAGCCGCTGGCAGCTCCGCTCCAGACCAATTGGAAGCCACCTGAGCAACGGTCACAGCCACAATCACAGCCACAACCACAGCTACAACGACAACTACAACGGCTACAACAATCACAGCTACAACCACAATTACAACCAAAATTAAATGCAAGTGGTAATCGCATCCTACAGTTACCTCGATCACCATCGATCCAATTCCAATAAGTATACTTCACGCTAACCAAGCACTGGAGCCATTTCACAACTGCGCTCCATGTGCTCCATGGAGCACAACAATTCCAGCAAGTGTCATTTCCATATTCCCAAAACTATATTCAGGGCAATTTTCATTTAATTATTGAATTATAGATTTCTTAAGAGTAAAAGCAATAAAGACAGCGCATATATATTTATATAAGAACCTTTGGCTCTCATTGCTTTAGGAAATCGATATCTATCGATATTTATGAAACGACAACAGTTATCGATCAAATGAAGTAAACTTGATCGGCACTTTGGCATGCAGAACCAGTAGTTAGCTTGACATTAATTGGTGCACTCCATCGACTGCCCACTGTAAGGCATGCATTTTTTACTGCTATTGGCAGCACTTAAGTTGCACACTGTTCCACACTGATCGATTGCATTCTGTTCCATTGTCATTCAGCGTGGCACTTGGCCAAACTGCAGCGTAGCCACTAAATTTACTGGGCTGCAACGAAGCGCACTGAGTGGCTGCCAGCCATTTTGGGCGCTGCCAATTTCTCAGATGTCTAGATTTATGAGCCAAGTTGTCAGTTGGCCATGCACAGAGCATTACACAGTATACATATATAAAAATATATATATATATAATATATATATAGATGATTATGACGCCAAATGCGTAGGCACCTAGCCGCCAAACTTCCAATCCCAAATGCCCAACCACTTTGTCTTCGTTTACAGAGGCTGAAGCCACCCTGATACACCCACAACCAACCAATCCTCAATGCGATTTGTTGCGATTTGTTCAATCTCTCAGTATTTTTGTTGGCCACGTCTTTGGGCCGTGCCAAAAAGAATTTCAGCAAAAATGTCGCCACATTGCTGTGCAGACTTTACCAACACTCCACTATCTTTAGACCTCACCTCCTGTCTGCCCGGCCCCTTTACACTTTTTGCATGCCAACCTATTTTGCATATTTTGCTTTTTATTATAAATTTTCATTTTTGCTTTGCACTTGCCGTCGTCGTCGTTGTAGCCACTTCTGCCTCGTCGCCAGCCCCGATTTCACTTTAGTGGGCAATCTTTATACCCAACCCAGTCTACCCTTTCCATCTGTCGCTGTTTGCTGGCTGTGTCTCGCACATGACTAATAGCAGAACTAAACGATTTGATGGACCAGAAAAATGATGACTTCTTTTTCGGTCTTCGCCAGTCTTTCAAAACCAGAGGGTTGGACGTGCTCAGGTCCTGCGTCCTACGTCCTGCGTCCTATGTCCTGCGTGCTCTGAGCTGTGTGCTGTGTGCTGTGTGTGAGGGTTGCTAAGTCAAAGTTAAATCCTTTGGCTTGACTCTGCCCCGCGCTATGCATATAGAGTGGTTCTTTCACCAACTCGACGTCCTTGCTCATCCTTTTCTTTATTTATTTTTTTTGCTTGTGGCAAATCCTTTTATTGTGACAGTTGTTGTTGCTGCTGCTGCCGGTCGCTTTTGTGATCAACATTTAATGTTTTCTTATTATTGTTGGGCTCTGCTACTCACTGCTGTTGTTGTTGTTGTTGCATGAAAATCGGTTTAATGTTTTGGAAGATAATCTAATTTGGTCACTTATATGCGAATATGTATATTATTTGCTATTATGTGTGAACACAGTTGCCATGCCAGAGTCCTTTCTAACCCCCCAACCCCTAACGCTTTCTATCTGTCTCTAGTCTCCCTAGTCTCCCTCCCACTCTCTCACTGTCTATCTCTCTCGCTCCCTCTTGTCCTGTTGCCATCGTCTTTCATGTGGGTGCTAAAAGCCTTCACGGTCCGAATGTATTAGCATTTCGAATACATTCCATTTACATTTTTTCATTTTCAATGAGCTTTTTATTTAATAATTCGCAATTTGCATGACATTTAAGCAGAAGAAGAACAACGAGAACAGCAGCTGCAGCATTTGGAGGCGGCTACGAACGGCCAATGACCAATGACCAAATGGTCTATGTCCCTAATGGGTAGCCCTTACCATATGGTGCAATTATCAAGTTATTCCGGCCATAACATTTAATACACATTCGAACAGCTTAAAGCGAGATTTTGAAAGCTACCTGAAATCTTTAAAACTTTACAAAAATGTCAAATTAATTTCCTAAAATTCACAAAGACTCCTGTACTCCTATATTAAATAAAGTGTGCGAGATATGGCATTTTCCTTTATATCTTGGAAATTTCTCAGTTTTCCGCAAATCTCATAAATTTAGAATTAGATTCCTTCTAAGTAATAGACAGTTATTCATGCCCTTGCAAATCGTTTCAGATCTGGCAAAACCTAATAGTTTTGAAATCTGGGCGACTACAATTTAAAATTCTGCATACAAAAAAATATTTATTTTTTTCCGATTTTGTATAACGTGTGAAGACTTTGTCATTATTATAATCTTAAATTACGTTTGTGTTTTCTTGCTTTTCCAGGTGTGGTTCCAGAATCGCCGGGCCAAATGGCGCAAGACTGAAAAAGTCTGGGGCGGCAGCACCATAATGGCCGAATACGGTCTGTATGGGGCGATGGTGAGGCACTCTTTGCCCCTACCGGAGACCATACTCAAATCGGCAAAGGACAACGATGCGGTGGCACCCTGGCTACTAGGTATGGAACAGAAATGTAAATGCAACAATCTATCAAACTATCAACTTTGCCAACATATCCATGAATCCAATATCGAAATCCAAATCCAAAAACCGAAAACCCAACCAAGCGAACTAAAATCTCTCCTCCTCGCAGACCCGTACCCATATACATATCCCCTACCCCGCTCACTGCCTATAAATCGCATTGCATTGAGGCAACTTTAATTGAATTTTGAGCAAGACAAAGGGCAGCAGCTCGGGGATTATAAAATGATATACGTAGCTCTGAACTTCAGATGTCCTTCAGATGGCCTGTCGAAAATTGTGAGCATATTTGGCGTGCATGTCGCCCGGGCCAGGATGCATCTTTCGGCGCGTCCTTTTTGTCATCATATGTTGCGCACATTTTATTTCGCTCTGGCTTCTGCCTCAAATGACTTTGCGGATTAGCGAGCTATAGCTCAATGGCTGCAGGATTGGGAGGAGGGCACTGGCCGGGGTTGGGGTATGCGTTGGAGTAGCGGGTACCGCAGCATTTAACAAGTGTTTGTGTCGGGGTCACGGGGGTTGGTTTTGACTTCAGTTTTGGCCTTTATTTGTTAATAATCGCTTAATAAATGCAAAATGCACACGCGACGCCACAGCGAAGGGGGTTGAATCTCGGTGGTGGGGGGAGGGGTGGTTGGGTGGGTGTATTGTGTACTGTGTACTGCTTTAATTTGACATTTATCGTTTATCTATTTCAATTGTGAGAAAATGTTTGAAGGGAAGCCAATGGTACTGCAGGTCTTATTGGCACTTGTCTTCCCCAGCCACATCCCTGCGTTGCAGCTCACATAATGCTTTGGGTGTTTCGCAAATTAATTCCCAAGTAGCCGCCGCTTTGCGCCTTAAGTGGCTTAAAGGCTCAGCTTTGAGGTTAGATGCGAACATTTTTTAATTAAGTACGTGTATCTCCAATTAGTTGCCAATCGATAAGTGAGACAGAGAGAGAGAGAGAGGGATGTAGACGAAGTTAATATGCTCAAAATGCTGACAGCAAAGCGATCCCTTATGACTTTTATTAAATGCTTTTCTATGGGGATTATGTTAGATATGACAAATTTAATATCCATATATATGTACATAGGTCAAATGCAATTAACATTTAACAATTTTGTATTTAGTTTAAGCCATCTGTTCTGCTTGCTGCAGCAGGTCCAGGACAAGTGCTTTGATAAGATTATTCAGATTGAGCAGCACTATAAGTTACGTAAGACTATTTTATTTACATGAACCAAATTTCTCAAAATTATATATAGTTAGGTATTACATAGTTTGGAGTTGGAGTTTTAGTTGAGCTTTAAGTGAGAACGTGTCTCAAAAAGTCTAATCCAATCAGAGCTAATAGAGACAATAGGTTAATAAACCCTCTTTTCCATTCCAACCTATTTCATTCATTCCACTTTCCACATGCCCAGCTCTCTCTCTCTCGCCTCTCTGACCAGTACCCATTCATGTGGCCACAGAAATAATGAAAAGTTATCTCTCCCTCTCTCTCTTTCTTTCTCTCCCTATCTCGCTGTGTACATTTGTCTTTCTCGGGACAGGCATGCATCGCAAGTCAATTGAAGCTCAGTCAACGCTGAAGGACGACTCGGGCGTTAGCGATCACGAGGATTCAGCCGGCTCCAAGTCGGCGCACTCGGATGAGCTGCGCTCACATTCGCGCGCCTTAAGCTCCTCTACGGAATCACTTAATGTGGTCAGTCCGGCGCCGAGTAGCTGTCCGACAAGCGCTTCGACAGCGCCACCGACTTCGACGACGCCGCATGGCAGCAGCGGCTATGCGGCTGCCTCATCGGCGGCAACGACGCCCACCGGTGCCACCACCAACAGCTCCAACTCGCCCCACATTGAGCTTAGCTCGCCATCGCCCCAGCAGCAGACGCAGTTACTCCAGCACCAGCAGCAGCAGCAGCACCAACAACAACACCAACAGCAACACCAACAGCAACACCAGCAGCAGCAGCAGCAGCCACCCGTTCAGCTTTATGCAACTGCCACACCCAGCTATCATCCGCTGTTGGATGCGGCGAATGCGGCGGGTGCCGGGGCTGCCGCCTCCAGCAAGGACTTTCATCTGATTATGAATACAGCGGTAGCTGCTGCCGCAGCGGCAGCTCAGCAGCAACAGCAGCAACAATTATCGCCCGCAGCCCTGCCGCATTCGGCGTTGCATGCTCATCATTTATCTGCCGCTGCGGCAGCAGCAGCGCTTATGGAACATGATCCAGATGCGTTTAGGTAATAAAGTAAAAAACAACATCAAATTACAGATATATGCAAATTATAATTCAAATTAAGTGTAACCAAAAATAACTTTTGGTTTCTGTGAATTAATTTATTTATTTCGTTATTTGCAGAAACAACTCGATTGCCTGCCTGCGGGCTAAGGCGCAGGAGCATCAGGCGCGTCTTCTGAATAACGGCGGCCTCTTTCTGCAGGTGCGCAGCTTTGCGGCTCAGGCTCAGGCGCAGGCTCAGGCTCAGGCTCAGGCCGATATGCTCAAGAGCGGGGAGCGGAACAATAACCAAATGATGCATGTGCAGCAACAACAAAAAACCGTGGCAGCTGGGCTGCCCATCAAAATGGAGTTAACTTCCAGTGGCGGCAGTCACGCCTCCAGCGATGACGTGTGACGTCATACGTTGGCGCTGCCAGACAGTTTCCACGCAGGTTTCCGCTAAAGATCTGCACGAAGTCGTATTTTAGCTGTAGAGAAACACACATAAAAAAAATGAAAAAAAAACTCAAAAAAGAAATCGATTTTTTTTAATAGATTTAATATATTTATTGTCATACATTAACCAAATTGCAAACCAATTGACTTCATATGGGGACGCGAATAGTCTCGAAATCCATATGATATGATATTTTAATTTAATGTTTCGATTAGCTCCTAAGATCCAAGAATGTAATATTTTTAATAAATGCATAATCAACATATCAACATTTGTTCTAATTATTGCTTGGTCGTTTTCATGGTAATATAAGTGATCGTCTTCAAAATGAGATTCATGAATTATTTGCCAATTATTATTGCACGTAAAAGAACGAAAAAAGTTATTGAAATTTCAGTTACCTGCTGAATTAACCGTTATGACCAAGCTGCCAGACTTTTAAAAGTAAATTTCAGTTAGCTTAACTGTTATACGCTCGCCCAATCCACACATAGATGGCGCTGTACATCGCACCCGTCGTGGTATGTGTCACTACTAACACAAAATTCGGCTTCACTAACAATCAATTTAGCTGCGATAAAAAATTCAAGCCAAACCATGTTTTCTATCGACTTTAAATAAAATGGCTATCTTCTGACAAATTATTTCTTTAGATGAAAATCTATTTCGGCTTATCGAAATAACAGCCGGATGAAAAACTTACACAAAAGAAGAAAATTTGAAAATTCAGGCATAATTTGGCCATTTCAAGGGCAACCTGGATGTCGTTCAGAGCAATAAAACAATGAAACGAACGAAAAACTTTCGAACAGCTGAAATAATTTGAAATGCAGATCGATGGATTCTTCTAGTCCTTGGACAATCTGCAAGTATTTGACCTAGTTTGAGGGCTTTTCATTTACTCAAACACTGCTTCAATATTGATTTATTTAGCCTAAAATTATGTTATCATTGGTTCAGAAACTTTGATTAATCATGTTTGGATAGTTTGAAATGCACATTAGCCGCATAATTAATAACAAATAAAAAAAAACACTTTCAGTTTATTTTGAATTTGATCAATTATGCTGATTCCCTTTATATAGCTATATATATATATATATATATATAGTCATACTTACACTTAGCATTCGTCACGCCGATTATATTCAAAGCTGAATAGGTTATTGATTTTAATAAATACATTTATTTACGATATCGTATTATGCTTAACACATTCCAAAAAGGGTAAATTCGTACGTTAGTCCTTACAACATTCAATGCTAATTCGTAAGATGCGATCCAAAAGAGTACATCAGTATTCAGTTGGTATGCTCTATAAATGGTATGTGGAAGGCTCGATAATATTAATAATAACTCTAATGCTAATACATAATAATAATCTTTATAAATACAAAAATTTCATTGTAATACGCTTAGAGTCTAAATTTTTGGTGAACGTAACAAATATGCGGCAAAACGTTGTTAATAAATAAATAAAGGCTTTGCTAACTTGTAAACTAATTAAGGATTCGAAAATCCGCACATGGATAACGAATTGAAAAGAGACAGAGAGTGATAAGGAAAGAGAGAGAGAGAGCGAGATGTATATGCTATCTCACTCGCTGGGCAATGTCGATTTTGTTCTGGCGAATTGGGGGCTTCTCAGGAGCTAACAAAGATCGTCTCGCAGTGCATGATCAGAGAGGAGAGCATGAATATCTCCTCCGTGAGATTCGTCATGTGCTGGGGCGTGGCAATCAGTGTGGGCGCAAACACAGTGGCCAAATTGTGCTCGTTCATCTTGTTGACGGCATAATGCGAAGCAACGCTGTGAATGTAAAATGTACATAAAATTTCCAATTAGATACAGATATAAATTATATAAATATAGCGAATATTTAAATTATATGCACATGAAGCTACTGCTGCAAGCTGCAGCGCACTCAATGAATCGAATTCATATGAAACTAATGACTTTGAATGAATGAATGCATTTATGGTGTTCGAAAGTTCAACGTTTTGGTTTCCATCACGATATTCACCATATTCACAATAATGAAAGGGACAGAGATCGAAGAGAATGGAGTATTCCGTGTGCTTTACAAATACTCACAAATAATTAATTTAAATTTCACTGAAATTCTATTCTGTTTACTGTTGGCTTCGTCAGCTCCACACGACTACACAAATTCAGGCAAATTGAAATTTTGTTAATTATCTATTTTTACATTTTTCAAAACGATCTACACGGGTTAAACTTTGCAAAGAGTTTGAGTTAAGTATCTATTCTATTTTCAATTATTCATTGAAAGAACCAAACTTTGAAGGTTCTCCGCAATTTCAGAGATTGAGTTGTCAAATTTTAATGGCAAATTAATGATTATTGATTATTGGTTGAGGCAAGGCCACGTCCTGCTTTGTGGTATTATTATCTTGCGCTAACTCACCGCTTGAGATGCTCCAGCATGTATTGCAGGCAACTATAGTGGGCAGGCGGTAGTCGACGCACTGCCTCCGCCATGAGCTGCAGCTGTTCCGATTGCTTGGCGTTGCCTGTAATGGTGGGAGCATCATTTAACAACACATTCGGGTGATTAATGGATGGGGCTACTCACGACCTGCGGCCATAAAGTTGGGATACGCCTGGAACGTGATGAGCGGCACGGGCAGCAGACGCAGATATAGCTTCAATGTGCCCGCAATGACGTTGACATTGCCATAGGCCACCTCGGACATATCAGTCTTGTCGCCATCGCGATCGAGGGCCAGCTTGAGGGCATCGATTTCATCGGCAAAGCCGGAGACGCGATAGATGCCCTCCTGGAGCATGCCGCGTGCCTCCACCTCCTCGACACAGCGACGGACGACAAATGGTATGGTGCATTGGTGCAGCTGCACCATGGTGGTCAGATCGGTGCCAAAGACACCGCGTATGCACTTCAGATCTGGGACACACTTGGGCGGCACCAGCTCCGAGCACTTGTTGTGCGCCATAAACCCACAGGCATCGCACTTGACGCCCTGCGCGGTGAAGCCCCATAGAAAATTGGCGCAAAACTCACACCAGTTGAGCCCCTTGAAGGTGTGCACCTTGAAATGGTGCGGCTTCTCATATACCAACGGCATGGGATCGACGGCAATCTGTTGTTGTGGCTGCTGTTGCTGCTGCTGTGGCGTCTCCTGGCTGATCTGGCCTGACACTGCCACATCCGCTTCCAACTGGACAGCAACTGCATCGCAACAATCATCAGCTGCGGCGCTGGCCTTGCCCAGCTCATTGGAAAGTGCGCGCAGCTTGCGACGATTAAGTGTCATATAAGGACTCTGCTGATAGCAATTTTTGGTTTGCTGATTTATCTGCTGTATGATGGGGCTGGCGTGCAGCTGCATGTGAAAGTTAATTAGCCCATCGGCGACCATTTCGTGCACCGTCTCATAGTGTTTATCCTGCTCCCGCAAATAGTGGCCCTGGCCCGGCTTGTAGAAGACCTTGTAGTGTTTCGTGCGCTTATTGAAACGAACGCTCAGCGTGTAGTAGCCATCCGCTTTGGGGCTGCGCCGCACCAGATAGCTGCCATCACTGGAGTTCGCCAGCAGATGCTCGGCTTCCAGGTGACCCATCACGCCATGGTATTTGCTGCCATATAAGCGCACTGCCTGATTGTTCTCCTCAACGGCGTCGGCGGTGCTGTTCGCCGGTGGCAAAAGCAGAGTCCGCTGACAGCGCACGGGATGCGGGGCCGGTGCGTCCAATTGTATTTTATACACTGACACACACACGCATACATACAAACATACATACATATATTTAATTAAGATATGGTGGTTGCCGTTATTTTCAGTTACTTACATTCGGGCTTCCAGACCTTTTGCACTGGGGGACTCGGATCACCGCCGCCTGGCAATGTGGCGACTACGCCCGTAGCTTTCGACATGACAAGAGCAAAAGGGCGCAACTAAAAATAAGCAACGCTAAGCGCTAATTAAGGAATGCAGTTTAGCACTGTTTGAAATGCTTGAAGCTTAAACTAAAAGGAGCATTTTTGCTTTTGTTTATTTCTATTCCCAGGCCTTAGTGCGACCAGTGTGGCCGCTACATGGGGAGAGGGAAAATACCAATAAAGTTGTATTATAATAATACTAGTTTGCTCAAATGGGGAGTGCCACACCTTGCAACAGTTTCGACTAAATTAATGTTATTGAGCAACAGCTTTCTTAATTAATCGAATAAAATTACACTACAATTAGCCCAAATTACTCTCACATTATCCAAAATTTAAATCATTTAGCATCTTTTGACTGACGTTTTCAGCACTGACCATCGCGTCTATCGATAACTGTGTGCATTCAATTAAGCTGCTTGCTACGGTACTGGAAATTTAAAAATTTGGAAGCACCTTGAATCTTCTTATCGCTAAAATTTAGTATAAGTTTTTTTGATTAGGAAAGGAAACAAACAATTTTAGTTTTCATATGTTTTAATAACTTTAAGTACGTTTCTTTTGTAAAAAGATCCACTTTCATTTCTTTCATTTATTAAATACAATTATTAAATTATTTAAAAAAAAAAACATGTAAAACTTCGAAATGCGCATTACAGTTACATTATACGCTTCATTAATGTAGAAATACTTGTTATGATACTCACTGAAGACTTGAGTCCCATTATAGTTATGTATGTAAAAATCGGGCATAATTTCTTTTCTTGATAATAAACTCGTTAGATTTAGAATAATACGCAAAATTTAACGATGCGACCATTTAAATGTGTTTTTTTTTTTGTGTCGTTGTGAATTACCCTGCATTGAACATTGTGTGTGTGGTATGCTTAAATTTGATGTTAGTCGCGATAAAGGTTCGTCCGTTTGTCTTTAGATGGAATCGATTATATTTGCATCCGAAATGCAAGAATATATGAAAAAAAATATAAAAAAGTATACAAATTTGTGGCTAAGAGAAAACTATTGGACAGACGCTTCTGCTCCTAGTGCTGCTGCTGCTACTTAAACAAAGTGGAATCTTGGAATTGGAGTTTGGCGGAATGAACGGCTAGCTAGCATGGCAGGTGAGTGTTATTATTGTTGCTGTTCTTATTGTTGTTGTTGGTGGTTGTTGGTGTTTAAGGTGCTGGTTCTCTATCCGCTCATGACCATGCGCACGAACTCTTCGTAGTTGATGTTGCCCTGCTGATCCTCCATGTTGGCCAACAGCTGTTCGACTTCCTCATCGGTGAGCTTCTCGCCGAGTGTGGTCAACAGATGGCGCAGCTCAGCAGATGATATATAACCGCTGGCATCCTTATCGAAATGGCGCAGGCCCTCAATGAAATCATCGGCCGTATCGCCAGAGCGCGCCTTCGAAATTGCCTGGTAAATGGGCAGAAAGACCTCGAACGAGATGCGCTCATCGGGCTTCAGCTGATGTGTGCACTTCTTCACATCTGACTCGGTGGGATTCTGTCCCAAAGCGCGCAGACACTCTCCCACCTGGCCCAGCTGTATCTTGCCATCGCCGCGATTGTCGAACAGATTGAAGGCCTCCTGGAACTCTGTAACCATAAAAGAGCAACCAAACAAAATGTGTATTATATATATATATGTCGTATATTGTATATTGTTTTGCTGCAGACGGAGACAACCTTCCAGCGTGGTAAATGTGGGTTTCACGTGTGCCGTGTAATAATACATTATGATTCAATCCACGAATCTGAACCGTTTGCCTGGCTGCACTGCCTGCTACTGAGTTAGTCCGTTGCTCAGCGCACAACAATCTGTTGCAGCAGCAGCAACGGCAGCAGCAACAATTCTTGCCGTCGTTCTTGTTGTAATTTTATACCCTTGCCGAGAGTACTATCATATATTTAGTGAAATAAATATTTTAGAAGCGATCGTTCTTGTGCGATTTCTCGACAAAACCAACTTTTAACTCGTAATTTTTTTTGAAAATTTTCAATTTAACATCGGACAACGAAATTATTTGGTGGCTTTTGGAAATATCTTACAAAAATCGGGTATGTGGATAAAATGAAAAGGTAAGGGTATCACATCTTCGGCATTTCAAGTATTAACGCTTAATATTTTGTTGCAACGATGCCAAAAATGGCATTAAAAGCAACCACAGAATTTTGTCCATTTTAGGCAATGAATGAACAGAGTCAGAATTGACAATCACGACGCGTTCTCCTCGTTCGTCGTCTGTTCAGGTAAATCAATACGCGCAATGCGGTCAGCTGACGTCAATGCAACAACAACAACGGCAACAACAAGAAGTCAATGTCTGTGACTTCAAATTATCGCCAAGCGACAAGCAATAGAATCGTTTTTGATTAAGTTATCAAAACAGCAACGAATTACAGCAAGCAGCAAGTTGCGTAAACATATTCGCCATGTTGCTCGCAGCCACACGAGGGGCGGGGGAAAGTGGTATTGCCCAAGGCCATGTGGCAAGTTGACCCACAATAAAGCCACCTTAAATGGCAACTCAGCTGGCTCAGCTGTTGTCCAACATGGATATTGCCAAAAGTGTTTGCCGCTGCTGCCTGCTGTTGTTGCAGCAGTTGCTATTGCAGCAGTCGCCGCTGAGACTGAGCTGCCAACAGTTCGCGACGGTGTCCTGGACAGGGCGGCGGCAGCAGCAATCAGTCAGTCAGTCAGTCAGAGAGCAATCATCCTTCTTCAAGCTAATCGATTTTTTATGCTTCCATTTAACCGTTAATCGCTTGCTTTGCGCGTTCGTTCGCTGAGTGTGTGTGGAGTCATTGACGCGATCGTATGGCTGCTTTCGTCGGCTTTTTATGTGAGCATATATGTGTGTTTGGGTATGCATGTGTGTGTGTTTATTTTATCAATGATTCATGCGCCGCAAAAGAAGATATTTAACACACACACACATACACTCGCACAAAGAAACATGCAAAATGGTGACAACGTATGCACAAATACTTGTGATGTTTTTTTTTTTTGTTCGTTTCGTTTCTCTTTTGTTTTCACTTTGAGTTGGCACTTTGAACTTATGCGCCCATTTCTAAACCAACACCCACTTACGAACACTCACACACACGCACACACACTCAGAGACACTCACAAAACACTCATGACACACACTCACCAGCCAACTGATCCTCGGTGTAAGCTGCCTGTAAAAACAAAAACAACAAAATTGTAACACTCAATAATGTGTATATAGCGCACAAAATGCTGCAGATAGCTGCAAAAATAGATTTGTACAACTTACCATGTTGATTCAATGCAAGGAAAACAACACAAAACACGGGGTAAATCGAATGCCAAATGCACTTAATCCAAATTATTTGTTGGCGATGGTAGTCCCAGTGCTGCAGAGAGCAATCGATAACGTTATCGGAAAGTATCGCACTTGCAATATACAGCACTAGCTGCAACACCTTAGCAACACTGGCTGCCACTAACACTCGTTTAAATCAAAAAGAACAAAACAATTCGTTTTATTATTTTAATCGTACAATCAGTTTCTGAATGGATTCAAGCAATCAATTATTACATATTTTTACAAACTACTTAATCCAAACATGATGACGTTGATATATAAGAATATGATTTTTTTATTATTAAATCTAATCTGATTTATCAAATAAAACAGTGTAAAAACACAAGTACATTTTTATTCTTAATTAAACATATATGTATATATATAATAATGTGGTTATTTTGTTTGATGTCGCTGGTGGTGTGTTTGTCATTTGAACCTTAAATTTAGGTTTAAATTGTGGTGAAATGTGTGAAAAATTATGGGTTTTTGGGGCTTTTTTACTGACCAATACATTAGCTAATAAATATATATTTATATGCATAAATATATGAAATTGTTACTTAGAATGTTCCACTTTGCGTCCGCTGCACTATTTAAATGTTTCAAAAGTACATTTGTTTTAATTTTTTTTTTCGCTGAAAAAAAAAATTAAAAGTAATTGATTTTAAAATAAAATTATTCAAGAAATGTGTGTGTGATTTTCTGTGTGTGTGTTATTTTCAGTGATTGCTACTATGAACTTGCACAGAGCAATAGCAGGGCCAAAACCACAAAACTAAATTGAAAGATCGCTCATCCGCCTTGCTCTGTGATTCGCAGTAGCAACAGCAATAGCAATAGCAATAGCAATAGCAATAGCAATATTGCTATCGCTCATAATTTTTGCTCTTGCTTTGAGCAAGCGAATGTGCAATCTTTCAGTTTTGTGCTCTGTTATTGCTCTGTACAAATTCATAGTGGTAGCAGTAGCAGAGCAATGTTTCTATTGTTCTTGGTGCTATGGAGTAGTAAATTCAATCACTGGATATTTAGCAGGACACTCTAAGTGTCTGACTTCCACAGTTTTATGGTCTTGTCGTTTTCAAGCGCAGCAGAGGCGATGATGTTTTCAGTGGGATGGCAGGCCGTGCAGAGGACGGTGTCCGTGTGTCCCTGTAACTTTTGTACTACCTCTTTACTTTGTAGATTCCATATGTAGACCATATTGTCTTCGCTGCCGCTGACGATCCACTGCAATGTGTATACAATCCAAGTAAGTAAATAAACTAAATTTGTTTGATTTAGCTACTCACCTTGCCGCCGGTGACGGAGAAATTTGCAAATATGCAATACTTCTCGTTCTTGTGGCCGGTGTAAGTTTTCAGGCATTTGCCCTTAGAGTAGTCCCAGAGTTTCAGGGTGTTGTCAAGTGTGGCTGCCAGTATGTATTTACCGTTGGGCGAGAATTTGACAAAGCTAACGGGCGGATTGTCATCATCGATCAGCGTCTTCAGGCACTGTCCGCTGGCCGTATCCCAAATACGGCACAGACCATCATAGCTGGAGCTAACAATCAGTGAACCATCGCGATTGAAATGCACCGCCGAAACGGGATCCGAGTGGGCGGGTAGCGTCTTCAGGCATTTGCCCGTGCGCACATCCCAAATGCGTACGCTCTCATCAAAACTGCCCGACACAATCAAATTGGATTGCGGATTGAAATTACAGCAGAAGACATAGTTGCTGTGTCCCTTGAGCGTTTTTAGGCTCTTCCCACTGCTCAGTTCCCACACTTTAAGCGTCTTATCATCGCTGCCGCTGACCAGCAAACGAGAATCGGACGACCAGGCGACATCACTAATGCCCAGCTTGTGCCCGGATATGGTCTTCTCGAATTTACCATCGTACGCACCCCAGATCTTTATGAGTTTATCCGCAGCTAAAAGACAAAGCAAAGATAAATAATATATTCAGTAGAGATATTGGAGCATTTTGCTATCTAACTCACATGAGCTGGCAAGCCATTCGCCATTGGGACTGAATTTGACCGCGGAGACGGCCTTGGTGTGGCCGGCAAGCGTGAATTTCAGCGTATAATTTGGCTTGACCGACATGGAGCTCTTGTTCGATGTTGTGTTCGACGATGTCGACGATGCAGAGCCCGGCTGCAGCGTATTTGGGCCACTGGGCGCCGTGGGCATCGGTTGCTGCGGCTGCTGATGCACAACGCCAGGATGGCCACTGTGCACGGCTCCAATGGGCACCATGGCAAGCGTGTTCCTTATGCTTCAATTTAACTTTATAACTTAACTCTGTAATAAATAATACACACACACACACACACGCTTATTTAGTACGAAAGAATTACAATTATCCAAAACAACAACAATCGCAGCATCAGCGGCTGCAACTGAAACAAAAATCTAACCACGCGGTTTTCTTTATTTTTTGTTGTTTTTTTTTTTGGGTTATTGACAACCACTTGGCGACCGGGTTGGGAATTGCTCTTGCTTTATGCTCTGCGTTTAGAGAGTCTGCGCTGCTGTTGCTGTTGCGGCAACAGCGACTGCTTGCAATTTTTCCACCCTCCGCTCGTGTTATTGTAGCGCGGCGTGCTCTTCTTCTTCTTCGTTGTGGACCCGGACGGTTTCATATTATTATTTGTGTAGATTATAAATTACCTAGGCAGACGTTAGCGCCGGTGGCGTTTGGTAATGGTTTTTTTACTATTGGCGCGGTGGGGAGATAATGGTTGTGTTTGTTGCAACAAATGCAATTTGTTTGCTTTCTGCTTACTCTACTTCTTTAGCACGTGCTTCTTCTTTCTACTGCAATGCGTGCGTGAGCAAAAACATGGCGCGTACTTGACAGTTGTGATGACAGTTTGCGGCTGTTCATTCACAGTGCTGTGCAGCACCATTTTTAAACACACCGATACCTATTGCTCATCGCTTACGTACCAAAGCTGTTTGCTATAGCACGCGCTCTTTCAAATTATAACGCCCCTCAAAAATATGGAACTATTTATTATTTAATCAGTATGGTTTAATTATTTATATAAAGAATTGATTGCTATATCCGATGCTTATACAGTGATATTATACTCAACAATATTATGAAAAATATTTAAACAGTATGCCGCATCTCTTTGATTCCATCAGTGTGACCAAATTTGGGAAGACTTCTTACGAAATTGCGCTCAAATTTAATTCTAAATAAACTTCAAAAACGAATGAATGAATTTTTACAGTTTAGTTGGGAAGCTGTGGCGAAAAGTGCGTTGTGTCGATTTTAGTGGTCATTTATGAAGTGATTGCTGCAAGCATGCAACTCTCATTACATTTTGCTGACTATTTGCCAGTTGCAGCATCTGCAAACAAAAATTGCACAATTAATACGTATTTGTAGTTGTGGATGAAAAATATTACCAAAACAATAATCTGCCTTTGCTATTGGATAACTCAATACACACACAGCTTTTGTGTATGAAAATGAAATATTGCATCCCAGCCATTACGTTCAAAAAGGTTATCCGCATTATTTTGGCTTTTAAAAAAATAATTTTCTAAAAACTATGAAAATAAGACGGTAGCAAAAATAGGACTGTAATTAAAACAATACGAAAATTGTATGGGTTTTTATGGGAAGTAGCGCGGCACGCATGGTAAATATTGTGTTGATTGACCTATGTTGGTAATATTGGCAGCACATCAAATCGCCAATTGATAAATAGGCCCATCGCACAAAACGGCATCAAGCGGAACACATGGGCTGATTTTAATGATGTGAAACGCTGTTTGCACAGGCAACATCAGCATCAATCACAGCTGTTAGTTGACTATAAAATTGTTGGACAATAATTAAATATTCAGGAGGAAGTCGATGTTGTTGTTGCTGTTTTTTATGATTGTCAATTTGAAAATTAAGATAGAAAAGAAATATGAGATATTTGCAGAGCCAGACAAGTTGTGGAAAATGCATTTGACTATTTCTCAATTGAAGTAATAATTAATCATACTTAAAGGCACTGGTTTTATGCTTTAAAATATATATACCGATATCTGTGTGTATATCAAACAGCAACTGAAGCAACATTTTTTAAAAACCATCTTCGCTATCCGATATATAGATATATATATATATATATATATATAATAGATATAGGTATTTTAAGAATTATTTTATTAAATATAATAAACTTGAAAATAATATAATCTATTTGCTACTAGAAACTGCAACTGATACTGATGCTGATGTTGCCTATGTGAAGATATCGCTCTGTCTAGCCAATCAGCCATTCTGTGATATTATTGCTGCCCAAACTATATACAAATGAATATATACGCATATGTATAACCAAACATATATGCATGTTCATAACGAAACAATTGCACTAATGGTCGACACATAGCTCAAATATATTGACATATGCACTTTTCCTCAAATTAAAAAACAAAAAACCAATTTGCAATTCTGAACTAAACTTAAGATACGACTATACAAAATATACTGTATAATTAATATTATTTGTCAACATTGCAATAACGCAGTCTTATAGCTCAAATTTACACATGCCAACCAACATTTAAATAATCATTCTGAATACATTTAAGTTCAAATATTAAAATAGCATTCGAATTTTCAAATTGTTTGCCACTAATTCTTAAAAAAAAAACTCAATGTGTTTCGTTTGGCATTAAAAATTATAGCCTTTTTCATTTTTGGTGAACTTTTTGGGGAATTGCAAAAGTTAATTTTCTCAAGTTTCAAATTGTGTCTGTTGGTATTTGTGTTGGCTAAGGTCAAACAGTTTTCAATAAAAGCCACAGTAATAACATTTTATTTGCTGTCATGTGCGGGGTCTTTTGTACACTTTGACTGGTTGTCTTTGTTGTAGGTTTGTGAGTTTCTTTTATGACTGCATTAAATATACGAGTACGCTAAAAATTATGGAAACGTCCCAAAACTAAAACTACAGCTCTCAGGGCTCAAAGACCACAATTTTACACATATACCCTTACATTTATAATGTGTTGATCGCCTACCTAACTGAACTTGACTCTTGGCCGTATAAATGGATCTTTGTAGTGGAATCTCATATGCCGAAAGCGTGCTGATCTATATTTTGTAGCTGCGGTAGAAACAATCGATTAATTATTGATTTGAGTTCTTTTTCTGGATTAAGCTCAAGTTTACCCAATCTTTATAGAGTTGGACTGCATTTAATCAGAGTTGGTCATCAAAATATAATATAGATATCATTATTTAATCTCTAACTACAATATTAAGTTAAAAAAAAGCGTTGTAAGCATACCAAATAAATATTTCACATTGCTTACAAGGCAACTTGCACATTGTTGTAAAAATGTTGTTTTCTGTTTTTAATCGGCATTCTGAAAAAGTGTTGCTTTCGACTGTTGGTTATCATTGTTGCTGTTGTATTTGT
Source organism: Drosophila villosipedis (assembly GCA_035043025.1). NCBI lineage: Eukaryota > Metazoa > Arthropoda > Insecta > Diptera > Drosophilidae > Drosophila > Drosophila villosipedis. Next base: position 13,742,646 of record JAWNNF010000024.1, on the reverse strand, counting down.
CTTTCTGTTTCGCTGTCTGTTTCTATCTCGGTTTCTGGCCTGTACTTGGCCGCTTGTCGCTATTTCTTCTTCTTCTTCTTCGCCTTAATTTCGACTGTTTTGTTTTAATTCAAGTTGTTGTGTCGCATAGTTAAACTTCCGAATCACGTAAAACCAACGAGCAGTAGGTGGCAATAGGGGGCAGTTGGGGGCAGCAGGGGGACAACAACGTCGGGCATAGCAAGTGGAGCGCATACGAAAATTGTTTGCCAATGTCGCGATAAAACGCCGAAAACTACAAAAACAAAGAAATACAAAGTGTGAGAACGTTTGACTAACAGATACCCTGTACTAATTTATCCAAACAGTGTTCGCTTAAGTACTAGAACTTTGAAAAATTAGTATTTATATGTTTTTATAAAGTTATAAATATATATATTTTTTTACTGTGTTCAAGAAATGATACTTATTGGAAAATTAGCTTCGTTTCTGAAATGACATATTTAAATATTGCTGTACACAACAAAAGTCTGCGAATGTTTTGTCAAGTGCAAAAATCGTAATTTTCCACTAAGCCCTTCCAGCTTCCAAGTTCAATGAAGTATATAAATTTATAGATATATATATGTATGTATGTATATAGAGGAGATCTGTGCACTTGTCGTTGGTTGATGGTGTTTGACGGCCCTGCTTTTGCAGCATACGCTTAGTGGGTATAGCAAAACGTGCAGAGTTGAAATGCAGACAGAAACATAGCAAAGAGAAGTTGAATTGGGCCGCTGGACACAAACACGAAGACGGGCCTGGCCACGTGTACGCTTCATAGAACATGTACACGCACGCACACACACACACACACACACACATTTGACCTTCCGGCACATAAAAACAATTGCAAATAGGTTATGTAAATAGCACAACGGACCAAAAACAAAAAATATATACAAAAAAAATTTCGACAAGCGCTGCATGAAAAGCCAAGCCGTTGTACACAATAGCGCTGCGTCAGTTCATTTAAGTCACACACACACACACACACACACACACACACAAAGACACACACCCACTGCATACGTGCATACGTGTGCAAAGAGGAGGGGAAGGGGGAGATCTCAAGTCGCATTGGCGAGTGCAATGCCTTAACGCAAACTTACGAGCAGCACAATAGTAGCCCTGCCACTCCCCACCCCACCATCGCGCCCTCTTTCCACTCCCTCTGCTTCTCTCTCATTATACCTCAATTTTCGTAGATAAACTTTGTTGCTGTTATTGTTGTATTTTTTGTATTTTTTTTTTTTAATTTTTGCGAACGCTGGCAACGCTAAGAAACGTAAGAAACTTCACACACAACAAATCAGTTGCAGTTGCGAATTAGCGTCGCACAGACGCGCTTTTTATTGTCTCTCGCTCGCAAGCAGTAATTGAAGATTTCATTAACTTATTGTTCTTGTTGTTAATTTTGTTAATTTTGTTGTTGTTGTTTTTGTTGTTGTTATTGTCGTTTGATTGTTCGACAAAGAATGGTGCACAAAAAGGATGATGAACAGCTGATGGCACAGCGTGTGGACGAGTTGCGACAGTTGCTCAAGTCGCAGCCGCAGCTACCCCACAATATCCGTATGTCAACGTAGTCGGATGAATAATACGAAACGTTCCAATTATGAAGTGTATATCAAATTTAAACACTAGCTTTACAACAAGTTAAGAGCCAGCTTTAAATTTGAGATCGAAAATGCGCGTATTCCTTGTACGCTATGATAAAAATATGAAAGTGTTATTTGGGACTATTATTTAGAATATGTAGAACATCATTTTGAAATAGTACAAGAACCCGTTGAAAAGTGAACCAAAGCAATAGCATTTTGTTTGGATTAGATTAGGTTTTCAACAACGAACTTTAATGTGAATAAGAGAATCAATCTCAAGAAAAGAAAAGTTGAAGTTCCTACAAAGCTTCAAGCTTAATTTAAAGTTTACATATATTACTTAGTATAATTTCAAATAAGCTTACATCAAAAAGTGAAGTGATGCTTCAATCTAAGCGCTAATTTGGCAAGCTTTTCAGAGTTCTGTAAAGAATAGCTTTAGAACACGTAATTAAATTGTTTACTTGAGTTTGTACTGTGCAAGGTTAGAGGTTTACATATACATATATATTCGCGGAACCAGTTGAAAATGGAATTTGAATTAAAATGTTGTAAAATTAAGTATTAAGCTTAAAAAGATAAAATACGAAGCTATAACAAAGATCAGGTTAAGAGTCTACAATTGAGAAAAACTTCATAATTGTTGGTCAATTAGAATGCCAGAGATTGGTTCTGCTTTGCAGTATTTTTGTGAATGCCACAAATTGCCACAAACTAAAACCACTGACTGTAGAAATCTAATCACATATCTAACTAGCCGTAACTCATAATCAAGGGATAATTGCAATGTACAAGTGTATGTAAATGTAATTGCCAAAGTTGCGCAAGCTTTGTCCAATCGGTACTTTAAGTTGTTTAGATTCGTAAGCTAAGAGCCAAGAGCAAACAGAGCTTGTGCAGGCTTGGTTGGGGCACCGTGGCCACTTTTGTGGGTCAACTAACTTGAATGTTGAATGTTGCCGCTGTTGCATAACCATTGCATCGACCACATTAACAACAACTAAATTGCACACTGTTTTCCCTCCATGCCGCAACTGCAACTGCGACTGCCGCAACTGCAATTTGGACTGGAACCGCATCTCGTCTGCCACATTGATTAGCGTCCACTTTGTTACGACGTTTCCTACACACGACGAGGGGTGATGTTGCTGCCGCACAACGTCTGCTGCAGCTCAACTATGCCATGCGCAACAAGCACCCGCAAATCTTCATCGATCGCGATCCATTCGATGCCAGCTCCCAGCAACTGCTGCAAGTCGCGTGAGTGCACCACACAAGTCACAAGCTAGAGATGAGCGCGTGACAAAACCCTGACTCGAGACAACACTTCGCGATACCAAACACTAATCCACGTTTATCAAAAATTAGAATCAGAAAAATACTTTTTATGTTTGGCTCGGAACCGAACTTCGTTTCGATGTGACACACCCAAAACTAAAGCATTTGTTCATTTGTCTTTTTACATGTTATATATAACTATATGTTCTCCGGCACTTTCCATAAGTGTAAATTTGAATGGTGCTGTTAATGAATTTTTTTTAATTATTATATTTATATTTGGTATAATATCAATATACTTCTTGGCAACGTGTTGAGTTGTGTCAGGTCGTGTTGTATCGTTTTAAACAAGTTTTCTCGTCCAAAACTAATGTTTAAAACCCGAACGAGCAAAGCAAACACGAGTCTACTCATCTCTGATGCCGGTCACTCAACCGGTTTTCTTTTCTTTAGTTGAGTTTTGAGTTTTGTGGCAACATCTAATTAAAGCTATTTGTTACAGTGATCTGGTGCCGCTGCCCGGCCTGACGCCGGAGAACAACAAACTGCTCTTTTACCGCCTGATTGACTACGATGCGGACAAGGTAAGCGCGTAAGCAACTCAAGCTGAAGGCAGCCTAATTCTGTTTGTCAATTTGTCAATTTGTCAACTTGCAAAATGCAATTTGCCAATTTGCCAGTTTAACTTTACTGCCGGCATCAAGGTCTTCTTTATGGTCGCCGACTGTCGCTTTGCCACTGAATCAGGTGGCCGTCTATCGGATGGCGAGATACCCATCTTCGATATGGCCGGATATACGCTGCGCCATCTGACGAAGACGGTGCTCAGCTCGCTGCGCGTTTACATGAAGTTCGTGCAGGAGGCGCATCCTGTGCGTCTCAAGGAGATCCATGTGCTCAATTGCCCATCGTATCTGGACAAGGTGCTGACGGTCGTCAAGCCGTTCATTAAGAGCGAGGTCTTCAAGCTAATTCATTTCCATCTACCCGATGCGGATACACCCTACAAGCACTTTCCACGCGCCATGCTGCCCGAGGAGTACGGCGGGGAGGCGGGCAAAATGTCTCAGTTGAAAGAGCATTGGATGCAGCTGCTCCAGCAGCAACGGTAACTTAAAGATAATCTAATAGTATTTATAAAACTTCTAACTGACATCCGTTGATTTCTACCAGCGAATACCTGAGCGATGCCACCAACTGGCAGTTGAACAAGTGCAAGAAGAGCGGAAGCAGCAGCAGCAGCAGCAGCAGCTCCTCCGATTCGGTGACGCAGAGCCTTAAGACTCTGGAAATCGATTAATTGTATTTATACCAACTTTCCTGTATATATCTGCATACATATTTGTACATATTTCCCCAACTGGGTTTGGCTTTAGTAAATATTTGCTTTGATATTGTAAAACAAACAAAATTATGCTAACTAAGGGGAATGGAGTGAAAAGATTTAATGAAAGATGGAGAACTATAACTATCCTATAGCATCTATAAAATACAATAGCTCAAATACAGTTCAAACCAAAAATGTGTCTTGATTCAAGCACTCGAATTTTGCTTGATCCAATTTGAGCAACATCGATATCTTATCTATATAAAAGAGTTGTGCCTAATTCTACATGTTTTGTCCTAATGCTGCAACATAATCTTAATCAATGCCATCAACATCATCAGCATCAGTTGGGAGCTTAATGCAATTATGTGGCCAACTAGGAACAGTAAAGCTGATAAAAGCCAGTGGATTTAAGCGAGAAGTCCCAGCACAGATAGGCACCGTTCATTCAGAAGCTTTCATGCACTGCAAGAAAAATAAAACATTGATTTGATTCTACGTGCAAATTCTTGAATAGCTTCACCACATAAATAACAAATGCCTGCTTTAAATTGTCCGTTTTTTTTCGAATGAAAGCAACTTTTATAGATCCGGTTTGATAAACTTAAGAGACTTGAACCGTACAAAGTATTAAAATTGGGCTGCTACGTCGACTAGGAGACTAGGAAATCGATGAAATCACATGTTGATAAAAGCACATCTTTCACAATTTTAACGCTAGAGTTACTAAAACTGAAAGATAGATTACGACCAACATCCTTGTAAGATTGGTACGACAATTGGGAAAGTCTATTTGTGCCATAGAGTTATCAAATTTTCGAGGCATATCTACGAAATTTGTATTTGACGGTCGGTGATACCCGACCAAATATCCTCAGCTGTTCACTTTTAATTTGAATACGATTTAACTTTTTATCAAATATTGTGCTTTAGGCAAATGTTTTTTTTTTAATATATTTTTCAGTTAAGAGTGGATTATAATCACAACAACAATATGTAAAAGATCAGGTGAAGCCTGCTTTCAAAGTTCGTTTGGTTTTCTGCCAGTGCATTCGCATTCCATCTTCTGTGAGCACATATTAAATGTGTCTGGTTTAAACATAAATATACATACAGAGATAGCATACGTGCATATGCATGTATTGTATTGTATTGTGGGCTGCATATGGACAGACAGACAGACAGACAGACACTACATATATAAGTGGAGCAGTAGCATAGCATTCGTAGAGCACTTGAAAGCATAATGCGCATATTGACATGTCCATTGGCTGGTTTTTCCAGCCACCCTGTGGCACCCTGTGTGCGGACCGAGCACTTCAACTGGCGTCAATAGCACATTCATCCACAAAATATAGAGTGAGATCTGACACATTGCAGCTGTGCTCTCGTATTATTTAATGCTTGTCTGTGTGTGTGTGTAAGTGTGTAAGTGTGTGTGTGTGGATGACACATTAAAGTGCAGCTTTAACAAGTAAGAGTCGAGTGAGCTCGACTTCGATATACCCTGAACACAGCTGTTAGATTAATTCTAGTTTTATTGGCTAATTTCCCTTTATGGATTTTTTCCACATATTTTAATGCAGATCCATGTACTGAAGAGTGAAAAAAGCCCGATTACATACATAATTTAGCTTATATCAAATGTATCGATATCCGAGAATCGATTCGAGAGGCATTTATCGACTTGGCTGCTGATCCTGGTCAACAATATATGTATACATTTCATGGCATCAGAGATGCTTCCGTCTGTCTGTTACATACATTTGCGCAAAATCATTATACCCTTTTGAGCCATTTTCAATGGGTTCGGGGTACAAAAATGTCATGTGCTCAGCAAACCATCATCCAAAAGCATAACCCAATAAGCGATTCTCTCCTGTCCCGTCTGTAACAGCGAAGCGTGCACACAAACATATATGTATATGCATATACATATATATATCTATATACAATGTATATAGGAAAAGCAACGCTTAACATCGTTTAACGTCATCCATCAGTTCTGAGTTTTGCGTGTGGCACTCCCAGTCCAGAGACAGAGACAGACACAGAGACAGAGAGAGAAAGAGAGAGAGAGAGAGACTGTCGCAAACTGCACCCTCGCACAACCGGCTTATTCGTTTATCCAAACGGAACGTGCACTGCATGCAATTGCATGCCAATCGAATTATATGGCAACTCTGCTTTACCATTTTCTCATTTTATTATTTGTTTTTTTTTTGTGTTTTTGTTGTTGTTGTTTTTTTTTTTTGGTAATCAACAACCAAACAACATAAACGTGGCACGTCCAAGTCCATGCAACGGCGCATGGGCAGCTCGGGCGACTGTCCAAAAGGGCATACCAGTCCTGCCTGCGTCCCTTCTAGCTTATCCAAGGAGTGCAGCATAGAACAGGGGGTAAATGGTTAGTAACGGTAGTAATTTTTGAATGCAGTGTGTCACTGCTTCTTCCAAGACTTATCGATTTATTATGTGTGCAGGAAATCAGTAAAATCTAAATGAAATTATGACAAACATCCAAAAAAATAAATGCACGAAATACACTCAAAGAGGTTAAGATTTTGAAAGTCATCTGGCAAATGTTGTCACCTGTTTAAATACAACAGGTGGCAAGTGTGGCAACCCATCTCGCAAGGGAGTAAATCAAACACTATAAACAACTTTATATCTAATTGGAATTCAAAAACAAAATCAAGCAAAAAAACAAAAATCAAATCAAATTAAATGTGGAAAGCATTAGTCAGATGCACGTAGCGCATAACAATGTTATTGGTGTCTCTTGCCACACACAAACGGGCACATGCAGCATTACGACAGCAGCAGGCAGGCAGGCAAATGTGTAACACAATTAAGGCGTACCAAACGATGCGATGCGCTGCAATGGGGCAAAGCGTGCAACGTGCAACGAGTGTCGCCGTCAGCGTCAGCGTCATGGCAACCATCGAATAAATGGGTTGGGCAACCGGGCTGTACTGCATTTACTGTGGCTTGGGTGTTGAGCTGTTGGGCGGCATTAATTATGCTTATGCCAATGTAAAATGTAATCGTCAACTGTCCATGCCACACTGCACGCCCCCAATCGATGTGCCAGACACAACGCCCAAAAATTGTTCAATTTTTGCATTTAGCATAACAATCGAATACGCTGCGCGCTGCGGTCGACCCCATTTACATTTGCATGCAGTTGAGCAAGTTTTGGACAGCACTTTGACTTCGACTTTGCCAGGTACAAACTATCATCCGCTGCAGCAGCAGCAACAGCAACAGCAGCAGCAACAGCAGCAGCAACAACAGCAGCAACAGCAGCAGCAGGAGGAACAGCAGCAGGAACAAGAAGCAGGCAACAACGAGCAAAATGTGCAGTTGTCAACAATGGCCACAGACACACACACACTCAGACTCACACACACACACACACACAAAAACAGACAGCCGACGCACGCACACAGCGACAGAGAATTGTAGTTGTTGTTGTTGTTGTTTGCGAGAAGCTTTGGCGGCGTCCGCATTCGCTGCTCGGTGCTTGCTGCTCGGCTAAGTGAGTGGTAAGTTGTTCAGTTGGCGTTTGGCAGGCGCCGTGAACGGTTACCGCGTCCTTATTGTATTCGCTGTGCGTTCGCTTCGAGTGCTCGAGTGTGGCTCCGATCTGGTTGAGAATCGCTGGTGTTTTTTTTTTATTGTTTTCTGTTGCTGTGTTGCTGTTTTTTTGTTGTTGTTTGTGTATTTGTATTTGTGTATGTGTGAGAAAGTCGCTTTTATTTTAGTTTGCTAAGAGCGCGCGCGACAATTCAAACATATTTGAATCATTTACATCTTGGATTGGGTTGTTGTTGTTGGGTTGCCGCTCTCCCCGAAAGCGAGCATGCAACACAGCCCTCAGCTGTTGGGGTATGTGTTTGCTCGTGTTTGTCTGCTGTAGTATTTAAGTAGCTCCCAAAAAAGGTATGTTGGCTTTTGATTTATGATGAAAGTCTAGCAAACACACATTTATGTGTATTGTTATTGTTGCTGTTTGTTGTTTGTTGCCTTAGTTTTTAGTGAGTGCTTGCCATTATGTAAGTCAAATAACCCCAGGCCCTGTTACCAAGCACTCATTCCGTTAGTGACATCAATAGTGAGCGTGTTTCGCTTTTTACGGTCTTTACATTCTTTATGTTCCCAATTTCGATTAACTACTAACAATTTCCAATCAAAAAAAAAAAAAAACAAAAAACAAAAACACTTGCATAAAAAGCTTAGATTAGAGTTTGCAGCAGTTTTAATGTTGCTGCTTATTATGACCACATATATAAAATTTAATTTTCAATCCAAATATATTTACTCGCGACCATTCAAGGCTTGTGTCAAGATCAGCCACAACTTTTTAAAGCACACTTATTGGCTCACTTGCAGTTTATTTGTAGCTTATACCCCAGTTGCTGGTTAATCTCAGTTCAGGCAACAATTGTTATTATTGTTCAACTTTCATAGTATAACCTAAATATGTATTACAATTTTCAAAAGTCAACACAAAATTGAGTAAGCGAGATTTCAGTATTTTAGAATAGATGTGACAATAATAGTTCTTGGTCACATCTACCAAGATGCTATGCGTAATCAACAATAGAAGATGCCACTTTTTAACAAAACTAAACCTTTGAAAGTTTAGCTAAAAGCAATTCACAATTTTTCATATGTCTGAGAGAGCATTGAAATAGAAAACTTAAAAATCGAACAACTTGCGGACTCCAATGACATCATTGAAGTCTGAAGCTTATCAGAAAGTTCCGTGCTTGTTTTTGTTTTTTTTTTAACAGCTTCAGATGTTGTCATTGTCAGCAGTTGCTCCTAACCATCCAACATGTTCCTCGTTCCTCGCTCCTCGTTGCTCGTTGCCGGTTGCTCGTTGCTCGTTGCTGTTTCCTTTTAGCAAATGAGGCGCAAGCAACATCAACTGCAGTGAATAACCCCAATGTATGTGTGTGTGTATATGTGTGTGTATGTGTGTGTTCCATTACTTAACACCTACAAGCTGCCATTTGTCTGCACGCTATTACACGATTACAGCAACAACAACTGATGGCTTGAACTACCCCCAAAAGACGTTGACCAGGTCAACGGTGCGAACATTTGGGTTTGAGTCTCCGCTTTGAGTATTAGTCATGGCTCACTGTTTGCCTTTTGTTATTGCATGCTAATTTCATTCAATTCCTATTAGCTGTCCACTTCTTCCTCTTCCCCGCCCCCCCCCCCCCCCTCTCTCTCTTTCTCTCTCTCTCTCGCTCTCTCTCGCGCTCTTTCTCTAGCATGCTGCCTGAAAGTATGCAGTAAAATGTGTAATCGCATTTAACATTACTATCAAGCCCAGGCCCGAGAAAGCGAATAAAACGAATGTTTAGTCAAAGAGTGTAGAGCAATGAGAATGGCCAGTGTTACAGTTAGCAGCCTCATGTACAGTTACAGTTAGCATCGTACCATGTGCCACTTGGCTGGCACAGACAAAAACCAACAACGACAACCATCATCAACAGCAACCAACAACCAACAACAAAGAAGAACTAGCGAAACACTAACAGTGCGCCAAACGAGAGTGTGCTCGACTTTCAAATACCCTGCACCCAGCTTGATACCACTTCTCTTTCTCTCTGCAGATCGTCGATCTGGGTATGAATTGTTTAATATATATTGTTTGAGTTGAGTTGTAATTTCGAAGTGACTTTATTTCTTAAAATCCTGGCCTTATATGGCTAACAATGTTCACTTATATTCTACCTGCTACACAAACGAAACAGGGGATCATTATAACCCATGCAAGAGTTTGTTATTTTTACAAAATATATATATTTTTACTTATTTTTAGTGCATTTTTGCAAGTGGTCGCTGCTGCAGTTGCAGTAGCTGCCTTGAACACATATCGACATCAATGAATCGGTACAGGGTATAAGAAACGAGCAGCAAGCAGCAAAAGTAGCAAAAGCAGCAAGGCAAAAACTGAGCACCTGCACCCGCAAGTTGGCCTAAATTGGCAGGCCACCGACTCTGTTGCAAAGTACAATACATAATGAAAACAGCACACACATACACACACACACAGAGAGAGACGTATATGTAAACTGATTTAGTGGGCTGCAAGCAGTGCTCGCCTTATCAAAAGCTGGCGATCAAAAGCAACGCCAACACTTTTTTGTTCCATTCTGCTTTCTCTTTGCCTTCCTTCTTTTCTGACTCGCCACATAGCGTGCAGCACACACTCCCACTCCCACTGCCACCACCCACCACCCACCACACAGCACCCAGTTGCCATCCCCACTTACCCCCTGCCTTCTGTAACTTCGACAATGTACACAAAATGTTGCTCTTGATATGTACACATTTACATTATTTGTTGCGAACATGGAACTGTCGTCGGCTGCTGCGGATTGAATCCGTTTATCTTTGAAAAAGTTACATAAATGTCTCAACTTTTAATCACTTTTTTATTTTTGGCAAAGAATTGAGTAGGATTTTACCATATTTTCTATATTCTAGCTGATTTATATAAGCCGTTAATTCAATATAAACTGAGTTATGACTGCGTTTTTTGGCAAATTTTGTTTGCTGATACAGCCTACTACAGCATACAAATAATATTTATCTGAACTATGAACTATGCCAGTTTTGATCAAAAATTGTTCCATAGTGCCTCAGAGGTTCCAACTTCGATTTGGGTTAGCTAACAAACAAATAATCACAACATTTTTACTATAATGCATTTTTGCATATGCGCTTCCGTTTCCGCTTCCGCTGGGCCATTTAACAAACTGATATTGAAGGGAAGGAAGGTCAGCCCTCAGTCAGTTTTGCCTTCGCCTTGGACTTTCGCCGTCTGCCGTCTGCCCTCTGCCCTCCGCTCTCCGCTTTCCGCCTCTCCTCATTCCCTTCTCCAGCTGACCAACACAGCTTGTAGCTTGTAGCTTCCACGAGTCGTCCCGAGCAACTATTAATATTCTGCCGTTTGTTTCATATTGTTTTTCTTTTGTTTTGTTTTTTGGTTTTTGGGAGCTAGAGGTGATGGGGGTTTTGTGAATGCCAATTTGGCGATGGGAGCTCGTTTACGGAGGGTCAAGGGGAGCTTAAGGGGATCGAGTTTTTTTTTTTGTTCTTGGGCCAGAGCAGAATTTATGAGGTCAATGAAATTGTTGCCTGTCGCGCAACTCTCACCACTTGCCTCAAAAGTAAAAGCAATTGGGCACAGCGACGACAGCGGCGACGTCGCATAATAAACCGCGCTACCCACACCCCCCCTCCACCCACCTCCGCCCCGTCACCCTCGTTCAAACTCGACAGGCCCTTCCACCCCCGATGCCTTGCCGCTCTGCACGTATTGCCAATGTCATTGGGGCCAATGTTGTAAAAGGTTTTTTTTTGTGTGTGCGCTTTTTTTTTTGGCGGATAGTTTCAGCGCACTAGAAAGTTATGTGCGGGGGGTGGTTAGCAAGGGGAAGCCGGTGCTGGGGTCGCCCACTCTAAGCTGCTTTGTGCTGATGATGACTGAGCAGTCGCAAGCCTTAGCAGAACCCCCGAATTGTTGCCCTGCTTACTGCCTGTCAGCTTGCTATCGATTTTCAATGAATGTCGCCAAAGTTGTGGCTTGCGGAGGAACTAGGAGCACACACTGGACCGTGGTGGCTGGCTGCGCTCGTCCAGCATATTTAAAAGCGGTTAGATGGCTAAGTGATTTGGGTGGTTTAAATCATCTGTCATCGCGTTAAGCAACTTCTGCGATAAGCTGGTGCCGCCGCATCGAAACTATATATGAAAACTATAGCGAAAAGTTTGAACGGATTTTCGGCCATTCATTATTTCATTATATTTAGCCGTATGAAATTGACTTTGATGTGGGTACATGATATGGGCTTGGCAGCTAAGCCACTCACAAGTGCATGGACTTAAATGTGGTATACCCATGAGCACACTCGCAGCACTCATCAGCAAATGCCAAATGTTTTTCCATTACCCGTTTCATATAAGTAGACAACTTGTTGCACTTATTCATCCATTCATTATGCATGCATAAGAATAATCATGAATGTGGTCATCACTACCCATAGTCCAAAGCTAAATTCTGGCTAAGAACGAATCATATTAATGCAACTACGGATTACCATATAGTTTAGCTTCCAATTGGTAGATTTTCCAAATGAATAATTCTATTTAGATGTGAACAGGTCGAATTTGATCTGTAATAATATTTGATCTGTTGTAGATGAAAATTAAAAGTCTCTTAAACTTAATGGAAAGTTCAGCTTATATACTCATGAGTGCACTCATGAGTATATGAGATGAGCTTGCCAAAGAACCTTAAAAACCCCATGGGCCCACTCATGAGTGTATTCATGCACATTTTTATATTTCAATAAACGCCCGTGCGGCGGCAGCTCTATGTAAATTTAGACTGTCACTTGGAGGCACGAAACACACACATGTACACACACACACACACACACACCCACACATAGATATATATATATATATAAACTAAATCTGCGTGTGGCAACTGTTGCAAAGCTAAGCAGTTTATCACTGAACTACATCAATATTGGCTTGTGCGAGTGTGTGTGTGTGTGTGTGTGTGTGTGTGTGTGTGTGTGTGTGTGTGTGTGTGTGTGTGTGTGTGTGTGTGTGTGTGTGTGTGTGTGTGTGTGTGTGAGTGTGTGATTATTCCCTATGTTAGGCTAAATGGCAGAGCCAGCTGCTGTTACGCACTACAGTTACGAAGCTTCACTAAATTGCCAACAAAACAATGCCAAACACCTCTATAAATATAATTCCAGTAACATACACACATATATATATATATATATATATATATTTATGAAGTCAAGGTTAGTTCTGCGATATTTTTTCTCTCGATTCATTATTGGAAATCAAAGCCGTTTAACCAAATGTCAATCAATGCACGGTAATTGGCAGGGGGCATGTCCACATATCTAATTTGTGATATTTTCAGATAGGCAAACAAGCCAACAACAACAACGATTCCTCAATGGATGGATTGTTATACGCGTGGATCGCATTAATATTAACATATGTACACTTATAAGCTTTTGACACACACGAAATGAATATTGAATACATAAATATTGACACACATATTCTATATATATATATATATATCTATATATGCACAATGTGCATGAGAATCTGAACCGTTGGCCATATTGCCCCAAAAAGTAGGCAATCAATTTCGATGCAGGCGAGCTCCCATAAATTGCCAGGGGGAAAAGCTTTTACTCATATAGAAGTAGTCCACCATCCATAAACTGCAAACTGTAATTTTGTGAGAAAAAAAAAACGTTTTGTTTCACTCGATTCCCAATGCCAAAATGGAGTATATTTGTTTCGTATTAAGTATTGAAATTGTTTGTCTAAGTAGTTGTCGCCTTAAAAGTGAGATCACCCAGAAATTCGAATTGTTATTTTCCATGCATTGGGATTCCTAAATTCTTAACTAGAATTCAATTATTCGTCTATTACAATCCCTCAGAAAACGAAGTTTGTTGCATAAATAATGTTCCACTTGGCAGATCAAATTCGACATATTTTTTGTACTTCTTTTTTTCAGCAGTTTTACAGAAATATTTCAAAATGTATCAGAATTTTAATCATAAGTCTTTTAAACAGAAACAGTGTATTCTGCAGTCGACAGCTGACGAGAGCAAAGATTTCACTAGTTTTTCCTGCTTTATTGCACTCAACTAAAATTATGATATATATATATATATATAAATTAATATATACATCTATATATGTGTGTGTTTGTGTGTTTGTGCTTTTATAGATTTTTTACTAACCGCAGCTTTCTGTGCAAAGCAAAAATGTCAACTTTGACAAAACAACGTCAGTTTTTGGCACAGTTTTCCCTTTAATATAGAAGCATGGAGGCATGGAGTCGATGAAGTCATGTTCTAAAGCTGCAATAAGCCAATACCGTCTACTTAGTCCAAGTCAATTCAAACGAACATTCACTTACAGTTCGACATTGTAATTAAATAAATACGGCCGCGTAACGTGCACAAAATGTCAGTCAATCAGAAAGTTTCGAGAAGCAAAATATGCAAATTTTAATTACATTAGCCGAAAGCCACTTAACAAAGTGAAATAATATTAAAAAACAAAAAAAAAAACCAAAAACAAATGGAAAATGTTCAGCACAAAAACAAACAAGAAAACCTCAAAATAGCCACGCCTTTTAAAATATTCATATACAGATCAAATTTGTTGGTACCTGGAGCAAAATTGACTCCAAATCAAATTTGATTGCTTCCAATTATTGCTGAGCTTTTGTATTAAGCGTTTTTATTAACTGTTTTCAAATACTAAAGTATTTATATATATGATTGAATAAATGGTTTTTAAAATCAATGGATTGTGCCACACACCATTTGTTTACTTTGTCCTACTGCAAATTCAATTGAAAAATGGTCGTCAACCAAGCAATTTCTTAGAATTGACAGAAGCTCACACTGGGCAACAGTAATGTGTACGTATATATATATATATATATACATATAAATTTATATATATATGTATATATATATATATTTATAAGGATACATACTTTGTGGTCGTTATAAATGTAATTGTCGTTGTTATTACTTCATTGGAGCCAGTTCAACGAACTGTAGACACGAAATGGCTGGCAATTTGTTGGCTACGGTTATTACACCAACAATTTGTTGCCATTATAGTATTTTTTCTTCCTCTTCTTTTTTGAAACTTATTCCCTGGTGATTGATAATATGTGTGCAAGTTATTGCCATTATACTCCGTTCTGAGAAAATTAGTTACAAATATACATCCTCAGATTGTGCATTTGGTATTAGCCGATTGATTGAAGCTTCACAATTTTTATGTACCATTTTCTACACTCAACTCAACTTATTATTCAGAATTATATTTTTACAAACTTGAGATTTCTTTTCTCAATTTTAAGGTACATTTTTGTACAATTTATAAGAAAATATTTCAAATTTGTTCAGAGTGTATTGTCATACGTGTATTGTTTGTGCACCAAACATATAGTATTTGTTTACAATAAACCCACATAAATATTTCATTTGAAAAAAATTCATACAGCTAAACTCTTTGAATTTCATTACTCATTTCTGAATTTTCGAAAGTATTTTATCTTTTCGACTTTTTAGAAAAAACAAATTTTGATAATAGAACACACTTCTCATAAATAAAGAAAAAAGAAGACAAATTTGTAGAATTAGGAAGCCATTCCACATTTAGGAGTTATTTAAAAAAAAAAAAAATAATGATTTTCTTGTTTTCAGGTCGATTTTCTAAAATGCAGATATTTTTTCCTGCATATAAAACACTTAAATTGACAAATGGATTGTTATAAACATATGTAGCTGTAATTTTCAAACAACAAATGAAAAAATTTTTGATTTTGTATAGATATATGTATGTAAAATATTTATGAATATGATTTTTAGGTGGCATCAGTTAATTTTACAGGGTATATCGTAGTCGAGCATTCTATCGGATAGCAATCAATTGTTGTTGTTATAGTTATTGTTGCCTGCGGCAATTATGGGCAGGCCAGAAAAGGAAGTGTGCCAATAGCCGTCTAATGTGCTTCCTAAACTCTTGTCTCTCTCTCTCTCTCTCACACGCTCACTGTCTCCCTCTGTCTCATCCCCAGTTGAAGGCTACGCCTGCAGGACGACGTGAAACTTACTGTCTACATATGTGTATGCATGTATATGCATGTGTGTGTGTGTGTGTGTGTAAGTGTGAGCCCTAGTTGTGCACGCTGAGAACCGGGATGGATGCGCGACGACAGAAGCGACTTGGCCCAGCGCCAATTGCATCGTTCGAAAAGTCATTTGAGGACAATACCACAGTGGCAACAACAGCAACAACAATAACAACAACAACAAACGCGACTGCAACCCAGCAACAACAGCCGCAGCACCAGCACCAGCAGCAGCAGCAGCAGCCCCGTCTAGTGGTAAGTCTTATATATATATATTTATATATATATGCCAAATTTGAACACACACATATATAACTGCATTTGTATGTACGCATATACATAATTTGAGTGTATGTAAATCAATATGTATATCAATTATTTATGATTGGGGATTGGGGAAATTAATGAACAACAACATGTAATCAATTTGAGCATCGAATGCTGTACGCAAGCAAAACGAGCCTTACAGCTGATTGTGGACAATTGTGCGGCGTTGAGGGGGTGCAGGGCTGCAGTAGGCGGATAGGCGCAGCAAGCCGGGTGAATGCTCTGAGCTCTGGGTGAATGCCAAAAACATGCGAATGACCACTTAGAAGGCAGGCGAGTAAAACGTTTTTGGCCAATAAACAAAGACGAAGCCTAAGCGATGCCCACAAATATTATAAAAATCATAGCAACAACAACAACAACAAAAATAGCAGCACAAGCAGCGGCGCAACGAAAACAGCAACAATAACAAGGAATCTCAAACTGTGTGCGGGCAGTGGGCGGGGCACAGTTGAGTAGGCACAATTTCAAAAATATTTTGACACGCGTCAAATCAAATGTAAAGTGGAAGTGCTCCAAATAATGTCATTTAACAATGGGCAAAGATTGACGTATATATATATATATATATATATATGTGTGTGTGTGTGTGTGTGTGTGTGTTTGTGTGTTTGTGTGTGTGTGTGAGAGGCGAAATACTGCCAAAATTTGAAAGTTCCAAAAACATCGAGAGATGAGAAGTAAGTAAGTGAGCACGAGAGACAGAGAGAGCGAGAGAGAGAGAGAGAGAGAGAGAGTGAGAGCAAAGCGAGCTTGACACAGTGCACATCAAATACTTAGAAACGCCATAATATGTGTTGTCAACGTTAAAATATTAATATATAAACAAATGCATGAGACAAGCTTTAAACTCTTTACTGCTTCTGTTTTGATAGTTGCATCACATCAGTTCTAGTTGCCTTTGTAAAATGCGGTCAAAATTATAAAATGCAAGAATATCAATTGTAAATAGGTCCAATTTGGAAAAGCACAGTTCGCCGTCGAATTATTAATGTGTGTAGCGCTGTGGCGAAAGCTTAGCCAGTTGAGCGTGCAGCGACATTTAGTGGAGCTTTTGTGTTAAGCGCCTGCTGTTAAGCTTTTAGCAGCAAAATCAGCAGCACAAACGGCAGCTTTCTTCGAATCCGGTCACCCTCTGCTGCGAAAGACAGCAGCAGACGCCAGCAGCCGCACATAGCAAACTTTTCGGCAGTCGACGCAGCCAGTACGACGCTGGCGCTGTGTGCGTGCAGTCTATCGGTAACGTAACGTAACGTAACGTAACAAATGAAACAAATGCCGATAGAGTGAGAGAGCGAGCGAGAGAGAGAGGCTGGCCGAGCGAGAGCGCGAGTTTGGAGTGTGTAGCGTGAAGCGTGAAGCGCGCTGAGCGGGCGACCTGCGAAAGAAGCAAACCAAAAGCCAAGGGAAGCGAACCCAACAAGCAAACGAACAAACGCACGCGGCTGCCAACGGCCAAAAGTGAACCAACAAAAATTTGTAGTTGACTTTGCGCTTCCCTTGCGCCTCCTCGCAGCGTAGCTTTTTTTTTTTGTTTTGTTGTTGTTGTTGTTGTTTGACTGCTTGTTTTTTTTTCGGTGAAACGCTAAGTAAAGAAAAATTAATGAAAAATTAATAAGGACAAGTTGGGGCAGCGAGCAGGCAGCAGCGATAAAAATACAAAAATATACAAACAAACCAAATACATTTACAGACTGGGCCAGAGAGCAATAGCATCAAGTTTTGGCACACGGTGAGTAGATGCCATGTGTATGTGTTGGTGTCTGCATGTGTATGTGAGTGTGTGTGTGTGTGTGAGTGTCAGTGTGTGTGTGTAACTCTGTGTGTGTGTGTGTTGGGGACACAACATTAACAATAAACAGAAACAGCAGCACGCTGCGAGTGCCTCTCAGCACACTATATATATATATATACATATATATATATACATGCAAAGCTGTATATTATATATTTATATAGATATTTAAATATTTATATATGTGTGAGGCTGTTGCCGCTGCTGCTTTCTTTATTACAGAATTTGCATAATAATTAATATCATAAGGCATTTGACAATGCGCAGCTTCCAAGCTTCCAACAGCAAAAAGTATGCATGAAAAATAAAAGAATTCGTTGCCCTTTCGACTGGCCCCATTTTGTGTGCCTCCTTGCCTCTTGGCTGCGTCTCTGCGTCTCTGCGTTTTGTTTTTTTTTTATATCGTTTTTATATTTTTTTTTATTTTGCTCCTTTTCTGTACACCACAAAATATTATAAAAATAAAGGCGAACCACAACAATTCGAAGAATTCCGTTACCAAGCCGGCTCTTGTTTATCCAAATTAATTACAATTTTTATGTATGCGCCACGGTGTGCTGCGGCATTTAATAAGAGAGCAAGCTAGACACTGGCAGACAGAGAAAGAGAGAGAGAGAGCGAGAGCGAGAGAGAGAGCGAGAGAGAGGGAGAGAGAGGAAGAACGCATGTGTGTGTGTGTGTGTGTGAATGAGAGCGAGCTGTAGCACGTGAAAAACATAGCATAGTTTTCAGCATCAGCTTTAAATGAATTCTGTTTGCATGTACATACTTATATATATATATATATATATACATATATAGTGAAAATATAGCATAGTTTTCAGCATCAGCTTTCAATTAAGTGTGTACATATATGTGCCAAGGCTTGCCCCTCCTACAATACTATATCACTTAAAATAAAGAAGCGTTCCACATTTGTTGCCATTCTTTTTTATTTTTCTTAAAATCATAATTATAATCGGGGGTGCTCCACTTTTGCGAAAGCGCAAACATTTCACACACATTTTCCTCCTCCATTTGTGGCATTAAGCTTGCTTTGCAACGCCTTTTAAGGTTCATGCAGAATGCATTGCAACACAAATAAAATGCATTTGATTTCACAACAATTAATAAATAATGAAATATAAATTAAAGTGCAAATTTCAATTAATTTGATGTAAAAATACAATCGAATAAGAAGCAGATTACATACCCTTATAGAACTTATAGTTATTCTGCTGGCAGCTAAATTTTAGTTCCGATTTTGAAGTACGTTTTAAGCACTTTTCTATATCTACTTGAAATAGAATTTCTTTTTTTTTTTGGTTCGGTTTATTTCATTTTATTAAACAAATGTTCGTCTTAAAATGAAAGATTTTTGTATTGCTTAAATTGAAGTACATTAAAATTAAACTTACCCTTTGCAATCTTTTCAATCTTTTAATCTTTCGCTTCATAACTAATAATTGTTACTGGTATAATTCGCCAAATTATCCAACAGAAAGTTGCACAACTGTTTTCATGCCAGTTTTGACTGGTTTATTCAATTTAATTTCCCCCCTTCTGCGTTCCAATATGTCTGCTCCTTTTTTATATAAAAATCATTTGTATTATTTTCTTGGGTTTTCTTATATTTGATTTTTTTATTAAGTTATAAATTCGAAGTTGGCCCTTTAATTGTCAAACTCCTGCTGTTTTGTCTGGTGTGCTTAAGAAAAAGCACGAGCTGCTATCTCGTGTCACGATTGTATATTTGACACGCGCTGAACTTAGTCTTACCACCACAGACAATGAACTCGGACTGTTCACATGAACATCCCTCTCAGACCTCAACTGCAGCTCCAAGTTCTGAAACGCCATGTGTCAATCAGCTTGTGTGTGTTTTGGTGTGTGTGTTGGTGTGTGTGTTGGTGTGTGTGTTGGTGTGTGTGTGTGCGCGTGAGAACTTCTCCTTGAATACATTTGATGCGCTTGCAGTGCATTTCAGAATTTTAGCATTTTAGGTGGGTGGAACGTGGAACGTGCCTCTGTCTGTTGCTCCACTAAACTATTACGTGAATTCAGACCGACAGCAGGAGAGGAGAGCGTGGTGGGGGTGGGGATGGGGTTGAGGTTATTCTGGTACGCTTGTCTTAAGTTTAAATTGGATAATTGCATTGGCATTGCGTTTAGCAGTTTGAGGGATGGGTGAGACGATACTTGAAGCTTGCTAATGGATAGCCTCCCAAACTTTTGGACTTGGCGACAAGGTCACGTTGGCAGTGCTCCTTGAATTATAAAAACTTACGTTCTGCATATAATTAGAGTGGTTATATAAGTTACATAAGGTAAGGCACGGTACGCAAATGAATTAAGCACACAGATTAGAGGCTCTTAAATTAAATGGCCAAATGGCTGGTTAGCTTGCACATCAAGTGCATTTCTATTAATTAAAGGGTTGCTAAGAGAGCAAAAAATTGAATTTAAGCCTGAAAGTTAAGCAAGACAAAGGGAAAGATAAAGAGAGATAGAGAGAGAGAGAGAGAGAGAGAGGGAGAGAGACAGAAAGAGACGCAGATGTCAGCAGTCAACTAAAACTTTTGTTTTAGCCCAGACTCGACTCGACTTGCAGATTGCAAGCTGTTTTTTTTACCACTGCACCATGGCTTCTGTGCTCGGTTTCGACATTGTTTTTATTTTTTACTCTGATACTGAAGATGGAAGAGTATATTGGCCCTCTGTCTTGAACTTGTAAAACTTGAAACTTGTAAAATATACTCCACAAATTGTTTACAGTGTTGTGCTACGTCCACAGATCAAATCGATAATTGCACATCGATAAATCCGCAAATATCTCTAGCAAATAACTCCGATAACTAAATTGAATAGCCACTTCCACTCCGATCCTGATGCTGTAAGCCGATAAAATCATATATCTGACACAATTAGGAAGCTAAAGTCACCAAAATTTCTCAAAAAGTGAGTCAAAAACTGCAGAATTTAGCTAAACTACGAAAAAGACTGGTCCACAAAATTTGGGGAACACGCCCAACCTGTTCTTTGCCACCTGTTATCAGCAGGCATTGCATTGATATCAATGTATTGTTATTTGTTAATCTTGTCTTAATTCGATTGTTTCTGATAGCGAACTCAAAGTTGGTCTTAGTTATGGTTTTAAGCTCTTTGCGCTTGATCTTAATTCGGAGTCAGTTTATTTAACATTTGATGACTGCTCGATTGGCATAGAAGAATCAGCCACAAGACACAGATCACGAAGTGTATCTCGCAGTCGGCGACACTCGTCACTCGCATGCTCTGTTCGATGGAAATTGTCGCAATCCACTCACAGTCCCAAAGATAATAAAGGAAATTTAATTAAAAGCCAGTGTCATTTGAGCGCCAGGTAGTCGTCCAGTCTGCATGCTAACTATGTCTCCACGATAAAAACAGTGAGCACATAATGTGGGCGAAGCAATGAAAAACTGGGGCCATATAAAGCGAAACTGTGCAACTGAGGAACTGAGGAACTGGGGAACTGGGGAACTGAGGAACTGGGGAACTGAGGAACTAGTGCAAGCGAATGATATTCATTAAAATCTCATGCTATGAATGCCATAAAGGAATTAACGTTCATTGTGATTGAGCTCAATGTTTTGGGGGACAGCAGCATACAGGGGGAGTGGCATAATACCGCTTCTCTCATTACAATACAGGCAAACACACACACAAACACACACACACACTTGTGTTGCACAAATGGTGCCAGGACATTTGATTTCAATTTGCGAAATGTAAGTGAAAAGCGCACATTTGCATGTGTGTGTGTGTGTGTGTGTGCGTGTGTGTGAGTGTGTGTATGTGTGTGTGTGTGTTTATTATGATTTAAGTGGATGGTTGTGAATCAAGTTGCCATTGATCCCATTGCAGATGATGGAACAAACGCTGCGCAAACAGACAACGACACCTCGCAATCCCAATCCCGAATACCAATACCAATCCCAATGCCAGCGAAGCGCCAAGCATATCGGGTGCAATGCCCAACAATTCCAATTCCAATTCCAATTCCAATACCGGAACTGGCACTGGCACTGCTAACAGGAACACGAGCAGCACCTCATCCTCATCCTCCACATCCACCGCCTCGTCAGCCACCTGCTCCGCGAATGCGTCCAGCATCGTTGCCAAGCAACGTCCGCCTCCGCTTAAAACGGCAACAACAACCGTAACAACGACACTGGTCAGCAGCAATGAGGGTGGCCAGCCATTGCCGAATGCATCAGTCACCGGTGGTGTTGCTGGCAGTGCTGGCGGTGGCAGCTATCGCGGTGCTGCCACATTAACGACACCATCAACGCCACGCATCGAGCTGAGCCGTGCATCCAGCTCATCGCACCACGAAGAGGACAGTCGCGAGAGCAGTCCGGAGAACGTTTTCGAGCAGGTAAGGCGACTTAGTTGCTCCTTCTAATCGATGTCCGGCTTAGTGGCTAGTAGCTTGGTTTTTAGAGCAGCGACACTGCCTTTCAAACACCCAGCCACAACAACAACAGCAACCACAGCAACAACAGCCACAACAACAACAACAACAACAGCAACAACCAGAACAATGACAAAAGCAACAAAAATATTACATTTAACTTTGGCCTGCCAATGCTTTTTATGCCCTTGCAGCCGATTACTAACCAAAGCCAAACTAGAATTGCATTTACCATGTGAATAATCAGCTCAGCTTTAGGAGTATTCCATCGATATTTGATATTTGAATTTGTAGTCTGATGGAGATTAAATTGAAAATCAAACTTTTAACAATTATTAGTCACTAAACTACCTAAAAAACCTTAAAACTTTAATCAAAAGTTAAATTTTTGTAGCTAGTTGCAATGAAACCTATCAAATATAGCTGTCTGATCCGAATCCAAATTGAGTACATAACAGATATCGTCATAAAAGTCATTTGATAAAGTTATTGTTATTAATCTATTTAATGTCAACTAAAGTCAATCGACACAAAATCTATAAAAATCAAAATATTACAAAAAAAATTAATTTAAAAAGAAATTAAAAATTAAATTGAAAAAAAATATCTAAGAAATATTTCAAAGATTTTCTGGTGTTCCTAGTAAACTGCAAGGGTATAAAGAAGAAGAAGAAGAACTAGTACAACCACAACAGCAAAATCTCGTACACCGCACGACGTTGACGTCACAATCGCCGTCGCAGTTGCAGTCGACGTCGCATTTAATGAATCATTTTGTGCTAATTATTTGTACTTTGCTCTTGTTTTTTTCATTTCTTTCTAACTCTCTTTTTCTGCGTAACTCTCTCCCTCTCTCTCTATCTCTCTCTCTCTCTGTCTCTCTCTGTCTGTCAATTTCCTGTATGTGTCGCTTCTACCAATGCACATGCACACCGAACTTTACAACACACGCACACACACATACACACGCACACCTCAATCACCACCGATCCCAATCCCGATACCAATCCCAATCCCGATACCAATCCAACCAATCCTCCCATGCAATGCACAAAAATTGGCTGTTGATTTGTTGATTTCATTTTTCATTTGTGTTTATCTTCCTGTGCTCTGTGCTCTGTGCCTTCACCAACACATCCATTGCTTCTCCGGCAAACCGCATGCTTCCCCCACCCCCCGCCTTAAACTTAACTTGCTAAAAATGTCTATGGAATTCTATGTGTGTGTGTGTGTGTGTGTGTGGTGGTGTGTATTGGGTGGTCAATGTGTTTAACTAATGCTATGAAGGTCGGCACTGGCACCCTACAGGAAACCATTGGTCTCGGTTTTCGCGAGGAGGGCGCCTTGGAGTTGCGCAGCTCAACAGAAGAGCTCTACTTTATGGATCCAGAGCAGAAGAAAGAGGAGCAGGAGCGCCAGCAACAGCAGCAACAGCAGCAGCAGCAACAACAACAACAACAGGTGAGTGTGGTTGGGGATGGACCGCAGTGCCAAGAAGGATGGCTCTCCGAAAGCATGGATTAAACCACTTCTCTGTTTAAAACCACTTCTCGTATAGCAAACTCAACTATTTAGTAATATAATATTTAGTATTTAATATAAGTTTTTAGGGATTGTTGACATTTCTATATTGATATTAAATACTGTTCTGATATTAGCTCAGGACGGGCCTTAGTTGATGCCAGTCACTCAGAAGGCAGAAGAGTTATTTAATTCGCTGTGTTTAAATTGCAATTTGAATACTGTAAAACTACATCGAATAAAATCACTGCACTAGTTGTTTGTGGGTTTCTGCCAATGGCCGTGATGCCATAATTAAATTGTTGCCCCATTCATTTACTTAAATTCCTATTGCATAAAACCCGACAAGTTGTGGTTGTGCCACAGACAACAGCAAGTATAATAAAAACAGTTTCTGCAGTTGCCAAGGACACAATCAGCTAAAAACAGAAGAGCGAAAAAGGGGGGCGAATTTGAAAATTGACAGAACGGAAATTAAAATACTTAACATGGCATTGAGGTGCCCAAAGAGAACTCAGCAGCAGCAGCAACCAGCAACCAGCAACCAGCAACAGCGGCAGCGGCAACAAAATGAATTAAAATCAAAAACAAAGTTAAATTAAAAATGATGTACAGTGCACTTAAAATTGCAGTTCCACTTCCACTGGCTGTGGCAGTTGCCACTGACAGCGTCAAGCGGATGTCGCAAAGTCAAAAAACGACACTCCCGCTGCTGCCGGCCGCCGAGTGGGTGGCAACCGACTGACGACTTTTGGTTTGTTTAGCGTTTACCTGCAAAAACAACTGGCGACTGCAACTGACGCAAGTGCTGTGCAAACAAGCAAGCATACTTTGCAGCTATCAGCTGACAAATGCAGCAAAGATATTTACAAATAGCAGCAGCAATAGCAGCAATAGCAGCAATGGCAGCAATAGCAGTAATAGCAGCAATATTATTACTCAAATGAGCATGCACGACTAACAAATGCCCTATTTAATTTAAAAGGGGTGCACTAATAAGGCACAAGTACAACTGAAAGGGGATCACATCTATTTAGCAAATTTAGAACAGAACGACGTTGTTTAAGTATCGAACAAAGATTGCTTATTGCCTCGACAGATACATATTTACTGCTGTAAATGCGTCTAGACTCATTATCCTATCAGTTCATAGAACTCTTTTTGCGGGAGTGTCTGTTCGCGTCTTTACATATCTTCTCGATAAGAATCCTCCTTGGTTATCTTACCATTGGAAGATTGAAAATGCCCCTTAACCATAAATGACTCAACTCAATCATGCATTGCTAAATTAATGCTCTGATTTGCAACTGATCAAGTAAGTTAACAGACCCTTAACGAGTTAGCTCAAGTTAGTTTATCTACTTGTGTTATTCAAGTATTTTTAATGAATCTTTTAAAAAATAGAATAAAATATAAAAAAAATACATAAAAATATATAAATATATATATATTTATGCTCAGCGCTGCAAAATGTATTCCAAAAAGAAAAAAAAACTTTCTTGTCTGCTGACTTCTGATACCCTATATACTATATATATTTTTCGCTTTGTTGTCCCGGAGTAAAATTAAGTTTCCAGCTGTCTTTTCCTTTTCAATTGACTCTCTGCAACAACAGGGTGAACAAAAGGGCTTGCAACTTGTTGCATACAGCTCCAGAAACAATTTCTATTTATTTCCGTGTTCCGCTTGAGAGCAGAAGGAAAAGCGAAGAGGGATAGAGATAGCGGGCAAGGGAAAAGGACAAAGCGTGATTGGAATAAACGGAGAACGGAACGGAAAGCGACCAATTGCCAGCGAGCCTATTAATTGAAATAGCAGCAAAGTGGCAACGCTGTCAATAGCAGAGCATCCGCATATTGTTGTTGCTCGTTGCTCGTTGCTTGTTGCTGTTTGGTGTTGGTTGTTGTTTTTTCGTGTGGAAATAATCAAAAAAATAAATGTTTTACCAACTGCGACAGCAGTCGTTGCAGGAAACTTATTAATTAAAGCTGCCAACAAAAGTTGTCCTGCGCCCATTGAGTCCTCTTTGTGCCATGGACAGACTATACTATCCAATACTATCCAAGTGCAATTTAAAAGTTTCATTTAACGCAGCAGCTCAACTTTCTCCAAGTATATAAAACTTGTGCTTAAATCTAATGTAACTAGGATAATTATTTAGTGGAACTTTTATCAATTGGAAGCCCAACAAGGCTTTAAGAAAATGTTTATTAAAGAATTGTTGATTAGATTATGTATCTTAACTTAAAACTCCTCCAAACCGAGTCGAAGTGTTGTAATATTTATCTATAATTGAAGTCATATTTCTTTTTCAATTTGCAACCAATATCTAAGTACCCAAATAAGTTAGTCGAATGTGTTAGTCTTAGTTCACTTTATTTATCTATAAGTTCAATATATCGTTTGTATACATTAGCATTTTATTTTATTAGTTCGAAACCTTTTGGGTGTAAATCATATAATTCGTTTGTCAATGACTAGATAAATTAATAAGTATCTTGTCAAATGTCGACTTTCAACTTGTCAAAAGGAATTTTCGATTTCATGTGGATTTTAGATGTCAGCATGGTAATTGTCATTGTCATCATTCTGATCAATAAACCTTGAAATTTGTAAATGGCAATTTGTTATGTATAGACGCCAATCGAGCGTCCTACGACGCTTTAATTTTAATTAAATATTGAATAACAAAAAAGGCAGCACTTGTAATTCTTCCAATTAAGGCCCATTACACTGCGTAACGAACATTCACCTTGATTTATTGGGGCCTATTATTTTGTGCACTCACTTTTTGCACACGCCGTGCAGCAGAGGTGCACGTAACCATGTGCACCATTTAAAAATCCATTGAACTCGATAAACCTGTAATCAAATGAATTATACCATATGTTTTATTCGACACTGAACCAACCAACCAACCAGCTCCGTGGAATAAATGGAAGTGATTGAATGCCTCGGAGCTGCAAGGTTCGGGTCTCGCTCTCGCTCTGGCTCTGGCTCTGGGTCTGGCTCTGACTGACTGCAATTGACATGCAGAGTGAAAGACAAAGAATGTGCTTCATATTGACGCGTGATGTAGTTTTTTGTGCCGCCAGCTTTTTCTGCTGTTTCCCATTCACTTTTTATACCCTTTGCCCATTCAAAATGCATGACGGGAATAAATTCTAGCTGCGCAAATGTATTCTCAAAGACCCCTCACAAGAATATCTGTGACTCTATATTTTTATTTTACTTTATATATTTTATTTCAAGTAGAAAGATTCTTTAGCCACAGGGTATCTGGTAGGCGGACACTTTTTCTTTTGGGGCACGGTCAAGGACTGTCCGCTTCAGCGAGGCCTCAAGTGACATTCGTCATTGTCGAACTATCTTCCGCTTAGTTAAGCATTGAATGATGTCCTCTCTCTCTCTCTCTCTCTCTCTCTCTCTCTCTCTCTATCTATCTCTCTCTCTCTCTATCTCTGTCAATATTGATGTTACCCATGTTGATATAAATCTGTTGTCTTTTACATTTGTGCTCGTCCACTCACTGCTACTTGATGCTGCAGGCGAAGCGGACGTCGCCACACATCTTCAAATTTGATGACCACCAGAGCTATCTGCAGCAGCATCAGCGCAAGGATTCGGCCAGCTCTGAGGTGGCCGCCCTGCTCTGCATTTCCGGCCGGACCAGTCGCATCTCGAGCGTTGGCAGCCAAGGATCGGCGGTGAGTCGCCTCTCGGCTGTGTCGTGTGTGTCGCGGTCACCTTCGCCGCATCGGATGCTGCTCGAGACATCGTTCTGCGGCCCCAAGCCTGTGGAGTGCACGGATGGGGCAATGAGTTGCGCCAGCAATGCCTCGACGGCGCCCAGTTCCGCTCAAAGCCTGGCCGAGGCAACGTTGGCCGTGGAGCAGCTGCTGTTGGCGCGGACCAAACACGATCCCACCCAAGCGGTGCTCGCCGAGGGCATACAAATGATGCAGTCACCCAGCGGCACAGCGGCCGCC
This sequence comes from Drosophila villosipedis, assembly GCA_035043025.1. Lineage (NCBI taxonomy): Eukaryota > Metazoa > Arthropoda > Insecta > Diptera > Drosophilidae > Drosophila > Drosophila villosipedis. The sequence goes on along the minus strand of JAWNNF010000024.1, from coordinate 13,714,618 downwards.
CAACGTCGATCCAAGCCCAGCACGCTAGCCAATGGTGATGGCAAGACACGCACCATTAGCAGCACCAGCACCAGCAGCACCAGCACCTCAATCAAACCCAGCTCGGGCGTTACGAGTGGGCAGCGGCGCAGCAACAAGAGTCCCGGCCAAATGGTTATTGGCAAGACGGCCAGCGGCACCGAATATATACGGATCAATCTGCGTCCGGATCACATGTACAGCGACAAGGGCATTGCGGCCAATGAGCGAGTTGTCGAGGCGCCCAATCAACTGACTCCCGTCTATTCAAAGTCGCAAACGCAATCGAAGCCAGCATCGCTCAGCTTGCAGGCGGGTGGATTGGATGAGCATCGTCTGACACCGACGGCAAGTCCGAAGCCGTCGCGTCATGGCCATGGACGGCATGGCAGTCGATCACCCTCGCCCGCTGCACCGGCGACGGCAGCGGCGGTCGCCTCTGTTTCCCGCAAGAGTTCGTTCAGTTCGCTGTTTCGCCTGGGCAAGGATTCGCCGGATTCGCCAAGGGAGACGAGTCGATCGCGCAGCAAGAGCAAAGAGCGACCCTCAACGGCAATGGCAACGCTGAGCGGTGGCGGCGGCGGCGGCGGCACAGCTGGAGGCGCCACCGGCTCACAGAATGTGACGCCCAGCAAACAGAAATCCGTTTTGGCCATTTTTAAGCCGGGCAAACGTGGCAGCAGCGCCGGCACCGATGGCACCAAAAGCTCCAAGAGCTCCTCGCCCATCGATGGTGGCGAGGGGCCACCACCGCCACCGCCCGTGCCCGGTTCCAGTTCCGGTGGTGGACGGAGTCGTACGCCGGCTGGCTCGCGACCCAATAGCCGGCTGAGGTACTACGATGAGCCCGTCGAGGGTTATATACATATACCCCTCCACACGCCGCCGGAGGAGCGCGAAGCACGCACTCTGCTTCAGGGTATACAGCAACTGTCGGCGCCATCGCCACCGCCCATCGAGCAGCGTCCGAGCAGCTCCAGCACTTGCCGTGCCCCACTGACTGCAACCCAGCCGGCGCCAATCACAGCCAGCCAGCTGGCGGCGGCAGCGGCCGCCCTGCGTCCGGTGGGTCAGCAGCGGGCGAAGGCGGCGCAGCCCAATCTGGATGCCATACAAACGATTGAGGAGCGCACCTGGAGCCTGGAGGTGCAGCGCAACAGCAGCACGCTGGCATCGCAAGAGACGCTCGAATCGGTTAGCTCCGTGGTAAGTGCACGTGCCGCCAATCTAGCCCAGGTGGTGACCAGCGAGCACGTGGCGATGGCGATGCCGGTGGCGATGCCACCGATGGCGGTGGCAGTGGCAGATGTGGAGCATGGTCGCGAAAATGGTCTGGCCGAAATGCAGCGACTGCCGTCGGTGGACAGCAATCAAAGCGCCTGTGAGCCGCGCCTGGTTCAAACGGTGGCCACCGTCAATGCGCCCGTCGAGGATCCTGTGGCCAAGGAGCGTCGCCGTCTGCTGTTCGCCACACGCCTCGGCTCCGGCAGTCAGGAGCAGATTTTCTCCACACAGTTCAGCATCTCGAAGACGGAGAGCCAGTCCAGCCAGCTGTCCGAGCAGGTGCAGCTGCCCGACTCCGGTTCCACTGCCTCCGATTGCACCACAGATGGACTGCAGCGTCAGAGCACGGTGATTAGGCGTCCAGATACAACAGCAGTATCAGCATCAGCTGCAGCTGCATCACCAACACCAGCACCGCCTGCCCCACCAGTGCCACCTGCACCACCAGCAGCAACACCAACACAAGCAGCAGCACAAGCAGCAGCACCCTCCAGCTCTGAGGAGGAGCAAGCAGCCATTTTTATTAGCACCGCTGTTGTGATGCGCTCAAAGCACAAGTCCTGCTCCAATTCCGAGGAAGAAGGTGCAACAGCCACGCGTGCAACACCACCAACTGCCCCAACCGCAGCAGCAGCAGCAGTAGCAGCAGCACAGGCCGCCGATGTGCGTCATTCGCGCTACCTCGAGAACTTCGATGTGCGCAAAAAGTATCACGAGAACGTGACCGTGACCGGGAGCGTGACTGGCAGCGTGACTGGAGGGAACGTGACTGGGAGCATGACTGGAGGGAACGTGACTGGGAGCGTGACCGAGAGACCGGCGACTGGCAGCGCGACAGGCAGTGTGCCGCGCAAGCCGAAGCGCCAGAGCGTGCTGGATGCGAAGCGTAAGTAGTTGTCATCAACTCCACTCCAATCCACAACCAATCGAGTGCCACATTTGCCACATCATTAAATTGCCTAAGATCAAAATTGAGTTTGCGAAAGGATCGATAGATCGAAATCTATATACACTTCCACAAAGAAAGTGAGTCGAAAAACAAAAACAAAAACAGAAAAGTACAAAAATTAAAAGTAAAAAGCAGGTTAGATCAAAACTTGAGACCAGTTTCTGCAGTGTCTGAAAGAACAGTGTTGAGTAACGTGATCAGGTAAACTTCAACTACATATTACGATTACAGCACTGATTGAGATGAATATATTATTGAAATGCCGTCTGGGATTAATGGAAATCTTTTCACGTCACTTTTCGCAGCAGCCGGCAGCGCATTGGCCGAGAGGGAAATGCAAGCGGAACAGCAACTGGAACTGGAACTGGAACAGGAACCGGATAAGTTCGAGGAGCTGGATGCATTGACGCCACCGCCGCACGGTGAGCGCTCGGAGCGCCACTCGACAGATGATCACGAGCCGATTGAGTCATCGGAGAGCGAACGGGACTCGGATATGGCGGGCAGCTCATCGATGGCGACAGCGGTGCCGATGGGTGTGCCGGAGGCAAAGCGTCATCATTTCCCTCGCAACGTATGCCTGATCGAGGAGCACGAGAGCACCGGCCTCGTCTCGCAGGAGTCCTTCGACGATGAGCTGCCCTACATACCGACAACGCTGCCCGAGGAGCGTGCACAGGGCGTGCCTCTGATCCCAATGAAGGAGCGCGCCAATATGGAGCTGAAGACATGTCCCGTCGATCGGCCACGCTCCACAACGCCGCTAAATCCCTCCCACCTGGAAGAGTACTGTACGGGCATTATGACGCCACAGGAGTCGCCGCATGCTGGCCACGATGTGGACCCGGCCGTCGCAACCGCTGGTCTTGTGCGCGGCGAGAAATTGCGCATCAGTTTGCCGCGCAAGGAGTCAGCGATCAAGGATAAGACGCAGGCCACCAAATCGCCGAGACGCATCTCGAATGCCAGCGGCAAATCCTGGTTCGAGTTCGCCGAGGAGGGACTGCGTGCCAACAATCTGGAGCGCAAGGACTCCAACAAACAGCTGCTGCCACCCGCTGCGACCACAGCAACCAGTGCAACCACAGCAACAACAGCGACCACCTCAGTTACGGCAAGTGCACCACTTGCAGTGGCCAGCGCACCACCCGCTGGCGGCCAGCCGCATAGCATGCCAGCCGGTTTGGAGGAGCCCAAAGCCAAATCTTCCACACAGCGCAAACTCTCCGGCCACTGGATCGACTTTGAAAACATTCCAGAGAAGCGGAAGCCTGCCAAGCGGATAACCACGCTGCCCAAGGAGACAATAAGCACCACAACCACAGCGGCAATTTCGAGTGCAGCCTCCTCGGGCTCTGGCTGTGGCAGTGCACATCGTACCTCGTCCGGTCACTCGCATGCCCATCACAGCCATCATCATCATCACCATCATCAGCAGCAGCAGCAGCAGCAACTGCAGCAGCAGCGCCAGGATGGCGGCTCCATGTCAGCAACATCTGGCGACAAGCTGCACTACAACTATGTGAAGCCCGAGGATTGCCAGTGCGAGTGCCACGAGGCGGAACGTGGTGAATCCTCAGCTGCCACCACGATCACCGTAGACAAGGATAAGGATACCAGCACTGGCACTGGCACCGGCACCGGCACTGAGACCGGCAGCGATTCGCTCGCTTCGGTTGAGCTGCTGCAGCAGGGCGAGGATATGCTGCCGCTGCTCGAACCCGAAACGCATGCGGACAACAGGTAACTGTCGAGCACTCAATTATCGATTATTACTGATCCTCTCGTTGCAATTCCTTGCAGGGTCTACGCAGATGAGCCACCATCACCTCCGGTGCGGCACAGCAACAAGAGCGCTGCACAAAGAGTAAGTTGCGTCGACACCCAAGCAGAGAGAGAAGAGAGAGAGAGAGAGAGAGAGAGAAAGAGAGAGAGAGAGAGAGAGAAAGAGAGAGATAGATTCATTCGTCTAGCACACCCAGCTGGGGTATCCCTTATAAGAATCATTTAGTTTTTACACCCTTGTAGCTAGTTGCAGTAGTTCCATTCCAGAGATAACACGTGGTCTAATTTCTAAAAATATCGCTTTCAATTGAGGCAGCTGTGTGTGAACAAAATATAGCCCAAAAAGTAAAGAAAGCTTCAAATGTTTCCAAATCGCACAGATCGTATTACTGTCTAAAGACAAAAAAAAAGAGTTGACACGCAACTCCTTCCTAAAACATCAATCGGATCAAGTAAATTTATATACAGTATCTCTCTCTCTCTCTCTCTCTCTCTGTCTACCGCTTTATCTCTCTCTCTTCAGCTGTTTCAATCATGGTCAATCATAACACTCAAATGATGTTTCTCTTTCTTTGCATGTCCACTCAGTCGGAGGAGTTTCCACGTCGCGACGCTTCCTCCAGTTCCAGAAATCGCAAGTTTCCCGATAGAAAGTAAAGTGTTTTTTTGTTGTTATTTTTGTTGTGATTTCTAGTTTTTTTTTGTTGTTGACCTACATAACTATTGCATCTTCAGGGTAGCTAAGAAACAAAAATTGTCTCTATAAGTCGAGCAAAAGGCTACGAAAAGTCCTTGGGTTTATATCCTTAATGTATGTACCTCAAGCAGTGCGGTTGTTAAAATATATGGAAAAAAAAAGAAAACAAAAAAAAAAAAATAAATAAATTTGACAAGCGCCTCATCGATATTCAGATGAAACGAGTATTTCCTTTCGATTCGATTTCGATTAGCTAAATATACTTATTATCGATAACATGAATTATATATTATATAACATGAATTAGGATAACTTTTTGATAGCAACAATTAACTCATACTTAGCATATACCTAGCGGACTATGTATGTATACACTATATAAGCCCCCCCTGCCCCTGCCCCATCAATCCACTCGCTCGCTCACCCCTCCCATTTAGCCAAGTGCAACTGCTTTTCGGAGGCTGATTCGCTGACAAATTCGATGTGATCTTGAAAATGTTATGATTTATAGTACCTACTATATGTATGTGAATTATGATAAACTGATAGCTGATAACTGATAACTGATAAAAGCAATCTGTTGCATCTGTGTATCTGTATCTGTATCTGTATCTGTATATGTATATGTATCTATAAACTGTAACTGTAACTGCAACTTGTCAGATCGTAACACATAAGTCGCTTAGTATATATATACAAATACATATGAATTGTGTAGTTCTTATCTACTACCTAAAGTAGCTCAGACAATTAACTTAATTCTGTTAAAGCTCAACAAACAAACAAACAAACAAACAAACAGTTGCATCATTAGTCAGCGGTGGGTGCGAAACAAACTCGATAAGCAAATACGTCAAGCAACAAATATCATATATATATATACATATGTATATATCTATATATATATGATAAATGGATATAACCTAATAACATGTCTGAAGACTGACAAACTGACAAACTGGTAACCTTTTTAGCATCTATCTGTGTACTTTATAACCGCCCACCAAATAAGAAGAAGATGAAGATATCGCCTGTTGCCTGTTGCATGTTGCCTGCTGCATGTTGCCTGCTGCATTTTGCTTGCTGTCTGCATTTGTGTGGCAAGCCTGGTCAGCATTGTTGTAGCCACCATTATTATATAATGTATGTAATGCTTCGGAATTCAGAATTCGGAATTATGTAATCGTAATCGTAAATAGCCAGCAAACTGCCAGCATTTTTAGTTTGCTTCGTTTTTTTTTTTTTTTTTTTTTTTTGTGGACACTCATCTAGCAAATTGAAACTAGTTTCCCACACACACACACACAACACACACACACAACACACACACACACACACAATCCAAGCGGCAGGTAGAAGAAACATGTTTAAGCGAACGAATATCGAGTACAGCCCAAATGTCATTAAAAACATATATATAAATTAAAGAAAATTAATAAAGAAAATTAATGAAAAATATAAAGATAAAGATAAAGATAAAGATGAAAAATCACACTTTAGCTAGGGTTTAAATACCAAACTGATTGATATTAGCGCAACGGACATTCATTTAATTGAAGAAAAATAATGAAAAAAAGGAATAATAATTCATAGGTAAATTATACAACAACTAAATACACATACACAAAAATCCAAACGAAAAAAAAATAAACAACAAACACAATAATTATATAATAAATGAAAACCTAAGAAAAGAAGAAGATTACTACATTAAAAATGTGCTAAAAATGATTATGAAACGCAATAAAAGTGAGTTTGAGTAGTTTTTAGGCACTACAAATTCCCATTTACAATATTTGTATAATTCTTATGACAACATGAAGAGAGACACAGAGAGACAGAGAAAGATAGAGAAAGAGAGAGAGAGAGAGAATGAGTGTTTGTTTCTATACTTTCTCTTTTAGTAGATCCTGAACTTAAAAGACCTAAAGACAAATAAGCACAAAACTTGCACTTCAACTAATAATAAAAATAATAATACTATTAAATAAATTCTTCAAATTATATAAGAAATTATGCAAAATGCTACAAATTTGTACAATAATTTCAACACTATATTATATTGTATTGTATTGTACAACTATAAAAAAAAAAAAAAACGAAGAAAAAAACAGAAACCATTTATATAGATTCCTTTCAATTTTCGACACTTCTTTTTCGGGATACCGTTATTAATGCTTCACACGTTTATATACATATGTATGTACTTATATAAAACTGATATTTATTTTTTTTGTGAGCTTTTTTATTGTAAAATCTAATCAGAAAACCTAAGAACACTGGTAAAAGAAATCCAAATACGAATACAAAGAGCAAAACTGTTGTTGAAAAAAATGCATTTAAGTAAAGAAAAAGTTAAAGTTTAATAAACAAAAACCAAAAAAAAAGATCTTCAATTGTTACAACAAAAAAAAATAAATAAATAAAATAAAACTTTAAACATTCATATACATATACATATATACAAAAAACAAAAACAAAACAAAAGAATTCAATGAACAAAGTACGATTGACGAGTTTATGCACTTTCATTATTTAACAACAATTCATATGACAAAACAAAAAAAACAACAAACAAAGAGAAAACCAAAAGAAACAAACATTGATTGAAAATTATTCATTAAAGTGAAAAAAGAAAAAATAAAAAAAAAATTTTAAAAAAAAATAAAATAAAAACAAAGCAAAGCATATTTAAACAAATGCGTATGTGGACTTTTTTCTTTATTATTAATTTGAACTGGGAACGGGAACTGAGCCAAGTCGAAGACTAAATCCATTTATATTTACATTTGCATTAGGATCCGGGGCAAGGTAGGCAAGGCGGCAGGTAAGGCACGTTCAGTACAACTTATAAGCTGATTGGCATTCGTATCTAGAGACCCGCATTAATTGCCAGCGATTACAATTAGAATATTTGTAAATGAATTTGGCAATCGCAATCACGTTGCCAATTTGTCATGATTACGAAGAAGTTGGTCGCGAATTAAGTGAACTAAGTCACAGTGGAGGCCTTGCTGGCAAAGCAGTGCAGTTATGCAACCAGCAATCAGCAATCAGCAGAAGTGAGCGCATGCAACACGTTGTCAAAACAACATCGTGACAACATCCCATTTGCAGCACAAGGAACACGGGCAACGGCATCGTGTAAACATTCAAGCAGCCACAACTGACCCGCACAACAGCGCAAGCGCGCTCTCTTCTCTCCTCCACGCGTTCGCTCGCTCTGGCGCTCTCTGGCATTAAAGTGCCACCTGGCGTTATGTGTGTGCACTATGCACTATGTGTTCAACGTAAATGCATTTGGTAATAAGCAAAACATTCACTTTTTTGACACACCAATGAGAGAGAGAGAGAGAGGGAGAGAGAGAGAGAGAGAGCTGCAGGTGTGCGACTCATTTTGAGCGTTTCCACTGTGCACGTATACAAAATGATCACGTGATTTATCGCGAATTTATGATATTAGTATTATGATAAGTGAAGTCAGTTCACTTGATAAACACATATTAAATGCCTCGCCAAGGCTAGCAGGAAATGTATAAATTTGCTAGATTTTTCTCATGTTGTGCATTTATACGAAATTATGTTATAGTTATTTTCTTACGGAAGCATTCATGAAACGATATTGATAATCAATATCGTATACTTCAAAATATAAACATCCCCAATTGCATGTAACCCCACCCTCCACAGACAAACCGTTGAAAACAGAAAAACCGAAAAAAAAAAGACGCGCATTCCCTCTCCCTCTCCCTCTCTCTCTCTTTCTCTACTCTCTCGCTCTCACACACAGATGCAGACACAAAAACTGATGGGCGCACACACAAATGTGCGCTGGTGACGTCACATGAGAGCGAAAGCCGCTCTCTCTCTTTTTTAATGCTTGACACGCTCTTTGGCAGCAGACGTCGTGAAATCTGCAACGTTCATTATAAATACAATTCATTTACAAAATAGCAGTGGCACTGCGGAGACGTACACCGCTCGCATCAAAAGTTGTTAACAAGCAATAAAAAAAAAATAAAGTGACCGAAATTCGAGTCGAACTGAGTTGCATTGTGAACTGCAGAAACAAAGATAAAGTGGTAAACGGAACAATTAGAAACTTCTGGAATAACGAGAAAGCGGGAGAGAAAGAGAAGTCAAAAGGAACTGTGTTGATTGGAAAACCGAATAGTTTTTTTTTGTATCGAATTTTTTTTTGATTGTGCTTGCCGTGTGCATTAAAAACAACAACAAGAGAAGAAGAAGAAGCAGAATAGCAACAAAATGGCTTTCATGATGCCAGTGATGAAGAACAACTACGATATCTACAAGGATACGCGTGGACGCTCGCGCAAAACATCCGAGTGCTCCAATGCGAGTAGCAGCAATAACGGAACCACAACGCTGGCCACCGCTTTGGGTACACCTGCTGGTGGTGCTGGTCAGTCGTCGTCGTCGCAGCAGCAGCGGCGTCGCAAGGTTTCCGAATGCAAATCGGAGAGTTTTGCAGTGTCGCCGTCGCATGGACAGTTGGGGGGCGGTCATAGGATGCAGATGCAGCGTTGCCACAGTTCACGAGGATTTACGCGGAACGCGTCACGCAGCTCGCATAACGGTTCCATGCTGCAAATGGTGTCACCAACGCGTTCCAGTCCGCCTAGCCGGACGCAGACCGCCTCTGCGCTGGAACGTCAGGCCGCTGCGCATGTTGCAGCGCAGTCGGCAGCGGCGCAACAGCAGCAGCAGCAGCGATCGGAGCAGAGCAGCAACGATTATACCAAATTTCATTTGCGTCTGGTTGACAAATTGCGCAAGTCCTTTCGCAAGGACAGCGGCAAGCGGTCATGAGAACACGTCACCCACCCAAGCAACAACAACAGCAGCAGCAGCAACAACAATAACAACAACAACATTAATGGCTGGCTGGAGTGCAGCGAAGCTGACAGCACACGCCTACAGCTGCAGCAACGCTCTGACGTCGGCGTCGTCCGCCGCTTAGGTCGCCGCTTCAAGCGCTGCTGCCAAGCTTTCGGCGCAGCCGCAATCGCAGCTGGCGCCGACGCTGCTGCATCGGCATCGGCATCTGAGCTGGACTTCAACGCTGGCAGCGGCGACAGTTCGGAACAGCTTACCGCCGTCAGTCCTTATGCCATGCGTCGCTGTCGGCGTCGCTGCAGTAGCAGTGGCAGTGGCGGCGGCGGCGGCGCCAGCAGCCGACTGAAGCTGCGACTGCGCCGCACAACGTCGTCGCCGGGCTAAGTGCGCAGCGCAGGCTAGCGCTGTGCAGCGTTGCATGGAATATAACCAAAATCGAATTGGAAAATTCAAGCGGAATTTCGAATATATGCGAAATGCTTGGAATGCGAATGCAAATGCGAATGCGAATGCAGCTGTAAAGGCAGACGGTGAAGAAGAAGAGCGTTGCCAGATGTTGTGTTGATGTTAAACTGGGTCGATGCAGCTAAAGCAAAAGAGAGACCAACGGCGGCTAAGCGAGGGCAGAAGCAGCGGACAGTGGAACAAGTGCTCATGCGGATATGGTGGGGAGTGGGGGAGCGTGTTGAATAAGTTGGCAGCTGTTTGCAATATATTTTTGGGTTTTATTTTTAATTTGTAATTTTAACAAGTTTTCCTTTTAATTTATACATGCATCAAATATAAAATATTAGTCAACCATTTCTCTTCTTTACACACAGACAGACATATATATATATATATTTACATTTTCATAGGTATGTATGTATGTGCTTAACGTTCGTGAAACAGTGAAAAAAGGCTTCCACACAAACACACACAGATAGTATATAGTATAGACTCAGACTCATGAGAAACCATAAAAGAAACAACCAACAAAGCTTAGTGTATTGAGCATAACGGTTTCGCCACAAACGGGAAACAAAAACAAAACAAACGAGACAAAATTGCAACTGCCAATTGCATTGTACAATAACAAGAACATAACACAATAAAACACAAAAAAAAAGAATAGCAAAAGACACTAAAAATAAACACAAGAATTTGCTAAAAACAGACGAAACGTTGCAAAAGAAACACAAAGTTTAAATTTAAGCGCAATTAAATGACAATATATGTATATGTATATTTATTTATATAACATTATTTATATATATATATATATGTATTTACTTACAATTGTGAGAGAAAACAAAACAAACCTGAGCTGATATAAAAAAAAAACAGACTTGACAAAATATATTATATAATGTTAAACATAATATTTGGTACGTTATAAATGCCATACAAGTGTACCTATACATACGTGTTATCACTATTAATATTTATATTTTTATTATTATCATTAGTATTATTATTTTTGTATTTTTTTTTTTGCCTTTAATATACAATGGATTTATGCAAGTGCTTTGATTTTCTTAGTAATTAATTTTTAATTTTTTTTTTAACATTAAACACAAAGAAAAAAGAACCAAATAAAGGAAATCGTTAAAAAAAAAAAACAAATGAATATATAAAATACAAATTTAGTTACTGCTTTGGGTATGGGGCAAGAGTAGAGCGAGAGAGAGAGAGAGGTCGAGACGAGAAAAGATTGACTGATTCTATGCCAAATGCGCAGAAAAATGCATTGGGCGCCAGCCGGTCACAACTACATATATACATAGTATATGTACACATGTATATGAACACTATATATATATATATATATATATATGCTTAAACCACCTTTTTGGGTGTGTTCTACTTGGACGCGCATTAGTCGCTTTTTAATGCGAAAGAAATTGCATGCGGAAGAGGAAGGGCTGCCAGGAAATCAATAGGAATGATGATGATGACAATAAAAATACAAATACAAATAAGAGCGGTAATCTGTTATCTACACACACACACGCACACATGTGTGTGTGTGAACGTGTGTATATGCAATATCCTGTATGGCTGAGCAATATTTGTATACCCTGTACTTAATGCGTGCAGAGTAAAACGGGTATGCTGATAAAGTATTTAATGACAAAACGGAAGCAACTGCGAATTAATTAAATGATATATTCACGATCAGGATCAACTAGACAAATTCAATCAAGATCGGATGAGAAACACGCGAGTTATAGTCGAAAATATATTCTCTTAAAGTGATCTCTTTACTATCAGCGTAAATATGTTTCTGTGTGTGTGTTTGTATTATGCAGTTATTCTTCATTATCTGCGATTGCCTGTACGTGTGTGTGTGTTCTATGCTCGATTTTTTGTCGAGAGCCGACGATTTAAATTCGGACTTGTTAATAAATAGATACGCTTCATTTTTGTAAGATATAAGAGCACTTCCACGCATGCTTACATTTGGGTCTGCAAAGCGTTTAAAGGGAAATTTGTGAATAAAATGAATGGAAAATACTTATCAGTTAACTTGGAAATAATGTTTCGTATTCCATATGTCCCTTTAAATATTGTTGTGGATGTTTGTTGCCTATACATATACCGCACTTTAGGGTATCTTTTTAAAGCATATACATAATATACATACATACAGATGTATAAACATATATATGTATATATTGATTGTCTTGGCATTGACATATGAAGCTGCGGAGCAGAAGTCGAATCTTGATAACAAACAATCATAAATACTTTTAAGCCTACATATTTTTATTATATTTTTTAGTCGAGCAGCAGAGTTGCAGTTTGTTTGTGTCTTTTGTCCGGCTTGGGAGAAACAAAGGTAAATATTTAGAATTTTAAAATGTGGAATGATGTTAATGAATCGATTGATCATTATAATATACAATTCAACGCTTTGAAAATCCGTACCGAAGAGATGAAAATGTGAATCTCCCAACCTTTGCACATCGGGCATTTGAAATGAGTAGTTACATATATATAGTTATATATATTTTATAACATGTAAACTGTGTGGTAAATCAATTATTAGTTTTTTAAGCAAATATTAACATTAACCAAACGTAACAATTGTCATCAAATGAAATGAGTCGAAGCGTAATTCATACAAATTCCGAGAAATAAATTGATCTGAGTGTTGGACTTTGAGCAGGAATACGCTCACAATTTCCCATTAAGATACAGATGTACGAAAGAAACTCAACTAGTGGCGTAATTTTGTGATTGTTATTGTTATTGCTATTGATATTTTGCTGTTGTCATTCAATTAGTCATGTGAAGAAGCTAAAATTGAATTCTTTATTTTTGAATACTGCTGCAAGTGCAATGCAGATATGGAAATAAAACCCAATATATATATATATATATATATATGTACATATGTAATTTGATTTGAAGTGCTTAGAGTATCTATTGTGCAGGTGCTTATCAGTGGACTCTCACTGGAATGGGTCAGTTCGAGGGCTTGCCATATTTCCACTTCACATGTTAATAAACATCGCTGGCTATCGCTGAAATTAGTTGGATATATGCGATGTTATGGACTCATAAGTGTCAAGTCTTGATTTATAGCCGGGTTTTTTCTTTCTTATTGGTTCAATAAATTAAATTGAATGATTGATGGTAAGAGTGGAAAGAGTGGAAAGCACTACGCAGCGAAGTGACGCATTATAATTGTCAGATACTTTGTATCTCTCTCTCTCTTCTCTCTCTCTCCTCTCTCTCTCTCTCTCTCTCTCTCTCTCTCTCTCTCTCTCTTTCGATAAGCCACGATTTCTACCAATTTATAATATATATTATATGTTTATGTACGCATTTATAGGAACGATGTGAATGTACCTCATATATCATCATATATGTTCACGACAGACCAATTTAACAATCAGTGAGAATCTTAAGAGAACGCCAATTGATCGATGTGTGCATCAATATAAAAGTGCGACTGGTTGCTTTTCTTCATGCTTCATCAAATCGAAGTGCCAAATCGAATGCGTCTGACGCAGTCCAGCAAATCCATTCGATGCAATAACATCTTATATGTTGTGTCATGCATTGTACTGTGTAACTGTTACTATAACTGTAACTGTAACTGTAACTGTACTGTCTCGTTCACAACATGCCCAACCCCATCCCACTATTCTTCCAATGACGTTTTCATATTTGCGCTTCTTCTTGTGTCATTTCGCTTTTCCCTATCTCTCACCGTCTCCAGTTTTTTCTATCTTTCACTCACTCACTGTCTCTCTCTCTCTCTCTCTCTCTCTCTCTCTCTCTCTTCTCTTTCTGTCATTCTTTCTGACTGACGCATGTCAAGCCAAGTAACAATTGGGCTGGCCTTGATACGCGCTAAGAATTGTAGCTTTTGTTTTTTGTTATTGTTACATTTCAGTTGTTTCAATTCTATTTGCTAATTTACGACTCGGTCGAGGCCGTTTTCTGTTGCTCGCCACATTTTTGTGCTATTTGTATGTACATGCATGTATCCATGTACGTATGTGTGTGTATGTGTGTATGTGTATGCATGTATGCATGTATACCCTGCGCCCATGAATTGATTAAACTAAGGTATTCTCAAGCAGTACAAAAGTAACCTTCTAATGTAATTGAGTTCACTCGCTTCGGAATTGCATCTTCCACAAATTAGAATCTTTTATAAGGATTATCACATGTTTAGATATGAATTATAATATTGGGAGATAGTGCTCTATATCGATAAACGTCGATGACATATGTACATATTACATGTGCGAGCGGTGCTTTACTATATTGTTTTCATTGCAGGGTATTTGCCCAGTCGAGCTAGTTAAGCTTGAGAGATTCTTATATGATTTTTCGATGCTTAGGCGAGGCAGCAATAAATGGCAACAGGTTTTCATTGAAACAGACAACAGACAACAACAACAACACTAACAATTTAAACCACCTCACTCCTCCTACCGCCACCCAACCCCAGCCCACTTCCTCCCCCTTACACCGTTGAGCAATCAATGTTACCCCCATGAATGAGTTGCGCGTGTTCCATTCAATTCTCCAATTATGATTTGACAAACAATTTCTCGTTTTATCCCCAGCATGAATAGCAATGTGACGTTAAAGGAAATTTGCCTTTGATACAATTGACACAGAGGTTAAAGATACAGTCCCCCCCCGCACACACACACCCACAGCTATTTACCTAGAGGTAAGCGACATTAGCGTTTATGCAAATGAGGTTTCTGCAGCTAGGACGCCCCGCTCCAATATCGAGACTTCGCTTGGTTGAGTTGAGTTGCGTTGAGTTGAGTTGCGTTGAGTTGTTCGATTATCGTAAAGTTTAAATGCGCTTACCCCCTTCCCTCTCTCACGCTCTTTCTCTCTCTCTCTCGCATTGTCTCCCATTCGTAGTGCATGTGTATAATTAGTGGTGGCGAACGCTTTTAATAAATGTCATTTCATTTCTTGCTCATGTGCATGTGCATGCATGTGCATGCGTGAGAGTGTGTGTGTGTGTGCGTTAATCTAATTGCAGGCTGCAATTAAACGCAAATTGTTTATTATTTGTCTTTGTTGTCTGTTTTCGTATTGTTGCAGCAGCATGCAACACAAAGAAAATTGACTTGGAGCAGGCAGGCAAATTGCACTGTGTATATGTATTTAAGTGCATAGTACAGTTGGCCTGCATTGGACTGGTTTATTTTCGTCTCTTGCGTTTTGGCATCTTTATCGCATTGTTTGCAGATCCGCTGAAGATCAAGGTGAACCGGCAAAGGAGGATAAGCGAGCCTGTTGCCAAAACCAAATAAGAAAACAGTCACGAGTCTCTCCCTGCCCCTTTCACTCTCTCTCTCTCTCTCTCTCTCTCTCTCTCTCTCTCTCTCTGTAAGTGTTTTGCATACAAATGTTTTATTTTTAAGTTGCCACAAAATTTGCATTGACGTCACAGTTGTACGGCGCGTGGAGGGAGCAATGAGCGCAATGAGCAAAGTTGCAAAACGCTAAAGGATGTCGATGTCGATGTGGATGTGGATGTGGACGTGGCGAAGTTGTGTTGACAAGCGTGTAATGGAGCCTTAAGCGTGGGCTCGGATGCTACTCAAAGAATGAGCAAATTAACAAGCATCAACAACTAACTCAATAAGCGCACTCAAGTCTTAAGCCTGCCAAGACAGCAAGGATTTAAAGAGGATATGTTGGGAAACTGAAAACTTCTCATGTATTCACACACACATAACATGTCAATTTTGTAAAGATAATCACAATAAGTAGAATTAAGCATATTTTCAAGAAAAGTGCTCTTATTGCTCAAATGTAATAAAAAAAGAACGTTAAACAACAGCAGACATCTAAACTAAAGTTAATAGTCCACATTTGAATTGCTATTTTGTGTGTCTACGCCTATTGTTCGATTGTTCCTATACATCTATATGATCCCGAAACAGACAGAAGGAAAAGCTTTAAAAAGATATGTTAAAATAGATTACAGTCTGATCGATAAATAGGCACAAATCGTGATGTTAAGGCTTGAGTTGGTCCCATTGCATTCTCACATCTTCTTGCTATGGAAAATTCCCAAAAACTTGTCGTGCAGCCCAAAATAAGGGTAAGGGCTCATTGAGAGCTCCATGGAAGCGTGGACTAAATAGTTGAGGCCTACGAGAGGGTTGCTTCATGAAATGCTCATCGATTTAACAACGCCTGCTTATCCTGACCTAGTCCAAGAATCACCACATGCGCAACTCTCGCTCGTTCTCTCTCTCTCTCCGAGCTCTCCCTCTCTTGTTGCTCTCTCTCTCTCTGTTGCTCTCTCTCTCTGTCGTTAAGCAGGAGCTGGTACTGACGTAAACATGCGTAAACTCACGTCAGCCACAGCGACAACAATGTTGACAATGTTTGTCTGAACCATCAAAGATGACAAGTTGTCCTCGGCCTCTCTGTTGTTGGCCATGTTCATGCCCATGCCCATGTCCATGTCGACCTTCTCGTCCCATCCACCCCTTGACTCCGTCAAGAGCATTCAACTTTGGTTTCGCACGTTTTACGACTGTGCCGCTTATTGATTTTGTATATCAACGGATTTCCCTGTTATTCTTGACTTTCCTAAACATTTGTTTCAGCCATTCACCATGTCCCAAGCATTGTGTTAACAATTTATGTGTATTAATGATTTTGGCTAATCAATTTTGTGGCTATTGAGTGTGTGGCATTTACGCAAGTAAAATAAATAAGAGTCTATAAAACCAAAATCAAATAAAGTTGAGTAAACATTTTTGCTTCAAATCTGATTGGATTTGTATTTCTGATACTCTGTAAATATGCAAATCAATAATAGGGGCATACTCAGGTGCTCAAATGACACCAAAAGACACCAATAAATTGTGAATGAATTCATATTCCCCGACTTAAATATAATTAAAAGCTGAATGACGCACAAGAATCAAGTACGCAGTTAGTCGGTCCATATATGTACATATATGTACATATGTTTATCATAATTTTCATATGAAAACAAGTAACAATTCTAACTTCAAGCTAATTATAAATTACAAGTCAGTAGTGAGAATTTATTTACTTTATATCAACTAAAGTCAGTCGAAACACAAAACAAAAGAAGAAAATTTAAAAAAGTATAAATTTGATTTAATTAAAATAAAGATGAATAAATATTTTTAAGATTTAAAAGATTACTGAGGGTATTTAGAAGCAAAAAGGGTCTACAAATTGTTGCATGGCTTGGGGAAAACCCAGAAGAAAAAAAAAACAATAAAAAAAGATCAAAAATGCTTAATTTCGCATAGCCCTTTACTCATTTTTAATAGATTATCATATATGATACTCACATAAAACTAAACCGGAATCTGTTTTTGAAATATTATTGTAAAAATGTTCGCATTTAATACAAATCGTACCTAAAATCGCATGCAATCAATATTTGTACTCCCAAAATATTCGTTCTTAATTGAGATTAATTATTTGAATTTTTCTGCTGCTCTAACTTACATTAAGTGAAATGTTAAATTTGTTGCTTTTTTTCTACTCGGGCATCGAATAAAGAGAAGAGTATATTTGAAATGCTGCAAGCCCTGCTCACCGACTGAGAAGTCGGTGTTAGCTGAGGGGAGGGTGCGGAGTGTTTGAAGTCCAGTTGAGAGAGCGTCGCCAGAAAAGAAAACAAAACAAACAAGGTGTTGATGAAGAAGAACATCCGAATACGGAATGCAAGTAAAATTGTTGAACGGCAGCGTCGACGCTGCCACCGAAGCGAGCAATAAACAACTAAAAGTACTGTGAGCTCGACTACGATTTACCCTGAACTCTGCTGTTAACTATTTTCAGTGTTATTGGAAAATTTCCATTTAAAAGCATTGCACCAAAATGTAAGCAGGTCTGCAAGCGCGCTCTGTCGACAAGCACGAGAATATTCACACATACACACATACACATATACAAACATATATACGTACACGCAATCGTAACGGAGTAACGGGGCTCTGCAGCATACACACAAAAACATATTGACGCCATCTCTTTCTCACACATGCGCTCGCATATTTATGCATGCAGAAACTGCTTGCGGCTGTTGATGGAAATGAGATCAAGATGTTAATCTATTTTCGACTATAACTTGGGTGTTCTTAACCGGAATTTGGGCAGTTGATCAATAATATGCATATGTATATTCTGTATAAATTAAAAGATTCTGCCTTTAAAATTGTAGCATTTATTGCTATCGGAAATTTAAATGTATCGATAATCGAGAAACGAAGGCAGTTATCGATAAAAAATAAAGAAAACTTGAAGTACGCCTGGTATACGAGAACCTATATGCCAAATTTGAAGTCTCTAGCTCTTATATTCTCTGAGATCTGCGTGTTCATACTGACAGACGGACGGACGGACATGACTATATCGACTCGGCTGTTGACCCTGATCAAGAATATATATACTTTATGGGATCGGAGATGCTTCCTTCTGCATGTTACATACATTTGCATGAAACCATTATACCCTTTTTACCCATTTGTAATGGGTTCAGGGTATAAAAAGTGCTCTAAAGTGAAAGTTGAAAACTAAAACAAAATTCAAGAGAAGAAAAAAGAAATTAAAGCCAACAATCAACAGCTGAAATGGGAATGACGGGCAGCGGCCGTTGCGGCTTCTATAGTTATGTTCGCTCTGCCGACTGTGACGTCGACGTTGACTGCGACGGTGACGGTGACGGCGACTGCGACTGTGACGCCTGCATATGCACTAAGTTATGTTAATAACAGACGCTAGCTGCGAGGCCGACGACGACGGCGACGACGACGACGACGACGCCACTCAATATTATATTCAGGTTATTTTGACGCATTAGCGGCGGCTCAGGTGTAGTAGACCAGCCATTGGGAGCCACAGCCACAGCCACAGCCAGTGCCACAGCCAGAGTCAGAGTCAGTGTCATTGTCGGCCTCAGTTGGTTAAGACCGCGCGAGACGCTTGGACGCAACGGTAACAAGAGCAATCATACAGAAAGACATCAACATCAACATCAACATCGACATCGACATCCCTTCCCATTCCATTGCTCAAGCAGCTCAACAACAGCGACAACAAATAGCACAGATCGAGAGATAGCCAGCCGGCAACATTCAAGTCAAGTGCTCAACTTAACGAAAGCCATATTTAGTAACTCTCTCATTCTGCTTGTTGTTGTTGTTGTTTTCTGTTGCCGCACAAATGTGTGAAATTGGCGCGTGAGGAAGTGTGGCCCACAACACCAAAACCAAAAAACCAAAAAAGAAAAAAAAAAGAAAAAAAGAAAAGTTGGCTCATCGTCGTATCGTATTTGACAAGTAAGCGCACAGTTCGTCAGCCAAGACAAGTCAAGTCAAGTCAAGTGTTGAAACTGTTTGGAAAGTGTACTTTAAGTGAGATTTAAAGAATGCAATCGATAAGATTGCTTGCGAATGACCGATTAGTGTGAAAACCCTTTCAAATTTGAGTGTTCCATTTGACTGTTGAGTGTTCCACTAATTTCATCGACTTGTCAATTGTAATCAGAGCTCTTCAATAATCTTTTCGTTTAGTGACATATATCGACTATCGATAAATTAGTGATAACCAATCATCTTTAAGAGTAATCAGAGCGCTTTAATCATCTTATCGACTAGTAATATATCGATTATCGATAAATTATTGCTAACTTATAATCGCTGCTTCTATTTACAGGCACAACAAATTATTTGAAGTGATCCACACCCACAACCCCGCCCCCTTCCCTCCGCCCACCCATTCCAGCCACCGATTAACGTTCACACACAGATAAGAGACACAAATAGGCAGAGGCATAAGTGAAACTATGTCGGAGGCTGTTACGCCCCCAAGGACGACAACGCCCCCAGTTATCGAGGAGGAGAAGGCGCTGTGCTTTCGCGGGATCTGGGCGTGGCTGGTGCTGGTGGTGCTGATTGTGTTGTGCGTTGTGTGCATCATGTGGCTGCTGAGGAAGTGCATCCAGGGACCGGCGTATCGCAAGGCGAATCGCATCGATGGCAAAGTGGTCATCGTCACCGGCTGCAACACGGGCATTGGCAAGGAGACGGTCCTCGAGCTGGCACGGCGTGGCGCCAAGATCTATATGGCGTGCCGCGATCCGAGCCGGTGCGAGGCGACTCGCATCGAGATCATCGATCGCACACAGAATCAGCAGCTCTACAATCGCAGCTTGGATCTCGGCTCGTTGGAGTCGGTGCGCAACTTTGTGGCACGCTTCAAAACGGAGGAGGCACGGCTCGATCTGCTGATCAACAATGCGGGCATCATGGCCTGCCCCCGCTCCCTCACCGCCGACGGCTATGAGCAGCAGCTGGGCGTCAATCATCTGGGCCACTTTCTGCTCACCAATCTGCTGCTGGATCGCCTCAAGCAGGCGACGCCCAGTCGCATTGTCGTCGTCAGCTCGGCGGCATATCTCTTTGGACGCATCAATCGCTCGGATCTGATGAGTGAGCGCAACTACAGCAAATTCTTTGGCGCCTACGCCCAATCCAAGCTGGCCAACATACTGTTCACGCGCAAGCTATCCAATCTGCTCCACGGCACGGGCGTAACGGTCAACTGTTGTCATCCGGGCGTGGTGCGCACCGAGCTGAATCGCCACTTTGCCGGACCCAATTGGACAAAGAACATGCTGAAGGTCGGCTCGCTGTATTTCTTCAAAACGCCACGTGCCGGCGCACAGACATCACTACGCCTGGCCCTCGATCCCAAGCTGGAGTGCTCCTCGGGCGATTACTATTCCGATTGCATGCGTTTCCCACTGATGCCCTGGGCGAGGAACATGGACACCGCCGACTGGCTGTGGCGGGAGAGCGAGAAACTTGTCGGACTGCCGCCCATAGAGCCATCGCCACCCGGACAGAATGCCCAGAATGCTCCCAATGGGAATGGAACACCTGCTGCCGCCGATAAGCACGACGATGACGTGGAGACCGTTGTCGTCGACCGTCCGTCCAGTTGAAGGGCTCCAGTCGGAAACCAGTTTCTAACCAGTTCTCAACAGTCTGCAAATCAGAGATACAAATACATATCAGTATATATATGTATATATTATATATATATATACATATATCTGGACAGCAAAACACGTGTGAAGACAATAACTTGGTGGCATGCAACATGCATGGCTGAGTTTTTAGTTTATTTAATATGGAATTTTTTAATCGATTAGCGTTGCTCTTAGCAACGTTGCCAAACAATTTTATCTGATTCTATACCCTCTGATTGTATACCCTCTGATCCGTTGCAGTTCTAACGAACCAATTTGAAGTTTTCCCCCATCTTCAAATTATGTTTTTCTATGCAATTGTTCATTTTTTCCCTAATACATCTTCTATACTCAGCCCAGTGGTGGTGTCCTTGGCCCATTTAATATTATTTGCTAGCGCAGTTAAGTCCTAATTCTAATGAATATATTCAATATGCACATTCATCAAAGAAATGAGATTTCATTAAAACAAATATATAATGTCGCCATACTTACAAAGTAATATATAGTCTTTCCAACATGACATTAAAAAAATTCACAATTTATTGTCTTCACACCTATTTTACTTTCCAGGTGTGTAAATGTATATGTGATTAAGTTTTTTTTTTGTTTCGGATCAGCGCTCGGGTTCGAATTTAAATATTTAATTGAACTTTTTTTTGTGTAATTTTAAGTTGAGTACTCGAAATGGAGAAATGCAAAAATAAAATAGAACCAAACAAGCAAATAAAGCAAGCAAAACTCAACGAAAAAGTGGACGACAACAACAGCAAGAACAAAGCAAAAGCAAACACAAAATCAAAAGCAAATTCATTGAAATGGCCACAGTTGCAGCAGCTGCTGCTTCTTCTTCTTCTTCGTCATTCAGTCCGTTAGTCACTCTGTCCGCATTGCCTGTCGTTCGCGTTCGTTCACATGCCATTAGCGCAAGCAAAATCACAACAGAAATGAAACAAAAGAGAACAAATCATAAGCAACAGCATCGAGAGTGCAATTAAACCGACGCAGGCCACTGGGGGTCGTTTTGCGCCACAAGTTTTGGATTGGGATAATCGTATTACCTGTGGCATTATATATGCATGTACATATGTGGCAGCCATTAACTGCTGTTGCTGCTCTTGGCCACTTGTCGGCAATTAGACACGCCCAATTGGAGTCTTCACTAAGTTTGTGCTTGTTATCAGAGCGCAACAAATAACGCGCAAAATGGGAGTTGGCTGCAGATAATAAACACTCATTAAATTTCATTTATGTACATATCTTTAATAAACCAAATCCGAATTGAGCGAATTCCATAGTATGGAAATCACAAATTGTCTCTGTGTGAGGTATAAGAGTGTCCACATAAGGGTTAAACAATAAAGCAAGAATCAACTAGCTGCCAGCAATTAACCGAAAAATTGCATGGAAAATTCCATTCGCTTTGAGTAGCTGTGCATTGTGATCGCCCTTTTATTCAAAGCATACACACACAACACACACACATACAACTCACAGAGGCAAACAGAAAATACCCCACTGAAAGATGCCCTGGCCAAACAAACCCAGATACAATCATAAATTTCTTTTATGAAAAAATTTGAAGCTTATGCGAAATATTAGGAACGTTTATACATACATACATATACGTATATATATACATACATATTTACATATGTATGTACATAGTTAAAATTATTGGAATGTTGAGCATTGGCAGAGTTGCTTCACGAAATGCATATGCAAAGCTTAACAAAAGTCAGCTGTCTGGTAAAAGCCTAAAACATAATTACATACATACATGCAGACATATGTAGATACATACATACATTCATTACAAAATGTGATTTAAAAAAAGAAGCAATTCAAAAACTTTCCACCGAAAGAATAGTATTTTTTTCAATGCGAAAAATTACGCTTGAGCACGTACTGAGACCGAAGAGCCGCACAAAGAGAGAGAGCGGGATATGTATGTATGTACATGGATATGCATATGTGCGTATGTATGTATGTAAATAAACATGTGAAAACATTGATGTTAATTGGAATTATCGAATAAACTAAAAACTGCATTGCATTGACAACTTGATGATGGGTTGAGATTGCTGCAAAGCAGTGCAAGTACATACATACATACATATCTATCTATCTATATATATATATATATATATATATATATATGTTTATATCTGCAGTAATCTGTTTGCTTAGTGATATCATTGAATCGTGAATGCAGCTGATGATGCAATCGAGAATTGCAAGATAGGAAAGTCGGTCAGTAAACTGTGGGCATATCAAAAGGCAGCTAAATCAACAAGTGCTTATTGATAGACTATGCACATAAAGATATATGTACATACATATATGAAGAAGCTACAGTTATACTTTTGACAGAACTCTTAAAATTATTAATTAGTACAGACAAGATTCGATTATGAATTGGATAATCTTAGGAGCATTACGAACTAAGACCTGTTACAGGTTAGCTTGTAATTGAGGGTTTTAATATGGTATGCCATATAAGCGAGCATTTACAGGGTATGCATGTGGATATTGTGTGTGTCATTTTACTGCCCATTTGCATTGCAATGCCCAATGACAATTATAATTACAAACGTGACTGGGCATGGGCAGAGCTGGGTCTGAGTCCGAATCAGAGTCCGAGTTCAAATCACATTTAAAATCAGACTGCTATTATTGCCCGCTGCCCTCTGCCCCCTGGCAACGGCTTATGCCTGGCGCCCTGCAATTTTAATTGCAACTCTATAAAAATAAAAGCAACTTGAATTTATAATAATAAGCATGTCTGCCGTAGTTCAATTAACTTAATGCTAATGTTTCAGCTAGCCTAGTTATAAGCAGAGACATATATACACATATCCATACATACATATATATCTATATATATATATATATGTACATATATATATACATTTATGTATAAAGTGCGAATTCCAATTTCTAACTGTATATACATATATATTTGTATATACAGCTGCGGTCAAAAAAATAGAAGTGCATACAAAACGCTTAACAATTAAGTTTTTCCTTATTGTTAACAAATTATTTATTTAGTAGTTTAGTAGGTACTTAACATAAGTAAATATTACAAGCAGAAAATGCAACAAAAATTATTAACAAACAAGCAAATTTAACGTCTTTAAATGTATTATTTTATTTATATACATATATTTTTAGTAAATTATTATTTTGCTTTTCCATATATATATATAGTCCATTCGTCCATCTCCATGTTTTGAATGACATATGGGAGATCTTGAGAGCTCAGTGAGAATGTCCATTTTCCGCTTATCCACGTAGAGAAACTTACATGCATACATATGTGGCATACATATGTGGCAAGTAGAGAAGTGTACTTGGGAGTAAGGTGCAGAATGGGCTAACTCGCATTCAGCTGTGGAAAATGGCAAACCCAAATGCAAATGTTTCTCTAATGATGTGAAAGCAAAAACAGACGATGTGAAAAAAAAAACAGAAACATTTGAATGATCGCAAAAAGCAACAAAAAATGGCTATTAACAAAGCAATTTGAATTGATGGATTCGTTGACTTGCATAACTATAACTAATTTTTTTGTTGTTCATGCATTTTTGCATTTTTGAGTGCAAAACCAACAAGATAAGTAGAAATTTGAACATTTCCAATTTGGATTTTTGGAAAACATAGCAAGCTCAAGGATTGTCCATTTTGTGTTTCCAAAGTTGAAATCATTATTAATATAAAATTTGTTCGAACAACATCTAACATTTTTCGAGAGTTTTTGCTTTCAGTTTGCCATAAAGTTGTGAAATTAGTTGGAACAAATTAGTTGGAACCATATCAAGAATGTTTCGAAGGACCAGTGGCGTAAGTAGTTTGATTGCATTACATATAAATAAATAAATATATATAAATATAAATATATATTGTTAAATATTTGTTTGAGGAATTAATACATTTCACAAGTGCACACGAATTTGCTTAAATGCAGATAATACATTTTCCGCCTAAATTATTTTGGCAACAAGACAAAAATCGACCATTTAGACCATACATACATAGATATATATGTTTTTATAGTAGGCAAACAATTGGGTTTGGCATTTTGTTCTGTGGCGCCACGCAAATTGAATAAAACTGAATTGAATTCAGCCAGTGAGCCCCATCTAACGCGTAAATACGAATAGCGCCATCTTTGTGTCAAATCACTTTGATGTGTTTTGCAGTTAAATTATTTCAAATTTGCCGCCAACATTTTGGCAGCTGTTACGCAACTGTTACTTACGCTGAACGCACCGCGGCGCTCACTGCAGCGCTGCCACCTTTTCAAGTAACTGAACTTTAAATATACATGCATTGATTTAAATACACATTTAAGTATCCAATACAAATGTATTTTGTTATTTTTTTGGTTTGGAATTGTTTTCATGTACGTATTTAATGTCAATTCGATTTGACATATAGCATTTCAATGTGCAACGAAACGCCAAATTATTTACGTTTCACCATATGTGTGACGTAAGCACCGAGTACGTGACGTATGTGGTAAATTTGAACTGCAGCCAACTTAACGTTGAAGCGAATAATACTAAAGACTACGTAGCATTTTGCCCAGTGTGACCATCATTAGACGATGTTGCCACAATCGACGAAAATTATGATATTGAAGTGGAAGAATTAAACTTGGTGGCAAGAAAGTCGCGAAAGAGTGTTGACTATTGTAAGAAAAAAGAATAATTTGAACGCGCCAAAAGTAATTTACCATCTTTGCGCATTGCTTAAAAATAATTTTGCTGCGCCACCGCTGACAATTCCACCTGGAGTAAATAAAAGAAAACGTAACTAACACAAACTCACACACGCACGCACCAAAAAAAAAAAACAAAACTGTGCTGGAGGAGAACCGCTGACGCTACGCCACGCCGCGTAAAACGGCTCAAGAAGGCACCCAATTTGTTGTGCACCCAACAAACAGCAGCGAACTAACACATAAAAAATATATATATATATATATATATATATATATATGTATACATATATATATATATATATAAGGTAGTTGTATCAATAAGAGGAAAGCGACGCAGCAAAATGAATTCGAAGCGCGTCAAATACACAACGCTGTCAACACAAACAGATGCACCATCGACGGAGAAAATCGTTCCCGTTATCATCCATCACGACGATGAAGTGGAATCAACACAATATACGTATGCGTATGCGACCAATGAGGATGACGACACCGAGACGGCCGTTGTGACCCTTACCGATCGCGAACACGAGGCTCTGGCCAATGCCCAGGAGGTGATTATCGATGAGAATGGGCATGCTGTGACGCTGCAGCAGTTGGTCGAGAACAGCACCGTTGAGGAGGTCGAAACGATTGACCAAGGTGACGGCACACACACCATACTCCGCATTGTGCCCACCATGCCCGACGATGACGATGAGGGTGACGAGGACGATGAGGATGACGAGGACGATGATGGCGATGGCGATGGTGATGGCGATGGCGAGGCTATCGATGAATATGATGACGACATTGTGGGAGCCGAGCATGACGAGGCCGAATTGGAGGAGGAGGATGAAATGGGCTCGATTGTATTCGAGGGCACCATTGATAACAGTCCCGAATCTGATTCGCAGTTGCACAACAAAACCTTCTACTGTCCAAATTGTGGCAATTGCTACAGTGCCGCCGGATCGCTAAAGCTGCACATGCGCGCCTGTTTGCGTCAGCGCAACGAGGTCTCCGTGGAGGATCGCAAGTGCAAGGTGTGCACCAAGGTCTTTAATTCGGTGGCGTATCTCAAGGAGCATATGATGCGTCACACTGGCGAACAGCCGTATCGCTGCATCCGCTGCTATCGCAAATTTGTCGACGAGTCCAAATATGAAAAGCACATGGATTCGCACAAGCATCAGGATAAACTGGAGGCCGAGGCCGAGGCACTGGCCGCCCAGCATGGCGGCAAAAAGGTGGTCGTCAAGGAGTTCACCTGCTCATTCTGCACACAAAGCTTCACCGTCGTCTTCGACGTCGGTCAGGTGAAGCGTCGCTACGCCTGCGATGCCTGCCGCGACAAATACTCGAACGCGGAGGCGTTACGCCAGCACAAACAGCAGCTCGAGGAGAAGCGTGAGTTTAACTGCGAGCGATGCGGACGCAAATTCGTCTTCGAGGGATTCCTGCAACGCCATCTGCCCACATGCGATGGAAGCATTAAGCGCCGTCGTGACATGAAGTAGAGGTGGCAGCAACGTGATGGCAATTGGCGGAGGCGGCGCAAAAGATCTGACCACCACGAAGATGACGAGCACATCGACGAGGAGCAGATGCACCATGGCGTCGTGCCAGATCAAACCCACATGTCGCCGCCAATGCGTTACGTTGTTATTAAACAGGAGCAGCCCGAGGAGCTAGAGCTGGAGGAGCAGGACCAGCAGGAGGAGGAGCAGCAGCAGCCCTAGAGGCTGGCCAAAAAAAAAAAACAAATTAAAAAAAAAAAAGAAAAATACTTTTATTTTCATTCTTACAAACAAACAAACACACACACACAATCTATAGTTAATCCTAGCTTTTAGAGAGTCCAGTATGTATATATGTGATCCCATAGATCATAAAAAGAGATACTGACAGGAACATGATCAGCAGAAAAGGAGGTTTTTTTTTTATAATAATAGTTATAAGAATTTGTTATGAAAGTTTCGCGGAGTTTTTAGTTTATTCATCATCTTCAGGGCTTCTTTTCCATGAATTCGTTGTTCGAAGTCAACGTGAGGTGTTCTTACTTTTAATTTGATGTTTGCCTATTCACTTACATACCGATCTTAATTGATATTAGTTATCCAATAATACCGATTGTGTGTAATCAATCCCCTACGCAAAATGCATTCATTGACGTTGAATTCAATAAAAAAAAAAACAAAAAAACCAAAAACAAAATAAACTTAAACATGCGTTATATAATCACCATATTATCAATGATGTTGATTAAATTCTGTAACATCATTTTGGTTCCAAGAAAAGTGATCATCTCTGACAAGTCCGCACCTGTCTTAGTTTTTAATCCATTTGAAGTCCTTCCTCTTTTCGTTCAGCACACGTAGCTGTCATTAAATCGAACCCATTCTAAGTTGAAGTTTTGGTCAAAAACTATAATTATTTTGAACAGCAGAGAGTACATGCTATATACATAGCGTCCAAGAAATTCAACCAGTTATATATATATATATATATATATACATATATATATGTGTATAATTCTGACGAACACAAAACAACATTTGATGCTTTCTGGTCTTTTTTTTCTGTTATATTAACCAATGCGGGACGCAATTGGCGTGTTATTCAATTTAATGGGTGATAAGGCGCAGCTAGAAACAAAAAAAACGTTGCACAATGTGCATTAACTAAATAGTTGAAAGGGGGTTTGAGAGGCAGCAACAGCAGCTGATGCAGTGGCTCCTCCCCAGACTCCATCCTCTCCTTTCGTCGTTTACGACCAGAGTTTCAGATTGGCGCGCTTGGCGTATGATTTCCAGTCGGTGTGCGCGTAGAACTCCTTGAAAATGGGTGTCACTAATGTATCCTCGGGCAGAGTCTTGTAAATGGGCTCGCCGTACCAGGTGCCCACCTAAAATAATAATTCATATTACATTTTTGGGTTTGGTTTTTTGGAGTTGTGCAAATTTACCTCCCAGCCGGGCACGTTCTTCATTAGCTCCGCCTCCTCGTCGCGGTTGCGGCGCAGCTGGCGCAAGAATTCGCGATCGCGTTCCGCAATCAGTATTGGGAAGATGACATTCTGTGCGGAACGCATCTCGATTTCGTCGCGCCTCACCTTTTTGGCCGTCAAATAGTAGATGCCCAGGCCGACCGTGGTCACCGCCACATATGCGCCAATCATTGTGAAGCCTGCGTATATAGTTAAATATATATATATATATATGCATATATTCGTATATTGGAAATGCATTATTATTGACGCACCTGTGAAATAGCTCTTGGGCGGTACACGGGCAAATGGGATCTTCTTGTATCCACCGGGTGGTGGCAGGTCCTGTTTAGGGGGCACTTGCGACACAGCCGTCGCCATGTTGCCGGCTGCAATATACAGAATTTAATAGTGCTAAGGTGCACAGATCCATAGCGGCATTTATATTTCAGCTTACGCTTTGAAAATCTGGTGAAAAATAGGATATCTGACTGTCAAAATTTCACGACGCCTTTTGCATAACATACAGCACAATGTGACCGCAGGCAACAAAAACCCAAAATACCAAAATAATATAATTCGCGGAAAAATTAATTTAATATTTAGATGGATTTGTTGCTATTTGCAAATGGTTTAAAGTTAATATTTGTAATTTAATATCAAGTATATTGCGGCGTAAAGCATGACGGCTGCATGTAAATGTCATTATTTTTAATACTAAAATAGTATTTAAGCTGTAGGCTATGAATCATTTTATTTTCTGGCAGCCTTGACAACTACGTAAAATCAAAACTCTGCGAGAGAAATATTCTTCATATGTCTGCTGCGTGGTCAGAAAAAAAAACACTTTTTGTTTAATTTAGAATTGCGCTTTTGCATAAATTGTGCTTATGTTCAATAAATTAATACCATCAATGAATCAATACATCAAGAAGTCAACTATCCCAAATATTGCTCTTCTGAACTTAAAGAAACTGTCGCATGCGCAGCTAAATTCGCAGGTAAAAAATAAAGACATCATGGAGCAGGTGATCCATCAGGCAGCCATAATGCATATTCAAATATTGCGCGTACACTGCCTTTATCAGCTGTGTGTTGCGTGGGTGGTGCAGTATTTCGTTGGTATTTTCATCAGGTTCGATATTAGGAATATCATGCTTGCTCATCGAAATATACAAATATTGGCCTAAGCGTATTCTTTAAATAATCCGAATAATAATAATGGTTTCTCCGCTGATATTCTTCGATATCCGCAAATACATTTATTGCTATATCGCTATACTTTCTACTTGATATGTCCAAAAGAAATGTATCGATAAAGGCAACAGCCACAAAATAATCGATGGCAACTGAAAGCCAACTAAACCATTCGAATTCGAATAATATTTTAACATTCAGTTGCCGCGCAGCTGCCGTATAGGAAGGGAGAGTAGGAAACTTTTTTCGCTCGCCAAACAAAACGCCACAAGAAAAAGAACATTTCCAAAATTCTTCACTGGGGGAAAAGCAATTTTTTTCTGTGTGTGTGCGTGTTAGTGTCCAACAATTTTGAGACGGTGTTTTCGAGTTTTCTACGCAACAACAGCCCAACAGCCAAATTAGCATAAATCATGTCGCTCTATCGCATTTCTGCACGTAAACTTGTCGACGCACAGGTAAGTTATCCATCAATTAATCCCCCCTACTCCTCTCCCGCAACAATCAATCATCTATCAGATTTTATAATTACTGTTCAAATGCCAACCGCCACTCGATTCGGTTCGCACGCATTATTTTTGGTGTTGTTTTCAAAGCAAAAGGATTTTGGATACTACTAATCAAGCGTGGCTTGCCAACGCACACATACTCCACACACACCAGCTAGCTGATTGTATAGGCTTGTGTATGTGTGTGTGTGTGTGTGTGTACGTTTTTGTTGGCAAGGGCAACGTCAAGCCAAAAAAAAAAAGGCCCAGCCATGTGCTTGCGATTAAAAAAAGACTGCTAATCGAAAACAATTTATTGCTGTTCTCCGCTCCCGACCCGCAATATTAGCAGTTGTAAATAGTAATTTTTAGACATGCTTTAATCGGCTATGTGCTAATTTTCCGGGCACAGTGGGTGATTACATAATCGCACAGAATTTTCACCACTTGGCTAAAATAGCAAAGCGCGAATCTTCTTTATAAATAAAACTCTCACCAGACGCAGTCGCAGTCGCCGTCGCAGCGCGGGCAGCGCAGTTTGAGTTTAATGAACTTCTTCATCTTTAGCCCCCTTTACCACCAAATCGCAGCTGCATCTTTTGCGACTCTTATTTATTAAGTTATTTTTGTTGTTTAATTTCCATAAACGTGTTGCCTCTGATCGGCTTAAATTTGGCTAAAACCTTATTCTTGAACTGCTGTTACAGCAGCAGCAGCAACCAGCCACAACAACAACAACAACAATCTGACGCTCCCATCCAAAAAGAGCGGCTCTCCGCAGCAGCAGCAGCAACTGTGCAGGTAGCACAGCAGAGAATGATACTGTCAATCTCTCTCACGCTCTCTCTCTCTCTCGTATTCGCTCTATTTTACTCTCTTGAGTAAGAAAGTTATGCCACACGTGTTGTTGTTTGAGTTCTGCTCTGCTTTTCATATGAGATGGGCTGCGCTGCTGTGCTTCTGTTGCCAAAAGTGTTTCTACACAGCGCCAAAAAGATTGTCCGCCGAATGACCTTTAAGCAGAGAGCACATCCACCGCCCACTAAACGCAGTCTGCAAAAAAAAAACAAAAATGCCACGTACATATTTATGCATATACATTTGTATTTATACATATGTTTGTGTTGATTATGCAATGTCGAAAAATCAGCGGACACGTTGCGGAAAAACTTTCAATTGAAAAATCAATAGAGGCAGGCAGCACTCTCATCACACGGCTTACAGGACGAGCCTCCTTTTAAGCGCATTGTTCTTGCACATCGTTTTTGGGGTTGTTGTTCTTGTTGTTGCTGTTTTCGGAGTGTATGTGTCTGTGTGCGTGTGCGTGTGTGTAAATAAAATAGAGTGAGCGAGAAAGAGAGGGGGAGTGAGAGCGACAGAGGGCGATAATGAGCGAGTTAATGTGTGACGCAAACAATTTTTGGTGCGTAATATAAAAAGTTAAGTAATCTATTTTGCATTTTCGAAAATGATATGCTTGCGAACCGTTCGCTTATTCCGTCCGTTTGTTCGTTCATTGGTTCGATTTTTCTATGGCCACAAATTTTCTACTCGTCTTTTTTTCTTCTTTCTGCTGCTGTTATTGGCGTTGTGCCAAAAAACGTGCAGCAAAACACACACACACAGACGCAGGCAAACGTCCTTCATGCTGTTGTGGTTGTTGCTTGGCTATAAATACGAAAATAGGTAAATGATGAAAAGGGCTCGATATGTACAGTGTACTCGGTTCCGGGACCATTATTGTTCTGTGTGTAACACTTTCAGTTTGCAAAATGCACAACTAAAAATACATACATACATACAGAAATATTCGTGCAATACACATATACACACAAACACACACAGAAAAACAAGAAGAAGAAGTAGAACAACGACACGCAAGGCCTTTAAGCAGCGGCAACATTTGACGTGCGTCCGACTTAATAACAAACACGCGAAATTATTTAACGCCCCGACGCTAATACGTCACGATATCTGATCAATGCTTACGTAAAATGTTGCCGCTTTACGTAGCGCAGCAAACAGCGAGTCTGCCCTTTTGGCAAAAATTTCGCGCATGTCTGTATTTGTGTGTATGTGTTGTGTTTTGCTCTCTTAGCCGCTGGCAGGTGACAGCTGACAGCTGATCAGACACTTACATAATACAAATGTCACTTAATTAACTGTATTTAATTTGCATGCTCATCGAATAATCAAATATCGAAGAAGAAAATACAAATTTGACATTTATCCAACTGTATTCAAGCTCTGTATAAGGTATTGATCATATACATATATGATATGGAACACATATTCGGCTCAAAAAATATAGGGTTCGCTTGAATTGTGCTGTTATTAATAAGTTAATAAAGTGTTATTTATGGCAGCAGCGGTTGCGACATTCCAAGTCGTCTTATCACTGAAAACATGTGCTGCCAATCTCAAGTGGCATTGTTGAAGAGGGGCCCACCTGCAATTTGGGTTTCATATTTCTAATCTTCGTGTTCTTTTGCACCATGTGTTGAAAATTCCTCTGATATTTAAAGTTATATGCTTGCTGCTTGAGCAGATAACAATGGCTTGCCTGTATGGATGGCGTCATGGAAACTTTGCATGGTAATGAAATTGTCGTCAATGCTTAAGTGTGCTTAGTCTGTGATAAGCAGAATCGCTGTTAATAGCCGGCCGAGCCATGATCATGTGATGTAATCGGGTTGACAAACGACACTCATAGCGTGTTGCTCCTCTGCATATATACATATATGAATATATATATATATATATATACACACACACACACACACATATATATATATATATATATATATATACATACAATATATATATATATATATATATATATTATATTATATATATAGTATTTACATTGTGCAATCGGCAGACGCCCAACCAACATGGCATAGCTTAACTGATAAGCATGACAAATTTGTGTGGGGGCACATGATCGAGATCAAAATCGGAACACACGCATCCAACAAACGTTCGACGTGTGTTGCCGATAACAGCAGACACGACAAGACGACGAAAATAAAAAGAAAAAACGAAAGCTATCAAATATGAAGACAGTGGCCCACGCATTCTGTTAAGAGGTGTTCATTTAATTAGAGGACTATTTGTTTAACACAAAATACTAAACAGAGAAATACTGCATAATATTTACAGAGCGAAATAAGATCACCAATTATTTGCATAGCTTTCGTGGCATGCTAATGAAAGGATCACACATTGATTGAATACAATGATAACAGTTGCAAATAAAACCCGAGAACCCAGTGAAGTAGAAGAAGAAGAAGAGTAAAGGAAGCTAATTTGTTGTTGTGGCATTGAAAGCTTGACAAGAGCTTGGATATACCCGTTGCATGATTGATGACCCAAAGTAGCCAAAGTAAAGACCTTGCTTTGATTGATGGGCAATATGCTTGATCTTATATTGCTGTTGCATTCATTCAATTCCGCTAATGAACTCAAGTTAACAACAACAACAACAACGGTTGTTAACAGTGGCAAAACACATTGTGTTTACTTTACTTAACAATAAAGGCAAGAGTAAATAGCAACTGGCGGCATGAGGTTGTTGCAAACCAATACACCCCCTCCACCCAATCGTCTATTGTCAACATTACGATGCAAGCAAATGTTGAACTTAACGTAATATCTTGAAATGAAATGTGTATAAAATGGCGTGAGAATGAAACAGCTTGCTAAACAATTACATTAATTTTCTGGCTAATAAAATAGTAATACCCGGCAATAGCAATTTAGAATAACAACGACTCGCAACTGAGGAGCGAGGGCAACAAGCTATGTGCAGGGAGGTGTGCCAAATGATTCGTCTTGGGACGGCAATAAAAATTAAAAAATAGAAAAACAGAGAAAAAAAATGTGTAGAGCGGAAAACGAGTTCGCGATAAACGATAAAACTGTTCCACTAATTCTCTAAGATCGTAGAAAAGATGCCAAGTCACTGCTATCGTAAAGTACACAACAAAATTTATTTAGCTTTAACTTTAAGCATCATCGACTTCAAGTGCATCGCACAATTCTCCCGTTCACCTTGATGCCAAAACTTGCAATCAGTCGAGGTTCCGTTAATGCGGCGAGAGCTGCTGCATGCGAATTATGAAGGTTGCGTCACGTATTGTTTATGGATCTATAGTTTGTATCTAATTTATCTGTCATGCCACTCGTCTCGTAATTGCCGTTCATGTGAAAATACTCGGGAATTACAAAAGACAAACACAAAAAAACTAACAAAAACAAAAACTAGAAACTTCTAGTCAAGAGAGCTACTCGACTACGAGATACCCTGAACCCCGATGTATACAACGGTTATTCAACAGATATTCAACGAAATCCAAGTCATATCAAAGTATATTCCTTTCGTATAACAAAGTTATAGCTTGAAAAATGTTGAGTTTCGTTTTTTTTTTGCATCGATATTCTCGAAACTATCGGGGAAGAAGTTATCGATCAAATCAAATATACTTGATGAGAACTTATATATTCCATTCGAATCCTGATACTCTCTGAAACAGCGACATTCATACAGAAAGACAAACAGGCGGATATGGCTAGATCGACTTGACTAGAATATATATATATGTCGTTCTGCCATTTGTAATGTGTACTTAGGGCGTACAAGGTAAAAGTAAAAGTGCATGCTTACACGCAATACATTGTTTAAGCTCACACTGATCAATAGTGCGCTCCACGATGTGAACCGTGAAGCTAATGTCGTCCCAGACCTTAACACGCGAATGCGATTTCCTTGGCATTTCCATATATACATATATATATAAATACATATATATATAAATACATATATATATATATACATATTAAATATATGTTATATAGGCGATAAGTTGGAAGCGCGTGAGACCGTTGCGGGGACCTTGAATTTTCAATGGGCCAAGCGCTTATCAGCGGCGGGGCGCTGTTTGGAATGGGGCCATTCCTCTCTCTTATCTCTCTCTCACTCCCTCTGCCTCTTTCTGTGCAAGAAGGCAGACGACACACGCCCGTGAAACTAATCTGATTATGTTCATGACTTTCACATGTATTATGCAAACAAATGTATTTTGCGCAAAAAAAGATATATTTATGTATATATACACACTATATATTTATGTATATATATATATATATATATATATACAAATAATCAAGTATCTATAGGAAAGAATAAGTATCTTGGCCAGTGATAAGATAATGATGGGCCCCATTTACAATGCAAACAAAAATGAAAAAAAATTACGCAAAAAAATGCGCTTTGTGTGCGTAAAATTGAGTGCGAGACTTAAACGTGCGTGGTGCGTGTGCAAACTGTGCGTAGAGAGATGAGAGTCTTTGTGTGACGCATGTCTCCGCATTATTCGCACTGTTACGCAAGCTTAAGCTAAACAGTTGATGTCATCTCTAATCTCTCACTCTCTTTCACCCACTCTGTCTCTCTATTTGCTCGTATTCGTTTTGTTCCTTTTTGTTAGCGCATGATTAGCCGAGCAAAGAAAATACACACAAGCAAACTTTGACATCTTAATTACCATTGGCATTTACATGTGTGTGTGTATGTGTATGAGACTGTAACTGCGTTGAGATCGCTAACGTTGATGCTGACGTCTCCGCTGCGGTTGCGGTTTATGCACCTGACAAAACGACGTTTTGTTTTTTCCCCGTCTTATTTTTACAACAAAAATAGCTCCGATTGCATTTTGTTGATTTTTTCGACCACTCTGCATTTACCGTAATGATCGTGAATATTGTGATTTAATCGATGGGCGTTGCAGCATTTGCGATTGCGATATTTTCAATAGTTTCATATTAATCAACACTTTTTTGTAATGTGTAGAAAATGGAAGGCGTGAATTAATCATTTTATATAAATTATAATGTGTGTAATTGATAATGATTAGTAATTATTTAATCATTATTATATCAAGTTATGTTATAAATTATACGCTGTGCAATTTAAAATGATTTGCATTTGCTGATAGGAGGCCATCATCCATCCCACTCACAATATCGGTAAACGATGACGAGAGCAGCACATAGTATGCGTAAATTATATAATTTTATCAATGAAATCGGGCTTTTGGGACACCGGCCACTAAAAACCGGTTAGTGTTTTTATGTTTACACACACACACACAAATCAATATCGATATGCACATACGCAAAACAAACTAAACAATAAACTTAAGTCATGGAATTCAATTTGAAAACGAGTCCGTCGCTTGGCGGCGCCACAAGTTCACATGGTTAATTGAATTTGCTGACCCACTAGCCGCAAAAAAAAAAAAAAATGAAAAAAAAAACGAGACAAGAGAGAGACAGAGAGGAGAGGGACAGCCGTCAAAGTCAATTGCACTTTGCGCTTGAGCTTGGATTCCGTTTTCATTACCACATCGATTCATCTGAGTAGACGCCGCGCGTGGCAACAGCAACTGAACGTTATGTGGCTTTGGAATTTTCCCTGTCGCTTTAAGCTTCAGTCTCGATGGCCTGATCGTAAAAGTAACAAAAAAAAAAAAAACAAAAAAACTAGTTGTAACCGGATTTGCGTGACTGCTTCTTCTTCCTGCTTGCGGTCAAACTTGCGTTGATCTTTTGTGTACGGCGCGCTTTTGTCGACGCCGTAGTCGCGCTGCCGTCTTGTCAACGTTTTTTTTGCGCTTCTGTTTTTGCGTGTGTGCTTTCGCAGCGAATAAAAAATAAAAATAACAATAAAAAAGCTACTGCCACTGGGGCAATGTCTGATCAACGAGCGGTTGAGTCATGGAGATGTAGCACTGAGGCTGCTGCACTTGCTGCTCTGCTTCTCTCACATCTGCTCTTATCAAAAATGTTATACGTATACTCCACATATTGATGTGTATGTGTGGGGATTGGCGTTGCTTATCAATACAACTTGACTTGAACGTAATTCCACGCGTAGTCGCGCCTTGAAGTGCGGCTCAATGACAGCCAATTGGATTGGCACAACTCAGCTGATTGTTATCGATAAACGAAACGTTTACGCCTAACAGCAACAACAACATAAGCCTGGTAAGGAGGAAGCCAGCCAAAATGAGCATAATTTCAGCATAATCATTTCAGGGCTGCCAACTTTCTAGTTTTTCGGTTCAAATAATTCAATGAGGCATTGAAAAAATTCAAAAAGCAAAGATAATTAAATAGAAATTGGATTGCAAATGTTTCATCCTGCTCATTTTTGTTGTATTCCGTTACAGAAAGCACCTATTGTTGGCGCTTATGTGCGTCAAATTGCTTCTGATGGCGCCAGCCTGCGTGAAGTGCTTGCCGCCAAGATCCCCCAAGAGCAGGAGCGGGTTAAGGCATTCAGGAAACAGCATGGTTCAACAAAGATGGGCGAGACGACCATTGATATGATGTACGGTGGCATGCGCGGCATCAGGGCTCTGGTTACAGAGACCTCTGTGCTGGATCCCGATGAGGGTATTCGCTTCCGTGGCCTATCCATTCCCGAATGCCAGAAGGTGCTGCCTGCCGCACCGGGTGGATCCGAGCCACTGCCAGAAGGCCTTTTCTGGCTGCTGATGACCGGCGAGGTGCCGACCCAGAGTCAGGTGCAGCAGCTGTCCTGCGAATGGGCCGATCGTGCTGCCCTGCCCCAGCATGTGGTTACCATGCTGAACAACATGCCCACCACACTGCATCCGATGTCGCAGTTTGCTGCTGCCGTTACGGCCCTCAATCATGACAGCAAATTCGCCAAGGCGTACTCTGCGGGCGTGCACAAATCGAAGTACTGGGAAGCGACCTATGAGGATAGCATGGATTTAATTGCCAAACTGCCGGTGGTTGCTGCCACCATCTATTGCAATACGTATCGCGGCGGCAAGGGATCCCGTGCGATTGACTCCAATCTGGATTGGTCTGCCAATTTCGTGAAAATGCTCGGCTATGACACTGCGCCGTTCACCGAGCTGATGCGTCTCTATCTAACCATTCACAGTGATCACGAGGGTGGCAATGTGTCCGCTCACACAACGCATTTGGTTGGTTCCGCACTCAGTGATCCGTATCTATCGTTTGCCGCCGGCTTGAACGGTTTGGCTGGTCCACTGCACGGTCTGGCCAACCAGGAGGTGCTCCTCTGGCTGCGCAAGTTGCAGAAGGAGGCTGGCAACAATCCCTCTGAGGAGCAGCTTAAGGAATACATCTGGAAGACGCTCAAGTCCGGACAGGTGTGTTCATTTACCATAGTACCAATAGCTCCAAGACTATATCTAATCTGTCTGTTAATTGTTTTTTTTTAGGTTGTGCCCGGCTATGGTCACGCTGTGCTGCGCAAGACCGATCCTCGTTATACCTGCCAACGCGAGTTCGCCCTCAAGCATCTGCCCGATGATGATACCTTCCAGCTGGTATCGAATATCTACAAGGTGGTGCCACCAATTCTAACTGAACTTGGCAAGGTGAAGAACCCCTGGCCCAATGTGGATGCTCACTCCGGTGTTCTGCTGCAATACTATGGCATGAAGGAAATGAACTACTACACCGTATTGTTCGGCGTCTCCCGAGCCCTCGGCGTACTTGCCTCCCTTGTCTGGGACCGTGCTCTCGGCCTGCCCATCGAGCGTCCCAAGTCTTTCTCCACCGATGCGCTCATGAAGCTGGTGAAGAAGTAAGCACAGCAAATTCGTTAAATGCAGAAACGAAAAAAACAATGCTGCGTTATCCAATGCAGTAGTGTCCTGTGGCTGGGGGAAGGGGGAGTTCAGCAAATGTACAACAACAATAACAAAAACAACAACAATAATAATATTTATATTAACACCAACCAACAATTCGAAACGTGAAGCAAAAATATTAGCAGTTGGCAAGTAATGGACGAGAGAGAATCCACGCAGATGGAGATGATGGAGTATTGACGATAAATCATAAAAGTATGATGGAAATCACAACAACAAAGTGTTGATATTGGGATAGCGAGAGAGAGAGTGAGAGGGAGAGGGCGATAGAGAGAGAAGTGAGAAGAGAGGATAGTTAAGGAAGTTGAACAAATCTAGTAAAGGAAAATCAAGAATAATAACCAAATGCGAAATCTGCAACAGCAAAACAATAAGTTGGAAATAAGGCAACCTTTATATTTAGTAGTGTAGCTAAATTATAAATGAATCATATAAAAAAAAAAAACAAAAAAAAACAGAATGATGAGAGAAATGTTAAAATGCAAATGCAAATGCAAAAATAAAATTACTTAAACATATGTTTAAGCGCTATTTATACCATATTAAGATCAATCTATAATGGGAAACAACTGTTTGCACACATCCCATTTTTCACTTTACCAACTTTATGTTGAGCATTTTTTCCAACTTCAACAAACGCTTTGCTTTTCGTATGTCCTTCCTGAACTGCTTAATTAGTTTGTTACTTAATTAAACTTTAAGCCGATATTATGTTTGCGGTCTCTTATGCATTGACTAAACTTACCGGAGGAAAACCCGAACCACTCAAAGCCCCGCTTAATTTCTAAAAACTAACTTGATAAAACTTTACTTTTAATTTACCCTTTAACTATATATTTTTTTCTTTTACGTTTATTTTAAAAAATGGAAACATATTGTTATTTTATGTAATTTATTGCAAACCAGTAAATATAAAAACAAAAATTAAAATACAGACAAACAAGTGGAATGAAAAACCCTCAAAAAAACCTAATAAAAAACAAAATATAAAAATAAACGCATTCAGAGCTTTTTATTCATTCAAATTTTGGCGGCAGATAACAGCGGATCAGTGTGCTCTGCTATTAAGCATTAATGGTCACACCGCAACAACGGCAACTTATCGACCGACCGACACAAATGTTGAGCCGATAGTGGTTCATCGATAAAATATCGTTATATATATTGCAGCACTTTTAGCCGATTTGCGCACCGTGTTACATCATTTATAGACAAATTATAGGCAAATTGAACGGTATTTGTGCAGTGCAAAGCGAGAAGACAAACAATTAGTTTTAGTTAGTAGAAATGTGCATGCAGTTGGAAAATTGGAGCGCGATTTCATAACGAACTAAGCCCAAGCCCGAGGACAACACCAACGTGGACTTGCGGGCTGCGTGTTTTGGGTCGCGTTCGCCGGAATATAAACATACGATGAGCGAATCAAACACCAATCAGGTTAGTTGCTGGCCAGGTTTAACAGTTCAGTCCCAAATACGCAACACCAGCCAATCAGCAAAAA
The DNA here is from genome assembly GCA_035043025.1 of Drosophila villosipedis. Classification (NCBI taxonomy): domain Eukaryota; kingdom Metazoa; phylum Arthropoda; class Insecta; order Diptera; family Drosophilidae; genus Drosophila; species Drosophila villosipedis. Next base: position 13,673,925 of record JAWNNF010000024.1, on the reverse strand, counting down.
ATTATCTGTATATGTATATAAATACATATATTTTCTTTGATTACGATTACAAAAACACACACAGACATAAATAAACTGCGCCGTTGCAGCATCTTTGATTGTGTGCGGCGTGTTTGTTTGCGTGTGTGTGTGTTTGTGAGAACAAATATTTAATTTTCACATTTGACTTATTTAATTCATTTTTTTGTTATGTTATTTTTGTTTAGTTTCGCCTTTGATGTCATATTTTGTTACATTTGCCTTTGTCTTTTCAGTTTTGTGCCATTGATTTTTGAGTATTTTAGCCCAAAAAATACAAGGAATAAAAAACAAACAAAAAAAAACAAAAAAAGTTAAAACCAGCAGCAGCAATTAGAGCAAGCAAATCTGATCCCGATACCGATACCTATATCTATATCCATCCCATCCCCGAAACACCAAACAAAACCAAAATCAACGTGCACTTTTCGTTATAATTTGATTGTTTAGTTCTTGGTGTGGGTTTTGTTGATTTGGACCGGGACAGGGATAAGAGATAAGGGCTAAGGGATAAGGGGCAAGGGTATCTGCATAGGCTGCATACCTTTTGTTTTGTATCAAAATTCTCTCTCGTTTAACAAATCGCAACGCAATTCACGCAAATTCACCAAACCAATGGCGGCCTATTTGAATCGCACCATCTCGCTGGTGACTGGCCAAACGGGCCCCTCTGGCAACGACCAAAACTCGACGGGCACCGACTCCGTGGACGATTCACGTCACAATCTATCGCTGCAACCGTCCGCCTCATCGACGTCGGCCAACTACAACGCCATCACTGATAATCGCATGTATCAATCGAATGATAAATCGCCGCTGCAGATATTCGTGCGCGCCAAGAAGAAGATCAACGATATCTATGGTGAAATCGAGGAGTATGTGCTCGAGACAACCACATTCATTAATGGTAAGCAATTCTTGATAGCTTCAACTGTAATTACGTAACTCATTTATCTACTGCCTTGCCTTGCCTTGCCTTGCCTTGCAGCTCTTCATGCGGACGCGGAAATTGTGGACAAGGCGGAGCGTGAGCTATTTGAGAGCTATGTGCATAAGGTGGCTGCGATACGTGAGGTACTGCAGCGGGATCACATGAAGGTCGCCTTCTTTGGGCGCACCTCCAATGGCAAGAGCTCCGTCATTAATGCCATGCTGCGCGAAAAGATTCTGCCCAGCGGCATTGGGCATACAACAAACTGTTTCTGCCAGGTGGAGGGCAGCGATGGCGGCGAGGCCTATCTCATGAAGGAGGGCTCCGATGAGAAGCTCAATGTGGTGGTATGTGCGGTAGCCAAAAATGTCAATTAATCGTCAAAACAGTTCAAATATGTATATATCTTAAGGTCCAAGCTATATCTCCAAAAGCATCTCCCATTTGAATTATAAGTTGGTCTTGTAGTCTAGGCAGACTCATTGATTTAGATAGATATATATATATACATATAATGCGGACTTAAGCGATATTTTGTTGTGATATTGATTTGATGATTTTTTCCAGAACATAAAACAACTGGCGAATGCACTGTGCCAGGAAAAGCTGAGCGAGAGCAGTCTGGTGCGCATCTTTTGGCCACGGGAACGCTGCAGCTTATTGCGCGATGATGTCGTCTTTGTGGATTCACCGGGCGTTGATGTGTCCGCCAACTTGGACGATTGGATTGACAATCATTGTCTGAATGCGGACGTATTTGTGCTAGTCCTGAATGCGGAGTCAACGATGACACGGGCGGAGAAGCAATTCTTTCACACCGTCTCCCAGAAGCTTTCCAAGCCCAATATCTTTATACTGAACAATCGATGGGATGCCTCGGCCAACGAGCCCGAGTTCCAAGAATCGGTAAGATCATTTTTGTTCGGTGTCTTTCTCTCTCTCTCTCTCTATCTTTGGATGGATATTGTTAGCGTATTTGTAAATGTTGTTGTATATTTCATTACTCTTGTTTACTATACTATCCAACCAAATTCGACATGTAATGTTAACAACGCCAGGAACTGGCTAAGGTAATGTCATCCCAGACCCAGGCCCCGACGAGCTCTTGCTAACTAAATGCGCTTTGTTGGCTGTGTTTTGTTTTGATTTGCCCGCCCATAGCCTGCCACAGCTTCGATTCAACATGAATATGTCTATCGTTCATTAATTAAACATAGAATCACAAATCTGGTTGTACAAATATAAAAAGCATACTTTCATCTCTCTCAATGCTAATCATTAATAACAATGATCAATGAATGATCAGTTTTGCCTGAGCCACGAGCAGAGATCGATTGAAACGATTTACAAGACATATTCATGTGATAAGCTGATATTTGTGCACTTTATAAATGGGATGCTTAATAATTAATTATTTATTGGCTGCTGCTGTTTGCCATCTGCAGGTTAAATCACAGCACACGGAGCGTTGCATCGACTTCCTCACCAAGGAGCTGAAGGTGAGCAATGAGAAGGAGGCCCAGGAGCGAGTGTTCTTTGTGTCCGCCCGTGAAACGCTGCAGGCACGCATCGAGGAGGCCAAGGGCAATCCGCCGCACCTGGGCGCCATTGCCGAGGGCTTTCAAATACGTTACTTCGAGTTCCAGGACTTTGAGCGCAAGTTTGAGGAGTGCATCTCGCAGAGCGCCGTCAAAACAAAATTCCAGCAGCACAGCTCGCGCGGCAAGAGCGTCTCTGGTGATATGCGCTCCATGCTGGACAACATCTACGAGCGCATCACAATCTTTCGCAACCTAAAGCAGGATCAGAAGAATATGCTAACTGAACGCATTCAGGGCACCGAAACGCAAATGATGCAAGTGACGCGCGAAATGAAAATGAAAATCCACAATTTGGTCGAAGAGGTCGAGGAGAAGGTCTCCAAAGCACTGAACGAGGAAATCTGGCGACTGGGCGTGCTCATCGATGAGTTCAATATGCCCTTCCATCCGGAGCGCCTGGTGCTCAACATTTACAAGAAGGAGCTGAACGCTCACGTCGAAAGCGGCCTCGGGAGCAATTTGCGCGCTCGCCTCTCCATGGCGCTGGCCATGAATGTGGAGGCAGCCCAAACGGAAATGACGGATCGCATGCACGCCCTGGTGCCCAATGAGCAGCTGAGCACGCACAGCGCCAAATTGGCGGTGCGCACGCAACCCTTCGAAATGCTATACTCATTGAACTGCCAGAATCTGTGCGCCGACTTCCAGGAGGATCTCGAGTTCAAGTTCAGTTGGGGCATCACGGCCATGATACAGCGATTCACGGGCAAAGTGCGCGAGCGGAGCAAAAAGCAAACACCCGCCTTGATCAATCGCCAAAGCAGTATTGGGGTAAGTCCAATCCATAGCTCAAAACGTAAAACGTAACTCATTCTGTGGTGTATTCATAAATCTTCTCTCCGTTCGCAGCACACTCTCGTTACGCCCGTGAGCACACCGGTGGAGACGACGCCCGTTTGCCTGCTGCCGACACCGGGCGTTGCTGGCATTACGCCCGAGCAGCTGTCGGTTATATCTAGATTTGCCTTATCCTCAATTGGATCGCAGGGCACCGTTGGCGGTCTCGTTGTCGCTGGCATCGTAAGTGTTGAGTAGTAAGGCGGCAAAAATTATATTTTACCAGCTGCCTGGCAGGTGCTATTGTATCGCTATGTCCTGAATACCAAACACTTACAGATGCTGAAGACGATCGGTTGGCGTGTGCTCGTTGGTATTGGTGCCCTCTATGGTTGCATCTATCTGTACGAGCGCCTCTCCTGGACCAATTCAACCAAGGAGCGCACATTTAAGAGTCAGTATGTGCGACATGCCACCAAAAAGCTCAAAATGATTGTGGATCTAACATCGGCGAACTGCAGCCACCAGGTGCAGCAGTAAGTATTTGAATTAGAAAGCCACTTTTCTTTGGTGTTCTAATTCTATTTATAAATTCATTACATATTCCACATGCCACATTTCACATTCCACATTCCAATAGGGAGCTGTCGAGCACATTTGCGCGCTTGTGCCGCACCGTGGATACCGCCACCACCGATATGAACGAAGAGCTGAAAACGCTCGAGGCGCAGCTGAATGTGCTCGAGGCCAATCAGAAGCAACTGAAGCTGTTGCGAAACAAGGCCAACTACATACAGAACGAGCTGGACATCTTTGAGCACAACTACATTGCGCCGCAGTAGATGCAACTGCATCAGCTACCCCATAGCGCCCCATTGGGCTCAACGCGTCTAGAATTAAGAGTTCAAGCTTTAAGCATCCAGCTCCCAATACGAAAATTATGACGACTACAACAAACATAACAACAACGACGAAAACTCCCCAGTCCAACAGATAAATTTCAATTTCAATCATTTTGTTTATTTCTTGATTTTTTTTCTTAAATTTTAAACGCATGTTACTTTTTAAAAAATTTTTTTTTGGCTTTCCATTTCATTTTTTTATATCAAATTTGCAGCTAGTTGTAAAAGGCTATTGTTGTTGTTGCTTTTAGAAAAACTATTACTATTAATTTATTTTGTTTAGCCAGTTTTATTTTATATAAATATATATTGTAATTGTTGTTGTTACACTCTGCATACACTGTGACATGGCCGGGAGCCATGAAAACTAAAACAAAAATTAATAATTATATTATACCTTATACATTATATGAAATAGTCATTGTTTATTATTGCATACAATTAAAGTCACTTCATTTTTCAATGGTATAGTATCTTTTTATGATTTCAACTCTGATATGCAATAAATTCAAATTATTAAAACTTCAAATTCTGTTTTTACTTTATTGTTCATCGGGTGCAAGTGACGCAAACGGCACTGACTTGCTGTTGTGCGAGCGAGAGCGAATGAGCTGAACACACAATTCCGATTCATAGCTGATAATTGATTTGATTTCACAACGTTCGAGGCATTATATCTAAGCGTGTTTATTCTTTATATTATAGAGCACAGACTTGAATTTCACATTCTTAACTTTACTTTACAAAATGAAATCTTCGGAGAAGGTCAAATGATGGGGGAATATACGAGGTCTTCACACAGAATATACATTGGTCATTGACACGGAAGATCTTATCTTGATATAATAGCTATTTGATCAGCAATTAGTTAGATCGCTGTATATGCCCCAAGTTCAAGAGCATATTTGGTATCTGGTATTTGGCTTCAAAATAAATCAACAGAGATTGGTTTAAGAATTGTCGTCAAATGGTGTTCCGAAAAGAAATCACGATATTCAATCGGTCGACTTTCTTATAGTGATGGGTATATAGTTACCGATAGATTACCATCAGGGTCAAGCTGTGTCAGTGTAGGTGTAGGCGATAATAATAATATGCGGTGAATCAAATCGTTTGCAATCTATATTTTACTAAGCATTTAAGATATTGTATATGAAGGGAATTTTCCAATCAATTCATTTGGAAAATACCCTTAAGTATTTTTAGATATCTAAATACGAGTACAGGCACATTATATGTAAGTATATACAATTGAAACGTTTCTCACGGAGTTGCACTTAATTGAGGATGATGAAAAATGAAATGCATTTACAAATTTGTCTTTTGCTTTTATGAGTTTCCTTTGATCGGGTTTCATTTGTCGCGCTTTGAGCCACACAATCGGCTTTAAATACAAGTAGCACAAAGGTAAACAAATATATATTATTGATCTACAAATAGATAAGAAATATATATAAAAATAACGACTGACTAACCGGGAACAAAAAATTAAAATTGAACAAATCTTTTGAGCATGACTACGTTTGACATGAATACGTTTTTTCTGTTTTGCTTTTTTTTTTCTCTCATTACGCGACAACTAATTTATTAACAAGTTTATTCGCGTGTGTGTCTATGTGCGTGCGTGTGTGTGTATATGTGTATAGATGGAGTTTTGGCTTATCTGTTGGCGGCTGCCGATTTCATCGGTAGTTAATTCAATTCAATTTGGTCGCTGGCAGTGCGAACGGGCGGAGCATCGTTTTGGTCGCTTGATTGTTTCCGTTTCTTGTTGTTGGCTTCTGCAATCTCGTTTGGAGTTTTACAAGAAGTAAGGCGTCGTATTCTGTTTGGGTATGACACGATCTGAATCGGGAACGGCTAGGAAGATTTTCGTTTCGAGCTGTTGTGCCGTTTCAAAGCTGAGTATAGCCGCCACATTGCCGCAGCGATAGCAATAATTCGGCGCTGACCAAACTGTAACCAGCTTGCCCTCGAACATATATTTGATGCCCTCGTTGACCAGCTGGTGTGCTCGACATATCAAATCCAGATTGTTGATGGTCATAAAGTCTTTGGTCACATTATGACCAAACAGCCAGCCAGCACCACGCGGACTCTGGCCCCTAGAAACGAACAAAAAATAAATAACGCGAAAAATAGTAAAAGAAAAAAAATCATTCCAAATATATCGACATTTACCAATACTCCATGTCCTCCGGGTCGGACCAGACCAGATCACAGAAGGCTCCCTTATAGGGTATCTCACCATTGCGCTCAATGGTCCGTATTTGATCTAGCGTTATAATCTCAGGACTCAGGCCGCCGTGCACGCACAGCACAGTCTCGTCAATGATCTAAAATAGTTTTGATTTTATATAGATATGCTAATTTGTTAAATATATACAGAGAAAGTGTTTTGTATGGATTTGACTTACCGCCGCGATAGTGAGCAGATCGAACACTTTGCAACAGTATTTCCAGCCATTCGCATTGCCATACTTGCTGAAACACTCGTCGAAGAAGCCGTAGACTTTTGTTATCTGCCGCGTCTCGTGGTTGCCCCGCAATAGCGTAATCCGGCTGGGATAGCGGGCCTTGAGCGTCAGCAGTCGGGTGAATGTCTCCACGCTGTAATAGCCCCGATCGACAAAGTCGCCCATGAATATGTAATTCGTGTCGGGCACTTGGCCGCCGGTTCGAAACAGTTGCTCCAGATCATAGAACTGTTTGGACGCAAGATAAACAAGCAAAGTATGTATGAAATATGTGTTGATATGATTAGGGAAAGCCAAATGCCGAAACAGAGAGAGATGGAGAGAGAGAGCGAGAGAGAGGAGAGTATTCACCTGGCCGTGGATGTCGCCACAGACTGTGACGGGCGTGCTCACTGGCTGTATGTTTGTCTCCTCCAACAGTATGTCGCAGACCATATCACAGAGTTTCTTCAGGTCATTTTCGGGCAAATACTTGCATTCCTTCACAATCTCAATCCATTTGTCCAGATCACCCATTATTATTATTGCTTCTGTGTTTTGCGCAACGCACCCGAAGCCACTCGATACAGTTAATTAGACAAAACGCAACAAAATCACCGAATAACCATGAAATACCAAAAAAAAAAACACGAAAATACCAATAAATACAAATGAAGAAAACAAACTATCGATATCACAAAAAACAGACCTTATTTTGAAATGTGTCAAAACAATGTGTTAAAAATACCAACGTATGTTAAAGTAAGGTAACATGGATTTAACTGTTAACAGATGGACTGTTAAAAGTTTGAAAAATCGCAGTTGCGGCAAATAGCAGGTAAAAATTACTACAAATGAAATGCCTTAAAAATGGGAATGAGAATATTGATAAAGATTTGTCAACAGATAACTAAAATATAATTTGTATTTTCACCACTCTCGCCCATTTTCTTAATTTTGATTTGAAAAATGAATTCGTTGAATGTTGTTTTTACACTTTTTTTATTTTGTTTTCATTTTATGTTGTTTGTTTTTATTAGTGCTTTTAGCATGAAATTAGTTGTAATTAGCTTCTGCTTTAAGCAAATCATAATTAGCAGGCAACCCGAGCTCCCTCGAAACAACTATTTGCTGCTGATGCCGCTCTTTGTTTTGCAGCATATAGAAATAATCACGCTTTTAAATTTGATTACTGCCGCGCGAGTTGCTTGTTGAATTTTAGCTATGTGGCTTGTAATAGGACAGAGACATGCTGGCATCTTGTTGTCTAGGGAATGGCTCTCGAACGGGATAACCGGGTCCTGAGTCCTGTGTCTTGAGTCCTGTGTCCTGAGTCCTGTGCAGCCTGGTGCGAGTCGACAGTTGTGAGTTGTGAGTGGCGAGTCGCGTGTTTTCAGCGGTTTGGCGTGGCAGGCAGCAAGCTCGGGTATTGTTTTGAAGAGTCTCATTAGAGACGCGCGCGAATTTTTGTTCGCTGGTTTTGGGACAATTCAAGTTATTCGTTTGGTTTCCTTGATGTTGATTTTTCCGGGGTGTTTGGTGCACTTTGTACTCCTTAGTCTGTAACTTGTGGCTGCCTGCCATGAAATTGGATTCAACTGGCGTGTTGGGTAACAAAGAGTTAACCTTATTTGCAGCTAACGAGTGCTGCGTAAAGCAGTAAAAAATTGCCAAATTTAGTCGGGAATCTTGCAGTTCAATTTCTAAAAGGGATACCATTTATTTGTATATATATTTTATTTACTTATTGATACTTAATTTACAATTGACAGTCGGGTGTTACCAACTGAGGAGTACCCTGATACGACAGCCTATTGCCCCGCCTACTCCAGCTCTTTTAATTCTGACAGATAAAGGCTTGGCTATCTTTTCTCTGGCAAGCAATTTGCATTCAAATCTTAGAGCAGTTTCCCAGCCCAGTCCACGCAAGTTATCGCCCTAGTTTGGTAACTCTAGCCCAAAGACTGTGGATATAGACAAAGGATATTCCATCTGGTATGTGGGCGAATTATTTATATTATGTGCACTCGGAGAAAAATCTCTGTGAATTTTCGAAAATCAGCATGCGACAAGGGATTACTCTCCGAAATTATATTTCTATGACAGTAGACAGTAAAACAGACTTTCCAAAAACCAACGTTTTTCTTAATGCCAAGGATTGGATTTTGATAAATGTATATAGAATGCTTACATTAGCTTATGTAAGCTTATATTATTAATAAACATTAGTAGTTAAAGATTTTAAATTTTGATATCGCTTTTAGTCGTTATCCATACATAGATGCAAATGTAGATGAGCATCGTGAGTAGACATAATTAAGGACGAGACAATTGATGAGAACAGCCAAGGACAATGTCAGCAAGAACTCTGACTTTCACAAAATATGTGTTAAGTGAACAAAGAACAAAAAAAAAATGGAAATGATCCATTGTCGCTGAGCCGTAGAAGCAACGCCGAAGCGGCGAACGGCGACAACTGAGTGGGATTATTGTGTTGTTGTTTCTGTTGCCGGTGAGTGTATTGTTTGTTATATTTGCCTTGATTCAATTAATTTAATTTACGCACATACTCAGAAAGATCTAATCAGAAAATTATCTTGCTTACACGCCAAAACCCATTTGAAACCGTTGAAAAGGACACCATTAAATTGTGCAAATGTTGTTCTTCTTGAATCAAGAAGACTTTATTTGCTACAATCAAAGTACTCACTTAGCGCAGCTAGATTCGAGCCGTATTGGGCAGCACTGTCAGCGACTCCTGTTACCTTTTAAGCTGCCAAACTGACAGTGGAGCTGCGCTTAACGGTACTCATGCTCATCCCCATTATTTTCGTGCTTTTCGTGCTATTCGACTTTCGACTTTAAGCTATGGCAGTTTAAGTTCAGCTATTTGCTGTGTTTGTACTGCTGGCTGTATACAATTTTGTTGGCCCATTGCGTGCTGCATCATTAGTACCGTTATTTTATGCTCTTCCGCTCGTACTGCTTTTCGCCACTTTCATGCGTCTCTTTTACTGTCTGCTTCGCTTCCTCTTCTTTGCCTCCTTCTTAGCCTGGCACAATGTTGACAATTAAGTTAAACTTGTTTTCCTACTTCGTTTTGTTTCAGCAATTCCCCTCCCTCTCCCTCTTTCTCACTCTCTCTCTCTCCCTCTCTCTCTCTCATTCGCACTCCTCCCTCTACCTTCCTTCCCTGCTCAACTTTGGCCACTGCGTGGTGACTTTTCTATGTCCTGACAATTTTCAGCTGCTCCCCCACACAGCCCAGAGCTATCTTGACCGCGCTTTGCTGATTATCAATGCTTTGGTCGTCTGCGGCTGACTCGGCTTTTGACTCTGATGCTGATGTGGTTGATAATTATGTGTCCATTTCCCCCACCCCCCAACAACTTCACTCACTTGCCACTGGGACATCTCTTAATATACCCTGTAAGTTTATACATATATGAGATATATAATAGGTTTGCTTTACGAATATTCATACATATATATTTATATATTTTTTTATATATATACATATTATTGATCAGGATGATGAGTTGAGTAAATTAAGCCACGTTCGTCTGCCTTAATACTAAAAATACTTTTTAGCTTTGAATGTGCATTTTAAATTTCCCATTCCCCAAAATCGTTATAGACAAGTAAACAGATCTAGTAATGGCTACTTATCCAAATATATATTTAAATATGTTAAAAAGTACAATGAGTGCAAATAGTAAGAAATTCTAGATCAGCATAGGGAATTTTGATGTCGAGAAGAGAGTTGTTTTATTTGGTGTTGTTTTTTTTTGCATTGTCTTCGCCGTCACCGTTGGCCGACTTCCTTTTTTTTATTGTTGACGTTTTGTTAACTTGTTTTTTCCTGTGCGCCACCAACCGTTAACTGCCAACGGCCATTCAGCTCCCAATGTCGCATAGTTCTGGCGGCGGCTGCTGCTCCTTGACTCTTTGCTGTTGCTTTTATTGTTGTCGAAAATTAAATAAAATTAATTACGGCATGTGTTTGTATACACGCACACGCACACTCACGCACACGCACGGCGACATTAACAGAGGGCCTACTTCCCAACCTGTTATTCTACACTACTGAAGCTTTCGTTTGACAGTTGCACGCCTTGCTTGATTCACGCGCGTGTGCGTAAGCGACGAGGACGATGGCAACAAACTACTACCGCTGCACAGAGTCTTTCAAAAGTTTATATAAACACATACATATTAGGACTTATATGTATGTACACATTTAAATTTGGATGCTGCTATGCAGCTTTGCTCAGTTAAGTCATTTCCAGCCTCTTCCAGCGTAAGCTACATAAAGTTTACATTTACATTGTGTATATTTTACACTGTTACTGATTTGTTAAAAGATTCCACTTCCTGTCAAAGCCAAAGCATTCTGTCATTGATTTGTTACAGGCTGCCCAAGTAGCCGTTCTCTTTGACGCATTACAGTGTTACAGCACCAATTGAGCACCAATTTAACAGGTTATGCTCGATCTTTTGAACTTAGGACGTGGGAAGAGCGTACGAACGGCATTTCCATCATCATTATTAACATTTGCCACGAGCGTGCTCGCTCTCCTGGTCCGGTTTGCCAGCAATTATAAATTGTGGGCAAGGAACAGCGAGGGTGTTGCTTGGGCGCCCAAAGGCATAATGTCGCCAGTCGACGGGTGTTGCTTAAAATTAGAAGACGGCTGCTGCTCCGAACAGTTGCCGCTCCGCTCTTTTCTTTCCGTTTTGTCTTCCTTTCTCTCTCTCTCTCTTCACCGGCACTACACTGCTCCAGCTTTCGTTTGCTGTCAGTTACATGCATATGGGCGAGTTTGATTGGTGTGTGTGTGTGTGGATGCCATTTGGCCACAACAACAACAAAATGAGCAACAAGAATGGACCACATTAGCACCAACAAACACGCTCCTCTCTTTGTGTATCGTTTCGTGCGTTTTCGTTTGGTTTGCTTTATTTATTTATTGTGCGCTTTTAACTTTGTGCACACAGCGACCAACTTCTCCCCCACCCATTCAAAGTCAAAATTGTTCTGTTTGCTGTTAATGTTGTTGTTCTTGTCGTTTTTGTCGCTTTCGTTGTCATTACAGCTACAACTATTAGTTGTTGTTGTTGTTGTTTCCATTGTTCTTGTGGCCTTTCGACTTTATAGTGCTCTGGCATTTGACTTTTTTCATTTCTTTGTGTTGCTGTTGCTTTGTGCGAGCGAACAAGTCAAAAAGTCGAATACGAATAGCATCCGAATTGCGTAGCAGTCTGACAGAGACGAAGAGTGCGAGCAAAATGAGGGGAAGGATTACGGGAAGGGGTGGGTGAAGGACTGACTGGCAAATTGTTCAACATAGTTTGTTACTGTGATAAAAACGAAAATAAAAGCAAAGCAGATAAAATTAAATAGTGGCCGAAGCATACAAGCGGACATTGCACATCGGACTGCGCGGCAGATATGGGAGAAAGAGACACACTTACGCCATGGGCGTGTATGATGGGGCGTGGGGCGTGGAAGCACGTACAAAAACTAATCGTTCAATTAAGTTGGCGAATGTTCAGCTAGGTAACCGTTGAGTGGAGGCGCGAGCGGAGAGGGCAGATGTGTTCTGTTTTGCTTAGCATAGGGTATAGCGTTTATTTAAGGCGGATCTCGCAGAGTTTCCTTAACATTTCCAAAACAAGCAGCTTGCACAAAAAGTTAATGAAATAGCAAAAACACACAGCACACACACACATACACACACACACACATATATATATATATATAGATATATATATATAAATAAAAGTTAACGACTAGACGCCTACCTGTACACTGAAAAAAGTGTGAAATCTCGAGTCGCATCAAAAAATGATAATAATTCGCAACAAATTTAATTATTTTCATGGAATATAATATTGAGCACATTTAATATGTTAACTATATAAAGCATGATATCAATTGTCAAGAATAAAAAAGGGTCTAATGCCAAATCAATGAATTACGCAAAACTTTGGGTGACAGCTTTTACGAGACCTTAAGCTGGGTTTCAGAAAAAGAACTGAATACAGTAGAGTATTGAAAAATACTTCATGGATTATCTTTAAATTAGTAATTCTACTCTAGTTCCGTGAAGCGATTCATTTAAAAATTATTCGACATAGTTTTTGAAATGTTGCATATAGGATATACGAGCATTGTAGCAATTACAGAGTATATGCATAGTCGTTGCATCAAATGGTAGTAGATAAACCAACAGCTTCACACACAAACACACACGCGCACACACACACACACACACCCACACTGAAGCACTCATACATTCATAGAAAGGCAATGAATGTAATGGTGCGTGGAGAGCAAAAAGTGCGGAGCTAAAGAGCAGGTGCTGAGTGTGTTGGAATGGGATGCGTTCGGTTGAGATGGGGTGGGGTGTGGTGTGGTGGGGGTGGGAAAAAGCGTTGCGAATGCCGTTTTTGTTGTCGTTACTGCTGCTGTTGTTTAATTTCTTTTGAGCACAAAACAATTATCAATTAATGTAGCGTTATGTGCGTGTGCGAGTGTATATGTGTGTGTGTGTCTGTGTGTGTGTGTGTGTGTGTGTGTGATGAGAATGTACACATATGTATGTAAGTGTGAGCATGTGTGTGTGCGTACAAATGAAATTTTACATTGTTATAAGGATGCGGCAGAATGGCGAATGGGAGACAACAGAATCTAGCAGCATATTTAGAATGGAAAGGGAAGGGATGGGAAGCGATGCGCAGCTGTTGACTGAGTGGTTGCTGCTGCTGCTGGCAAAACGAAGTGTATTTATTCGCTCTGCGCAATGTAAATATTTATAATGCTATATAGTATGTATTTATGATGTTATATATTAAATGTGAAGCGGATTGTCGCCATTTAAATAAGTCAATGATTAACACAGAGGCGCGTTGATAGACAATGATGTATATGTATGTCGGGTACTTTGTGCAATTAGCGTCGCTCTCTGTGTTTTTCGAAAATGCAAATTTTGAAGTTCGAAGTTCGCTTCATCAGCAGCATAAACTACTTGTTAGCTTCTGCTGACTGTACTTCAGGTCAGACAGTTGGTTAAATTTGTTGACTGCCGTTCGCACTTACTGCAAGCAAGTTGTTGCCAGCTGACGAACGTTCCACAAGTTCCGCTGTTGACCGAACATCCGTTATGCTCTTCTTCTTCTTGCTTGCTGACTGACTGACTGACTGACTGGCAGCCAAGCCTCGTTAAGTCGATGGATGAACTTATTGGTTAACTCTCAACCACTTTACCACTATTCCACTCGGTTTCTGTTGATCTTTCGTGGTGCCATTTTACTTATATGCATATTTGTGTATGTCCTTATATTGACTGCAAATATGTCAACATTTTAGACATATTGGAAATTCATTAAAAACTTCGACAATGCGCTTTCATATAATAAACAAGATCCTTTAATGCGGACATCCTAAACCCAACGAGCTTTAGATAATGTTAAAATTAATAAGCAACAGTTTGGCTTAGGCACACTGAAGGATCAGAGTTAAGCAGCAGACTTGTAAATTCTTATTTGAAGTTGAATTACTTTGGTTTCATAAAAAATGTTTCCTGTTAAGAGCAATTTCTTTTGATACTTGTTTCAGGCCTGACTGTTAATCTGATTTGTGTAAGGATATACGGGGGGAGTCATGGGTGAGGAATGGAAACAGGTGCACCCCAAATCCAATGTAGAACTGCATATGCCAAAGGACGTGTGGCCGGATTGTTATCCGGCTTATATACGAAGTCTGGATATGTGTCGCAGGTTACATTTTAGAGAACTTAAAGTGAACAACTCCATAATCTCTCAGTCCTACAATGCTAATCGTAAAGCTAAACCTTCCGAGACAGTGCTTCATAAGGCAACTAATTGTCTTCCCGTATATATAGAAAACGCTTTTGACAACTTCCAACACCCAAAATTGCCACTGCATATTATTAATAAGATACTGCAACGCGGGAAGTGTTGACAACTAGCATCAGTAGGAGCATGCCGCACGGCGGAGTAGTCTTACCCCTTCTATGAAACGTAGCAGGCAATGAGCTGTTGGCAACCATGGATGGAGGTGGCTGACTGAGAAGGCATTGCATATGCAGATGACGTTACCATCGCCTTCTCGGTTCAATTCTCACAGACTAAAATGTACATGGAGTATCCATCTAGTGACTTGCCCTAGTCCAAAAACTAATATCTTACCAAACTTGGAAAAAGTCAACGCATGGCTGCACTGTGTACCACAAGCAGCCTGGGGACAACTCAAGACGATGCCCGAAGCCCCACTCTTACAGCACTAAGTATGCGGAACTCAACTCTCAAGCGGAACCGATTATGTAGTTCCTGCAGAATTTTTAATAATTTCTTTCCATGTTTCCATTCCAACCAGGGTGGAATGGGTAAATTAACACCCAGGACCAACCTCTAAATATAAACTATCACTTTACGCTTCCTGAATGTTGTAGTGTCATCCAAGCCGAATGAAAAGAGATCAAGGAGGCACTCAAAACTTAAATAGGCACTCAAAACTACCCTTCATTTCAGACAGCCAATTGTATTTTTTGAGATAGCTAAGCTGCCATAAAATCACTTGGGCTTATACATAATAATTTGAAATGAGTGATATTTTCATGAGATCACAGGTCAGGTTGACATCCAGCTCCAGCTCCAGCTCCTGCTGCGGATGAATTGGCCAGGCGGGGCACAGTCTCACCTCTCCTGCAGTAGTGAGGGGATGCGGAAATCTCCATGACGCCGTGCAGACTCCGGGTAAAAGAATTGTTCGACAGCATGCAAACAGGAAGGAGAAAATCACTTGCAGCTTGCTTAATCTCGTGACCTCGCTTTGCCGATCGAAAAAACACTCACAAACCTATATAGTTAGTTACTCTGGCTATATCCGGTCACTGGTTGAGAAGTACTCACGCAACCAGACTGTCCACGATGAAGAAGAAGAAGACTTGTCACTGTGGGACCCTCAGTAGGGGAAGACACATATTTTTGGGGACACCCTTCTTTGGAAATATATGGGAACTCGCTGATATTTAGCCAAGGCAACTGCCCATATTCATAAATAGTAATATTGAGTTAGTTTAGTAATGTGGAGTTACTAATCCTAACCCAAATTGAAGTGTGTCATCAGGTCTACGCCTATTTTGTTGCCACAACTTAAAACGCATCTCTCGAGCGATTGTTCCTTTGGCAACTATATATAGTGAATCAGAATACAATGATATGAGCATATATACCAAGTTTGATCAAGATAGCTTTAAACAAATTGGGACAGACGACTGGACTCGTGATGCTGATCAAGAATTATATAATTTCATAGCGTCTCTGTCTATATATATATAAATATGTAAACGAGCAGCAAACAATAAATATCTAAATATTTAGTTCTTGAAAATATGTAAAATGGCCTATCTTAGATAATTGACCAAAGATAATTCGCTTGCTTTAAAAACATGTTAAGTAAGCCCAGAAAATACCACATTTGTAACTATCTTCTACAATTAACTTTAATTTATTTCAAATTGTGCCAACATGTTATTTGTTCTTTGATTGCTTTATGTAATTTGGATTGTCTACATTTTTTTTTATTGAAAACTTCGCATGTAATCGAATGGAACTGCAAATGGCAATTTATTTTTTATTTTGTGTGCTAATTAAAAAAAGTTTCTAATTAATATAGAAATGGCAATCGATTGTAAACATGTACACAAATACACACACACATCTGATTGTAGCTCCATAATTGCTTAACTGGTATTTATGTAATGCTATCTGAAAATGAGCAACACGTTACAGTTGGCTGCCTGGCTGCCCTGTCCGTCAGCTGCTCAACACCCTCCCCTTCCCCATTCCTTCCCTGGTAAATTTCCTTTTGTTATAATACTAACCCACTAGTTTGTAATTATTACGTACACTTTTCGCTGGCTGCCCATTTAAGGAGCTTCCCTGTTTGATGTTTAGTTTCATTTTAAAATTATTAATTGCGATTTTTATTTATTTATTTTTGCTTAACTTGGTTGTCTTCTTAGTTCCCGTTTTGAGGAACACATTCTTGATTTTAAGTTGTTCCATTAAAGAATAAAATTTTTGTTATCAAGATGAACATTTGCATTTCTTTTTTATTCTAAAGAAATAAGTTTTGGCTGCTTCCTGCAAGCATTACTTCCAGCGAAAGATAAGAGTGAAAGATAATCCAACCGCTTTTATTGTAAGGGTATATAGGGTATATATATATATATGTAAACGATATGCGAAAATGATTTTATGCACAATACTCCGTAATAATATTTGGATGTGTACCAGTTTAGTTTACTCAAACATAGCAATGTAATTTGATTAAATATGTATTTGTACTTAACTTGTGTACAAGTTGATTTTGGTTGTGCGTGTTTCATTCAATATTTGTTTTTTGTTTTTGTTTTATTTTGGTTTATTTTGCATAATTATTCATGAATATTAATATTTTAGTATTTAATATTCTAGTTGTTGTTGTGGTTGTTGTCGCTTCAGGTATTGGTTAATTGGGATGGGGAAACTTCAACTCTATGAAGGATATGCTAATGAAAATGCATGAATATTAAGTGAATACATTGAACTCCCTAAAAGCACAATCTACCACATAATTCAATGTATTGTATTATTGCGAGTGTGGCTTGAAAAGTTTATTGATTACTAAATAAACAATAAATTGATAGAGCATCAGATTAAGTAACATGTACCAATTATAGCTTCAAAATTAATAGAAGATATTGTTCAATCTTCCAATGGTAAGATAACCAAGAAGGATTCTTATCGTACCTGACCGTAATAAAACCACCTACGATAAGAGTTCTCCGAACTGATAGGATAATGAGTCAAGTCTAGTCGCATTTGCAGCAGTAAATATGAACCTAGACAATGTCCTAAGTAGGATAAGGATAATTGTAGATAGCTGTAAGATAATTTCGAAGCTTTCAATAAACATGACGCAGCAATAAGCAATTCCGCAGAAGTCTATGTACTTAAACAAAGTCGTTGTGTTCTAAATTTGCTAATTAAAGGTGATCCCCTTTCAGTTGTACTTGAGCCGCTTGCAAATTAAATAGGTATCGTATTCATTATTGATAGTTCTATATATATATATTATTGAATTAATTAATAACAAATCTAGTTTTCAAGTCCTCCAACTTTTGGCCTTAGGTAACTGGTAACTCTTCAGCAATCCCTCGTAGCAACAAGCAAGTGGCAACAAATGGCGCATTTAAGTTTGCACTTTTGTGTGTAGCTGCACATGTATGCCGTCTGTGGTCGCATTCCATACGAGTAGATTAGTAAAGTAAAATTGAATATAGCTCAAGTGGATACTAAATCCACAAGTTGGCTATTTAGTTTCGAATGTGGGGCACTGCAAGATAATCGTACACATTCCTGTATTTGTGCGTATTTGTGTGTCTGTGCGTGTTTTTAGTTATATTTAACTTGGCTCCTATGGGTGGCATGCCCCATTCGAGATGGGTCTGTGAGTGTGTTTATTTGTTTGTTTATTTCTGCTCATACATATGTTAAGCACACCGGAAGAGGAGCCACCACATAAATGGTCGAAAAAGCATTTTGTCTACACGCGCAATTATCTACACTTTAAAATTTGCATCGTTCTTTCTTTTATATACCTGTCTATATATATATATATATATATATATATATATATATACATATGTGTGTGTGTAAAGTAGAGTGTGTAAACATAGCCTTACTAAGCTTGGCCCGCATTTAGCACAATGCCTGCTTGTCAATGTCAAGCAAGAAAGACAGAGAGAGAGAGAGAGAGAGAGAGAGAGAGAGGGTTAGTGAGAAAGAGAGAGTACGAGGTTGAGAGTGACAAAAATAGGGCGGTACATTTATTAAAGGTAGAAAGAGCGAGTGACACAGTAAGGGGGCGAGACTGAGAGAGACTGAGAGAGAGAGAGACTGAGAGAGAGAGAGAGAGAGAGAGAGAGAGAGAGAGAGAGAGATAGCTCGTTCTCACTAATACGCACACAAACTCACACACCGGGCCACTAAAACTCTAAAGTAAAACTTAGCAAAATGTTAATTAAATTCCAACAACGAATCAAGTAATTTACAACGAGTGAGTCGCAAACCCCAAAGCACCGACCGTCCCCAAACCTCAACACCAACCTTCAGCACTCCACTTCCAAGGAAAAGCCCAACGTCAACAACTCCTTACCTCAAGCCCCGTTTCATTCCGTAACATTTCATGGCCTCTCTCACCTACACACACACACACACAGGCACACACACACACAGGCACACACACACACAGGCACACACACACACAGGCACACACACACACAGGCACACACACAGAGAGGGGCACACTCTTGGGCCGTGACAGTAAAATACGGGAAATGCTTAAAGCTAACTGTATTTTCGTGTACGGCGAATGCCTCTAATTCAGCCCCCAGTCGAGCTGAGCGGCAGTTTTATCCCCTTGGCTGCCTTTACTGATTGTCTCGGCTGTCCCCAGCAGCCAGCCGACAAAGCAAGCGTTAAAGAATATGCCACAGAAACGGGACGAGCATTCAAAGCGGCAGATCGAGCTATAGAAAAAGATGCACTATGAAATTAAATTCGAAATTCGAACAGAATTTCCCAAGATCAAATACTGTTGTGCAGAAAGAAAGTAATAATAATATAGTAAAATCAACAGATGAGAAATGCATTGAAACACAAAATCATTTTACCAAGAAGAAAGTGGAAATTGATCGTGAAAATGAAAATAATATAATATAATATAATATAATATAATATGTAGGACAATAGCAAGGAATATTGGGTTAGTCGGTTGGGTTTCGAATGCGGGCAAAGAGTATCACTTTTGCTTTGGTGAGTGAATTCAAAATGCCAAAAAGACAGTTTCTTACTTTATATGACAGCAAAGCTTTAAACTTTGTTGCCTGGCCAACTGTGTGACTGTGTCCTTATAGTCATATATTTATGTGCCACTGCGCGCGTGTGTGTGTGTGTATGTGTGTGTGTGTGTGTACGTGCGAAATGAGTGCAGAAAGTTGCCTCAAGTGATGTGCGCTTGCTGCTTGGTTTTGGCGGTAAAATGCAGACAGGCAGCGAAAGCAACTCCCTAAACCCAAACCCAATCGCAACCCCAACCCCAACTCCAATCCCAATCCCAATCCCAATCCAAGCCCAGGGCCCACAGTTTAGAGTTGGTCCGTTCGTCGTTCCAGTATTAAGAGCAAACTTGAAAAACAAAAAACGATTTTGCGCCGGCGGCGGCAGCTGCCGGACAGCCTCCATTTTTTTTTTTTTTTGCTTTTCTGTTGTCGCTAATGACGCAGCGTCGGCAGAGGAGACGGTGGCGGCAAAAAAAATGTTGACTAGCCCTAAAGGGAAAATTGAAAAAAATGAAAGAAAAAGGCAAAAAAGAAAAACTGCGTCGACGTCAAGAAAGTCGCGGAGTGTTTTTTTTTTTTCTTTTCCAAATGCAGACGGCATAAGGGAAAAAAGCAGGCAAAACATTATGGCTGGTCTGTATATACATATATGTTTGTCTCTGTGTGTGTGTGTGTGTGTGTGTGTGTGCGCGTGTGGCGAAGTTAACAACACAATTTGGCCGCAAATAAAATACAAGTTAGTTAATCCCACAACGTGTTGAATTTAATCAGAGGCCAATTTTTCACTTGCCACCCGCATTTGGCCCACATTTTTTGGCGCTGCTCAGCTGTGCCCCAGTTTTGTGTTCCTATTCTCTTTGGTCAAACGCTGCCTCCTCCTCGTTCCATGCCCACATCACCATCTACATACACAAGCATATCTATGTAAGTATATGTATATGCTGTCTCTCTCTCTCTCTCTCTCTCTATCTCCCTCTGTGGCTGTTTGTGCTGTTGAGCCTTGTCTGACCGACCAACCAACTGACCGCCCGTCGATTTGTTCGCGTTGTTGTTTTTGGCCCTGTTTGCTTTTGTTGCTGCTGGATTTGGCGCTGCGTCGAGATTTGTAGTCAATAATTGCATTGATGATGACGAGCTTGATGGGAGCCAACCAGACAGTGCGGCAGGGGCTTAATCGTGCTTTAAACAGAGCTTAATTGGTGATTCCGAAAATGAGGGGGGAACGGGCAAATAAATGTGGCTGGGCTGCTTTGCGCTGCTGCAATGAGGTCAAAAGTTGGGCCTGTGTGTGCAGGGACTGGGGGTAGAGGGCGGGGGAAGATTAGGCACACACAGAGGAGAGGAGCGCCAGAGAATGATTCGAGAAAAGAGACGACAAATGGAATTACATTGAAAAGAGACGTTGCTGGAATTAACCGAAAATCTAAAAAAGTTATATAAGCAGGGAATTAAGAGCATGGAAAGAAGAGAACGAAAAGTAAAAAAAAACAAACAAGCAAAATGAATTTAAAAAAAAGAACGGATCTCGAAAAAGTCTCGAAAAAAGAATGTAGATGAACTTTCTTTTTTTATGTGTACGATTTGAATGAGATTATAATTAATAAAGCTGAAGTTAAAACAAGCAAAAATACAAGAAAATTAAAAATTGATTAAACGAAGCAGCGTGAAAAAAATGTGCAGTATAAAATAGTTTGATATGGAGATTGTTAGAAATAAGTACGGAAAAAAAGAGTTACACAAATAAAATGCGAGCTGTACACAAAGGAAAAACTATCATTGAGAAATAGAGGTAAAAACATAATTGCTGAGCAAATTAACACAAAAGGAAGAAGACAGATAAAGCCATATTAAAATACAAATAAAGCTTTAGTTTATATAACAGAAAAGATACCTAAATGATGAATGAGTCGCCAGAAACAAATTAAATATACGATAATCTGTCAAAATAGAAAGGGCTCGATAAGTTGCTGCTCCACCGACCTAAACCGCACGACATTTCTGCTAAATCAAACACTTACTCGCACACACACACACACACACACACATACAGACGAAGAGACAGACAAACATTTTGTTCAACGTCCGCTGGCGTCGACGATTTGCTGTGGCCATAGTTCCTGCCCCACCAATTCACCCCCACCCGTGCACATAGTATTCCCAGTTTCCCAATTTTGCCACCACACACACACACACGCACACACACGCACACACACACACACACACGCACATGCATAGTAAACATTTGCGATTTGGATTGCGGTGTTGGCGGCTTCGATTGCTCCTCTGGCTGCCTGTTTAGCCAGACCCAACCCAACTCAGGACAGCTCAGCCCAAAAAAACGGGAGCCCGTTTCATTTTGCGTCAGTTTAGTCCTGGTCATGGTGTTTACGGTTTTACAATTTTGCTGATTGCCAACGGTTCAAGCGGTGGCTTAGTCTGTTTGCAGGCGTTTCGTGGCGGCGACGTTGCACGCCGCAGGTTATGCGAGTGAAATTAGTACAGTAATCATCTGCTAAGACTGACAATTAGATAATGCGGGCAGGATTAGGCGGCTTGTCTTGTTGTTCCTCTCGTTTGACGTTGATTCCCGCTGCTCAACAGCGAATCGGCTTATTGTTGTTGGTGTTTTGACAGCGTTTATTGTCAGCGCCTAATGAGCCATGGAACTTAATAAGCAAGCACTTGTAATGACTTCTTTCTGCTCCTGCATACTGCTATCTCTCTCTCTCTCTCTCTCTCTTTTCTGTGTGTGTGTGTATGTGCCATGCATGAAAATCAGCAGGAAAACGGACAGACGATAGCTCACAGACACTAAGTCTGATTCGTTGTGCCTGGACTGGAATATTGTGTGTTCTGTGTGTGAAGTAGTCGTTTGTCAGGGGGAGTGTGGAGTA
Source organism: Drosophila villosipedis (assembly GCA_035043025.1). Classification (NCBI taxonomy): domain Eukaryota; kingdom Metazoa; phylum Arthropoda; class Insecta; order Diptera; family Drosophilidae; genus Drosophila; species Drosophila villosipedis. Next base: position 13,651,432 of record JAWNNF010000024.1, on the reverse strand, counting down.
TGGCTGGAGGATAGGACAGGACAGGACACGACACGTTAGGGCAGAGCAGGGCAGCATTCGGCCATAAAGCGCGCATAGTAAATTGAATTTTGTAGCCTTTTGCGGCAGGCGGCTGCTTCGCATTTTGATGTATGAGCAACAAGAGCGAAGGTGTATTTGGCATAACCCATTCCCTTCCAGCATCGGAGCACTGGAGAGCACTCAGGAGCGAGAGCAACAGCTGCTGTGCAAGTTACGCATATTTCATTGCTTTGGTTAGCGCTGAGTAGCAAATATCTTTTACGATCTTATGTGATATTATGTTCACAGCCGATGCTATGAGTGCCAAATGTCTGGAGATGCTACAAAAAAACCGATGCGGGTCGACTTTTCTTCTTCTTCTTTTTTCATTTTGTGCTCCACAGCTGCCAGGTGATTTGCTCATAAGGATATTCAGGTTAAATTGCATTGGTTTTCTCCTTCTATTAGTTGGCAGATTGGCTTCGAGCAGAGCGTGTGCGTGATAAGGAACCAAATCAGTTGGACAACACTTGAAATAAATGCAGTCGAATTAGAAGCTAGTTTAGCTGTTCAGATTACGTTCAGTTATTTTGAGTCGGTGTTGTTAGAAATGTTGATGTAAATTTGATAAACGTACACAAAAAAATTTAAACATAAAGTAATGCATAAGCTGATTATCCATGAGTTAAGTGTAGATTTTGTGTGGAAAAAAGTCGAGCCAGTTGAGAAACACTGCTATTATTACTGTTCAGCGTTGCCCATTATGTATCCATCAGAAAATGCTGAAATATTTAGGTTATAAGCAGATAAGCCACAAGTCTCTTGCCCACTCCAACTATGAACTGAATGTAAAACCTTTTTACTAAATATATTGTAGTAGGCAAAACGTATGTAGATAACATTAAAAAAATTACAAAATGCAATATAGCATACATGGTTGCATTTTGCGCTAGGAGTCGATAACAGCTGTAACTAACAGAAGCTTTACATAATCAAATAATCGCGTTCAATGCAAGCAACTAGGAGTCGATAACAGCTGTAACTAACAGAAGCTTAACATAATCAAATAATCGCGTTCAATGCAATTAGGGATCGATAACAATTGTATCTAAAATTAGCCTGAAATTAACATTGCAGACCGAACTGAACCGATGTGTGTTTAACCATATTGGCGGAATGAGTAAAGAACTGGCCTGCCTACTCCAATATTATGTTTAAAAGCAAAATGCTTTGTATAACTTCACAATTCAGAGCTTTGATTGCAGCTTTTTGCCTCTTGCACAGGTCATTATTCCATGCTGCCCACAATAATTAAATTGTTCAACTGTTGATTGGCGATTGGTGATAAGGCAACTGCTTGCCATGCTGCCACTTGCTGTCGCTTGTGCATCAATTTGCACCCTAGTTAATGGAAACCTTTTGCTGTTTTTTGCCTCTTTGGCACCCAATCGACGACGAGAACACGCTCGACAAATTTCAATGATACCGAAGTTATCCAGAGTATATTGGTTTTTGTGCAAAGTATCAAAATTGGCGTGCTATGTCCACTAAGAAGCTAGTAAATCGATAATTCCAAATCGATAAATTCACACCACTCTCACAATTTTAAAGCTACTGTTACTCAATTTGGTTGAGAGTGTTGTTGGCGATATTTTTCAATGATGACTTTCTGGTATCAGAGTATTTCGCAATCGACTACGTCCGCAAGGGTCGCACTTTGCCCACCTGTTTGTCATTTACAAAACAGCTGCCACAATTGGCAACATTTTCTGGGTATCGCTGTCGTGGGTGCTGCTGTTGTTGTTGCTGCTGCTTTTGCATTTGCTACTTGGGCTCCTCATTTATTGCGTTTCACAATTACAGCAGTAATAGAGAGCATTTTGCCAATAGCGAAAGCGCAGCTCTGCCTTTTAGACCAAGTGGCGTCACACCCTCTCCGTATGTCCGTTCGTCTGTCTGTTTGTCCGTTTGCATCGCAGTCTGTGTTATTGTTTCGCGTCCATATGTCGCCAGCCATTTGGGCGGGTGCTATAAAACTGCATTGCCATCATCGGTTCTGCATGGTGCTGCTGTCTTTTGGTCAAGTGCAAAGCCAATTGAAATGTGAATGCCAATGGAAATGGGAAATGTGTTCGGGAATGGGTATCGATATTTGTATGGGTATCGGGAATGGGACTGGGAATGTGTATGCGTCGCCACTTTGGCCATTAACCGTGCTAACGAATATTGGCCAGGATGTTGCAGAAGTAGCAACAGCACCAGCAGCAGCAGTGGCAGCTGAAATCGAATCGAATGGTCCACAAAATTGTAGCGTGTGCGAAGCATTCACTTGAGCATGTTGCATGGCCCGTGTCGCAATAAAATCAGTTGACTTTATGACTAAATGTATTCACTCGCCACAATGGCAATTGTTTGCTGCCGGCAAGACGATATCCACACGGATATTCGTTGCCCAACTATCGAAACTGTGCAGCAGTTATCGCTTAAGCGATTTGAATAACGTGTAATTTCTGAACTTAACAACAGGCAATTTTGTCTAAATCGGATTAAGAATGTGCCAGAGAAAAATGGAATATATAAATGGAATTAATTAGTTGAGCCTTTAAAAAATCGAATATAAACTGCATATAGATAAATTGAATATCTCTTTAAATACAATTTGAATATGAAACTAAGAACAATAAAATTTGTATGTTATATTTTGAAATGTAATATAATAATAATAAGAATATTTTGGTGTAAAATTAAAAATAAGAAAAATGCAAGAAGAAACTGATTTACATCAAGTGATTTCATCCAAGTGCTCAAACGATTTTGAATCGATAAACGAGAACCAGAAGGAAAGCGTAGAAATGTGGTTGGTTTATCTTTTTGAATGTGACTCGTCTTGGATTAAATTCAATCAATAAACAAAAAAAAAAAAAACAAAAACACCACTCGTAAATTTAGAAGCTGAAAACGAAACTAGTTAAATGGAGCAAAACACAGTAAATAATATGACTATTGAGGGTGAGAATGATAAATGAACAAATGTATGTGCAGCAATGCGGCTCTGAATAGAGTGAGCATTTAGCGAATAATGTAGGCAGAGTGGAGAGAAGATGGATGAGAAACGAGAGTGTTTAAAACATTGATGATAAAATGACCGACCATGACCATTTGTAAGTATAATGTGATTGCAATGAAAAGCTAAACTTCAGCACATAACACACACATACATAATACATAATATATAATAGATATTTAGATTGTTTGTGCTAAAATAGCATTCTTACTTATGCATAATGGATTCATTTTATTTTCATAATCACTTAAATGCTTTTTCTTGTATTGCCTGGTTCAGTTTCAGTGTTAAGCTGTGTCCTAGACATGTGTTTTAGTTAGCAGACGCTGCGTATACTTAACGCAATGTTGACCAAGACAAACATCTTAAGCTGCACGCTGCCAGCTGCAAGCTGCAAGTACCGTGCTATAGACAGAAGTTCGAAGATGCAATGGCAATGTCACCCAGCCAAATGGCCCATAATCCGTAATAAGAGTGGGGCCACAAGTGGTCGTGAGTAGTACTCAAAGCACTCGAAATATTTAATACACACACACACATACAGACGTACTTGCTCATATGCCTGACGAGTAGTTCAATGGCAGCAATAGCGCGATTTTCATTAAACTCATAAAAAAGCGAATAAAAGCAAAGCAAAAGAATAACAACAGCAACCAAAGTGGCGCGCTCTAAAATGCCAAAAAAAATAAAAGAGACGGCGACACACAGACAGACACCGACAGAGAAAGCGAGAGAGAGAGAGAGAGAGAGAGAGAGGGAGAGATGGAGAGAGGGAGAGAGGGAGGGGGAGTTTGAGGCGGGAGGCGGCAATAATCAGCAGCAGTTTTCTTTTGAGCCCACAGACTGAGCCATTTGGCATCTTCATTTCCATCATCATCTGTGCCTCGCATCATAATCAACATGAAAATCAAATTTGAATTTATGAAGCAGCAGACGACGAATGAGGACAAAAAGCAGCGGGCGGCAGCAGGGGCAGCGGGCAGCAGAGTTGAGTTCAGTTCCCATTGGGGTGGTGTGGAGGAGCACGAGTACAGGAAGTCAGCATCAACTTACTTTTGCTCATTTTCATTTTGTGTACGTCTGTGTGTGTGCGTGTGTGTGTGTGCGTGTGTATATAAGTTGTTGTTGTTGTTTGTGCGTCTCTTGTGCGTCTGGCCTCGCTCAAGGTTTATCAACATTTTTGACTATGTTGCCTGCCTGCCTGCCTGCCTGCCTATTGTTTTTGTTGGTTTTCATTTATTTTTTGTTGGGATTCTGTGTGGTGTACAAGGAGCGCAACATGCGTTGCATTTAAGTCGAAAGCATATGCTGCCTTCAAGAAAAAAATGGAGGGGGGGGGGGCTGAGGCCACGCCCCCTCTCACCATACGCCTCTGGCTACGTGTGTGTGTTTCACATATATTCATTTGTTGCAATTACAGTCGGTGTGTGGGGTTTATTTTATTTTTTCTTTCTCATTTCTTACTCTCATTTCATTTTTATCTTTTTTTATTTCTGGTTTTCATTCTCGACCGTGTTGCCGAAATCATTTAGCATAGTTTCAGCACATGCTGGCTGCCACTGAGTGTATGTGTATGTGTATGTGTATGCGTGTGTGTAGCAGAGCTTTTAAGGTTTAAGATATGTATATTCACACACACACACACACACATGTATGATATATGCATTTCATTAGAGTAGCAGTAAAGAAGACCAAATGGGCAATAAGTGCTCAAGTGGAATTTGTGCTTGAGCAGAAAAATTGCGGTATTTAAATTGATTTCAAAGGGAATCAAGAAGTAGCTCCTTGTTTAATCTAACTATGTCTTCAGCAAATTGAAACAAAAAGATGAATACACAAATATCATCAGTTAATCTAATGCCCCAATTTACACACAACTTACTAGTAAACGTCGCAACAAGCAGGGATCTGAATAAAAAATAAAAGTAAAAAAATAAGATAAATAAATGTATCCATAAAGTAGATACGTATGTTTCAGGGCAACATTGCCAACATTCAGCTGCATGCAAAAATGTTCGCCATATTGTTTTATGGTATATCCGTTATATTGATGACACAATTCGTGAAGGATTCATTAACCGTCTGGACGTTGATGTGTCCAAGACCCCACCCAAGAGTAATCCTTTTAGCTTGGTTATTGCGGGCACGTTAAACAAATAATACGTATACGTTTACTTATTGCGTATACGTTACAAGCATGTGTCTGCTTGAACCACTGTACACTGTACATGACCAGAAGGGGATTGCGATGGGCATGGGAATAAGAATCGGGGTGGAGATGCGACTGGGAATGCGAATGCGAATGGGAATGAGGCTGGGGCTGTCTTAGCAACAGCCAGATAAGTATCTTCTAAGCAGTTGGAATCTTCTGTTATAGCCAAAGCAGTTTCCACAACAAGAGCTCCACCCTCAGCTGCTGCTCCAGCCTCTGGTTTTTCATCAGCTTTCGTGTTGCTTGTATTGTCTTCTTTAGTGTCTGTGCGAGCTGTTGTGTCTGTTGTGTGTGTTTGTGACCTTGTCTGTGCTTTGCTTCCCTGTCGCTTCGTTTGTTCAGTTTATCTTGAATTGCAGTTGACACAGGCCCTCTTCCCCTTGCTCACATCCCTGACGACTCAGCCATGGCACAGGACCTTTGGCTGCCATTTTACAGAGCAACTACAAGTGGCTGATCTCCCTTGGTACTCCTTTGGAGTTGCTTGCAGCCATCTCCTTGCAGCTGCCTCGCTGCTTATTTCGAACAATTTTGTGCTGTCATTGTTGTGTGCGGCCTTTGTTATTATTTATTTGGACTTTGCTGAAGGGTTTGCGCCTTGTTTGCCGCTTGCCGCTTGCCGCTTGCCGCTTGCCGCTTTCCGCTGCCTATGGCCAACGACCTTTGGCATGAGAGCAGGCCATCCTCTAGCGTTGGCTAACCCTCGCCATCGGACAACGACGAGCGTCATCTGCTTAGCCTCAATGGCCGCGTTTATTGGCTCGTAAATTTTTTTATTATCAGTTTAAATTTAATTTATACCAGCGATCCGTCAGCTGAAGCAAAGAGTGTGAAACAGAATGAAGAAGAGACGGAGAGAATGTGGGTGTGGCGCTTGGGCTGGGTGAATGGAAGGCGCAAATAAATAAATACATCAAAATCAACGAACGCCTGAGCAAAATCAAAATCAAAATCAAAAAAAGAAAAAAAAGAAAATAGAAATAAATAAATAAATAAAATGAAGAAAAAACGGAGGAGTATGATGAGTGTAGCTGTCAAGGCGTGAAAGGATTGTGGCATGGACAGCAGATTGAGACACGCAGCGGGCGGTTAACTTGACCGACATGTCTGGTTAGTTACGGTTTGATATTTGCCATTGTTGTTGTGCGTAGCTCGATTTTATTGTTATTAAGATTCGGTCTGACCTTCAATTTGTATTCGTGCCTTGCTCTTTTCGTGCGCCCCATGTGCATGTGTGTGACCCTTTGGAGACCCATTAACAATAGGCCAAAGGTCACGCCCCACGCATACTTATTAGACTCTAATCGGTTGTGACCATCGACGGCAACTGGTGGCCCTCACACAATTATCTGATGGCATCTTCCAATAAGTAATTTCACTTTAACTTTTACCAATTCCATTTCACATTGAATTTCTTTCGTCGTTAAAACTGTTCCAGTTTGTTGTGTGAAATGTGCCCGATAATTTTAACTATGTTTGTCGACGATCATTCATACTTATCATTGGAATACGTCCAGCAAAGTTGTTGAAATCAGTTGAAGTCAGTTGAAGATTTTCCGTAAAGCAGACAACGTTTTAAAGGATTTCTTGTTTAGCAATATGCGGAAATTGAGTTGGCGATTTCATGGAGATTCTGCAATACAAGACATCTTAGGGTTAATGCTTGACCAGTCTTCTCACACATAACCGAAATGCTTTTATGGGTCAACTTGGTGTGGGGAGTAGTGGGTGGTTGGGTAAGATGATGGGGGGGTGGTGGTGTTGAGGCGGTGTGTGGTTTTACTTGCTCTCTCAATTTTTGCATGTGTTGTGTATTGAAATTTGATAAAAAAAAAGCTGATTCCTTTTGCGGTACTCGTTCAACGCTTATCGATGTGCCAGTTGCTATAGCCGTGACTCCAGCTATAGCTGTGGATGTGACTGTGGTCTTATCAAAAGGTTCATCTAATGGGGCACCATCCATTTGGGATTGAACATGGCCAGAACTACGCAGCCAACAGCAACAAAAACAGCAGCAACAATGTAAACGAGAATTACAATAGGGAATTGAGGGGCTGTTTTCTGGTTGGCCGTTCAACTGTACAACTGCAGCAGTTTCCGCACTTGAATTGATTTGGATGTGGCACCCAACGGTTGCCGTCGCATTCAATTCTAGCAAACAGTTGTGGCCTTTATTGTTCGCTTGCAGACTTTGGTTGCTGCTGCTATTGCTGTTGTTGTTGCTGTTGCTGTTGCTGTTGCTGCCGTTGTTGTGGGCGTTGTTATGCGTTTGTTGGCATTGTGCAATTGAAAGTCAAGGCATTATTTTATTGTAGTTTTATTGTTGTTTTGCACTCATCGCCTGTCAAAGCCCTTTGCCAACTGCTTAACAAGCAAAGTAATGCAAGCGACTCAGTAAAGTCAAAAGATACACAGCAATACAGAGAGAGAGAGAGAGAGAGAGAGAGATAGAATAGGTAAATAAAAGACGTTAGAGACTGAGATACATAGATGGAGAGAGAGGGAGAGGGAGAGAGAGTAAGGCGAGTACGCGAAAGTGTCGCTGAAGGAACTAACAACGCCAACCAGCTATTATGTTGCATAACGAGAGTGCTTGACTAAGAGATACCCTGTAAGCAAGTTGCAAGCGTACAAGAATCCAAACATATCTATGAAAACTTCTCAATTGGGCTTTTCTGTGTGTTTTGATGGAAGAGCTAAAGCTAGACTGAAGTTCAATTTGAATTTGGTTTGAGTTTCTTGCCATGTTAGTAATTAGGTTGGTGACAGCTTAATAGACGGATAAATCAGCCTGTAATATTTGACTTTTTGATCGCTTATGTTTTCTTTCATTATTCATTCAAATTATAGTTAACGATTTTTTTTATAGGGTATTGTATTTACACTTCGCTGCTCACTGCTGCTTACAAAATTGGCAAAAATGTCTAACAATTTTATTATGAACAAAGCAAACGAAAATAATATAATTTATAATGAACTGTGCTAGAGAGAGGGAAACAGCGAGAGAGAGAGAGAGAGAGAGAGAGAGAGAGAGACGGGGGTATAAAGTGAGAAGAAGAAGAAGAAGATTAAACACAGTCAACGAGCTGCAACTGCAAAGATCAAGCCTCTGGTCACTTGTAGTCTCAACCTGAACTCGATGCCCATTATCTCCGGCAAGATGATTCTCATTGTCATCGGAAGGCGCAGCTACTTTGATAGCCAAAGCACAAAAGCAACCGGTTGTGATTGTTGCACAAAAGTGTCAACCCTGTTAAAAGGTTGGCGAAATAAGCAGCCATCTTTTGTGATTTTTTTCTTTTACACTGCACTTACCTTTAAAGAGAACCAGGCCTTTGTTATTTGGGCTTTGAAAGCGGGTTATTTTAAGGTTTATGCTGGCTGCTGCTGTTGCTATTCGAATTAACTGGAAAATGGAAATGAATGACTGATAGAAAAATAAAAACATGAAAACATGTAAACATGTAAACATGAAAACATTTTAACTTGAAAACGCCTACTTTCATAACCGAGAAGAGCTGATAATCACTTACAATTGTAAACAGTCTTATAGAAATTTTAGTCGTCAATATTTCCACGCAACTGAGATAAGTTGAAGTGCTTTTGTCTAAATTAATTAAATTGTACTCCTAAGGTTATGCTTGGGTTTTTCGAAAACAAAGCCGCGCTTTTGCCGATGTCCTCGGTAAGATAAAGTAAAGTAAAGTAAAGTTAAATTTCTTCAAATTGTTTTCTTATAGCCAATTTTGACTCTGATTCTTCCTGCCGAAAGTAATGGTTTTGTACGTCCCATCGACTTGGATTTCGAATTTTTTTTTCGCTCTTCGTGGAGTTATCTAAAAAGAATAAAATCGATTTTAGACAAAACAACATTTTTTTTAGACATTTAAATAAATTAAAAATAATAGCCACCAACAGAAAATCTGTCTCTGTGGACAAGTGCATCTCCAACATATATTTCAATTTGTTCTTTCTAAATCTAAAATCACCATATGCACATTGAATCAGTAACAAGCGATTCCAAAGCCCAGTTGTCGCCGAATAGGCACAGTTGGAAAACATATGATAATAAAATCAGTGACAACTACTGAACTTTCTACTGAAGGAGCTAACAAACTGCACTGCAAAGCGTCACCAGACGATTCCACAAACCAAGTGGATTTTCCATCGCCTACAGCCACCGGCAGCTGGACTCAATGGTGGAGTCATCGCTATACTATAGTGGCCTGGAGGGGATTGATGCTGCGAATACTTCTACAGATCGTCTGACGATCCCTTAAGGCAACCCAGCAAAAATTAATTAAGTTTGCATTATTATAATTAAAAAATGTTTGGTGGTGTAGTAAGCCCTGTGTTTATTAAATATTTGTAATTAAAGAAAAAAGACACAAACCGAACGGTCGAGTATAAAAAATATTAAAATTATTCAAATAATTTAAAGAGAAATCAATATAAGAATAATATGGAGTCAACTGAATGCAAATGGCATAAAGTGTTAAACGAAACGCTAAGCGAATAAAATAAAACAATTTCAACACCCATAATTGCCAACATTAAAACGTTAAGTTTAATTTAACAATAATCAATTTATCTCCAAGTCAAATTGAGTGCATCAGATCCAAAATATTGTGTTATTTTTTAGCGTGCACTTAGCGCTATAAGGTACTGTAAGGAACCACGACCAACTACTGATCATATGGCCGGAAGCAGCGCGTGCCACACTTCTTGTCGGCTACATTAACATCTGCTCGTCGATACCCGTTTAAATGCTACAAAGTTGAAAGCAGCTTAATGTGTGTTCGTTTACAGTTATGAAAATGCTTGCAGCATACATGTATGAAAAGCTCTTAAAATGGATGGATTTATATTTTATTTGACAACATATATGGAAAATGTAAGCTTTTATGCGATGCGTCCCTTAATATTTTTAATAAAAACAAAAATAAATATGTGATGCGTCTGGCTGGACGTTTTAACTTAAATACACTCACCAGCATATTGCATTTTGGCCTTTGATAACTGCCCTTTTTAATAAGTAGCAATCACATCTCATGTTAAAGCTGGCTTAAATGGGGCTGGGTCTTTTACAAGTTTTTAATTCATGATGCGAAAATTATTGTGCAGATTGCGATAAATATATTTATTTACAATGATTGAACTGCAGCTTAAAATATCAATTGCGTATAATTGAGAGGAATGGGTGAATTGTTGTGGCAGGACTCGAAATCGTAATTCAAAGGCAATGCAAGTGGCAACCACAATAATGGACCGATGCATTTAATGAATACATCCTCAATTGATTGAAAATCGTTTGAATTTGACGTGCCTCATATTGCTAATGCTAAGCAGAGTGAAATTGAATTGAATTTTTGCGTACCTGTTTTGTAAACTTCAAATAAACGTTTGTGAAATCATCCAACACTAATCAGGACAATCATCAATATCTATAGTCCATAATTAAATGTTGCCCCATGCAGCTAGGGGCGTTGTGTGTGTTGGTTTTAATTGATGTCGAGCATTCAACATTACATAAATATTGCTTAATTATCGCAACATCGTAAAATGCAAACACACACACATACACACAGCAGGGAAGGTCCTGGCCAGGAAAGCAGAGAGAGAGAGAGAGAGAGAGAGAGAGAGAGAGACGAGCAGCAGCAGAACGAAGCGAGCTTAATATTTATAATGTTGCAATTAAGTGATGCGCAAATGCCGCTCAGCTGGTGACAGTAATGCGATAATAAACAACAAAATATGTATTATATGGATTAATTATCCCCACACATTATCTCAAATGAGCAAAAAGTTTGCAAATTTCGGTGAAATGCGATTGGCGGGCAATTAATGTCAAACGTTTTGTTTGCGTATCGATGAAAGCCTCAAACGTTTCTACACAATTTTAATCGTTTAATGCGTTCATAAAAAAGAGCAACAGCTGCAGCAGCAGCAGGAGGCGCCACAAGAGACAAAACAATCGCAAACTCTGTGGTGAGTGTGTGTGTGTGTGTGTTCTGTCCACATTGTTGGCAGCTAACGGCAAACATTTAGCATTACTGCACACATGTATGAAGCTCACGTGAGATGAACCCCATCCAAGCCCAACCCAACCCCATGCAACCTAACTCAGTCAACTAAACTTTAAAGTGAGAAAGTGGAAGCATTAGATGTCACACACACACACACACACACACACATACATTGTTGCATACACTGCACTGTTGCAAAATATGATGTAATAAGTATGCACATCGGATATGATTTATGTTTATAGTTATAGTTGAATCAATAATGTCATCAATATTGATCATTGGCATTGCGATCAATTTGTTGCTGACATAACTAACGGTTCTATGCTCTGTTTACACAACTTCAATAAGCCAGTAGCAGAAAACTTTAAGAGTTAAACAGAAGCTTTGCAATTCTTTAATATATAGCTGCTTTTGCAGCATAATTTTCAGCAAAAAAAAAAAAATGCGTAATTCAAGTTGTAGTAAAAGTTTTAAGAAGGGGATGGTGAATGTTGGGTTTACAATAATTTATATATATTAATACTAATTACCATCGTTGGCTCACACACTTTACTTCGACAGCATCCGCTTGCCAGCGTTGCCCTAAAAGCATCAGTTTTTTAATATATTTTTTTTTAAACAGCTTAAGTTGCGTGAGTTAACTCTTTACTTTGCCAGCTTAACTTCGACTGCTCACTTTTTGCTTGGCAGGGACTCTTGAACTAACCAGAAGTCTGCTTCACTTTAACCGCAGGTCGTCCACTTGAAGTCGACCCCTTAGCACTTACTATCTGTGTTAAATCAGTTTTTTGTTAACAACATTGCTCAGTCGAAACAGATATGTTTGGGTCTTTTTGCATGTTCCGCTTTAAGAGCACGTTCAGCTCATTTTTTTTTTTTTTTTTGGTTTTTAGAAATTAAATATTTGTTTTTAGCAATTTAACTGGTAATCTGAGCTACGTAAAAGCGAGTAGGACTGCCAGATCTTGGCTAAACCAGCAAATGCGCCACAACATTCTTGGCCATTTATTGGCATTTATTTTTTTTTGGGTACAGCAGTTAGTCGATGTCTGCGGCATAACTTTGACCGCAGCCGGAAGAACTTTGCTCTTTTCAATTTTTTTTTTTTGAATTTTTTTTTTGGGTGTTGTTGCTGTTGTTGCTTAAGGTCGATAAAAGCCTGGGTTGAAAGCAATGTCTAGACGAAGGCAGCAATTATTTTGCCGCAAGTAAGTCAAAGCGGGCGTGTAAATAAAAATACACCAAACAAATAAATTGAACCAATACAAGGCAACATCAACAACAATAATGTAAAATTTGTTGTGTGAGTAAAAACAAGTTGAAAAACTTTGTTGATCGGCGTACGCTGGGGAAAAGTAGTCCGTTTTGCAGGTTTTCAATGAATTCTCTTTCTCCTTCCGCTTTTCTTTTTATTCCTTTACCTTCATTTATTTTTCTTGCCGCATATTTTTTTGTTGCTTGGGTAATGGGAAGCTGTTGAGAGACTTCTACAAACAACAGACTAATTAAGCAGGCGTAAAGTGCGGATCTCAGTCGTGGATGAGACGGGAAATGGGGCACAGGCTTGGAGTCTTGAGGTTTGGTAGAAAGTACAATTTATAAGCGGCTTAGAGTGTAATATTATTAAAACTGGCCTTACGCAATATCCTGGTAGAGCAGAAGCATCAAATCCAATTTGGACTGCGTATTTTTGCTCGTTGGATGGGAGAACAAAAAGCCTTTCACATTGTCATTAATTAAGCCTGGAGCAGAAAGTCAGAGATCGAAATGTCGCATCAATGAGCAATGAATAACTCGACACATCTATTTCAATACTGGGCACTGAATCAGCAGCTGATGGCAGCGACCAGTCAGATACCCTGTTAAATAGAATATTAGTGACTAAGGAGAAATATTGCAGATGTGAAAGGAACTAGGGGTTTGCCTAATTCCATGCTACGTTTTCTAAAAGTTAGATAATTGTTTTTAGAGATTTGTTTTTAATGCACTTAAATATATTAATTATATATACATTTAGATGATATAAGGAGGCACCTGTAAAGTGGTTCATTCTCCAATCCTGTACTAATTTACAGGGTAAAAGCGGCAACGTGCTAAAATAGATGACAGTGCTTGCAACGCAGGTATTCAAGCAATCATATAGGTAACACACCCACCCACACCCATACACACACACACACACACATAGACACCAACAAATAACGACTAACTGGCAGCAACAACCAACAAACATCAACAAATACAACAACAATGGTAACGATTGAATGCAAAAAAATATTTAAGGGCGTGTGTGCCTGTGTGTGTATGTGGATGCATGGGGTAGGCAGCGACAGGGGCAGGGGTAGGGGCAGGGGCAGGGGCAAGGGATATTGGGTAGATCGAGTTACGTTTCAATTCGATGCAGCAAACAAATTCGAAAAATGACTGAGCAAACGCTTTGATTTATGAAGTTATTGACTATGTGTGTGTGTTGGTGTGTGTGTGTGCTGGTGTGTGTGTGTGTGTGTTGGTGTGAGTGCATTCCTATCCACATTCTCAGCCGAGAGACTCCCCAGCAGCAGCAGCACCACCACCCACCCCCTAGAGTCGCATTTGTTGTACTCCGTTCGCCGCTTTGGCTTTCGCCGCGCCTTAATTCAATAAAATACAGCTGACTGAGTGCTTGAATCATGACCCGGCGGTTTAAAATGTTTGCGCTCCAGCCTCGTGTGTGTGTGGGCAAAGGGGGGGGGTGGGTGATGCGTTGGCGGTTTTGGTTTAGAGCGGTTTGCGGGTGGTGCCCCGGCTCCTCCTCCTGTTGGACTTGCAGTTAGAGTTGGAGTTCTACGCTAAAGCTCGGCAGTTGCCGAACACGCTCCATGGGGAAATCTCTTTTGTTTTTGCGTTTTTTTTAATTTAATTTTTTTTATCGCTTTTTTTTGCGAGCTTGCGCGGATTTTTGCACACACTCAGCCGACAACAATGCAACGGAAAGTGGTGTGAGTGGGGGCGTGAGTTGGGTATGGGTATGGGTACGGGAAACAAGTAACAAGAAACGGAGCAAAGGAGTCGCAAGGCTGAATCGATTTTGATTCAATAAACGTCAATGCTTTGCCCATGCCGTGCTCTGCTTATATGTTAGGTATATGTTATATCTGAGAGCTGGGAACTAATAAACCAAACTGTTTTCAGCTTCGAGTTCTTTGAAGTTCCTTAACCAGAGCATGAAAATAAGATACATACACACACACACACATACATACGTTGTACGTGGCAGGCTGGCTAAAGCACTTCAAGCTGAGCATCAAAGTGGTAACCGAAGAGTGCTAAAGTTGTGTTCCATAGATAATCTTGATTGCAGCCATGGGGATACCACATCCACGTGAGTGCTATGAGCCGAGAGAGAGAGAGAGAGAGAGAGAGAGAGAGAGAGAGAGAAGTGGGCTTCAGAAGACAGGAAGACAGATTTGCGGTAATATTACAAATGCATTTTCTGCTTCCAAGCAAACCAACTCTCATTGACAACGTTATATTTATTTACGTTATCGAAACTCAAAGTGAAACAAGGCGAGTGCTTTTTTCACATATGCCACTTCAGCTTAAGGATTATTCTTCAACTTTAGTGTTGATTTGTTGGCTTTGCAGTTCTTGGGAGTTCCTCAAGCTTTCATCTGGGATTAGCTGCTATCAATGCTGCTAGTGCCAGATAATAATCACTTGTTGGATTCACTAGCCTGGTTTTATACCTCGATGAATCATGGCTTGGGTTCGTACCTTATTTACATACGTTTTTGTTGTATACGTTTTAAATTGAATAATTTGAATAAACATGAATTTTTATCATTTTACCATTCTGTAATAAATATAAAATGTTTCGAGGGTTTATTGTAACTGAAGCACTATAAAACAAATTTCAGCTGACAATAGAAACAGAAATAATAGAAACTTCTTACAGAGCTATGCTTGGGGTAGTAGACATTATTTTTATCAATCTTTGAAAGTAATAATATTAAAATATTATGGCCGAAAAATGTAAATAGATTTATAGATATCTGAAGGATGTCACCAACTATCTGCAGCCCAAATTTGGTTTCTCGTAAAAATTTAGAGACACTTATGGCTTTTTTGATTTGCATTTATCGATTTTATCGATTTCCAAACCCTCTAATTGGTGCGGCACCGCCAAATTTGACACTTTGCTTAACTCGGACAGAGATGAATATATATTCCAAGTAAGGGTCGTCCAAAAAATTGGGTTGGTACCGACGAACAGACGGACGGACAGTGCACAAATCGAATATTCACTTCGATATCCGAGCATTAAATGTTTCGGGTAAAGGTTTGGTAGTTATTAGTGGAGCTGGTTCGGTTTCAGGTGCACACAATGAAATTAGTCTTTCATATACCAAGCGGTAACTTTGCAATTATGATGGAAAGCTATTAGCTAATTAATGCCAACCTCATCAGAGCGTCCGTGCATCGCTCGGATAATGTAAATAGCAACCAACACTTGCTACATTGTCTATTCAGCTGTCATTTCCACAGCGCCCTTCCAATATTTGCATAACACAATTGCAAGCCACATGTTTAGTTGGTTAGTTAGTTAGATTTAATGTGTGTTCTATAATTTTTGTTGTTACACTTTTTTGTGTGTTTAAACTAACTGTGCTGCCAATTGTATGCAGAAGTTGCGCTTGTGCTGTATTTAACCCAGCTTCATATATATAAATACATATACATACACAAATGTGTGTAAATATATAGCAGAAGACACACACACACACACACACACGCACACTCCGGCCCACACACTCAGTCACGCAATGTGTTAATGTGCGTCCCAAAAGTGTGCAATCAAATTATAAAATTGCAAAAATGTTGCCGGGCACATGAAATGCGCTTTAGCACACACACACACACACACACACACATACACACACACACACAAAGCCAGTTAGAGAGATACCCATTTATTTGGAGACAGCCTTGTCGAGGGGTGGCGAGGGGAGTGGGAGTGGAGGGGCGGTAGAGGCCCTACAGATAGCAAATTAAGTTAAAAGCGCTGCCGTGGCAACTGGCCAGATTTAGTTAACTTACTTCATATACCAAAACAAAAAAAACAAAAACAAAAAAATGCGCACACGCTTCGGATTCAGCTGCACACACACTAAAACAAGCACACACACACACACGCACACACGCACATCACACACTAGCAACTGGGACTTAAACAAGCTGCATGCGGTGGACTTAAGTTGAAGTTAAAGTTAATGCCATGAATTTTAAATTGAATTTAATGTGTGTGCGCATGTATGCAGCAGACGATGCGTCTATGTGTTTATGTGTGTGTGTGTGTGTGTGTGTGTGTGTGTGTGGTGGAGTGGGGAGCTGTGTGGCGGATGGGGAGGATAGGGTTTGTATGCTCGAGTAGCAGTAGCAATACCAGCGCTGCTCGCACTGAAAACAGAGGTTCCAAAAAGTTGACTGGCGCACGAAAGTATGCTACACTTTTTGCCACTTATTTATTATTGGCTTGACTCACACACTCACGCACAGTAGGACAGAGGTACACACAGACATGGGGAGGAGGGGGTGGGGGGTACGCACATTTGCACATTTTGGTGTTCGTGCTGTGCGGTCTGACCTTAAGCTGCCGTTGGACATTGGCGAGTCGCTGGACAGGATTTGGCACAAGTTGAACTAATAGCAGCAGGCGGCCAGCAGCGCTGCGATTGTGTTATTGCTGTTCTTGTTGTTCTTGTTGTTGTTGTTCGCGTATTCGTATTCGTATTCGTAGTCCTGTTGTTGTTGCTGTTGTTGTTGGTTTTCGTGGCGTTCTGCTTAAATAATTTAGCAATTTGTATGCATGGAAAGCTCTGCGGGCTGGTCATATAATGCCCGAGTCGAATAAGCGCATCATGGATATACATAAAATCGCATCAACGCGCCAGCCAATACCACATGCCGCAGATGCATGAGAGGGGTAAAAAAAAAAACAAATAAAAAAATAAATATATATATATATATATATATATATATATATATATATATATATATATATATATATATGTGCGTGTGGTATTGGCTATATATATATATATATATATTTACCTCTGCCACTCTCAGACACGCGTGCCCCATCTTGTTGCGTGTGGGCGTTTCAGACAGACAGACAGGTATGCAGGCAGACATAAGCGCATTGAAAGCACAGCCAAATGAGCATTCAAGGAACACACACATACACATTACAGAGTGCACACCTGGTAGATGGGTATCATCCTGTTACACACACACACACACACATACATGAGTTGTAAATGCAGATGAAATTGGGCAGCGACGATTAATCCTCGCTTTTACCCCTATGATATTATTTGGCACATTTGTACTTTATGTTTGGGTTCACCGCTTTACTGCAGGCACTGTTCAGATATTTTTTTTCCAAATATTTGGGCACTGGCTGACCAGGGCTATGACGACAGTACACTAAGCCGTATATCGAACAAATTACACATTGCCAATGATGAGTGAGTGGAATTTAATCAGTTGACAACTGTGTGTGTCTGTCTGTGTGTGTCTGTCTGTGTGTGTGTGTCTGTGTGTGACTGTGTGTGAGTAGTGAGCTTGTGGCTTCAAAAGTGTACATTGTTGGACAATTTTCAGAATTTTTGAATCTGATCAGGCTTTAAAGCTTAACACTTTTCAAGCACTATTCAAAGTGAGTGCTTTGCTTTCCCAAGGTAAGAATAAATTGTGACTTTTAAGCTTTAGTTAAGTCGGTCTCTTTGATCGGTTTGATCAGCGCGAGTCGATTTTTTTGCAACTCAGAAAGAGCAGGCTTTGTTTGGCAATATTTAAGAGCTTTTGCCTTTTGGCAGGCAAGCAGTGAAAGCTGTTTGCAGCTGCCAAGGCACAACAGCTATTATTCAGTTTTTCATGGTTGAGATTTAGTCGGATACAAACTGAGCTGAGCTGTTCGGCAGCCCTAGCTAATTCGAGAGGCCCGCAGTTGGCACGCAAAAAGACGTCGGATGGCGAATACACTTTGTTAAAAGAAAGTCACGTATTCATATTAAAAATAACCGAAAAGCGTTCGTAAGTGCAGGAGGACGTGCAGTGAAATATATTTGTGGCATTGGTTAGGCAACTGTCTCCATCTAATCCTTACATATATACACACACACACATACAAAAATATACAAACATACATTTATCACTTCCCTCCGGAAACCATTTGGCCGGAAGTTGGCAACTCCTTGTCCTAAGCCAGTTGAGCAGCAGCCGCGACATGTTTTACGCTAGCCCAACAAAAGGTGTTTTCCTTGCAACCCTCCCCACGCCCCAACTAAACACCAACTGTTGACATCATGATGATGGCCATGATGGCCATGATGTCGTTGCCGTCATTGGGAAATGTCGCCAGCGATGGAGCCTGTCAAACTCAAAATATTCCATTGAATAGGACGTTTTGCGTGCTGGTGCTCAAAGCGTCGAATCGACTCGTCTGGGACATTTCGGTTCTTTTTTTTTTTATTGTTGGTCCTTTTGATTTTTGGCAGCGTTGACGTCGCTGCCGCAGCTGTCAAAGCGTCAAACATTTTGCGCTGACAAATGCGCACCTTCTGTTTAACTTTGCTCCTTTCAACTTCCGTCAACTTCAGCTATGCTGGCGACTGACATGCGGTTGCCCGAAAAACTTGTAATGTATTTCAAGAGACCGAAAAGGGGGGCAGCCGGCTCTTTAGGGTGAAGGGGGGGGAGGGGGGGGGTTGCTGGTGGTGTAGTGTGTCAACCGTCGACTGGCAACTGACTTTTGCATTTATTTATTTATTTATTGAAACACTGTGCGTGCCTGGTGTTCAGTCTGTGACTATTTTGGCCACCTCGGTTGTAACTTTAATCAGTTCATTTCGCATACTTCTCGGCACATGTGAGTGCTTTGACATACAGCATTGCGCATACGCCACGTGGCACAATCTAAAAATACTCCTATATGTCAACCAAAAATTACACGAATTTAACAATTATGCAAAAACTTGTTTTGTCAGCTGTGCATTTTTGACACATTTCTCTGTCATTTGTCAGTGTTATGTTTTAACTTGGCGATATTTTACTTGCGTTTCTTTTCCATTGCTGTGAAGACTGACAGAAATAGGGTCGCTAGTTTGGGGGGCTGGACTAAAACCATGAAGCCCCAAAACGCATGTCATTTATTGCAATTGGAGTCTGCTTGCGCCATTGTCCTTGCCAGTGTTGTCCTTTTTAGCTGTCTGCTGCATTATTCATATCTTCATATTCATTAGAAGCGACGCAAAACAACCAAAAAAACAATAACCAGAAACATACAAGTTGAAATGCATTTTTGAAGAGTGCTTGACTAGCACAATATCTGTAAAATCTGTATCTGTATCTGTGCGACTTTGGCATCTACACCCTTCTCTTAATAGATTTTTAAGCCAAATGTTATGCAGAACTTTGAAAAATCGTTGAAAAATTTTGCGTTTTAATTAATGAAGGGAAGTGAGAATTTGTCTCATTTTAATTTTATTTTAAATATACCATTGCCATTCCCTTAACATTTGTACAGGGTATATACAACAAATAGTTTGAAGCGTTCAACTGAGATGACAGTCAACGTCATCGTCGTTCTTGGATTAGTTAGTTAGTTAGGGTCAAAGTAGGTCATGCGGGTTTTCTCTTTTGTGAAACCCTTGAAAATGGGTAAATTCCATTTGCTGACTGTATAATTAGGGTGAGCAGGATTACAAGTGCAAGGGAAAACAACGGAGAGTCTGTGTGTGAGAGAAACAGAGACAGAGAGAGAGAGAGAGAGGGAGAAAGAGAGATGGGAAGGGGAGACAGAAAAGGTCGAACGAATCAAATATTACTTTTCTCATGGAAATTTAATTTACGGATAGATCTTGAAATTAGGATTGAATTATTCTTCATTAGGGTTAGATCTGCTTAATATATTTGTAAAATTACGTTGTAAAAATGTGTGCATTATGTAAAGAGAATGCTTAATACTAATATTCGATTGCGTTTGTATAATAAACATAAATAAAGGCATTAGCTAATATTAATAATTATAGTTATTGGTGGAGTAATAACTTTAGATAAATAATTTTCCCTGTATATAGACGGGATTGAGCCTGTGGGTTAAGTAAAGTCGATAAGATTTAAATTATGTAATGAAATATTTGAGCTAAGCAACTTGCATTTGCCAAGTGACCTGCTGCTGTGAATAATATTCCAGTTTTTAGGGCCTAACATAAAAAAGCTTATAAGGGGCTAAAAAAAAACTGCAGCACTTCAGATTCTTTTATATCTCGTTTGTATGGCATGAAATAAAACGAAATTTTAGGTAAATTCTAATAATGAAAGAAATGTTTATACGACTGAATGGGAAATTAAAAATACTTCAGGCAAAGGATGATCTCTGCATTTAACTTGGGCTCGAGGTGGGGCAATGTTACAGGCGCTATTTAGGTTCAAGCAGCTGCTCCTCAGTTCATGCTTAATGGCTACCTTTCTTGATGGCGTTACGTGTCGCAGCTATAACCCATTGTCTTATCTGGCTACTGTCCCCATTCTCAAATTCCCCCATTTCACCCACTACTCCATTCCACATTCAGCCACTACCCCGTTGCCTCATTCCTCCAGTCCCCCATGCCCCCATTCCCCCATTCCCTTCACACACCTTCACCCCTGTCACGTGCTTGGCGTGCCGAAAAAGTGCGTCAGCAGCAGCTTAATTATTTTTAGTCAGTTTTTGCTACATCTACAGTCTGTTCAGCTTCCCATTGCCCCTCCCCCAAATGTACAGAGGGTGGACCCCTGCCACGCCTCTTTTTTATATTTTTTTTCATTTGTTTTTTTTTGTTTTGTTTTTGTTTTTTGTGTTGCTTCCTGCTTATTATTTGTTTGTTTGTCTGTTTGTCTGCCTGGTTTGGTTTAAGCGCACTTGCAAGTATATGTTTTGGGATTACGACTATCCCGGGGAGCCAACTCTTACTTAAGCTCCTCTATCCACCAACCCCACCCACCTACTCCTCAGTTCTCTAGCTACTTTCGTTGATGCTGGTGATGCTGGTGATGCTGGCTGCTGTACGTTTATGACAGCAGTGAACTACGTCGGATTGGATTGGATGGCAACTGGAGTGGATTCGGTGTTGACTGTTTTACTGTTTCACATGCGACTGCACTGGAGTGGACTTTTGGGCTACCGATGGAGTCCAGGACTGCTGCTGGACATCAAGCTACCACTCACTCAAAAACAATGTGCACAGCAACTGACTGGGGAGTTGTTATTGCCCCTGTTGTTTTTGTTGTTTTATGTTCTTTTTTACTTGACTGTGCATACCGTATAAATCTGACAGTTGAAGGAACACAGAGAGCCAGAGAGAAAAAGCGAAAGTGCGAAAGAGAGAGGCAGAGATAGAGAGAGAGAGAGAGAGAGCGGGCAACAAAATAGGAGCACACACAATACGATGAAAGCTTAAAATTTTAAATGCCACCGAATGGGGTTCCTAATGAAGTACAGTACATGAAAGACAGTCGTCGGGTGAGCATAAAAGTTCATTGTTTGGCATTGTCAGGACGTACAGTGAATAATGAAGATTAAATATATATATACATATATATGTATATATACCACATAATAATCGAGATAATTTAATAATAAGTGGACCTCAAACAAAATCCGTACAATTTAACAATACAATTGTGGTATGTAAATTGTGGCTAAACAGCTTGTTTAAAATGCTCGTTCTTTGGTTAAAGTTGTTTTATATGCAGGTTTATAGCAACGATGATCTGGTCTGAGATTACAATAGACAGGTTGAAGCTGAGACAACACACTTAATTTGTCTGATCTATTGGAGAAATCACTTCTTTCACTTCTCATTCCCGTTCACAAGCCACACAAATCATTTGGTTGTCAACTGCACACAGGTTGCAAGTTGTTTGGCTAAGAACAGTTGACTGTGGGTTAGCTGGGAAGCGGACGGGGCAGGGGGAGATAGGGAGTTTAGCAATGGGGGAAAGTCCACGACAAGCTTAATGCGAAGTAAAAGCAAACAAATAAATGCGACCAAGCGATGCAAAAAACTCAGCAGCAGCTGAAGGATAAGCGAGCAAATTCGCAGTCCAGTCGCAATCATATGGAGGTTTAAGGAAGACGTGGATGGGCCAAAGGATATAACATAGAAATATGAAATGTAATAGTGTCAGGAACAAGCTGAAAAAATGCTGCAAGCGTCTGACAAGCTGCAGAAACTCAGTAAGGCGCAGCAGCAACAACAGTAGCAAGCGCAATCGGAGCGAAAGAGACCAACTTGTGTGGCATGAGTAATGTGGCAAGTAGAAGAGAAGTAGGTAACGACGAGTGTCATCTGACAGCAGCGGGGTTGCTTGGCAAGTGCCTCGTGCGGCAGTTGCACAAAGTCGCTTGCGTTGATTGTTTGCACTTTACACACTAAAACTACGACACACGCCACGCGATGAGGAACAAAAATATAATAATAATAATAAGAAAAGAAAAAACCAAGTGAAAATATTTCAATCGGTCGGCACCGACTGCGAAATACTCTGAAACCAGTCTAACGCCGGCTGATAACAGGTGGCAAATGCCTCCTTTCAAATTTGCTGAATCTTACTGCAAATCTGTAGGGGATATATTTTTTGAAATCTTCTTTTGCATATTTGGTGGCTCAAGCTGTGTAATTGCTTGAAATATAGGTTTCTGTTGCGGTGTGGTCATGCCCATCTAGTTACTAGCTTGAAGCGTGTCTCGATGTACTCTTCTATCAGAGCGAAAGGACTCTGATGGCTGCTGAAGTTGGGTTGCCTTGTGAGTGGAGAGTGGGCGATCGCAAGAAGTTGAGATATAAAAGACGTGGCTGGTCGCATGTGTCTGTCAAGAGACGAAACGGGGGGTATGATGGTGCAAGAAAGAAGGGGCACAGACTGGCGGCTGCAGCCACAGAAAGAAAGACAAATCAAAAATGGCAGCAACAGCAGCATAAACTATATATAGAAAAATAACTAGAACAACAACAGTAGCTGAAGCAATCAGGGCTGGCCAATCGCACTAGTTTAACAATGACAAAAATTTGAATGTCAATGAGAATTAGAGCATTGAAACATGATCGCAGGGAAGTGCAGTCACATTGAAAAGATTAAGTTCAGATCTCTGCTCTAAGTGTAAAAAAAGTTTGTATTCTTGGTAAGAGTACACTGAAACAAAATGGGCAAAATGTATAAATCGAAGCTGCATTCTTTAGATAAGCCAAATAAAACATAAGCTATACGGTCGAGATAAAATACAGTCAAACTTAATTTGACAAATACTTGTTTTGCAGCCCTGACAAAAGCTAAAAGTGGTTGCAAATATCACACATACGCACTGAGGCTCAAAGCTCTTCGCATGTTTTACGACAATGGCTCGGATACAATTTGGCACAGCGAGCTATAATAAAAAATAGAATGACAAAGGGGGACGGGGAGTGGAGAACGGCGACGGAGACAACGACACTGAATAGTGCAAATTAAGTTGTTGTTGTACTGCTGAGGGGGTTAAGAGTTTTAAGGGGCTCCGACGCCGGTTGGGTCGGGCTTGGCTGATGGGACAGCTTGTCAACAGTGCAATTTGCAGGCGCTGCGCAAAACGGAAATGGATTGAAGGCTCCCTTGGTGTCTACTTGATGAGCAGTGTAAACGAATACGTCAGCACATAGATGAAAGATTGTAAATGGCTTATAAGGAGCCAACGGCGTGGGTGGAAACTGAAACCAGATTTGCCCCAAAGCACACGTTGTGGAATTAAAGGTGTTGCCAGAGACAATTTAATTTAAAATTGATCATTAACATGACACGCAGATGTGGCAACTATTCAAATTATATATATATATATATATATAACCAGTTATACAATATAACCAGGAATATATTGTCTGTTTAGTAATATGACTCACAAATTGGCTAGGATATGTTAGTTCCATGGGTCGCATAGAAGTTAACACAATCCATTTACACTTTGGCATTGTGCAGACATCATGTGGCTGATAGCTTTGGCAGAGAGTCAACTACTATTTTGGCTCATGCCTCAGCTATTTCGAGCCATCAATCACTTAGCGGTTTCAACTTTGCCAACACTCTCCTTCTGCCTTCCACGGAAAGAGAAAATCACCCATATATATCTAAATAGTAGTTTGAATGCGGGAAAAAAACTCAATCTTTGCAGCACACAATTTGGCTCGTTAAAGGAAAGTGCGCGTCAAATGCGCAAAGCGGCTACGATGCCACGCCCATATGACAGAATCTAACACAACTTGACGCCCCTTGACCCCTTCCTCCTGCTCCCTGAACACGTGCCTAATGCGTTGCCTTGACATTTGTCTATGGCTCTTTATGCCCAACCAAAAAACAGAAATGAAAAAGGTGTAATAAAGTAGTTGTAATGCATGTAATGGGGTGGTAATGGCTAAGCATATCCTGTAAATTGCGCATTCTTCCTCTTCTCATTTTGTAGATGGGTAATGGATCAACTGCAAATGTATTGTAGTGTATCAAATGTGAACTTCCAAATAGAAAAACATATTGTGCAGCGTATCTAATAGCGGAGCACACTCAGCGGACTGTCTCTTACTTGGCATAGTCTAGTTATTGTATGGCCTACTTAGCTCCTTAAAGTTGACAAACTAGCTTAAAGCCTTACCAAAGCAAAAATAGCGAAAGGCACAGGAATGAAAGAGAGAGAGAAATAGAGAGAGAGAGAGAGAGAGACATTAGTTGCAGTGCACTGCGAGTGCTGTCGACTTCTGTGCACTCCAACATAAAACTTAATAAATTTCCAGTGCATATTTATGCGCACATATGTACTTATAATAACCCAGCAGCTACAACAATAAATATCTGCCCGAATAAGAGTCAATGCATATGACATGCAGATGTATGTACACTTGTGTGTGTGTGTATGTGTGAGCAGCTGCACTCAGGTGGCAGAGCTTGGCTTATGCAGGAAATTTGCTGTGCCTGAGACGCTAATATCCGCAAGTAGATGGCCTGCATGGCCCAGCTGACCGCAAAATGCTGCCCAGGCACACACAACTGTACGTTTACCGCAACATCAAATTACAATGGGAGCAACTGGCAGATGCGGACTCAGTCTGTGCCTCTGCCTCTGCCCTAGCATCTGGCAGAGTCCTAACCGATTCTGCCCGTGACCCAGGCCCAGTTTCAACTTCAGTCGCATGCCGCGCAATCCTGCAACCCTAAGTGGCATAGCGCTTGTTTCTGGTTGGGCTACTAGGTTTGGTTGCAGTTTGGTCGGGTTACTCTGTGTCCATTGGACTGCTGCTCGGCCGTAATTTCATATGACGTGAATGCATTGCACTTGCACAATCTTTCAGATACTTCTCACTAAGCAGCGGTATCTATCAGTCACACGCATCCAACAATGTCTCATCAAGTAATAAAAAAATCGCGCATTGTGGTGCAAATTGCAGGAGTTTCAGTCAAAAAATGTAAAAGAATCTAGAAATGATTTTACGAAGCTTATTCCATCAACTAAGAGCTAAAATCATCAGCTCATAAGGGCAATCTTCATCTCAAATTCAAATACAAAACTAAATCTTGGCAAACTTAGAACAATAAACGAATTCTACATTGATACTCGAATGGACTCGACTCCATTAAATTGAGTAGTCATTTTTTTTGATCATTCACACTGAGTCCTCAGTTTTAAAGCTTTCTTGATAAAACTTGGAACACAGCCTTCCTTTTCCTAATACGAATATTATTGAGTTATTGAGTTCGCTGCAACAGAAAACATATAAATGAAATTGATTGAAAACGAACAAAAGCATAATATTAACTCGAACTTAACTTACTTGCTTAAATTTTAAAAACAACTTGGATGTCAGCAGGAGGACTCAGTTCTGCAAGGTTATTTAATCCTTGGCGTGACCAAGCTAGCCGTCATGTGTTGTTTTAGCCGCATCTTAACAGTTGCTAGCCAATCGTTTTTAAGCTGAAATATATTTATTTATATATATATCAAAATGTGAACTTGGCAAATTGCAGCAGCATGGCTTCAGCAATTGCCAAGCTACGATTGCACACTTTTATATTGTTTTGTGCCACTATGCGGCAGGGGATAAAGCCAGGCAAAGTCAGGGGGTTTTTTTGCGCGGTGTAGTGTGGTGCTGAGTGGCGCCATAAACACTCGCGGGCAGGCAGCAATTTTGACGCGTTTCGTAACTGAAGATGAAGCAGCAGCAGCAGCACCAGCAGCATCACCAGCAGCAGGAGCAGGAGCAGGAGCGGTAGCACCAACAACAATTACATTTGAGTGCGCCCTTAAGGACATTTTACTGATTTAATATTTGTTGCAAGTTGCAACTTGATATGTGTCGAGTTGCACAGAGAAAGCAGATAGCAACTTGAGGATCTGCAGCAGGATAACCAAGCAGGATGCCATCATACAAACGAGACGCAAGTCGCAACTTGCACATTGTCAGTCGCTTAGCTGCTGCTGCTGCTTCATCTGGCGATGCTGTTGCTTTTTTTGTTTCTCACTTAGCTTGAGGTGCGCTCAAAGGACGATAAATATTGCATTACATTTCCTTGCACTTTATGGCGAAGAGCTCTTTGGGCACCAACGCCATGCGATCTCCTTATACGTGTACCTGTGCATCTGTGTGTTTGTGAGCTGTAAGCTTGAATTAACTTATCGCTGATGATTGTGAACGGGCGCGCAGCGTACAGGCTGTGGTATATCATCCGATTCAGTGGCAGCTACCTTCCCTTCGCTTCCCATAGCACTCTTGTAATCCTTCACGTTTTGATAAGTAGCTGCAGCTAAAACCTGCATATCAAGCATACGCAACGTGGCCACTTTTAAGAATTGTATGCCACAGGCAGCGGCCATAACTTCCACAATTTCTAATATGTCGAGTCAAGATAGACATGGTGGGGGCTGGGTAGAGGGGTTGTAAGTTGGAGGCGGTGGGGTAGGATGAGTTTTGCAGATTTGGCAAATGTGTAGCGCGCAAAAGTCGTAAAAAAAATTTTTATTTGCGCAGCATCATAAACATATGCATTGGGGAAGGGGGTTGCAAGAGAGAGGGAGGAGGGTGGGGGGGTGGAGGAGGGTATTGCATCGGGTGCCACTGATGAACGCCGTTGGCCACCTGCAGCATCCGCAGCTGTTGCCCTAGTAGCTTGTAATTGCTTTGTGCTGCTTCTTTATTTTGTATATTTTTTTATTTTTCTTGTTATACCCTGAACCCATAAAAAATGGGTCAAAAGGGTATAATGATCTTGGGCAAAAGTATGTAACAGGCAAAGGAAGTATATATATATATATATATATATTCTTGATCAGAATCAGCAGCCGAGTCGATATGTATGGGCACGCGGATCTACGAGACTGTAAGAGCTATAGACTTCAAATTTGGAATATAGAATCTCGTATACCCGGCGCCGATCAATTATAACTTCCTCCGTTTCTTAAATATCGATACATATCGATTTCCGATAGCAATAAATGCCACAATTTGAGAGGTAGAGTCTTCAACTGCCCAAGTCGCATCATGATTCGATAGATAGGATTGCGACGTGTTTATGGGCAGCCAGTTTGGGTCAGTTCGGGCTTGTGAATAAAAATATGAGCTTAGTCTGTTTTCACTCTGTTCCTGCAGACCTGCTCACATTTGGATGCAAAACTTTTTCAAGGGAAATTTGCCAATAAGACTTTAATATATCCAACAACTGGCTTCAGGGTATATTGTAGTCGAGCTCACTCGACGACAGCATTCCTACATGTTTTGTTTTTTAGTTTGTCTTGACTTTATGACGCTGCAAGTTGGTGTTCTGTGAGTAGTTACCGTACTTAGGGATACTATCGGTACCATGGCAAATGGTTCAACCTTAAACCTTAAAAGTTCACACTGCTTTTGTCTTATGGCATATCCTGTACTCCAGCTGAGAAAGTGTACATTGACAGAGTACCGCCTTCGTACATACATGATCATTAATTGGTAGAGGTGCATGTATGGATAAAGTCCAAAAATAAAATAAGAATTTAATGCTAGTTTGGATGAATAAAAATTTGATTGTGACTAATTCATATTTTGTACGATTTCGAAAAATGATCAAATTAAATATATAAATATATCTTGCGAACAATAAATACAGAGAATAAAGTAACGCGAAGTCGTGCATTTTTGGCTGAAACATTTTTACTGGTTTTAGTTGAGATTGGTAAAGTGAATTGCAGCAGCTGGCTACAACTTGTTCTCTCAATGTTGCTTTAAGTTGCTAACAAGCCAAAGCTGATTATCTCTATCGACACCTGTTCTTTTCTCCATTCCTGCAGATGTCTTGTCCTTGGGCATTGCTATTGAAAACAGTTGGAGTTGGTTGGGTTATTCTGATCGAAATTCAACTTAAAGTGTATTCTCTGTTTAATTGATAGTCATGCAAAAAGTGAAATAAAGTGCTTTCTTGTGTATGTGTTTGACTAATGAAATTTTCTGGACCAAAGGCCAAAGACTTTTGTGTGTGCTTCAAATGCATTCCTCGCCACAACAACTGCTTCAATTTAATGTATGCAGCACTCGACAACCATAACAAGCACTACCAATGTGAATGGAGTCGTTGATGGAGCAGAGCAATCTCTGCTGGACGCAAACCAAAGCCACCATAAAGAAACATCAACAGCAACAACCACAGCCTCCGTAGAAGAGTGATATAAAAAGAGACAGGGAGAGGCTGGAGAGAAAGGGCTAAAACATAAGCGACATTTAAAGCTACTTGGTATTCTCCAAATGAAATTTTTACTACAGCTAACGAAAACAAAAATAATCTAAATTATTCTTTGGCTAGACAATTTTCGTAAATGAAAGAAACGATTCTCAGTCTGGAAAAGGCATCAGTAATTTTAGGTTATATGGATTCTCATTTAAATTTCAAAGTGCACAGAGTGTTAGCAGAAGGCTTAGGCTATAAAAACCTTCTAAACTTGATTAAAGCTTCATGAAAACAAAGTAGGCTAGTAAACTAAATACCTCAATTCCAAATACAGTCTTTGGGGCGATTCTTAACCATTATGAAAACTGCTTGGATTAACTTAAAAATTGCAGCAGACGTGGATTGTTAATAAACTTAAGCTTCATCTGCTCCAGCTTTAAACTAGAATAAAAATTAAGATATACTTTCAGAGGTGCTCAAGCTGTTGTATATTAGGTAATCGAACTTGTTAACCAAGAGATAAATGAATAAACATAGCTCAACAGCATTTCGGGCTGAATGATCTCGAAGTAGCAAATAGTGTTAACTTCAGGTTGTGCTACTCTTGCATAGAGGTAACAGCAACTAAACAATTTTGGCACTTGGCATACGATGTTGCCCATGATACAAATAGTGATAATGCTAATGCTGATAATGATGTTGCTCAGTTGGATGGTGTGGACAGTGGCAGTGGAATCGTTGAGGGGTAAGAGGGGTAAAGGGACCAACTGGGCTGATGTGACTGGGACTGCGAAACGACATTTGACTGTCACTTGTGCAGCAGTTTTGAATGTTTTCTGAATAGTAAATTATGGTCACGAGCCTGAAACTGCGACGATGATGAGAGAATGGTCGACTGCTTGCCCCACTATGCCCCCCTTCCCGACTTCAAAGCTGGTATTATTGGTGTTTTGCCAAGTTACCAGGTTGTTCATTTGTGTGTTGCCGCCTGCCTTGCTCCGCTTTTGGCAAGTGCGTGTTACAAGTAAGAGTGTAAATATTGCCGCAAAAATGGTGCGTTGCAATTTTAAAATTGCGCACTTTCAGCCTGACCCCACTGCAGTGGCAGCAACATTTGATTGGGACCACATCTGAGCTAATTGTACGGTGCGTGCCACATTGCTGAAGCTACGGCTCAGAATGCGGCTCGAGGCATTCTCTTGTCCCGACTGCTGTTGCTGTGTGTCAACAAAAGGCCAGCACAAAATTAATCTTGATTGCCTGATTCCGACCCAATAGTGGGCCATGAATTACACGTCCAGATTCCCAATATAGCCACTGTTAACCAGGACGTTCACTGGTTTGTTAATTGATCGCCTTTAAAGTGCAAGTGCGAGTTCATTATAATTTTCAATTCAATTCATTTTTCTCGTCTGTGCAAATTTTGCGTCCTCGCAAAATTAAATTTCTAGTGGTTTAGTGCAAAATATCTACAGGTGGACATGATGGATATATAAGCGAAAATTCCACAATTAAATCACTTTTACACATATTCATCTAAGTATTTTGACAAACCTATTTTTTTGACATGGCATTTTATGACACTTGAATAAAATTCATTTGCAGAAAAACTGTGTGTATCAAATTACGTTTAATAATTCATACTCCAGTTTTTTATAGTGTTTTAACTGTGTACATTTTGTTGATTAAATTTACAATATTTTTTTTATTTGAAGCCATTTTTTATGCATTCTGCCCAAATTGTAATACTTCAGAGAATAATTTAAAAAAATTATGCAAAATGACACGCAAACTTAACTTAACAAATTGTAAATTCCATAAAATATTGGATGCTTATTTCTAAATGTAAAATGTCTAATAAACAAAACTACTTCAAAAACAATAAAAACTTGCAGTAATTTCATTTATGAGAAGTACTTTAATAAACTTTCTCTTTGATGGCACAGGTCATCAATTGAACTCTTTCTACCTTTTGTTTCGGTTTGTGCGTCCAAAAACCCAAGGATTTAAGTGACTCTGTAATAATGCAACAAAAAAAAAAAGAAGAAAATTAATTTGTATGCACTGAAAATTGAGCAAAACTCTTTTGTGATGAAGTCCGGCAAACATATAACCAACCACATACAGACACACACAAGTCGTTCGTAGGCCGTTCAAATATTTAGAGATACATATAAATTTACATATGTATGTGTGTGTGTGTGTGTGTGTGTGTGCGTCCAAGTGTGCACATTGCTACACTGTTGCTGCTTTAATCTATGATTTCAAAATGTTTTACAATTTGGCCGCAACAGACACAAACACAATTACACCAAAAATAGCATTTTTGGGCTTTGTGAACTTTGATTTTTGGCTGAGTCTTTAATTTAATGACATTTTGACAAAGGTAAAAATTAAATGCAAATTGCAAACAAGAAGTGGCAACGAAAAGGAATAGCAATTGACGTGACATGAAATGACCTCGACTGTTGCATTGGGCTCAGGTTGGTGCTCATCATTAAGCGACTGGCAACAGCCACAGCAACAGCAACAGCAACAATGCCAACAACTGGCAAAAACTGGCAACGTTGCATGCAAATGTCAGCAAAGGGACGCTTGTGTTGCATAAATAACGACAACAAAAACAGCAGCAGAAGCAGCAGCAGCAGTAGCAGGAACAACCAAAGCAACAACAATAACAATAGCAAAGCAATTCGCATGTTTTGCATGCAAAGCGCAGCAAAAAACACAAAAACACATTCGCACACACAGATACACACACACACACACACAGAGACCGATATATCAACACCTTTTGCCATTTTAGGGAATGCGCTTTGGATATCTTTTATATATGCATATACATACATATATATATCTCCTCTCTGTCTCTCCTCAATCGGCTTTATTCTCGGCTTCATTCTAGCAATTGTGCTTGCACGCACAAACAATTGAAATTGTATTAAATTGAATTTTAATATATTGCTACAACAACAACAACAACAAGAAGGCCACACAAACAAATACACAAAACCCACAAACTAAAAAAAAACCAAAAAAAAAAAAAACTATTTACACTGAGCATAAGAAACGTTAACCGTGTGGAATTGATAGGCAAAGAGTGGATGGCAGTTGGCAGATAGCTGGATATAAAGTGGCAACTGTAATTTCACTTTCGTCCTTGCCTCCGATCATTTGGGTTTCATGCATTGCATTTAAATCTCAAGTTTAAATATTAAAAACTAAGGAAAAACGTGATCTGGCTTCTATATATATCTAT
Source organism: Drosophila villosipedis (assembly GCA_035043025.1). Classification (NCBI taxonomy): domain Eukaryota; kingdom Metazoa; phylum Arthropoda; class Insecta; order Diptera; family Drosophilidae; genus Drosophila; species Drosophila villosipedis. Next base: position 13,619,135 of record JAWNNF010000024.1, on the reverse strand, counting down.
ATATATGTATATATATTTCTATGTGTGTGTGGTGAATAGTTGATGCATTTTTAACCTCAAATAAACCCTCCGCACGTATTCAGACCAATAAAAGAAAAATAAAACCACAACAGCTACAACAATAGTCTGCATTCTGGCTGCACATTGCCTGACATAAGTTTAGGTACACACACCGCACTTTAAATTATACAAAGGCTCGAAAAGTATATTAACCGGTTCAACACTTTCAACCAAATTAAATCAAATATTTTGCCATGTGCGGAAACACAAACCGTCTGCAAAGTTATTTGAAATGTGATTTTAGTTTTACTAAAATTGTCATCTTTTGGCTTGCTCGTGGCTATGTAATATGTTGCACCAATTTCAAATATATAGTTGAGTTTTGTTTTTCCAGCACTGTGGATATTTCCACAAAAATAATAGCAAATTTTGTCAAATAATGATCTATCCTAAAATGATTCCTATTTATTTTTGGCTTGTTTCCCTTCTTTTCTTTAGTTATTTCTTTTTTGATTTGCCTTGTTCATTTATAAGTACATTATATAAAGTACATGGAGAGTTCATTTTAAGTTCTTACTATAATCAGATTTGTGTGTAAACTGTGTGCTGTGGAATATTAACAAAGAAAAGTTCATTTACATTTATATTATGTGCAACTTTGTTTAATTGGTTGATAAATTCCCATGCTCAGAGTGGCCATTTTCAGTTAATTTAATGTCAATGTTGTCAATTATAAGGTCAAATGTTCTTATCGACCATTTGAAATGTCAAATTCCCCAGAGCCAACACCAATCCCAATCCCAACTCCAGCATCAGCTTCAGCTTTAGCTCAAGCAAAAGGTCAAGTTCGCCAACGAACCGTCATTTGACTATTTGCATATCCTGCATTGTTCCATTTCATTCCATTCCATTCCATTCAACGACCATTTGGCATTTACTTGATGCTCGTCATTGTCTCAGTTGTTTTTGTTGCTTTTGTAGTTGGCAACGCTTTTTTTTTTTTTTTATTTTTTTCTTTGTGGCAAGCGTCGCGCACAAATTGCAAATACGGCGCCTAGCATCGCATTTTGCTCGCCATTCTTTTTTATATTTGTTTGGCTCCAGCTCTGTTAGTCTCCAAGTGTTTCTGTGTGTGAGTGTGTGTAAAGTTTTGTCACTTCAGCAAGCTCGAACTGATTTGGCAGAAAGTTGTAGCATGTTGCCATCGGTTGAGCATTCGCCCATTCTTTACATTCCCTATGCATGCGATTCGTCGCAAAATCATTTGCATAAAATCAAACCGCACTCAAAACAAACTCCACTCAAGACGCGCCTTGGCGCCCTGTACCATGTACTAACCACATATATGCACCCACACACATACACACACACACATTGGCAAACTGGTGTACTCATCTCATCACGCACACCTCCCATTCAGTTGGCAGCCGTTTCTGTCTTAGGTTCTGGTTTAGGGGGCGTGGCTTAGGCGAAATAGGTGTAAATTGTAGTGAAGTTATGCGAGTTACGTGGCCGCTTTTTTGGGGTTGCCAACTTGCTGAGAATTTAAACGAAGTGAGTTAAAACCGGTTCGACATGAACTTGCTGTTCTTATGGCAATTTCGAAGTGAAATTAGTGAAATTTCAAATCACTTACGTAATTCGATTGCAGCGGCGCTTGAAACTTTGCCTAAGCCACCTTTAAACTTTCAACTATTTCTCTCACTTTGCTTAATCCAATTCATTCCGGCACCTGACTTCTCCTCCTGTTTTTTATTTTGTTCCCCCCATTTCTTTTTCAGACCTGATTTGTGGCACAGAGACAGACACACACACACGGCGTGCCACCATGTAACGAGCTGTGCCGCCATTTTGGGTCGTGTTGTAGGCGACTCCTTGACCCGCTGCTGCTCCTTCTCTCCACTTCTTTCCTCTCCTCTCCTCTCCTCTCCTATACTCAGCAAACGGTAAGCCTTTAGCCAAGTGCCAAGTAGTTTATCGCACATTTTTGCTGGGCCAACTTATAGCAACATATGCAACTCTGTGTGTGTGTGTGTGTTTGCGTGTGTATTAGTGTATGAGAACATGCGGCTTCTATTATAGGTATGTGACTCGGTCTGTTTTTGACCGTGTCGCAGTCGTGTTCTGTTCATGTACCCAGACGTGTCCATGCTCATTGTCAGCAGACTTTGCCCCTGTCTTCATCTGTTCCAAAATCTACAACCCCCAACCCCCAATCCCCAATTTGCAGTTCCATAGGTTCGCAGCTTACAGTTCTCGTTCCCATTTCAGTGGCCGGAAAATGCCGTTGCGAATTTTAATCGCAGGCATTAGGATTGGTGTTAAGTTCGTCGGGCCTCGCCGCCTATGCACTCCATGCTAAGCTCAGCGGACACACTCCCTGCCTACTCCTATTCCCTCCTCGCCTCACCTCACCTCTCCGTGTTGTGCTTGTGTGCGTTTTCCCGTAGACATTGAAGCGTCATTTGACCGACATGAAAATTGTGCGCCAACATTTTTGTCAAACTGCAAAACCGAACAGGCATCAACAGCAGCAGCAGCAGCAGCAGCAACAAAAACAATTAGTAAGAATGCCCCAGGCGAGAGAGCTCAACTGGGAGATACTCTGAACGAAAGTCTTTTGAATAATTGTGCATGTCAGGGGCGTTAAAATCAGAACGCTGAAAACTGCGCGTATTTTATGTGTTTATATATATGTATACATAAATAGATATACATATATATATATATATATATATATATGCATGTGTATACAAGAAATGTTTGCGCTTGGTCAATTTGAATTCACGATTTTCGCCTGTGTTTACAGAGGTTGTTGATAAATATTATTTCAAGGTGTGTATATACTTATCCAATTAGAGTGAAATATCTTCAAAAATTGTATGGCTAACTGATTTTGTGTACATCTCGGAAATGAAAGTCAAATCAATAAAATTAAATGAAATCACTTATTCCAAAATGTGAAGTTAGTCTAGTCTAGTCTAGTTATTTTAGTCCCTATATTTCTATCGACATACTCGGCTTACTTTTGGTCAACATGATGATACGCTTTTTACCCATTCTTTTCATGGTTTCGGGGTATAACAACTATAGCAATAATAACAACATACAGCTGCTGTGGCATAAAGGCCTTGGGTCAGAATATTGCTTTTGTATTGGTGTTGCCATTTTGTGTAGCTTGTTGGCGGCGTGAACCGTGAGCCGCCGCTTTCGGGTTGCCATTGACAGCCAGTGGCCTTGATTTGACTATGCTGGTGGTGGTGGGCGTATTGCCTTGTGTGGCTAAGAAAACTTGAGGTGCTTAACAGTAATTGAATGAAACTTGAGTTAAGAGTGTGTACGTTGTGTGTGTATATATATATATATATATATATATATATATATACAGCGACAGCGACAGCCACTGTCACAAGCCCGACAATTCTCATATATACGCAAGAAAACAAAGAGGCAGACAGGCAGAGCGAGATAGAGAGAGAGAAAGACGTGGAGAGAGAGTGAGGGAGAGTGGGGTAAGGAGTTGGACCGAGGACATTTGTGATTGGGTCTATTAAACAGAAGTTGTGGGTACGTTGTAAGTAAGTAATTATGAAAGCTCCACAGATGCCAAGCAATTATTGCACACCGTGGCAGGAGTCGGTGTGGTGGGAAGGAAGGGGTTTCGATGTTGAACTGGTTAAAACTAGTTGGCCACATTGTACATACATATACATACACATGTATTTGAGCTGTCGATCACGAACTTCATGTGCACCACAACTGCAGAACTACAGGCATAGATACAAAATTATGTAATTATATTTCGCCCTCACTCGGATCTCGCTGTGGCTATAAATTTGGCAAATATTTTAACTTGACTCACTAGACACACTTGAACGATAGTAACAATAATACCACTGTGACACAACATAATATTAAAACAACAAAATAAATGTTTTCACTAATAATGTAATGCAGTACAGCGAAAATGGGCAAATCCACATCGAATCATATTCATGGACGAGCACTCACACACACACACACACACATATATATATATATATATATATATATACATTTTTTAGCATATTGCATGCTGTGGAAACAGATTTTGTACTTGAACATTGCAGGCGCAATAGGCGAATGGAAATGCGTGTTTGTGGTTTTGGGAATGCCGCTTATGCGGTCAGGTATCTGGCATGCAGAGATACGGCAAAAGTAGTAGAGCCTAACGAGAAAATACAGCATTTATTTATTTGTATATTATTGAGTGCCAAAGCTGGTCATTTGTGAGAATATCGGAGCAAAGAGCTGCTATGGCATATTGAATGACTAGCATAAAATATGTGCATAATAAAATAGAACAACTTCAAATGCGGTAGACGAGAGAGCTCGACTAGGAGATACCATGCGGACTATATGTATATCAACGAATAAAATACAGGTCCAGTTTGCCAAATTTCCAATTATATTGGAATTATAATTATACTCGAAAGTAAGCATCATTTTCTCTTTTACTTACATAGGTAGGCCAACAAATCCAAGTGCAGTTCATTTTTGTATTCGCTGCAGAAAAAATATGTTTATATTTCTGCTAGCTTCGCTTATTGGTCGATTTTTTTCATAAATATATATTTCGATACAGTAAAATATAAATGAATATGTTAAGGTAAACTCAATTGAAAGGCTATTTTTTTACTTTTGACTTGCATTGCTATACAAAATCTAAATAAATCAACTAGATCAGCCTAAGCTATTTGGATACTTTCTAAATATGCAGATCGACTTGTTTATACAGACGGATTTATTATATATGATGTCTGCAAAAATTTATTATACCTTATTACCCATTTTCAATAAGTTCAGGGTATGAAAAATGAGCCGAAATCATGCTCGACTCATTTGAAAAGCACTTCTCATTGCCGCCAATACGGAACTAAATTTGGGCGCTGGATTAGCACAGGTGCTGACTAAGTCCTGGGGAGTGGGGCATATTTAAGATAGCTGGCTTTCAATGCACATAGTCATTTTATAACATTTACTTACTTCAATTCAATTTGAGTAATTAACTAAACTTTTTTGTCTTGATCAATTTGTTGTTATCATAACCCGTGATGAGTGAAACACATTTAATATCTGTCATATCTAATGAATGCCAGTTGTGATAATGAGTATAGCTAAGAAAACCCAATGATTTTTTTATTATTGTTTATTGTAATTATCTTATCATTAGCGAAGAAATCCAAAATTATAAGCTAACACACACATATAAATAATTGCAATTAAGTTGAATGGGTTTCTAAGTATACGATTTGAAAACAAGAAAAAATGGATATCTTAAGCCGATCTTGCTCATCGGAGCTAGTCTGCTGATATGTGGAATAAAAACGGGCTAATTTGGAAGAGAAAACATTTAAAATTACCATTTAAATGATATTAAATTAAGAATGAATAAATAAATAAAATTTTAAATGAAAATAAAATAGATATATATATATATATATATATATATATATATATATATAGTACTGGTAATATGTCGAAGGCATTTTGTTATTTTAGATTTAAATATGTGAAGCTTTTCCAAACCTTGCATGGGCGGTGGGGGTGGTCGATGCATTGATTTATATATATATATATATATATATACCTTCGGAATCAGAGTATAAGAATCTGTGGCATCATACACATTAATCCGATTAATATTGTTTGTATATATCTATATATATGTGTCCATAGCTTAAGCTCGCAAGCTCAAACTTAATCTATTGGATAGTCAGTGCGATCGAGGCGATATATAAGTTGTGAACTCAATCAAATCGAAGCTTCATCAGCTTTATGACATAATCTACAGTAGATGAGCTCACAATTCTAAGCATACTAACTCAATTAGCTGGAACATGTTGATCGCCGAGTGTACAAAAAAACAAAAAAAAAAACAAAAAACAGAAGAAAATCGTAGTCCAAACATTTGTTCGGCTCACACGAAAACGTCACTGAAAACCAGACGACCGCAGCCACAAGGTGACAATCGCTCGGCGGCTTTTCATCACTTGAGTGGCGCACGTGGGGGCGGCAGATGGTTTTGCTGTGGCTGTTGCTGTGGCTGTTGCTGTGGCTGTTGCTGTTGCTGTCGGTGACGCTGTCACTGTCACTGTCATTGCGGCAAGGCGGCATGCCCAGGGCAGCAACAACTACAGCAACAGCAACAGCAACAGCAATAACTACAGCAACATAGCAAGGACTCTATCTTCATTTTTCGCGAACCAACAAACAATTTAATTTCACACGCGAGCGCCAGTGTTGTCGTGCGGCATGTGAAATCAGCCAGCCGATACGGCCACACACACACACACACACACACACACACACACACACTCACACACACACACACACACACACATACACGCACACACGTGCACACACACGCACACTTCGCCGCATGCAAATGGCAAATGGTGCCTCAAGATTTGCTCAGGTGTCGCATAACTTGGTTACCAAGTTTGCCAGCACTGCTGCTGCCTGCCTGTTAAGTCAATGACTTTTATGTACATTTTGATGGACTTTTAATCCATACGCCCACATATATATACCCGCCCACATATATATATATATATATATATATATATGTATACATATACACACGTATTATGTCACAATTGGAAAGGCAAACCGCTGAAGCTGTGCTCTTGTGGCCGCCATCCATGCAGCCCATCATCATTATCGCCATCGTCCTCATCGTCATCATTGTTATCATTGTCATCATCACTGGCCGCCCGTTGTCCTGTTCTGTCTGTGGCTATGACTACGGTTATGGGTTTGGCTTTGGCTTTGGGTTTGGGTTGAGCACGCTTAATGTGCTTAAGATGAGTTACATTATATGGCCAAATATCTTGCTATCTCATTCACAGTCTCCCTCTTTCATTCTCTCTCTCTCTCTCTCTCTCTCTCTTTCTTTATCTCTGTTGTGCGCCCTCCCATTCTTTTGAGCACTTTGTAATTGTCTCTGTGCGGGAAATTTCATTTTGTAATGTGGCAAAAGTATAAAGTATAATATTGCGCTTTTGATTTCGCATTCGTTCGTTGCTATTTGGTCATGGCAACCCCAATCCAAACGCAAACCCAAACCCCAAACCCCAACCCCAATACTTTGTCCTTCTCCATTGCCTCTCCTCCAGCTTCTTCCGCTTGCTTTCCTTTTTGACCATTAATAGGTGTACTTATATGTTTAATGGAGTGCCACTCGACTGCTCCATGGCTCTGTTGAGACTCTATCTTTCCGTCGCTTTCCTTGTTCGTGTACTAGTCAGTGTGTGTGTGTGTGTCTGTGTGTGTGTGTGTGTGTGTGTGTGTGTGTGTGTGTGTGTGTGTGACACAGTTAAAATTGCATACTCTGTCGGAGCAACGGCGTTTGCATTCTGTCCCTCCGTACTAGCAGCATGACCCCTGTTTCTCCACAGTGTCCGGTCTGTTTCTAGGCGGTCACTTTGGTCGCTTTGCAACACTTAGTTATGCAACTGTTGTTCAATGTGTGGCAAATAGTTTGCATTCGACTATTTACCACACACACACACACACATACACACACACATACACACACACATACATACACACAGATACACACACCCGCATCGTAGGTAAGCTGAAGTGGCCAATGGACAGTGGAAAGCTTTAAATTAGCAACGTAAATACCACAGATGAATACCACCAGAAAGTTTTCATTTGTAAATGTGGCATCAGCTTAAGACACACAGTTTTCGGGGCACTTTCAGTTGCTACGCAACTGCAATATAGAGAGATAAGCAGGCAGACACACTCAGAATATTGGACTGGTGGCATGGCAGTTGTCACACATAATGATTAGATATTCATTAAGTTGTTGCAGCTCAACTGCTTGCTAAGTGAAGCGTTTTCTTGCGGCAAGTGCACTTTGAATGGACAATCACGAGAATCAAGAGTTCATTTGTAGTTGAGAATGGAAAGTTGTTGGTTTTTGCTAAGCTCATGTAATAATATCTAGTTATTTGTCGAGGCAAGATATTTCCTTTTGAATTTTGGAAACAGATATCTATCTGGGTCTGCACTTAAAATTATTATCTTTTAAAATGCATTTGCAGAAGAAGATGTTTGCGAGACAGTTTGATATTATGAAGTCCGTCTACCACTCCCATATTTATGAAGCAACGTGGAATATCCTCTCCTCAGAGGTGCCAGAAGCCAGGCTGGATTGGATCATTATAATTAATTCAACTAGCTGCTCAGATACTGCAATTTACATTTAAATTTTAAATATTCAATTAAAGCCCAAAAAACACTTCAGCTTTAACATAATAATCACATTGTTATCTATTATTTGTATCACTAATTATTGGAATGCATTTGAGAGCAGAGCCAGAGCTTGGCTCGTTTGTGTTTTGTTTATGATTTTGAGAGCTATTCAGAAGGTCTCATGAACTGATTGATGTGACTTGATGCCCGCAGTAATTAAGTATTTAAATAGCCATCAATGTAAATCATACTTACAATCAAGCATTCAATACATACAAACACACACACAAACATACATACATACTTATGTGTGTGTACACAAGTGTGTTTTATTAAGGGCACTTTGGGCAGTGCAATCGGGGAAGCCGCAAAGTGGCTACGCACTTAACGCAATTGGATGCGAATCGATCAAGCGGCCTCGAGACTGTGTTTGTTAACTATAAGCACATGACCAAATTAATCCAAATATTATAAATTAAATTTGCTAAGCTATGTGGCAATATGCCGTTAAGCCACTTAACAAACAATGCACAACACAGTCGACAGCAACAGCTGTGCGGCATCAACATTCCGGCCTTTACATGCAACTACAACTATAACTGCAGTTGTATCTCCATTTCCATATACATATATCTGTATTTTGAGCTGTCTGTCGCATGTCCTTACTAGTGTGCAGCATCCTTGATGGCGGTGTCTGTTGTCCATGTTTATCAATATATTACTGCTGCTGCTGCTGCTGCTGCTGTTGCTGCTGCTGCTGCTCTTGTTGGCCTGGCCATGCATGAGTCATTCTCTGTTGTTGCTTGACTTATTCACGCATGCGTGTGTCCGAGTGTGTGTGTGTGTGTGCGGGGGTGTGTGGGAGAGGTCATCTAAAAGATATGTCTGATATGGCAGCCAAGAATGCCGTTTTCCCTGCTAGCCGTTTGTCTTGTTTGGCCGATTTACGTGGCGAAAGTTATATGTCTTTTGAATATTGCATTGAATGGTCCGCCTGCTGCTGCTACTGGCGTATATATATATATATATATGAGTATGGATTAGATCCCCTGCTTTCCAACCTGTGCTGGCATGCACACACACACAAGCACATTTATTGCATATGCCTCAGATAGTAGATAGATGACCTGCCAAGCAGTCAGTCCAATGCTCACTCTTTCAACAGGATCATATATCCTGCGATGCTGTATCTAGAATGTCGCACTCTATTATTTTGCTCGCTCAGAAATCTGTAATGAAGATATTCGTGATTTAAGTGATGATTTGTATTTAAACTGCTTGTCTAATAATAATATATTTCTGTTTAGTATTAGCAACCTCACTTTTGCTGCTAGTAATTTTCTGATCAAGTAAATACCGATTGGAGATTATCAGATCAGATACGACTGTATATTAGCCTTGCAAGCTGCTGTTAAGCAAACTTTTGGGCATTCTTCTTTTTCCCCTTCTTGATACCTTATTATAGTATAAGTATTTGTTGACATTCTGACTTTAATTAACTTAAACTAAATTAAATGTCGTGTACGATTTTTAAACCAATTGTATAAAATTGAAATGAAATTTGGCTTACGATAACGTAGGGTATTCACTACTAATTAAATATATTATATGGATAAATAAACAGGTTAGTTTAGGGCATTCGAGCAGCTGCTTGAAAAGACTTTCGTGAAAAAACCTTTTACAATGCAAGCAAATTACAAAGCAACTCCATATTCTGGTGCCTAGCCTATGTGTGAGTATCTCTCTGCGTGTGTGTGTGTGTGTGTGTGTGTGTGTGTGTGTGTGTGTAGTTTGTACTTTGGGATTTCTGATATCCGATATGTTTGCATATTGTCTAGGAAATGCTGTTCAAGTCGCCTTGCCAGTTCAGCTAGGTGACTGTCTCACACTCTGGCACCTTGCCTGCTGCTGCGATGGCACTGTCCCGCTGCGCTTGAATATTAATGTATGTGTGTAAGTAGTCATATATACATATACATATACATATAAACATTTATGTTTTTTTCTTAACAGAAATGCAACCCTCTGCACATATGTATATATAGTGTAATATCTGTTGAAGCTCTGGAATGTTTTTGTTTTAGCTCTGCTTGCTTTTTACTGCTGGGCAGGCCAAGACCAGAGTGGCCAGCTGCTACTCTCTGGCTCCATAAAAAGCAGCAGGCGACAAAATGTTCCGCCCTTTTTGTCTGTCTGTGTGTCGGATACCAACTTTCATTCACACACACACACACACACACACACACACACATACGCATCTGCCTTATTGGCATACAATTTGATTTATATTGTATGCGACTTCAAAATGCAGTTGCTCAAATTGAAAATAATGTGTCGGAAAGGGAATTCAAATGGCTCAGGCGAACGTTGCTGAACGAGCTGGTTTGCGTGCAGTCAATTGCATTTGCACGCTAATCAATTACATTGATAATTTAATTAATTTAAGCAAACAGCTGATTGTATCAATACACCAAAAGCCACAAATATGACATACACTTATAGACAGCATACAATTTTTATTTATTATTATGGCAATGAACTGAATATCCAAAATTTGTGCAGCAGTGTATCCGAAATCCTACAACTTAAAATTCGTCTTTGGTCCGATTGTTTCTATGTCAGCTATATGATATAGTGGCCTGATCCGGTCGACTCCGAACTATGTACTCTCCTTAGCAAAAAAATAAGGATATTTGCCAACTATCAAGAAGTAGGGAGTTAAACTTGTTGGCTTTCGAAAATGAGGACAGATATATACGGAAAGACCGATATGGCTATGTCGACTCGGCTTGTGATGCTGATGAAGAACAAATATACTTTAAGCAATCGGAATTAAGCCCTTCGATGCGTTACAAACTGTACGACAAAATTATAATACCCTTAACAAGCGCTTAACAATAATGCAAACGCATAATTCAAAATTTGCATTGTATACATATTTATGGCTTGGCAAAAACAGAATTTTTTGTCCAGCCATAGTTTGCTGCACTGCCCCGCTGTCAAAACAATAATAGCCGCATAAAAAATTATGATTGCTTGCTAAAAAAAAACTCTTTCAATAGAAAAACACACATGCAACATACAGAGTAATATTAGCTTGTCTGCTACTCTTCTTAAACACGTTTATAATATTTTCAGTAAATATTATTATTATTATTGGGATAGCTGCACTGCGACCTATTCGAACTTTAAAATTATTATTTTGAGTGTTTTTAACATTCGAAATCTTGAAAAATTCAATCCAGTCACCTTTGACAATTGTTAGTCTTTAGTTCTGAAGAGGCTTTCCCAAGATGCAATTGAAGATAAACTGGGGATCTATTGGATATTTGTAGCTTGTCATGAATAACAATAGCCTGATTCCCCTATCAACACTTATTAAATGCTTGAATAATATTTCTAAAGTATGTTGCCCCGCTTTTTGCCATGACTTATCGAATTTCGATGGCAATAATAATGCCAGATGCAGATAATATTTCAAGAAAGGAAAACGCTTATTTTAAAATACCGGAATACATTAATTAATTTAATTTATTTGTGTGTTGCCAATTGGCTAAATACCCAATTATCATATTACCTGCTCCCGGGCGGCCTTTTGTTTTTGACGGATATTTTTAATTACCCACTTCTCAGCGTGTTGCGAATGTTGTGTGTGGTTTACCTTGGTGGCTCGCACGGTGGTATACCGTGCAAGCTCAGGGCGTCAGGACATGCGTTCAATCATAAATTGTATATGGGAAAGCCAGCACAAAGCGTAAACAAGTCGGCGCGCTGACATTATCATATTCGCCCGAAAAGCCTTTGGGTTTTCTTTTTGTTTTCACTGTGCAAGGGGCGGGAGAGAAGGAAAGCGAGTGAAGGGCTTGTTTTTTTTGTTGTTCGCAGGGGTTGTAAAAGTGCAATGGAAAACATTTTGCGTTAGTCGCCTACTTAACGCCACTGGCATCGTCCTGCAGCTGCTGTTGCTGCTGCCACAGACCGACACAAATATTAAATGCCACAAGGTGTGGAGACTGTGTCGAGGCTCAGCAAGGCGCATAAATATGTTCGCAGAGTGTGTGTGTGTGTGTGTGTGTTTGGATGTGTGTTGGCGATGTGTGTTGGCGCTGTGGTAACGTGTTAGTAGATTTTATGCTTTGGTATGTGTCTTCACTTGTTTGTATGAGCGTGTGTGTGGGTGTGTGTGCGTGTGTGTCTGCATCTGAATAAGGTGTTGCCGCCGTTGCCCCAAAAAGTAGGCCACACTTTTGCTGGCGCTGCCGTTGTCGAGGTGAAATCCGATTGTGCAAGTCGGAGCGCCCATGCCTCTGTTTATGTGCGAGTGTGTACATATGTGTGTGTGTGTGTGTGTGTGTGTGTGTGTGAGTGTACTTGTATGTAATCCCCTTTGCTACCTTCGCTCTGCTGCCCCCTTGGAGCCACCGTCCCTGACAATGTAAAGCAGCGTTTCAAGTTTACGTAAAACTAACATATGCTGGCAACGTTTGAAAGATGGCCGCGATAATGAGTGTCTGGCATGTGGCATGTGCCACGAGGCACAGGGTACGTGGCACAAGGTACGAGGCACAAGGCACACTGCATGCCCGATATGCCAGTTGGCTGTGGTAGGGCGAGGGTGGGGGACCGGACATATAGGATCGTTTGGTCCACATAGCCCAAGGGCCGGCATGGGCTTCTGCCCAGTCAGGCAGCGACAACGAAAACATTGTAATCATTATGAACATAAACAAATCAAATGCTTGAAATCACAACAGAATCTGACTAACTGTAATGGCCACAATACACAGGCTGAGCAAACTGCAGACACAAACACATGGAGAGCAGCACTGAGTAGAGCAGAACAGAGCAGAGCTGGTGATAAGGTGGAATCGCCCTCTTAGATCTGTGTGAAAATTCATTGGGATGGAAAAAAAAAAAATGGTATATGTAGATTCGCTTAAGCCAAACGCATTTTAATTTTATTAGATGGAATTACGGACAAGGCTATTAATATATTTAGCAGGATATACTACTCTCGTCGTCCAGTTTCAGTTTGATGTTTTAGTATGCATTTGTTTTACTCTTCTACCGATGATGTCCATTCGTCTCTGCTTTCTTATGAATGCATATATTTTTATAACATTGATAAAGCCACATATCTCCTATCTCTATTTAAAAATTTGATAAGAATGCTTTTGGCGTCGGGAAAACCCATGTTGCCCGTTGAGCTAGAGTTGCCAAATTGAAAAGGCACATCAAAGATTATTCAATGGTCGAAACACTAATCACAGCAAGATTCATTGCCACCTGTAATCAGTTGGAGAGTATTGCGCAGTTGGCTATGCCCGACTGCTAGAGCTGCGGCAAGTTAAGTCCAAGTTTGCTTCAATCAAGATAATCTTATGTGAAAAAGCAAACGCAAATACCAAGAAGCGTATCCAGGACGCTGCCCGATTGACTGTGAATGGGCGCCATTGCTGGATAGAAAGAGATTGAGGGCGAGTGAGAGAGTAGGTCGAGGGCGAAAGAGCAAAGTACCGAAAATAACTGGACAGGCAGTGAGTCGCTAACCACCTGTTGTTGTGCATGCTGTTGCCTGCCCTCCATTTGCCACATTATCAGTTATGCGCTTTGATATCTGATAAGCCCACATCAAAAGGCGGCTCGCCGAAAAGGTAAAAGTAAAGCAGGGGTATAAGCACACACACACACACACACACACACACACACACACACACACACACACACACACACACACAGAGAAAACAAGAAAGACAACACGAAAAGATAAGGCCTATTCTCACTTGAAGCTTGCACTTGGCCTCTTTCTCTCTCTCCTTCATTCTCACTGTCTATCTCTCCCTCTCTCGCTCTCTCTCACTCTCGCTCTCTCTATCTCTCTATCTCTTTCGCACATGCATACTTAATATATACGGCGCGGTGTGAGGCGAACACGAATTTGGTATTTGCATATACCCTGCATCCATTAATATTTGATGAACAGGGTATAATAAAGTTGTTCAGTGCTATGTAAGAAGAAAAATTAAGCATTTATTTGACCCCATAAAGTATATATTCTTGATCAACGTCATCAGCCGAGTGGACTCGGTCTGTCTGATCTCAGCGAAAACTGGAATGTACATTTTAGTTTACCACACGCAGATTAAGATCTTTTTAATTTTTATTTAACTCCACTCGATTTGCAAATACCAATTACCAATAAAGATAATTTTTCAAGATATAGATTTCTTATATTAAAAAAAAACCATTGCAAAAAATCAACCGTACTATTTTCATTAAGGTTAAGAAATCTTATATAGTTAATGGCTAAATATACAAAATGTACAAGCATAGACACAGTATGTGTGAGCACTTTTCAGTGTGGGTTTTTTAGGGTATCTTCTAGTCGAGCTTTTTCGACTGCAGCATTGTTATTTGTTTATTTGTGAACTTGACGACTTTTGCTGTGGACTTAATGCGTTTTTTATGCGCCACACAACGTACCAAGCCGGGGCTTCAGCATCAGCTTTAGCTTCAGCCTCAGTCAACTTTCAGCAACTTACCCACCGCAACCCCTTGTTTATCCATCAGCGGCATAGCAACACACAGAAACTTAGCCCGATGAAGTTGCAACGCGTAACAGCAGTTTGATATCATTCTGCTCCCTTAAGGCTCCTGGACATGGACATGGCATAGTCACGTGGGTGTACTAAATAATTTTAGTTGCTGACCAAAAGACAAAAAAAAAATATATATATATAATATTATGTCGACATTAAAATGCCCTACAGCATTTATATGATATCTTTAAGTGCTCAGAAGTTGTCTGCAAAAGTAGCATTTTGTTCACTTCAAATTTCAAAACTAGCCGTGTAGTATGCAATTTGAAGTCACTTTCCCACATAATTCACAGAGCTGTTGCTGAAATTAAATGGATGAATAAATGTCAAAAGCATAACAATTTTCGAATTGAATAATCAATCAGCGTGAGATTTTATTATAGGCTTGTGTGATTTTATTATGATGAGTTTTTTATATTTTCGAAAAGCTAAAAAACAAATTTAAATATTTGATAGGCAGATAGACAGATCAAATGTCGATTGAATCACTGCGGGGGGGACTCACATGCTTCAATTAGTGGCAAATTTTACGTATTTCCTGTTGCTCCTCACTCTAATCGCATAACTCTCTATCGCTCTCTTTCTGTCCCAGGTGAGTGTAGTAATTTTATGGAGCCTCGCTTTTAACGTGCGTTGCAACAACAAAGCTCTTTGTTTGTATTTGAGTTTCTGTTTCTATTTCTGTTGTTGTTGTTGTTGCTTATGTATTTTTTTTTAGTACCAGCTGTGCAACCACTCAAATGACAACAACTGGCTGGGAACACATACAAATATACATCCAAGCATTTTGCGACGGCCACCCACGTTGCTAGCGTGAGCAACAATTTTTTATACCCAGTCGCCCAGTTCTGTCCAGATCTGTTGCCATTCTGGAGCCGCGTGCTTTTCGTGCTGCGCATCCTGTAAAATTTTCCATTTTCATCCCTTTTTGGGTCCAGCCGCTGTTGTTTCTAATCCCATTTTAGCTGAAGCATTTTTTACGCTGCTTTTCACACAACCCGTTCCTCTGGCCGTGCCTAGTCTTTCACACATACCTGTGCAATACAGCAACAACTAAAGCAATGCCAAACATTTTTTTCATTTAGATGGAGCTAAAGCAAAAGGCAACAAGAAAAACAACACACAACCCGCTTATTACGTAGAGTGTGGCTGGGTGGGTGTGTGTCTGAGTGTGTTGGCATTTGCGCATGTAGCTTTGCATATTTGCCTCTGGGCAAATCTTGTTGGTCCTTGTTGGTCTCCGAGTGGGTCCCCTCTGGGCTGACCATGCCCAATCTACACAAAATACATTAGAGCTCAAAGGTTAAGTCTACCGAAATATGTTGCATGTACGGATATATTGACTTTTGTGTACTTGTAAATTGCCTCTATACTCAAACCCCACATTATTTGCGTTCAATAATTTTGATGCAAATCGAATTTGATTTGGAAGCTCAAACAGCTTTAGTGTTACTAAATTATCGTAAATTGTATATACATATATTATATGTAGCTATAGATGTATGTATGTTTAAATAATTGTCTTGATTTGCGCCCACTTTGACCTGAGCCCGCTTATTGCTCCAATTCAATTCAGATTCAGTTTCAGTTCGCAGTTCGCAGTTATTTCGACTGACAGGAAAGCAATCGCTGCATGCCTCTTTTCAGTTATCATCCTCTGTTGTTTGTGGTCGTTCGTCGGTAAGGCTCACGCTATTTGCATGAAGCGTGGCCATAACGCAGCGTCAACTGGCCAACAACTGTTGTTGATCCGTTCCTGTAATTTTGCGCTATGTGGACGTGGCAGTTTGCTCGCTGGGCGGTTGCTTTGGCCAGCCCATTTTGTTACCTTTTGGGCTAATTGGGCGTCCGTCGGCATGAGTGACTTCTCACAAAGCATATCCAATTTACACACGCACAAACACTCAAGTACACTCACACACACACACTCACACACACACAAATGCAGACACTGAAGCACTCATTCACACATATGTCTAGGCAATCAATTTGATACCAGACGTGGAAAGGAAACTCATAAAAAGTCAAGTCGAAAAAAGTTAAGAGCAGTTGCAAAACTTTGGAGCAAATCTTTGTCAAATTTAATGAGCCTCAAAATTGTTGCAAGAATAACGACAAACGCAATCTTTACGTCCGATTCGCATCCCATCCCCTCGCCCCCAACCCCCAGTTTCTCCGCATAACACTCTTTCTATCGTCTGATAAAGCCCTAAGCACAGTCGGTAAAATCTTTAAAAGTCTAATAAAAAGCAAAAAAAAAGAAAAAAAAATTGGCAAATGACAAATGGAAATGAAAATTGAAAATGTGACAAGGTGAAAGTTGTCGTTGTTGGTTGTTGGTACTTTAATTCATATTGTTGCCGTGTCTACATGTAAATTACAACATGTGCCACGCCCAGTGGGCGGCGATCTGCGTGGCACGTCATATGAAATGCATGAACTGTGAAAAATGTATGCGATGCGAAATATTTTTAAATGTTACATTCCTTTTACATTTTCAACTGTTTTGCCCCCTGCTCTTGTTGCCTTTGTTTATATATGTTTTTTGTTTTGCGCAATTCAGTAGGAGGCTGTTGGAGCTGGGCGACCAATGGCCTGGATACCTATCAGTGAAAGTAATAAATTGTTTAATTTTATATGTACAAGCATGTTTCTGTTTATTATGCGCGTGTTCTTGTTTGTGCAAGTGTGTGTGTGTGTGTGTGTGTGCCAATTTTTTTCATTAATTTTTTAGTGTCCATTGACTGTACAGAGGCAGAGCCCATCCACACTGGCCAGGGGGCACGCGGAGCACATGGAGATTATTCGCTTGACGCGGCCAAAGCTCCACCCGTTGCAACAAATAGGTCAGGACGGTTTTTTATATTGTTGGCGGCCAAAGAACAGAGAACAGAGAACAGAGAACTTAATTGATTGCACGACTGAATAAAGCGAGGAATACGCACAACAAAAAATTAACAAGAAATAATAAGCAAATGATATAAGCGAAAAAAAATTACATATTTCATAAAATTCGACAAATATCCATGTATTAATTAAGTGCACAATAAACATGCACAATCGCTTCAGGAGCGAAGGCGCAGCACAATTTTCATATCAAATGGCCAATAATAAATCGAATGTTATGAAGCAAAAAAAATCACTTACAGTTACAAATCGGATATTGAAATCCATCTAGAAGATAAACCGATACCAAAATGATATTTATATTAGAAATCGGCTTCGGCTTTCATAATGTTGTTATAAAATTGAACATTTTCAGGTTTATTTTATATATTTTTCTTAACAATAAAAACTCCAACTCCAAACTGCCTGTAACTGAACTGACCATCAGGAATAGGACCAGAAGAAGTAGAGCAAATATTGAGGCCTCGACTTGTTTATTTGTTTTATTTTGTAGTATATAACGGATATTTTTCTTACCGCCCCATTTTACTTTGCCGGTTTTTTTTTTATCTTATTTTCGTTGTTGCCTTATTTTTATTGGTTTTTTGTTTTCGTGTTTTTGCTTCTCTTTTTATGTAAAAAAATAAAATTACGTTTTACGCAAATCATTTTTAATGAATTTTAATATTGCCGCTGTCGTCACTGTGACTCCGCTTTGGTTGTTGTGTTTGTTGTCGCTGTTCCTTCAACATGCAGCAACAGCAAACAGCAACAGCAGCAACAACAAAAACAATAACAACAATTTCACAGCAATGGTTAGGTCATTAAATTTTAAATGAATTCAACGCTCGCAACACTCGCGGCCCATAGGTAAAAATCCTGGTAAAAATTGTTGGCCAAGCAGCGGTTGAGGCAAATAGGGACCCACTCATATATTTCTATGTAAGTACACACATACACATACACACACATACACATACATATACACATACATATACACATACATATACATGTATATACAAATATATACATAAGTGTAGTACACCTACGAATCTATATGTATAAGCGAGTGGCATAAATGCGGTTTCAGTTTCCGTCCAAGCAGCAAAGGGCCGCAGCCAAAACAACGGCAACAACAACAAGCACCAACAACAACAACAACAAGCGCACCTAGCCAAGGACCAGTCATTTTTCTTTCTTTTCGACTGAATTTGCTGTTTTCCCATTTCATTCCGAATACTCTAACTGAGAGCCGATTTGACTGTGCAAGACAAATGGCTGTTTTTTATATTTGTATATATATAGTCAACTTATTTAAAATATTGTTATTTTTTATTTGATATAAAATTACTTTTATGTGCGACATAGAAGTACTCAAGCAATCAGTTTAGTTTATGATATTTCTGGTGCTTTACCAGAAACGTAACAAAAGATTTTAAAAGGCATTGATTTTTTAGTCGTCGTCTTTTTTTATATTTTGCAGCATAGATATAAGGCCAGTGTATTTGTAGGATCGGTGTGCTGCTGCTTACCTCACACATTTCTCTTTTTTTTGCTGACTTGCAGCTGTTTAACAAATAGCTTATTTTCTGCTCATTATTGGTGTGGTTCTGGTTATTGTTAGCCGGTCGCCAACGAAATTGACAGTTTATTTTTCACTTTGGCGAGTGGGCGAAAGTACTTAATTATATTTTATGATACTTGGCAACGAGACTGAAACGGAAATTTAAATTGAAAGACGCACGAATGTCTGAGCCATCAGCGTTCTTCGTTACCTGCGTCCATTTTGAAATCCCATTCACATCCTCATACACACCCAGCACATATTCGCATTGGCATTCTTATTGGCATTCTCATTAGGCTGCCTAAGCAGCTTCCACTGAGTGCTGAGTGCTGAGTGCCGCTCAGTGACCAGTAGCCGGTGAGCATTCAGCAGTAAGCGGCTTAAAACTCTGCTCCCAGTTATCAGCCAAGTGCAGCGCCAGGTGGCGCATCGAATCAACAACAAGCTGGGACCGTGTCTTCTAACTGATTAACTGTCAGCCGTCCTGAATTGAGGTCTGCCAAGGTGTGGCGACCAATTCGCTAACCAGCTGGCCAGTCTGGCCCATGGTTCATGTCGCCCAGGCAGCAGTTGCTTGCCATTTAGCTGGGTGTTGTTGTTGTTGATGTCGACACTGCTGTTGGACATGCATAACATACAAGCATAATTTGGTAGCATTAATCATTATAAATCAGTCAATTCATAAATTCATTCCCTCATTCATTCAGTCATTCAGTACCGATTTCAGCCAATCCAGCACATACCGACACGAGGTGGCCTTGTGGGCGTAGCACATGCCACATAGCACTCAGCGAGCACAAAGCGTCGCACTAACAGTAAATCTGAAATTCCATGCGAAATTCTTTGAGCGAACTTCCGGCACTGAATGCAAATTCGAGCACAGAAATATGTCACTGAAGTGGATAGTTGGACTTACAAATACTGATTTAATATATACATATATATATATAATATATATAAATATATTGGTAATCATGCTCAGTTTGTTAAAGTTGAATAAAATATTTACACAAATTATGCATGAAATACTATCCACAATTAAGAATTGAGCGAGGAGAGAAATTATGAATATAATATAATCTATGGAATATGTATTTATTGTATAGTATACATCCTGCGATCCTCCTCTTGCCTGTTTGTTTTTGCTTACGGCATACTCTTACAAGAAAAAATATCAACAGAAGCGGATGAAAATAATAAAGTGAGCCAAACAAGTTCATGAATGAAATGAGAGTACAATGGGGCCAGCAATGGAATAGACTTGTGCGGGTGAGTTTGTAAAATGGTAGCTGAAAGCAAAGGCAGCGCCTCAAGTGTCAATAGATTGGCCGAGGGGCATGCTTCGAGCTGTTGGGCCATTTAGCATTGTGTTTGGCTGTGATTCTTTGCTGAATATAAGCGTTTTCCCAAATGGTTCACTGTAACCAGTAAGAATGCCGAAGTTAAGAAAGCTCAACTTGCAGATACTCTGAACGTAGCAAAACGTCCTGAATGTCGTAGATATTATCGGGCATATAGGTATACACATCGGACATTGGAGGTGTACGCTGAAATTTACCGAAATTGCATTCCATTTTAGAGTATCTGACTCGGCAATTGATGCGAATCAAGAATTTATTTCCTTTTAGAATATCAAATGGCTTGTTCAGCACTTTATTCATACGACTTGTCGACACGCAAACTGTTTGTGTGCTCAGATCCCACTTAATGCATGATCGTTGCTTGAGTTGGCTTATGGGATTGAAGTTTGTGCTGCAATTGTATACATTATGCTGCGGCCATCGGACATCATCCATCATAAAAATAACAGTTGCTATTGATTGGGGGTTTTGCTAGTTAACCCCGATGTGGTGTGGTTGGGCCAAGAGGGTTGGTTGGCATGCGCTTTTGCAGCTCGCCCATTAGAACATTCATTTCATTTGCAGCTGCTGCTGCTGCTCGTGCTGCTGTTGCTGGCCGTCTAATGGCTTCACATATTTGCAGTTGCAAATTCTAGAAATCAACAATAGCAACAAAAATCAACACTTGCAACAACAAAACAATATTGCTGTCGAATGTAGGCTATGCAATTTTGTTGGCTCCCTGTCAGCCACTGTATATATATACATATATATATATATATATACATGTGTGTGTGTGTGTGTGTGTGACAGCCATTTTGAAACTTAACAGCGCTAACAACCGGAAATCGTGCAAGTATTTAAATACAGCTAAAGTGGTAAGTGCTGCGGGCAGGGCCAACACGGATGGGAAGAGGGGAAAGGGGAAAGGGAGTCATGACAACTATAACCCAAAACTGAAATTGATGAAAATTTATTTGAATTTCAGTTTGCAGCTAGTGCGCGCGAGTGTGTGTGTGTGTGTGTGTGTGGCATGCTTCTCGTTGTATTTTGTTATAGTTTTGTCCATCCGCTGGCGCTGGCTGAGAATGCTTCAGCTGCTAGACTGCTGCTGTTTGTTGTCTGTTATCTGTTGCTGATGTGCTTCTTTGCTGCTGCTGCTGTTGCTGTTGCTGTTGCTGCTGTTGTTATTGATGCCTGGTCTGTCTGCATTTACATGCACTTACCGTTGTCATTGAAAATGTACATTTGCTTTGGCGCCACGACGCCCAAGCAGCTCGAACACAACTTCGCTTGAAATCCAAATTTGGCGCAGCGTTTCCTCAGCGTTCTCATAATATGAATTATTAATTTGATTGCTGTCTCCCCATTTTGAGAATGCCATCATGACCCTTGCCCTGCAATCAGCTCTTCCCCTCTTCCCCACCAATCCACAGCCAAAGCCATGTCTCACTGTATCCGGCGATTATACATTTTTAATTTGATTTCTCTCGCATACAGCACTTCCTTTCTCCCAACCTCATCCACTATCTCTGTCTTTCTCTTATTTGCTCATATATTTTTTCTTTCTGGGGACAAGCGAATGAAGCGTCGCTTATATGACAAATTAACGGTCCGAAAATGCATGCTCCGACAATTAATCATCAACGGAGCGGATGACCGGATGAACAGCGGGCGGAGCTGATTGAAAGCGTCTTCCAAAATTTCAGTTTGCCGTTGACGTTAGTTAGGCACACGATAAGGAATGAGTCATTGGAGGGGAAGAATCGGGACAGGGTTATCAGATGCCATGCGAGGGCCGGCTTTTTAGATAAATGTGGCAGCTGATTGGACTTTTGGCAAGTCGTTGTGCCCTTGCCCTTGAGCCTGGTCTATGCCTCCATTTACACTCCTCAACTGGTTTAATATTGTGCCTTTTTGATTTAGTTGCATTTTCAACGGTGGTCCAACGTATTTGCCTTTTGGCATCATATTTTATATGAAACAAATACATATTCAGGTTCACTGTTTGGATTTAGGTCATTGCCGCAAGCATTGAGATTGATGGATGGGCTATTAGAATGTTAGGCTTTCAGGATATACAGCATTAATTTGACTCTTTTTATAAGGATATTCTTCTTTACTTAAAGCAAGCAGCAACAAGTACACTCAAATCGATCGTAATTCACAAGTTTATTTAGATAAGCTGCTGGTCCTTTGAAAATAATAAAAGAAATATTTCGCAACTATTTCTTTACTGTGAAGTGAGAAGCCTTGACAGATATTATGTGACCGTTGATGTTTGAATTTTATTTGATAACTTTTTGCCATTTATATAAAAGTCTTGCAAACAGTCCAGAATGCATTTAACAAGCATTTTGCACTTGACAGCTATCGAAAACAATGGCAGATATTACATTTAAGCAAAACCTCTGCGACTATTTGTTTACTTGTGAAATGTATAACTGACAGTCATAGTTTAAATATTCGCTGCCAGATTGCTGCCAGAGTATTAAATTATTTATGAAATCAATTGTCCAAATTGAAAAGCTGGTTTACAAGCAAGATGAGTACGGACGCATTACGCAAGATTTTTGTGAGAAACTCATCCTTGAATATATTTTGTATATATTTCTTTTTGTAGAGATGGTATCTTCCAGTTGCTCACTTTCAGTTACAGTCCTATTTGATTGTGTTATTGCGTTTGTCGTAGTCTTGAAACTGACATCAAGTTGGTTTTGTCTTCTTTTCAAATCCTGCCTTCAGTATAGGCGCTGACTCGGTTTGTGGTTCATATGTTATTATGCTCAGTCATTCGGGGTGGTGTTAGTTGCACTGAAGCCGTAAGCCTTTCTAAGCTTCAGTCTATAGGCCACCCTTGGCTGCCAACCCGGATATGACCAGCGGTACGGTTGCGGAGTAGTGGGTGGAAGGTAGAAATGCTTGCCACACATCAGCAGTCGGCTCCAATACGATTGCTCAGTTATTAATGACAAGTCGTTTGTTGCTCTCCCCTTCCTTGCCACCCACCGTCCAACAGTTTGTTGTATGTTGACCTAGTTGAATTTAATCTAACACCTACACACCTACCTACACACAAACACACACACACATACACAGACACACACACACACCCACTCGCACACGCAGTCTACTTGAAAATCTGAAACGTAGAAGACGCACACGAATTGTGAGGTATGTAAAAATCGTTTGCCAGCAATATTTTATAGATATACATGTATGTGTGTGTGTGTGTATGTGTGTGCAGTATATGTATATCGCAAGCAACCATACAAACTCATAGATTTGCAAAGTGCCACAGGCGCCAGGCAGTCGTAGCGACAACATCAGCAATAGCAACAACAGCAACGTGTGAATCCGGATGTGGATGGTAGGATGCGGGGCATCCTTGTTTGCACACCTAAAGCTCCACTTCGTCCATTCGCTCGTGCTTATGTGTGTGAGTGGCGAAATGCGTTGCTAATAGCATGTGTGTGTATGTGTGTGTGTGCGTGTGTGTGTTTGCATGCCTTTTAGCTGCTATTCCAAAATAGATTGAACTTTAGTTTCGCACCAGCCCATCATCTAAAGGGGCTGCAGCTCCAGGTCGGCGCGGGCGGTGGGTCTGATTGTGGTATTGCCTGAGTGGCTCCGTGGCTGCTGTGGCTCACTGGCTGGCCCAGTGTCAAGAATCGTTGACGGAAATCAATGTCGCACTTAAGCGGATTCACAAAATTGGCTATATGTTTCGTTCATATACAAATATACAGACATATACATGTATGAATATGGGTAAGTGCGGACGTCTTTTATTTTATGTTTTGTAGCTAGGCAGCCGATGGCTAAACGTCCACAGTCCAACACTCCCACTAGCTGCTATAGCTGCTAGATGACTGTTAAGCCAAATAAACAAACATACAAATGCACAAATACTCATGCATTTTCCCACCAAGTCACCAGATGTCAGCTCGCTCACGTTTGTGCATACGGCTGTGTGTGTGTGTGTGTGCTGGTGTTGAGCTCAAAATAAGAGTAACAAACACTGGACGGAATTCATTGAGTGCAAAGGAAATTCAAACGGAAAGCGAAATGAGTGAGCCAAGCGTACAAGCTGCGCTCAACCCATTTGTCCTTCGACCCCTTGACCAGAGACCAGCAGAGGAACAGCAACGAGAGCAGCTGCACAAAATAGTAAATAAATGGATTAGTTCCATAGTTGGCACTGTTCAGGGACCGGCAAATTGTGAGGAAATTGCAACCAAGCAGGTCTTATGCTATTTTATTTACTAATTAAATGTAGACTAAGATGGATTAAAATTTAAAAAATTAATTTAGAAAATTAAATTATAGCTAATTGGTTGACAATTGAAAACAATAGTCAAGTTAAAAATCAAAATATGAATAATTAAAATTAAAATAATATTTAAAATAAAAAAAATATACTTGTTTTTATTTAAATGTAGATATCAATCAATTAATTAGTTTAGATTATTATTCTCTAAGCTCATGAAATATGGGTAAAAAGTCTATAATGAGGTTGGTCACCTACCCGATTAAGTATATATGTATATTCATTAAGATCGGTTAACAATACATCCAAAAATACATTCACACAATGAGTGATGATAATTTTTCAGCAAATTTCCCACGAATTTCATTTATTAGACAAGTCAAGAAGAAAAGGTAATGAAATTTATTTGCATTTTGGCGAAAAGTTGAAAAACGTTTCTATAAAGTTTTCCTCTAAAAATTTAACTATTTATAGTATTTATATATTTATATATGAATACATTTTCAGGTGGAAGCTAAGAAATTCAAATTAATTTTCCGGGTGGATATCCTATCATAATTAGTTAGTTAGCACAATAAGCAACAATAGTTTTATTTTTACCGTATTTGGACACTTAATGTCGGCTGCAACATTAATTACCGAAGATGACAGGTTGGCACTGATAAGTTTACTTTGCCAAGTTGCACAGTTGTTCGGTAATTGAAACTTAATCTTAAATTGAATACCTTATCGAGCTGTCAATGTTGAATAGTCATTGTCCAGTTGTCGTTTCTGTCGTTTTTTTTTGTGTGGCTGCCTGACCAGTGTTGACAAAATCAAATTAAATGCTGTGCCTATGCAACACTTAAGTGTAAATTTACTCAACAGGGCACTGCATGATAATTGCTTTGCAAATAGAATTCAGAAAAATGACTGCAATTTGACTTTCAATATATATATATATATATATATATATATATATATAAAACTCAAATTG
Source organism: Drosophila villosipedis (assembly GCA_035043025.1). Classification (NCBI taxonomy): domain Eukaryota; kingdom Metazoa; phylum Arthropoda; class Insecta; order Diptera; family Drosophilidae; genus Drosophila; species Drosophila villosipedis. The sequence goes on along the minus strand of JAWNNF010000024.1, from coordinate 13,593,253 downwards.
CAGTCATTTTTATGAATTCTATTTGAGAATGTTGAGAATAAGAATGAGAATAATAGGAAGTAAATTTGTTTTATGGCGAACAAGTATAAAGCTTATTAAACGTATTTTATGTAAATGGAAAACTATACCGTAATATATTTAAAACAAATGTACAAGCCATTGGGTGCATCAAATACTTGTAATGAAGGAAACTCGATTTAGCAGCATTTGATTGATCTACTCCGGGCTTATCACTCCGGCTTGTCAGCAAAAGCCGCGTGTCTGCCAATCAAGCTAGCTTCAGTTTAGACCATCAGTCAGTCTCACATTGCCCCATTTCACGGATGGGTTTTTAATTAAATCAAAATGTCGCTAATTTTAATGTGCCACAATTTGGCCCTGGACAATGTGCCAGCCCATGTGTGTGAGTGCTTATTATTATTGGTATATTGAGTGGATGCGTATGGGCGTTGTCCACTCCAGTTTCAATGGGAGTCTATGGTCTGTGCTCCAGTTTTGCAATGGGTTTGGATGAGGGGATGTTGGGTGAAGGGGCAAGGGGCACGGGGCAAGGGGGAACACTTTAGTTTTTGGGTTTGACTGTCAGTTGAGTTTCAGTTAAGCTTTACAAAAACTTTTCGCTTGCGTTTGAATTTTATGCGAGTTTGTCCCCCATACAGATACTTTCCTTTCTTTTGCGTGCTGCGCCTGGTTCCGGAGTGGCGGGGAAAGGGGAAAGTCAGATCGAGGGTATTTGTGCTGGTTGGTGTCGAGAGGGGGCAACGACGTCTCGCATAAATTTAAGTTAGTAACACATTTTCACACTCCCAGCCACCCTTCCTGCGCTCGCCTACCAGCTTCTGCAAGCCTCTCGACCCCAGCAGCAGCAGCAGGAGCAGCAGCAGGAGCAGCAGCAGCATCAGCAGCTTCAAGGACAACCACAGAGTCACAATTTTTCGGTTTACCTAATGCGCCGCTAAAAGTTTTTCTATTTTATTATTTCTGCCTTTTGCAACGTTTCTTTTTTTCTTCTTTTTTTATTTTATTCTTTTTTTTGTTGTTTTGTTATGGCAGCTCCTTGGCGATGGAGCTGCTTTTTCATTCTTTCGCTTTTTCAATTTTCTCTCGTCTCCAGCCAAAAACTATTTATAAATTGTATTTGTCTTGTTTTTCCATGTGGCTGAATCCTTGAATCTCGATGTGAGTGCGAATCTCTGTGTGAATGTGAGTGTGAGTGTGAAAGTGTTGCGAGTATTTGATGTTTTGGCGACCAAGGTGCACTGAACACTGTGCGAATCAGCAGGCGGCCGACATATTTATAATGAGTTTAAAAAAATACGATACTTACGAAGGGAACTGATGGGGCAGAAAATATACGAAATGTCTAGCATTATAGATAATAGATTCAACTTTAGCGGGATTGCCACAGTCAGCAAACTTGTGTAAGACAAAAGCGTTAACTATTTATTTATTTACTGAATACTTAAAAACATTTTACTAACAACTATTTCATTAGATATTATATTTTATTATTATTTCGACTAAAATTTAAGCTTGGCTCTAGCAAGATATTTGCCTTGCTTAGTGCAGTAAATTCCTACCTTTTTATTGGACAGTTGTTGTATAACTATTTGGGGTGGGCTGTCCCCGCCCACCACGAGGCTCCTCTGCTTCTACTATGTATTTATGTTTTAGCACATACGAGACTGAATTATGCCCATCAATTTGAAGCACTCCAACACTCCCAGTATTTTTTTTCGCTTTCTATTGGTTCTACACACTGCTGGTCATCGAAGGCTAATGGATTAGGGCCAACATGGGATGTAAAGCCAAACAAGGTGCATCGAAAAGAGGATACTCCAACAAATCTACTCGAATGAAATACATTTTTCAATTTCCCGTATAGATAGCAAAAAATATTTACATAATAATAATAATATGTTTTATTACTTATAAAAACTACATACATTTATAGTGCATAAGACCAAGTATTTAAATAAAATAAAACACCAAAAATTATACATTATACATTTACTTATTTAATAATTAAAAAAAAAAAAAATTTGCCGAAAAATAAGAGTAGAAACGCTGAATATGAATATATAGATTAGGAGCTTATATCTTTTCACAACGAATCCAAGTCAATATGTGTGCTAAAGTTAAATTGCACGGAGCAACTGGCGAGCAGTTGGGGAAATTGCCGTTATTTATATGCATTTGTTTATTATTTTTGTTGTTTATTAGTTTCGTGTAGCGACATTTTATTATTTAAACGTGTGTGTAACAATGGATCTGTTGATGTTGCTGCTTGATGTTTGCTACTGGATTTGCTGCAACTGTTGCCATTTTTGCTGTCGTTTTTTGTTTTTGCTGTTTTCACGCTGCTGTGAAATATTTCATGTGTTTGACATTTCGTAGTGCAAACGCAGCAAAACGAGCAAAACAAAAAATATAAAATGTGTGCGGAATGAAACCGCAAGGCCAGCAACAGTTTCAATTTCTCGCCCCCTGCGCCCAACTAATTGCAGCTGAGGCGTCATCATTAAATGTGTTGTCGCACAACGCCCCACCTTACCGCCAGCTGCTGCCACTGCCGTTGCAAGAACTGACTGCAATTGCTGTCAGTGGACTAGCCTAATCTATTTGTCTTGTTCGCTGGGATCGAGAAAAACGCAAGCGAAAACGACAACGACAACGCCATCGTAATTTGCTGCACTACATTTCCGGCCACCCAAAACAGTAGCCGAAATCCGACGCAGGGTCGGTCAGCCTCCTCCAGTCTAAGTTCTCGAATCGTGGCATTCAGCGACGGAAAGGACATTTCTGAAACTCAAAGCGTTCGCTTTGATAAACGAGCAGAAGTTCGCTTCTGGCTAGCCGGTACATCTCTCTCTCTCTCCCTCTCTCTCTCTCTCTCTCTCTCTCTCTCTCTCTCTCACTCTCGCTCTTTCTCTATCTGTTTCGGGCTGCATTAGATTCTGGTTCTGTTCTTTCTGTTTTCTCCTAGCCATGGGCATATAAATCGAAATGCCAGGCCAATGAAAAAAGTCGGAGTTGAGTCAACGACGATGAGAAAACTTTTTTAAAAAAAAGAATACCAAATGCCAAATGGTTGGCACTCAAGGGCTACAGTGACTTCAGGGAAGGGGAGGCTGGACCTTGGCATATGGTTGAGCTTGCACACTGTGCTACAACTGCAATTGCAATTCAAATTGCAGCCGCAAATGCAATTTCTATAGGATTTGGCCACGCGAGGTGGGGGCGGCTCGTGGTAGGTGTGGAACCGAAGTAATGGCAAATGTTTACCGGATTCGGCGGTCACCCTTGAATGTCGAATGTCTATGCAACTAAGCCACAAATTGCAATTTCCCTTTGTCCCATCATTCGATCGTCTTGTTTAGGTAATTCGAGAAGAATTTTACTCTTTCTTCGATTTGGCAATGTTTTGTTGAGCCCAGCAACGGGTTTAGCCCAAAGGGGTATGTATGTTATCTTGTGAACAGGAGTCATTAATGGACTTAATGTTTATACAAATACTACAAAGTTCAATATTCTATTGGCAAGGGAATTCAATGTGTGGCTCACCATATTCGTTTAAGAAAATTGATTTGATTTATCTGTTTTGAAGACAAATGTTGAAATAGGTTAAACAGTTTTTAATTAACAGAGTTTAATGAATAGCAAACCATATATATATATTTTAAAATGATAATAATAATATGCCAGTAAATTCTAGGGGATATCTTTGCTGTCGCATACTATCGAATACTCGGTCTTTTTGTCTCGATTGCTTGCTGAGCTCGTCTGTCTTTCGGAGATGCTTGTCTTTTGGCTTTGCCAATTGCTGGATGCAGTTGCAATCCATCGCGAAGCTGTTTGCAATTTCTGGTTCAGTTGTTGTTACTGTTGTTTTGTTATTTGTTTGTTTGACTGTTTGACTGTTTGCTTGCTTGCTTGCTTGCTTGTCAGTCTGTCTGCCTGCTGTGCCGAAAAAGTAAGACCAAAGTCGCGACAATTCGATTCGAGTTATGTGTAAGGAAAGTTGCCAGGCCAAGGACAAAATCCAGTTACCAGCCACGCCCACAGAATATGAGCAAATGCATAAAGCGCTGCAAATATATGGAGCAGCCGATAAGATAGGCAAAACTAGACTAGAGAAAGAGTTGGCTCAGGGACTCAACGATGGGCGGAACAGAGCATATGAGATGAGTGTGTATGTGTGTGTGTGTGTGTGTGTGTGTGTGTGTGTGTGAGCTAGGTTGTGTCAGTGGGCTGTAAGTCAAATATCTGGTTGGGTTTCAACTTTGTTGCCTTTGAAAATGGTGACTCACAAGAAGTGCCGTTGTACTAGTGACTCTTGGGAGATTGAGTGACAGATTGCGACAGCGAAAGAAAGCGCCAGAATAGAAGGGCATTCGAAATGGAACAGGAACAGATAGAGTGGGCTTGTGAGCGGGGAGAGTGGTGGAGAGATGGAGAGAACACAACGGCAGCGAAGGACAAACTTTGAAACAAAAACGATTTGAAAAGTAATTCAGAAACAGATTTTATATCGAACATGAATTGAATGCAAAAGACAAATTTTGACCAACGTACTCGCTTATAAGCAATTCTGGGTCAAAAATGGATGTGAAATGGAAAACGAATACCGAGTGGTACCACGCAGTGACAATAATCGAACAAGTCAAATTGATCTAGCCGAGAGAAAAGTGTTTGAAAACTTTCTTCTATCGCAAATAATATTGTTCCTTATCTGCTGACCCTAAGAGCCAGCTCATACCCCAGATCCCACTGCAATAGACCAGTGACATTATTACTAAGTCAATATGTCAGTGTGCTAGATGCCCCTTGATCGCGTTTTTTTTTTCGAGTCCGCTGATAATAGAGTCAACTAGTTGCATTTCTGCTGTGATTGCAACCATTCCCTCCTCCTCCTCTCTCCCCCCATCACTCCGTTTGGCAAACAAATTGCGGCGATGCAAATATTTCCTTTGCAATTGTTAAATGCGAAAACCGAAGGAAAATTTATGCAGAGCAGCAAATGTGGCACCCAAGCCGCCCAACCACCAACCAACACGCAGGCAGTGGCATGCGGGGAGGTGGAGTGGGGTTGTGTGGATTTGGGGGGGAGGGGGGGTACTTGGAATCGCTTGGGTATATTCTAGCCTGCGCCAAATCACATTTTGTTTGCGTACAATTTTTGATAGATTATTACAGAATACGGCTCGAGAAGCGAGAATGTGACAGTATCTTCAAGGCGCACAAGCAACGGAGCCAAGTTGACACTAACGTACGAGGAGCAGGGCATGCTTGGGTTGGTTGGGTCGGTGAAGCCAACAGATAACTGAAATGAAATATCTATCCGAGATAGAGAGAGAGAGAGAGAGAGAGAGAGAGAGAGAGAGGGAGAGAGGGAGAGAGTGCGAGGGAGAGACCTATGAAGCAGGGCATTCTGAGACGAAACTCAGACGCGAAGCATATGCTGCGTGTTTGCCATCAGTCGATGCCTTTTCGAGCGATTCATGTGCATCAGCATCTCTCCAGCACCATCCAGTACCTTGTCATGTAATCACCCACACAACCACACATTCACTCGGATCCACTGTATAAATTGTGTATGTCTGTGTTGTGGTGTGCATGCACGACTATAGATAGATAGCGCTACCCTTGACAGTACTTAAAAAACAAGGATAAAAAGTTGGCTGTTGTTTGCTAGCCTCTCAGTTCTAGAACAGTCTGTGCTGTGTGTGTGTGTGTGTGTGTTTGTTGTGCCTTGGCTCAGCAGTTTTTGCCGCTGTTTGTCGGTTGCTGCGTTTAAAATCTGTGCGGTTTGTGTTGCCCAAAAACAGTTGGCCGAAAGTCGCAAACTTTGCGCCTTTTTCCATTGCCAAATTGTCTTAATAGATTTATGGGCGTACGCAAAATGGCTGCACTTTGCTTTGGCCCTCGCGAACGGAAATGGCAACGGAACCGGAAACAGTACTAGCGACGTTTTTTCCTATCAAGGGACTGTGAGGGAGTGGGTGAAACGGGGGCAAGGGGGTTGTCTCTAGGGGCTAGTGCTGGACAGCAGCAAGGACTTTTAATTCAGTTTCAGCGAGTAACAACCCATTTGTTTGGCTCAGCGCGTTTTGTTGGTTAGGGGGCTGGCAGGGCAGCCAAAAGGCGGTGGCTACATTTGACTGTGCTAATAGCATTCCAATTCGGATTTAGCCACCAGATGTACCCCACAGGGATTACTTGCAAATCTGCCGCTTCCATTTCTCTCTCTCTCTCTCTCTCTCTCTCTCTCTCTCTCTCTCTCTCTCTCCGTGTCACTCCTTAATTGCTTGGGTTAGCTGCAAAATGGCTTTAAGGCTTGAGGCGCTGACCAGCATATAGTATGGAAATTAAATTGCCCTTATCGGTTATCGATAAATTTGGATATGGCTGTGCCATGAGTTACTTATCGGTCCAGTGTGGGGATATAGCTGCAGTTTTTCATCGCAACATCCATATTTATTGACATATTTTCAAATATCTTTAATCTGGCATAAGGACAGCCAAATATACATGTATCAATAAAAATAATATAAGTGAGCTATGAATACATAATAAATATAATATATAATTCCGTAATCCATAGCTTGCTTGCAAGTCAGTTAAATGTTAAGCTCAAGCAAGTAGTGAGATAAATTACCTTAAATCTCAACTTCATATTCAATTAGCATGTCCAATTATCAAGAGAGAGGAGAGAGAAAGACAGAGCATAAGCTGTTCCGAGTCGAACAATAGTGTTGCTCAGATTGAATATAATTTTGTTTACTTAGCAGCCGTAGGGCCATCTGGTATCACTGCCCTCTCAAGCAATTGTTAATCAGTTTGGGTTTAGTAAGCGACTGAAATAGTTTTGACCGTCAATAACTTGTGCTCTTGCTTGAGGGCACGGGGAGAAAAGAACAGCAGAAGGCACAGCGACCCAAACCCAACATAGCTTATACCCAGATTCAGCAACCAGTACCAGGAACCCAAACCCATGCACAGACCAAGACCGAGACCAAGACCAAGACCGAGACCGAGAATGAGTCCCATAAAGGGTACTTCATACTGTTGCTGCTCTTGTTTGTTGTTGTCTGACGTTTTGCTAACGACTTTTCAATGGTTCCAGCGGCAGCAAGGCATAAGTTTTGGGCCCGGCTGTAACACTCGTTGTTTGTGTGTATGTGTATGTGTGTGTGTGTGTGTATGTAAGAAATTGTTGTGCTAAGCAAACATAGCTATTCTTGTTGTTGCTGTTGTTGTTGCTGTTGTTATGCGTGTGTTCTCGGGGCTCTTTGGAATATTGGTTTGACTTGATTCTGCCTGGGCTTGACTATGCTGCGCGCCAGCTGTGCTGCTATTTAAACACCACACACACAAACGCACCCACACACGCACACACATGTATATGTTCAGTATATATACGCACAGTCATATGCGTATTTACCGTTTTCCTATAAAGCTTAAGAACTGCTACACAGTTGTAAAAAGAAATTAGTTGTTGGCTGCCTCGAGCCTTCACTGTCTTTGGGGCTTCGTGTTGGCCAGGTCAGGAGGATCAGGGAGTATTAGGCATGCTACTCAAAAACCGCACACACACACACACACATACACACACACATGCACGGCAGAGCCGTAACAGTTAATGTGAAGTGCTTGCCACTGACTCCACCGGCTTCCTCATCGGGAAAGTGAGAGAGTATATCATATACACATCAAGCCAGATGTAATGAGCAGCATACCACGAAGGGGTCGCAGCCTGTTGGAAGGCGACAGGAAAACAGAAAGCAGGCGTTCGGCGGGGCAAACCGCAATGGTTGCCTGACGGCGATGGCTGCCATGAAAGGCGCTGCCGTCGTTATCCGCTCGCACGCTAAAAATGAGTTAATAAAATGCGTATGCGTAATCAAATTATATGTCAAGTGCGTTGACAAGGAATAACATTCAACGTTAATGTCAGCGCGACAGCGACGTCAGCTGTGGCAGCGACTGCGACTGCGACTGCGACAGCATCATCAAGATGATGAGCAAATTCAACATCATCATTGCCATTATCAGGCGAGTCAGTTAACTGAGTTCCAAATGCGATTTTAATGACTCAAACAAAGAACATTTAAGTGAATTTATTGCCTCGATGAGGTTTTTGCGTTTTTTTTTTCTATCGTTTCTTTTTCTATTACTCCTTTCGAAAAATATTCATAACGTTGAACTCTTCTGTTGTCCCATAAATCGACTTCCTTTTTTGACATATTAGTTATTTTGGGTTCCATATACCTTCATAAAACGATCAGCTGAATTATATTCAATTACACGAAATTCAGTTCATATTTCCAAATTTGGTTTTCAAGTATCGCAATGTTTTCCATTAGTTCACTTTGGTAAATTGTTTTTGATACACGCTCTTTAAAGATTAAGTAAGTTTCTTAAATATTCTGAGATATATGCTTTTTATCATTTTTACTTGTACTCGAACACCTTACTCAGAATACAAATGTGCATAAGAACAAAGGTTTGTGGCCTATACTGCAATATAATATGATCATCTTGCACTAAAGTCCTTACCATGTACTTAAGCATGCTCAGAGATAGTTGCGTATAATTATTTTTTTTTTTGGTCAACGACAACTGGAAACAACTTCAGAAACAAGTAAGAATGCAGCAGCTAAATGAGCTCGAGATACTGCTGTAAAAAATATTAATTTAGTTTAATTGAAAAATTCGCTTTAAAAAGCTTTGCAAGTTTAAATGTTGATTCATTTCGACTCGGTAGGATAACCGCAACCATAACCAATAAATTGTAAATAAAACACTGCTTGAATTTTAGATGTTTGACTAAATTTTCATGATGTATTTATTTTTTATACATTTAGTATATATATAATGCGAACTGCGATATTTTGCTGTTATTCATTTGCTCTTTTTGGTTTCGTTTTACATTCAATTAGTTTTATGTTTCGTAACACACCAATAAAAAGAACGTTGGACATACACAAATAGATAGATTTCTATATTTCGTATATGTTCTGAATATCGCGTAACGTATTACGTATGTTTTACATAGATGTGCTTAACTGCAGTTTATTAACATTTATTCGTATATGTTGACTGAAAGTCATTTCACACATTATATTTAGTTGACGCTGTTGACCTAAATTTTAATGTTAAACTTACCATGCTAAGAATAAAAAAAAATATGTTTTTCAATATTTAGTTTGATTTTGTTTAATACTATTTAGTGTATTTCTTCTTATTTATTTGTTAGATTTCATTTTGATTTTTGGTTTTATTCTGTCTTTGCTTGTTGATATAGTATTATTAAAGAGTGTGTGTGTTTTAACTGGGGCTTAATTGTAATTACATGAACTTACGTTAAATATTTGTTTTTTGCTGCCAGTTTCCATTGTTTGTTAGTAGGAATGTAAGTGAGTATGACAGTATGACACAATTGCAATATTATATTTTTGCCTTTTTACTTGATTCTCTATTTGGTTTATTACTGCTTTACTTGTTATGTCTGATTTTTTTTTTATTATTATCTTTTTTGCTTTGTTTTAGTTTTTTTTGCTCTTCATTTTGTGCCACAACCCATAAATTTAAAGCGTATTTTTATGTTTCAACTCGTATCCCTTTTTGCATTTATTTGATTATTTAAATTTAATGCCACAATTAAATATGGCAAAGATTTAGTACACATATACATTCGCACACACACATATACATTCGCACACACACACACACACATACACACTCGAGCATTCAATTTTAATTTATTTTCAATTAAAGAGAAAAATCAAATGACTCATTTAGTTGACAGCATTGAATTATGTGGCGATCGGGTGTAAAGCGAATTGGCAGCATTCAAATACCAATCCAAATAAAAAACGGTATTTGGGCCGCACAATTACCTACAATAAAAATGCATTTAAGGAGCGCTTAAACCTAATTTGCTGCCGCAACAACAACAGCGTAAAAGAGATTATAATGAAAAACGGAATCATTTATGTATAAAAAAAAAACCGATCGAAATGGACAGCTAAAAGCGCTCAAATGATTTTTAATTCGAATGTACCATTCGTCCATTATGGTTATTGATGGGACTTGCAGTTTCGATTTGTAATCGGCTTAGCTTAAAATTAGCTGCGATTTGGTCAATTTGGTTAATTAGGACAATTTGTTTTCTTTTTGTACAAAAACCCATAAATTTTAGTTCTAAATACGGACAGTTGGATTACATAACATTTGTATGGCTAGTTTATGCTTTGTTCATTCATTATATTAAAGCTTTTAAAGACTTTCTTACTAAATATAGCCGTTTTTCGAATAATACATGTGCAGTAAAGATCTATTGTTAAATCAATTGCGCTAAATTCGCGGATAATTTAAACATATTTATGCTGGCTGTGTTTTTTAAACGAGCGCTTAAAAACAAACCACAATTAAATTAAAATTCCCGAATTCATCAAAATTGCTCCTGTCCGTGGGTCAGAGAGAGAGAGACACTAAAGCAAAAAATAACAATAACGAGCAAAACAAACTACCTAACTAACAAATCGCTTAAATAAACTTTGTCCGTTTTAGCAACGTACAATTTGTCATTTTTCATTTGCAATTTGCAATTTGCATTTTGCATGTTGCATGTTGCATTTGCCTTGCACTTGCATCACCATTATCAACCCTCCAACCCCTCAGCGACCATCACTCGCTTTTGCAGTTAATTATTATTCATCGTTAGTAGTATTTCGTACATATTTATTAATTTCTGTTTTCACTTTTGGCATTAGCGCGGCCAGCTCATTTAAATTATTTGTGCAATTCACATTTTGCATTTTGCATTTAAATTTTAAATGTTTCCTTTCATTGCGCGTTGTTGTTGTTTATTTTTCTTTCTTTAATTTCCCATTTTTTTTTTTTTAATTTTACTTTTGCCACACAGATACATTGAATACATATGTGTGTATATTTGTATGTATGCTTTTATTTGTATATGGTTATTTTGTCTATAAATATTTACAGCAGGCGTCATTTGTTTCACTTTTATTTCTTTCTTTCTTTTTTTTTTTTGCTGTTTACACGCATATTATTCTGAAAGGTATTTACTTAAATTAAATCATTTCCATAACACCATTCAAATGTGTGATGCTTTTTTTTGTAGCTTTCGCTGTTGTTGTTGTTGTTGGTGTTGTTAATGTTAATGTTCATTTTGTTTTTACTGTAATTGTTGTTCACCTAATTAGCATGCCAAAGCTGGAAGTTTATTGCCAATACCCTCCTCATATGAATAATACTCATCTGTCTATGTATCTCTGCATGCATGTGCCTGTGTGTGTATCTTTCTGTGTGTGTGTGTGTGTGTGTGTGTGTGTCTGTATGTGTGTGTGTGTAAGTGTGTGCATATACTTACAGTGTTCGTTGCACTCAAATTGCAATTGGCAATTGGCAATTTGCAACTTGCAACTTGCAACTTGCAACTGCCACACATGCAACCAATATTTAGACGCGTATTATCTCGCCTGGAGCCGGCTTGGGGCATAGTGCATCGTCAATGCTGTCGCGCAGTCGGAGCGCTGCATTTAGGTCAGCATCTTCGTCGCGTGGCTGATCCGCTCCTGCTGGTCCAGCGGATCCAGCTGCTGGTCAGCTGGTGGCTGGTCACATAAAGATGTCCGCAGAGGGGCCACCGCTCGATTTGCGTGGCGTAGTCGGGACACCATGTGGACAATGTGTTGATACTGCTGCTGCAGCTGCTGCTGCCGATGCTGACTTGGACTCATCCTCGAAGGTGACCATTTTCTCACTGCGTGGCTTCAGCGTCACGATTTGGAGCTGGGCAGGCGGTGGTGCTGTCGGTGTTGCAGCACAGATTAACGTCTGGGGCGGACCCAATTGGAGGCCATGCGGCATTCCCATGCCCATGCCCATGCCCATGTTGACGCCCATGTTCATGCCCATGGGCATGCCCATGCCGCCCATATTGGGCGAGAAGCGGCGCGGCGGTGGCAGCGCCAAATCACCGACGCCGGACAAATTGAATTCGCTAATGCTGCGCGGCACAAAGTACTCCATGTGGTGCTCCGGTATGCCCGTGGAGCGGCGTATGGGCGTATTCCGCTGAAAGGCAGAAGCCAAGTGGCCACCTCCGCCTCCACCTCCCACTGCACCGCCGCCAACTGATCCATGCATGTGACTGCGACGAGGCAGCGAACTGTACTGGGTTAGAGTGTGAGCCGGTCCAAAGAACATGGTCTGATGCTGGCCGAGACTATTGCCCGACTGGACACCCGGGCCAATTGTTGCAGCAGTGGTTCCGCCACCCAACATATCGGCGCTGGGTCGTTGTCAGGAGGGCTTGGGCGTCACAGCCACCGTGACGAGAGCCACCTCCTCTGACTTGGGCGTGACATGATCCTGAACGCTGAAGCGACGCAGCCACATAACAATCTCCGTCTGGATTAGGTTGAAGCACATTGCCACCACGGCCATGCCGACCATGATGTAAGCGGAGGCCGAATACAATGCAACTGCGCCGCTGGGCGACAGCTCGCCAAAGCCAATGGTGCCCAGCGACGTGAAACAGAAGTACAGCGACTCCAGAACACTCCAGTTCTGCAGCTTGTGGAAGAGTATTGCACCGCTGGTCACATAGCAGACAAGGACGCACACACAAATCGAGATGGGCACACTGGGTGACGACTTTTTGGTCTTCTTTTGCTGCTGTTGCTGTTGCTGCTGCTGTTGTTGCTGTTGTTGTTGCTGCTGCTGCTGCTGTTGCTGATAAACCGAGGGCGGGAGTCCATATTGATGCAGCTTGGCAGCCGAATGCTGATTGTACTGCTGCCCCTTGGTCTTGTCCGATTTGCGGCTGCCGCTCGATCCGGTTGTGGGTCCGCTCGCAACGCTGCCCTTGACGCGCTGACGCCGAAACAGGCAGCGCATTCCAGCGGAGAGCGCCTCGCCCATGGCGGACAAATAGAGCAGCACAATCGGTATGCCAAACAGGGCGTAAACCAGGGCAGCCACCCGCCCCCATTGTGTGCGTGGCGACACGCCGCCATAACCTGTAATGATAATTAAAATAACGTGTGTGTGTGTGTGTGTGTGTGTGTGTGTGTGTGTGTGTGTGTGTGAATTTAATTAGTACGACAGAATAGAGAAATGCAGGTGTTAGCATAAATGGTTTGGTGGCTAATCATTGCAATATGTTTGCACATAAATATATGTATATCTGTCACATATATAACTGATGAATCCAGTTTAAAATTTAAATACTTTTTCAATTTATTTAACCTCATAGAGCAAACCAATTCCGTAGCCAATATAATAATAATGATGTAGTCTAAATAGTCTACTATTTGCAACCTGTCTGAAATTCTGAAATATATTCATAATAACATTTGGACAAATGTACGGAAATTCCAGTGGATGTTGGTCATTTTTCTAAGCATTTAGGGACTGGAATGAACAGCAGAGTATCGATATCTGAGGACCATCGAACAGTGGTAGTGGAAGACAAACGCATGAAACACTATCGAGCGACCTGTAACATCCTTAAGCACAAACGTATCTAGCCATCCCATATAATATTAAAATAAAATAATATATATTATAATGTCGACATAATTGAATTGAATGGAACACTTAAAGATTGTTTCGCATAGTATTATGTTTTTTTTTGTAAAGGCCTAGGTTGGAGTTATGTCTCGGAAAACAGTTTATTTTGCAAAGTGTTAAATTAAGCTGAGCGTGGAATTTACTACAGACATGGAAGGGCTTTGCCGTCTTAATGCCAATGTTTAATCTGCTGAGCCAATGCTCCATGGCGCAAGGAGTTCGGTGAGTCTCTTGTCAGTTATTGATTAGGATGCAAAGAGGGAGATGAGGAGATGTGCGTGAAATGACGCCTTGGGGAATCATTTACCACACAGAAACGCATTTGAAATGGGCTAAGGATGTTGCCAGCGTATAACAGAATTTTGTTCTTTCTTTCTTTGTTTAGGCACAAATTTAATAGTGCCAAATTATATATTTCACTAGGTGTATAACACTTTATATAACTGATTGCCCTTAAGCCATTTTTGTGCAATTCTCAAAGTCGCTTTTGAGTCATATTAATTAGGTTGTCAAATAAACATCTGCGTTTGAGTAAAACATGAACACAATATTTCGACAGACCAAAAATTGCACAATTCTTGTTTCCCGGTTTCCATTAGATAATACACATAATAAAAAAATCATGTTAGTTATACGGCAGTATAACAGTTTAACAGTTGTAAAATGTTATTAGTTGTATGTTATTACAAGTATAGCATAATTTGCACTTCTCTCATGGCATATGAAGTGGCACACTCCGCTACTTGAAGCTGTAACAGCTGCTGGCTGTAAGCTGAAAGTTGTAAACTGTAGCTGCTTTTGGTATACCAACAACTACAATATTTTTAATTTTTCCTGTGTCGGCCACTAAAAACAACACCAACAACAACAACAACAGCAACAGCAACAACTTTTACGGCCAGACGTTTTGCTTTGACTATGGCGGCTTTGATGTTGTCGGCCGTGTAGCCAGCCAGCAAGCCAGCCAACCAGCAGGGAAAGGGGCGGCCCATTAGCTGGCAGGCACGACCTAACCCAACAGGGCAATCCCACCCAAAATATTCTTGGACCCGCAGCGGCATCTCTCGCTTCGGCTGCCTTAGCAATGAACTTTTAATGTGGAAACTTTTATAATTGAGTAAAATGTGCGTGTACATATATAAATGTGTGTAAATAAGTATGCCAGTGTGCGTGTGTGGAGCGTGAGTGTGTGTACGGCGACTATGTGTGTCAGGCATGTATTAAAGTTTATTATTTTAAAGATAAAAAGCCGGAATAAAATATCTGAGGATAAACAGGCAAGGGATCAACGCTCTGACTATAAAATGCCACGCAGACAAGCCGAACTAGCTTACTAGCTTTAGTGGCACACAGCTTAAACTATAACAGTTGCTGCAATTCACATATATATATTTATTAATCTGATGTGATTCTTCAAACTATGATATTTCTCAATACAAAACTTTGAGAAGGCAACGAATGGCAGCTGACTGTTAACTGTTAACTCACTCTACACACCATTAACTTACAGGGTATACGGAATTAAATAAGTACAGACACACACACAATTACTTACTCACGTATGTACAGCGAATGCTTTTGGCTGCACCCTTAATAAAATAAAATTTGAAAACCCAAAGCACGTTTAAGTGCACATATGACAGACCAAGTAGACTACAGCGTAAGGGATACGGATGAAAAATACAGGAAAAGAGAGAGACAGACAGAGACAGAGACACAGAGAGAGAGAGAGAGAGAGAGAGAGATAGATCTACTATCCACTCGCTACAAAAAAGTTACTAAAAATGATTACTATCCATGCTAAAGCGGCAGCCGCACCCGCACTGAATACCCAAGCGGAAAGGTCAAAATAGCCAGGTCGACTGCCCTATGGTCAGCAACCAGCGTCCAGCGTCCAGCGACCAGCGACCAGCCACCAGCATCCAGTGTCCAGTGTGTCCAGCCCCTCGTCATCCTGTTGCTTATGAATTTGCACCCACAGCAAGCACTTGGCAAAATTGTTGGTGAAAATTATAACATTTACAATATGGTCTGCATAAAACTGTATGTGGTTATAACTAACTAACAGGGCGCACATGTTGTCAGGATGATGCTTGCCACCCCTTACTCGCTTCTCTTTACTCGGCACTTGAATGGCTATCAACTGCTAAAGATTTGAAATGGGCCACAGGCCATGCTGCAAAAACTGCCAATTATGAGTAGAATTTTCAAGTATTTGACAGTAAAATTATTTAAAATATGTTTTTTTTTTGTTTTTTTTTTTGTGGAGCATTTCTTGAATGGTTGTTGTTTTTGTTGTGTATGTGGCATGTGTTTCGTTGGTTATTGTGGCAACTCTTAACCTTCGAACATGTCATAGCAGCCACATGACATGCAGACCAAAGCCGAATATTTGATGAGAAATTTGGCCTGACAAAAGGTTAGAAATGGGATTGTTTTCCGTTTGGATTGCTGACTCATGGTTTCTTCATCCAGTACAAATTTAATAAAGTTAATAAAAAAAGGGTGCAATTTCTACTTTCGGTTCTTATTAGCTTAACGAAAAACGAGAAAAATATGAAAGTATATTTTGATTTGTCGTTTCCGCTCTTGGGACCATACTCTTTGAAAACAGAATTGAGCTATTTACTTATGTACATCTTAGATACAAGTAGAGTGAGACCTACTGATATAAACGGTAATGTGTACATGTCAAATGTATGATATCTATCTTAACCATCTCTCAGCTGGAGCATATAAGGACACCCCACAAAAAAATGCGTTGCTCAGTTGAAGAGTTAATGGCTTAAGAGATACCTATGTAAGTTGTGAGTGCGAGCGGCGATCATCTCTTCAGGCTCTTCTGACCAAATAAAAGATAATTGCAGAAGTTGCTGTAAATGAATGTAGCATAAATAGGATTCATATTCGCAGTGGCAAGTGCCAAAAAGTTGGATACAGATTGCTTCAGATAGTTTTTGAAATACATACGGAACGACTTGCTAATTGAAATGTAAACGTTCCCTGATATTTATATATATATTGTTGTATGCGAAGTGCTCATGACATTATGTAAATAAAACCATCCAATATATAAATACACACGGTTGTATGTCGCATCTCAGATAATCGCTGGATATCGATAACAACTGTTTGCTATAAGCTCATTGTTTCTGTGGAGACCGAACTGAGCAGCCGTGTGTTTGAGTAAGGCAGTACCTTGCCACAGTATGTATATGAATGTGAACTGCGAATGGAGCTCTTCTTTTCTCGCTGTTTACCAAAATCAATCACATCATTTGTAATGCGTAAGCTCTGCGCCCTGTTGCTGATTTCGGTTGGGCGCGTTTTTGGTTGCCATCAAAGTGGAAAGAGTGGCAAGTGTGGCAAGTGGCAATTGGACTCTTTCGTTTTTGACACTTTGCGTTTCCGGTTGACGTTGGTTCAAAGTTGGCCGGTTCCGTTTTAATCGAAGAATTCGCCAACTCGCTTGATTTGATTGGTGACCATTGATTACAATGCACAGCAATCGCATCAGCACCAGCAGCAGCAGCAGCACCACCACCAGCAGCAATACGCACGCAGAGCCCAACATCCGCCCTCGGAGGCATGACGTCAAAGTCGGCTCGCGCTGTTGAAGGAATAGCAATAACGGGAGCCGGAGTTGGGAGAGCGGTTGGCTGGTTGGTTGCGGACTGGTGCACAACCCAAGCCATCAACGAACAAAATATTTTACTATGGCAATTTTCGGGCATAAAGTAATTACAAAATAGAAAATAGAAAATACACACACACAAAGAACAAACACACACTGCGAAGGGAGAGCAGCCGCTGGTAGGTGTTTGTGGCTTTGGGTTGGTTGCCTTGTAGCCAGAGCGAGCGTCTCTAATAGCTAAGAAATTAATTTTCACAAAATACCATTAGGAGAGTCGCAAAAATGGTTCCAATATAAAACCAAACAATGGCCATAAGTGTGGGGAAGGACGTCTGGCACCAAAACAAAATTCAGCTACACTTGATGACTTAAGGATGTGGGCGTGGCAAGGAGTTTGCGCTGAAGCCAAACAGACTTCCATGCTCCACGGGCTCAAATCACAATGAGACATAGCTGCAACAAAGTCTCGCTCCTTGCCCCTCTCTACGTCACTCGAGAATAGTTGTAACCAGAACCCAATCAAAATGGTTCAAATTAATTTTTGCCCAAGTTGTTGGCAGAATAATAAGGCATCTCCGACCCCATTACGTATATATATTCTTCATCAATATCAGTATCAACCGACAGGTCGGTCTTCGTTTGAGATTATAAGAACAAAAGACTTCCCCATTTGAAATATTTAAGTTGCCGTTATTTTATCGATAATTACACCTGTTTTGCGAATATCGATACAAATCGGAATTGCACTTTGTATTGGTGCCTTGATTTCAACTTTAGCTGAGCGACTTTAAGCGTTTTAATCACACACTGTCAGATTTCAGACTACAAGTGTATGTGTGTGTGTGTGTATGTGTGTGTGTATGCCAGGAAGTTTGAGTAATGGAATTGCGAAAAGCGTTCAATAAACAATGTGAACCGACGCGCACAGATAGCCAAAAAGAGATGCAACCAAAAAGAGAGAGCGACAGAGAGGGAGAGAGCGAGAGAGAGAGAGAGCGAGAGAGAGAGCAATGTACAATGTATATAGTTGGAGGGAGAATTATGTAAATGTCATTAAAATTACATACAATCATCATAATGATATGCAACAACAAAAGGCAACAGCGAACATGTCATTAAACGCCCGCCGCCTCATAAACAACAAAGGCAACAACGGCAATGGCAACAACATGACAGCAAACATTTTTATGACTTGCCAAATGCCAAACGCTTGAGGAATTAATTAAAAATTAAATGGCCTATTAAAATTGTTATCGAGACGCAGCGACGTCAACGTCGGCGTCGACGCCAACATCGGCCATTTAAGTGGCCAGCAAATGCGCTAAAAATTAAAATAAAATGGAAGCGCGCAAAGGAATGCATACACACACATACACATACACAGACACACACACACACACACACAGCACATACACACATGCACACAAGAAATGGGCAAACAGTGCTGCAGCAATCATTCAGCGCCTGCCTGCCTATGTCTGTGGGTGGGCTTGGGTGGTGAATGGCTGGAGGCGTGGCAGCGCTCGTAAAACGATGAATGCGCTTATGGAATTGCGTACTGACGCAAGCGGCTGACAAACATGTCAAAACATAAATAAAACGAGAGTCGACAGAGGAGGAGAGAGCATGTCCAAATATGTTCGACAAACAAATACGAACAGCGAAAAAATAAAACGAAATGAGAGCGACAGCGAGAGAGAGAGTGAGAGAGAAAGAGAGGGAGAAAGTGGGAAATGCGTCATCAAAATGAAAATCAGAATCGTCGAAGATAATTGCAAAATCGAAATGACGAAAATGAAACAAAATTGACATACCAGCAAAAGCTATAGCTGCTCTAAACCCAAATCAGGCCCAACGCAGACATTAACCTTAACGAGTTCAACTGTTTCCAGCAACTGCTTCAATTTGTACAACAACAACAACAACAACAACAACAACACTGGGCAGTCACGTAGCCTAAAGTGTTGTAAAATGCTATGACAATTTGAATAACAGTTCACATTCGCATAACACTGAAAACTATAGCCAGCCACTCAATGCGAGACAGTCACGTCTATGTGTATAGCCAACGTTAAGCCGCCTAATGTCGAAAAGTTTGTGAAATAATTTATGACAGTCAAAATGATCCTGACAGTGGCATGGCTAATGTCATATTTTAATTAAACAGTTGGCAAAATTTGCTCGATAGTTTTACATAGGAATTCACAGCTAACTCGTTTTGGCTTAATGAGCTAACGTTTTTGTATATGGCACACTTTGTTTTCAGCATATCTTTGCACAGTTTTGTAACTTTGCAACAGCTTCAAACAATTTGTCAGAAAGCTGAGCGTTAACAGAAGGAGCGCGCGCGAGAGAGAGAGAGAGAGAGGAAGAGAAAGCAAGAGCTAGAGAAAGAGCAAAAGAGATGGAGAGGGTGACAGCTGTGCGACAGAGTGACCACTCAAAACTGCCACTGTCAACGGGCCGGTGAAGCATACAACATGCTCCACCAAAGCAAAATGCCCCTCGCAAAAAAGGGGCAGAAAAAAATTGGGAAATTCATTGATGCAGTCAGTTATTGTTGTTATTTCTGCTGCTGCTGCTGCTGTTGCTGCTTTTGGGGCACACGTGGCTTTAGTGATAAAGCATTGATATGCAGCTATTTTGAAAGCGAGCTGCTGAGTTTCTGACACAAGCGGCGCTTGATTGGCAAAAATTGTCACAGTGTATGCAGTGTATACGCATACGTAACTGCAAACTGGCACTGGCTGGGCTTAAAAGATTGATGGGCTGTTGCAGTAAGCTAAAGCAGCAGCTGCTGCTGCTGCTGCTGCTGCTGCCTTCGTTGTAGATGAAAAACTGCAGAGCCCGACCCAAAGACAAAGACAAACGGGCAGCGGGCCAGGAGGTTGAAGAGGGATCTGGTAAGTCCCGGCTGGTTGGCATGTAAGTGTGACACATATTGAGCCTGCTGCTGCTGCTGCTCCTCCGCCTCCTCCTCCTCATTGTTATTGTTGATGTTCAATGGTAAGACATTGAAAAAAATGCTGGGGATGGGGTGGAGGAGGAGGGGAATGGGGCAACAGCAGGACATAAAGTGTTGAGTGGTTCGTTACGCGCTTGTCTTCTGTGTATATACATATATATATATATATATATGTGTGTGTGTATGTGTGTATGTGAAGCTGACATATAATACTTGTCGCGGGTCCTGCAAAATCCTTCGCATCAGCAGAATGCTGACTTATCTGTGATTGTTGTTGTACTTGGCTATGTTGGCGTGTTGCTTTTGCTTTCGCTGTTAGCTCTTGGCATTATTTGTTTTATATTTGACACCATGCACGCCCCCATACGCCCACACGCCCACGCACACACACACACACACACACACAATAGACACCCACGCAACGTTCAAGCCATAAAAATGAGTGCCAATGTCGTATGTCGAACGGCGAGCGGCGGATTGCAATAAAATAAAATAAACTGCCGCGCTTTTGCACGCATAACAACCAACACCGACAGCAACAACAACAACAACAACAAGCAGGACAAGTAAAATAACAACGCATAGAACAATGAGAACAACAAGCCGCAACACCCAAATGGAGCCAAGTTATTCCAATGGGAGCCAACACCCAAGTGACCGGCCATAGATTTGGCGGCACGTGTCCCAAATTATAGTTGCCAGTCAAACAACAACAACAACAACAACAGCATCAACAGCATCGACAGCATCGACAGCAAAAGCAACAACAAAAGTCAACGCATACAAATTGTGTAATAATAATATTACATATTACATGCAACAAAACGTGACGGCTTTCACAGGTCAGGTCTAGTCTGGTTTCTGGGTTCCGGGTTCCGGGTTCCCGGGAAGACAGTGAAAGCATTCGCATTTCTCATCAAGGCGATGTGAATGCGAATGTGAATGCGAATTCGAATGAGTAAGCGTATGAGTATAGAAATGGTGTGGGAATGAGATGCGAGCGTTGGCAGCTGCAGCTGCCACTCGATTGCGGCAATCGTATCAAATAATGGCCACCATCGAAATGGTTAATAAAGTTGTCAATATCGAATAGCAACAGCAACAGCAACAGCGACAGCAACAGTCATGCAAATATGTATGCGAACAACAGCCACAAATAATTTATATATGTGTGTGTATGCGAAAACCCCATTGTTAATTATGGTTAATTTATAACAGAGGCGCAAAGAATGCGAGATTTAAGGGAAATTTTCAACTTGGAGTATTAAGCAACGAGCTTTATAATTGGAAAATTAAGAAGGGAAGCAAATGAACAGAGTAATGGAAACTTAGTAACATGATTAAGAGAATTCACTAAAATCATGTCCAGAAAATGAGGTTTCACTTAAAGTGAAAAAAAAAAAACAAAGTGGAGGAGATCGAGGAAAAGAAATGGCAGCGTGCATGAAACGCATTTAGAGAATGTCGATTAAAACAGACAAAATGCGATAAGACGAAGCTGAAAGAATGGAGAAAAAAAGGGGAATCGAATATCTCTAGAAATATTAAGGGTCTGCATAGAGAATACGAAAAATACGATTACAAAGACCTCTCCAGAAAGGAAATGCAAATAATGTGTTTGTTTCAGAATCAATCAAACGAATCAGTTGACAATGCAAACAATAAGGAATCTTTGTTGTTAATATTATTTCTTTTGTTCGAATTGAAGCAGATTAAACAGCAGTGCAAGCCCAGTTATTTGAAAAGTCTATGTTTCAAGCGTTGGCTAAATGTGAAACGAACCAAACACAACAAGTACAATAGACCCCAGGCACGAGAACATGGCCAAAAAGTGGTCAACGGTCAGTTAAAGGTCTGAGCCACATATGAAACTTGAGACAAACACACACAGACAGGCGGACAGACAAACAGAGAGACAGATAATGGTTTCATGTGTATGTGTGTATTTGTGTATTTGTTGGCCAGGTACTTAATATGTATATGTATGTATTGTAGTGTGTGTTGCGTGAATGTTGAGTGAAAAAATGGAATACTTAATCAAATGAAAACAAAAGTAAGTCACTGGTTAAATATGAGGACGACAGAATTGGGTAAAAATGCCATAGACATATTACTGCCAAGCCACATATTTTCATTAAAAGTCGATTTACGAAAAAGTAACTTAATAAATTATGTAAGCTTGACGGAAATAAACATTTGTGCTTAGAAAACTAAAAACTCAACTTCAACAATTTAGTTAGTTGGTCAGCAAAAACAGTTGCGAGATGATTAACAATTGCATGTTAATAATGCAACATTCAATTAAAGGATTCGAAATTCGGAACAAATTGAGCCGAGATAATTGGTTTGCAAGCAATGTGAAGCGATGCAAATTAATTCTAATCAATTTATAATAAGCAGGCAAACAATTGAATGGCAAACAAAATTGTTGACACGACTCAGGTGCGGTGCTGCTGAGAGTGCAATAGTGGCGCGCTAAGTGAATTGCTGCTGTCACAGTTATAATTACGTTATGTTAACAGTGCACGGGCGCGACACACATTCAGTGAAAAGCATAAATCAAAAGAGGGACACGTTGCAGATCAGCAGAGGGGGGCTCTGAGTGAGTGGGTGAGTGGAGGCGCGCTCAATGTGAGAGCGCATTTGCTGCCTGTAGCTGTAGCTGTAGCTGTGGCTGTGGCTGTGTAGATGTTTATATTTATGCGCATATGTGTTAATTTTATTACTTTACAAACACTGCATGCGAATATATGGAATACATGGCGTATGCGCGATATTAATTTGCCATAATCGCGACTCGTTTATTAGCGCAAATAAATTGAAATTGTTTTTGGTTTGGCATTGTTGCAACGTGCGCCCATGAATTATGTCGTAACGTGGTTATGTCTCAGATGCCGCCGCTCTCCCATCATCAATGCCATTAGTTAAATCTGCTCCAATATTATTAAAGCCCCGAATGGCATTTTTTGTGCAATTTAGCGAGAAAAAAAAACAAAAGCAAAATAATAATAATAAAATACAAATACCATAAAGAATGTAAAATGCAGATACCCTAAAGTGCCTTGCATGTGTTATATACGAGTACTGCAATACATGTTATGGCTAAGATCAAAATATTAATTCATGATTGTTTATGCATTGCAACAAGTATTGATCCTGATTAAGGATATATACTTTATGCGTCCTTCTGCCTGTTACATACTTGAACAATTAGTCTATTTTTGGTAATCGTAGATATGAAGTGATATTTTGTGACTCTGGCTCAAAACTGTGAAAAGGAATTTAGCCTTAAAATTATGGGAAATATATGGTTTCTTCCGATTTGCTACTATCGAATTTGTCAAATCAATTTCAACACATCGGCTGAAGCGGGCATGAGCACAATAGACGAATCTCGCACAAAACCAATTTACTCTTATGGCTTTGGTATAAAAATATAACAATTATAATAAAAAGTGTGCGTTGAATTGAATTGCTTTGCTGCTCAAGTGATTTACAGCTACAAAAGCACAGCTGTCGCATTGTTACAGCAATGCCACCTGGGTGCAATCAATCAGGGAGCTGAAAGCTCTTAAAGTGCATAAGCGGCTCATTAGATGTGAATGCCACAAAAACGACTGAGAGTTGTTGCTCCATGGAAATGAGGATGATCTCTGAATGGTTGAAATAAAGCAAGGAAAGGATTTGCGCGAGAAAATACAATATACATTTGTATATTTGTGTGTGTGTGTGTGTGTGTGTGTCTGTGTGTGTGTGTAAATTAACTGCGACATTGCACTTAAGTTGTTTGGCGCCTAGCTAGACCATAACTTATCCTTCATGCACGGACGCCCCAAAAAGTAGGCAATGAAATTTGTTTTATGTGGCAATTGCTGACAAGCGCAGCGGCCATTAGGCAAACAGCCAACACATCCAAGATATCCCAGACATCCAAGACAGCTAAAGCAGACAGTTAGTCAGTTGTTCATTTGATTAAACAATAGGCTGGTATAGTTGGGGGCGTGACTGTGGCAACTGTCAGGGCCAACAATTTAATTGAAAGGTGAAAGGCGGGCCAAAGAACTCGTGACCGATTTCAGGCAGTGTTCGCTAGATAGAGGCTGGCAGCCACTAAAAAGAGCTCAAGCACTGGCTAAATCCAGGCAGGCGGCAGTTTAACTGAAATGCGCATAATGGGCAATGGCACCGTAATCGATTTGGATTTGAGTTAACCAATTCTCTGTAATAGCCTCGGTTACCTCGGTTTCTGGCATCGCATTGACTCGATTTTGTTTGCTGCTTCGCCAGCAGCCCCTTGCGGTCTGGCCTAATGCTCGCTAAGCGCATTAACAAAAACCAGTCATCGAAGAAAACAAATAACAAAACTTTGAGCTGCAACTTTTTGCAACATACGCCCTGGTACGGGCGTGAAGGGAGAGGGCGCTGGCAAATAATAACTCAAGCCCGACTTAGTTGTGTATGTGGCCCGCCCATATGCCCGATTCCCCAGACGCTGGCTATTTATTATATTTATAAAAAAACACATTAACTCGGTTTTACAGTTGCGACAGTCGACGGGCCAGAAGGAAGGAAGGCGGGGTGCCGTGCATAAAAACAATCAAAATCCCCACGACAAAATGTGTCCCCGAAACGCATTTTGCTTAAATTGTTTCATAATTGATTGATGTGCTCTAGCTAACACACAGACACACAAAGACACAGACACACAAAAACATAGATAGACATGGCCACAGATACAATCAGTCTGGTATATAGATACGTTATGGGGCAGGACGAGGAAGGACATGTGGGCAGCTTAGGCGCTGCGTTGATTGTTTTTGGGGTTTCGGTTTTTGGCTCTTGCCAAGCAAATGCCAGTTGGTATCGTGTGTATGTCTGTCTGTCGGTCCGTCCGTCTGTCTATGTCCTGGTTTTTTTGGCCCAGCTGCCAACCACAGAACATTTGCTGCTCGCTGTATGTGATGTCAAAATAATTTCGATGACGCCCACACAACAACAGTCAAATGTATAGGTTACAAAAGGTGGGTGTGCGGATGAGGGTGGGGGAAGGGGTGGTTGGTGGGGGGTGGGGGGTGGGGGATGGTTGGTTGCCAGGAGTGTCAGGGTCGAAGTTGAGTTATTTAGACAGATTTTTGATAGCCTGAGCCTTTTGCTAGCGAAGCGTGCCTGAAATTGAGTTTTGATTTGAAACCCAATTTCACATAATGCGATGCGCGACCGTTGACACTGCCACCAAATGTTGACGTCGACGTCGACGTCGACAATTCGATTGATTTAACACAGCACAGTATATAAAGTAAGTAATGTGTATGTGTGTATGAGTGGGTGTGTGTATGTGTGTGTGTGTGGGTTGGCTGGCTCCTCTGGCAGCCGGAAATCACTGCTGCTTTTGATGTTTCCTTGCGTTTGACTTGCTTTACTTAATGTAGCCAAAATGCTGACAGTCGCTAACAGTCGATGTGTGTTCCGCTCTGTGTGTGTGTGTGTGTGTGGCTTTGTGGTTGTGCCTGCCCTTTCTTATGTGTGCGTGATCATTGCTGCATGACGTCACACTCACACATTCACACACACACATTGAAACACTCCCACACCTTTTGATACGCTCATTAAAATGTTGTTAGAAGCGTTTGCATTATGACAGAATCTGTCCCTTCGTATTCGAGCTGTGAGTTGACAAACAGGTGGATTGCATTACTAATTTCATATTTTAAAACAGAACAAAGTCGCGTCATTAATCAGATCGCACTGCCATTTAATATATACCAAACTGTCCTGCATTTTATTGAGCAAACCTCCAAAGCTTTTAACTTTTAGTTTATCTTCTTTTTTCAATTACAATCTGTGCAGCCATTGGGGTGGAAATTATCCGATAACAATATAGATAGGTATTTTAAAGCCACTGTCCATGGATATTTTCACACACTCGTTGCTCGCAATCGGGTAAAAATCAATAAAATGTGCAATCAGCTTTTGATGAACACTTAAAGCCATAATGCCAGCCTTTAAGCATTTTGTGAAAGGCAAGCGAAGAAACTCGATTTTCACATCGTCCGAATATTTAAGGATTAATTTAAGATGATAATTTTGGTGGTTTGGCTAAATTACTATTACAATTGTGTTACACACGCATATTTTAAGTGGTTTCTCACAAAATTAACCGACACTAATTTGTAACTAAAAATTGTCGGAGTAAAAGAATATTGTACAAATATATGGAGAAAAATGGAGAACACAAGTTCTTTCAACATATTACATACGAAACAGCCACCAAAGGAAAATTCTAAGAACTTGGGATGATTGGGAAACGTCAAGCTCAAAAGGTGGTGCAATAGAGTTCAAAAGATCACATAACCTATCAACCTGTCAGCCGAATTCCTTGGAAGGCATGTGTTTCTAGAGAATTTGTCTAGCTCCACAAGATGTTAATCTTAAAATATCAAGACAAATAGATACAAGAAGATAAAAAAAAAACATGTGGTTCAATGGACAATTCAGTTACATAAATAAGTAGGCTGCCAGTTGCAAAGTTCGTTTCGTGTTGTAATTTCCATTGGCATTTACGACCTACAACAGAATTTACATGCCAAAAACTGACAACGGCAACAACTGACAGAAGAAGTATGCAAGAAAGAGACCAAAATATGGAGTACGAGGGAGCGGCTGGGAATGTGGTAAATTAATGACATTTTACATACATCTTAATTGCGTGCCGCTCTCGCTTTTGTTGTCGCATCCTTCAGGCCAATTGGCCTGGCCTGGCTCTCTGCGCCTGTCAGCCAAATTGCTTAGCCCTCGAGCTGCTTATAATTTATTGAAATCGCGGCGCGTGAATGTGGGCCGGCAGACAGCAGACAGCAGCAGACAGCAGCAGAAACAGGCCGACAACCAAACACCACGCCCAGAACCATACCACAGGACGCCGCCTCCATTGCCGCCCTGCAGTTCAGTCGCCAATTGGGGGAAATTGCAAAATCAACGCGTTCGCAAATTGAAAAATGTTGTCAAGTGGGCGGATATCGACAAAAAACAAAACCAAGAAAACACAACAACAACAGGAACAACAAGAAGCAAGGAAAATAAACAGCTAGTACAACAAACGCAGCAAAAACAGAAGAAAACAAAAAAACAAAAACAAAAATAAAAATAGACGATGCTTGGCCCTCGCCGCCAGTTGACAGTTTGTTAATTAAAAGCAGCAGCAGGCGGGCAGACAGCGGTCAACTAGTCATCCAGTCAGCCGGTCATCTGTCCACTGAGGCGTGTTCAGTCAACGTCTCAAACGCACACACCAAGTCCCTTACGCCTACCCTCCCCCCACCAAAGGCAGGGTATACAGAGGAGCTGGACTGAATCCTGATGTGGAGAGTTCTGCAGTTGGCAGACGGAAAACGTCAGCTGAGTGCTAATAAATTGTACAACCGTGTTTACTCAATGTGGAATGAGGTAGAGCAATGGATAGAATGATAGGGGGATGGGAGAATAGGAGGAGCGGGAGGAGGGGGCAAGGAGCTATTGCTCCCGAGTGCTGCACTCACCTATCGTTGTAATTAATGTCAGGGAGTAGAGAAAGGCCGAGGCATAGGTCCATTTGTGAGTCGGTGCATTCATTTGGACGCCACCAGGTTGATAAACCTTCGATTGGCGCACCGCACGCAGCAGAGTGTCCTGCAAGATTGAAGATGAAGAACCAATTGACAACACAAAAAAAACAATCAATAAGGCATTTGTATTTGCTGTGCACAGTACACACACACACACACACATACACGCACACACACATGCACACTCACACAGATACGCACCTGAAATAATTGCACCTCCTGGGCGGCGAGTCGTGTCCAGTTCTCCTTGTAGAGTATATTGAGATCCTCCGTTATGGACCACAGTCGATCAACAGTTCTGTAATCAATAATTAAATGAAAATTCTAAAATGATACGATGAAGATTCGTCGACAGACACTTACCGGGAACGTATCTCTGCATTCGCCAGCTCGGTGCGTGGATATGGCTTGGAAGCGGCCACAGCTGTTTCCAGTGCAGTCGCATCTTCGAGCTCGCCCTCGAGCGTTACGAATATTATCGAGCCCATGGCCGTGTACAGCAGTACCAACAGCAGTACACCTGAGAGGCGAGGTTGGCAGACAGATAGAGTTGTATTATTTGAATATTTCGCTGATAATAATATATTTTGTTAACTCAAATCCTATCTTTACTGACAACTGGCAACACAGAATTGTAATGTTTATATTTGTACTTTGTTGCGATTAGGTTTGACTTGTTTTCAGTTTTTAATATAAATACATATTAGTAAACTTAATGTGTGTATTACTACAATTTTGTCGCTTTGTATGTTGATTTGCTTTGCATGTTTCGCAATTGAATTAAAGTTCGTAATAGAGAAATATCTGAATTATGTTGTTGAGGTTGGTTGGATGGTTATATCTTAAGTCATGTGATATCATAGGGCTTGTAGGCGAGAGTCTATCTAAAGTGTATTGTGGCTATAACAGAAACCTGCTGTGAGCTGAGCTCAAACATGACACTGCATAGTAATTTAATTGCTTTAAACCCAGTCCGCCACACATAAATCTTAGTCCCACTTCAACTATAGTCATGCAGTTGCACAGGCAGTAGTCTACCACTTGTCGATTGTGCTGGCACTTGTGGCTGTTATTGAATCAATGGAGGTTACAATTGGGTGCAGTGCAGCGAACACTTAAATTACGACAGTCACTCACCTGTCGCTGATATGCAATGCGATTTGGGCGCCCTTTGGCAGCCACAGAGGATGCTGCTGATGATACTGTTGCCGTTGCCGTTGCCATTGCCATCCCTCTGTTTATCCGCCTTCGATGCGGATGAAGTGGTACCATTTCCGCCCACTGCACTGGATGAATTGCTGGCGCCCTGGGCGCCATTTGTAGCACCGCTTGCAAAACACATGCTTGAGCCGCTCTGCCGACCAATACGTGAACTGCTCCCGGCCACGTTGTTGCCAGTTGCTGTTGTTGCGCAGTTGCTGATATTGCTGATGTTGCTGATGTTGCTGATGTTACCGTTGTCACTGCTAAGAAAGGAGGCCAGCGGCATTGATGGCTTTTTGTTCATTGTATCTGTTGGTCGGATAATATTAAAGCTGCTTCCGTTGCTCCCGTTGCTTCTGCAGTCAATCAATCAATCAATCAGGTAATGCGTGGCAAATGACCAAATGAGCAAATGACTAAATGAGCAAATGGCTGAATGAGCAGCGGATTGCAATCAAATCAAAAGCTTTGGTGCGTCATGTGGCACGTAATTTGCATACGCCGCCTTCTGTCCGTTGAGCGTTTAGATTTTTTTTTGGCTTCACGTTATTATGTGACCGTCATAAAATGTTGTCGACAGCAATGAAAATGTTCCTGTTGCTGTACTTGTTGTTGTTGCAGCTGTTTTTCTTCTTCTTTTTGTTGTTATTGTTGTTGTTGTTGTTTTATGATGCTCGGAAATGTTTTCGGGCGCTGTGACACAAATTGTCGCCGGATGCTGCAAATGCAAAATATTTTCGTGAAAAACTGGCGAAATGGAAATGCAAATTGCGATTCTAGGCACACACGCACACACACACACACATACACATGGTGTGGACGAATTTCAAGGCAAACGCGGCGTAATTGAGTTACCAACAAGAAGAGGAAGTAATTTCAGCTGCTGCCATATTAAATCGATACATTGAATACCCTAAGACTAAGTTCCGTGTTAAACAGTATCAAAAAGTGTCAAATTTCTGGCTTTTTATTGGATACGTGTCGTATTTTGGCGACTTTAATTCACTTATGAAACAGTGTCCAATTCTAATTCAATTAAGTCAGTGTCTAATTCGCTGTTTTAGCAAATCTACTGTCATAGTAAATGTGCCCACTGCGAGAGAGTGTATAGAACAACAGCAGCAGGAACAATGCTTGTGGAACATTCTGTACGTGTGTGTGTGTGTGTGTGTGTGTGTGTGTGTGTGTGTGTGTATGAGCCGTGGGTGCTGCTGTCGCATAATCTGATAACCGTGAAGATGGCCGACATTTAAATTAAAGATTGTCCGCCAAGCACACAAAGTTGTTGAGTTGCAGAGTTGACAACGAGCTGCTGTTGCTGATGCTGTAGTTGCTGTTGATGCTGTTGATGCTGTTGTTGCTGTTGTTGCTGCTGTTGCTGAGCACGTGTGCTGTCATGTTCATTTATTCAATGGGACTTCAATTAGGACCCAGTTAACATTTTGTTGTTATTTGTTTTGCTTATGTTATGACTTTCATTTTTGCTGGCTAAGCCTCAATGCTAATTACGAAAGCCTGCCGCATAATCACGTCACGTTTTCCACACAACGTCACAAGCACACACACACACACACCCACACATACACACACCCACACACACACTAAACGGGTTATTGCAAAAGCTTACGCAAACAGTCAGATGGGCAGTAATACAGACAGAAACAGAGACAGGCAAAGTGAGAGAGAGAGAGAGAGAGAGAGAGAGAGAGAGAGAGACAGATTATGGCCACAATGAGACAACTTAAATTAATCAAACGAATTAACAGCAATCAAATATTTTTTATTTACAACCGCACACATTTAATACATTTGAATATTGAATATTAAAATATACTGAATATTAAAATGTGTAATTGTAATGTAATAATATGTAAACACACAATAATTTATTAATTATGACTACTTTATTAAACATGTTAACGTAAATATAATGCAAATGTGGATATAATATGTAAATAGAACTGAACAAAACTTTAGAACTTTAAAGCTCAAAGACAAAGATTAAATTACAGAAAATGTAGACGACTTCAACAACAACTGTTTCGCAGTCGAATCGTTAGAATGGAGTTGAGTTTGATGTGTTCAATTTCCAAGAAATTAAATTGTTTGAAAATAAATTACATGTAACACCACTTTTATGTCAAGAATCCATAGAAAATGTACAACAAGGGTATAATGATTTGTGCAAGTGTATGTGACATAACTGCTTGCGTTTCTCGATTATCGATAGAATTCTGTCACAGAGTATTCTCCTTCTGTTTTTGTATTTGTGTGTATTCCGTAGTCTCTCGTTATCCACATACGCAAATCAATCTTGTGAATTATTTGTTTTTTACTCCTCAATAGCTCAATTAAAAAATTCGAAAATTCGAGCAATTCCAAGCGAAGAATATATCGAATATATCTAACAGCTGGCTGCAGTGTATATCGTAGTCGGGCTAACTCGATTAGAGCGTTCTTACGTGTAGAAAGCAAGTATTTCAAATGAAATTTTGGTAAATGTATTCCTATTTAAGTATTAACTCTGCTTCACACTGGAAGCAGCGGCAGCTGCAGTAAGCTCTAATACCCATGACAAATCGTCGAGTACACGCTCGTGTGACTGACTGACTGACTGGCTGACTGTGAGTCGATGCGACTTGCCACTTTGCTTAGCATATGCGAACACATCTGTCAATCGTATGCGCTCAGCCAGAAATTGTCTCTGCCATATTCACTCATAATATTGTTGATATTTTTACTTTCTTTGCTTTCTGTTAAATCGCTTCGCTTCGATGCCTGTGTGTCTGTCTGTCTGCCTGTCAGGCTAAATGCTTGTCTGCCATAATCCTTAGCATGGCACAGGAATTGAGAACGCGCTGACAAATTCCATCGATTTTATAAATGAGCACCTTCGTGCGAACATTTTCATTTCAATTTCACATTCGCTCAGGCTCAAGGCTCAGTCTGCGGCTCAGGCTTAGAGCCGCAACTTAATACGAAGTCGCTCGAGTTTTTGCAATTGGCCATGTGGGCCATATTGCGGCGACTGCTGCCCTCATATGTCAGTGGTTGCGCGCTTAATCACGCCCATTGCCCAATTCACCTACCCCTTACCCCGCCCCCTTGTCTTCCTCATGCATACAAAGTGCTCGGTCTGACACTCGATACACATACATCGCACCTTTTTAATTGCTGACATTTATTGAACGTTCGCCTTGTGTTAAATCTACCGTAAGCACACAGCAGAAAGCACATGAATGCTCAATGTGTGTGTGTGTGTGTTGTATATGTATCTCGAGTGTGAGTGTGTGTGTGTGTGTGCCTTTGACTTAAGTGCAAGCTTATGCCAATTATGTGCAGCTTTTGCCTGCTGTATGGCGCTTTTCCTTTGCCACACAGTTCACCAGTGAGCGAAAGCCCTGAGAGAAAGCGACAGAGACAGAGAGAGAGCGAGGGGAAATAGAGTAAAAAGAACTCGAGCAGATTACATGGATCATTAGCTCAGGTGAAAAAGTTCACATGCTCTTTTCTTCACACTAAACACTACGTCCAGCACTTAATCAAATGCAAGAATACGGTTCGAAATTCATCCTAGCAACTGCAGCTGCTCCTTACGTCCATCCTTACACTCAGTCTCTCAGTCTCTCTGTCTGCCTGTTTGTATGTTTTGTACGTCTGTCGATGAGGTCGTGAGTCGTTTGTCAAGACAGACGTTGATGCCGGCATTCTCTGAATTCCGAAGGCATCGCAATATTCCTGATTGAAACCGAAACTTACTTAAGCAGAACGCACATGTGTATTTATAAGTAAGTATTTACGGAATTTTGATTGCAAGTTGCAACTGATTTGGCCCACATGGCAAATCAAATGGAGCGACTACTAACAGCATCTTCTTTTACTTTCCATCTCTCTCTCTCTCTCTCTCTGTCTTTTGCTGTCCCTCTCCGTCTCTGATACTATTCGAATCTGTGGCTGTGGCTATGGATAATGTGGAAATTGCGGCAATTTTAGTAATTGCATTGCGTTGTTAGTTTGTTTGCTTTTGCCGTGATAGTCAGCAGCTGGGCAAGTTACACATACGCAACGTATGCCACAAAGAATCATTCGCCTCAAAATCGGAGTCCAGATAAAACAGACCATTAACAGGTGGAAATGACAGGAAGGAGCGAGATGGATGGGAGTGGAAGTGACAGTGGTAGGAATGGGAAGGATTTGCGTAAAGTAACTTTAATCCAAAGGAAACATCAATTTCGCAGTTGGTGCGTTCTTGGCAACCTTGCTGCACAATTAAACTGCAAATCACGCCTCTGATTTTGTAAAAGGCATCCAACATTCGGCAACTGCAAAAGCAACAGTAATAAGAGCAGCAACAAAAGCACCAAAGAGCGTTGGCAGCCACACAAAAAGCAATTGCAAAATGTCAGAAAAACTGGAGCATTGCCAAAGGCTAGCCAGAAACTAAACCTAAAGCCAAGCCAAGCCAAGCCACCAAAACCAAAGCAAACCAAGCCGAACCCGACGAAAACAAGGCTTACAAGCCCTCAGGCCAAATTTCCAAATAGGGCGAAAGAGTTTGCTGCCAGATGCGGGTACAGATACAGATGCAGTTGCAGATGCTGATGCAGATGCAGATGCAGATGCAGTTGCGGACGCTGATGCGGATTAAGCAGATGAGCCACAAAACCGACTGCAATTGGAACATAGCTTTTGCTGTCAGTGAATAACAGAGAGAGGAATGAGGTGGACAAGGGAAACAGCTACGATCTGTGCTTCACAGGGAAGGCACGATAAACAACTTATAAAAAGATGGTGCAAGATGGTGATGCAGATCATCTATAAACAACATAAAGATCAATATGCAAAATACGTTTAGAACACAAGAGGGAACCGCTGTGGTATGCAACCCAGAGGACTAAAACTGCAGCAGACCGGAGTCGACGCCGTTGATAGTTTCCTTGGAAAGTTTGCAAAAAAAAAAATAAAACAAAAAAAAACGCTTCAGTACAGCAAAAGAAATAACTCAAATTGTACAAAATTTAGTAAGTGCAAGCAAAGAATACAGCAAAACTAACAGAGTGAAAAAGCTTCTACAAACTGTTGATCTAAGTCACACTTTCAAGTAAAAGGGTTCATTACATACACACAGCAGAAAGAAAGTCGAGTCCCTGAGATGTTTGCTAAAAGGAAAGCATATAACGCAGAGAGAGAGAGAGAGAGAGAGTGTGAGAGAGAGAGAAAAGAGAGAGAGAGAGAGAGAGAGCGTGATTTGTTGCAGTAATGAAGCAAAGTTTACACACTCGTACTTCACAAGAGCTGGATGGAAATGAAAGGTGATGGGGAAAGGAAGGGGGTTGGGTCAAATTTGGTCTGGCTGGTCTGGTGTACAAATTATGACTTCAAAGATGATACCGAGAACTGAAAAGCTATCACCAGCTACGAGCTATGCATGTCTAATTCTCCTTACATAAGTCAGCCCAATTGTGCAACCCCTGCCGTTGCTATGCCTCTCCGGCGTACTTATCCAGCTGCAGGGGCACGACACGCCGCACTGGTCAACAATAACTCGAAAAACCTCACAATTTGCTGGCCAACAAGTTGAACTTGAGCCCGGGGCCCCATGCCAAGAGCCTTGAGCCTTGAGCCTTGAGCTTGGGGCGTCGTCAGACAAATGCTCGGGCTTTGCCCACTTGAGCGGCCCTTGAGTTAGATAGTAACAAACTCAAGTTAACCCATTAGAGTGCCCCAAATGGGCGGAAATTTAGAGGCGTGACAGAGGCGCACACCAAAAATTGCATACAAATACAGCACGCGGAGCATGGGGGAAACGGGGTTGAAGTGAAAGTGAAGTGTACGACCAAAGTGGAGCCTCAAAGATGTGGTATTCGCTGGGCTTGCTGCAAATAGACGCATAGAAGCCAAATGGAAATGAAAAAAATACAATTTTAATGCAAACTGTAAAACAGTCACGTCTGACAACGAGCGCCTTTCAATCTTGTTGTTGTTGTTCCTGTTGTTATTGCTTAGCTCCGTGTTTGTGGGGCAAGCAAATAAATTGAAAAACAAAAATAAACGCTGCATAAAAATCAAATGGAATCGTTGCAGCAGTCGGGCTTAACCGACTGTGGAATACTCTGATACTCTGAAATCCAATACCAACGGAAATAAGTAGCAACCAATAACATTCTTGTGCCCTGGGTGTGTGTGTCTCAACCATTGAGTAATCATTAATTTGGTGACTTAGTCTATACCTTCGGTATCCAGGCAAAACTAGAAGCAGAATAAAAACAGTTACCACTTGCAGAACTACTCCATTTTAATTATATTGTCATTATGGTGGTCTTGTCAAATAAACCAAAATATAAATACAAATACAAATATGTTGACAGCAACATAATTAAATTGAACATAATTTGTACATTTTTATTTGTATTTTTAAAGAGTACTTAAGTACTTAAGTTTATTGATTTTGATAAATGCAAAGCCTTTTAATGCAGTACTCACACACTGAAAACAAATCACTTCTATAATAACAATAAAATGTATTATTTCAATATTGAAAAGCAAACAATTTATTTATGGTAGAACACAGTTTTCCATAAATTGTGTCAGTCTTCGATTAAAATCCAACGCAGTATATAAATTATAACGATACTATATAATAATGTGTTTGGTTAGGATGTTAGGACACGTTTATCCCGTATCTTATTGGTATCAGTTTGTCTTGAAACCAAATTTATTTGTATACTTAATGGACTTGCAGCTAACTCTATCAGCGCGTTACACATTGTTCCTAATAAACTGCTGCTCAGGTTTCAAAATAACACTGTATACAAATAGGATGAGAAAAATATATGCACGAAAATCAGTCAGTGAGGTCAGTCAGGGAAGGTGCGGAGAGAGTCCCTTGGCTCGTTCTCAGGCTAGTCCAGAGTGCAGCCTTCAAATCGTTCAAGCTAGATACCGCCAGCAGCATCCAACTTGGCCCCTTCATCATTTTCGAGTCTTGCAATGATTGAATGCCCCAACACAAACACAACACATAGTCTGTGTGTGTGTGCGTGTGTGTGTGTGTGCTTATGTGTGTGTATATAAGCCTCAGCTCTAAATTCAATTGAAACTCTTAGCTTGGGTTCAGCTTGGATGGTGCCGATGTTGAAGTCGACGCCGATGCCGACGCTTGCGTTGACGGCAACAGCAAATGAAGAATTTTCTGTGCATTTTTCTAGAGCAGCTGCACGTACAAAGCAGAGCAGAGATGCTCGGGGAAGGGGATGGATGTGCTGGTTGGAATGTTGAACGTATATCTTGGCATTGCGGCCATGCGACAAACCAACATAAAATTGTTGTGCAAAATATAAAAACCAAACGGAAAACGAAATAAGAGCGGCGGAGGGGAGGGGGCGGGGGAAGGGGGGAAACAACCAAGAAGTAAGAGGAAAGGCAAACGGTAAAACATACACACGGACACACACACCCACAGACAGACATGCGAACAAATCATGAAAAATGTAAGGTAAACTAAGTGAAAAAGAAATGGAAACTTGAAAGCAACCAGATGCAGACAGATACTGAGTCAGAGACAGAGACTGGTACTGGGACTGGGACAGGGACTGAGACGGCAGCAAAGCAAGCTTGCAGCTCAAAGTGCTGTGCCACGAATTTTGATGCACAAACAAAACGTCCTGCGTCTTACACATTTGTACACAAGCACACATCTATACACACATTTGTACACACAAACACACACAAACATAGACTTGTTTATCACAATAAAGATACGAAGCACAACATGGGCCACGATACTGGCCACAGACTGTTTCTGCGAGGGGTAGGAAGGGGAAGGGAATGAGGGGGTTGGGTCACTGCCACAAGTGGCGTTGACGCTGAGGCAACGCTGTCGTTGATTGGCACAAGGCCAGACAACGACGAAGACGATGACGATGTGCTGCATTCTCATCTCTGCTCGCTTCTATTTTAGGCGTCTTCCGACTAACAAGCTCGAAACTTTCAAGTGCTCTTCTGAAATGAATGCGAATGTGTATCACAGATAATTACCAAGTGCCTTCAATTAGCAATCGGCCGTTTTGGCATTGAGTTAGCTACCCAAAGTAGTACGTGTATGAATGAAAAGCTGCTCGACAAGCTGTAAGACGATAAATACAAAACAAGGCAAAACACAAAAAAAAAAAAAAAAAAAAAAAAGTAGAGAAAACAACAAATTCCCAACGATACACATGCGTATTGAATCCGAATGAGAAACTGTGAATTTTTGTAGGAAAATTACTTGCTAATAGAAATGCTATGCGAGTTACTCCTTGTTACATGTTTGAATGATGGCTAAGAATTTACTCGTTAGCAGAGCACTCGTTACTTTAAAAGCCACTCGATGCATATTTATCCTGAATAAGCTACTCAGGAATACCTGCACATGTGGCTGTAGTTAATAGTAAATGCAAAGAGTAAGATCACAGTGAGAAAATATCGCTCGTGAGAAAATATTCTTCTTGCTGTACTTTCGTGAATTTCATATGTTTTCTTTTTGTCGGCACCTAGTGCCCTGAATAAGGAGCATTACGTCTGCAGAGCATATTCATTGTGCGTGGCATTGGACGTGCATCAGTTAAGTAAATCACTCATCGAGTTCGTGACTCTGGGGCGCCGCCGCAGTGGCCACCCAAAACAATAATCGGTCTCAACTGAGCAGCTGAAAAATCAAAGACCCAACTCATGCGGTGAACTTAAAAGCCGCAATAAATAAATCTTTTGGAGAAGTCATGGATGCAAACGAAACGAAACCAGACCAGACCAGACCCGACCAGACCAAACACAGAAGCCATAGCTGGCGCGTCTCTGGCGCTGTCAGTTCGTGTGCCAGAGGCTATCGGAAGCGTAACGGAACGGAACATTGTCGGTAGCAAGAGAGATTTTGCTGCATAATGACCTACAAGCATAAAAAACTTTTCCCTTATTTTATTTTGCTGTTGTTGTTATTGTTTTGTATACCACATGCCAGCAACTTGGTAATCTTTTGCATCATCGAAAGCGAATGAAGTACGTGTCCTGTCCTGGCCAGGACGATCCTGCCACTGGCGACTGTTGCGTTTGCTCGCACTACAAATGCATAAACAACACACACACACACACACACACACACACACACACAAACAGAATGACTGACTGGCAACTCGAAATTACACGAGCAAATCCAAGAAATGGCAATGGCAATGAGCACGGGTTTTTTGAATGGGATTGCGGATGGAGCTGAAAATGGAACTGAGGCGACTCTGAAGCGTTAGAGTATCTCGCGTATATGTTGGTCTCCCACAGTGCTTCACAGTGTATATGTGCATGTGTATGTGTATGTAGCCGTCACGTTCATTCATGCCTCGAAACGTGTTAAGGAGCTGGAGGATTTTATTTTTAATGCAAGGGCACTATGTCTTTCTCCTCTGTTTGTGTGTGTGTGTCCGAGGAGTAAATTTAATCAGTATAGCATTGCCAACCGTTTCGACACACAACCTGAATATAGATAACGAATTATGCAATGGGTCTGCATCTCAATTCGCTTTTGGGCGTTACGAATCGAGATGAGAGCGTGTGCGATATTTCACAACAAGCACGACTTCTTTCATGCTTCGATTTGAGAATTTCTTTCTTATAGTTAGGTTGTACTGAGTTATCACTCGGGCGACAGCTGACCCGTTGCACTTATTAAAATACTCTTCATTTTCTACAAGAAAAATATAAAAATGTCTTCATTTTATACAAGACACCAATTTTATTTGGTATTGCTCGTGTCGCTGGCTCGTGCTTGCGCTGGGTAAATCCATTTGAGGCGAGTTTTTGGTCATTTTAAAAGGACACGCGTCCAGCTCTTCCTACATACACACATTTATTTCGCACGTGTGTATGTATGTGTATGTTTGTATGTTTGTGTGTGCTTGGGTATTTGTATGTGGCAAAGAGGCGCCTCAACATGCATGTAACGTGAGCTTGCCTCATTTGTGGAGCCTTAGGCTCGTTTTGCAGAGGTCAGCAAATTTTCATTTTAGCTTTAGCGTTCTAACACTCATACACATTCACAAACACACACACACACACACACACGCATACACAGTGCCACAATTTAGAAGGTCGACAGCAAGTGACAGTTATTGCCATTTGCTTTTGCCGTTCGCCTTTTGCCGAAACAGAGAAAAAAAAAAGAGAAAGGAATAGCAACTCAGATCGTTTTTACACCACAATTACGAGCGATGAGTGAAAATGCAATGGGGATGCGCCTTTTTTTTTAAGTGTGCTGCCACTCTTACACACACGCACACAGACACATTAGCACACACTAACACACACACAGGAAAGAGTCATCGTTAGGCGGTAGCCGTCAATTTGCCAGCTCGTCAGTTCGTCCAACCCCTTCTATACGAAAAGGATGCAATGAATTCGGCACAAAGCGCAACGCCCTTTTGTATGCAACGATTTTGTTACTTGCCACACAACGGGGCAAACGAGAGTAGAGGACGAGAGTAGAGAGACCGACATCAGCCACGTCACATGTTGACATTATGGCCGTTTTTAGCCCAGCGTGAGCTTAGTCTGTTTGTTTGTTTGTTTCTGCATTGTTCTCGGTTTCGGTTAGTTGTTAACAGCCAAATTATGTTATATGGTCAAATCCTTTCGTCCCAAGCACAAATATCCTGCGTTGGCAGGTTAAATAGTTGAGGGCCAACCGAATTAGGCAAATATGAACAGCAGAAAGAGCAAATTGGCAGCAGAAATTGTTCCCTGGGCAAAAATTAGAAAGGAATAAATAAAATAGTGAAAATTCTCTAAACGAGTTTAATATCAACCTATTGATAGATACCTTTCTTCGTTCATTATAAATCAATATGATAATATCGATATCGATACCAAATGTAGGCAACCAATTATCCTTGTTTTCCACATGCCAAAATTGTCAACGTCATACGTTGCCTAGTTAAGTTTGAGTGAAAAACTATCTTGCAATAAAATGAGAAGAGTGTGCAGTAATAAATCATAAATAAATAGAATTTCAGAAATAGTCTGCCCGTACAATATATATAAAGCAAATAAGCTGATTACATTATAATAATGGTGAATCGCATACTTCAGCAACTTTATCTGCTAACACAAAACGCTAACCTCGCTTTTAAGCTGCTTCTATTCACACGCTGGCCCACATCATCCCAATCCATAAGCTATTTGAGTTACACTCTCCGCCCCAACACCATTTTGATCACCATCACACTTGCCAAAACTTTGCCATAATCCAAAGCCAAAAAACCAATAGACCAATAGACCAATCGACCAATAGACCCTACAACCGAAAGAGGCAAAATGAAAGGAAAACCGCATGTGATTGGCGGAAAGCGACCGGAGTCAACGAATCGATGATTTCCACATATACGCACGTGAGCAGTTTTTTTTTCGCAATGGATTTGAGTTCCCTTTTGGTATACCCGGAAGGTCGGGGGAGGGGCGCAAATACTACATGAAATGAAATGAAACATTTTAACAATAAATGCAAATTTAGCTAAGCCGCCTATTGCTGCCAACAACAATAACAAACAATAAAAATAACAACAACAGCAACAGCGACAGCCAACCAACTAACAACCGAATCGTACGACAAAAATAGACAAACAGCTGCACTCACTCACAGATCCACACGCCCACGCTCTGAAATCGAAAAGTTTATAAAGCAACCCAACCCAACCAACAAAACGTGGGCAAAAAAGAAAAGTTTTCGAAAATGAAACACAAACACAAATGTGTTGAAAAAATAATATAGAAATGTGCCACGTTTT
Source organism: Drosophila villosipedis (assembly GCA_035043025.1). Classification (NCBI taxonomy): domain Eukaryota; kingdom Metazoa; phylum Arthropoda; class Insecta; order Diptera; family Drosophilidae; genus Drosophila; species Drosophila villosipedis. Next base: position 13,552,438 of record JAWNNF010000024.1, on the reverse strand, counting down.
TGTGCTTAGTTACGCGATACCCTGTGACAACAGATGAATAATGCAAAAGCCAATGAGTCCTTGTCATCGATAAATCATCAATTTTTTAACTTAAAACTAGATAAATACAATCAGGTCGCAATTCAACTTAAGCACGTTTTTCATTTATAATTTAGCATCGATGATTCAGTAAACTTTCACATATAAATCGATCTTGATTCTGAACAATTATATATTTATTATTATATATACCCGATTTGCATGGCTACAGAGTATACAACAAAAAAAAGAAGAAAAAAATGCAAATTTTCGCCTTATTCACACGCGCAGCTGGTACACAAAACAGAAATCGTTGTGCTTGGGTGTGTGGCTTTGTGAATGTGAGCGTGAAAAGTGAATGGTAAAATGTGTCAGCACTCGGTGCACGGGGCGTATGAAGGTCGAGATTCGGTTTCACAAATTTGTTGCCCGCTTTTGGGCGCGCCTGACCAATTGTATGATTTAATATGACAATGTGTTTGCTGCTGTGCAGCGACTGTTTGTTGGTGTTGGTGTTGGTGTTGGTGTTGGTGTGTGTTTGTATATATCGCAAACTCTACATTCTCATTTGCGTGTAGGTATGTGCACAATGGGCTGACTACTAAGCCGTTATTCAATCACCCAACTATAGGCAGCCATGGACTAAAAAATAACAATATAGCTTTGAAGCCGCACTTCAAAACCTCTTCTAAATCAAAAAAAAAAAAAAAAACAAACAAACAAACAAACATTTGTTGAGTGGAACCATACTTCCGAAATTTAAATGATTTAAATGATTTTTGTGACACAGATTTCGAATATTGCACCATTTTATTTAATTGAAATTGCAATCATTTTTGTACCTTGATTTATAGAAAGGATCACGATATAACGCTGAAGGATACACAGTCAGTGCTATGAAAGAGCAGCGTGCATAAAAATGAACAACTTCAAATTTTATAAAGTAAACACATTAAACACCCACACTCACACAGAAACACACTCACACATACATACACACACACATACATACATACATACAAGCATAGAAATTGTTTGACTCGATTCGGTTGTGTTATAGATGACTGCATATAAACTGAAAATCGAAAACCATATTTCAATTTGCGGCATTTAGCACACACATATACATACATATACATATAAATATATATATATATATATATATATACATGTTATACATATAGAGGGTAAGGATACGCATGATGAAATTGATACGCTTTGCCGTAAAGAGCAGCCGTTTTTTTTATTTATTTCATTTTTCTGAATACCCCAAAATAACTCTGCTCAGGGTTAAATTGCATTTTGAGCTGTTCAGAAAGGCTGTGAATTTTAGTTACTAGCAAACTCCAACCGATACAATTATTGCCTAAACATGCCAGGCATGACTTAAGAGGTAAAAGCCCAGCTTCTTGGCTGGCAGATCCTGCCTGTTCAAATTTACAATTTACTCGACTGTATTTATTTAAATAACACTTATACCATATTTATCACAATATAATGCGATAACAAGTTTGTACTGTGTCTGGTGTAAGGAGAATCCCCAATAGAACTCGTTGTATTCTATCTCAAGAGCCCATTAATATTTGTAATAAGCCCATAATAGGAAGCAATAAATGAGCAAAGCCAGTTACGCAATTCGACCTGGAATTTTACGTATTCGACACGAAATCCGTTACCACGCAACAATCGCTGACTATTTGATGCCGCTTTTCAGGGATGTGGCACGCTCATTGCCGCAGCTAACGCTGCGGCTGAGGCAATGGGCGTGGTTGGATTTGTTTGAGGTAACGCTGACCAGAACCAACTAATCGAGCCCTGTGTAAAATATATTACAACTCTGTGCGTGTGCGTGTGTGTGTGTATGTGTGGGTGTATGTTTTTAGTGGTGTGGCCTCTGTTGCCTGTTGGATGCTCAAACATGATTTTACATCTCGTCTGCAGCGGCCATTCAATACAAGCTGAGGCAAGCAGCCGTGTGGCTCCCCAAGCTGCATACATCATTCAACAATGAGCGATTCGCATACTTGTGTGTGCGTCTGTGTCTTTGTGTGTGTGTTTGTGTGTGTGTGTGTTTGTGTGTGTGTGTGCTTGTGTGTGTGTACTCCGGATGTCAATCGTATTAACTTATATGATGGTATTTTCGAATGGCTTGGTCACAGCGCTTTTGCACTCGCTCTCTTTCTCTTTCACTCACACCAACCCTATATCTATCTCTCTCTCTTTCTATATATATACATATATATCAGTCTCTCATTCTTTGTCTGTTGCATTTGGTCTGTGTGCACTGGCAGCCATATGGAAAAGTGAAATAAGCGCAGCATCCATAACAGAACGTAGTCAGTCAATTTGTGTAACGGATTGCGGCCAACGGATAACGGATAACGGATAATGGATAATGGCTTATGGAGTACACTGGCACGGCTGGTTAGCGCCCAAAAGTGCAGCAGCAACGAGCCATGGCCATTTGAGACACTCACAGAAATGACAATGGAGGAGAGCTCAACCTTTTGCATGGTTATGGTTAGGTATTTTTGTATTCGTTCTGCTAGCTGTTCTTAAAATTGAAATTTTGTATGTTATTGTTGTTGTTAACGAGCTGCTCAAGATATATGAAGGAGTGGGAAATATAACCATAATTATAGTGTGACGTAATACAGTTAAAACTGATGGTTATTGCAAATATGAAAAGAGGAGAAAAACGTGTTATTCTTTTTAAACTGTCTTCAAATTCAAATTATCATCTTATTGCGCTGCTTACAATTTTTCAGTTGTCGTTCACAATTGTTAGTCTTCAAATGTCATCATTAATCTTCCATTGAACTCATTTGCGTTTCCTATTGATGACCTGTCCGTTCTAAGCAGTAAGTTAACTGAAGTTGACTTCTTCAGAGTCAATCTCAGTTATATTACACTATTTGTCTACAATCGCATCGTTTGCGTTTTTCTGTTTTCTCTGCTCATATTAGATTGTCTTGAATTTTTCTTTACCTTTTCACAAGGCACAAGCCTTGAAATTTCTTTCATTTGTTATTCGGACTTTTCTGGTGTAATATCAACTCTTTGTCTATTCATCAGGCTCTCATTAACCCCATTGTCTATTCTATTGTTTCGGTGCCTGCGCTTCAGTTGAGGTTCTTTTAATCCCAATCCCATTACCTATTATGGGCACTACCTGACATTTTCCCTTTGCTCACTTATCGCATCGTCGCACACTCGGCAAACTTGTAATGGCCAAAATTCAGACATGGAAGTAGCACATCAGGTCCTGTCAGAGCTATCTGTCTTTTCTCGTTCTTTTCTCTCTCTCTCTCTCTGTCTCTTTCTGTCCCTCTCTCATAATCTCTATATCCTTTTTCACCGGCGGCTACTGGCTCCAACGTATTGAGCCACAATTATTATGAGCTGCCTTTAATCATATTAATGTGAAAGCTGCTCCTTCGTCAGAAACTTGCCCTCCACCGATCTCCCTTACGGCAACCTCCCCCCTGCCTTTTTATTCGGCTTTACAAGCCGTCTGTTTAGCGAAGCATCACCGTTTCCTTTATATGCAATTTTTTTCTCCTAATTTTTGGTTTTCTCTGTTTTTTATTTTATTTTTTATTTTTTTTGATTTTTGGACTTATTTCTATCTCTAAACTTGACCTTCACTTTTACACCACACCCCTCTTAGTGTCCTTGGCATGCTGCCTGCTCAGTCGCCCAGGTGACCTTTTTGAATGACTCTCCGTGGAATTGAAACAACAAAAACGCTTATCGCTTTTGTATTATGGACCAAGCCCACATCCCAAAAGCATGTCCCTCTCCACTGAGCAGCACACCTCAAAGTCTAGCTTCTTCTTAGTACAGCTCCTGCTCTTGTTATTGCCAATTCTGGCATTCGTGCTCCTGTTTCTGCTGTTTTTGTTATCTGTGTTATTGTTTCAATTGTTGGCTGGCAACTTCTGCAATTTTCAGTCTGGCTACAAACAATTCCGACAGAGTACAGACCAACCTGACCATGTTGGCAATCTCAGTTTAGCTTGTTTTCGCTGTCTCAGTTGTTGTTGTGGTAGTTGTTGTTGTTGTTGTTGTTGTTGTTGTTATTGCTGTTGTCTCTCTGCTTAAGTAATTCATTTGTGCTTAAGATACAAAATGATTTCGTTAAATTCACGTTCAGAGAACTAAGTAAATAATCATCCAAAAGTTCGTCCGCTCCACAATTGTTGAATTCCGAAAGCCACAAAATGTAAAGTACGCATAATTTTCCAGCGATGCGACGAAGAAAGGTGGGGAAGGGAGGGGGAAGCTTAAGTTACTTGGAAAACTGGACAGGTATCCGCTGTACCTAATTGACTGTAGGTTGGGGGCCACTTCCATGGGAAGCGGCCTGCCGCCAGGAAATGTCGAGAGTTGGAGGGTAGACCAGGTGGGGCAGGGACAGGGGACAGCAATTGAGGGACCAAGAGGAAAGCTAAAGTAACTGACACCGACAAATAATATAATTTAGAATACGCAGCTGCAGCTGGAGCCGAAGCTGTCAAGCTTAAAGTTTTACGGCACAACAAATTCGCGTCAACACAATTGCGAACGGGAATTACAAAGATTTTCTAATGAGCCGAACTTGAAAGCGAATGACCAACAGACACACAGAAAGACAAACGACTAGAGACTGACTGACAGACAGACGACAGTTCAGAGAACTTGTGCGTTGCATGCCACACCATTCAACCATACATACAAACATACAACTGAACCAACGCCCTACCATTGTTTTTTCTACTCTGCTGTGTGTGTGTGTGTCTGAGTGAGCGTATGGATGTTTTTTGAGGCTGTTATTGCATTTAGCGGGCAACAAATGAATTAAGTCAAAATTTGTAAAAAAACAAGAGAGAACGCCTATCTTAACAACATAGAGCGAAGTTCAATTGTCGTCCCTTGAATTGTTCCCTTGAAACCAATTAGATATTGCATGCCAATGTGGATACATTTCTGGACAAAATACTTGAAGCATAATGTTACGCATATTGTTTGATTCTATCAATCTTGTTGAACAGAAATAGTAGACTTCGACAGATATCTGCTAAGTCTCATGAACATAAATGACCATATTATGCACACAGACTACTACTTTAAGAGGTGGGAAATGTCTTCTTCAATGCGTTACACGACAAGTTTAGAATACAATATATAAACGATTAACTAACTAGAGGATGACAAAAGCAGCAATAGCACATGATAAATGGATTATAAATATATAATAAAATCAATTATAAATAGATGAAGTTAAATCAGTTCAATGAAGCTCGCGAACAGTTCAATTTTTATTAAAAAATAATTTTATTTAAACACTGACAAGTGCATAAATATCTATGATAAAATATATTGATTGTCTAAATAAAAGTTGATTAAAATGTATATATAAATATTTGTACTCTTAGCAACTGTTCCATCCAAAATAATAATAGCCTCAGCAAGAGAGTGATTACTCGAGGCCCCGAATGGAAGGGCTATCTGGACTAATGTGCAATTTGTTGAAGCGATAAATACATTAATTAAAGTCAAGTTCCTCATAAATAAATGAAATGTGCTGAAAAGTAAACGCAACAGGAGCAGGAGCAGGAGCAGCAGCAACAACAGCAAATACAACAACAACCGCGACAAGCAATGAAAAGTGGTAAAAGGCCGGGCAAGGCTAAGGCAAACACAGAGGACTTGAAGACTAAAAGGGGAAGATGTGGAGAAGGAGGAAGGGTAAGGGGAAAAGTTGGGAAGCGGTCATTAACGAGGTAAGCAAAGCGCGTAATGAAAGCGCGCTCGAAATGGCGAACTTAGAAAGGACATGCTGTTGAGTAGGCTATAGCTTCAGCTATGTGTGTGTGTGTATGTGTGTGGTGTGTGTGTGGTGTGTGTGTGGTGTGTGTGTGGTGTGTGTGTGGTAAGTGTGCGGTGATTTTGCGCGATGCTCGGCTGAAATTGAAGTGTGGTCAAATTGAGGCAAGCCTTAATGAATGGAAGGTAATTGGTGTGGTGCGCGGCGGTGTGGGTTAATTCCCAAGAAACTTAAGCAGACGCAAACATAAAGTCAAAATTAGATGTTGACAGCGAATTAAGGGAGGTAAAACGGACAAGGACAAACTAAACGCGGAACCCAGCTATTCACAGAATTCGGCAAGTTATCTTATATTTCTGTGAAGGTTCCAGTTAAATTATATACCAATTCATATGGTCTATTGCAGTAAAAAAAAAATATTTATATTTGGTGATTCTATTTGCTAACTAGAGATGCTGGTTGAAACCGGTATCAGCGATATGCTACGATAAATTTTCAGCAATTATTATTTGTTCTCATCGCTTGTTCGATAATTGGCGTTCAAGTTATTTTGTTGCATATAGAAGACCGTAATTATCATGTTTTCGCCAGTAGCTAAAGAGTTTCGCTGGAAATCGACACCTTTTGCATATGTCTCAGGGTGGCTGTTGTGCCTTCAGAAATTTATATTTTATCGAATAACTTGAGAGCACCTTTGCCAATCCAGCGGCATGGACGACTCCTTCGGGCATCGTTTTAATGAGTCGAAGTTTTAGCCGAGCTGCGGCAATTGAATTTATCGTTTCGCTGGTAATGAAAAAAGCTGCACGCTAAACCGCAATCTTTGATGGTTAATGCTGGAAGTTGGGTCCATGCCAGGGGACAGAGGCGATGATACACATATGTATATGTAGTTCGGTTAGTTAAGAGACTCGCAAGTTGCAATACAACTTACAAGTTGCGCGTCAACTATGTGCTTAACATCAATTAAAGACCCACAAACCTAATATACCCACTTAACCCATAACTAGCGGTGACGGCGAACGAGGCGGCTCTCTCTACGAAAGCTCAACGTCAACACAGAGATGGAAATGCCAAAATATCTAGCAAAACTTGCCAGTCCCCACCCCGAGGTGGGAGCGAGGGAGCGAGCGAGCGAGCGAAAGTTTTCCGTGAATACGTGGAAAAAGTTATAAATGTAACAGCTGCCTGGACAAATTGCGGTGTGTGGGGGAAGTAAAGGCTTGGAGGAGGTAGGTGCGAAGCAAAGGGGTTCAACTCACTCGCTTAATAATTATGAGCTCGAGGCAGTCACCTATCTTCTTGACGTCCCTTGCTGTTGTTGTTGATGCTGTTGATGCTGAGGCATCGCTCGGTAATAGCAACGACGACAGCTAAGCAAAAGCGCTGAGAGACATCTGAGCCAGCAGACAAAAAACTTGAGCCCCTCCTTATGCACATCTCTCTCACTCTCTCTCTCACTCTCTCTCTCTCTCTCGCTCTCACTATCTATCTATCTCTATCTCTGAGATATGCCCTTTGTTACGTTGAGGATATTATAAACAGACCAAATTGGGACTAGTAGCAATGCGAGAATTTGCCCCGTTCTTGCCTGATATATGTGAATGTGCGTTAACCCGCTCTGACTCTCTCCTCATGCTCAGCTTTATGCCCATTCCCATCACCATACTCATTCCCATACGCATTGCTGCCACGCAAATGTAATTAAACCATACATCAACGTGAAATATGTCGACGGTGACGACGACGAGCCCAGTTAGTATCTTTCTGTGTGTGTGTGTCTGTGTGTGGGTGTGTCTGTGTGAGTGTGTGTGTGTGTGTGCGTGGGTGTTTGAATGCTGTTAAGCTTTTATCGGAGGTAGGACAACGCAGTCATCAAGCTTGTGACACATAGCTGTAATTGAAATGAATGAAGTCTGTCTGTCGAGGCAGTTGTCATATTTTGTAGGGATAATTTGTGAAAAACATACCCACTAATTATTAGGACATTTGGAAATTGTCATAGACCTGGGCCACAGAATGTATATAATGTGTGTAAGCTCTCCAGCTGAATAAGTCATTTCGATCGTATCTGTGAATTTCCTTCTACTTCTTGCCTTTGCTTTCGATATATCTCTGATCATTTTGCAATTACTTACAGTCTCCAATTAAAGTTAAATGAACTTGTTTTGTATGAACTGATGTCTTAAGTTTTAGGAATGATTTGAAATCAAAAGTTGATTTATAAATCGATCTGATCAGATGAGTTTTCTATGCAAGCGCATCTGCTTAAATCTTTATAACCACAACTGTTTTGATACTATTAAAAAGTAATATATTCTATATGCAGCTGTTGTAGCCAAAGGAAAAACAAAAACATCATATCTGAAAACTAATTTAAATAAATTATCGATTTCCTTAAGGGTAAAAAAAGTTCGGCGTCAGCCTCTGCTTCGGTTTGGCAACTTTGTAGGGTTGTACGATTGTAGGACTGCAGGGTTCTAGAGTTGGACAGTTTTGCGGTAACTGAAACGCGTTGCGAAGAGTCGAGGCTATAGGAAAATGTAATATAAATACATGTAAATGTAAAGCAGAATTGTAATTATGTCTTTTAGGTGAGCGCTGCTTTACACGTACATCGCCACAAGGCCTCGAGAAGTATATGTGTGTATGTGTGTATATATAAATATATATATATATACATATAGTAGGATATATGCGCCGGCTATTTGGGACGAGTTGGGTTGGGTTGGGTTAAATATTGGGTTGAGAGTCCGTTGAATGACGCGATGACAAGTTGCTTTTAATATAATTCCAGCCTAGACTTTTGCTGGGGAGAACTCTTCTGGGTTAAGAGAGTGCAATTTTAAGCGTTAGCCAAAGATTAAAGGCTGGACGGTAAGTCTGTGAGACGGGCATTTAAAGACTAAATTGAATCTATTGTCAATGTCTGCTCATTAAGCCAAAGTGTTACAAGTGTTGCCACTGTAGAAAGTTGACACGACGGCTTCAACAGCTCCGAGAGATGTCAAGTCTCGGCGCTAAGCTAATATTGCTGACGCCACATGTAGCTGGCTTATGCATATCGGAAGTAACCTGACAAAAATAATGAGCTAATCAAAAGAAATATGTATGCGTATGTGTGTGTGTGTGTGTGTGCTCGTTTGAAGGTGAGTTCCACATGCAGCACGCCAATCTGCTTAAAGCGCTGAAATGCTACCACTGAGCAGGCAACAAAACAAATAACAGTGGCAAAAGAATGGAATGCCCGACTGGAAGACATGCACTAACAAGCTCAATACATATAAATGTATATAGATTATTGGGAAAGGCCATATGCAGTGAGTCCATATCTTATCTCGTTTAGATCGACACGGATAGGCGAGCATGTGCAAAACGACTACATTTATCAATTTTAACGTACATCTGCCTTATGCTTTATGGTATCCGCCTTTGTAAACAGTTTTTAATGGGTAGTGTGTATAAAAATGCATCACGTGCAAATGGAGAGCAAGTGCCTCATGTGATGAGGTGGCGAAGGGGTGGCGGGGTGGTGGTTGTAGGATTCAGCAGTTTACTGGGCACCGCTGCTTCTCGTAGCGTTGCTAATGCGCATTTACCTATGGCCACCGTCTCAAGACTATAAATTTCCGGCAGCCCAGCGGAATGGGAAGCTGAATGATGGCCCCAATGTCTGGTGAGGGGAGGTGAATAGTGCAGGGCTGTCTATGAGGATATGGATATTGCTGGCCTAATGATGGCTGCTGCTGCTGCTGCTGCTGCTGCTCCTGTTTCTGCTGCATTGCACAAGTAGCGAGAACTAAGACAAACTAAAGGAAGACATGAAAATATTCGATATCCGTGCCTAACGACTACCGGCAACTGCTAGTGAATGAGAGTGGTGGGTGGGGGGCAAGGGGCAAGGGGCGGTAAGGACAGAGGCACCTCTGCTTAAGCGGCAATGAGATTTTAAGAGCTTCCACTTCCGTCTAAGCAAAATTTGTTATCGCACCGATAGGCTACCAAGCAATCTACATGCATATATAGAGTATATATCACGTACAAGTAGTGGCGCCATCTAGCCATCTAGGAAAACCAAACCCACCCGGCCACGCCTAAACGCTTGAGAGGCCTTCGACCGATTTGCTGCTTGTCTTGCATTTAATGTCACACGCTTCATTATTTCTAATTGGCAAATTTTCAATCAGCAACGCGGCCCCAAAATGGAAAACGGCAACGAAAATCGGGTCAGAGGGGCAGCGGGGCAGAGGGGCTATTAGGATGTTTAGGGAATGCGCGGCGCGTAAATTTGGCTGCGCTGTGACTTAACAACTTCAGAATTCAATTATGCGACACAGAGTGAAATCAACATTATTGATAAGCCGCAAGGACAACGGCAAAGGAAGAAGGCTAAGAAAAAAAAAAAAAAAAAACAGAGAAGAAAATATAAGTACAAGGCAATCTGGGTGGCTGGAGCAGGAGCGGGTGGCAGCCACAGCCACAGCCGTGGGCTGCCAAGTTGTGTCGCATCGAGACTGCTGTCATCAGCAGCGGACCAGCTCCAACTCTGAGCTGCTGGTGGTGACCAATCAGTGCCCCCGGCAACATCAGTGACGCGAACGCCCGAGTAACTAAGTCAGTTGCCAACTAGCCAACAAAAGTTTGCTTGACGGCACAAGAGGTTTGTGGCAAGACGTTGATGCTGATGGAGGAGGGCGAGTGGGAGGTATAGGCGTGGCAAACGGCGAAGCAGAGCAACAAAAGGAAACGTAACGCGCAAATTATCGTAATTATAAATTAAGTCGACATTGGTCAGAAGCGGGAGTCACAAAACTGGTAACTGCCACCCGGAAGAGGCTGGATCAGTGTGGGCTAGCGAGAAGGGTGGATGTGGGGAAGGGGGATGAAGTTAGGGTTGGGGGAGATTGGGTGTGTCTGTGCGTTGAATTGTTGTCAAATGTAATGAAAAATGTTTTTTGTAATGCGCAAAACAGTGGTCCAAACTGGGGAGAATCGCAGAGGTTTATAACAAAGAGCGAAAAGTGCGGTGAAGAGCGGTGAGGAAAGGAGAGGAGTACAGCTTTGCTGACTGGCATTCGAAAATAGATTTTCACTATATTTTTGTGGGCGGCAGGCTGTCTATACTGCTGAGTAGATGGGTGGTATAAATACGGACTTGGGTACTTGGGTCCCGGCTTTAACGCTGTAAAGTGGAAAAGTTTTCTATGACTTGGGGAGTTCTTTTATAGAATAAAAAGAAGAAAAAAATTGAAAACATGGCAACAGATAGAGCTGCGGCAAATAAAAGAAGGGGCGAGGTTGGTAGGCTGATTGTGCTTGTTGAGGGGGCAGGATATGTACATAGACACCGTAGAGATTGGCCAAAACCCAAGCAAAAACTACAAACTGGCTAAGGTCTGAAATTTGTTGCTGTTGCTAGTCAAAATGAAGCTATTTTGGATAGGTAACTGAGCGAGACAGAGAGTGAGAGAGTGAGAGAGAGGGAGAGAGGGAGAAAGGGAGAGAGGGAGAAAGGGAGAGAAGGAGATATAGGCCGTGTTGGGGTAGTTGGATGACTGGTTTGGGGTCGGCCCGCGGGCATTATTTGTTGCCTAATTGTTAAGAGTGGACGCAAAGTTATGCCAAAAATTGTTGCCTGCTTGACGGCGTCTTTTAAACAGCAATTCTTGGCCATAAAACTAAGCGTTAATTGAGCGCCAGCAAAAAGTTTTTGGCCAAAATGCCTCGAGCATTTACATTAAATAGATATGAGCGAGAGACTCCCTAAAAACAGCAACAACAAAAAAACAAAAAACAGCAGAAAAAAGAAAAATTAGATGACAATGGGCTAGCGAAAACAATTGAAACAGCCGTTGGCATTAAGTGGAACGAGTGGTGCGAGTGTGGTGTGGTGTGGTTTGCTGTTGTTGTTGTTGTTGTTCATGTGCCAAAGGGCGGGGTGTGGTAATGGGGGCGCCACTAACCAAATTTACAACTTGTGTGCAGATCGACGACGACGACAAAATGGAACAAAATGGCAACCATTAAAAATGCCGCCGCCGCCATCAGCACAAAAACTAAAACGGAATTTCAAAATGAAATGAATAAGTTCAATGCACTGAGGCACAACGAACTACCGATGCCCTGCTCCTTGCACGTCTCCTGTCTGCAGCAAATCCAATTTAAGTTCTCTGATTCGAAATTCCATTTAAACTGTTGCAGCTAGTGGCTTTGGCGTTTCACTAGTGATATTATGCTCAAAATGTGAAATACATATTTAATTTAAACACAAAGGCTGCAAGTTTTTGTTGCGAATACTTCAATCGCTCAGGCACATTTGAAATTTATTACAATGTTATTTCCAAATTCCACTAAAATCGCAAAACAAAAAACAAAAACAAAAACAAAAGAGGAAGACAAACGCCTGCTGTGACATTTAAGGCTATGGGGAACAGCTGTCCCATCCCCAAATTTACAAAACATAATCAAACCAAATATTTTTGTTTGAGATTGCAGAACTTAGTGATTTTATATGCCCATACTTGAAAGAAAAATAGTTTGAAATGAAATAAAACTTAAATAACACATTTGCTAGCGCAGAGGACTCTTAAGCAGCAAACTTTGTGACAAAGTAAATTGATTCCATTGAAGATGTCCTTCGCAGAAATACTTAGATGTATTACCCAAAGGAGCAGAGCTTTCAAAGAGGAGCGCACTGTATCTGGGGGAAGTAGGGGCGTTTGCAGACAGAGCGGGGAGTTAACTTGTCGAATGTCTTCTTCTTCGCATAAGTAGCTGTGAAATTAACGCTAAAAAATTGTAGTGGCGAATGCGCAAATGAGCAAGTGAGACGGCTTAGTGTTGGCTTCCATTGAGTGCCTATAGCCGGCATAAGGACACAGATAAACGGCGGCTATGACCACAGTGCGGAGGAGTGTGGAGTCGTGGGGGAAGTGGGGAAGTGGGGAAGGGGCCCCAGCAGTAGAAAGAGGAGGAGCAGGAACAGGAAGCAGGAGCAGGAGCAGGCAATGCTTACCCTCGATTGGACAGCGTGAAAACAGAAATTACATTTAATGGTTATAAATTGAAAGTGACTGAATGAAATGCGTAAATATTGACTTATTGAATGGAGTTTAATGCCGCCATGCTGTTTGCTGAGGGTCACTTCAAATTACATTATGGCCAAGAACCGCATGATGGCCACACACAGCCACAGTCAAAGCCACTCACACACACACACACACACACTTCGTTCTCTGTAGAATTTGGGATTTGACAGCGCTAATTTGTTGATTTGCTGAATTTGATTTTTGGCCTTTTTCTTCGAATTTCTTATTTTTGCTATCTTTATAATATATCTGTTGTTGTTGTTGCTGTTGTTTGTATTATTGTTTTTGTTGTTGTTGTTGCCCTTGTGATTAGCAAGTCAGCTCTGCAGCTGAACAGCTTTAAGCATTAGGCCAAGTTTTGCGGTCTAATGAGCTTATACTCAAATGGCAGCAGGCCAGCAATCCCCAAAAAGGGGAGTCAGTGGGCGTCGCAGAGTGTGACGAATGGCTGGATGGCTGGGTGGTTGGGTGGTTGGGTGGTTGGTTGAATGGCACTAGCATTAAAACGAAAGCCCGGACGTAATTATAATTGTTTTCGACATGAGTTTGGCCATTCTAATTGAATTGTACACTTGGCCAATGTACAGTGGGCGGCGGGAAAAGATGAGCAGCTCGTTTCTATTTTTTATCTCTTCGTTTTAATGGGCGTGGCATGTCGGTGTGGATTGCTAATGATGTTTGTTGCCCAAAAATTACATTGACATCGCTTATTTACAAATGAAAATTTAACGTTTCGGATTTAAAGTTTCGCATTTGCTAAAATAGATAAAAATTATATTTAGTGGGCATTTTGCACGCATACATGTTTGATTTTAATAAAAATAAATAAAATCGATTGACGGCTTACGTTTGGTAACTTATTAGAGATTTCAAAACAGAAAGAGGGAACTCAAACTGACGATATTTAAATATCACAATATTGCGTCTATTGCTAATGCCACAACCTTAAAACAGCTCCAACTGAAATTAAAGTCATCCATAAAAAGCCCATAAGAATAATGTAATGGAATTAGAATATCAGCTTAACTAGGTAGCTCTGAAATCAGTTCCTGTAGCAGCTAAACGGAGCAAAAGAGCCATTGCCATAGCAGTAGCACCAACCATCCAATTCGGCTGCTACTCGCTCGCTAAGCTCTTGGTTTTTTTTGCTACTTCTACACCTACGTAGAGCACAATGGAATTTGTCTGGTCTAACAAATGTTCTCCGGAGCGAAAGAGCATTAATTTCTTGGCATTGTTCGTAGAAGGAGCACTTTCAATCAGCAATTTTTCCTTTAGAGGGTAAATGATATAGTTGTTCAATTTTGATCATTTTTTGGAAAAACTTGCATAAAATATGACATGCATGATTAAGCTTTATGACAAATATTTGTAAATAACGACATCAATCAATTAATTTTAATTAAATTTTAAAGTTCCAAACCTGTTGAGCAAACACAGTTTATAATGCATTTGAACACTAATCAAGCTCAATTATGTGAGCGACAAAAAAACTCAAATCAAATGATATTTGCAGAGTGGTTAAAAAATAAAAACCAAATCAAGCCAGAAGACAAATCAATCTCAAAATTTGATTAAGTTTCAACAACGTTATGGCAATGGGAAAACTAGGAAACTAGACAGCGTCATGTAAAAAGTCAGTCAAGTAAATGCTGTTATTGGTTAGAGCAGGAACCACAAATGGCAGCCCTTAAACGGTCTGAATCTGAATCGAAACGAACGACATGCCTTCTCAATTGCACATCAATATGGAACAATTACTTCAACTACAAACCAAGTGATAGGAAAAATGGGTCCCCACTTTCATATCACATACAGCGACAGCAGACAGAGAAATAAAAGCCATTAGGCAAAAAAGGGACCAAAAGCCAGCGATGACAACGGGTTATAAACAAACGGCTCATATTGAAAAGAAAGTGCCATACACAGAACTAATACACCCATTACACACACACACACACACAGAGAGACACACATAGTCAATCCCCGAATGTATATGTGTCATAAATAGAGAGGGCCACTAGGCCCTGGGGGAGCGATACATAAAGATAGACATATGCGACTCGTCTGGCAGTCCCAAAAATAAGAGCTGAGTTTATCTGCACATCTAACTGAACTATGGCAATTACACACACACGCACACACATGTATCTGCATAGATGTACATATTGCATGAGTCTTTGTAGCGGCTATAGCCATATAATAAATCGAAGTCACGACAAATATAAATAATAAAATTTATTTTATTTTATTTCCACATAGAAGTTTCGTTTTTTTTTGTCTTTTACTTCTCTGTTTTTTTTTTATATATATATTTTTTTGCATTTCAACGTACTTTCAGTACATAAATCTCGAGCTTAGCAGCGGACAGGCCCGCACCAGCAGCCATGTCGAAGGACAACAGCAACAGCAACAACAACAACAGTCAAACCGAAAATAACAAAATTTGTTGGGCGCCTGAAACAACAGACACGAGCCACAGGATTTTTGGCTGCTCTGAGTTGGGCTCCGGCCGCCGACGCTTTATGCTCGTATGAATATTGTTTGTGCATATACATATATATAATATAAAAAATACACACATATATATATATATATATATATGTATATATGTATATATGTATATATGTAGTAGGCGTGTGTACAAATAAAAAATGGAAAACAAAAAGGAAAGGAAAGGCACTGTGAAAAGAGAGGCAACAATAACAAATCCAATATTAGATGGCTATAACAAGTTCGTTCAAGTACGAGAGCGAGCACTCACATCACCGCTCACTCACCCAAAGAACACCACACCACCCACAGAATGTGGAAATCCCCTAGAACCATCCCATCCCATCAGATCCCGTCATGCCGTCCCGGCGGGCACCTACACAGTAGTCTGGGGCTTACACAGTTTGCATAGGTTTTCCGTTTGCCTCTCGACAAAAGGCGGCAGCAGCAGCAGCAGCAGCAGTAGCAGTAGCAGTAGCAGCAGCAGGCGCATATTTTTGGCTATTTGCTATTTGGCGAGCTCTCCGGAGCAACGAGCACAATAAAAAATACAACCAGTGGGATGTATTGGTTGAGTCGACGGGGGTGGGCAGACGAGGGTATGGGAAGGTTAGATGAAAAGAAAGTGAAAACGTTGAACAAGCTGCGAACAAGCTATGGAACGCATGTGCTGCAATTTGTGCGGGCACGCCAGCTCATTCCTCACCGCCGTCCCCGCCCCTGCCCCCGCCACCGGCTCCGCCTTTGCCTCCACCCTCGCCAACGCCCTCGTGCACACATATAGATATCAGAACAAAACTTTGGAATGTGCAATGGCTAAGGCAAACCACTCGAATTGAGTCAAATTACTTGGCATTCAGAATGGGATTACTTATAGGCATTGGATTGGAAACAATTTGTTGAGATTTCACCATATTGCGCTATACAAAGCTAATATTGTCAAATGAAATATTTGCTATATTACATTATGATGGTATTTGCTTAGGATTATTACGGCTCTTTAACTATGAGTCAATAAATCACAGTGCAAATATTCACCATGTTCAGGTATTTCATAATAAACAGTCTGGGGAAAACTCAGTAAATTAGTGTTCTCCTAAGTAGGCTAACAATGCTATTTCGGATTTAAAATATGAGACCTGGGATGAAGGGCCTAGCCAGTTGGGAATGTATTTAAGTTTAACATACAATAGCGTATAAATAACAAAATAACAATAGTGGTAAGAAGTCTGTGCTACGCTTAAGAAATAATGCAGATGTGTAACAACCTTATTTAAGCGAAACATAAAGCTCGCATTATTAAATTACAACCTTGGCTATAAATGTATGTGCATATATTATAAATATGTGCATATATTACATATATTACACAGAGCAAACGACTTCGACTGGATTTCGATGATTTCGATGTTTCAATGGCAGTGCGGAACGATCTAAGAATGGTTCTCCAATTCAATTAATTTAGGAGCCCAACCGTTGGACCAGTGTATTTCTATTGACAGATGAAACTTGATCTGATGGGGCGTTTTATATTGGCTCGACAATAATTTTGACTCAACGGACGAAATCGCCTCAACAGAAAGTAAGCAATAAAATATAATGCTATAACGACCCGAAAAACCCAAGCCAAACTAATTGCATGCCATTTTGGGGTCGACCAATGTGTGATAAACTTTCAGCTCAAACGCCGAGATGACTATTCAAGCAAACATGCGAGGCTCAGACTTACATAAGTAGCAACCTAAAAGGGGGCGAGGAGTGTGGGCAACAATATGCCTAACGAGTATGACATACACACACACACATACAAACACATGCACAGGGCATTCTGGCATCCAACAAACAGAACGACCCATCCGACCCGGGGACCGACCATTAACTATGCCAAGTGTTGCAAAGTGTATCTAAATTTTCTGCACTAACACCCAAAATCTAATTTATATCACGTTAATGAGCTTTTACGTCAAAATTTTTTTTTCTTTTTTGTGAGACAAAACTTTGGGTTGCCTAACTGAACTGCGAACAGGGTTGAAGCGGGCGGCTAACGTCGAGTGGGGTTTGCTCGGACGAAGCAAAATTGTCAACTGTAAAAAGCTGTCCGGCTTATCAAATGAAATTTGTGGCAATAAAACGAAACGAAACAAAACGAAACGGAATGAAATGGAATGGTAACTAAATAAACCAGGGGGACTGAATGCTTAAAGGGGCGAACATGGTTCCAGGAGGGTTAAGGCGGGGGCAACTGTGCGCCGAGTGGCAGGCAGCACGTGGAGAGCGTCATGTCTGAACCAATAAACGAAAGGTTATTTAATATTTGGCTACAGTTTGGAGCTTGGAGCAGCTCCTGCTGTCTCCTCCATCTCCTCCCCTGCTCTATCATTTATTTCACTAACAACTTAGCCAACTTGGCACTTTTGTTTTTGGTTTTTCTGTTTGTCAGTTTTTTTTTGTCCCCTTCATAACAAACATCAAAGCCGCCTGGGCGTGGCTATTTTGGGGAACAGGGGAGGGTGCATGAGGATGAGGATGGTGGTATTCTTCCTTTTTTTTGAGTTGGGTGACTCGTCTTAGCATCCTGCGGGCTAATATTAAGCAAATCTAAGCGAGCGCATTGCCAAAGTTGTCAACTTGCTCTGATAACACGCCCCATACCACCAGCCCGCTCCTCCTTATCGCCCGCCTCCTCACTTTTATCGCACACTCTGTGGCATCGTGTCCTTTGTTTTGCCAACGAGTGAAAAGGCAAAACATTGGCAAATTTAAATGCAAATTACCAGCCAGAGTGAAAGAAAACAGTCTGCGCAGTAGCAGAAGGGGGAGGCGTGTGGGGTGTGCGTGTGGGGTGTGTGTGTGTGTGTGTGTGTGTGTGTGCTGACAGGCGTCGAAAAAAAGTATAGACTGTTTGAAAAATTATGGCCATAACAAAGCAGCGGCGTTGACGCACAGACAGGTGCCCTATTTCGCAAGCTAAGCAAATGCAACGAACTTTGCCACAAAAAGAAAAAGAGAGAGAGAGAGACAATGAGACAGTGAGAGAGAGAGAGAAAACGGCTCCTCTATGACATCTAGAGAGCATAATTTAAGCAATCGCGTTATTTTTGTAGTCCAAATATGTCGGGATGTGCTGCTCAGCCCAAAATGAGGATATTGTGTAAAATATTTAACGAAATGATATGGCATTCACTTGGCAGCAGCCATTTTTGGAACTGACACAGAAATACCAAAGGCTAATGATAAGATAAGTGGTAATTGCAATGCCATATCCTATAACCTATGATAACATAAAGAAAATACTTTACAACACGTCTATAAAGTATATGTAAAATAACTTTGTAAAGAAACTGAGGTATATGGCGAGAGAGTCACAAGGTGCAAGGGATAATGAGAAATTAATAAGGAAATTAAACATCGATCGCATCTGTACCACAAGTTAAGAATTGTATTTCCATAGGATTACAGGAAAGAACTCCTATATTGGAGTCAAAGTGTCAAAAAGTCAACAGATAAAGCTATACGATATAGTTGTCCAATTTTGATAATTTGTTATCCAAATTTTAAGAGATTATTTTGGTTATCTCGATAAGCAAAAAAGTCTGTTAAACAATAGCTAGTAGTCCGATCCGATTGGCAGCGATACATATATATATATATATCCCAGCAAAAAGTCGAATATATGCCTAATATCATGAAGATAGCTTCAAAACTCAGACTGTTTTGCATAGAACCAGACAGGCGGATGGATCGACTCGACTAGTGATGCTGATCAACAATAAATATATACTTTCTGTGATCGGAGACGTATGTTTTAATGCGTTACAAACTTCACGACAAAATTATAATAGAAAACAAAAATATAGAACTTAAAAAGACTATAACAGATATTCTATAGAGTAGATATGAATGATGCCATATAAATATTTAGAATCCAATATTAAACGACAGAAATTAGACAGATACATTTCAATTTATTTCTATGATTACAACATAACATAATGTAAGTGATAAAAAAAAGGTACAGAAAAGAAAAATACAATAAAAATAATTGTAAATAATTGTAAAACGATGACATTTGTCAGTGTAGAAGATTCAATAAGTGATTTGTTTTCATGCAGTAAAGCAAAGAAAGACTCCAAGAGACTGACACAAAAAACGTCAGTTTGCGTCTGAGAGAATTGTGTTGTTTTGTATCCAAAGATAGAATACAAAATACGAATAGCTGCAACTGTATCATATGTTTAAAGATTCGTTGTCTGACAGCAAGCAAATTATTTGGCATTTTAGAACTGGGTAAAAGCTACGTTGCAAGCTCTTCGCATTAGCTTTCATTCGCAGCACGTGTTACGCATTGCGGCAGCCACACACACACACACACACATAGAGACACAGGCAGGAGAGATGTGTGGAAAAACAGTGGGGCACGCATATACGCAATATTTTGCAGCAAGTTTGTGGCACACCGAATTCAAACGTTGTTGTGCAGCTTGGCCATCTCCGAAGATGTTCTCTGTGTACGTATCGTATTCTGGGATTTGCCTGAGAAAGTCCAGATGCCAGAACTGCACGTTGACCTCGGCTAGAGCTCTGTATCTGTATCTGGCACGTTGGCAGCTCAGGTGCTGATGCCAAAGGGGCACTGCTCATGTATTTTGCTTGACTTACACAGGCAAGTAGAACTCTCAAGGTATATCTGCTACTTATGATTAATTGTTGTTTGCCTGGCAGACAGTGAGAAGTCGCCTCGCAAGCCAAATGGGACAGCAGGGGGGTACGTGACTAAGTCCGAACGTGACTTCGCCCAGATCGACAATATGTATGTATATAACACAAATAGTTGCTCAAGTGTAATTTTCTTCTTCGTATCAGGAGAGTCACTTAAGCTCGTGAAACGATACAATAATATAATGGATAATAAATAAATCCACATTCATTAATATAAAGGTATCGATATCGATTAATAAAAAATCGAAAAATACAATTATTAATCATAATATTAAATTTATATTAGGTGCCTGTTCGACACATTTTAAGATCAAGCTTAGCAACATTAAGTTGATATACAATTCATAGAATAAGTCTTGTTTCAAGGATTCAAATTTTTTTAACGAATGCACTCAGTATTCAAAGTACTGTCTGCTGTTCACACACTGAGTACTCATTGTTCACTTGACCTTAAGTGGAACGCTCGTTGTTAACGTCAGACTACACTCTCGACCTGCACTTCAGTGAGTTTTATGAGATAGTTACGGGTACACATAACTCAGTAACCCAGCTGAAACGTCACTTGGGTATTCATTTTTAGTTTTCTTTGCTGTTTTTTTTTATAGTCACAACTATTCCATGCGCCCCAAAAGTATATTTTGTGACCCACGCAGAATTTATGAACTCGATTCGTTATTAAATTTAAGCCGGTCAGACTGTTGAGGGTTTCTATTCCCCTCCCATTCTCTTGCCTCCTGCCCTGCATGGGCCACTATTATTATTATTGCCAATGGGTTGCACATAACGGGGCGACAAACTTCATGACAGGCGTTCGAGTTGAGTTGAGTGGGTGTGGGCAGGGGACTACAGTGGTCTGCCTGTCTGGCAGTAAGAGACAGCTATTTATTTATGAGCAAGAAACTAGCTAAAAACCATGCGAGACGTTGCGATGAAATAAACATGAAATTTATTTTTTATTTATTTCGTTATCACTTTGTATGCGGAACACACAAAAAAAAAACCGCAGCGAGCCCAAATGAATACGGAGCAGCTAGCAGAGGCTGTGTGGGTGTTCAGTCGGGAAGGGTTCAAATTCGAATTTAGATTGTGGCTCGGCAGTCGAGCCACATTGTAAGCCCGCAACATTTATGAACTAAGCCAACGGACTAAACCGCAAAGTGACAGTTGTCTACACCATCCTTCCATCGGCTCTTTCAGGCACGCCCATGCCCCCAAAGTGTCCTCACAATGGAAATAAATGTAATAGTTCGTTACGTTGTGTCTCGTTCCACATCACACCACTCCCCTCCCCCCATTCCCCCAATCCCGCAAGTGGCACGCAGTACCGATTATAAAAAGGATACACGTAATTTTTTCTTCCGACATGCCTTTTACGAATTTGTGACTGTTACTGCCCCCTTTTGCCACCCACCCCCCAAATATGCTTTGCTCTGCTCACCCATAATAAAGGTTGACTTCGTGGCGGAGGTGAGGTGACAAGTTGGCGGCTATTATTATGCCATACGCTTGTACTGCTTCGTTGCCCATCCGTATTTACAATGGATTTGTGTTTCATTTTTTCATTTTTTTTTCCAAGGATTGGATTGGTTTGGTTTTTGTAATGGGTGGACTCTAGTAGCCAGTTGGCCGTTAGCAGTTGGCAGTCGGCAGTTGGCCGTTAGTAGTTGCCTGTTGGCAGTCAGAGGTTTCTGGGTTTGTGCTTTTGCTCTCGGCGACTCGCATTGATAGCATTTTTAATGGCTTAGCGGTGTCTAACTCGTTACCGATTCGTTCGTTAAGGTTTATTAGGGTCGGATCTGACAACTAAGGTCGAGTGTGTGTGTGTGTCCTGTCTAGGGTGCAGAAATGTTAAGAGTGGCGCTAAAGAGCGACACATTGTGCGAAAGTAACAACAACAGCAGCAATAGCAACAATAATACACAACAGAACGCTCATACATAAATCAGTTTCAGTTGTTTTGTCGATAACGATTATTGCACTTTGTTGATAACAAGCACACACACACTAACATACACACATATACGGAATATATGACATTACTTTTAATGTATGCATTTGAAACTGACATTCAAAATCATATGCCTTAAGCGAGTAATATTATCTATATTATCAATCAATTTTGGGTAGTCTGCGTCTGGGTTCTATAATCGTAAGAGATTGATTGGACAGCTGTTTGTTTAATATGGATAAATTATTATACAAATATCGATATATTTAATATCATATTGAAAATCCGCTAATTCGATACAAATAAGTTTGTTTTTTTATATATATATTTCCTATACTTTGTCGATAACTCAGTGAATTTCGTAATTTTCATATTCTTTACGTCATTTGTTGGCACTCAGCACCCTCTTTCCTTCAAGTGTCCGCAATGGAAATATAGATTGCACTTTCAGTGTTTTATAAGAATCTAGAGATATAACCGAAATTGACGCATAAATCGGTTATACTGGAACAAAAGTAAGGTCAATTAAAGTAACACTTTATAAATTCAGAGCGTGTGTCTTAGTTACATAATGGAAAAGGCTATCGTGCTTATATACCCCAAATACCTGGAAAAACAATTGAAGACGGAGACTCACAGTTGATTTTCCTTGATTTTCTCATTGTGGATTGGGACATTGAATAAAAACAGTCATGGATAAACATACAAATATTGACGTTGAAAAATTTGAAAATGTGATGTTGTCTTATGCAAATAATGAAATGGGTTTTTTTTTTGTCCGTTTTTAACAGGAAAACGACCCTTAGCAACAAAGCTCGGATGTGGTTTTAGAACCCATTGCTTGTAATAATATAGACGCCAGATTTGAGCAGTTCCGATGTCATAGTCAAAAAAAATTTTAAAACCATATTGGCTTAGTTTCGATTTGGGGTTTTTGTTTTCTAAACTTTAATACTCAAAAACAGATAGGTTTATGCTAGTTTTTGATCAGAGAGCCATCAATATGAAATTATTCGACAAGTCACTTTCTATATGCTGAGCATGTTCTCTTACCAGCTCCACAACAGATTGATTGCTCCACAAGAGATTCATTGACCGAGATGAACACAGAAATCGTATTAGCGCAACGTACCGCGAAAGGAATCGTTGCTCGTAGTTATTTTGCGCGACGCTGTCTGAAACTATTTCAGCATCAAAGTTTACCTCTAATTATTGTCGCGTTACATAATTCAGCTTTCAACTTTTGCACTCCTACTCGTACTCGAATTCGCATTCACCATTCACCATTCACCATTCGCAGTCGAAGTCGTACACTCATACAAAAAATTGCCCTACATTTTAATAAATCGCCATACTTTCGGCGCCAATCACCCTACTATTTAGGAAGTTATTATCCAAAATTTATAGATGTGGCATTCTAGAAACTAGGGTTCTTAATTTTATAGTTGGATTTTTCTAGAATGTAGAAAGATATCTAATTTCCGGGTTGTTGTTTTTATATGTGTACACACAGTTTTTGTTATTATTAAACATTTCTTTGACTTCACATATACATTATTGGCAATTAGGGTTTGCAAATCTACTCATTACAAATGTTTTTCTTAATAATAGAAAATACTTTTAAAAAAAAAATATAGAAAAATCGCCATATTTTTTGGACAGTCGATTCAGGGCAAGCCGTTCGAAGTTTATAAACATTTTTTCCTAATATATGGAACTTATTTATTTGTTTAGATTTTCTTTTCTGAGTGTAGTTGGACTTAAAGTCTAAGTTGCAATCGCAGTACGAAGCCAGCAATTGTATATGCCGGCTGATTAGCACGACGTTGCTGCTGCTGCTGCCAGTAAAGTTCACTTTGTCATTTGGATATTTGCTGGGCCAACGCTACCGCCACCGCCACCGCCACCGCCACCGCCTCAGACTCCGTCTACGCCTACGCCAGTTGCCTTGGAAGATGGCACAAGCCTCAAAGTTGGCAACTTTGCGCTAAACGTGAGCCCGACGCCAAATGAAAACTTTTCAATAAGCTAAACACTTCAAGCAGACAGACGCACTGACAGTTAAACTGGCGAAAAAGGGCACAGGGAAGGGGGATGTGAAGGGGGTGGGGCAGCGGGGTGGGGGCAGCGGGCTAAAGTAGGCAGCCGCCAAGGAACAGAAGTGCCTCCCACCCCCCTCCATCACTAGGGCAGCAGAGATTAAAAGAGTAGGGAGGAGAGCGGCAGGAAACTTGACATTTGCGTGCTAATGAATTCGAGCATGGCATACAAAAATGCTTTTGCGAGCGCACAAAAGTATGCAGCAGTTTTTTTTGCAGCCCTGGAAGGGCAGAGATGGGCGGTGGGAGGTTGATGCAAAGTGCAGAAACGGTTCTTGAGCAACTCGAAACTATGCATTTAATTGATTTCAAGCGCTTTAAACAAACAAATAGTGGCAGCAAACCAGAGTAGAAGTAGAAGTAAAGCAATCAGAAGAGGAGACGGGGAAGGGAAGTGAGCAGTGTTTAATGTTATGCAGCTCACGCTTCAAGAAACAAACACATTACCATAAACACACACGCGTAGAGAGATAGAGAGAGAGAGGGAGAGATAGAGAGAGAGAGAGAGAGGGAGAGACAGATGTATAGAGAGATAGAGAGAAAGCAACTGCAAATGTCAATGGATAGCAATGGCAACAAAAGAAAGCAAATAAGAACAAAATTGAAAAAAAAAGAAGAGAAGTGAAGTGAAGAAGAATAAGAAGAAGAAAAAGCACTCGCAGTGGCATCTCATGTTGCAGCTGCAGCTTGAGTATGCCTTGCTGCTCTATGCAAATAGAATTGCATTTAAATTAATCATACGAACTGTGTGTAAGTGTGTGTGTGTGAGTGTGTGTGCGAGTGTGTGTGCGAGTGTGTGTGTGAGTGTGTGTTTGAGTGTGTGTATGAATGTGTGTCTTTGCGTCGAGGCAAAGTCAACGTTTTTGTGTATGTGTATCTGTATGTGTGTGTGTGTGTGTGTTTGGGTGAGTTGGCGTGTTTGTGCAATTTACGAAATTACTTTGCTACCTCAAGTGTTATTATTATCAGCGACATCATTATCATAATCATAATCATTATCAGGACAAGAATGGTCATTATCATGCTGATAGTAGAAGTCGTCTAAATGGCAAAACTCAAATGGATGCCAGCCAGTCTCTACTGAGTGTGTCTACGCCGTGTACACCAAAATAAGTTAAGAAAACATATCTACCTATATACACATACACATACACACACACATACACATACACAGACAGACAGACACAGACAAACATAAATGCACATATGCATACATAAAACGCCTTATTTTAGTGACCCGAGAGAGTTGATTTGGTTTAATTTATGTGTGTACTTCATACAGTTTGAGCAGCACTACTTGACTATATATATATATATATATATATGTATATGTCTGTATGTGTGTGTGCTTTGTTTGAGCGCATAAATCAGCAAAGCGACGGGAAATGCTTAGCTAAGCTAGCAGCCACTGCCACTGTCACTACCACACTACCAACAACAATAATAACAACAATAACAACAACTATAAATTTGAGTACCATGGAATGTGCAACGCAACGAATGCTTTAATACCCTTGTTCATATAAGCTGATTTCGGCCATAATTCTGACATACCGGCGAAAGTGCTTTTGACTTGTGTTTTCATTGTGCAAAAAAAAAAAGAATGAATTTCAAAAGTTGAATTACATTTGGTTAGTTTATAGTTTTGTTTTGATTACAAGTTTTAACTCGAAACTAAAATTAATGCTTCATGCTGATGTAAAAAAAAATAAAATAATAACATTTTGAAATAATTATAAATATTTTACGAAATGTTTAGAGTGCTCTATTAATCAGTAATTTGACTATAAGCTTAAAAAATCACATACCTTATCCAGCTTAAGCAAAAGCTTGACAAAGCCAAAGAGCTTGAAAAGCAAAGGCAAAACATGTTTAGCTTGGCCTCCATGTGAGCGCATAGCAAGCAGCTGGCTTTGACAAGTTTTTATTGCTGTTGTTGTTGTTGTTGTTGCTGCTGCTGCTGCTGATATTATGCCAACAGTTTTAGTCGCTTGTCATATGCAGCTATTACCGTTAGTTGTAAACGTTGCTGTTGCTGTTGGTGTTGCCACTTGACACTAAACGAAAATGAAACCGAAGCCGAAAACGAAAACGGCAACGGTAAACAGCAAACAGCAACAAGAACAACTTCACGAACAGTTTCGCAGGCACTTGTTAAAAGTTTTACAGCTCGCTCTCCCACTCTCTTTCTCTCTCTCTCTCTCTCTCATGTTTTTTATATACCACGCAGCGAACTAGTGAATAACACCTCCTTACCTAATGCACACTTCATGCACACAATGTAATTCATTACCCAGTAATGCTTTTGCATGCAGGGTTGTATGCTGGCGCTGCTAGATCAAGCAGACACTTGTCTTCACAAATGCTTCCGTAACAAAAGCTGTGCAACAATGTGTTTTTACATATTTCTTACACGTATTGATTTATCTTATCTGTTTAACTATCTCTTTTAATTATTGCGCTTGCGCAGCTCTGCTTATTCCATTTGGAACAGACAGACGCGTCTTATGTCTTATTTTTGTCTTTAAAACTATTATAAATATCCTAGAAAAAGCCATAAAATTGCATACATAGCAAGCAGTTTATATATATATATATATATATATAACGTTTCGAAAGTATATATGCAACTGCAGTCGTACAATATCCCGTTTAAAGTAATGGTTGCAAGTATACTGGTTGCTATGCCGCCTACAAAGTATAGATTACGAATCGAATTCGTAATGGGGCCTTTTAACTGATGGTATGTTATTTATAGATGTGCTGTGTTCTGTTTATTGTGCGTTTGTATTTCTTTTATAATTTGCTCAGTTTATGTTGCAAGCGCCTGTCATTTCTGCCTGCTCCATGACAGCTTAAAGTTTGAATAGCACCGAGCCCCTGCTGTTGAAGTGTGTGTGTGTGTGGTGTGTGTGTCTGTGTCAGTGTTGTTTTATTAATGAGCCGAGCCAAATTAACCTTAATATATGTGCGCATTTAAATGTTAAACGACTGAATTCCATTCAGTCAGCCCCCACGGGCACTTGCCCGTATTCCTTCCTTGCAGCCATTTCTCCCACTTTTCTGGTTGACATTTATCATTTATAATTGTTTGGCTCTGTATGTGTCACCAACTTTGGATATACTCCACCCCACCCCACCACCAACCCCATCCCTCTATCCGCACTCTGCCGTTTGCGCCCTTCTCTTTGTGCATTGCACATTTTGACACTTTGACATGCATTAAATCAGTCAAGCGTTGGCCACTTTGAGCTCCCCTGACTTTTGCGGCACAGCTCTGCGGGTCTCTGTCTTCCTCTTTCCCACTCTCTCTCTATCTCTCTCTCTGTCGCTCTCTCTCCGTCTCTTTCTATTTATCTCTCTCTCTCTTTCTATGTGTTGCTGCTGCTGTTTTTTGTTGACCATTTGATATTAATGAGAGAAACCAAAGTCAACTTTTGGTCCAAATGAGCATTGCGTAAAACGAAATCCTTTATGCATTTTGAATGACGTATTTAACCCGACCAATAAACTATATACAAATTAAGCTCAGGCTCAACTCAATAATAATAATAGTTGGAAGAAGACAGTTGCCAAACCTGAATTTAACAATCCTTCCAATTGATATATAAGATACACAAGCATATTGTTGACCAACTGGCCATCAAGATCGGATATGTAATGCCCACGTTATAGTCCAAAATATATTCGCATATTGATTATAACTATCAGTCAAAAGAATTGAGAGCACTTCCACAGATGCTTACATTTAGGTGTGCAACACTTTTTACAGGAAATGTGGCAATAATACAAGAATATATGTAACAGCTGGGTTCAGGATATGTCGTAGTCGACTTCATTTGATTACAATTCTTGATTGATTGTTTTTTTTAATTGGTTGCAAAAATTCCAAAAAACTGAACTTCGAACAAAATGTGTAAGCAACAACAATCGGCTGTGGATTGACAATTCAAAAATAATTAATTTGGCCCGCTGACAACTTATCATGAGGTGTAGCCAACTTTTTGACATGACGTTGACACAGTTGCATACAATTTGAACATTTCGTTGACAAGCAGAAACTTCGACAACTGAAAAAGGTAACATATTCGAAAGTTATCGGGAAGACAATAAAACAACGCCGATATATAAATTTTGGTCCGGAAGTTACAATATTATTATGTTTTTGTACGTTTTCATGTCGATTCTTGACTTGATTCTTTTTTTGTATATTTGATATTATGTGATTGTTTCTATGACAGATATATGGTTACATCCAGTTCGGTTCCGGACCTTCGACAAAAATACGGATATATGCCGAGCTTCAACAGGGGTAGTTCTGCGAAATCACAATAAATGAGGACAGACGGACATGACTATATCGACACGGCCAGTAATGCTAATTAAGAATATATATACCCTCCTATGGGTGACACACTTTTAGTGTTATATAAGTATCACGACAAAAAATCATATTCTATAAAATAATAATTAAAAACCAATGATTCACATACCATCCACCCATACCTCGCTATAGGGCCGCTCTTTATACGACATTTCGCTATAACGGCACGTTTTTTTTGAAGGCACGTTTTCGATTTACGGCCTAAAATATGTGGCTATAACGGCATTCATTCAGTTGCAAGCAGAACCTATTTCGAAAAAGGAATAAACATCCTCCTCGAAAACGAAAATTTCTCGAGAAATTAACTCAGCTATTAACATTAAACAAGAAGGCAACACAAACAACGTATGACAATTTTTTCAAGCCAGGCCCATCCTTACCAGCGCAAAATGATGACGACACTGATCTGCAGCTTACCATTTTTACCATATATTTCTGATTTAAATGAAATAAAAACATAAAATGCATTTTGAATGATAGACCAGGTTAGATATTTAACAACTTTGGAACCGATACCATTGAATTTGTATGAATTTGTATTATAATAATTGCGGCTAAGTTTCGTGGAACGTATCTGGGCAAATATCAAATTAACTGTTTTCTTTTGACCAAAATCAAATGTTTTTGAAAATGTTTATTTTTTAGTTATATTTGTCATGCATTATTTCCCCCTCTTTCTCTCTCTCTCTCTCTCTCTATCTCTCTATCTCTCTCTTACACTCATGCGTTTAGCTAAACACTTGTAAAGTTTTTTAGAATGACATTTTTAATGCAAATTTCGACACAGATTTTCTCTCGTTCTCTTTCCCACACTCCGCTTCTGTCTCTGTATCTCTCTTTTACTCCAACACACTTTTCCATTCTCTTTCTTGGACGCTTTTCTTTCAAACCCATTCGCAGACACACCCACAGTTTGTCCCTTTTCTCTCGCCCTTGCTCTCGTTTCACTTCCGCTTTCGCTCTCTCTCTCCAAGTCTCTCTTTCTCTCCCTATTGATAGATCGCTTTGGCCAAGACACAGGCAAATGGTTTAAATTTATAAGATTACGCTTAGCGTGTGGAAGTCGATGTTTCTGAATTTATGTTTATGTTGCTTGGAAATTTGTATATGTTAATTGCGACAAGGGAAGAACGGTGCCAAATATGCTAAGCAAAATATGTGTACGAAATTTATGGATAAAACATGGCAATTTCGTTTACTTGGCTTATAATTTTTTTTCTTCTTACTTATATTTCTCCTTTAGCTTAACATTTTCGACTTGTAGCAATTTTTCATAATTTTGCGATGTATTTTCCTGTTATTGTTGTTGTTGTTGTTTGGTTCTTGTTGCTATGTTGCCTTTGGCATAAATCAGGCAGAAATGCAGAGGATATAGTAAGGGGGCCAAGGGGGAGGGGGGAAAGTGTTGCCCGCTTTTAGTTGTCGTTGTCGATGTCGATGTTGTCGTTGTTGTTGTTTTGGCCAAAGTTTTTAAGTCGCCGCAAGCAGAGCGACACAAATTTGAAGGCAGCCAGCGTGAAACAATGGAGGAATGTAAGGGATGGAGACCTGCTGCAGCGCAGCTATTCTCTCGCTGGTGTGCCGCTGCGTGATGGTTATTACCGTTACTCTTTGGCATCGTTAATTATCGGTAATTACATGCAGCACTAGTCCAGGTCTCGTTTTAATTATAATGCGTCCAAAAGCCAAAGACAATATGCTAATTTGCTGAATTTTAGAAATCAGTTTTCGTCGTTCGCCTTTCGCTTGCAAGTAGCTTTCTGATATGCACACAAACACATACACACACACGCTTGGACTTATGCTTGTGTGTGCATTAAAATTGAACTCTCCACGTTTTCATGCGATCAACCGTTAGGCGGTTGCCTTATTATGCTCCTTCTTCTTCCGCATTACTCTTTGCTGTGTTTCTCATTCATTAACTATGCGCTGCCGTTTGCCGTCCAGTTTTTAATATGTGAGCGCACAGTGGCTCAAAATGCGAGCGTATTGTATCTGAATTAGTTACAAATATGCGATTATTTTTCTCGCTATTTTTGTATGTTTGTAATCAAGCACAAGGCACAAGAGGTTTAATTAGTGTATTACGAATTATTTATCAAATTCGAATTGTGTGCAATCACAACCACTGTTTGTACACGAAAGTATGCAATAGAAATGTAAATATATTTTGCCCCATGTTAATGAGAAACTTACCAAAGCTTTTGGTCACTTCCGCTCTGTACGGTTCGCGGACAGTGTGCGGGTGTTGCCAACTGTTGGTAAATTTATGCGTTCCCACTGCTGCTGCCTCTGGGTTGCTTTGGAAAGGGGAAGGGATGAGGTGGACAACAACAAGGCAAAACGAGCACGGCGCTAAGGATGACAACGTGTGCAAATGAGTTTGGTTTATGCGCGCCTTCTTTCGCGGGGCTCACTTGATTTATGGCTGTGTGACCAAAACACTTTAAGATGCTGCTTATAAGCTCTATAGCCAACAACTGCTGTTGTTGTTGTTGCCGTTGTTGCTGTTGCTGTTGTTGCTGTTGTTATTATTGTTATTGTTGTCAGAGCAGAAACTAAAGGCGGCGACGCCGTCTGCACGTGGCGTCCAAATCGACAGCCATGGCGTCGGCCAGGCTTTGTTTTTGTTTTCGTTTTTGTTTGCAGTTAGTAGTTTGCTTAAGTTAAGCGGATCGCATTTAAACCAACAACAACAGAACAGTTATCACTGCACTCGCACGACCACAGCAAAAAAAAAAGAATTAATGTAACTAATATTAAGAATGACAGCAACGCACGTGATCCAGGAGTCCTTAACTTTTTTATTTTACACTCGTTCAGTTCCACTTTTCTTGCGTACACAGCATCCGATTGGCTTAAGGGTTTACAGCTCACTGTTATTAAGCAGATTCAAAATTAACTTTACTTCTTCTCAAACTAAATTACCAAAAATATTTCGCTGATGGCTGGTCCCACTGTGTGCTGGTGGCGATAGTAGTTAGTATTTTTCAATATTGTCATAATTTAAAAGTGACAACCAGCTGTACAGGCCCTGTTATTAAAGCGCGCACTCTGTAAATTTCAAATAAAAAGTTTGGCTTACACAATCTCGTATACAGCGGTGGGGTTGGTATTTTAGCAATACTATGTATTAGTGTAACATTATTCGAATATTTTTTTTCTGGAAGTAGATAATAAAAATACAATCTCCTCACAGGCAAATGCAAATCGGCTCAAGTTCATAATAAAATAATCATTCATTTTGTCATTGTATGGTCAACATTTTGAAATCGAGTGAATGCTGCTAGACTTTGGTGTGCCCGTAGCAACCACTAAGTTAGATTCTAGTATTTTTCGCACATAGCATATAATGAGCAGAGGCCAACAACGATAACAACTATCGATAGTGGCATCGTTATCATTGTTGCCAATCGACACAAGTACAACTACGTGGCTGCTGCTGGAAAATTAAAAAATTAGCCAAAAGCAAAACGCGACAATGCAAACGACGGTGGCCAGTTTACTGCTAACATTATGTGGCCTCCTACTACTACTGACGAGACCCGGCCACGGCTTCATTGTCAATGTGGACGCGCATAACGAGGAGTGCTTCTTCGAGAACATCGAAGGTGGCACCAAATTTGGTGAGTAACAGCCTCCTCTTGCTTTTCCTGCTCCCCCAGGCAAATAGCTCGACAATTGCAAGCAACATAATTTTGCGTATTTCAATTTGGCAGGCGTGACATTCGAGGTGATTGAGGGCGGCTTCCTTGATGTGGACATCAAAATCACCGGCCCCGGCCAGCATGTCATGCACGAGAGCGAGAAGGAATCGTCGGGGAAATATACGTTCGTTGCGCCCGCAAAGGGCACCTACACCGTTTGCTTCAACAACGAGCGCAGCAGCATGACACCCAAGCAGGTCATGTTCTCCATCGAGAAGGGCGATGCGCCGCAACGTGCGCCCGGCGCACCCGGTGAGGAAGAAGTCGGTCACACCAAGCTGGAGGACATGATACGCGAGCTATCCGGCACCCTGACCAACGTCAAGCACGAGCAGGAATACATGCATGTAAGTGACGACGACGAGTCCACTCAATGTCCAATTGCTAAAGCTCCTCAATTTATTTGCAGGTGCGCGACAAGATTCATCGTTCGGTTAATGAGAGCACCAACTCGCGTGTCGTTCTTTGGTCCACATTTGAGGCACTCGTCCTTGTACTGATGACCGTCGGCCAGGTGTATTATCTGAAGCGCTTCTTTGAGGTCAAGCGCGTTGTGTAATCCCTTCCCATGGAAATGTGTGTGGAAATGTATAGAGCGAATGTGTGTTGCAGCAGTCTCAGCTTAATTTTTAATGATAAATTAAATACCTTTTTTTGTAACAAATCGAAGCTAAAAACGGTTTACTTACTGCCCTCCATCTAAAAGAATGGATTTGCTGTCCAAGTTCACCTTGTTTTACCTTGGATACCATCTATTTTGGATTCCCATTTGCTATAAAATAGACAGCTAGGCTCTAATTATCTCCCTTCGTGGAGTGTGTTAAGAGCTTGTTAACTGGTATTTCAGTCGAATAAGGACTAAATTTGCATTCCACTTTAAGTTTCTTTCTCATTTCCGATTGCTATTCGAGAGAATTGCTCAATTATTTGGGTCCTTTTCATGCCATAAGCCTTGAATGCAGTTCGATATAATGGATCCATGCGATTTGGGACATCCTTCAAAAATATGCAATGATATTTTCGTTGAGTAAGAGACTGTTTTCTCTGCCACTAAAAGTATGCGACAATTTTTGAATATACCTCGAGCTCGACTTAGCCAAGTCATCAACCCTATTGCGTCAATGGAGCGTGTACCTGCTATCCTTGCCACCCGACAAAAGAAATAAAATAATGTCTTTGTGAAATATTTCTTATTTTTACTATAATAAATAGTTTAAGAGAAAATTGAATACTTGAACAGGAACAGGCTTCCTCATATACATCAACTTTATAGCTTATAGCTTCAATATGGAATATCATGTAAGAGATCAATGAGATATAGAAAGAGTTGGATATAGCTTGCCAGTGAGTGATGATTGAGACGAGTGTCAAAATCGTTGTCAGCTTCTCTGAATATCCTTTACCTGTTATGCACAAATTATGCCAATTGAGAGTATTCTCGTTACGTGTTAACAAAATGTTTGTGCAACATTCCTGATGGAATGACAACATGTGGTAAAAGTGCTGAAAAGATCAAAAGTCCTGTTGCTGAATGAAATGACCAGTTGCAGTGTTTTATTTTTGTTCTTTTATTTTTTATTATCTTTATTATATATTAATTGCCTTGCTGTTAATGTTGCTATTAAATTTCTTGTTGTATATTTTACAAAGTACACACAGTATACAAAAGAAACAAATATTTTTGTTCAAACAAAAGAAAACAATTAAGAACGTGATAGTCGCAAGATGATGATGATGATAGTTGCAATTGTGTAATATCATCGGCTAACTGTCAACATTTCATTTTCAGGGCAGATACTCTTTGAGTCTGCTCTGCCTGCCTAACAGAATGTGTGGCATAAAAAAAGGTATTTATTTATATAAATATATGTATATTGATTAAACAACACGATTTGACATTAATTAAATTTGGTATAAAAATCTAAAACAATGTTTGTTACAGTTGGTTGTTGTTTTTTCTTTTTCGTTTTCATTTCTTTCTTTCTTATTTGCAGTTTCAGTTACATTTTATATATATATATATATATTATATACACACATAATGTATGTATATGCACTCGTTTTGTATAAGTTTATTAATAATTTCCTCAATTCATTATTTTATTTGTTAGCAAAAAACACTTAGAATACATCGCTTTCGTCAACGATTTACTCGTTTCACTTGTTGCTTCTTTTTTGTTTATTATTTATATCTGTGATCAACACGTCCTCGGATTTATAGAGCTGGGAATCGCACCCCGCCATCACGTCTCCATGCTCTATATATACAAATGTATATGTATGTTGTATGTGGTCCTTCTGTATGAACACTCAATTAAATACGTATATAGCTAGCTTTATTACAAACATTAATTCTATTCATTTGTTGCATTTTGTTCTGTTAACTTTGCAAAAACTTTAAAGTACTATCGATTCCAATTCAACTCTATTTTGCTAAATGTGTTTAGTGTTTGTTTGTTTGTTTGTTTGTTACTGGGACTGGAGACCAGCAATGACAAGTCTTCAGATGTGGTCGCGTTGTGTTTGAGTCTTCAACTGAATGGAGTCACTCAAAATTGTATATTGATTACTATATATCAACAAAGTGGCTGAGAACAAAAATAAACACTAATTGGACTTAAAAACATAACAACAAATTTTTAAATATAGTTTAAGCACGGGCCAAATTTGTTACAGCCTTAAATACAGATTTGTATACGTATATATAGCTGATCGTTGTCAGCTGGCAGAACATCATCATCATCATCAAGAACAACAACAACTAACTGCTTGGCTGTAACAGTTTTGCCCTCAACAGAATACATAATATATACGATACGTACACATAAATACATAAATATACACTTATGTACAAATAAAAAACAAAAAAAAAAAAGAAAAAAAAGCGAAATAAATTCCATAAACATAAAAGTGGACGATATTTTATATATAGGCCGTGGCCAACAGAAGTCTTTTCCATTTGACTTGACATGCTGGCTTAATATTGATGGGAGGAGCGGATTTGAGGATAGGCATACATACACATACATATTAGTGTATATATAGGAATATATGTACATAAGTAATCCCTACATACGCATACAAGACACGCACATATATATTATATATGTATATATGGCTACATTTACACACATACACATAACATAATCTATCTATTTGCAGAACAATATATATATATATATATTTATATATATATACACAAACACTCAGCCGCAAAGCGCACACATTCACACTTTAGTTATTTTCGATAATTATCGATTATAATCGTTTACAAATTTTGGCGTTTTTTTTCTCGATTAGGTGTAAGTTGCAATAATAGTAGTACATAGAAATACATATGTAGATAGCTATTTGAACTCGTACTCGTAGTCGAGCTTGACATTTTATTTTGACCTGACTTTTGTCTATATTCAAGTTGATTGCAATGCAAATACATATATATCTATATATATATATATGTATACATAATATATATATATATATATATATATATATACATACATAGATGTGTGTGTACATATATTTGATATACTTTCGTGTACAATTTGATAAGCTACATGTACATGCGCATACAGATGCATTTTGCTCGATTGTGGGCGTGCCGAGAGCCGTAAACTAATTAAATATTTATAGTATTGACATAATAAAAGCACAAAGAGTTTTCCGTTTTTTTTCTTGTTTTTTTTTTTTTTTTTTTGTTTTTGGATGCATTAAAAGACAAAAAGCGCGTAAAAAAACCGCGTACATTTTTCTCTATTAATAGTTAACGTCGCGCTACAACTCTTTTGGGCCAACTCGAAATTTGTTACCAATATTTAAGTTCATACGTAAATTAATAAAACTAGAATAAAAATCCAAATCGAAATTAAACAAAATGTTAGATATTAAAATATAAATATATATATATATATATATATATATCGAGCAGCACCCAAAAATGTTCCTATTTAGCTGCTGCATCCCTTTTTGAGTCATCATCATCTTCAATAATAACATAATCACGGATACTATATACAAGACTGGGGCGTGACTGGATGACTGATCAGACTACTAATTTAAAAGAACGTGGAGAACTTGCGCTTGTTTGGCGTCTTGCTGATGTTGAGGTGACTTTGGTGCTGGTGGTGGTGGTGGTGATGGTTGCTACCGTTGTTGTGCTTGCTGGTTGCCAGCACGGACACCGAGACGGAGACGGGCATGGGCATTGGTATGGGTATGGGCACCGAAGCGTAAGCTGCCGGCTCAGCGCCATTAACTAATATGCTTCGTTGCTGCAACTTCTGCTGCTGTTGTTGCTGTTCTTGTTGTTGTTGTTGTTGTTGTTGCTGCTGCTGCTGCTGTGCATAGAAGGAGGAGGCGGTTGCCGTTGAGCTGACGACCGCACTGCTGGCTGCTGAGGCGGGTGGCATTACGACGACGGGCACAACCACGGGTTATACAGATATCTCATAGTTCATATCGTAGATGCTGGCGCGATCTGGTGTGCCACTAGCATTGGCAGCAGCAGCCGCCGCAGCAGCAGCGGCAGCCGCAGCTGCATTGCGTCCGACTGCTGCGGCTGCGGCTGCTGCTGCCGCATTCTGTTGGGCCAGACTCGTGGGCACACCGCTCGCCAGGCCGCCATTGTTGCGGGCCATTGTTGCTGCCGCTGCCGCCGCCGCCGCTGCCACCTGCTGCTGTTGCTGCTGTTGTTCCAGTGTTTGCATCTCCATTGAGTCGGTCATTTCCAGAGCACGCACAAAGCTCATTGGACGCGTTGGCGTCTGCTTGCGCTTGATCTGCGGCGACGGCTGTGGCTGCATCGCTCCAATCGCGTTGCTCACGTTCCCTGACATGCCAGACAATGGATTTGGCGGAAAGACAGGTACGCCGCCGCGCAGCTGCGGTTGATAGCCACCAGTTGCAGTAGTCCCAGTGACAACACTGGCATTACTGCTAGCCGGTAGATTGCCAATGCTGCCGCTGCTGCCCGACGCTGCAGCCGTGCCAGCAATGCCGCCACTGCTACCGGCGCCGCTGCAACGCAAAATGTATGTTTGTGCCGTGGATGTTAGCGGTAGTGTTGTTGGACTTGTGGGATTCGATCGATGATATGACGCCGCTGCTGCAGCGGCGGCAACGGCTGCCTGTTGTTGTTGCTGCTGTTGTTGCTGCTGCTGCTGCTGTTGGATGGCATAGTCCTGGATGCGTGAGTGTGTCATGATAAGTGGATGGGCTCCACCGCCGGCTGTTATATACTGGGCATGCTGCATGACGCCGCCCGAATTGTTGCTGCTTGGCAGTGTGCCCGCACTGCTGCCAATACTAACGGTAGCCGGGCCGACGCCACCGCCACTAAAGCCGGGCGAGGTGTCCTTCCACATGTAGACACCGCGCTGCGGACTGCCAGCCAGTTCGCGTATATTGTCCACCGTGTTGTTGGAGCGCGCATACGAAAGCTCAGCGCCACCGCCGGCACCCTGACGCACCAGCTCACCCTCAGAGAGAAAGCGACGCTGCGGACTGCCCCCATAGGCAGCCTGAGCTAGCGATTGTTGCTGCTGCTGCTGTTGCTGCTGCTGCAGCACTGTAATTAAAAGCATGTTGTTAGCAAAGAATTTAATATGCAACACTCAATTCATAGTTACTCTACAATTGCCAATTTACTTTGGCATCAAATCTAAATACAAATCATCGACAATTTTTTGTTGTATGGCTGCAGCCGTAAAAAATTGGTACACCCAACCCACCTTGTTGTTGTTGCTGCTGCTGCTGCTGTTGTTGTTGTTGCTGATGCTGTAGCATGACACGTTGCTGTTGCAGCAGCAACTGTTGCTGCTGTTGAATTGTTGCTGACTGCGGATGCTGCGGCGGTAGCCCGCTCGTGTATTCATAGTATGCAGCTGCTGCTGCTGCAGCCTGCTGCTGTTGTTGCTGTTGCTGCTGCTGCTGTTGTGCCGCTGCCTGTGCGTTGAGCCCTATGAAGTCCGGACGTCGCGGCTGCGTGGGCGTACCCGGATTTGATCTGCCAAGGATGAGAGAGGATGAGAGACAAGAGTGTGAATGAGTCTGTTAAAAGAAAAACAGGACGAACGCAGCAAAACGGAAACAAAGCCAGTTGTTATGTTAATGGTTAACATTAAGGCTGCGTTTCCTTAACAGAGGCGTTATGTTAATGTTAGGACTTGACAAACACAGTGTTAACAGAATGCAAAGTTTATTTGTTTGCTTGTTGTGTGTGTGTGTGTGTGTATAGGTGTGTGGGTGTGTGCGAATCTGTGAAGGTATGCGCATGAGTTATGTATGTATTAGGCTACAATCAAACTTGCACAACAATGTCGTTAAGGGGGTATTTAGTATATCCAGTTTAGTATTTACAACAGTTACAACAACACAACAGACACAAGTGCAGGACTTTCAGAGAGCGAGAACGAAACAGCGAGAGAGAGAGAGAGAAAAAGAGATATAGAAAGAGAGAGAGTTAGAGTGAAGAGAGCCGTTGCACACAGAGAACTGTCAAACGAAATAATCGGTAAACCAGAATTATCAGTTGATGTTGAAATTAATTTCGAATGATATTCTTTATTATTATATACAATCGACAGACAGCCCGTATTTCCATCCAATTCCAATTCCAACTCCATTTCCATTTCCATAACATTAACAGTTAGCAAACTGAAACCGTTGGTAAATAATGGTTATTATTAAAATTGAACATTTCTCAGGGCAACGCGTTGAACGAACTCGACAACGGTGCGAGGCACATCGGATCGGACCAGCTTGATCATCAGATGGAGTATGTTAACGATACAATAGAGTATGCTACAGCCGAGTATGATGGGCGCCAATAGCAGCTTGGTCTGCATCGAGTAGCGTGTGGTGTCCTCAAAGTCGAAGAACTCCCAAAGTTTGGCCTGGCCAAGGAAATGATTGCGTAGCCTCATCACCTGAACCTTAAGCCAGCTAAAATAGCAGCAGATGAAGAACAGCATATTCGATATCAGATATCCCAGCAGGAAGCCAGCCAATGTTATATAGTCCACATTGTGCTGCTGGCCAACACTAGCGGCATTTGGAGCACCTCCAGCACCACGCAGATGACCATAACGAAAGCGGTGTAATTTGCTTGCTATTCTTGAGGAGATTGGCATTTGCTCCTGAGCCTGATTGTGCTCATTGTGGTTGCTGTTGTCCTCAGCGTTGCTGTTATTGTCCAGATTTTTATTGTTATTGTTAAGGATGATTCGATGATTCCCGTAATCGTGGGCCTGCTGGTATCGATCCTTGTTGTTGTCGTGGGCATTCTCGCCACCGGCTTGAACATTATCATAGGACATCAGCTCTGCCATTTGTTGGGAGTTGTTGTCGGCTATGTGCTGCTGTGTCCTCGGCGCACTGTTCACGTTGGTCTCACCGAAGGCGACAGCTTGCAAAGAAGACGCCGCTCTTGCTTCATTATGGACAAGATGATGGCAATCGCATTGCTCCTGTGTCGCTTCAATTGCGAATCGAGCATCGCCGGCATCGCCATCCAGGCCGGCACGTGACCGGCGCAGCAATAATGGGTTCGTCTTGAAATGCATGCCGTTGAACTGGAATTGCCGGCGATTTCGTAGCTGTGGCACTGTTGCGGCAGTTATGACGTTCGTCTTCTCCAGTAAATCCAGCGTGCTGCACCGAATGCGACCGGAAATGGCGCCGGGCTGCATCGATTTGTTGTTGCTCTTATACATAATGGAAACGTTTCTTTTTATGTTTTCTTTCTTTTTCTTGTTGTTTTTTTTTTTTTGCACCACAATTTGGGGTTATTCAACGATGTGCCGAAATAATAATTGCAATTTGAAAAATGTTAGTTTGTGTGTAATAAACAAATAAGTCTACAGGAATTTCTTTTCGTTTTGGGCAACAAAACAATTTTTTTTATTTTTTTATTATTACTAAAGCCTGTCAGAATGCGAACTGTGACTTTCGTGTGTGTGTGTTTTTTTTTGTTGTTGTTTTATTTCTATTTAATTTTTTTTGTTGAGTATGAATGAGTTTTTGTTAACCAGTTCCATAGGCCAAATGTGTCTGAGAAATGAGCAAAGCCTGCCTTGATTTCAAATGTGGCGAAAACGAAACGAAACGAAACGAAAGGAAAAAAAGTACGGCACCAAGAAATCAAGAAATCACTCACCTTCAATCAAATGAAAGCTGAGCTTGTAGTACAGTACACATAGGTGGGTCGTGCTCTTGGTGGCGCTAGTTGTAGATTTGCTTGTATTTTCTAGGGAGTGTGTCTGTGTACCGGAGTGTGTGTGTGTGTGTGTCAGAGTATGTGTGAATGTGAAAACGTTAAGGAAAAAAAAAAAAACTAGAGGCAGAAATGAAGACCGATAGATTTAAAAATAGCTTAACTTGGATCTGGTCGGAATTTGTTATTTGTTTCTTATTTTTTTTTCTGTTCTTTTTTTTGTATCTGATTTGGTTTGGGATATGGCTCAGGCTTAGTTCTGCTGTGTGCCTCTTTGGCCGATATTCGTCTTACGAATATCATCATTCATCGTAATCGTTATCGATTGTTATCGTCTCCCTTTACACTTAACCTATAATTTCTAGTCAATGTTTTTTTTTTTGTCGATTCTCTCTGGAGTTTTTTGTTTGTTTTGCAATTTTTTGGTTTTATTATTACGTTTTGATTTTGATAGACTTTTCCTTGTGGTAAGCTAAGCCTAGGAGTTAGTACTGTTCTCAGAATTTGAGTGTTGACTACATCAAGAAAAATAAAACAAACAAAGAAAACGAAAAAAAGAAAAGTTGAAAAATAATTAGTTTCAAAGTGTGTATTAAACAAATTAAGTTGTTTTGGGAAAAAGCTGTGTGTCATTTCTATATATAAAATATATACACTTAATTATGTTGATGATGATACATGACGGAGAGATAAAGAAAAAAGAATACAGATCTACACAGCTAATGCATATAAGAGAGAGAGAGAGAGCGACAGAGAGATAGAGAGAGAGAAAAATCGAGGCCGAGAGCGAAAGCGATAGCGAGATAGAGAGAGGGCGAGGGCGAGGGAGACATCGATGGACCTAGCTTCGGTTCAATGAACTGGTTTCCTATTGCCAACTCGCTGGCAGTCGTGCAAGCAAATACACCCGTAAGGAAGTACAGTAAGCACTAACTACATGAGAATGGTTTACAATGAGGCGGAAAATAAAGCAAAATTTACGAACAGTGGACAAAAACAGAAAAATAAAGACTTACTGATGACTCTCCTCTACAAACATGTTTTTGCAATATGCCACAAAAATAACAATTTGAGCAGCTTACAATAATAATAATAAAAGTAACAATAACAAATTGGAAGCACTTAAGCAATCAATGCAAGGCAAGGAAGCAAACCAACTAATGGAGCGGGCAAGTCGAGTACTGGACGGACGAACAGTTGCTGTCGCCGCTGGAATACCACAGCGATAGGTGTGGTTGCGGGTGTGGCGGAGGGGCAGCAGCAGCAAACCACTTACTTACCTTCTCACTGGACTGGCGATGACAAGTGGTGTGGCCACGCCCAGCGGTTTAATTCGTTGTTGCATGGTAGGTGTGGCCGTTGTGGCGCCACCACGTTGTCCTTGTGCTACGGATATGCCCTGCGGCTGACCATTGACGACATAACCACCACCACCACCAACGCCGCCGGGATGATCCGGCGAGAGTGCATCGCTCGTATAGACGCGCTGCGGATCCAGGCCCCTAAACAAGACAACATGAAAATTGTTTCAATTGGATTTAAAAGAATCGATCAGTCGCTACTCACCTGGTCCGCGCATGCGGACTGTGACGCGGATGATACATGCGAATGTGGCGCGGCGAATCTCCGCCACCGCCACCACCGCCGCCGCCGCCTTGTGATGAATTGTTGGCAATGCCAGCGCCGCTGGCAATGTTGCCATTGTTCATGTTGCTCATATTAATGCCCGGCGTTGTGTCGGCCACCTGGGGCAGGTAGAAGTTGGTCGAGTTGTGGCGCTGCAGCGGCGGCGTCGGCTCGCAGTCTTGACTCTGTGAGGCAGGCGGCGGCTCAAGATCCGTATCGGAACACTCGCGTCCCGGCGACAACTGTGAATATGTGTTGTGGAGATGGTTCGAAAGAAAAGAACAAAAATTTCTGCATTAGTCATCACAAGTTCGCTGCACATGCCAAATTGTGCTCAACACAGAAAAAAAAACCTTAAACCTACATAAAACGAGTAGATGCGATTGATCGATTTTGGAATGCACTTGAAACCAAATGAAAACGAAACTTTGTGTGTGGTTTTGTTGTTGTTTTCTATTTTCTTTTTATTTTTATTTTTTTTTTTTATTTTTGCACAAATGAGTTTGGGGATGCCAAATGTAGATTGCTTTATATCGAATATTGGCTAGAAAAGAACGATGCTACTAAACATCTCCTGCATACATATAACGCACAGTGTGTAAGATATCCGCAATTCGAGTTGAGAGATTTTTGGTTTTGGGTTTTGCAAGACATCATATAAAAAATAGGGGAAAATCACTGTAAAAAGTATTCAATAGGTCAAAGCTACAAATTTTCGAACGAAAGTTGAACAAATTCAGCAAATATACTGAGCAATCAGGAAAGACACAGAAAGATCGAAAGAGGCAGACAGATCGAGAGAAAGATATATATATATATATATATATGTATATATATATAGATAGAGAGGTTTATTGAGTTTAAAAAAGATACATATGTATATGTATGTAAAGTATTTGGAGAGTGTTCCACAAGGATTTCGGATATGAATCTTAAATTTTTGGTGAGGGGAGGAAGCAGTAGTCATGTGACAAAATTCAAGTCAATCACTTTTCAATCAAACAATATGTATAAATTAGTAAATAATTAAATAATAAAAGTACATATACATATACGTATATATAGATATATACGTATATATATTTATACACGTATCGTATTTTTTAAATTATTTTATTTGTTCTTTGTTTTTGTTGGTTTTTTTTTTAAATTTTTTTATTTTATTTATTTTTTTTTTACCTTTTTCGGTGCTTGCAGAAAGTGTAGAGTTTTGTTTTGACCAATTAATTTCATATGTTTCTAAGTACGCTACTGACTATATTGAAAACAATTGCACAACAGTCTGCGGGTAAATGTACAGCACAAATCCAGACAAACAAGCCGATTAACTAATATGTATATAGGCGGCACCAGAGCAGAGCAGCTTATGCAAAAGCCTTCAAATTGCAACACAACAAACTAACTAAAGAACTCAAGAGGAATTCAGCATGCATGAAAAACAACAAATAAAACGCAAAGAAAAAATGAAACGAAATCAAGCTATTAACTATAAACTATAAACGTGGCCATTACGCACCTACACAGATGGGGTAAGGTAAGAAAGTAAGCATTTGTCAAGGGCAGCGCAATAAGGAAAACTAAAAAGAAAAGTCATTAAATAAATGTTGATCAGAGGTGAATCAATATGTATAATTAGTAGACGACTAGCAAATACGATGTCCCTTTGACTAGATATTGCTTAATTGTTATACACTTAAGAAAAAAATACAGACATTTAAGGGAAACATTTGCTTGAACACATTTTGAGTTTCACTAGGCAATTGATTAACTATTTGCACTAATATAAAAAAATGTGTGTTATTTATATATTGAGATATATAATAAGTTCTGATTGAAATAATGCCAGTATATTATATTTTTTATATATGTATATTAATTTTATGGCAACTATCACATATAAAGTGTCTTGTAATCAGACTGTATTCAGTATTTTATAGACCTAGAACTTGCCAGTAATTAATTCAAAGACAAATAAGATCGCTCATAAGAAACACTTGTGTATATATAAGAGCAACAACCTAAACAAAAATTCTACTTCCAAGCCCTCAAAGCA
The DNA here is from genome assembly GCA_035043025.1 of Drosophila villosipedis. Lineage (NCBI taxonomy): Eukaryota > Metazoa > Arthropoda > Insecta > Diptera > Drosophilidae > Drosophila > Drosophila villosipedis. The sequence goes on along the minus strand of JAWNNF010000024.1, from coordinate 13,508,282 downwards.
AACGACGTGTCAAAGTTACAAATACTCTACGCAAGTGCATACAGGATAATACCAAGCTTTAAATAAACAATAAATAGATAGGGGAAAGAGATAGCATTGTAACGCCAAATAGATGGAGATAATAGAAGTGAATGTGCATAAATCCTGCTTTTTAAACTGTGCGATTAATTGATTGATTGATTGATTGTGTGTGTGTGTATAAAGTGTTCAATCGGATATTTGAGTATCTGATAAGTGTCAAATGAATATCGGACAGAAGTGAACTCAGGTCAGAATGATAGTCTTGGAAAATTGAAGATATATATATATATATATTTTTTTAAAATACAAAGTGGAAATAAAAAGTTTCAGGTTTTTTCTTCATCTTGCTGCTGTTTTTACGTGTAACCATTACGAGGACAACAAACAGGGCTAACAAACTGTGCGTTAAATATACAGTTTTGGGGTAGTGGACCTGATGTGATTAACTGATTAAATTGTTAATGCTAGTTGGCTAGTGATTGAAGCAAAAGCATTTGGCAGCGCACAAATTCAAATGCGTATATTAAACAGAAGAATGTTAATCAGCAAATGTGGGTTTGGGATGGTTCACAAACAGTTTCAAAATACAATTGATTAGTTAAAAATTCAGTTAGAGCATCAAAACAATAACACAAAAAGGAAACAAAAAATATTAAAAAAAAAATAAAAATAAATTTAACACAACCAATTGAATGACAATCACAATTACAAATATTGGGTAAGCGAATACAAATAGCAAAAAGTAGCGACAAAAGTTGAGTTGTTAATTGCAGTTGCCACATTACAGATAAAGTAATACAGTGTAACAATAAGATAGAAAGAGCACACAAAAATATATAATATATACATAGATACAGAGGCAGAGACAGATACAGTTACAGATACAGATACATGGTTATAGTAGTATAGATTGGTTATAGAGTTTATAATCGTTTTGCATAGCAGTTTCTGCAATGTTTCGTTTTGGTTTTGCAAAATGTTACCCACCTTACTATAAAGCGTTGTGCTGCCCGACCGCTGATTATAACCATTGCCCTCGGCCATATAAGTCTTTACCTGAATTCCACGCTTCTCCCGACTCGACTCGTAGTAGGAGCGGGGTGAATATTGTACCGAGGTGCCGCGCATTCCACTCCCAACGCCAACGCCGCTGCCGGTGCTGCCATTGCCACCGGCTCCGGTTCCGGTTCCGGTACCGCTACCGGCATTGGTCTGTTGGTTGGTCCGATCGTTGCATATGGTGCTTATGGCTTGATTTTGCGTCTGCGACCGTCGTGACGCATACTTCTTCGGCTTCAGCAGGCTGCAGGGTTCGAGCAGTACACAATGCAATCAAAATAAATAAAAATTAGCATTATCGATATCGATGTCAAATCGAAGAAGCAGTTCGATCTTTCGTTAGTTTACCTGGGATACTGGGGTCCGAACTGCGTGTAGCAGCAGTTGTGCCAACAGCCGCGCGAGAACGGATTGTAGCCACCCTTAAACTTGCCAGTAACCTGTTCGTTGGTGGTGCGACCCCGCGACACCAGCACCATGTGGAAGCCTGTCAGACCGAATATTGGTATTGCCAGCACGGTGACCAGGCACATCAGTATCAATCTATTTTCATTACAGTTAAGCTAAACCAATTTGGCGAACGAGACGAACGAGTTGAAGCTGAGAAGAGAGACTTAACCCGGATATTCGTTGTGCAACCTTTACACACTTTTCAGATTTGAACTCCCCCATTGAACATATATTTGTAGCTAAGGGCAACTATTATCTTACAAGATAGACTTAAGTTTTTTTTTTATATATAAATGTATTTGTAGCTGATTGTCATGATATAAGTTAGGTCTTGAAGGAAATGTCCGTCTATCCGTCTGTGTTAGTCAGATCATTGCTTATTCGCATTTTCTGCATAACTTGGACTGAGTCAGCTCTAAAGCTATCTTGCTTAAACATGCCCTATAATCATCTTTCTGTTATGCTCACTCAGGACTCGACATCTGAACAAAGAGCTCGACTTAGTCATAGACATTCATTACTGACAATGATGTCAGTCGTGAAAGAGAAAACATAAATAAAATTTGCTTAAAGCGTGCGTAAAAATAAATATATAATAATATTTCGAACTCCAGACTAAAATTTCAAATCTCAGCAGATTAACTCCGGTCTATGAAGAAGACAAGATAATCATTCTGTTTTTTTCTTCTTCAGTAGATACGCATTTAAATGATATTACTATCCTTTAAAGTTCTCCATTGCAACCGGCTTTGCCATCCCCCTACACATATAAACTGTGATTTGTAATTATCGAACAATAATTATAATAATCTTTGAATCTGATGAAAAGGATGGGCTAGGTTTGGTTTGCAGGCTTGAATATTAGTTAAAGAATAATATTAGTATTCGATTTAGTTGTTTTCAAAAAGGATACGCGACAATTGGTGCCGTCTGTTTGATGTTGGGCATGATTTTGAGCACGTAGAATAGGCACAGCGAAAATATGCTCAGCATATGGATGGAGAGTGAGACGAGGAAAAAGAAGAAGAACCTATAATTGCGCCTGCCAATGCAATTGTTCACCCAGGGACAGTGATGATCGAATGTCTGTAAATATATATATACATATAGAGAGCGAGAGAGAGAGAGAGAGAGAGAAAGAGAGATCAACATATAGATTAGATTCGTTCAGTTTGTATAACCTTAGATAAACTCCTACCTCTATGCAGTGATTGCACACGGAGCAATGGGAGCAGCGGGGAGGTCGATAGAACTTGCAGGTGACGCACCATTTCATTTTGACGGTAATGCCGTTTATCTCAGCATTCTTGTAGAGCGGTGCACGGAACTCCTCCTCGCAGTCTTCGTCGGGCGATGCTAGAATTCAGTCAAATTTAGGCTGTGCGAGAGACGCTGGGCACCGTTTAGCCCGCTACATACCTTTGGGTATAATGCCCGGGTCCATAAACGTCGCCAGTGTGAAATTGGCCAACACAAAGAACGTGATGACGCCCTGATAAGCCAGCACCCATGGATGGCTCTTCACATAGTATTGGCAGCTGCAAAAATAGAGGCAAACGGAAGCATACACATATATATATATTATTAGCCGAAGAACACACAGCATGAATTGTTCAAATACAATATTTTCGCTTATAGAGACGCCTTGTGCGTTTCCAACATTGGAAAAATACGAAAAAATATGCTAAATCACTATATATATATATATATAAAAAAAAAACAATGCAATTATTTCAACATGATAAATATCTAGAAAAAGCTTATTCCATTTCCCAATTGACACAATTCGCCGATTTCTACTATGATTGAGCTGCAATATATACGTGAAGTGCTGTGAGTGATTTAATAATGAATATACATATTTTAGTTGGGCAGTCGATATTTAATAGCTGGTTATTTCGGCTACAACGCTCATGCTTATTAATAACAATTTGTCAAAATTCCGATATGATTATTCTGGCCACTAATCAGCGAACAACAATCCGTATCATCATAGCCAAAAGCTCAGTTTTGCAGTCACATTGCAAAGCACCACCTGCCGCACCCAACTCAAGCCCATCCATATTTCCAATATCCTACAATCACTTTAGAGTCCACTGAACTGGAACTGTTTGTCGAGCCGAGCTGAGCCTCAATTCACACACACACACACACACACACACACACACTTATGCCCTGGGGTGGTGTTCATATCATAAATAAACAACCCCCTACTTTGTAACCGGCCCTAATGTGTTTAACATAAGCCGAAACAGCATACACATTCTATTTTGCATTGGATCAGCAACAAATGTATTATTATTATTAGTATTATTTGGCCAATGTTCAGTGCAATTATTTTGAAATTAACTAAATTGAATATCAGCTTTGGGGTAAGTATTTATGCAGCTTTAGCATTCAGTTGATTGACAAAGCAGAAATATAGCATCGAGTTCAAAGTTTAATCAATAAATCAAAAGATGGCAATGATTAAAACCCATTTAATAAATCGCAATTATAACTTTAAACACTTCATGAAATGTGTCAAAACTTTAAATGCCAATTATAGCATTTCCGCAAATGGACAAAACAGAATTGTTGCTCATTGAGCATTCATAAAAAAAGCAATGATTAAATTGCATTTATAAGTACTTCTAATGTATACATTATCGACTTCATAAAAATGTCAACGAGAATTGAATATTTTATGCTTTTTAGGAACAACTTTTGCCTGTGTGACCTCTTCCAGCAATTTAAGTGCGATTCTTTCGCTTAGTTTAGCGCCGCTGAGTTCTGCTATAAATAATGCAATGCAAATTAAAAATGCCAATCTTATGGTTCTACTGCTTCACCTGCTCGTTGCACGTTGCACGTATTTCTTGAGCAGGTCCTCGTGCGACCTTCGTCAACTGCTAACTGCCAGCTTGCTGGAGAGCTGGAATTGTGAGTGAATTTTCAATTTATTCTCATTTAATTAAAATTGACCTGTGGGAAGCTGCTTCTGCCACTACAGTTCGTTCTGACAATAAACTTCCTGTCACTAGATCTCTCTCTCTCTCTCTCTCTCTCTCTCCCGCTCTCGCTCTCGCTCTCGCTCTCATTTTTAGTTCAAATTTCTTTGAAAAGTTGTAAAAGTAATGGAAAGTGTGTGGGAAAACTGCTAAATGTGTAATTGTCATTCTAGATGGCTTCCATGGATTTTGGAAAATTCACTACGTTAAACAAGTGAAAATTTCAAGAGGAAATAAACCCTCTTGACTCGTAAAAATCCTAACCAGTTATTTAATTGTTTTGCTCAACTTGAAGACAGCAGAAGAGCACTTTTAATGCTCGAATAAAATCAAACAACAAACTTTTCATTTGCGAACATGCACAGTTTTAATTTAGAATAATTAGACGACTTAGCGACTCGCATGTGGTCCAAATCCAAATCCAGGCCAGAATATGCTGGCACACGTAAAAAGCAATCCACTGGGGCCGGCTGGAGCAGCAGCAAGAGGCTTAGTTGTAGCTTTTGCAAATATGAGATATGAGCCCTCCCTATTCTGAAATGGAGCAGTAGACCGACAAAGAGAGAGAGAGAGAGAGAGAGAGAGAGGGAGAGATGGAGAGGGCTACAGAGAGGAGCGGAGACACATGGACATGAAACTGGTTGCTGACTGTGTTTGCTCAAGGATTTCATTTTGCTTGCGTTTGCACACGTTTTACACAGTGTAAGTGTAACAAACAAACATAGTAAAAAAACCCACTACATTTTGGTAAGTCGCCATAATTTTGGCGGAAAGTAAATTTATAACATTTATAGTTTTGGCTTTCTCAAATATAGGGTTTGCCTTTCTAAATTCCATTATGAACATTTTTCTAAATATTATAAAAAATATGTCTAATTTCCACCAGGGTATCTATTTTCCGTGCGTGAATTCATATATTAGATTTTTGTTAAACTGTAATATAAAGGTCGAGCCAGTTTCAATTTCATTAGTAGTTTCAGAGTTTTTGAAAGTAATTTTTCTAAAATTTATGGTTTACATTTCTTCTTTTTGGATATGCATTTCTTAATAATAATAGAAAATATTTAAAAAAAAAATAGAAAACATCAGCATATTTTTAGTATTGTCGATTTAGGACGAGCCTTTATAATTTTTCCAAGTTTTTCTTCTTATATTTAGAAAGAGGAATTTATTTTAAAGAACAAGAAAAACGTTGGACTTTTTTTTTAGTGTGTGTTCTCCATGTCCTGGAGTTAAAACACGGAAAAGGAAGAGGCTTGTGCTCACAGGTTTACGCCCACAGCTCTTAGCGGTAGCAATAAAAACGACAACAACAGCAAAAAATGAGCAAGCAGACAACATAAGAAACATGACAGGAACACAACAGAGATCAATTAGTGTTGGCCATCAAATCAAATCAATTTGCCAGCAAACTTGTCAACAACAACGGCAACAGCACCAGCGACAGAAGCAGCCAACACTTCAATAATCCATTTATAGAAACCCAACTCAAGTTTCACGCAATGTATCAAAAGAACGAGATCGAATTAAAAGTGAATTATTACAAATGTATAACTCACTAGTAGCACACACTTGACACCATTTTTTTTGTTTACCAAAAGATATGTTGTTTTTTTCAATTTAAATGCAGTTTGAAGTTTCTCCAATACAATTCCACATAAAAAAAAGATTCAGTCAAAATTTTAGCTGACTAATGCTAAAGGTCGCTATCATAAGCTTACAGAATGAATAGGTCATATGTGTGATAAGAAGAAGTCGAAGGCATAAGATATCTCTTCCAAACTGTGTATAACTGATGATTTGTATCTATACCATTTTACTCTAACTTAAAAATTAAGTTATCTCATCCATTTTCAACAATGTGTTAAAGAAAGCATATACCTTTTCCAGTTTCCAACCAAAAAGTCTATTTTAACACATAGATGTAAATAACATTCAGGTTTGAAACAGCGCTTAATATTCATAATTATTTTGAGGCTGACAATTGATGTTAAACAATTATTGAAAATACAATTCAAACCAAATATAAACCCAAGTCAGTCAACTCGAGGGCAACATTTCATTTAGTTTATAACCAGCATACATAAAAAAGACTTCACAGAGTGTGACTTGCGACAGACGGAATGTGTATATGCTCTCTCGCTAGGATATAATCGATGCCACTTCCTTGCGTCCACTTTTCATCTTGAACATGACTTTTGGCACACACACACACACACACACACGCACAAATACACACACACACACAAAACACACACACCTATATACACACCCCTCCACAGTGGGTGGCAGGCAAGTCAAAGTGAATTGTGTAAACGGAAAACTGAGAGGCTTTGGTAAGAGCATTTCCGGTGCATTTAGGTGAACGTAGAGCGGCGTTAGCATTTCAGCTGAAAGTCCAGGAAATTGAATTCTCATGTAATGCGATACATGACGCATTGATAGACAGACAGAGAGCCAGACAGCAAAATAGCAGCAGAGAGCGTTGTCAGCAGCAGTCTCCTCTGTGGAACAATGCGATGACCGCACTGTGTGCTACTTGTTAACATAGTAATCACAGTCTCTGTCATCCTATGCCCCACTTACCCCCCACTTGTCACAAAACAATCATTTCAAGCGCCAGTTTACGACAACCTCTCAAATTGAAATGTGTAATTAATTGCAGCGGAGGAGTACTGGGCTGGGATGGTAGTCAGAAGTTCAAAAGCCCATACACTCGCACATCCGCACACACTTCATAAACAATCAACAGTTGGAGGTTGCTTGAGGTTGAGTTATATAGAAAATGATGACGGTTGGTTTCTGTATCTGTATCTGTATCTTTGTTTATGTGTTAATGCTTTTCTTGTCACTCGATCTTGCAGATAGTGTGTGCGTGTGTGTGTGTGCTTTTACGTGGAGCAGCAAAAACCTCGTCTAACTAAACTGAATCTATTTCCATACTTGACTTATTTAGGTATATGCTCATTTATTTATTTCTTTATTTAATGTCCATTAAAGCCAGTGGACACAAAATAATAATAAATATATTAGATTAAATTAAATTAAAAATAAAATTTATATATAAAAAATAAGAGATATTTATAAAATTTAATTTTAATATTATTATTACTATTTTTAATAAGTTTTGCATTGTTTTCGAATTATTTTGCCTTACGCATTAATGCCAACTAACTAACAAATATATTTGAAAAAGATAGGATAAAAACAACTATGCCCATTTTGGTTTGTGCCAAATATCGATTAGCACTTTACACTTTTTTGTATGCCATGCAACGATAATTATGTGTGAAACACTTTTGAGTGCTGTTGTTGTTGAGCACGGACAAACGGAAACGTTTTAAGATATGAATCCGTCGTTGATATTATTTGATTTTTTTTTTTTGTGACATGTGTATTACAAGTAATTTCGGTTGAGTATCCAGTACCATACAAATAAACAACAACGAATACAAAAATATCATCCACTATCGCAGCATAGCCGAGCATTATTATACATTATACATTTGGGCATTAGTCATCAACATCATCGTCATCGTCAGAATCATCATCATTCAGCTAGCAGCAGAGACACTGGGTCTGAGAGCAGTAGCGAGTAGGCATCTTTATCTTTAGAGGGCGGCGGCAATAAACAAAATCGAAATAAAATTCGTTCACCTTAACAGCGCCTTAGCCTTAAGGCTGCCGCATTTAATGATTTTTTGTTGGATTTTTTTTTGTGGCCTTCAGAAATTTGTTAATTATTGCACGATAAGCGCCGTTTATTGGCTAACCGAATTATTAATCAGCGCCAGAAACAGCTGCAGCTGATTGTAAGGGCTCCCAATTTTTTATTATTTTTTTCTATTGTTTTTTTGTAAATGTTAACATTTTTATTCAAGTTATTGCAAAAATCTACGAATTATTTGGCAATTCATGCTCTGATCATAAATGAAAATGTACTCGGATTATATACTTAAATCGTAATGACTGCTAAACTAAATCGTCAATATGATATATTCAACTAGCACTTTCAATCACTCCTCGAATTACTTACGAAGCAGTTTCAAGGGTTACGGCTTATACAATATCTAGGGTTACCACACTATGTTTTAGAGAATGGCATTCTGTTGGTTGTTAAACATTTATGCAGAATGTGTGTATGAACTTGGTGGTAATTTCGGACAGGTGTAAATATATTAGTGCCCCAGCTGGGCATTTATTTCCCAATTACCAAAATTATACAACATTTTAAGAAAATAAACACAGAAAACACTCGGCGAAGAAATTTTTGAAGAGAAACAGCAAGGGGCAGCAGCAGGCATGACTCAGTTTTTCTTACTTATGATTATGATAATCATTTATTATTGCCATCATGATGATGTTCTAAGGGGCAAAGTAAAGTGTCCTCCATTAGTTGTTGTCATGTGCCATATCAACTCAAATATTTATTTATACGACCCCCAGAAAAACCACCTCATAAGAGTGCTCTCAAGCCAATGCCCATACAAGGTCACCCAGCTTTGTGTGGGCTCCTGGTTTATTGGCACTTTGTAGGCGATGAATTATCCCAAATTACATAACGAACAGAACAAACTTTACAATTTACACAACCCCATGGTGCACGTGCCGTTAAAAGTGGCCTGCTACAGTTTATATAGATGTATTAGGTCCAATTTAAAAATACACCTCGACAGACAACTTTGACTGTTGCGTACAATAAATTATGGAACGAAAACTTTGCGTGTACTCAAGTGAGAGGCATTAGTTTGCCTGGGCAGAGCACTAAAAGGCCATATTTCCATTGATTTGTTTTTTGTGGATGGTCGGTTGATTTTTTAACATGTAAAATTAACTTGATTTTCGTATGTTATATTCAAGCTGATACGGTGTAATCTATATATATGTATATATGTACTACAGATTATGTGTACTTTAGTACCTTAGTTAGACAGACACGTATATTGATGCTGATTAAGATAGTTTAGAGAAAAGTGCTTCTCTTTATTTAATTACATCCCATATAATATTTATATCTTAAGTCTGTTTATTTAAGATGTTACATACATGTATAGTAAATAGTATAAAACGTTTTAGTTCTTTATGTAACCACTTAAAGTCTTCTTAAATTTACACTTAAAATTATATAAGGATTGATTTAATAAATCGAACTTTTCTAAAATCCTTTTATTGACAAAATATGAATGATTTCTGATTTCTTTACAAGTCTACAATGTCAAATTAAGCTAGCTTAGATGTGTGTATGTGTAAATTGAGCATAAAAAAAGAGTTCTTTGTTGATCAACCAACCATACCCAGAGCCGCCACAGCAATGCGCCTAACAAACAACTACAGACAACAAATAAATAGCAAACATCTTTCCTTCCAGCCACATCTAGCCTAAATTTATTTTCATGTTTATTTCGATTGCGTCAGTGTTGAACTACTCTGTCTGTCCAATTGTCTGTTTGTATGTGTGTGCATATATATATTAATGTATATATATATATATATATATATATATATACATATATATGTGTGTGCTTGGGTTACAGGTCCAATGCCACAATTAGGAATGCGCACGAGTCGAGAGTGCTCGTCTAGCAAGGCAGATACAGTAGATACACACATCACATTTTTTGTTACATATTTTTGATTGATTTTGAGAGAGAACATTAAAGTTCTGAAATTGATGCATGAACCTAGTCTGCATATTGTTTAAGCGACAATCTGCATATATAGGTGCTGACATTAGCTGTTTATGCTAAAGCAGATCATTCAAATCGTTTGCACTTTAGAAGGCGTTGGTAATACTTTGTCTTATTTTAGTCAATATTTAACTATCTAACAATATTCATATACATGCATTATTGACTGAATTAAGATTGTATATTGTATATATATATAAGCTGTATACAGTTAAACAAATAGAGCTTTGCAATTTACACCAATAAATATACAAATATTTTATTTAAATTATTTATTTGTAATCGATGTCTATATAGACATTCATTTCACATAAATATTTATTATAAAATTAAGATTTATGTTACTAAATCTTGTAAAAATTAAATATAGTCTGTTCAAGCTGCCTAGACTAGCTTTGACTTCGGTTCAGTGAAAAGCTATAGAAACATTTGTCTGATTTGTACAAATAAAGTTTCGATAATTTATCACCTTACATTAGGGAAAACGTGTCCAAAAACTGTAAAGCTAAAAGCAAACGACAGTGTTAGAGTAGTACTTTTTTTTCTTACACATTTCGTTCGCCTGGCTTCTTAATGTGTTATGACAGCCGGCGAAATTAATTTTGTCCCCGCTTTGAATTTCGGATGAGTGACTCGGAGAGCACTGTGACGTGCTCTGGGGCGTATGCGTAATATGCGTATGCATATGTGTATGTGTTTCTGTATGCGTATGCGTATGTGTATTCGTATATGTGTGTGTGTTTGTTTATCGCTAAAAATAATCTCGCTCAATGTTGCCGAGCGTCGAGACATGAAACACAGTTTTCCATTTCCAATTCCATTTGCTCTTGCTCTTGCCAAACTGACGAACAACGTAAAGCCGTCGCGGCAGGGGAAGGTTGGAGGGACCCTCACCCCAAACCCAACCCCCTAATCGGGGGACAGCAAGTGCCCCCTCTTCTCTCACTGGCCTGGCCTCCGAGACGACTTTGCATTGTGCCGCCGTCTGGCGACGTTTTTTCTTTCCATTTCTTTTGCATTTGACGCGTAGATTTAGTGCTAATTAAAATCTCTAATTATTTAGTATGAGAAGATGTAGAAGTAGTAGAAGAAGTAGAGCAGCCAGCGACAATGGCAACAGGAAGTCGTTTCTCTTCTTCTTCTTAAAAAAAAGAAAGAAAAAAAAACCCAAAAGTTTTGTGATAGTGTTAACATTTTGTATGTTTAGACAACACGGCGATATATATTGCCAGCTTCGTCAAAGAAAGATGCTTCTGATTTCTCCAGTTAAGCAACAGTTAAGTTCCAGTTAAGCAACAGTTAAGAAAAAAAAACAGTTATTGAAGTCTAAAACAATTGCACTTGTGTTTCTCAATCAAAATCTTAACATCATAAAACAAAATAAGTTAAGTCATTAAAATAATTTTTTAAATTAAAAGTGAATTGTGGGGAATTGGGACATGATTGCAGTTTGAAATGTCCTTTGAAATACAAATCATTTGCCTGCATATACATATAAAGATCAGTTCTGAATTACAGTTGAAATTGAAGTTGAACAGCGATAAAAGTGCAGAAATCGGGACTAACAAATGGCTGATATGCAAAACTGACCAGCGATTGCTAAATTCAAATTCAAGGCAAAAATTCAAATCGAAACCATGCATGACATAATTCCGAGAATCACTGAGCCCCTCTTGGGTCTTGTTGCTATCCGCCAGCGACGTCACTGGCATTGGCAAAAAAAATAAAACCAACAACAACGTTAAAAAATAACAACAAGAATGTCAACGTCGTAATCGCTATTTGAGTAAACGGCGCAGTGATGCGAATGTTAATTGGCATCGAAATTGAAGCTGGCTGGTTGCCGCTGAGCAATTTCAATTCAACTAATCTTGAAATTAACCAAATCATTCAGTCGTAAGGTGTGTATTACTCCATACACCGATAGACACCTCCTACTTAACCTTCCCTCTCTAGCTAATCGTCGTGTTATGCTAGGTGTTATGTTTCTAGTTAAATTACTAAATGGTGAAATCAATTCCGTTACGTTGATGAGCCAAATTAATTTCTCTATTGCCTCTAGACCGTCTCTCCTTCTTTCTACATTCTCTTAATTGCTTTGCTACTTCTTCATGTTATCAATTCAGAGTTCTGTGTTTCTATCAATAAGAACTCAGTTTTAAATGTCTTGTCTCGTGAATAACATTTTTGCATTTTCATATTACCTATTTTTTTGTTGGTCTGATTGGGTTTTTCTCTTTTTTCCCCAATTCATGCAACAAAAGTTGGATCGTTGGACCAGAAATCTTTTAAATAAATAAGTCCCATTCAAGGCATTCTTCAGTAGTTAACACTAAATTCAGGGGATCGGCAATTATTCATTATTATTGCAATTTACGCATGGAATATTCGCTATAGGCTTGGAGATCAACTTGCTAAAAACATCGAAATTCTCAACCCGACAATTTTTCTTGTATATATAGATATATATTTTTCTTTTTTAGAAACATGCGATTTCGGCTGTATCTACAAAACTGCAGAGATTTGCGAAATGCAAAAGGAATTCTAATGCGATTAATTTTCAACTAAAATGGGAATGGGGCTTTTTATTAACATCTATTATTTTGAAATATTTTGATTTGTTGTATTTAATTGCTTACGTATGAATGATTGTTATTTTGCTTCAATAATGAATTAAAACATTTACACTTTTATGTCATAAGAGCTAACGTATGTTAGTTATTAAAAAAAAAAAAAATAGAAATGAAATACTTTTTCGAATTTTAATTTTTTGTTTGTCTTACTTTTAAATTAATTGTTTTATTATTCATCTCGAAACGGCAAATAAAACTAATTCGATACGTTGATAACTTTGCCACTCACACGGAAGAAATGTTGGGCATAGTGGAATCTGGCTATTAATCGTATTTTTGGGCTCTATACCAAAATCGATAAATTATTGATTTCCAATCTCACTATTTTTGAGGATATATCGGTAAATCAAATAAGCTCATGCTAATTTTGGATTATATTCAATTTTAATTAATTACAGGGTAGTTGCTCGATTGCCTTTTATTTATGTATGTGCGTGCGTGTTTGTACTTTTTATGTTTTTGTTTTTTTATTTGTTACTCATTTTCAGAGCTTTGTGTGCTGCTATTGTTGTTGTTGCTGTGGCTCGCGATGACCGGCGGATATTATCAACGCAATAGCAAGGGCAACAACAAATAAAATACAAAAAAAAAACAAAAGCATTCACATGGCTTTTTTTATTGTTATTATTATTATTATTATCAGCACAAGCAGCGAGCTCGCTGAGCAATGTCTGTCAGCAATGATGCCGCACGGGCAGCGTCACACATTTATATTCATTAACAAGTTGACAAAACCCACGGAAAATGCCAGAAGGTGACTGTAGGCGGAAGGGGGGCTAAATAGAGCAACGAGGAGCAGGAGGTGAAGTAAATGTATTGGACTAACAAGTGCGATTATGTCCAAAATTATATAGGTAAATTCAAATTTGAGTTACCCCTAATAAGAGTAAGTGTCAATGGAGAAACTTAATACTTTAAAGAAATTTACCGAAACTAAATAAAATAATTGGACTTGCTTTAATAAAATTAATAGATTAGATTTTGTGCTTGCTTTACTAGGAATTGATAAGAACTGGAATGATTCCAAGCATTTGCCTAACGTAATTCGAACCATTGTGAATCATAGTGTTAACTGTTCAACTACCCACAACTATATATATATATAATATATAAAAAATAACGAGCTAACCATTAAATGTCGTTGACTGAATCAGCCATTATTTAAGCTTATATAAAATATTGACAAATCGCATCGAATAACTGTATCATATAGCATAGAGCTCACATAGCAACAATCGATCGACAGACAGACATTCTTCATCGAGAAATTCGATTTATTTGGCATATGTACGCCCTGTATCTGTTAATACTTTAAGCAATCAGCATATATAAAATAAATGTAAACAAGTTTTTCTTACCGTAATTAAGAAGTTCACATGTCGAATTTTTGTATGCATTTTTGTATAACCTCGAACCCCACGTTGACGTTTCCATTGATCAAAAACACAACCTGCATATTATCTGTAGCTGCTGTCTTTTCTCATTTTTATTATTATTTTTTTTGTACCTTGATGTGCTGCATGTGGGTGAACGTGAACAGGTGTAGCTACACATACACACACACACACATCCAAATATACATAACAGCTACAAGTTTGGAATTCAATCAGAAACTTGGCAGTCATGAAATACACCGCAAATATAAGGAATAGGTGGAAGTTCTCTTTTCTCGATAGAGAGAGAGGGAGAGAGGCAGAGCTAGAGCTCAACTAGCCTACACCCTGTTACCAGCTATTTAAATATGGCATATCGTAAACACAAGCCAAACAAGCTACGTAGTCGTTGAACAGTATTTTAGGTAAACGCATAGACGGAGATCTTGATGTCAAATTGGATTTGTCGCTTTTGGACGTAAACACGTTTTTCTCTTCTTTTGAATCCTTTCTACAGGGTATGAAGAGAAAAGCATAGTCACAATTGCAATAACAAACAGAGAGGTCAAGGAGTTGGAGTGGAATTCATGGAGCTGTTCTTTTCTTATTTCTGGAAACAAGATTCGTATCCGCCGTTCATATGTATGCGTATACACTCAGAGAAAACCTGCACCAAACCTGAATATCATTCACAATTTTCGTCATTGCAGCAAATATAATCCAATTTCGGATTTCGTTTTCTGGTCTGTAACTTTAAAGTCTGGCATGGATTTTGAAATAGTTTGTAATTAATTTCAATTTGAAATTTCTTCTTTTCTCTTAGTGCTCTTTTACTCCTACGATATATACATATCTATAATAGATACTTTTGTTTTGTTTTTACATATGTTACGTTAGTGTGCGCTTGCTCGTTACCCGCCACTCCTCACCACACGGCTCACTGAAACCATACACAAAGTTTGTCCTAATATAATTAGCCGAAATGGTTTCGGCTTGGAGCACTTTAAGTACACATACACACATACACACACAGGAGCCACAACTCCATTAGGTATTAGCAGTAAGTAATTTGAACACCAATAATAAAATAAAAGCCATTAGAATAAAAATAGCAACAACCACAATAGTGAAGAAGGAAAAGCTAACATATCAAATAAAATCCTTGAAACGTTTTCAACACAAATTACAGCACTTAATTGCAATTTAACATTAACAAATTCACCAACGATATTCTGATATAAAATTGTTGATCATTTAAAATTTCAATTTGACAAATTAATTAGAGACAAATTGTATTAAATTCCGTGTCTGGGCATTTAATTCACCTGTCTACTAAGCTGACATCAAACAAAAACAAACATCAAATAAGAACACATACTTCAGGAAACTCAAAAATACGTCAACTGTCAGGCAGCTAAAAATTTCATTCCCATTTCTGAGTTGTAACGTTGAAACTTAACAAAACAATAGAAGTTTAAAAGTAGTATTTTAAAAGCTGAACAATGCGGGTTTTCTATATATATACATATATATATATTTCACATGTAGTTATATATATTTATAGCCGTACAAACAGAAGGAAAACTGAAGTCCAATTAACTTGAGAGATAGGTTCCACACACACTTGCGTTTCACCTACAAACATGTGTGTGTGTGTGTATGTGTGTTTTATGTGTGTGCACATTGTATATAGTGTATAATTGACATATCAAGGTATATAAGTACTCGATTAGAAAGATATTTTTTTCAAATTATGTCTTTTACTGCTATCTATCGTTAATCGATTAAAATCGATACTTTAAATAAACATAATATGCGTAATACATAAAAGGAATGAAATCTGTAACATTAATAAACAATTTTTAATTAATTTTTTTAAGGTGTGAAATCGCAAAAAAATGCGATTTGGCATCGATTCAAGAACTTCTTGGACGACAGGTAGCGGGATTTGGGATCATTTCTTAACGACAACATTTCGCAGCTGTTCAACTGTCGACCAACTGACCACCCGCATAAGCTCGACAGCACAGGTTGCGCCACATGTTCTCTATGGATAAAAGTTTTAAAATTCTTAACCTGGAACCACTAAAGACAGACCGTCACATGTATTGACGCATTATGCTGCTAGAGTAAGGCATTTGGATCTGCTTGATAATCCATCAAATTCACCAAAACTTCGTCCAACAGGTTTATATATTTTTATATAAATGGGGCCTACTGCGATGACTGAATGCAGCCCAGATCATGAGTGAACCTCCAATAAAGCTTCGAGAGGGGAAAAATGTCTCAGCTTTCCCAAAATCGTGCCAGTATTTTTTTTTTTTTTTATTTAGAAAGTGACTGCTTTTAATCGAATTTCGCAGAGTGCATTATGCGAACGGAGATGCTTCCTTTTGTATATTGCATAAATTAGCACAAATAGAAATATATTCCATATTTTAAACAACAAAGATTTTAAAAATATTTTCAATATAAATAACAAGAATTAATTTTACATACATACACAACTGGGACAGTAAAATATGTGGAAATACAATAATTAATACATTTTCAAAATACAATACATTAATTTCTAATTTATTTGTAAATGAAAAGCAAAAGTCTCTGCTGCATAAAATTAAGAAAACTTTAATTTCTCTATAGATTCTGATTACAAAAGATAAGATTTGAATTTATTATATTATAACAGAGTAAATTGTACTTTGGACATGATATTGAAGTGAAAATTTCCAGGTTTTTGTCTTCTCCGTATCTTATTGTTTTTCCCCCTTGTTTACGCATTATTTTGTTCAGTTGAATTCGAGAATTCTTCCAATTATAAAGTGAGAAATTCAGGTTCAAGGCGATCAGGTTTGTTTTCCTTTCGCTTCTTCGAGTTGTGGTCAACTTCGAATGGAATCAAATCAAACAGATAAGAGCAAAATAAAATACTGCCACAGTGTGTGTGTCTGTGTGTGAATGTGTATGTGTGTGTATGTATGGGGCAACTGGTGGAAAATGCGACACTTGCTTCTAAAATTTCAATGGTTGCCGGGTGACAAAGCCGCCGGAAAGGGATGGGCAGGTAAGTGGGTGGGGACGGGGAGAGGAACAGGAAGAAAGGGGTAGAGCGAGAGAAAGAGAGCGCTGTTTTTTAACATTGTCGAGCGTTAAAGTGACGCAGTTGAATTGTACTTATTGTTGCTAGCCGTTTTTTTTATCGTTGGCCGCCAAATCTAACAAACCATTTTTGTATGTATGTGTTTAAGTGCGTGTGTGTGTGTGTTTGTGTGAATGAATGCGTATACATGGCCAACAAATAGCACAAATGAGCAAGCAAATATTTATAAATATTATTTACTGGTTTTCTGAACGAAAAGTGCATATTGTTTTCTAGTTAGTTCCAATTAAACAACAACAGGAAATTCGAATGTTTTTTTCTTTCGATCACATCTCTTTCAAATTGTACAGAATTGGCAAACATTTAAAAATGCAATCCATTTTCTTGAATATAATTTTGTTCAGCTAGTTTAAAAATAAAGCATTTATAAAATATGTGTCAAGACAGTATATTTAAAGGGGAAAAAAATAAATAATACTCTTTATATAATTTTTCCGTATGTTGTATTATTCTTGAATGTTCTTGGAACGAATTCAAAAACATTCAATTAAATTTATTGACTTAGACAATTTTGTAAAATCGAAAAGCAAAAATGATTAATTTTGTATAGTTGTGTCATGTGTTTTTGGAATTCTCTTATTTTTCAAAGTAAATCAGTTTAAACTAAAAACTTACTAAAATTAAATATTTGTTAAAGCATTTATTTATTTTGAACTAACAACAAATCTAATTTTCTTGCTGTTAATTCAATTTCAGCTGAATGTGTTGTTTGACCATAGCTTTATTTTATATGCACACACAACATATACACACATACACACACACGCACACACACACACACACACATGCATACACACATATGTTGTTGTGCATTTGTGTCGTTGAATTTGCTGTTGTTGTTCTTCTTCTTCTTATTGTACTTGTTGTTTTTCGCTTTCATCGTCAATTCGCGTGCTTTGCGGTTTCATTTTTGTTGATTTTCGTAAATTTTTCGGGGCGCGTCGTCACCGTTTCTGCCAAGTGAATGTGTGTGAGTAAGTGTCGGGGAAGGGGGCGGTGGGTTGATTCATATTGTGGCCTTATTTGTGTTTGTTGGGACAGAGGTCACACACACACACACACACACACACACACACACGCATACATACATACACACAACCTGTGGCATTAAGCTTATTTAGTACAACACTTTAAACTCCCTTCTCGAGTCCGTCTCCTCTCCTGGCAAACAGCACGTGTAAAGCAGTCAAAAAGAGGATGGAGATAAATGATGATGAAGAAGAAGACTTCAAATACATATACTCATAATAGTGTACATAAAGGATATTCTATGAGGAAAATGTCAGCTTTCAAGCAGCATCTGAGATTTTGATATCTTTGTGGAGTTTATTTAAAAACTAGTCGCTTAGTTTTCGAGATAACTTAATCAATCTAGGAACTTCTCAGTTGAGGTCTTGAGCTTAATTAGTTTTTCTTTTTCATATCTTTACTTCTTTCGAACATTACAAGTTAAAATTGATAAGCAAAAATTTAACAGAAGAAGCTAGAAATTAATGGTACATTTTTATTATACTGGTAAATTCAAATTATAAAAATAAACACAATAACATATTTTCTAATTCTAATTGCAGACCGTTCGCAATAATGCACATGCTCCACAGCCTTAATGTGACTACTCTTTCTCTCTCTCTCTCTGGTCTGACATGTCTTCGAACTGTATGGCAAGACAGATAGACAGACCGACGCCACAAAGCTTCGCTGATTCATTTAACAATAAACAACAGACAACTGACGAGAACTAAGAACAAAGAACAAAGACCAATTGCAAGGTTAGAGTAACGAACGGTCGTCCTTTTGACAGTTACTTCCTTTATTGGTTACCCAACCCAACCACCCCACTCCACCACCTTTAACTCCCTGTTTGTTTCTGTTGCTAATGCAGTTTTCTTGACTTTAATGACCCTCCTTCCTTGTGACGTCAGTTTTATTTATGCAATTATGCATTATTGTATGTCTTACTAACATCCCCCCACTACCCCTACGCTATCTGATATATAAATGTCCTCAAGTTAATTTCATAATTTCTCGAAGAAAGCACAACTATTTCAATAAGGGCTAGGGGGTAGTGCAAGCGGTAGATGGGCCATAAATGTCCTGAGGCAGCTCCGTTAAAGTCTACGAAAATGAGCGCAAAGTAAATAACGAAAAGCGACTGACTGACTGACGAATGACGACAAATGACGAACGAACAAAAAATATCAGATTTCGAAAACCGCCCACACCGCCGACAAGATACCCTTTGCATTGATATTGATTACATTTGAATAGCTAAAATAATAAATAATACAAATAAAATCAGCTATATAATATATTTGTTTTCATTTCTTCAATGCGTTACACACTTGATGACAAAACTGTAACATCCTTTTCGAAGAGTTCCACGGGGTATGCACACATAGATTTGCACATGCATATATCCCAGGTCATACAGACATACATACGTGTATGGAAAAAAAATGGTAAATACTTACGGATAGAAGAAGAAGAGAAATGTGGTCAGTAGCAGCACAATCCATGCGAAAGTCGCCGGAATGTAACGGGTTTTCACATCGCATTTGGGCATTGTGTTGTTGTTGTTTTTTTTGTTGTGTTTATGTTGTTGTTGTGTTTATTGCAGATGATGCGGCGACGTCAGTTGGCGTCTCCGTTTTGTTGTTGTTGTTGTTGCTTATGATGATGATTGCTGTCGATGCAATAGTCGATATCTCGATGATGATAACGATGACGATAACGATGAGCTAGTGATGCCGTATCGTGTGCAACTGCAAGTGCGACAGAGACAGAAAATAACATAAGAGACGGCAAGGCGACGCGTGAAATTTGATCGAGCGAGTGTTTGTTGTTGTTTCTGCCACAAGTTGATTTTCCAGCTCCAGCCTCTTCTTCTCACTGTGTTATTGCTGCTGCTGCTTGCTGCGAATTATGTAGGTGATGTTATAAAAACATATCGTCACACACACTCACACACACACACAGCTACCCACGCACACGGACACGCACACCCAGTTAGAGATTGAGGCACACACACACACATGCACAGACAACAATGCGATTTTCGTTTTATCCAAATGAAAACTATTTGAATTGTTTTTTGCTCTGGCTGTTTGCTAACATTTTGTTTTTGTGTTGTTGTTATTGTTGCTGCTGTTTTTGTTGTTGTTGCGGCTGTTGCAGTCTTCCCTTTGTACTGTTTTCGTCGTGCTCCTGTTTTTTTTTACATTTTTTTTTTTGCTTTTTTGTTTCTCTTGCCTGCTGTATGTCGCCCTTCTCCTGTTATTCTTGCTTCCCACCTTGCGCTCTTTTTCTTTCGATTCGTCGCTTGCTTCTTTTTTCCCCGAGTCGCTGCTGCTTCTTATTCTGGCTTTTTAATGCTTTTTTCTTCTTTTTTTTACACACACGCACACACGTTGTTGTTGTTGCCTGCAATTTTTTTGCGATATTCCTCCTCGAACCCGTCGTTCCGCTTCTCTCCACTCTCTCTCGCTCACTCTCTCCCCACCACTCCACTCCTCTCCTCTATGAGCGACGTTGATGATGGCGTTGCCTGCAATTTCGTCCGCTGTCAACTTTCAATCGAAAGCCAAAGCAGAGGGCAGAGCCGCATGCACAAACATCACTTAAATCAACGCGTTCACTTTACATTTGCACTTCATGGCATTTATGCACTGCTTGGTATATTTATATATGTATGTATTTACGTAAAAATAAATAAAAAATAACCACAACACCGCGCTGCGCATAATTTCCTCGCCCGTCGATTGTCGAAAAACTTTTGTTTCTGTAAACGCAATGTAAAGGCATGAGCTCCTCAACAGCATGTTAACAGAATTCCTTGGACGTCATGCCTATCGATGATTTGAAAATTTGCCAGCACTGTGACTAGTACACGATAGTCGATAGAAATTTTTATTGAAAGTTCTGCGTGACATTTATATAAAAAGTGTTTAGATGATAATGATGATTTCCAATTGCGAAATGTGGTAACATCCAAATATTTATTGATAAAAAAGTTTAAATTTAAAAGTATCGATTATAATACAAAGTTAAGACATGAGTCGTGTGCTGACACGATAATCAGGGTAGGCGCGAGTATCGATACTGCATACATGCTGCTGATTAAATATAAAATATATATCATATGTGTACATATACACATTTTCTAATTTTTTATTTATTACGATTATATTACAACAAATATTTGTTCGCCGTATTTTGTAATTTGATAAAAAAATATACATTAAAAAATCGTGTTAATCGATGTTGCAGACGTTCAGAAGCTGGTTGCTTTTGCTCTGCAAATGGAGTTCGTATCTAATTTATACAGATTTTTGAATAAGAATGCTATTATTGTGTATTATTGTAGTTGACATTCAAATTTATTTTGAGTTTAAATACTACCTAAAATTAAATTTTTGTTTGTTTTACTTTAGAAGCTTGTAACGCCATGCCCCATTAACGTTTCCTATCGATTATCGTTATCGAAGAGGTGGTGTGCCAACAGATTCGTTGCTAACCGATTGAAAACTTTGGATTAGATAATCTAAACGATATTTAACTTTGATATGACCGTTTGAAAGGGATGGATATCCAAATGTACCTAATAAAGGTTAGGTAATTTCCATTCAAATATATCGAAACATCGATATACCGATATGAACTATGCAACATTTTTCAACACTGGTGCAGAAATGTATTTTCGCTTCTCGCTTTGATTAAGATTTGCAATAAAATTAGAGCGTTTCTCCAAGAAAACACTCGAGACAGAGGCTTAACGCACAACACACCACATCGCAGTACAACACAATACATCAGAGCGAGGAGCAGTGGCTCAAAAACGTTGCAGGAGCGCCGCACCCATTAAATCGTCAGCCGCATTGCCAGTTTTAGCCGCCTTGCAGACGCCATCGCCATCGACACATTTTGATATATATATATATATATATATATATATATATATAAATATTTGTATATATAGATATAAATATATATAGAGAGAGAGGAAGACATGTCACGTAGTGTGCGCGCCGAGACACGGAGCCGGGCCAAGGATGATATCAAGCGTGTTATGCAGGCCGTGGACAAGGTGCGACACTGGGAGAAGAAATGGGTGACCATCAGCGACACGACAATGAAGATCTACAAATGGGTGCCGATCTCCTCGAACAGCGAAGAAGTCTAAGCAGCTGCAGCTGAGCAACAAGATCAGCGACAAGGAGAACTCTCAAAAGGGCACGCCCACTCCGCCCCAAATAACGCCCAGCTATGCCGGCCTCACCGCCGACGATTCCAATACATGTGAGTCTCAGTCTCAGCCTCAATTTCAGTATATAATCATTTGTTTCTCTCCATTTGGCTGGCAGGTTTCTCCGTTGTTAGCGACAGTCAGGGCGCTGACTTTGTGTCAAGCATGCCCTTCTCGGAGGACTCAAATTCGCAGGGTAGCGATGGGCCGGTGAAACGCTTGAAGACGAGCGATTAGCCAGATTCACCCCACATTTATCATCAGCTAAGCGACTGTGAGTGTGTGCGCGTGCGTGTGTGTGTCGATTTACATATATAACTAATATAAATATATATATATATTTTTTTTTTAGAGATCTAAGCTAATTTGTTAATAAGTACGACGATAATCATCTGCCTCACCAAGACTTAAGCAATTCTCCTAAAGGTCTAAGCATAAGTAATTATATACAAGTCTAAATACATATAATTAGAATATACATACACACACACCCGCACACACACACACCCGCTCACACACACACACACTCTCGCACACACACACACTCTTATGCAATACTTCGCAATTTGGTTAAGCCTAATCTTTGTGTAAAACTGTACAACTTTTGTCGTCCCCATTTGTGAAAGTGTTGTCCCCAAATTATATATATATATATGTATGTCTATGTCCTAGCATTTAGCACAAATACTTGTATATCAATTTATTTATTTGCACAAACAATAAAAACAAGAAAATAAATCTGAAAATGTTTATGTTTATGCTGAAAAGAAGATTCGCTGGTTTCTTTTGTTTCGTTTTGTTTTTTTTTTTTTTATATATTTTTTATTTTATTTTTTTCTTTAGTTTTTCATTTTGTATAATAAAAAAAAATTAATTTCTTTCAACAAATAGTTTTTCATTCACTTGACATTAAATATACATACATTAACTCTCTCCACATCTTTTCACATTATCATTGTAGTATATATATATTTATGTATATATATATTTATATAGATGTAAGGTTGCCAGCCAGGTTGTGTTCTAGGCTGGATGCCGTCAACTTGGTTGGAATACGTCGAACATACGAACGTATTTATTTAGTTCATCTTTCACTAAAATTTATGCTAAAAACACGCTTAACTGAAAGGAAGCACAGATTTGCAAGAGTTACAAAACTTTCGATGACCAAAAAAAAAAAAAAACAAATGACAGAATCAATAAAAGGATTAAAACATTAGTTTAAATATATAAAAAATGTTACATGTTAATTACACACACAAACAAAGCTTCGCTTTTGTTTTACAAACAAACAAAATACATACGTATATAAATATATACATATATATATATATACATATATATATGTATATATATATGTATGTATATATTTATGTATAATAGTACACATACATACATGTGTGCATATAATAATAAGTAAATTTAAATACCAAAATTTGAAAAAGGGGCTGACAAACTTGAACATGGCTCATGCACTATGGAATGTCTTGGAAATTTAATGCATATGTAAAACTTAACCACAGAGAAATGCAAAATGTAGCACAGACAAAAATTACTTTAAAATTGATTGTGTGTAATAAAATAAATAATTATATTAAACGCATTAATCTACATACGTCATACATTTGTTTAAACTTGTAAGCACAAAAGTGTTTTGTTTTTCTTCATTCGTCTTTCGTCTTTCAACTTTTTTCTCTCTTTTGTTCACATTTTTATTTTTTAATTTGTTTAGGTTCTTATATTTTGTTATTAAGCTTGTGTTTAGTTTTAATTTCTGCGTAGTTTTTTTTTTTAATTTTTATTTTTTCTTAGAAAAATATAGAAATTTCGCTTGGATTGTTTTAAATTTGTTGTTGTTTTGTATTGCTGTTGTTGTGGTTTAGTTTTTTTTACTTTTTGTTTTGTTTTTATTTTTTGTTTTTTATTTCGTTTCTTTTTGCGCTAAAAAAAGACGCCTAGCTTATAAATGATGTCTGTCTTTTTGAAAGTTTAAACAAATACAAATACATACATAGTATAATGATATCGTCGCGTTGGTTTTTGCCTTGTATACATAGACATTTAGATACATAAGTATATAGTTAATATTGTCATTTAGCGTTCAGAAAAATATATACTCTATGCCTTTTTACAATTCATAATCATTTTTTTTTGTTTTAGTTTTTTTTCTTTCTTTTCCTTCTGTTTTTGCAGTCAGGCGCAAAAATGGCTTTAAAAAAAAAAAAAACATTTTGGCTTTACAAAGTTTTCTTCTTTTTTTTTGTTTGTTGCTGTGTATGGGTGTGTGTGTGTTTGTGTGTGTGTGTGTGTTGAATGCGCGCCTCAAAATTGGACTCGAAAATGTTTGTTTTTGTGGCGCTTTCATTTAGAGATTCGCTGGCTTTTCAAAAGGCGCTCGTCTTCGGGGCGCTTCAGCTTAGA
The DNA here is from genome assembly GCA_035043025.1 of Drosophila villosipedis. Classification (NCBI taxonomy): domain Eukaryota; kingdom Metazoa; phylum Arthropoda; class Insecta; order Diptera; family Drosophilidae; genus Drosophila; species Drosophila villosipedis. The sequence goes on along the minus strand of JAWNNF010000024.1, from coordinate 13,483,246 downwards.
ACCGAGTTGGCGCCGCCTAACTTAGTGTGCATACATATGCATATGTATGTGTATTTAGTATATGGTATATAGTGTATATATATATAAATTTATGTATAGATTTATATAATAATAATTGCAACAGTTGATTTTTTTTCTTTTTTCTTTTTTGTTTGCTTTGTTCTTGTTAGTTTATCGGGGCGCTTCCATTTGCCCCTCTCATTCGTCTCCAAGGATATGTGTATGCGGGGGTAGTGTAAAAGTGGGGGGCGGGGGTAAAGATTGGTTTCATCGAGGGTATATATATATATATATATATATATGTATATATATGTGTATAAACTCTAGACTTTAGTGGTTTGCCTTGTGTTGCCCTCGCTGTTGGCTGCATGCCAAGATTTGTGATGCTTGCTATGTTGTTGCTGTTGTTGTTGTTGCTGCTGTTGTTGTTGCTGTTGTTGTTCTTGTTGCTTATGTTGTTGATGTTGTTGGATGAGTCGATGCTATGTGTGCAGCGGATAACTATTTGGGCGTGCCTTCGATCGCTGCTGGCGTCGACAGCTAAGCGATCGCGGTACCGCTGCCTGATAAGCTTGATATCAGCACTCTGACTTATCCTCCTCGACCAGATACTGTGTGTCCTTGCCGGTATCGGCCGATGGGTCCAGCTCCCTGGTGCGCAGCTGCAACTGCGGCGATGACTTGTGCGTAATGCTGCTGGGCGCTATTATGGCCGAGGCGGGCTCCGTGAACGACCCAGAATGGCCCATGGCCTTTGACTTGGACGGTTCCTGTGGCACATCGTAGATGCCTATCCAGACACAGAGAGAGACAGAGAGAGACAGAGAATGCAGAGTTGAGATATATTTGCTTAATACAATTCTTTTTTTGCTTAATCATTTAATCAATTATTTATTGATGCAAAAATTGTATGCATATGAAACCGAAACAAAACTTAAAAATTGATTATTTTATTTAAATATAAAATTCTCTTCTTTTTGCATAAAAGTCAATAAATCAAAAATCATTATGGATACTCAAAGAATGTTGCAGTTGTAGAAGCCAACTGATATAATTCAATATAAGTTGTTTATTTAAAAAGCATAACAACAATTTAAATAATTTCGGCCATTATTTGAATGAGAGAGACAAAAAAAAAACAAAAAAATTATTGGGTGATTTTGTGACATGAATCTGACACGATAAAAATCATTAATTATTATTCCACATAGAAGCCAAATGATGATTTTTTCGTTTAAATGGAAATTATTATGTACGGTTACTCTTTTCTTTTATACTCTGATCCTGAAGGTAAGCACTATGAGGCTAGCAAATCCATAAGATTGATAATCGCAAATCGATAAAAATCGATAATTGCAAATCGATAAATCCACATATTTCCCACAATTTTGACATCAGTCATCAAATTTGGTTGGCAGGTTTTTGGCAATGTCCTTCAAAGTTTCAATATTTTGGACCACGCCCAATTCCGCCCCCAAAAACGATAAAAGGCCACATCTCCAGCTTGGTGGAAAGATTACTAATTATCTACTTGAGATTTAAGAGCTACGATTACCAAACTTGTGAGGAACATTCCAAGAAAAGTCCATTTTCATTGACCACGCCCAACTCCGCCCCTCAAAACTCAAAAAATCTTGTATCTACCGCAATTTGAGGGGCAAACTTGAAGGATAGATGACTAGGAACCACCATGAAAGATCGATATACACTATACCCACTCTTTGCTGTGGCACCTGTTATCCGATGGTATAACTTACTGGTATCAGATGGTATTTCACAGTCTTGTTTTTTTTTTTTGTATTTGTTACTTACCTGAGCCATTGCTCATGCCCGGATCGGTGTTGGTGCTCGATTGTACAGCATCGTACATGGGGTTGGCAAAGTCGCGAGCCTTATTCGCATTCACCGTCTGCAGGTTGTAGCCCTCGATGGGCGCCATGTCGTGGGCGCCAGGTGCCGAGGCGCCCGGGAAGCCACCCTCGCTGAATTCCACATTCGAGCCGTGACGGAAGGTGACGCTCTGGGATGACGTTATTGCTGGCATGCGCGCCAATTTGCCGCTGCAGAACACAGAGAGTACAAAAAATCAGTTGGAAGTCGTTAGAAAAGTTCAAAACACAAAACAAATTTTTCAACATATCTAAGAAGTCAAAGCTACGAAGGATCAAGGAGAATGGACAGAGGCCATTTTCCAAGTGCTCGGACAAAGATTTTTCATTAGATTTTTGATTAGATTTGAAAATCGGTTGGGTGTACTTACAATGGACGTTTGCGGATGACATACCAGGCACCGGCGGCGGCCATCATGACCAGGAGTATGACCATGATGGGCACGACGACAGCGGTGACATTGGCGCCGCCATGCCCGAAGGCGCCCGTTGTGCTCCGCTCGCAGTGGTCGCCCTTGAAGTCGGGCGGACAGTCGCAGTACAGCTCGCCGCGATCATCCTCCTTGCAGAGGCCGGTGTTCTGGCACGGACAGATGCGTGGTGGGGGCCGTGGGCGTTCCGCTGCCGCATCGCAAATGACTTCGGCGGTGCTGCGATGCGAGGGCAACGGGCCGGAAGTATCTGGACAGGCGCAACGATGTCCGCCGGGCACCAGCAGACACAGATGCGAGCAGCTCGACTTGTAGCACGGATTCCGCAGCGAGGTGTTGTACCGCTTCTCGTGGTAGACCTTCAGGCCGGACGGATTGACGAGGTTACGGTGCACCACCACCTGAACACCGCGCCCAAACTTATCCTGGCGCAGCAGCTCGCCCGTGTCGCGTGTCACCCAGAACATATTGGATTCGAACAGATCCAGGGAGACGGGATGACGCAGTTGGTCACCCTTAACGATGGCCTTGCGTCGTGAGCCGTCGGCTCGCATCGATTCAATGGCATTGAGCTTGGTATCCACCCAGTAGATGATATGATCCTGGGCATAGTCAATGGTGAGGCCAGCGGGATGACGGATTTGTTCGGTAATAAGCGGACGTCGCTTGGACCCATCCATCCAGGAGACTTCGATTTTGGGTGCAGAGCCAGCGTCGGCCCAATAGATGCGTCCTAGCTGTGGATTCACCGCTATAGACGTCGGCACCTCCAATCCAGCATTCACAATCGATCTGCGATAGCGTCCATCCGTTTTGGCCACCATGACGCGACCACGCGGCTTTGAACCGGTTCGATCCACCTCTGTCCAGTATAGATTCGAGGCGAGCCAATCAACGGCAACGGCCGTCGGCTTCGAGCCACCCTTCATATTGAGGTCCTGAGCAAAACCGATCTTTGCCTGGCCATCTACCGCGTTCACCATGTAGGAGCGCTTGATTGTCTTATCGTAGCTATCCGCCCAGAACACGATCTGCTGTTGTGCATCATAGTCGAGGGCCTCGATGCGTTTCTCCGCCGCAATCACATCGAACTCCTCCTTCTTTTGGAGATCAAGGCCGCGTATTTCGGGCCCATTGGCAAACACCAAAATGACATCCTCCTTCTCGGCCTTGCAGACGCCACTGTTGCCATCGGAGAGATGGAAACCGTCGCGACAGCTACAGGAATATGTGCCATTCATGTTGTGGCACTGATGCGAGCATGTGTGTTGCCTTGTTGCACACTCATCGACATCGGCGCAACGCTTCTTGTTGTCCGGTGCAATGATGTAGCCCGGATAACAGGTGCATATGTAGCCACCATCGGTTAGATTGTGACAATGATGCTGGCAACCACCGCGATTCTGTTCGGAGCAGCTGCTCGTATGATGGCAGCCCAGTTCATCGCTGGCATCGCCGCAATCATCAGAGAAATCACAGACCTGGGCACGTTCGATGCAGTGCTTGTTGGCGCACTGATATTGGGTATAGAGATCGCAGGGCTTCTGTTTGCTGGCACAGAGGGTCATGTTATTCTCGTCGCTGCCATCGCCGCAGTTGTCGATGCCATCGCAGATCTGATAGCGGGCAACGCAACGATGGTTGGCGCACTGGAAGCGTCGCAGGGTGTCGCAATTGAAATCGCTGCAGACCTTGGGATCCTCGTCGCTGCCATCGCCGCAGTCATCGGTGCCGTCGCACAGATCCGTCAGGGATACGCACAGATTGTTGGTGCACTGGAAGCGTGATTCCGGACAGAAGCGGCCGCCGGGGAATCGGGGCGGACAGCCAACCTCATCGGACATATCGCGACAATCGCGATCGCCATCACAGCGGAAGTAGCTGGCGATGCAGTGGCCCGAGGCGCATTGGAATGTGCCATTCTTGCACTGATATCCCTCGCAGTTCATCTCATCCGAGTTGTCGCCGCAGTCGTCCTCGTGATCGCACTGCCAGCGGGATGAGATGCACTTGCCGTTGCCGCATCTAAACTCCGATTCGGAGCACTCCCGATAGCGACCCTTGCAAATCGCATCGTTCTCATCGCTGGCATCACCACAATCATCCGCAAAGTCGCACATCCATTGCCTGCGAATCAAAAAATTGGGAATACGTTAAGGACACATCTTCAATTGGATTTATCATCTATGAGCCATATTCATTTGGTGTTTGTTTTTATGTGTTGTTGCTTGTGGAATCTGGAATTGAATGAATCATATTTACTTTGGTATGCATCGATTGTTGCCGCACTTGAAGTCCGTCTCTGCGGAGCATTTGGGGCAATTGTCCGGTAGCTCGTCGCTGTTGTCCCGGCAATCGTCCTTGCCATCGCAGAACAGCCACTTGGGTATGCAACGATAGTTCGATTGGCCAGGGCAGCGCTGCCAGCCGGTGGTGCAGTTCCTCTGGCGGCACATGTAAGCCGGCTCATCGGAATCGTCGCCGCAGTCATTGTCAAAGTCGCACATCCACAGCTGCGGAATGCAGCGTCCATTCTTGCAGGAGAACTCCGTGTCCGGATCGCAGCTGCGCTTGTCTACACGGGCCACAAAATTGCGAAATCGGTTTAGTTTTGGTATGATCAGAACAACATATTTACTAATTATTAAATTAAACTCACTCTGAAAACAATAAATGATTTTTGTTTCTGAATTTCTAAAGCTTCAATTTAGTTTTATTCAATGAAGGATAGAAATACAAACAAATATTTTGTAAATTCATTTTAATCTTTGGATTTTTAATTCAATTTTTTAGCTCTTCCAATTTGTGTTCAATTGTATATTTAAAAAGACACGTGCAAAAATTGAGAGGGGTGGAATGAGTACTTACGACAGACAAGGGGATCCTCATCGCTGCCATCCTTGCAATCGGCATCGCCATCGCAGCGCCAGCTGTCGAGGATGCAGCGTCCACTCGTCTTGCACTTGAAATCGGATAGCGGACAGGGCAGTTCGCAGTTCTGCTCATCGCTGCCATCGCCGCAGTCATCGACGCCATCACAGATCGTGGCGGATGGGGTGCAGTTGGTGTTCTTACATTGGAAGGTGCCGGCGCGACAATGGCGCGGTGTACAGGTGCTCGGCTCATCGGAACCATCCTTGCAGTCCTTCTCGCCGTCGCATTTCCAGAACCAGGGTATACACTTCTCATCGCTGCCGCCGCACAAGTGCTGCCCGGCCGTACAGTTGGCTATGCACGTCTTGGAGTCGCGCGCCAGATAGAACTGATTGGGACAGGCGCACTTGAAGATCGGTGCACCCTCCTCAATGTAGCCCTCGATGTTCAGGTAGGTGGACTCCGGCGGCGGTGCTATCAGGCACAGATGCGAACAACCGCCGTTATTCGAGCCGCACGGATTTGTATAGGGCAATTGCCGTAGCGGATGATTAATGTGCAGATCATATGGACGATGTGTTGTATTTCGTAGCACCGTGTAATTGGCGCCATGGAACTTATTGGCGCGCACAATTGCCTTGAGATTCCAATCGCTCCAGTAGATGAAGTCATCGAACAGGCTCAGCGCAAACACATGTGGCACACTGTTGCCAGATAGGACAATGTGACGATGACGTCCCTCCAGATCCGTGTATGCAATGTAATCCAAATGGGCATCGGCCCAATAAATGCGATCCGTGAAATAATCAATGGATAGAGCATTTGGCCACGCGATCCCATCATTCCAGTTAAGAATGCGCGTAAAATTCGAACCATCCATGCCCATTTTGGCGATGTAGGCCTGCAGATGCCAGGATGTGAAGTACAAGTAACCAATGCCCGGATGTACAACGATCGCACGGGGATCGACGACACCACTGCGTAGCGTTTTGCGCTTGGTGCCATCCAGATCGGAGACATCCAGATTCTTTGAGTGCCTGTCCAGCCAGTAGAGTTTGCGACCGACCCAATCAATCGCGATGCCCTCCAAGCCATGCGAATCATGCCGGATGACAGCCTCACGTTCCGTTGGTAGATCAACGCTGGCATCCGAGTATTTGGCACGGAATATCGTCTTGGCCGTCACATCACAGAAATACATATACTGATCCTTGATATCAAAGTCGAGGGCCACCACATTCATCAGATCCTGATGCATCAGGTTATATTGTTGGCCATCGACTGACATGTTGCGCACATAGTACTTGTTGGTGAAGATCAGCCACGGCGGAATGTTATCCTTGCGCTTGCAAGTGTGCTCATCGTTCTGTCGCTCATAGTAGGTCTCGTCGCATTTACAGTAGAAGCTGCCCGGCGTATTCGAGCAGTGCTGCGAACAGGCACCCGGTTGCTCCAAACATTCATCCACATCCGCGCATGCTTTGCCATCGGCCAAGAGCCTGGAAAGAGAGCGATAGGGAATGAGATTCACATGCGATTCCAATTGGAAACTGGGAAAGTAGTACGTGGAGCTGGTCACTAATCCAATCAGCTAGTCAATCAGTCAGTCAATCAGTCAGCCAATCAGTCAGCCAATCAGTTCGTCAATCAGTTCGTTAATCAGTTTGTCAATCAGTTCGTCAATCAGTTTGTTAATTAGTTCGTCAATCAGTTGATCAATCCGTTGGTCAATCAGTTCGTCAATCAGTTCGTCAATCAGTTCGTATATATTATTGTTGTGTTTTTTTTTTTTGGTTTCGCTCTATTTGCACCCATTAAAAATGGGGAATATGTGGATAACTTACTTGTAGCCTTCGTTGCAGTCACAGTAGTAGCCGGTTAGGGTATCCACGCACTTGTGGCCACATTGATTGATCTCGACCTTGGCGCACTCATCCACATTGCAGTGGGCGGGCTCATCGGATTCGTCTGTGCAGTCGGCCACTTTGTTACAGACCAGACTGTAATCGATGCATTGGCCATTGGTGCAGGCAAATTGTCCGTGGGCACAGGTGACATTCTCCTTCTTACAGTTGACCTCATCGGAATGGTCGCCGCAGTCGTCTTCGCCATCGCATCGATACTGATTGCGTATACACTTGAAGTTCTGGCACGTGAACTCCAATGGGGAGCACGTCTTGTATTTGGAATTGCAGAATTTGCCCTCATCAGTGCCATCGCCGCAATCATTGTCATGATCACAAATCCAGCCCTGATATTAACGAAAGTTGATTTTATGGCAATTTCTTTTTAAATGAGAATCTGAGAACTTACCTTGTTGATACAGCGACCGTTGCCGCAGGTAAACATATCCTCACCGCATGGCTGTTGGGTGGCGCAATTGTGGAGCGTTGTATTCTCATCGGCGCCATCAACACAATCGGGATCCCCATCGCATATCCACTTTTTGGGTATGCACTGGGCCCGCTGCCACGACTTGTTCTCCACGCACGTGAACTCAGTCTCCTCGTCACATTTCCGATCGTCTGTGCAAAGCGGGACGAAAATCAATCAAATCGATTTTGTTTATAACTTAATATAATACTCACTGCACTGATGCCGGTTGTCCTCATCGCTGTTGTCCAGACAGTCGTTGTCGCCATCACAGATATAGATGCGTGGAATGCAATTGCCATTGTCGCAGGTGAATAGATCGCCAAAGCAGGTACGACCCTCGGATTTGCAGTAATCTGGCGGCTCGTCGGCACCATCGCCGCAGTCATCGTCGCCATCGCAATACCAGGTGGCCGGAATGCAGCGATGATTCGGGCAGCGGAAGCTATTCGTTGGACAGGTGCGCTGACCACAGTGTAGGGGATCCTCGTCGGAGTTATCGCCACAATCGTTATCGCCATCGCACAGCCAATAGGGTTCCACACAGATGTTTGTCTTCTCGCACTTGAGATGGTTGGGTGGACATGTGGTGTTCATGGGACAGCGTTCGTGCGTTTCATCCGAGGTGGCGTTATCCTTGCAATCGTTGACACCGTTGCAGACCTGCGCCTGCGGAATACAGCGTCCATTTGCGCAGGTGAACTCGCCATCGACACAGGGCGGATAGCTGCAGTTGAGCTCATCGGAGCCGTCCTTGCAGTCGTTCTCGTGATCGCATTTCCACGACTTGAAGATGCAGCGTCCGTTATTGCAGCGGAACTCATTTGGCGAGCACGAATGATAGGCACAATATTTAGGATCCTCATCGGAATTATCACCGCAATCGTCGTCACCATCGCAGGACCACATCCGTGAAATGCACTTGCCATTCTGGCAATAGAACTTGCTCGACTCGCACGTATTATTTCGGGGCGCACACATGCGACCCTCATTGACCACCTTGGAGTTCTCATCGCATTTGCATTCAGCCTTGCCATTCGGTGCCGGATGGCAGCTTTGCGCACATCCACCGTTGTTAATACGGCACGGATTCACACTGCACTTCTGCCGGTCGGAGCTAAAGATGCGTATATCGCGTGGCGAGTCCTCCAATCGCTTCACCATCTCCACCATATTGGCGCCCGTATGCTTCTCGGCCCGATAGACGCCACGCAGTTGGACGTCCGTCCAGTAGATGTAGTTGCGGAACACGGTGATCGCAAACGGATAAATGGTAGCCGCTACAAGCAGTTCCCGATTCCGACCATCTAAATCGGCACGTTCGATTTTCTCGCGCACCGCATCCGTCCAGTATAGTTTACGGTCGTCATAGTCTATAGCCAGACCACTGGGCTGTGACAGTTCCTTATCGACAATGGCCCGCTTCAGCGAGCCGGCCATCGTTGTGCGGAATATCTTGCCGGAGGTACCGAAGCGACCCCAGTCAGTAAAGAAGAGTGTTCCATTGCATGGATCGAGGACAATGGCACGTGGTCGTTCGACCCGTGCAATCATTACCAGTTCTGTGCCAACGAGATTCATCGCATAAATTGAGTTATTCGAGCTATCCGTCCAATAGATCTTGCTCTGTGTCCAGTCGTACGCAATGCCCTCTGGATTGATACCCTTGTTGAGAACCACAGTGATATCGCTGTGGCTTGGCTTATTCGCCTGCGTGTAGGCAATTTTCGCCCATGGCCGGATCTGGGTGTACAGCATGCGATTGCCAGCAAAATCAAAGTCTACACCGACCACATTGGTCAGATTTGAAAGGGGCGTAAATGGCACCTCCGTTGAATGCGGATCCAAATTAACGGCTCGAATCTCCGTTCGGGTCGCGAACACCAAATACTCATTGACCGTCTCACACGTGTGATTATCGGCACCCAGTTTTCCTGTGGCACAATCGCAACGATAGTTCTTCGACGTTGAGGGTTCGGGTGGAAAACTGAAGCAGAGCTGATCGCAGCCGCCGTTACCCAGTTGAGCGCAGGGGTTATTATCATCGGCCGGCTGATTGTTAATGTCATAGATGGCAATGTCGCGCAACTTTTCGAGATTGGTGCGCACTCGTGTAACCTCGGTATCGTTGCCAAACAGCTTGGATGCCTTAAACACTGTCATCAGATTGCGATCCACCCAGTAGACATCGTTGCGGAAAATGGCAATACCCATTGGATTGGGCAGATCACGTCGGATCACCTTGCGATTGACGCCATTATACGAGATCTTCTGTATGGTGTCCAGCTTGGAGTCAACCCAAAACACATCGTGCGTCTGCATATCGATGGTGAGATCACGTGGCAACGATATGCCCGATGTGACCAACGGCTGCCACTTGCTGCCATCGAGCATCGCTTTGCCAATACGGGGATGCTGACCGTAGTCGATCCAGTAGAGGAGTCGCTTGATCGGATTGACGGCCAACTCACGCGGCGCATCGTTAGTCGTCTTGACGAGCACCTTGCGATTGCTGCCATCCAGCCAACAGACCTCCACATAGTTCTCATGCGGATAGACGTTCGTGAAGTACATATTGCCAGCCACCCAGTCAATGGTCAAGCCGCGTATGCCATTGCTACCGATGCCATCTTTGACCACATGCTGCACATCAGTGCCGTTGGGTCGCGAACGGAAGATGCCGTTCCAGTAGCCGCGATTGAACTCCGCCCAGTAGATCCACTGATCACGGAACATCACGTCCACATGCAGTATATGATGACCCTGTCCGCTGACGGGTACCATTGCTTCCGAGCTATCGGTTAGACTGTAACCGCGTATCATGTCCAGTTGGGAGACGACGGCAAATGTCTTGTACGCCACGCAATTGATCTCGTTCTCCTTGTGGTAGCCAATGCCGCAGGTACATGTCCGCGATGCAGCAGCTCCCGGTATGCAGAGCTGCTTGCAACCGCCGTTGCCCGTCTGGCAGGGATGCTGCATGAGTGCCCGCTTCTTGTAGATCATCATGCTGCGCAAATCGGGCTCGTTGTCGACAATTGTCTTGGGATTATCACCTCGCGGCAAATCAACTCGCACAATTTTCTCGTACACCGGGTCCAGGTAATATAGGCGATGGTCTAGGACACCTAAGCTGCGTGGACGCGATATGGCCTGGTCCTCATTGAGTATGATCGTGTGATCTTCACCATTGTAGTCCATCGAACAGATCGATGCTGAGTGGCTGGTGCTGTAGTAGATCATTTTCTTCTCAATGTCGAGGGCAATGCTCTCCGGATGTTTGAGATCCTTGCGCAGTACACGCGCATCCTGCCCATTCATATCGACCCGTGCAATTTTCACCGGCACCTCGAGGACACCCTCATCGATCCAGAACAGTTTACCATCACTTGGATCAAGCACCAGTTGCTTGGGCTTGGACACGGAATTCTCGCTACCATCGTTCGCCAATATGACAGTGCGATACTTTTGCTTGCCATCCACACGAACAGCCTCAATGTTGCTGGCCACCCGATTGCCGATGTACAGATTGCGGCCGAGCCAATCGAATGCGATGGTATACGGTGCTCCCACAATGCCCGTATCGATGTCAAGGAAAAGTGTTTTATTGCCGCCACCGTAGGGTGTCGTATAGATGGTGCAATTCTCGTCGTCATCCTCACGTCCCTGCACCCAATACAAAGTCTCACCCTTCCGGTCAAAGTCCAGGCCAGTGCTGCTCTCAATGCCAATAACGGGCGCCAAGGCACCGGCTCTGGCATCGCCGCCATTGAGCGGTAAGTCAACAATTTGGGTACCCTTGACAACCATCAGATAGGGATTCTCCTCTTCGATACACCGACCCTCGCTGAGCAATCGATAGCCTGGTTTGCATTTGCATGAGTAGCCCTCGCTGGCACTCGGACTGAGCAGGCAGAGATGCTGACAGCGTGCCTGGGCACACGGATTCGGATACATCGGTTGCAGTGAGGCATGATGCACGTGTATCGACAGCGGTTGGCTAATTAGATGGGAGACAACGGTTTGATTCTTGCCACGGAACTTATTTGCAGACAGTACACGGTTCAGCTGACGATCTGTCCAGTAGAGCGTGTCCTCGAACAGAGACAGCGAGTGTGGATGCAACAGATAATGACTGCTGGCTAGCACCTGCTGACGCCCCGTACCGTTGTAGTAGCAAAAGTCAATAAAGTCCAGCTTGGAGTCGGCAAAGTAGACGCGTTTCGTCGCAATATCCAATGTCAGGCCATTGGGCCAGTAGATCTTCGTATTGATGATAGTCTTGCGCATGGTGCCATCCATGCCGATCCTTTCGACACGCGGATTCTCGCCCCAGTCTGTCCAGAAAATGAAACGGGCCTCGGGACTGGGATCAATGCACATGCCACGCGGCTGTGTTATATTCTCTCGAACGAGCACCAATCGATTGGACCCGTTCTCGGCGGACACCTCAATCGTGTTCAGTTTGCTGTCCAGCCAGTAGAGATTCTGGGCAATCCAATCGTAGGCCAGACCCTCCACCAGATCCAGGCCGGTGTTGATAATCTCCTGTGGCTCCATACCATGATCCAAACGCGATATCTTCTTCAGTTTCATGTCGCTCCAGAAAATGGTGCCCGTGTGCATATTCGAAGCGGTCGCAACCACATTTTCCACAATGATGGGCACACGCTCCAGTCCCTGCTCCTTTAGATCGGCAACCAGTATCGAATGCCTATTCGAGATGATTAGGAAGGCAGCCGTATGATTGACAGCCTTGCACGTATGCTTATTGGGACCGAGCACATAGCCGGGTGTGCAGGAGCAGAAATAGGAACTTTTTGTGTTCGTGCATTCCTGCGAGCAGAGACCGGGTGGATCGCATTCATTGGTATCCACGCAGGTGAAACCGTCTGGGCCAATCTCCGAGCCTGGTGGACACACACAGAGCGCACCGCTGGGCGTCTTCTGGCAAAAACTGGAGCACTGACCCGTTTGATGTTCACACTCGGCCAGATCACAGCCCTCACCCTCATCGGCACCATTGGGACAGTCCATCGTATCGTCACAAACCGAGGTGATGTTCACGCAGCGTTCGGCAACGCCCGGACACTGCCACTGACCGTGCGGACACTTGAAGGGTGGCGGCACACAGGCATGCTCGGTACCCTCGTCGGAGTTGTCACCACAATCGTCCTTGCCATCGCAGATGTACGCCTTGAACACACAGTTTGTGTTGTTGCATTTGAAGAAGTTCTGGGCACAGGTGATCTTGCCGCAATCCTCTTCGTCCGAGTGATCCGAACAGTCATTGGAGCCATCACAGTGCCAATCAATCGGTATACACAAACCAGTCGATTTGCATCGGAAATGCTTCTCCAAATTGCACTGATTGGGACCCATCGAGGGGCAGCCAAGCTCATCGCTGCCATCGTTGCAATCGGGTATGCCATCGCATTTGTAGGACTCTTCGACGCACTGCCGCAGATCGGCGCACTTAAACTGATTGGCCAAGCAGCTTATCGGTGGACAGTCCTTCTCATCCTGCCTGTCGAAGCAATCGTCGTCGCCATCGCACACCCAACTCTGCGGTATACAATGCCCCGTCCTTGGGCAAGTGAACTGGAAATATGCACAGGTCTTCTCCGCACAGAAGTCACCCTCATCGCTGCTGTCGCCGCAATCATTCTCGCTATCGCACTTCCACATGCTGGGAATGCAGCGACCGTTCGCACAGGCGAACTGAGATGTTGCACAGGTCACATTGCCACAGTCCACTTCATCCGAGTTATCGCCGCAATCGTTTTCCTGGTCGCACCGGAAGTTCAGCGGAATGCAGCGACCCGATTTGCATTGGAACTCATTCGAGCCGCAGGTCGGTTCTATTAAAGAATAATAATCAAATTGGGTTGGGTTGTTAACTTAATTATGCACACAAGGAAAGCAAGATAAAGATCAATTGAATGCCAATTATATTTGAGTGCAAGGTATTTAAAACTCTTGACGGTCTACAGAATCGAAATGATTTTGATTTTAGAAGGCGATTCAAATAGTTTCGATTAATATTCTAGATGGATCTTAATATATATTAGGATCTTTTGAAATTTATTAGGGGACATACAATCAATATGCTCTACTTACTTGTGCAATTTTGCTCTTCATCGCTGTTATCCAGACAGTCATCTTCGCCGTCACAGACCCAGGACTTGGGTATGCAGCGCTGATTGTTGCAGGTGAAGTCCCATAAATTGGGACAGGGCTGGACGGGTGGCTCGGCACTGGGATCGGGAATGCAGCTGATCTGATCATCGGCCAATCGTTCGCCATACGGACAGGAGCAACGCGATTGCAAACGGCTCGCAGCACCAGTTGTTGTCGTCATTTCGCTGGTATTCTGTGATATGGGTATGGCAAAGCATATCTTCTGGCAGCCCCCATTGTACAGGTGGCATGGCTGTGTTTCAGCGATGCGCTGCACATCGCGACTGTACACTTTGACACCATACAATCGATTCGTTTGCGGTTCCCGGACCATCATTTCTTCCTGTTCGCCGGTGAGCTTGTGCAGCCGAATGATTGCATCGAGTCGCCAGTCCGTGATGTACATCCAATCGTTGTGTATTACAATGGAGAACGGATGACGGACGAGGCGAGAGTTAACCGTTTTGATGTCCGTGCCATCGAGATTGGCATGCTGCACATGATCAAGCAGAGCATCGCACCAGTAGACGCGATCCTCCTTGAAGTCGATGGAGAGGCCATTCGGCCAGCCGAGAGTCACGTTGCGGAATACCAAAAGGCCAGTGCCGTCGGTATTCGCACGCGTTATATTCGCCGGACGATCCCATTCGGAGAAGAATATATATCCCCGATTCGGATGCACAACGATGGCGCGCGGACGCTTCAAATTCTTGAGCAATGTGCGACGATGCGTGACATTCCGGGTGGAAAGCACATTAAGTGTGCCCTTGCGTGAGTCGATATAGTACAGATTCTTGGATGCCCAATCAACAGCTAGACCCTCAACGCCTTCATTCTGTGAGGCGAGGACAATTTCGCGACCGGTGCCGTTGCGGTGCACCCGATAGATGACATCCTGCAGTACATCCGAGTAGTAAATGAACTCGTCGCGTGCATCAAAATCGAGACCGACAAAGCGAGCGCGACGCGAGACAACGGGAAGGATCGCATCACTGAAACCCTCAATGACCGGCTCCAGGACCTTGCCCTTGATGAACCGCTGCTGCGAATACATGAGGAACTCCCGCACCAGTTTACAGTTCTTCAGATCCGTTTGCAATTGGTAGCCGGTGTGGCAGGCACAACGGAACCCAAGTCCCGTCGGTGCTCCCTTAACGGCCGTCACAATACACATGTGATTGCAGCCGCCGTTGTTGTTGCCGCAAGGATTCGAGACATGCGGCTGACTGAGCGCATGCACCGCTATGATGCCCTTCGGTTCGCGTATGTCCTTGGCCTTGTAGGTCACCTGAATGGAGCTGGGACCCTCATACTTGTCGACGGACATAATGCCCTGCTTGGTGGCATCAGTCCAATAAATTCGATTCTCGAACAGGGCCAGACGCGATGGACTCGGCACCTGCTGACCCCGCAGCACCATCACTCGCTGTCCACCCTCATAGTCAACGGATTCGATGTAGTCCAGCAGGGAGTCACACCAGAAGACACGCTTCCCAATAATGTCGACGGTGACGCCACTCGCCTTGTAAGCCGCTTCCGATACAATTGAACGGGCATGGGTGCCATCCATATGGGCGCGCAGCACTTGGCCGCCATCGGCGACAAACATCAGACCAGAGGTCGGATCCAGGGCCAAATCAGCGGGACTGGTCAGATTCGAGCCAAGGACAACGGCATGCCAATGTCCGCTCAGCTCAAACACATCGATTTTCTGACCCACCAAATCAGCGACATAGATCTTATCACCCACCCAATCGACAGCCAATGCAACCGGTGCCCAAGTGCCGGGCAGCGTTTGATCCAGCGGCGCCACAGCGCTGTTTAGCACATCCAATGGCAACGATTGCACTTTCCGTGTCTTAATGTCCGACCAATAGAGCGTATTGCGGGCATAATGGAAGGCAACGCCAGCGGCAGCGGTTGCATTTGCCAGCACCTTGGGATCGCTGTCGTGGGCGAACATCCGCATGATAGCCCGATCATGGGCGAATATCAGCTGCAGATTGTTCGCATCGGGTGCAATGCACTTGGACTCGTTGATTAGCGTATAGCCCTGGGCGCACTGGCATGTGTAGCTGCCGGGCGTATTTGTGCACAGTTGATCACAGTGGCCCCACTCGGCACACTCGTCCAGATCGATGCAGGTGCGATTGTCTGGCGCCAGACTCTGGCCGGGTCGGCAATAGCACACGCCGCCAGTCAGGGAGGGGCCGCATTTGAACTCACAGCTCAGCGCGGGACAGGAGGCGATGGCTGGAATAAAAACATATACCAACATTAAACAGTTAAACAGTTAAAGGACTCACAAATTATGTTAAGCACAAGTATTAATTATTCTTAAATAATTGCACAAAAGACAAACAAACTGAAACATAAAAAGTCCAGCTATTTGTTTTCTATTTGAATACAATTTGCGTATGAATAATTGTTTTTAATTTATTATTTTTTGTGAATATTCCTCAGTGGTACTGACTGCGTTTTGATTTTACTAAATAACAAATAATGATTATTCAGTAAACCTCTATAATCATTATTATTGAGAGAGCAAGTAGATAAAATGAATGAAAGAATCATAAAATTTGGAATTATATTATAAAACTTATAATGATTTCTACGATTAATTTTGAAATATAAAATAAAATATTTATTTAAAAAAAATTGATTTCCTGAATTCGATTTAATTTCAATATGCGTTTAAATTTAATTTGCAACTTGGAAATGCTATTTGAAAACACGTAGATGATAGATAGATTATTGTTAACTCAATATTACTGAATTATAAAATAAACTTTCTTCAACAGCTTAAATTATTTCAAATGAATATAAACTGTAATTCAAATCGTATCAATTCCATTCCGCCAATGGGGGGGATGGAATATGGAGGACGAAAGATGATTGATAATACTTACAACATGCCGTCTCCTCGTCGCTGCCATCCTCACAGTCGCGCTTGCCGTCGCACAGTTGCGATTTGAGGATGCACTTGGGTGCACCATTGACGCCGCCACGTGGGCAGAGGAACTTGTTATCAGGACAGGCGATGGCCGTGCAGTTGGCCTCGTCGCTCTCATCGGCGCAGTCGTGGTAGCCGTCGCAGTGGAAATTGTATGGAATGCACAGCGCATTCGTGCAGCGGAACTGTGCATGATGGCAGGGCGGGAAGTCTACAGTGAAGCGGCAAGTGGAAAATGTTAGGCGAACTATTGCTTGAACAATTGTCTGTCTCATTGTACTCACTGCAGCCCTGCTCGTCCGAGTTGTCGCCGCAATCGTTGCGATGGTTACATTTCAGCGCCGCATCAATGCATTTGTGTCCATTGGCGCAGCGGAATTGATCCAGGCGACAGGCGACGCCGTTGCAGCCATCCTCGTCGCGACCGGTGCGACAGTCCAGGTAGCCATCGCATCGCTTCTCCTTGGGCACACACGGTCCAGACGGGCGGCCCTCAGTCGGAGCTGCACCATTCGCAGCATTGCAAAAGACGTCTGTGTGTTGGCATTTGCGATAAGCTGTCAAAACAAAAAGAAAAAAATAAAAACACAAAAGGTTAGTTCTCTGTATCCAATTATATAAATAAAAAGCAAAAGCAGAGCAGAGGACGGATGCAGGGGTCTCCAAAGCTAGCGGCCTTCCAATTTAATTAATGTGCACAATAACAACAAAGACACAAAAGTTCCCTGCAATTAGTAAAAACAAGTCAAATCTAATTGTTCCAAGGAAGAAACCCCTTTTGCTTTATTCACTTGCGACTTCCACTGTGGACATTTTGTGGCAAACATTGACAACTTAAGTATGTATTTATAATAATATGATATTATAAGCAAAATGTAAGATTGTGGCAAAATAAGAGAAGACTAATCAAATTCGTATTTAGTCAGTCTGATACAGTTCTATGATGTCGTGATCCGAAACGATCGAACCGTTTAAACTGACGAACTAGACAGACGGAGAGACGGCTATATCGAGAATATATTCAGGTCACATTTAACACAAATTGTGTCCATTTTGACCATGGTGTCAGTTCAGTTTCCGTTGCCAATAGTTGTCTTTGACTGGTTAGTCTCTAGCTGTGACACTAATTAAGTGTCTGTGTGCTGATTGGTTGGCTGGTTGTCTGGTTGTCTGGTTGTCTGGTTTGGTTTGGGGTGATTAGGTTATTGGGTAGTGTTCCTGTCTTTACACTTAATTATTGAGTGACTAGCCAATATGAAGCTCCAATTGGCCCACACAGAGAGACATGCCCAGAGGTGTGATATGTATTGACGTTGATTGTTGTTATTGGTATCGGCATGGTTAAGGGCTTGGCTAGGATTGCGTTGTCAGGATAGAGTGTGCCGGTGAGAGTCTACCAAAGACAAATTAATCAAATTTACATTATGTCAACACTCTGGCAAATGCCAGTTGTCAGTTGCCAGTTGCCAGTTGCCAGTTGCCAATTGTCAGTTGCTAGAGCTCTCCCACTTCAAAGGCAAATCTACAGATTGAGCGTATGACGTGCTTGTTCCGCCGCCTTTAGGGCAACATTTCAGCACACATTTCCAAGAAAATTTTGACGCACAGCAGGCGGCTTGCAATAGACCTAGAGCAAATTTTAAAACCCCCATGTCCGTTCAAAGCTGTTGTTCAAATATCCGTACACACACACACACACACACAACTGTGTGTCGACTGTGAATGCCGCCAGAGAGCAGATTGGAATTGCACCGCAGGGTTGCTGACAATTTAAAAATGACTACAAAATACATGTGCTCAACTATTGCTGCCAAAGACATTAAATTTGGATGCCAGACATTGGAGCACTGGCGATGTCTAGTTGGCAACATCGAGCTAGAGCGACCCCTGTCAAAAGCACACACTCACACACCCACACACCCACACACTCACGCACATACACTGAGAAATTAAGATACTTTTTATTGCAAAAGAGCAAAAACAAAAACATTGCAAAACATTTAATTCTTAGAGGAGTTTTTAAAATCTGTGTGTTCGACTTAAGCATAAGCACGAGTAAAAATATACCTCGATATATATACGTTGTCAAAGAATTTTCTGCTTCCAATTATAATTTATAATTTACGTCTTTATTTTTTTCGAAATTATTCTTGTATGCTTAAAATATATATTTCTTTCTGAGCTACAAGCATTATTAGATGAGTTATACACTGCTGGGTATGTTTTTTTTTTCTAAGTGTATACATATGGAATACACTCTTGGGCACGCATGGCGTATACATAATGCATATTGCTATAGAAATGTCGGGCGTGATAGTCCGTCTCGCTGTCACAGTCCGGTCTGCGTTTGTCCCGGTGTCGCCGGCCGGCTTGCGTCTGCCCCCTAAGCTCTGGTCTCTGGTCTCTGGTCTCTGGTCTCTGGTCTACCCATCGGCCTTGGACTCACCAGCGCCCAACCTTTCTCGTATTGTGCACTTGAGTTGTATGTTGGCAAGCAAAGTGCTATAAATTATCGAGTAGTTGGTTGCAGCTCCGGGACAAGCTGAATGAGTCGAGTCGGGACGTGTCGGGAGACGAGGCACGGCACACAGTCCATCAAGCTGGCTACAAGAAAGAGGTGGCCATTGCTCAGCGAAAGTTGTGGACTTTAAATGACCAGAAATTAGAGCTGCTCGATTAAGACTCCGAGCTCGGGCTTAAAGCAATGTTTAGAAAATGTGAAATGTGCTGGCTGCTGGGGTCACAGATTAAGCGGACTGCCGCCAGAGACAGTAACGGTTAACTAGTGGGAGCGAAACCGTGGAAAAGAGAGGAATAGATATATATATATATATATATACAAAGAGAAGGGGAGAGCTCAGATGATCTGCGCCACTTTCAAGTTACTTTTGGCATAGGCATAATAAACTTTTCAAAGGTTTTTTACTGCCCCCCGCCGATGTTGTATTTCCGTTGTTGTTGTTTTTGTTATTGTAGCTGCTGCTTCACATTAACGGCGCACCGGGACAGCCAAGTGTGGCAGAGCAAACTTAATTAGTACAAGTTAAACAAGCCAAGTTGAATAAATACTCCCCGGCAGCACAAACTTTTATAGCAGCAACAATAAAATGTGTGTGCAGCTAGCCAAGACTCTTGTCACTACTCCCTACTCCCAACTCCCTATTCCTCTATTATCGTATGCCCTTTGGTAATGAGAGCACCTAGCCCACCTTCACTGAGACGTCATCTGAGGCTGAGCTCAAGCATCCTAGGTGCTGCAGTTGGTAAGCATAAAATGTTGGAGAAGTTCCCTAATAGGTTTCCGAAGATTAAATACTCTTGCAGATAATATGGATAATATGATTAAATTCATTCATTCTAATCAAGGGCACACCATTTCATTGCCTACATCTGCTACGTTAACTACAAAACTAAATTAATAATTAACTAGTTCAATACAAAATCACTGCAAGCGTCAATTTGGCTTATGCTTATCGCTTTTACAACATTGATTCTTTTTAGAAGTACTTTAAAATCAAAATTATTGCATTGAATTAAATGTCGAATTCTTATAACACAGTTAACAAAAGTTAACAAAGTTAACAATTACAGTTATCGAACTCTTAATATAAATGTGGGATTCCGTATAGAAGATTAAAAAAAAAAAACCAATCTGGCAGCCTTGTTGCCGTTGCAGGTAATCGAGTCAGTGACGATATCACTAAATCGATATCTGATCGTTATCGATTCAGTTCGGTTGCAGAAAGATACAGGAAGCATAAATTCAACTTATTTATCAATAAGCAGAAACATACCAATGTATATCAGTAAGCCAACCATTATAATACAATAAATACAATAAATAATATCGTAGATATAATATATAATATGTAAATATATTCAACCATTGCAAAATTTAATTCTTGCATGTATATATTGATTGCTTTTATGTGTATTCGACATATGAATGAACGTAAAAAATGTATGTTGGCTTTATGCACTCAAAAAAAACAAATCGTTCTGAATTTTACATAAATTTCAAGATTTTTTCCTTGTTCGAATTCAGAACAAATTTATCCAAAAAATATGTTTATTTTTCAGCTTGTTTTTTACAAGTTTACAAGCAACTCTACAAATTAGCTTTTTTGTTGCTTATAGTATTAATAACTTTAGTATTTTAAAATATACAAACATTTTAGATAGTTTATAAAATGCACATAATTTCAGTTTTCAGGTGGATTTTCATTTCAAGGGCAACTTTGTTAATTCAAGGCGATTTTTATGGCGTCAAAGTTGGGTTCAGTCAGTTGAGCCAGTTGGGTTCCACTTAAAGATGGTAAATTTAATGCATGAGCAGCTTTTTGCTTTTGTTGATCTACCGTTGCTGCAGTGGAACCACAATTTGCTGCTGGTGCAACTGGGAATTTGGGAGTTGCGAGTTGGGTGTTTGGCCATTGACAAGATTAACGCGCACAATTTGTTGCAAATTCGTTGGCGCTGCTGTTGCATTACATTAAAAACAAATCATAATGACAAACGAGTGGGTGGCTGCATTGGGTGGCAGCACTTGGCTGCAACTTTTGTGGAAGGTCATAAAAATGTTGAATGTTGAATTGTGGACTGAGCGACTGCTGGCTCTCCTCTTGCTGCCTCGCTTGGGACCATGTTGAGTTGCTCCGCACCGAACTCTGCTGCTACATTATTCACATTTTACAGTTCGCCCAAAAGTTTGACGCAAAACTTTAACGGGCTGCGAGGGCGCATTGCTGTTGCCACTTTTATAAACACAACGGCGATCGGACGGCGGCGAATTTTCAAGTGCGCAATGCTCTTGCTTTTGCCTGACACCTCTAGCGGCACTGCCACACTCAAAGACCCGCCTAGTGTTATGTACTCAAAATCATACAATCCCCAAAATCCATATCTAATGATTATTCAAAATAGTTTCGAAATAAAATTTGGGACACATGAACACTTTGCTGTTATTTTAAATTACAAATTGTTGACAAGGAATTCTGATTGTGATTTAGACTTGCTAAGGAATATTTGAAAACGAAATATAAAAGTACAAAAGAGTGGAAATTCTCTAGAACGTAGAGCTGCGTTTTTCTCTGAGTGTATTCAGGGCATGCGACACTTTCTAATTGGTAAGTGGGCGTGCCCAAGGGAAACGGGCTACTGTGCATTAACGTTTATTGCAGGCTAACGATTCGCAGTGCGAGACTCGAGACTTTTATGCGTGTTTATATTGGAGCGCTGGCTTGGCTTGTGTAATTACGCGCGACAAGTTGTGGAAGCCACCCAGCAACACCACCCACGTGTCCAGGGTTCAGCGTCTAGCGTGAGCCCGTGAGCCATAGTTTACAGCTTTTCTGCACGTCTAACTGGTCTGACAGCTGCAGTCAAATAAACGTCAGTCGTTGCCAACTTCCTACGGGTTCAACGACAGTTTACGACAGTTTGGCGGTAACACGCGCAACGGACAACGGCTCGAAGGGAGCTGGCAACATTTAGTGAAAGTGTAGTGTGTACGCTGTTTGGGAATGCCAGGAGAGGAACTCGTTGTACTCGTTGTACATATTCCACCAGGTAATGGCCAACGGCCAACGGCCAACAGCCAACTGCAATCTTCTTGATCAATTATGTTGTGAACTGTTTGGGGTTCTTTTACGCTTCTTACTTTTCGGTAACTCTCTCATTAGTTCTCGTAAGCTCCTATCCTCCATCCTTCATCCCCAATTCACAATCCCTTATCCCTACCCTTTACAGCCGTGTGTCTAGGTTTGCAATTAAAAGCAGATGTCTGCTTATATATTTTATATGCACAGCAAGAAATTGATCATTTCTATTACATTTGATTGGATATATTTTATTTTTGATTTATCAATAAGAAGCAGCTTGGATTTAAGAGTAGTTTAACTTTCAATTTGTAATCCGCTTATTATTTATTTTTCCCCTACAAGAGCTTTTGCAAATTTTAATAAATTTTCCAAGCACAAGAAAGACAACAAATTTTACTTTTTAATTAAATTATAAATTCAGTCAGCGCCAAGTGCCAAATCGAAGAGCTCAATCATTTTTCCACTCAGATTTTTTTTTATCTAGATTTCCATCTTGATTAGAATTTCATTTTTTAGCGTTTTTAATTTAAGGCAAAGCTTTTTACCGTGTATGCGCCTCCACCTTTACGGTTGTCTAAGGAGGGGGCGGGGGGAGGAAGTGGTATGCAAAGATGCTGAAGCACTTTGAGTTGTTAAACTGCTCTTCTTTATTGACTCAGCAGCGTCGAGTCTGCAAAGCACTTGCGTGTCGGGTAACTACTTAAGCCCAAAAATACCCTCCCGCCCGTCCCCTCGCTCACCCGCGGGTCCCGCCCGAGTCGCGAGTCGCGGCACACGGCAGACATTGCCTTGGGTGGTTTTGCATAAGGACATTTAATTAAACACTCATTGCTGTAACTCGGCAGCTGCAGCCCACTTTGACCTCCAGGTAAGGCATTTTTTTTGTTTGCGCTGTTGTTAAACTATTAGTTTGCTGGTAGCTTAGGTGTTGTGGTGGTTGCCAGCTTCAAGTGGCATCTCTCTTTGGTCTGTGGTATGTGGCATGCAAAGCAGACACCGAGAAAATCGCACATTAATTTGCTGGTGTACGCCCAGAGAGCGAAACAAACAACTTAACGCACACCTCAAGTAATTAAATAGTTGAAATAAGCTTGCTTTAATATTTATATGCCATAAATTAAACAAACAACGGCGCACGCAATGGAGACGCAGATGGAAATGGCAATGACGATGGAGATGCAGACGACACCCGCAAATCAACACACAAACAGGAGCATAAACATACACAGAAAGAGACACAGAGAGAGAGAGAGAGAGAGAGAGAGAGACAGATTGAGGGCAGACAATTTGCTGAGGGGGAAGGAAGGAAGAAGGACGTTCGGAGACGACGCGTTGACACGTACGTAAAATAAATTTGTTAAGAACGCAATAAGAGCGAACATTTTGTCACAATTTAAGCGCGATAAATTATTGTAAGAGCAAAGAGACTGACGCAAAAGTACACAAGAAAAAACACAGAGAGAAAGAGAGAGAGAGAGCAAGATAGAAAGAGAATGATTAGGTAAGTCTAGCCGAAGATTGAATGCCTTTGTGCTGTGATTTTTTCAAAACACTAATAAAAATAAATATAAATAAATAAATAAATAATAAATTGATTGATTAAAATATTAAAAAATTACAACTAGATCACATACAAATGTATTACTCTCTATGAAAGTTAGTAAACATTTCTAAGCATAAATAAAAGTTAGCTTTGGAAACTCGTCCCTTACAAAAAGTTAATTTAATAACGAAAACAAGTAAAGCACAAGATCAGATGACATTTTGCCAGCTTCCTCCGAATGTGGAATGTTCCATAGATTGATGCTTCTTTAGGGTATTCAAAAGAGAAAGCTGCTAACAGGAAGAGTTTTGCTCGGCTCTTATTAAATTAAAATGAATTTGAAACTTGATCTTGCGCCAGTCAAATAGAGAAGTGCTGCTTTCCAACAAATTGCCCAGCTTACAGCAGCCAAAACTACAACAGCAACAACAACAACAACAACAACAACAACAACTTGAACAGGAGTAGCAACAAGGAGCTTGAACTTAAGGACGCTGTCTGGCCCCGCTGCAGATGGGAGGACAAGGACTCGGCACATCGAGGACAAAGTTGTGCGCGTTTGTCTAGCGCCAGTCAAAGCTTAAGCAAAGTTGTTAAAGCAACGGAGTACTTAGGAATTGGTCGCTCAAAGATATTAAAATATATAAATCTTAAATAACAAGCAATAAATGCAGCTGCCCTTTGCATCCACTTCTCTCTCCCTCTCTCTCTATCTCTCTCTCTCTCTCTCTCTCTCTCTTGTGCGCGCTCTCTGTCTGCTTGTGTGGGCGAAAGTTTTAATCAAAATATGCCGCACACAGTCGGCCGGGCTTGAGTTTGGCTTTCCACTTTAAAGTTTTCAGAGATGCAGTCAAGAGCCGAATATAAAGGTAAAACCCACAACCAACCAATATCAAGCCGAAACCTCTTCAAAATGGAGTACTTTTTTCAGCAAAAGATATTGATAAACATGCCATAATTGTTGGATGCTCCTTTGATGTCTCTATCTTAAATATTACCAAACAGAAAACAACTTATTAGCTTCGACTAACTTTGACAATATCTTTCAGTGTTAGAGAGGATATTGGAGGAAATACACACAGACTCACACACACACACACAATTGCACATACTCATCTTATGCAAAATCTTGAAATATTGTCTTAAAATATACTTTATGCATTAATTATGTTTTGGATTTGTGCAGCTAAACAAAACTAAGCAAACTGAGAGCAATTCTGATTTGGTTCAGTTTTGGGCGAAAATTATAAATTCGTAGGTAGAAACGGTTAGTTTAAATGGAATGCTTAAATCGGTTGCTTTGTGTGGACTGCTCTGTTGAGTATTCATACGAAATGGCTACTTACTAATTCCCACAATCCCCCAATCTCGAACCCATTTTTACATACTCCTTTCCGCACTTGTGAGCTGCCCCTGGCGTATTTCCCTCCTCCTCCTTCTCATAAGCCTCATGGCCAAAATGATTTTAGCTTTCCTCTGCGCACCTTTGGTTGCACACTCACTTTGCTTGGCTATCACAGCTCCCTGGAGAGGGAGAGCGGGGTGGGTGGGTAGTGGGTATTCTGCGATTGCTAAATGCCAACAACCATCAAAATGTGGTCTGTCTGCGTGCGTATGTGTGTGTGTGTGTGTGTGTCTGGATGTGCGTCTCTATGTGTGTGTGTGTGTGTGTGTGTGAATTTGGCAAAATTTGCATAAATAAAATTGGTATAATAAAATGTAAACATTTTGCTAAGCAAATTGTTGGCGCACATACACGAGCCAGAAGTGAACCAAACCAAACTGGGAATGAACTGAGAATTTAGTGAAGCTGGCGTTTGAGGAGCTGGAGGAGCTGGAGGAACTAAAATTGAATGTACTCGTTGTGGGTGTGGCAGACGATGCTGTTGCTACACTGCAAGAAATACTCACACGTACATATTTGCTGAGTCAACAAATTTGCATTGAAATCAAGCGCAGATCAAATAACTTGACAAGGGTGAAAAATTGAAGTTAAAGACTATGCACTTAGAAAAATATTGCTATACTAAAGTCGTGTACTTTTCTAAAACTTATCACAATTCAGTAAAATCTGCTTCGAAGACAAATAAATACAATATCTAAGTTCAATGCTTGCAGACTTTAAAACTTTTTCGATTTTTAGAATGGAAGTTATTCAAAATTAGAAAAAAAAGGAATTTTGTTTCTTCATGCATATCTTCATTTCTGAATAGTATTTACTAAAAGAAGAGACAGGTATGACAGGACTTGCCCAAATCTTTGGCATCACTTTTGTTTGCTGAGTGCGATGGCTTGTATAAAGATGTGGATGTACTTACTGCACTGCGCTTCGTCTGACTTGTCCTGGCAGTCCTCGATCATATCGCAGCGATAATGCGGTGGGATGCAGTACGTCTTATTGAAGACATATTGGCCGCAGTTCAGCTGGGGGGTCTCGCATTCGGGCGGCGCTGCAATCAAGGATGGAATCACATTGGTATTGATGCGTTTGCCTGGGATTGACAGGTAGTGGTGGGGGATGGGTTTGGTTTACTTACGACACGACTGCATCTCATCCTCGCCATCGTCGCAGTCCTTCTGATAATTGCACACCCAATGCGATGTTATGCATTTACCGTTGTTGCAGCGAAACATTTCCGGTGGGCATGGCACATTCGATGCGGCTATCGAGCTGCTGCCGGCGCCCTCGCCAAGTCGCACGCCTGCAAAACAGAGAAAACCGAGAGATGAGACAGGACAGAGACAGAGACAGAAAGAGAAGAGAAAGAGAAAGAGAAAGAGAAAGGGCGAGGCATTTAGACAGGGATTCAGTGGCACATCCTGGGAGCCGGACACTCGTGTTATATAGCACTGCGTATGCGCCACTCCAGGGTCACAAATCACAAGTCAAATTGAACCATCTACAGCCATCATCAGCAGTTGCAGCTGCAAGCGCATTGTTGCTCCTTGATTTGTCACCTATTGATATGCCCAATTGCTGTCTGGTTCTGGCAAACGGCAAATGCCAACCAACTGATACATATATACATATATATATATATACATATATGTATCAATGTTCACATTTATAATCGCATTTCAAATTCGCATCATAAATTCCCCGCTTAACTTATGCCCGGATTTTATCCGGGAACCAATCAGCTGGAAAGTTGGAGCGCCAAATGTGAAATGAAGTAGTCAAGGTGACATTATATTAAGTCAATAAGATCAGCAGGAGAAGCAAAAGCCACCCCACCCCACCCCACCCCACCCCACCGCACACACACAAGCTCCGTTATTAAAAGAGGGTAGCTTGTCAGCTCTTTAACGCTGTTGTTGGATTTAATGCATCCTTCTTTCAACGACTTAAGGCGCCTGCAGACTTTCTCATTGTGCATTATTCCGGAGTAGCAACCACAACAGCAACAACAGCAACAACAACAACTCCAAAAACACAAAAGACACAAAAACAAGCATTGAACGTAATAAACTCCCCCTCCCCCTCCCCCGGCAGCCGTCACCCTATTCGCCCACTATTATTACAAAAGCTTTTCTATAGGCTGCTGTGCCAACTTTAAGCTTTTGGCCATAATAATAAACAACGGCAAGCAATGATTTTACTCAATAATGCAGAGATGGCCACACGATTCCATGATACCCTGCAATATTGCCGAAACAACATCTTTCCTTCCTTTAGTTATTCGAGTACTGATCATAATTGTGCTGTCACTTGGCAAATAAATAAATAAAAACTCATTGGCATTTAGGGAGTTGTTACCAAACTTATCTGCAGTGCAATTTTATGGCCAAAATTTGATTGGTTTTTATGTACACAGCACAACTATTATGTTTAGACTGTAAAAAATACAAAATGCCATATGAATTTCTTTATAAGTATGCCAAAAGGCAGAGTATAATAAAATGCATAATAAAAGTGAAATACGTAATTAAAAAAGTTTCAGTTTAGATTTCGCTCGAATCGAGCACTCCAATAAACCTCCAATATACATGGAATAAATCGAACATACATATGAAGTGTATACATATGTGCACAAAAACATATACATATACATATATATATATATAGATATGCATTAATGCCACACTTGAGGCCAAGAACCTTGCTGTGACATTGGCGCACTTGTTTTTTGCCAAGACTTACATATTGCTATTATTATCACAATTGCGAAAGGGATTGGAGCTGGTTTCGGTGCTGTTGCTGGCTTGTGGGGCATTCACTGCTTACTTTTCTGCTGCGTTCTCTTAAAATTAAAAAGCAAAAACCCCAGAAACCGTATCAGGCGAGAGGGGCTCTTGGATAGCGGATGCTGTCTATGCCGCAGACAGACAACATGTTTCGCTCCCATTAAAGTTGGCAAGTTTGTGGCTAAATCTCGGCAGCAACTTCTTTTAAGCACTTTGTGCCCGGGCTGCTGCCCAGGTCTCCTTGTTGTTGCTGTTGCTGTTGCTGTCTCTTGTTAATGTTGTTGTAACTGTTTGGGGAACGTGTCGCAGCGACACAGCAAAAATGAGAGCAGCCGGCGTATTTTGGCAGCATTAATTCCTCCCGTGTGTCACATAACATTCGCCCAGTTGCTGTTCCTCTTGTTCCTCTTGTTGTTGTTGCTGTTGTTGTTGTTGTAATTGTTGTTGTCGTCGCTGTTAGACGTGTTTATGGAGTCACTTCCCAGTTGGGATGCAGCAGCACGTAGCCAAGTCGCGACTTTACTTGTTTTCTTTCTCCCTACATTTCTCTCTCTCTCTCTATATGTATCTCTCTCTGTCTCTCTCTCTCTCTCTCTCTCTCTCTCTCTGTCTCTTTTTTACAGCACCCGTCTCTTTTTTGTGTCTCGATCTATGTCATTTGTTGCAAGGGCTGCCATTTTGTCAGCGTTGACAAACAAATTAAGCAGCAATTGTTTAGCACTTGGCAGCCATGAAAGACGTAGATGCAATTGTAGAAATGCACTTTTCAGACACATTTGTGTACATGTGTATTTATAGGTGTCACTGCAGCATAATTAGCTGGTTTTATTGTTTGTGTGTGAGTGTGTGTCAGGTGGCGAGTAAATCTGCCACTCATGTGTATTATTTGCATTTAAATTGCTTTTTGCCATTAATTATAGGCTCTTTTGAGTATGCGCAACAACAACTGGCAACTGGCAACATGCAGCTTGCAGCTTGCAGCAGACTGCATTGTTATTAATAAGTGCCGAAGGCCCTTTGAAGTACGCAACGGTATTTTACACCGATTCACTCGCTGTCCCAGTCCCAGATCCAGCTGGCTGTCCTCCTCGTTGCGCTCGTCGAACCCAAAAGCCATCAAATATACATTTAAAAATTTTGCATTACGCTCAACAAAAAAATAAATGCGTGGTGGACACTGCGTGTGTGTGTGTGTGTCTGTGTGGGCGGGTGGTTGGATGTGTGTGTGTCTGTGGACCTCGCGGCGAGGTCCACGAGGCTTCTTCTGGCCAGGACGGCTCACTAGAGGAAAAATGCCACTTTTCAATAATTTATCAAGTGAAACAAACTATTAAATTTGTGATAACTAGTCTCGAAAGTTAATAATCATTTTGATAGTAAATTGAAATGTTATTCAAGAAAACAGAAACCGGAAATTGATGTTATATCCAGAAAGGTAAGTTTTTCTTGAAAATTAGTTTGGTTTCAAGTTTATTTATCACAACTCAGCATTTTACCAAAAGTTTTTTCTTTAAAGTTGAAAGCATTTCTTAACGTTCGGATAGCTTAAGATTTAATTAAACAAATTTATAACAAAAGTGTGTTATTTAAAACAAATAATAACATTTTAAAATTTTTGTTTTTTTTTTCAATTTTTTATTAGCCAAAAACTATTGTTGCTTCCCACAGTGCGGCCGCCCAGTTGCCCATTCGGTCGACGCTCGCGTCAGCGCTAAAAATAATAGGCCGCCTGTGTGCATACTAATGAGTCCCCGGACGAAGTGGTCCGTCCGTCTGGCAGCCACTTGTCTGCCAGCCCGCCCAGCCTGTTTGCCAGCCTCCTACCTGCCTCCCCCACTCTTGCCTCCCCCTCTCTTGACTGGTGTGTGAGCATGCAATTATGCCAGTTGTCTGTGCCACACGTCTGTTGAACTCTTCGTTCTTGTTGCACCTATTTGAGTGAAAGGCTTACAATAATTGTAGTCTACATATGACTGCTGACGGCAAAATCGCACACAATTGTTACAGACTCCAATTCAATTTGATTTACACAACTTTCACCTACTAATTAAAACTACAACAGTCTTTCAATTATCCATTTAATTTGTAATTTGAAATTATATATTTCATATAATGCCATTAATTGTCCAGTTTTTAATAATAATTGCAGCAAAGTTACCACCGAGAATCTTTAATTTTTCAATACACCTGCTCTGCTGAATACTTATAGCTGTTTATTGATGGCTTTTGAGAAGATATCTGGGAGATATTGAAAATAGTCAGGCTATATTAAAAGAGAAATATTCAAACAGTGATGTTGGCTGTTTCACATTGTACTCTCTGACTCTGAATTTGTTTATGTTTATATAAATAGAAGAATCAACAGCACTTCGTAAACAGCACATTGAAAGAGTTCTCACCAAGAAATAATATGCCCTGTTTGCAGGTGGAAGGGGTAGAAGCAACCCTCTCGAGTTGCTTAATGAACAGCGAGCCTGTCAGCTTTTGGGAAACGAGAATTCAGCCCGTGGGTCAGTTGCTTTGTGTCTTTTTTTGCGGTGCATTTATTTGCTTAACTTGGTTTTTTATTTTGTGGTTTTTCTTGCGCACAAATGTGCGTGTGTGTGTGTGGGTTTGTGTGTGTGTGTGTGTGTATTTGGCTGTGGTTGTTTGTTTAACTTTTGCCTTTGGATTCGCCGCTGCGTGTACTTTAATTTTGCATATTAATTTTTATTTACTTAATTTGTTTTTTTGTTTTTTGTTTTTTTTTTGCTTCTTTTTATCGTGTGTTTTTGCAGATGCTTTTGTCATTTTTGTTTTCGTTTCGTATTTTTATAGCCCCATCGGGTTGCACAACTACATCAATATAAATGCATATTCGACCATTTATTCATTTTATAATATTTTGTTATGCATCTGGTGTGCTTTATAAATATATGTATAGCTTTAAAACACTTGTGATTTACATTATTATTTTAATTTTTATGTTATTATTTTTTCTTTTCTTGTAATTTATTATTTTAAAAACTTTTCGGTATGTGGCCACATTTGTCATTTGTGATTTAGTGACTCAAGCGCAAAATGTATTATTCATGGCTCATTTTTCAATAATCAATGCACCATTATAAATAATTAATATGGGGCACGCCCACACGCCAAATGTCGTGTACATGCGATTAAACTTAATTTCAACCATACAAATTGCTGGCATCCCCAAATCAGGCTGACAAACACGTATGCCATATGAACCATGCGCGACTGCACTCAGAGAAAAAGTTAAGTACCACCGGGATTGTGTTGTTCATAAAATTTCAAGTACAATTGAATTTGAAATATTTCGTAATATGCATAATTAGTTATTGATTTTAGAAAAGAGCCAAGTGTTGCATAATTAGCAACATTTTTTTGTTAATTTTAAAACCTACATTTTAAATTTATGCTGATTTATGGCTTTAAGGATGACAGCAAAATAGGAACTAAATGTCTTCAGGTAATCAAATTTCGATTTAAGAAATATATGGACTTAAGTGCAATTGTTTTAAGCTGACTTCGGTCGTACATAACTTATCCTTTGTTCAAATTTAGGCATTTTAAGCATTTTTCTAAGAAAATTGACCAGATCTTGCAGGGTCTTGGCTTGTACTCGAAATTCTTCAAGTTTTGTCCACATGTGGCAACTGTCCAAGCGGCTTATACGTGATATCGGAAAGAGGTAAGCGTCTAATGTGCAGCTTCATTATTTTCGCATAGCTCTGGTGAAGTCAAGTGCCATTTTCAGTTTTGCCCATCACATATTCACTCAAACTTGTAGTTTTCTTCACGTTTTCATGCACTATTTCTTTTGCATCCTGCTACAAGGATTCACACACACAGAAATACATTTATGTATAACTGACTATGTCCTGCGTATTTTTTGGTACATCAGTCACTAAAAGCGATACGAGATGTGGCATAAACGAGCAGAGCATCCCAAATCTGCCTGACAGCTACTCGCAGTCGCACTCGCACTCGAAATCATTCTCTTACTCGTATTGCGTGGCCAAAATGTCTGCTGGATGTGGCTAGAGAGATGGATAGACCTTATGCAGACGTTACCAGGCTGCGACGGGCAGCCATCAATAAATAATAAATTGCCTATAAAAACTGATAAATTCATTGATGAATCTCGAAACTCGCCGCGTTATGGCGTTTCGTATCTCACATTTGTGGCTATGCCACATTGCTCTGCCCCATCACGATGCACTGTGGGAAAAATTGCATTTTTTAATAGAAACCCAAACAGCCACTTTGTGTTTCACAACATTTGAATAAAATAGTTAAAGAACCATTATTAAAAATAAATTACATATTTGCTGAATTTGAGAAGCGTTAAACTTTCATTTTAAAATATGACAATTTGTAAGTAAAACTGATGTCTGCGATTAGTGGTTAATATTTGACGAATTGGTTTTCTTTAACTTATCAAAATAATGTTGAAGTTAATCATTAATTGATTGTATTTCACCTTCAAAAACATTCAATTGTGTAACTAACTGTTATTTTCATCAATACCAATTTCGTAGCATTTAAATGTTTGTCTTAAAATTTAAAAGTGAGCATGACTGGGCAGTTCCTGGTCCCCAGTTAACAAAATAATTTCGTAGAATATTCGGAACTAGACCCAAAACAAAAACGCTGCTTTATTCTTGAGTTGTCAGCTTAAGCAAAAAAAAGGTGGCATTTTATTCTACAGTGCACTGATCCACTGCCTGAGTAATGGAAATTCATGACGGCAATGTACAAAACAGTGTGATAGAAATTGAAATACGCCGAAAGAGAGAGAGAGAGAGAGAGAGAGAGAGAGAGAGAGAGAGAGAGAGAGAGAGGAATGAGAGAATAAGTGAGAACTTTAAATGCAAGGCAGTTGCATGCCACTTGCGACTTGCCACTTGGCAGTTGGCTGTTGGTGCCTGCTTGCTATTTTGGTATTGCGCCATTGACAGTATCAGTGATTTTATGGTAGTTATATTCGGTAATGGGCATCAGTATGGACTGCCATCTATTCATGGCATACTTAGGAGCTGAGAACCACGTTTTTTGTCGGCTTTGGTCTGCTTTTTTCATCGTTCCTTCGTTTTGTGCTGCTGCTGATGCTGCACCAACATTGATTTATGTACGAGTCGTATATGCAATACTTGCAAAATAATCTGCATTTCCATTTCTCTTTTCTTTTTTTTTTTTTTTTAGCATGGTCTGCAACAGCGGACTGTGTGTGTCTTGCGGGGCACAGAGAGAGAGAGAGAGAGAGAGGATTAGTTAAGCGTTCGCTCGGCAAATTCTTTTTTGTCGCTCCAAAAATATGACAAATTCGTGCAAAGCCTTACGACCAAGCATATTTAGTTCGTTTTTTTTTCTAGTGGAAAGTGTCCACTTGCCTTACACAGGAAACACTCAAATGCTAAGTGGTCGGATCGGAAAGGACTGCGGGGGAGTGCGCAGTGTTGTGTTGCGTGTTGCACACAGAACAAAAAATATACACTAGAATTTTGGTGCCCATCTTAAAACTGTATTCATTTAATTTTATTCATTACCTATTGTGTTTTATTTTACTGAATTTACAGTCGATTGAGGACAAAGAAGAAGGAAATGTATTTCGTAAATTTAGCAAATTTAGCATATATGTTTTATGAGTATGAGCTGATTTGCATATCTCATAAGCATTTCCAGTCACATGCTGAGCTCTTCACGTATTGTATTTGTATTTGTATTTGTATTTGTATTTTTGTATTTGCATTTGTATTTGCATTTGTATTTGCATTTATATTTGTCTTTGGAGCCGGTCTTATTTCTCTCTTTGTTTGCCAATCGCCTGGCCAGCATGGTATTCATTATGTGATGTGATGCGATGCGATGTTATGTGCCGCTGCTGGCAACCTACTAAAAAGCACAGCACGTGAGCAGCTCAGCAGTCAGGGACTCACACACACACAGGAGCAGGATGCCAAAAACCGACTGACAACTCATCCATCTACTTTTGATTTTGCGAGACGAGCAAAAAAAAAAGAAAAGAAAAAAAAAGTGAATGAGGAAAAAAAAAATACCGAAAATCGCAGACAAACATTATTTCCTGTGCTCCTTTATTTTTATTCACGTGCTTCTCATCATTTTTTGCTTTCATTTCGTACGATTTTTTTTTATTTTCTTAAATGTTATTTTAAGTGACGTCGCCAAAGTTAAAACGTGACAAAATTACAAATATTTTGTAAGCTTTTAAAACCGTTGATACTGCAGCAGCACGAACAACAACCATAACATTACCCTATAACAATAAAAACAAAAACAAAAAAACCAAAAAAAAAAAAATAAACAAATAGAAGAAGCAGCAACAGCGACAACAACACTAATAACAAAAACAAGCAAAAAAGTCAAACACAACAACATAATACCTAATAACGTGCATTTTGATAATGTCGTGTGGCGGAAAATGTCGGCGATCAAGGGTGGGACATGTCGTGGGCAAGGGGCAAGGGGCAAGGGGCAAGGGGTAAGTGGTAAGTGGTAAACGATAAAGGTTTCGTTCTGATTTCATGACTCCCACATTGGGCTGAGGCTTGGGGTCGTCGTGGCAACTTTTTGGCCATCATGGCATCAAAGATTCTCGACGCAGCCCGGGCCTGAAAATAGTTTGAAACTGAACACTCTTATGGGCCGGGTAGTTAGTGGCGCAACTATTTAAAGTTTTGCCGGCAACATGAGGCAACAAAGTCATGGCACAACAGCAAAAGTTACCAAAATTCCCCAGCATCTTTTTATGTCGTCTGGCCCCATAAAAGGTAACGATCTGTCCAGCAGCCACACTGTCCAAACTTTCTGTAAAGCGCATTTCCCATGGCAATTTTCAATATTTTTTTCTTCTTTTTTTGTATTCCAATTTTCATGGCAATTTTGCGTGTGCTTTGAGCCTGCACTTTACACAAATGACCAACTTCTAGCTACAGCTAACAAAATATACATTTCGAAATTTGTAATCACATTTGAGAGGCTGTCACTAATCATTTACATATATGTTTTTATTGTTAATATTAGTATAAATATATTGCATTGCAGCTGCCAACTTTAAGGAGCTCATAAATGTATTAAAATTAGTATATATTTATAGCTCAAAACATAATAACAGTTATCTATATGCTCATGGCCATATGCAATGCCAGTTGGCAATTAAAAACAAAAATCATTTAGATAACCAACTATTTATGGTTGAATATAAAACTTTAATTAAAGTGTTTTTGAGACTTCGGTGTTCATATATATAGATATACACATTTATGTATATATGTATATATGTACACATTTGGCAACGTGTTTGTGTATGTCATTTGTACACTGAATTGTACTGAGTCCTGAAATATTAGACACAAATAGAAGCAGCCAAAATGTCTGGATTTAAATTGATTTTGCTGTACATATGTACATTTGTCCAAATATTCTATGCACGTTAATCTATCTAAGTACGAGTGCAAACTAAGCTCCTTATTCTCCAACAGATACGCTGTTTGTTCATGTGCATTTCATGCGTGTTAAATTGTGAATTGAATGCGGATGGAACAACGACTAGTATTCAGTGCACACCTGTGTGTGCCTCTGTGTGTGTATGTGTGTGTGTGTGTCTCACGTGGTTGGCTTTGTGCATATTTTGTGGGCGGGCGTTATTATGGCACAAGCTGAAACATTCATTTGGCGAGAATTGCGTTTGCATCCCTAGTCACTAATTAGATGCATAATTAGACACGGAGTTGTACATGAGCAGTTTCGGATGATTCGTGGCAAATTTCGAGGGGTTGGGGCAGTCAGAGCGACAACTGCAGCTGGAAGCTGAAATTAATGACAGACAAGTCAGACAAGAGACGCAGTTAGACACAGGTAGAAAACAAATGTTGTTTGTGGCTTGCGCTTATAAACTCAACAAATTATGCTTAATTCAAGTTTGGGTTGGGTTGCAGTCGAGCCGCAGTAGGTGACAAGCGTTTTGCGGCCAAAAAACGTGGCAACTTCAACAACAAGAACAGCAACAGCAACAACAACAGCAACAACAACAGCAACAACAACAGCTGACCCAGCACGTGCAAAGTGCACGTAGCCGGAAACAAATGACATTGTCAGCGCCTGTATTTTGGCTCGACGCAGCGAGAAATCCAAGCTAAGCATTTCCGGTCGCATCATCTGCCATTTTCTGTGGAGCATGTGCTCGATGTATACACAGAGGGAAATTGCAAAAAAACGAAAAACAAATTGCAAGGATAAACATACATTTTTGATACTCCATTTCATTTCATTTTATTTCATTTCATTTCTATTTTAGTGCAGTTGCTCTTCGAATTTTAAATATGTCTCGCACTGGATATTTAATCTTGAACTAAGTAAGAAAACTAAAAACAAATTATATTTGTTGTACAAAACAACAAATCGGTTGTGCTCATATATAGGAGGAATACTAAAATTGATCTTTTTTCAAAATTGCTCGCCTGTGTTTTAGTCTAGTTGGAGAGAATTGTATTCAAAGATACTATATTAAATCAACGATTCGCAAGTTTTCTTCATTTTTGTTCAGTGTATGCTGTGTGTGCTTGTGCGTGCGTGTGTGTATGTGTGTGTGTGTGTGTGACAGTGCTATTAGCCAACGCGACACTGCAAAGTTCAGCTGCACAGCCAGGCCAAAACGCAGGCGACGTCTCTTAAATCGTCTTTTGGTGCTGCCATTTTATGACTGAGACGCCTTTTGTTGTCTGCATTGGTTTGGGGCAAAGGCTGCTCTTTCGAGTCTGTTTGTTGTTGTTTTTGTTGGTTTGAATGTTTTTGGGTCGCTTTGGGGCATTGGCCAATTGCGTTTAAATGAAATGCCAAATCGCTGTCACAGCTTTGTTCCGTTCCGTATCAATTAGCAAAGTCGGCGACTTGGTCCTTCTACAGATTGGCGCAACATTTGTCGCATTCATTTGAAATTTAAAATTTTGTTCGAGCGCATTCAAAATGTGATCACGACGGCTCTGAGCTAGCTATACCCATGAAATGGTGACAAATCTATATTGGCCCATAGAGAATGCTTAAACAAATGTGAAACAGTCTGAATAATCAATCATATCCACAATTAACCATAATACGCCAGAAAAAAACACTCTTTTTTCTCATCTGATTGTAATTGAACTCGTTGAGAGAAATCTATTTGAAAACTAGTTTGAAAT
The DNA here is from genome assembly GCA_035043025.1 of Drosophila villosipedis. NCBI lineage: Eukaryota > Metazoa > Arthropoda > Insecta > Diptera > Drosophilidae > Drosophila > Drosophila villosipedis. The sequence goes on along the minus strand of JAWNNF010000024.1, from coordinate 13,446,021 downwards.
GTGTTTAATTGGATTTTAGAAACTAATGTGAAATGGACACCCTAAAATGTTTAATCAAATTTTCCGACACATTTTTTTTAAATCGAATATCAAATATTAGCTAAAATGTGTTTCAATCGATGTTTGGAAATAATCCAACAGCACAGGCAAAAATAATTAGTGGAAATTGGAGAAATTCAATTAAAGTGAACTTCATTGAAATCTTTGAATTTGTATTTTGGCTGGGTATCTGGCAGTGCAGCTCTGGCAAATCGATTCATGGTTTGCTGATGCTGACTTTGTTGCCAGATGGCGCAAAAATTAGCATTAGGCTGGCAAACGATTTGGTCACTTTTTGCGTTTAAGGGGTGGTGTGGCAATAAATTGGTTGCTGCGCCTTCGCCGGCTGCGCATTATTGGAAATTTCTGCATTCCACGTTTTAATTGCCTGCAATTGATGAAATGCATTTTGGTCATGGCTTTAAGCCCCAATTGCGCTTTGGCAATGCGGGCCCCCCTTGTGCGTCATTGAACGATACTCTGCACCGTGTAAATCATGACACCCCCGAAAATACCCCCTTACCAGCCCCTGCCATTCACAGCCCAGTTGTATCCTTTGTCCGCGCGCCGAGTGTTCCTGAGCTGTGCTGTGGTGTTAATAATCGATGGCTGCAGTTGCCGTGGGGCAACTGTTGCAGTCTCAGTCGAGCGACCAGCAGACCGCGCCACCAAAAGAACAACAGACCAAGCGACCAACCGTCCGACAACAATAGTGGCCAGTGATTTAGGGTCAGCACACGGCCAAATTTCAATGCACTCGGCCGCAAAATGTAAATCGCGCCGAGCGGCTGCATTGCAAAGAATAACCAACAATCACCAACAAGCAACAATAGCCAGTGCAGCAATCAACAAAAAAGCACACACAGAATACAACGCACCACTGATGCCCTTCCAATTTCAACAGTAGCCGATCTAGTGGCAGATGCGATGCACAACTAACACAAGCCCAATTTTTGTGTTGCCATTTTTAATGGATGTCCGCAGGAATAAATGAAATTCCTCTGTTCATATTTTGAATAACAGTGCAGGTAAGCAGTCAGCCTAATCCACATATGAATCGTATTTGAATAAGTTCATTAATGTGCTTCTATATAAATGGCTGCACTTCAAATCAATTCTAAATTGCTATATCAGATGGTGTTAATATTGAATGATCTAGTAGCGTGATGAAGAGGAGCTAAAATTGAGTCCGGACGTTTCTGCTTATGCGGCAAGGGTATGTGTACAAAACCGATTCTCGGCAAGGAGGTCAGCTGAGGGGGGAGTAAGGAGTGGAGCCGCAATGGCGCCAACAATGAAAATAACAGCAACAACAACAACAACGATGATGGTGATGATGGTGACCAGTGGTCGCCCTGGGGCAGTGCAGCGGCAAAGTGACCATCGCTGGGCGCGGGCAGTGGACCGGAAATATTAAATTCGACACTTTGGCACACAAAGTGTTATTTTTCACTTCCGCTTCGACGGCGTCGGTAATTTGAGCCCTGTTCGCTCGATCAGCCGTCGTTGCAGCCACAAGCCTAAGACATTTATCGCTGTGTACGGCTGAGGTACGAACTCAAATCAAAGAATTTCAAATGCATTTCTTGTTCCAAGAGACTTATTACCTCAACCGAAATACTGTTTTTTTTTTTAATACATTTTTGCTGCAATTTGTTGCCTATTTTGGTCAACAATTTTTGTTTTTAGTTTCGGGTAAATCGTATTATCAAAATAGACTCCGTGTCCAGTTGCTCAGTTTTAAGAAGAACACGATTGAAGTGATTTGAAATTTTACTAAAATTTGCTCATGACTTGTACAGATACGTGCTTCTCAAATAGATTCACTTTAAGATTGATTAAAAACAGTTTGACATGTCTTCAAATGCTCATCATGACGATAATCCAACGAAAGAGTTATGACCAGCTATGCTCCCACTGGCCACCAGATTATTCGAATAGGGCTCCAGTGTTTCAGCCAGTGTCTGTGAACCAGCAATATGTCGCCAGCCCAAGGGGCACATAAGTATTTGCGGTTATTAATGCTTTACCTTGAAGGGGCGGGTGAGTTGACAGCCAAACAGGAAAATTAATTAAATTGTTCTCAGCCTTTCCCACAGAACTAGTAACTATGTATAATCATGTGCACAAATATATATATATATTATATATATAATATATATCTTTTATATATATGTTTATTTATACATGTGCGTGTACGTGTATAAATACGAGCAGAGGATATTTGTTTACTTATAAATACGTGTTGAATGTTAGTTGCTGTGTGTGTGTGTGTGTGTGTGCATAAAACTATGTATGGTATGTGTGTGTGTATGTGTGTGTGTGTGTGTGCGTATTTGGTTTAACAAAAGGCAAGGCTAGCAAGTCTGCTTTAGCCTGAAACTGTAAAATTGTCAATTGCGTTGACCCAAATAAATAAATAACAAAAGTCCGGGACAATTTTAATTAAAACCAAATTATTGTTATGAATATTTTGTGATGCAAAATAAAATGGCAACGACGGCCGGCCACCCGGAGGGATAAGGGATTAAGATTGGGTTCTGCCACACAATGGAAATGACAATGACAATTGCTGTTGTGTTGCTTTAAGCGAACACTTTTCGGTTTATGAAATATGCAAAACGATCAAGGAATTCCGGTAGCAATGGCCAAAACTGACAACAACAACAACAACAACAACAACAGTAGCAATAAATACACATGTACAAATAGAAATACAAAATATCAATTTGCAAAAAGTTCAGTTTTGAGATGGAACGGTTGGAATTGCCTGACCAATACAAAGAGTGCTAACGTTAAGTATTCCATAAGGCACTGCTCGTCCCGTCATTTCAGTTAACACTTTCGCCACGCTCACACTAACTTTGTTATTCAGAGGTGGAATATGAAAGCTACTTAGTCAAGATTGTTGTTATGGAAATAGGCGAGCTGGGACCACAAACAAGTCATTTGTGGTTCCTTTTGTTGGCAACTTAAGTTATTGTCTCTGCGTTTTTGCTAAAATCGATATTGTAGTACGTATTTATGGCTTGGTCACACTGGCTGCGCCAAAATAATGCACATTACCCCAACCTGAGGCAGTTCATAAACTGCAAAGTAAACTACAAACTAATGCACTTCAGCCAAGCAGCGTCGCATTCGTTGGTACTTCAAAGTTTTGCCCCACCACCACCACCACCCTTCTCCCATCACCCATCTCCCATCCCAACCATCCTCCACATCGAGCTAAAATGTTTTGTTGGCATGCAAAGGTGCTCCTGTAGTTATTGTTGCCCCCATCCCCCCTTCTTCTTCAGCAAATACTCTTTACCATATGGCTTGCATTAAACCGCAACTATTTCTACACATAGACAAAGATTGGGTGCCTTTTTGGCAAGTGAATTTCTAAAACTGACAAATGCTATATGAAAATTAAAAACAAAAAATACAATTTTAAATTTTAATTATTAATATATATTTAAAAATATATAATCATTTCGGATTTTGGTAAAGAGAATTTCTAAAACTCGAAGCGGATCTACTCGAAATACGGTTCTCAAAAATTTGGGATTACTTCTGAATTGATCCTGGGAGAAACATAATCAAAGAAACAAATATTTATTCTGCTTTGCAGAGTGAGTTTCAAAAGAATTTTTATTTCAAGTGTAGCAGCTAGTTTTCTTATGTGTGTCTGCTGTTTGTGGCCACGTTTGTCATGCAACGCTCGAGGCGCTCCCCAACTCGACCTGCAATCCCAGCTCCAGCTGGAAACAGCAGTAGCATGCTTCAGCTCCTGCCCCTGCGGTACTTTTGTGCTGCAAGTGGCGCTTCAAATGACAATACCTTGAGTGAGTATATCTTCATTTCCTATACATAATGCTATGATATCATAATATCGTGCCGATGCCATCCAATCTGGGAAATGCAATGCCCACAAACCGTGAAGCTAAATAGAACATTAGCAAAGACCATCGCACGCATGCCAAATGGGTCGCTGATGCCTCAAGGGAAGCAACAATAAAAATATGCTTCACATATAGAGTGGCAGCAAAGAGTGATGCAAATATCACACGCACACACACACACACACAAACACTCTAACCCAGGAGTGGAGGGGAGAGAGTGAGATAGAGATAGAGAGTACACAGGCAGTGACCCCAAAAGTAAAATGCAATAAAAGCTTGAATGAGGCGACATTTTTATGCATATTTATGCCCCAATGTGGCAAGCGACTGCCTGGCTGCATGTGTTGCGAAAAGTAGAAGTAGTACACTTCAAAAAAGTAAGTAACAAATTATCTTAGTATTAACTACTAACCCAATCTAATCTGCACTTAATCGATAATCCAATAAAAAATAGTTTTTGATTTGGAAAAATACATTTCTTGAAAGTTGAAATACACTTTTAATCGAGCGAGACACATTATATTATGTACATTTAATTTCTCTGGGTGTAGAGGAGTAGTTCGAGCAAGGGTGGCCATACACAATATTGCTAGACGCGACTGTGGGCGGCACTGTTAAATTTTAGTGCTCAGCTGTTATTATTGTTGTTGGTGTCTCTCTATTTACAGCAAACAGCAAAATGAATGTAGCGACTTTTACATTAAATTCAAACGAGTATACCAAATAACAAGGGGACAGGTTGAGCGGAAGTGTGTCGGAAAGGGGGAAGTGACTGCTCGGGGGTGTTGCGAAAAGAGAAAGAGAGAGAAAGAGAGACTCACAAAAATTGGAACAGCTAGATCCTTGACATAGACTGCAGGCAACGGTCGTTGCTGAAAATTGCAAGCCAAATACTGAGGGAGCTGCGTTCAGTCAACGCTTCTCCCCTTCCCCCTTCCCCTTCACCAATCCGTGTGAAGTGCGCGAACCAAATGAGTTTCTTGCTGTTACCGTTCTTGCTGTTGTTGTTGTTTTTTTTTTTTTTGTTTCTGTTATTTTGTGTCACGCTAAACTATAGCAGCAGCAGGAAGAAGGAGAAGAGAAAGCAGAGTTAATAGCACAGTTCCCTACACCGAACGCATTAAGCGAAAAACATAAAAACCTAAAAATTGAATTTAATTTTTGTGCATAGGAATGGAGCAGAAAGCATTGTGTTCCTTTTGCTATTATTGTTGTACTTATTGTTGCTGTTCTTGTTCATGTTGTTGTTGTTGTTCTTGTTGCTGTTTGCTGTTCCTGCTGTGCATTAAATAGTGTCGCAAATAGCGCATTTTTTGACGCCAAGTCCGTCGAGCGTTGAAATTTGCCAAAGTATGCTTTCAGGCAGCTCGCATGCCGCTTGCAAATAACCAGCCCGTCGGTTATCGCATGTTGGCGGCACGCCCACTTTTGCACCTAAAGGAGTACAGCACACAGCCTTCCAAACAGGATATGCACGCATTTAGGCAACACTTAAAGCAACGAACCCCCACACCCCAAACTTGTTGCCCCCCCTCGGGGCAAAATGCTTATTTAGCCTTTGAAGAATGCCTCCTACAAAAGGTGCGGCAGAATGTTGCTGCTTTTGTTGCTGTTGTTGCTGTATATGCAAATAGGAGACGGTGTTAAAAACTGAGCCATCTGAAAGCAGAAATTAAACTAAGATCACGATCAAGAACTTACGTACTACAAACATAAATATTTACATAATCTGTAATCGGAGGTGTTTTCATCTTTGTGTGTACACATATAATAATGATATGCATGACGCCATACAATTTGTGCACACATACATACATATGCTAAATGTATATGTGTAAGTGCTGACTCATTATGCAAAATCATTTAGTAAACGCATAAACCACAATTCACTGATTAGACTTAGACACGAAAATTAAAGCGTCCTTTAGCTGTGTTCCTCGAGCATCGAGTCGAAATTATGTCTAAATTATTTAAGCAATTGCTTTTGGTTATTGGGCTCTGATTCAAATGAATTAAATCAAAGCTTTGCCATTTTTTGATTTTAATTAAATGAAACAATTTTATTGTTAGCGCATTTGCAAGTTGTAAGAACGGTGAATTTGCATTTGTAAATTGAAGAATTCATAAAAGTTGAAACATGAAACATGCAAATAAATGCAAATTATAAATTGTGTGGAAAGTTGTTCGTTCTGCTCGAAGGAAATCAACAGTTTCAACTTTACTTCGATCGGCGGGGTTTTAATTAGTAAATCGTTTGAACGCATTTTCTTCATTTATTTTGTTATTTTGTCAATACTGGCAGTATATTTTCGATTGTGACCCGACTCTAACTAAAAAGTAAATTGGCTTAATAATATGCTCAATTAATATCACAATAAAGTGTAATCGATTTATAAATAAATGTTTGATTGAGCTAAATATGAGTTAGTTCAATTGAGGATTTTCTCTTCCATTACATTGTACATTGTACATTGCACATTGTTTGTGAGCATTAGTTTAAACAGGTGCTGGGCTAGTTTCTGATGCCCAATCAATGTGACGGACAGGATGTTGCTTTGCTGTGATTCTAAGCCGAACACAAAAGCCAATTTACATTTACGGTTACGGCTGCACTTGACTGCTTCAACATGGGTGCAGGAGTGTTAAGCTTAGTTGTATCGCTCACCAACCCCACGCACCCCACGCACCCCCTCCCCCCACACCTTCCCCAACCAACATGCTATGCTCGTCGTGTGATTTTAGCCTTTGCATTGCCGTGTAATTGAAAACTTGCACAGCAGAACACACGCCAACCAGCTGCGTGCTCGCGTGTATTGTCTGTGTATGTGTGTGTGTGTGTGTGTGTGCGTGTGTGTGTGCGGTTGTGTGTTAAAATTTCATTTGACTGAGGCTTTCATTACATTTTATTTGCTGGCATTTGGCGCCTCGACCCGCCCCATAGCCATAGTATCTACTGGCAGTGTTGCTGAACGTGTTGGCTTTCAAAACAGCACCTGCTCTCGCCATTTTGGGGCACAGGTGGTGCTCGGCTGGGTCATGTCCTAACAGTAGAGAGTTGAGGCTTCAGAGGCTCCTGCGTATGTCAGACAGCAGATTGAGCGCCCTTTTGAAATATTTATGCATGCAAATTAAGGCCACAACAAAGCAGTGCCAAAGCGAAATGAAACCAAAAAAACACTTAAAAGCAGCAACAGCTGCTTCTGTTTCTGCTGTTGCTGCTGCTGCTGTTGCTGCTGCTGCTGGTGCTGATCATATTTGCCAGCATTTTATTTAATTTACACCTAATGCTGTCAAGAATTTCGTTAACAGCTCTCATCAGCTGTCATCATTAACGAACAATCGGAATTCAGGATCTCCGAGCACTTCAAACGGACTGCAAAACACGCTTTTAGCTTTACGGAGTAAAATTCCACTGCCAGATACACACATATGCATGCCAGATATATATGTATCTACACAAGCACACATGTATGTGTATGTGTGTGTATGCAGATACAGTAAACACTTTGCAAATGAATATTGCAATTGAAATTGAACATTTGTTTATGCTTTTATTATTACAAATATATTTCAACTCTATCTTTTTTCCAAATATTTTTTTAAGTTGTCAGGAAAATGTTGTCAACCTGCACAACAAGTATGAGTAACACCATCAGCTCAAATAGAAAGTAAGATAATTTCTATGATTAATATTATTCGATTCACACAAAAAAAAGAAAGAATAGAAAATGAAATTTGTATTAATTTGAGCGTAAATTGTAAATTCATTAATTGGTTATCGAATTAATTGGTTGATACCCAATTGATAATTGATTTATAAGTAATTGATAGATATGGTATTATGATGAAATGCGATATTATTGGTAACAGGAAGTGTGCATCCGAAGGAGTGTGCACTGTGCTTGTAAAGGACTCTTGCTGCTTGCTTTGATTTTGTCAATTTTGATTTTGGTCAATTTTTGGTTATCAGCTTTTAACAAATCGCCCAATCAATGTTACGTGAGTGCCAATTACTGGCTGCAGACAGATTCCCTTTGCTTCACTCTCTCTCTCTCTCTCTCTCTCTCTCTCACTCTCTATCTATCTCTGTTTCTTTCTCGCTTTCTCTGTATATATCTGGCTGTGTCTATGTCGTTGTTAGTGCTACTGGTGCTGTGGCTGCTGGTTGTGATTAAGCTTATTGCTTGGAAGCAGCGCACACACATAAATAAATTATGGAAATTAAACATGAAATTGTACAAAACCCCGACACGAATGCGTCGACACGAGGACGCACATGCGTGTCTACGTGTGTGTGTGTGTGTCTACGTGTGTGTGTGTGTGTGTGTGTCTGTGTGTGTGCGTCAGAATGACAACAGAATTGCTTATGGGTGGCGGCTGCTTGAAGGCTGCCAACTCGCTGGCTCCCTGTCTGGCAACAGGAGTACGCAGATAACTTTGCAAATAGACAGAAGCAACACATTTGCGACAAAAAGGCGCCCAACAGGAGGAGCACCCGAGACAGGCTAAGGAAATACAGGCCGAGGATGGCTAACTGCAGCACAGCGCAGGTTACACTGAGCCAAAACTGAGCATGTCGACTAATCAAAAATGAGACAGAGAGTGTGAGAGAGAGAAAGACAGACAGAGAGAGAGAGAGAGAGAGAGGGAGAGAGAGAAAGTACCCGGGGTGAATGCCATTCAAACGTCCTACCGTAATCGCTTTATGACAAGTATTTCCATTTTGCCAACACAGACGAAAAAAAAACTGGCCACAATAAATGAAGAACTTCAACTTGTAAAATTAATAAACGCTTTAACAATGGGAATCCAAAATGAAGCCGAGCTCTGTTTTGTTTTGGGTGTACTTTTTTTCATGGTGCTGATTTCGAGCAGTGTGCCAGCATCATTGCCAGCTGCCTTGGCTAACAACTTTGTCAATGTCGCTCGAGACAGCTGTGTGACCAGAGACACAGGAGAAGAACGCAGACAGAGTTGGAGGTGGAGATGGTTTCGGAATAGGATTCGGGGGAGCAGTCCGGGCAGGCTGTGCCCTCACCTGCTGCCTGTCAACGTGTTGACAGCGTTGATGATGATGAGGACCTCGACAACAACAACAACAACAATAACGACGACGACGACGACGACAACGAGAATGAGAACGAGAACGATGAAGCTGTGTGGCCCATGTTAACAATGCACGACAAAAGCGCATTAGGCGTGTGGCTGCCCAGTGGGTGGTGGGGGTGAGTGTGTTGTGTGTGTGACTGGTGTGGATGCTGCTGCTGCTGCTGCTGCTGCTCTTGCGCTGGGGTCGCTACTGGTTACTCGCTTGGTTGGCTGTTGCATTCATGTTGCAACGATTTGTATCAAATAAGAGTGTGTGAATTGGAGTCTGTGGGCTGTGGAGCTGTTCTCGTTGCTGTTGTTGCATTTAATTACGCGTGTCTGCACAGCGAAGTTTACTTTGTCTCGCCATGACACATACACACACACACACACACACACACACACACCTGCCAGTGTTTAAGTTTATTAAACATGTGGCAACGGCAATTCGAGCGCGGATTGCGAGAGGTAATTGTGGTTACTAACCACAGGGCTTTTGACTGACAGCCGACACTTTTGTGCTGCTGACAGGTACAATTGAATGCAATTGCCTCGGCAAATAAGTAGAGGGGCTCCAATATCGATGTCGATGTCTACTTTAATGACGTTGGCTGGCGTTAATGTGTCGCAAATCAAAATTGTACAAGACAGAATCGCCCTCACGCATCGAAAAGCATTGGCAGAGCAGTTCATTTAAGGTGTCACATTAATTAAATGCAAATAAACATCGATCGCAGCATTGGGCAGTCAGTTACAAAGCGACCTAGCTTGACCCCAGCCCATTATACCCCAGTCGCATTCACTGAGTCCGTAATTCAATTTCGGTGCATGCCAAATTGCCCATGAAATGTGTCAAATTGAAATTATGATGAACGCGCAAAATTAGCAATTGCAATCGCAGCGAATTGAAATCATTTTCAAATTACTAAAATCCTTTTCTGTATACAAATTGTACTTTAAACACTCGCATGTGGGCACCGATCCAACATCGTTGTACATCTACAAGTAAGAATGCTCCAGCCAAAAGCGCTCGACTAGGAGATACCCTAAGCGAACAGTTCGTATTTCAATTGAATTAAGGGAGAAAATCTGAGTAGATTTTCGTGTCTATATCAAAATGCATATTAATATATATAAAATATATAATACATATATTTTACAATAAGTAAGTATGTTTTCAAGTATTTATATATACGACTGATATATCTGCGACATTTTTTGGATTAGTTTTTATTATTATTATTTCGGACTGACCTTATTTCTAATTATTGTGTACATTTACAGAAGATGCCAAATGCACCAATCCTGGGCTAACCTAAGCGACAACTATCAACATACAATGTCAGCTGACACAACCAAATTGTTAAGGCATTGCGACATTTTGGTTGCATAGCTCGAGGCGTTCTTGCGGTCGTGCAACATGTAACAAAGCAATATGGTGGCAAAGTTAGCCATTATTGCATTGAGGCTTTGTGGAAGCGGGCAGCGGTTGATATATGAGCTCGCATATTTCTCGATTTGCATATTTTTGCAGCATAGCCTGCAGCTCGCATTGTGTGCAACATTGTTCAATAAAGTGTGGCAGCCACAGCAACAAATAATTCATAATAAATTTTATTAGAAATTATCGGCATGGATAAAGTTTTAACGGCCTTCTTGTCTATCGACGAGTTAACGTTCGACGACTTCCTTCACCCGCCTGATTGTCCCATCCCAGCTCAATACCAAATGCCCTCAGCGCATAATTCACAGTTTGTCATTGCGATAAATATTAATTATTTGAGCAAATATTGCTCTCCACATTGTTTCCACGACCACTCAAAGCCAATGCTTTAATGCCCTAAGCTCTCCATGAGCATTTCATATACATTACAGTGTATAATTAAAAAAAATAAATGTATGACTCATTAGCACGTTCTTTACATTTCATCTGTATTATGCACAAATTATTACGAATACTACTTCAAAATAACACTTGTTATCCAAATTGTTTTTAAATTGTACAACAAACACGATGTTGATAGAGAAAAATACATTTTACTTGCTTCACTTTTATTTAAAGTCCTCAAATCGGGAATTTCTAATGGATCTAGTCTCTCTTCACTGAAAAGTCTTTTGGCAAAAATATTGCTAAGTGATCAAATGTACATATTATCTAAATACCAGTTAAAGTTGACCATATTGTTATTTATAACACATAGAATCAAAATCTGATTTCTCTTCGAAGAACTTTACAAAATGCTGCATGCCAATTATATCTGTGTGTTTTACATTCTACAAACACATTTTTAGTCATAAAAGTAGTTTTTCTCGAACAAGATTTTTCTATTATCTATTGAAGATGTTTCTTAAGAAAACAAAAAAAAAACATATGAAATATACATATATATATGTATATGGGTGTATATTAGTTGTTTTTCGTTTTTTAATATATAAATAATTCAAAAACATCTTTAAAATGCAGCAGCATTTATTGCCGTAAACATTTTCAACTTCAACATATTTATAGATTGTTCTTACATACATGTACATATGCTCTTCCATCTGTCCTCGTGCTGAACGTGATACAAGTTATGCACTGTGCAAAATCTAGCAAGGGCTGCGCATATTTTTAGGCGTTCAAAAAAATGCGGCACATGCCGCCCGCACCAACCACCAAGCAGCAAGCAGCTGGCTGACTGCCTAGCTGCCTGGCTGCATGACTGGCTATGTTAGTATGGCTGTGACTATGGATATTAAAATGTCGCGGTTGGCCAAGTGGTCAAAAGTTGTGCGACGCATCATAAAAGTACAAACAAACAAAAAAAAAACAAAAAAATATATATATAAAACATATATATGGACAAAAGGCGAAAAAAGGGGCAGTCGCTGCAGAAAAAAAAAAATGTGTAGCATAAGCGACCGGCGCGATAGCCCCAGGGCCCTGGGGCAGAATATGGCGTGGGGTGCTTGGGGCTTTGGCTTTTACGAGCACAGTGGCGTGGATTTATGGTCATGCGGATTGTTTAAAGTGGCGACGCCGCGCCAACAAAAATATGTTGTGAAATATTTTACAATTTCATTTTTCGGGCTGCGAGGCACGCTTCATAGCAAGGGCAGCCAATGTGTCGAAGGAGGCAGTTGAGCAAGGAGCGATGGAGGTCCGGTGTTTGGGGGCACTTGGGGCAATTGAAATGAATGTTTGTCGTGTTAAAGGCTGTGATTTTTTTCTTGTTGCTGTTTTTTTTTTTTGTTTTTTGTTGTTGTTGTTTTTTTTTTTGGCTTTGCAACCAGAGACATGGGAATGCATGTGCCTGGCGGACTAGTGAACTCAAGTGCAGATGACTGAAATTGTGCGCCTGCCTGTGTAATTAACAAACCCTGCTAAAGAGCGGCAATACTGGCAGATAACAGTACAACTCGTAAGCCTGACAAATGGCTTATTTAGGCGTAGGCTTATTCACAGGCCCAGGCCGAGGCCCAGGCTCAGTTTCTGACCGAGCCTTAGTTACAGTCTCCCAGTTTTAGTCATTGTTCACTTGCGTAGTTAACATTTACCTGCAACGAGAATAAAATTAGAAGTTCAACGTTAGTTTAATGATAGGATCAATGCAGCAGCACTGCACATTTACAAAATATATGTTCACAATAAATATAAATATTTATATTATTTATATGAATTTGTTTTATCAAAAATCTTTGTAGTTTAGTTCATAGTGGGAAATAGAAGCTTAATATAAATTACTGATTTATAGAAATAATATTGTTTTATTGTAAATTGAATCAGTTGAAACAATAAAACTATTGAATTTTATATTGACTAAATGACTTACTATTTATTTATTAGATATGGCCGAAGGTTTGATAATTTTGTTCTCTTAACTAATCTTAGTATAAATATTATAGAATATGTAAAAATGATTCAAAACGCCATAAGCAAAAGATGAGAGGAAAATTGCATAATTTAACGCTGCGGTATTAGAATTTTCAATAGGCGAAGGGTATTCGGCGGAGCTGAAAAGGCCGCGCCAAACTAATTTTGAGCCTAACCCGACACTAAAATCTAAAGCCGGTAATCAAGTTGGGCGCTAATCAAAGACACCAAGTGCGACTCCCCAACAGGGAGCGGTACAGCTGGTGCTCTTTGTGGCCATACCGTTGGTCCAATGAACCACGTGCGGTTCATAAAAAAAGACGCCACTGCATATCATAAAATGAAAATAAACATAAATACATAAAGGCAGGCGAAGGGTGGCGGAAAGGGGGAAGACTCTGGGATGGTGCTTCGATGTTGAGCGGCTCATCTGGGCCAGGCCACCAACCCCAAAAGCCATAAATTCAATTTGAAATTTACTGTCAAAGGCGAGCGGTGTTGTGGGGCTGTCAGCCTGTAGAACGGGGGGCAAACGAGATCTGCGTTTTGGGTGAGCATTTCCCAACATTGATGAGTACAAAAAGTTGGTCGACGCCGTTAGCCGCTTGTCAATAATGTCAATCGTTGCTGCTGCTCCTGCTGTTACTGCTGTTGCCGCTGCTGCCTGGGAGGCATACAAATTTGACATTTGAAATAGTACAGTCGCAGCAGCAGCAGCAGAAGCAGCAGCAGTAGCAGCAACAGCAGTAGCAGCAGCAGCATGAAATGCGCCAAATGGTCAGCGTTGCACAATAAATTTCATAGTTTCATCTCTCGCTCGTTGCGCAGTTTTCACTGCTGCTCCTGTTGCCATCTGTATTGAATTTACTACTTGCAACTGCCAGCTATAAAAGCCATTTTGGTTGCACGCTTTTTTTATATTTATTATACCTTGCTGCCGAAGCTAGAAGAGCATATTGGTTTTGAGTAATGTCTATCAGTCCGTATGAGAAAATATATATGTATATATTTATCTCTGGCTTCCTCAGACAATGTATTTAAATGTGCTTGCTGCGCGCAATCGAGGCATATTTGTATTGGAGTAGCTATTGGCGAAATCGATAACCGATATACACTCAGCGAAATTCGATTAAAGGCACTGTTGTTTGCTTGCTTACGCAGCTTATAACCGTACTTCTTACATTGCTACTTGATGTATTGGAGAGCAAGTTCCATTAGATTTCTATTTATTTGTCTTTTTTTTGGGCTAGTTTGAATGCGAAATTCGATTAAATGCACTTTCGCAGGAGATAGCTGAGGATACTCGACTTAATAACAGGCAAATAGCAATTAAAATAGGTCGATCAATTCAGCATCAGTAATTGATAACATATTAAAATTAAAAGAGAACTACAAAAGTGCAGGCATTTTCTGATGAAAACAAAAAAGTAATCCCGATGGTCCAGATGGATTAAATTATTGCTGACACGATTTTGGGAAGTCTGAGACATGTTCCCCTCTCGAAGCTGTGGTTCTGGCTCACTCAAGATCTGAGCTGCATTCAGTCATCCAAAACGGGACGTCAATATATCAAATTTCAAAGTCAGAAGGTTATATAAAGCTGGTGAACTTCAAGGAGCATCAATCAGATCCAAATGCCTTAGTTCAGCAGGATAACGCTCCAATACATGTGTTGAGAGCCAGACGAGTGAGGTTTCGGTTTAATGATTTTAAGCTTTTAGAGTGACCAGCAAGATCACCCAGTATCCCTGTATCCCTGTAGAAAACATGTGGGGAAACCTTTGTCGTCGAACTTATGCGGGTGGTTGACAGTTTGAGACAGTTGAAGACAGTTGGAGGCACATCCACCCAATGTCGCCACTACCGCAGCTGGAATAATACTGGTTGTCAGAGTATACCGTCGACGGTTATGGCCAATTGCAACGTTCTCTCTTGTTTTCAGTATTTTAGTTGTTATTGTCGTGCTTGTGGTCGTCTGGCCATTGGCTGTTGAATGTGCGGCAGTTTACCAATGTTTTAGCATGTTTCGATGCGGGGCTAAGCCAACCAACCTTACCATTGGCAATATTTATCGCCACGGGTACGAGTACGGCTATTGGTGCAAGTCGTTATTCACGTCGACTAACGCTGACTCTGACTCTGACTGTGACTCTGAACTCTGACCCTTACTCTCACTCAATCTGACTACCATGCTAACCTTAGGTCCCCGAGCCACAAAAGCGCTGCTAGCCATTTTCCACTGCGCTGCGTGCTGATTTCGTATTGTTTGATTTGGTTTGGCTTGGTTTGGTTTGGTTGGGTTTGGTTTGGTTTGGCATTGTGCTGATTTTACGTTATTGTGATAGCAAATTCTTGGCATTGTCATGGACACCATGGACACCTTACTCGAAAGCCTGTCAATTCTTTGGCAAAGTTTTGCACCTGGCAGACAGCTGGATCAAGTGGCCAATTGATGAGTGGACCGACTGCTCTTACGTCTAAACAGAAAATGTGTTGTCATCGTAGATCTTTCAGCAATTTGATTTCTCACTCTCATCTTTAAGTGTGATATAAAGTTTCAGCAAAATATTGCTTAATTTCCTAGCTGCCTTCTTTCACAAATTTGAGAAGAACAAAATCAATACCAATTTCTTATACTCTTGGAGAAAGTATTATAATATTCTCGTGACTTGAATAGCGTTTTTAGCTGATTTGATATGGCTATTTCCGGCTGTGTCTTTTTTATGCTAATTTCTTAACTACAATTAAAATGAATTCTCTCAGATCTGTAGCAATTTTGTTTGAAATATATCTGTTTTTCTCGCTGAAGGCAGTACATATATCGAAGTCGATCGGATCGAATCACTTTCTCATAAAAACAAAAAAGCGAAGTTTCAAGTTGTGGAATCGAGATTGGCTTCGACATAAGTGTCCCACTTTCTAATACAAAAAAAAAAACAAAACAAATATCAATGTCAAGCAGATTAATTCCGGCTTACAAGCGTATGTCAACTTCGGCTTGTCAAAGATAGTCTTCCATCGTGTTTTATAATAAGTTAAGCGATATTTGGTATTTGCTTAAAGAAAAAAATGTCCTTTCAGATGAATAACTGATATGACTGATTACAAGTTTTTGCCTGTGCCCATCACTCAGTACTTATGCCTGTCTGACTGTCTGTCTGTCTGACTGTCTATCTGTCTGACTGTCTGTCTGTGTCTGTCGTCCTTTAGTGCAATTGGCTTGCTTTTGCGTGTGGGTGCAATAACAATCCGAGAGTTGACATGAGCGTGACATTGCATTGTTGTATCAACGCCATCATCAACACATGCACTCATCACAATTGGACATCGGCATTTGCACAGCAGCAGGCGGGGCAAAGCAGTCAACGACGTGAAACTAAAATGGAGCAAAAAGCAGTCCAACAGCCAGATATCAAAATATGACCATATGAAGACTGCTGACTCAGCGTGTGAGTTACCACTCCGTGCTCGACTATCAAATGAACTGCAAATTGTACATTAATTGAAAGCTAACACTTCAAAGTAAATAGTTATTAAGTTAACAATTAAGAAAATACCAATATCAATTGTAATTCGAGAAGGATGCATTTTGTGTGGAAAATATAATTTGCAATTTATTATTATGGTTTTTATTAGAGTATCTTTGCCTTAAGGTAAATAATGGCATGCTTAACTGCTGCCACTTGCAAGTTTACAGGATATTAACATAAGCAGAACAGCATCCAGAACACCAATGGCAACACAAAAGATACGGCTCCTACTCTTGGCAATGTTGGCAGCTGTTCAGATGTGGAATGAAGCGCGTTCCGACACAAAAATTGAGTTCCAGGTACTTGAAATCCGGAGCTCATACCCGTATAAAGGTTAGTTAGTCCTGGTTGTTGAAAAGGTTTCTAAAATTGTTGAATGCCATTTTGGCTGGCAATTGTCATTATTCATACGCACCGTGGCACACAAACAGGAGCAGCAACAACAATAACAGATTGCTTTACAAGCCTGAAAGTGGTTGAAAATTGTTTTGGCTTTAACCTCATTTTTTTTGTGGCGCACCGCATTGCAAACAGTTTTCAACTTCTTTTTTTTATTTATTTTCTTTTATTTGACGATTTTAGCCATATTTTTGTTGTTATCGCTGTTGCTGCTGTTGGCGTTGCCATTTCTCGTTACCATATTTTTGCTGTTGTTGTTGTTACAGATTTTTCAATGGTCTATACGATTTTCGGACATTTTGTGTGTGCAACATAAGTCTCGCAAACTACGCAAACAGTTGCTTTCTACAGTTGCAGCTACAGTCCAACTAATTTAACTCTTCTGTAACTCCAACAGAAGCCAAAACTTAATTACAAATACTGTTAAAAATGATTTCAAATTTAATTCATACAAACTTAAGGGGCTTGGTTCATTTATTTTAGAGTACAATACCACAAATTTCGACGGTGGCGCTTAAATATTTTTCATCTCTTAAGTTGAATTCGATTCGACTTGGAGAAGTTTGGCTGTATTTGCTGTGTATCGTTTTTAAATCTAGAAGTGAACTTAACTCTCGGATCAGTTCGTGCCTGTTAATGACCAAATTTTGGGGGCCAATTGCGAAATTTGTTGACAGGCAGCCGATGGCAGCAAAAGTTAGCCAGGAAAAACGGAAAAGCGAACGGGCCAAGGACGATAAAAGGCGACAACTTTATGTCAACACGCACATCAACGTGTCCTGTACTCTTATATTGTTGTTGCTATCAGAGCTAAGGCATGTCACAAAAAACTTGGACACACTCACACACAGACACACACACACACACACACACATACACTCACACGAACAGAAAGGACAAAATGAAATGGCAAAGAGCTGGAAAAAAATGTTTGCATTGCCCAGCAAAGCTCATTGCCTCCTCGTCGCTCTTTACACACTGTATTTGTCCCTCTCCCTCTTCCTGTCCCACTCCACTCTACCTGTCCCTGTCCATCACTTGACCTCTGTATAGCTTTGTCTCTGTCTGCCTGGCTGCCTATGGCCTTTCAGCTCTCTTATTGCTGTTTGCAATGTTGCAGCAGAGAGAGACTCAAGTGACATTTTGTTGCCATTACGTCTAAATTGGCTACTAGATTGTCTCATTCTGTTTGAATGGTAAACGCTCCGTTATTGTTATTGCCCTGTTCTACGGATGCTGTTGCTGTTGTTGCCATTGTTTTAGCCTATCTGTAAGCCACTGTCAACGGCAACAGCAGCATCATCGTCATCATCATCATCATCATCATCATCATCATCATCATTGAAGTTGTTATCGTTATCGTTATCGAGTGCAACGGCAGCCATTTTGTTTACCCTGCTTTTGGCTCAATTGCTCTTTGCCCTCTGCACAGTGACAATTTCGAACGTGAAAAACAAACGACGTGTGAATAAATTGACAATTTCATCAATTTGGCCCACAAAATGTGTATATACAAAACGAATCGCAAACGAGTCAAAAACACGCTTCGGCTACCGCAGGCAACAATCAAATTGTCATCCTATAACTGTCTCCTAAACACTAATTGCACTATTAGCTTCAATCCTCTATCCATCTAACTTGTAATTACAAACTCACGGTCGCCTGCCAAAGTGACACGTCATTTTGCGGAATAATAAACGCTAGATAGCCACATAATTCTGAGTTGAAATCGCATTTGTCAAGATATCCCAAAATCAGTCGTGGCCCATCATTGTCAGCCCATCAATCAGCGGCACAACTTCAACTACATATCTGCCGTATCAATTACAGCACATTAGGCGCACCCGGTCACAGAACTGGCTCAGGTGATACACGAATAGCACACACACACAAACACACACACACACGAACTCATCTGATGTGGACCAAAATCTTAACTTTCATACAGGTTGGCTGCGAGGGTTGCCAATAGCTCTACTTGTCTAAAGTCATTTCTTATTGAAACAAACGTTGTCGACATCTGGCCAAGACCACACATCCAACTTCAGAATTGTTTTTTTTTGTGGAGTGTAATTCTTATCGAGAGTCCTGCAGCACTTTAAAAAAGCTATGCAGTCTGAGTTTATGCATTTTTATGTTTGCTCGCCAAAGTATCACTTTCAGATGGGTGACAAGACTTTAAGTGTTTCATGCTTAATAAACGGTATCTTGATGAGCAGCCCTCGTTGGCTGTTGAATGAATGGCTGACCAACAAGTTGAAACTGTGCCGGAAGGAAGCCGCTGAGTTTTCCGTTGTACCATAAAATGCTATACATCCTGGCCAGTCTGACAGCATCCAGCCTACCACTCCAGCGTCCATGTTTACCCATCGTCTGTGCTAGCATGTGTGTGTGTGTGTCAGTGTCTGTGTGTGTGTGTGATTATATTTCTCTATATTTGTGGCATTGTGTGCGTATCTGGTGCAAGAGAGTTTTGGCGAGTTTAAACGCAGTTTTTATGGCCCCACTTCCGTTCTGTTTTATTCATTCGCGCACAATTTGCGACACATTATTGTTTTTATTATTCAGTTATGGTTCTCGTTTTTTTATTTTTTTTATTTTTGTATTTGCTTTTTTTAACGTTGTTGTTGTTCTTCTGTTTTTATTTTCAATGTGGCTGTTGTCACTGTTGTTACAAATTTCCCTGTAAATTTTGCAGTCCATTTAGCAAAGGGCCATGTGACAGGGTCGATAATACCTTACTCACCTGACACACACAAACCCGAAACAGCACCTACACACGCAGACATATATATATATACACAAGCACATACACACACACACACACACACACACAGAAACATGGCGCACAAAAGATGTAGCAACTTTTCTAGCATACTTATGTATGTCGTCGGTCGTCCTTTCCCAGACACGTTGCTCTTTGCTTAATAGATTCTTTGCTATACATTTTATGCATATTTTTAAGCATAAAATTTAATTTTCATATTGAATGAAACGAAACGCGCTGAGCTAAGCCAGTTGCAGGTGGGTAGATACAAAGAAGTGGGTGTTGGGGATGGCGATGGGCAGGGCTGAAAAGGTTGGCGCATTGTCATAAGCATTTTTTTATGACTGGAATTTTGAGTTGTTGTTGCCTGCTGCTGGTGCTGCTGCCGGCGCTGAGTTTTATAGCTTGACACCATTTTATGAGTACTTTTTTTATATATATATATATATAAGATCATAAATAGCTTTGCTCAACAACAACAATAACAATAAACAAGGGCAACAAACGCAACAAACAGCAAAACAGATATGAGTATTTAATTTTCGACCATTTCCGCTGCAGTTGCAAAAAGGCGTTGCACACGGATCCAGATAACAGACACCAACACAAATACATTCGCATTGGCAATTGCACATCGTTGTATTTCATTTATTTGGGTTTGTATTTTAATTAATTCCACAACATTTGAAAGTTTGCAGGATTTTGTCATCATCGCTTGCGTTTGCCATTTTTATAATTGACTTTTCGCTAATTAACAGATTTTCGCAACGCTTCATTGCAGCTCTTTCAGTCATGTTGCAGTTAATGTTGCTTGCTGGTAAATTGCTAGTGGGAAAAGTTCATTTAATAAAATGCTATTATATAGTTCAATGCAAGGCATTTCACTCATGAAGATTCACGATAAATGATTCGAATCAAACCCTACATGCGGAAATTGGTTTATTAAAAACTTGATTGCTATTCATAAAATTGATTATGCTTTCAATGAACCATAAAAGCTATTGCGCTGAATTGCTTAAATTAGTTTCCATTTATGATGCAAGTGAACGTCGAGAACTGTTTTTCAAAAAGCTGTTAAAGGAAACTTTTTATTTGCTTATCCAATCAGCTGCAAACTCACCGCTTTCAGAGGACACCGCCCCCTGCTTGGGTTAAATTTTCATTTTGATTGGATTTGTTCACTACGAACTTGAATGTTTGAAATAACGAAAATATGCACGAAATCTGAGATGAGAAATACATTTTCTATATATTTGCAAGTTTATTTCCAGTCGCAGCTTTCGATTAGTCGGATACGGGACTTTTTCTTTCTCGGGGGCAACTTAAACTAAAGGCCGCTCTCCTGGGCATGCCACTGGAGCATTTTCATTAAGAGCCTGACACAGTCAGTCAGAGGCACACAGAGATAGACAGCGAGGCAGGCAGGCAGGCAGGCCGCTTCCATTACTTTGAGTGTCAATTAGGTAATCGCAAAATTGAAATCTCATCGGAAGTGATTTTGTGCGCCTCGCTGAGCGGCTCAGCTCAGCTCAGCTTCGTTCACATGAGTTGAGTTAAGTTGGGTTCAGTTCGGCTCAGTACGACACGATAATACACGACACGACACGACACTACACGACACGACACGTCACGAGATGTTACGACACGAATCGGCGGTAATTGTGTCTGATGCCGTAAGAGGCGCTTTTGCGGTATGCCTACGCGATGCTGCATTCTTACAAACTTCCGCTTCCGTTTTGCACACTACTATTACAGTGTGTGTATGTGTGTGTGTGTGTGTATATAAAATGCGACACCGATTACAATTCAATTTGGCCACGTCAGCTTCACGTTTGCCTGAGAAAGAGAATCGCTTGCCAATCGATCCACAGGCGACAATACCTCTATATTGATCCAAACACCTCGTTGTCTGTCTTTTGCCTGCCTGCTTCCACCTGCAGCAAACCCCTCGCTGTGCCATTCTGTGGCAAATTACCAACTTTGGCGGAAATTAAGTGGCAGGCAGCACTTGCTAAAAATTGAATGAAAGCACACGGCTTCAACTCTAACTTCAACTCCAACTTCAACTGCAGCTGCAACTGCAACTGCGACTACAAATGAGTTTACTTTGTAGGTACACAGTTCGAAAACGGAACAACATCCGCATTAGGTGCGATGTATTTGTTGTTGTATTTCTCTTACTATTCAAATCTCATTCAAATTGAAATTAAAATCGCTCCACTTACAATTGCAAACAATAGTGGCTTATAAAGTTTTTTAATTGATTTTCTTTCATGATTTGAATTCACATAAAATGAAACTAAAACCTATCAAACGAAATACCCTCAATTCGATAACGTATTTAGCAAAAGCACTCGAATATATCACACTTTTCACGAGAAATAACAAAATCATAATCTTGGTTTGAATTTATTTTTACCGTGTAGACGACGAAGGCGTAGCAATGACAAATATGTGTAGAAAAAAATGAAGAAATTACAACGCTGGGTGGCTGGTCGTTTTCGAGATTCGCAATCCGCTATTCGCTATTCGCTATTTGGTATTCGGGGATTTGTGTTTGGGGCAGCAGTGAGTGCAGCCAGACAGTCAGTAAATTTAATTTTCCGCACGAATGCGTCGTGCACAGGCGAAAACGAAATCGAAAACAGTGTAAAGGCCTGAGGTGGACGTGGAGGTGGATGGGGGGAAATGCATTGCATTTTAGAGGTAACTGCAGTGGCACAAATTCGTAGCAAGTTTTACCACGCGTTGATTACAAGTAGTGGCGTACCAAAAAGTAGGCAATGACAAAAGTTGTTGTGCCCTAGCTGCAATGGCGATTAGTCATGGTGTGTGTGTGTGTATGTGTGTGTGTGTATAAGTCTCTCTCTCTCTCTCACTCTCTTTCTCTCTCTCTCGCTCTCGGTTGTCTTTCTCACTTTTACGCGTGCTACAGTAAATTAAAAACTTTCACTCGCTACCTTTTGCGGTAACGCCTTGCACTTCAACTTTACCCCGTCAAAGTAGAACCGACTTGGGCCGCCTCCATTTGCTGGAGGCAAGCACTTAATTTAACAATTTCCTTTTGTTCCTTCCAGCACCTGCATCAATAGGTAGGCGAGCGAGGAAGATGAAGAAGAGAGAAAGTGACACAGGCTGTAGAGCGAGTAGTGGCGAGCCAAGGCGAGGCAAGGCGACGCTTCAGGTTGCCTTCAGGTTCAAAGTGCACTTGAATCGCAGCTGGCGTCGCCTCTTCTGACAAAAATGGCTTTTATTTTTCGACTTTGCACTATTA
Organism: Drosophila villosipedis; assembly: GCA_035043025.1. Lineage (NCBI taxonomy): Eukaryota > Metazoa > Arthropoda > Insecta > Diptera > Drosophilidae > Drosophila > Drosophila villosipedis. The sequence goes on along the minus strand of JAWNNF010000024.1, from coordinate 13,423,187 downwards.
ATGCAAACGGTGCGTTTCGAGGGCCACTCTCCCAAAACGCTCCACCCACTTCCACTCCCAGTCCCAGTCCCACTCCGAGTTCCACTCGTAGCCTTTTTTGTCTGCTCCGCTTGTCTGGCTCTCGCCTTCTGGCTCTTGGCCCTTCTGGCTCTTGGCTCTTCTGTGTGCGATGAGGAAAAAAAAGTTTGCAAGAAAGGCATTGGCAAAGTCTCTCGTAAATTTTAATAATATTTGACTTCAGAGGTGGGTTTTGAAGTGGCCGCTGGTTTTTAAGAGCTGTTCCAAAGTGGGCACCAGCATCTGGGTGTGCCAGCGGCTTAAAATTTATAAAATTGCTTAATCACTTTCCTGGCCAGTGGCGGTTGGCTCCTTAGCACCAAAAACATTAACAACAACAACAACAACAACAGCAACAACAATGATGACAGTAGCAGCATTCGCAAATCGATGTTTAGTTGAAAGTATCTGCGTATATTAAAAGCGCCTCAAAACACAAAATGTCAAGCCAACAACTATGTGGATATTGTGTTGATAATTTGGGGATACCATTGAGCTCTTCACTGTTTTAGTTAGTCCCTCTTAAATAGCTATCTTACTTGCAAAATATATTTAAATTGATGAATTTATTTTCTCTTCCTAAAACACCATTAATAATATGGTATCGAGAAGATACTTTGGCGAAAAATGTTTCATTTTTTATAGTCGTCCTAATTACGTCATACATTTTTTGTATAAGAGTTTTATCTCTGCCATCTTAACTGCCCATTTTTATTTGACTGTATTGTACCTTTTTTTCATGAAAAAACATTTCAGTAATTTAATACAACATTCACTGTTAAATGGGTTGCTGATTAACGGAGAAAGTTCAAATAATAAAATATACAACAAGGGTGTAAAAAGAAAATACGTTTTGTAAAAAGAAATCAATTAATACAATTGTCATTTCTGCAACAAAAAAAAAATTAAGCAGCTCAGATTAAAGTAAAACAACAACCGTGGCGAATAAATACAATATTCATAATGCAAATTAAATTTCAACTGACACGAATCTCTGTTGATTCTCACTGTCATGTTATTTCTTAGCCTCATACTTCATTTCACAAGTAGACCTAGATTTCTGAGGGTAATTTATCAAATTTGTTTTCTGCACCATGTGCCTGAACTGTGGAATCATCGCTTACCGACAAAAAATCACATTGCCAATTAAGGTTGCTTAAGTTTGTTCTTCATCTTGTGTGTAACATGGAAACGGGGCCAACTCCACTTAACCATGCTCAGCATTACGAAGCAGTTTCTCCGTTGCTGATTTTTGCAAGCAACTAATTGCATGCATGTCTATGTATGTGCATGTGTGTGTACATGTGTGTGTGTGCATGTGTGTGTACATGTGTGTGTGTGTGTGTGTATGGTTAACGTGAGTATTCCAATTTTGAGTATATAAACTTGAGCGTCTTTTATGCGAGACCGCAAACAAACTGCGAACGCAGCGCGGCATCTTTCCAAACAAACAAACATGCAACAACAACAGCAACAACAACAACAACAGCAACAGCAACAACAACGACAGGAAAAGTAAAAACAAGGGCCCAGAATCAATATTTGCTGTCATTAATACGCAGAGGCAGACGAACTGCGTTGCGGTTAACTGTTCAATGCTCACTGCCCCTCACTCTGTTCCCTCCTCCCTCCACCCTGCTCCTTGCTAGCTGCTAGCTGCTGGCTGCAGTCTGTCGACTGTTCAGTTTTCTGTTTGTCAGTGTTCACTGTCACTGCTGACACATGGCCAGTGAGTTTAATGAACCAGATTGTCATCCTGACCGCTACTGCTGAATTGTGTACGTTATATGGTAAATGTATATATATATATATATATGCATCTTTATATACATATACATATACATATATTTACCACGCCCACTGCTTGTCTTGGTCAGCTTAAATTGGCAATGGTAAAACGTATCTAGCACATTTAAATTGCCTCGCCGATGCATGATAATTGAATAATACTCGTATTAAAAGGAAAGTGCTCAAATATAAGCAGCGAGTCTTAAAAATGCACGCAATTGTTTTCACTTTGTTCCTTTGGCTGCACACACGACGTATACGCATTATTGTTGCACCATTTCAACTGTCATAATATGGCAACTTACAGAATTTTAAGACCGTTGTCAACTCACGATACATTCACATACATATTCAAAGCCAAGAGAATGAGTGTGATTTGCATTCAAAAGCATTAAAGTCTACTAATTGTCAAATAATGAAAAGTCTAGAAAATGGCATGATTGTTCAGTTCGTCTGTCCTCATCTTTTTGATGAACAAACAGAGCTCCCTCAGTTGTAAAGTGGAATATTTAATGTGAAGAAATAAATTAAACTCTGGGCCAAATTTAGATGTTGGCAGGTTAATTCTGTTCTACTCTGGTATGTATTCGGCATGCTTATTTTAGCAGTTCTTTCTCATTATTTATTTATTTATTTTATATTTTTTACATATTTTTATTTCATTTTCTTTTTTAAAGAAGGCTGCTGTTAAAATACAATTAATTTTATAATAACGAGTCTTCATAATAACTCAAAAATTATGCATAATTTGATAATATCGGGTGAGTTTATACATATATGCATATATATATATATATATATATATATATAGCATGTAGTACATGCAGCTGAATGGTGGATGTGGCATGCACACATGTGAAAATCAGATTTGGCCAAGTAAGAAAACTGAAAAACAAAAATACACTCGCAACAGCTTCAAATTGTTATTTTTGTGTTATTATTATTATTTTTTCCTCGTATACGTTGTATGTTTATTCTGTCCCCGGGCATTGTTTATGATAATTTTCGTGTTATTGTGCGTAACTTTATTATGCTCATATGAAGTGCTCGCTCGCAACGAGCCAAGCTTGTTGTGAATGCGTAATCGTATACGATATATATATATATATATATGTACATATATATATGGGAATATGTGTGCGCCCGGAAGCAGGCAGCAAATTCTTGTATATCAGCTAGTGAAATCTGAAGTTGACTGCTTAACTGGGGCTTATTGCTTTCGCCCGGTTAGGAACTCGTCGTCTTTGTATTCGTTGCCACTTAGTCGACCACAAGCTCAATAAGAGCAGCAGCAGCTTCATCTGCAACAGTCGCAATCACAACATCACATCATCATTGGGCCAAAGTTCAAATCCCGCATGCACTTGCTGAGTAAGCAATCCGCCGTGGTCCCAAATGATGTCACGGGCCAGCAAGAAACTTTCAAGTGCAGCAAATGCGTTTAACACGTACTGGCTGAGCCGCCTTCTTCTTCTTGTTGTTGTTGTTGTTGTTGGCTGCGTAACAAGTGCCTCGCAAGTGTCGGCAAGTCATGTGTTGCAGAATCTGGAAGAGATCTCAGGTGCGGCACTGTTGCAACTGCTGCTTGCTCTTGTCTGTCGTCTGTCGTCTGTCGCGTTTCTTGTTGGCACTTGCAAACTTTTATTTGCTCGGCACCGAAACAGCCAAAAACGCAAAAGGAAACTTTTCTGGCAGCCAGCTGCTCACCAAGAACAACAGCAGCAGCAGCAGCAGCAACAGCAGCAGAAAAACTGCAATCGAATTTGACACTTACATGTTTGGCAAACTGCAACACATGTTTGCCAGACCCAAAGCATGAACCGCGAGTCGGCTCCCCGCATTTGGTCTACTTGCACTTACTTTTCTGAGCCATCACCTGCATATATATATATATATATATATATATATATATATATTGCATTGCTCTCAGTCCATTTGTCTGTGCAATTTACAGGCTTTCTATGCACTCAAGCGAGGCGTGTACATTTAGATATGGGTCACGAACTGTTTGATCGAAGGGTCGCCAACGTGCCAAATGGATGTGGTTGAGAGTGGGGGCCGTGTAGAGTGTTTTTTTTCTTCTTTTTTTGCTTAACCCATGTAGTAACTTGCGAATGCAGTGACTGTACATATGGCTAGGGGCTAGGAATGCAAGCAAGCAATCAGTGGCAACATCATCAAGTCACTTGCCTTTTGCTCTGGCCATAGTTTTTCCTTTAATTTCGTTTGCGTTTAAGATCAGTAGCTGAATGTTGCCTGACTAACAACAGCATAGCCAACCTATGAGTACCTTTGGTGATAGTCACTGATACTCCGCTTAATTCGATTTAAAATGCATGCCATCAAAAACTGAAAATGAATGGTTACCTGGACTGACAATTGAAAACGTGCGATGCCAGCTTATCCGTTGCAGGCGAATGTATCTCAAATATTTGTACATGCTACCAATATTTACCTGCAATGACACAGAAATAAAAGGAGATCGAAGCGTTTAGTGAAAAGTGGAACGAGTGGGATACTTTAAAATTAAAAGTAGATTCGCGAATTCAAGTTAAAAGCAGTAAGCCGCAAACTCTTTAAGTGTGCGGCTCCTCTGTTTATTTATATGTGTGTGGCTGTGGGTGTGTGTGCTTTCGGTGGCTGCTTAAATTAAAAAATGCGACACAGCTGCTGCTACGCGGCACGTCCACCAACGACACAGCCGTAGTCACCCCCTTGTTCCCGCTCCCACTCCTGCTGCTGCTGCTGTTGCTGCTATTGCTGCTGCTGAACCCAGCGGCCACAGCTCGACGAAATTCAATCGAGAAACGTTGCAGGTGCGTCAGCCGCCACTGGGCATTGAAGCATTACGTGGCACAGGCAGACGACGCGTTCGTTCTCCTCTCTTTTTAATGTTGTTGTTGCTGTTGTTGTTGTTTTTGTCAATGAGCTCGCTGATGATGGGGGCCCAAGAACAACAGCAAGAGCAACAACAACGACAGCAACATTCAAAAATTCGTTTGCTGAAAATATCAATTCGAGTTCATCGTAAAAGGTTTTTACCTCGCAAACGTGAAATGTTCTTGATGTTGCCGCCGGCCAACTACGCATTTGAAATAAGTATTTAGATGATACCACAATGTGGCAACAATTTGGCCACAATATATCCCGTGCCACTATACAAACCACAAGCGATTACTTTATCAAGTAATAACCAAAAGGCAGTTGCCAAATATCCTAAAACACAATTGCGGCTAAGGTTTTAATTTGCAAGTCATAGCAAGCTGCAACAATTTTTAACAATTGTTTTTAAATAATTTTTAATATACTCTACAGCAATTAGCTATTTATTTTTTAATGAACACATTTTTATATCAATTCTGGACAGGTCTTGTTACCTTCAAATAAGCTGAATATTTCCAAAAAACGAAATTTAAAATGTTGTTTTATTTTGCATATACAAAATGGTTTTAAAATGGTTATTTCTATTGTTGCTAAACTTTTTCTATTTCGAGTTGTTTATGTGTACTGTTTGTGTCTTCAATTTCGGCCACATTTTCTTTCAAGGACATTCAAATGTCGAACTTAGCGGTTGGGAGCTGCCACAAAATGTGGTATCGAAAATTTAATAAGTTTGCCTGGAATCGCTGTCGTTTGCATTGAGATTTTCAAATTGACCAATTGACGCAAGAGCGGCCAGTAAATTACGGGACAGGGGGCGGTCGATGGTGCGTGGGCGTGGCAGAAGTGGGTGTATATTTGCTAGAGTGCTTCGCCTCCGTTATCTTTGCTTGGCTTAATTAAAATGTTGCCATGTTGTATGTCGCCCGCAGCCAGAAAAGGAGCAAGACATGTCCGGCGCAAATGCTGAGCCTGTTATCGCATATACACATATACATATATATATATATATATATATATTAAATCACTTCACAGATCTGTCTGACGGACTGGCTGTCTTACTGATTGACCGAGTCGAGTCAATACCCTCTTCCAACCCCAAGTCCCAGTCCAATAGCAGCCGCAGATTTTCGCATCCACTTTGATCGAGCGAATTATGCTAACACAGCGCTCGACTCTTTGTTACTGCTTCTTCTGCTGCACAAAATCGAGCACCAGGGAATATAAAATGGAAAATGATGATGCCCGGCAGCAAAAAAAAAAAAGAAAAAAAAGGACGACGAGATGCAAAGATAGCTTCTGCTTTTCCTGCTGCTGCTGCTGCTGCTGGTGCTGCTGCTTCGTCTGCTTCTGACTGCATATTATGTGGCTTAATAGTAAGCGCTGTGTAATTGAAATGTGGCCAAAAGGAGATGGCCCGAAGTGAGTGCTGATGCGTTGTGTTGTTAGCCAGGCAAACTCGCATTTAAAGTGCACTCAACAAAAGCGCATTAAATTTATCATTCGCCATCCAGCACGACAAGAGGCAGCGGGGCAATGCTTTTTCCATTACACCCCCTCCCTCCCTCCCTCCCTCCCTCCACGCTTCTGCCTAAGCAGTTTTTGATAATATGCTTAGTTGCGCCACAGCGACTGCATTGCTATTGCTATAACGCCCTCAAACCTGATTCCACACGTTTTACATGTCGCAGTGCGCCAGCATCCCTGGAACTAACAATAAAAAGGGGGGCACAACAAAAAAAAAAAAGAGATGTGAAAGAGGCAGCAACAACAGTAAAAACAACAGCGATTTGCTGGAAAGATTATCAATAGCGTTCATCACAGCACACACACACACACACACACATAAACAATATATATATATATATAATAAATGGACGGTGGACGGAAGAGTTGGAGACGCACGAAAGGATGCTGCCAGGCAGATAAAATGCCAACATGCACCAGCAGCGCAGACACAAAACAAAGAGCCGCATCGCCAGCGAAAAAGCAACGAAAATAAGTAACGAATTCTCGACTGTGAAATATACCCTGTCATCGTGAAATCAAATAAAAGTGTCACTTTGACATTAAATATTATTATGGTTGTATTTTATGCATTATTATTAGTGATTACTTACTGGTTGTATTTTATGCATTATTATTAGTGATTACTTACTGACTTTCAGTGCATATCTCGCCATTAGTTTTTAATTGAAATATGTTGCAATTTCACTTTTATATTTTTTAAAAATATATTTGCATTAATATAATTAATATAATTTTCGTTTGTTTTGTAAAATCAATTAAAAGTCGAACTCTGAGTGAACATAACGAAATTTATTGTGCATTGCCAAAGGGCTTACTAGAAACCATATACCTCTTGTTGAAAATAATTTCTATATATATATACATATATTTAAGAGAAAGCAGAAGCCCAACAACAAAAGAGAGCCTTAGCAATAGCAAAATAATAATAATAATAATGCGCTCGAGTGGAAAACGTAGAATTTCCTTTACTATAAAGTTGTCATGCGAAATGTTTAGACATACATAGACATACATACACAGGTACATACATATATAAACCAATACAAATACCTGTGTATAGGTATTGGTGTAGGTAGAGGTATGGATATAGCAAAATTCATGTGGGCTGATGAAGAGCTGCATAATCGTAATGATGTGGATTCGCCTTTGTTGTCACCGTTGTAGCTGCTGCTGCTTGTTGTTGCCTCTTGTTGCCAGTTGTTGTCGTTCGCCGTGGCTCAAATTGTGTGAGTCGACATTTTGTTTTGTTTTCTTTCTAGTTTTTTTTTTTTTGCCAAACCAAACCGAACCGAACCGAAAACCAAACGAAATGTAGCAAAGCAAAAATTGTAGCTATTGCAAGGGCTTTACCTGAGCCCAAGTCTGTGAGTGGCGCAGATGTAGGGAAAGCTGAAAAGCAAACTCCAGAAACCCAAACCCCAATCAACTAAGCGACTGCTGGCCGCAGCGTGTAAAACGCGCTCGGAGGGGCCGAAAACCGGATGTTTCTCTCTGCTCTAAATACAAATGTGAAAAGCAGGATTTGCCTCACATTGAAGCACTCGAGCGTATACTCTCAGTTCCACGTTCGTCCTCGCAGCTTCACCGTTCTGGTTTGGCAGCAGATACAGCAACAAAATGTATCTGTGTGAGTTTCAGTGTGCATGTGTGTGTGTTAGTCTACAAATGAAAATGCCAGTTTAATAATGCTCTGGCAACAAAGCATTTGTAGATTGCTTTTCATTGATGCGCTATCGAAGCGAGAAACGGCATTCTCGCATTAGAATTTAGATGCGGCCGTCTTCGTTGTCGTTGTTGTCGTTGTCGTCGTTGTCGTCGTTGTCGTCGTTGCCATCGCCTTTCCCATACACAATGCTGCCTCAAAAATTATGTTAAGGAGATTGGGGGAGCAGGAGGATTGGAGTATATCCACTCTTGCTGTTGCTGTTGCTGTTACTGTTGCTGTTGCAGCTGCATCGTATTTTTGCTTATCGATTGCGTCTGCCGTGGCATTGTCTCTTGGTCACTTTGAATCTCTTTTGTCGCAAAAATTGAATTCGCCCAGCCTTTTCGTTTTTATTCTTGTAAAAATTTGCACAAGCATCGTTTGCATTTTTTTTTTTTTTTTTTGTTTTGCTTCCTTTTATATTTCTTGTCGATTTTGCTGTCTTTGTTTTGTGTGCCTTTGAACGATTCGTTCCTCTTTGCAAATCAATTAAGTGTTATTTCCGCCTTAAAGTATGCCCTTCCAACGAGAAAGGCAACTTACTCTCTGCATATTCGGCTACGGCTTCATGTACTCAACCGGTGCTCTGTCGCTTCACTTATTTTGGTCCTTGTAAATGAAAATGTCCTTAATTTCGTTTCTTCTTATTTTGCCTTGTACACAGCACAAAAAAAAAAATAAGCGAATGTAGTCAAAGCTAAAGGAGTCTGTGGGAGGCCTCGTTTATTTTTGGGGGGAAGTGGCATGCCCAGAAAAAAAACACACACATACACACAATCAAACGCATGTATGTGTGTGTGTGTGCGTGTGTATATGCAATCAACGAGTGTAAAACTTTAAAGTCACAGAAAGGCTTTCAAACTTTTCTTGCGATTGTATGTTTAGAGGTCCACTTTTCAGTTTTCATTTCCATTTTAAGCTGTCGCTTGCGTCGTCCCAAAATTTGTATTTGTTTCTTATGTTAGTTTATTTTTCACTCAAGCACACACACACACACACACACACACACACAAACAACTTGTTTATTAAATATATGTAGTACAATAGTTTTGCGGTCTGCAGAAAATGTTTGTCCAGCCTGCTGACGACCACCCAACTTGGAACTTGACTCATAGTTATCACCGGTATTCCAATACTCTTCTGTATTTTTCATCACTGATGAAAAGACTTTGGCCAACAGTCTAGAAAAAAATCCGCTTTCTGATAGATTTACTCGAATATGTAGTTTTATTGCTGTATCTATGATGTCGGAGCTCATTTATTAATGTTTATTTTAAATACTCTTTTATTGAAATTTATGTGCTCAAGATATGCCTACATCCCAATTACAGTCGAAGTTTAGTTATAAATTAGAGAGCATTTAAGCCTAGATGTCACGCCTTTGAGTTTTCAGTGCTATTTTGCTTTTGTTTTAGTTTTTTAATTTGGGATTTTGCACAAAAATGCATTTACGTGCGTTATTTACTTATGCGATTCGGAGAGCAACAGAAACAACAAGAACAAAATTTGGAAATAAAGGGGAAACAACGAAATGAAACGAAACTCTAATAAATTGCTTGGCAATGCTAACTGGGGATAACCGAGTTAAAGGCCGTACAACCACTACACTACCACTCTGCTAGCACCATCACCATCACCATCACCTCTCCAGCACTCTTCGTCCGGAAATTTCCTTGGATGTGCACTAGTGCCCCACCATAACGAGTCCCGAGTGCAAATGAAAGTTTTGCATTTTTCAGTAACCAAACCCACCCAAAAAGCAGTTTGCCATTGTCTATCTATGTGTGCGTGTATGTCTCTGCATGTGTGTGTGTGTATATGTATGTGTATACTGTGTCTATCTGTCTGCTCGTATGCCAAAAGCGGAAGTGCAAGGAAATGAGGCTTAAACCGCACACAGCAACTGGCAACTGGCGACGGACAACGGACAACGGACAGCGGACAATTGAAATGTGAGCTGAGTTAGCGGGTGCTTTTTAAAGGGTTGCCTGCCATCAACGAACAAAAGCAAAAAAAAAACCGCAAAATTATGCAGAACACTTTTAGCTGCTCCGTATCCATCCTGCTGCCCTGGCGCCAAACTAAATGAATTGTTGAAATTATTCAGAATCTGCAACATCATTTGCCACGCTTTTCATGCGCTTCGTAATTACCAAATTGCCAAATAATTACAAAACATTTTTCCACATCGCAGCAGCATTGAAGGGCAAACGCAATAACTAAATAAAGTGATTCGACCGTTGTTGGACAACAGAGATTTCGGGCCTGAATGAAGACCTCAACTTGTCCACAGCCAAGTTTCGTGTGGCCAATGAACCAATCAAAAACCACATTTCTTCACAGACCAAATAAAATATATACATAGATATACATTCAGTGGATATACATATGTATATCCCAAACTTGATTATTTCTTATTGCCTCGTCGCGTGCACACATATACAATTATATGTACAATATACAATAAAAAGTCACCAGAGTTTATCGTACGTAACTTTTAAGTTTTAATTAAATAATATTCAAGTTTTATATAAAGCCTCAGGCAAAAAGAGAAGAAGAAAAGTAAAGTTTTGTATCTCCAACTTCAGAAGCTATATATATATGTATATATATATATAGATATATATATAAAAGGAGCCTTTGGCAGAGACTAAACCTTCAAATTCTGGATATCGCCTAGTCTATTTGGAGTAAATAAAGTATTCAACGAGTATGTCTGAAATTTGAAATCAACACACTTGTAAAATGCAATGCTTTTGGAGATTTGTAAATCGTTGTTGGTTAAATTATCATTACCATTATTGCTTCAGTTGGTGTGTGTTTCGTATTTTGCGTTAGTTAAACGTTTTCACAGCCATCATTTGAATTTCAAACTGTTCCAGTTGATATTTTTCGTTTTGAGGCTGTGTTGCTTATTTGGCCGCTCTTCCTGGGATTTCACAACTACCTCCCGCACAACTACCACATTTTCCCCATCCTAAGTATCCTGTGCCTGTGTGATGGCTTGACTTCCCCTCGGTTGCCAGCGGCCACGTACATTTGTTTGTTGTGGTTTTGAATTTTTTCGACGGTTTTCATTTTTATATTTTCCCGTCTTTTGCGCAAGCGAGCACTTGCACATTTTATGCGCAGCAGCAAAACGCCGGAGAAGGACGGACATGGGTTGAAAGGTCCGCCAAACTAATATTACGCATACGCCATGTTGGTAGCAGGACAGCAGGGCAACAGGGCACGCATGCAAATCATTTTGAGCGCGTTTAAAAGTTGACTAAAAGAAAATTACAAGCCGACCCACGTCGCCTGCCAGGTAAAGTTTGTGCATTTAAATTTGGCCGAGCATGCCACCCAGAAACTTTGTCAATCCATCCCACCTTACCCCACACTACACTTCGCCACTCCACCCCCTCCACAGTTCGCTGCAAGCATCTTTGGCTCACTTTCGCTGCGGTGCCCAGCGGAGCATTTTTACGCTAAAGCGCTTCTTGAAAAGTTCGGCAAACTCAATTCACGTTCTACGTATGTATGTATAAGTGTGTCTGAGTGTGTGTGTGTCTGAGTGTGTGTGTCTGAGTGAGTGTGAGTGTGTTGGGCTTTGTGTATGGTATTGAATGCTGCACAGGTCTTGAGGCTCTTAAGAAAATTCATGCAGGGAATACTTGCAAGCTTCGCACGCTGATTTGGCTTCAAATAAGCCAATAGGCAGCTTGTCACAACTTTAATACTCCGGACCAATGCCAGCCAATCGAAAGCAACAAAAACTATAGCAACAAATCATATATGTATATCAAATTAATACCGTTAAATTGTGACGTTTCTTATGCTGGCAAATATATTTCAACAGAATTGCTGGGGCCAACAAAATTAAATGTAACCAAGTCATTGGCAACTAATCAAGCTGAAGCTGCTGAAAAAATGCCTAACAGCATTTCTCTCTCACTGCCACTCTTCTTTTCAGTCTCGATATTGCTATCTCATTGTGTGTTGGCCCTATTAAGATGTTGTAATTGTGGCCAAATCGCTGCCAAGAATATTCCATTGCCAGCACTCTCCCCTGTCCCATTCTCGTGCACAGCACGGTCTTTTGGCAACTGGCAACTGGGCATTTGGGCAATTGGGCAACTGGGCGTTCAACATGCGGCTACGCGGTGCGCCAAAGGCATGTCAAGCCAAGTCAAGCGAGCAGCCAACAGCTGGTCGGACAAGAAGAACAGCCAGACAGCAAGGAGAGCCAATCTGGAAAACTGGCCTTTGTGTGCCTTGCCAAGGCTCAGATCGACGATAGCCGCTGGCGCGCGAACATTGCAAACATGCTAGTTGCAATTGCCAACTGCATAAAAATGCTTTCTAACTAGCTTTGTGGCATGCACCGACTGCAGCATACCCACTGCGCATCTTGATTAAATGTGACTGCAAACACAAAGTCTGCGTAGGTGTTCTCACACTCCTTTATTTATTCTTGATTGTTATCTTTGAATACAACAATAATAATTGTATGGGCACAGGTTATTTGCTGACACAGTTATAGCCACTTAACAATTTTCAATAAATACGCAAAGAATGATAACATATTTGTATCTTGAATGAGCACCTTAGTGGAGTTAAAGAACCTCAGATTATTCAATCCCAGGCAGGATTGCCCATGGCAAATTCTAGCAAATTGTGCTGCACTTTCAAAGAAAAACAAGTTTGCCGCAAAAGCAACTGCCAATCCAAATATATCCGAGGATTTACATTAGTTAAAAAACTTTTGCTTTGGGCTCATAACTTTAAGTCACAGTCAATTTGTATGTATACAAATACGTGAGTAAAAAACTGTTTTTACCAACTGACTTACTGGTGACTTGTGACTGGGCCAAATTTACACAGAAGCAAATAAGAATGCATTATTTTGAGGAGAAAATTGTCTCCATACATATATATGTATAACTTAAATGTGAAAATGAATTCACTGAAAAAAACTGTAGTTTCTTAATTAAAATTTAAATAAAATTGTTGGAAAAAATAATTCAAATAATAGCAGTATATTAAACATGTAATATTTGGAAAGTACACGCGATGCTTATCCTATCCATGCTTTATCACGCAAACTGGGTATTCATAAAGGAAGCAAGTTAGGCAGTTTCAGGTAAAGGCAAGGCAAAGCAAAAGCGAATTCTACTCGTGTCTGTGTTGCATCCTCAGTTCCTCCTTCGGCTGTTCCACATCCATCTCTCCATGGCGCACTTCAGCCGGCGATGCGTTAAGGCGCTGCCTTTGCCTTTGCCTTTGCCTTTGCGTTTTGCCAACGTGACCAAATTTCTACAATGCTGCACTTTGCAGCGTTTGCATATATTTCAATAAGAAAATATTATGTAAGGCATTCTTGGCTGTCGATACTGGAGTACACACATGCATACATACACTCAACAAATTCAATTTCAAATGTTGCCAAATCATTGAGATGAGATCATTTTGTTATATTCAAAGGCATTTGTATTTTTTTCTATTCCAAAGGACCAAAATTTAAGACTTCTTTTCGATAAAATAAATGTGCTTGCACCCATTCAACTTTTGTGGTATTAAAACATGACCCAATATTTATTTAGTTTAGTGTCCTGTTTGATTTACCGAAGGTTCTTTTTTTTTAGAAAAATATCAACTACAACTAAATCGAAACCTGCGTGAATCAGGAACTAAAGTTATGAGCCGCAACAATTACTTTTTAATATATGAATGTTTGTGTAAAGAATTTCGCATTTTTGAACCTTGTCATGTAATGCATTTAAATAACAAGGATGCCAGTTGAGCTTGAATTAATAACAGCATTTTTCTCCATGTGTATCGTCTGCGTATTTATGTCTCAATGTGTAAAAAATAATGTCTCAGTGGCTTACATTTTGGCTTGCGAGTTACTCAATGTAGATGAGCGGCTCTGAGTGACATATTGAATGTGTTTAAAAATCAATTGCATACTTCTGGGAGTCGCCGTAAAGATTCCACAAAGATTACCCATGCAACACGGAATTGCGATAAGGCGTGAAAAATGTAATTTAATTATAATTGTCAAACGAATTAAAAGCAAAGTGAAAACGCAAATTGTTATTAGGTATTTATGTGGTTCGAGCATTAGATTTAAATTATTTTGTGTGTGTATGAGCATGAGTATAAACATGTTGTGTAGGCTTGTATTATCGTGCCTTTCAGTTTGGACTTAATTGCTTTCAATTAATTTGCATGATAATTGAAATGTGGTGTGGCGAACATGCCAAAAAGTGTCGTAGTTTATTTTTGCAAATCGTCGCAATAGCGACGGTGGAAATCAGAATATTACATTTCCCGCAAAAGTATGCAATGGAATGTGAAATGGACAAATTGTTGCAATCAAATGTTGCAATTAAAAATGTCATGTTTAACAACAGCAAAAACAACAGCAAGAACTACAATAACAACATCGCCAACAACAGCAATATTCACGCCGCTCCCAAATGAAGTTAACTTTGCTCCATTGTGGGACATTTGCATATTTCGGTTGGTGCTTTCTGTAATGTGGCGCTAAAATTAACAAACATTAACACAGGCACACAGATAGACACAACTGACAGACTGGCGACGGGCGGGCGGTTCGGCGGTCAGACAGAGCAGGGCCAGCACAGATAAGCGAGCCAACCGACGTTCCATGGCCGCAGTTCAGTTGCAAGGACCTGAGTCCGCTTGTCGTCCAAATGCAAATAAAATGTTTGCAACTATTATGCAATTTAACTATTTGCGGTTATCTGCTGTTGTTGCTGTTGTTGCTGTTGTTGCTGCTGCTGCTTCTGTTGTCGCTGCACTGAGAGATTATTGTCGTCAGGCAGTACTTCCTTCTTCCTGCCAGGACACTACTCGCTAGCTGGCTTGGATAATTGCGCTTGGTAAAAACCGCATCATCCCCTGCTTCTGCGTGGCTTAAACCCCAAAAACTGGCACAGCTTCCGTGGCATTATGAAAATGCCGTATTTCTCCCACTACTGCTGCAGTTGATGATTACGTTGCTGTTGCTGTTGCTTTTGTTGTTGTTGTTGCTGATGCGCATTACGGGCATTAAACTAGCAATTGCCGCCTCTCTGACAGGCCTCTTGGCAACTAAAAGTACAAGCAGCCAAAAACAACATCAGCTAGCCCCACCGGCTGCCGCAGCAATTACAACAAGCTAACCAACAATAGCAACAACCAACAAAACGGCAGCCAAAAACTACGGCAACCCCAAGTCCAAGCTGCTAGACTATGAAATATGCTATATAAACGATCGTTGAAATCCAAAATATAAAATAGTCCAAGGCTATATATATTAGTCAGAAGATTACTGAATTATTTGTAATTATCTAATTGACATAATTGATGAATCAAAATAGTCAAAGCTATGCTTGAGGAGCGCATTTAATCCACCAGCGAGTATAAATTTCACAAAGTATTAGTTGCGATTCATTGGAAGCAGAAAATCGCAAGATTAATTTAAATAGTCAGTATTCGAATGCAAGCTTTTATAGTAATAACTACTATTCTGAGTTAATGTGATTTCCAGGGTATATATAATATAAAATGAGCGCTCGGCAATTTCGCGCTTGAGTCTGCCAACTGCGTTTGCTAACTGCGCTTGTTCCTGTTGCCGTTTTATGATTATTATTATTATTATTATTACAGGGGCTTCTAACGTCTCCAATTTCTCTGCTCCTGCGGTTGCTGTCGCTGTTGATGTTGCTGGTTGTGTGGTTTTCTCCAACCACATGGGTGCACCGCCACCAAGCAACCTTCCGTGGCACTGCCACTGCCACTCAAACCCCGCCTCCGACCCGTTAATTTCCATGTAAGCCTTTTTCTTGTTATTGTTGTTGCTCGCTGTTGCTGTTGCTGTTGCTCTCATTGTTGTAGTTGTTGTTGTTGGTATGTGGCGGCTGCTTCACAAGGACAGCCAGACAGCCACTTGTTGTTGTTCTTGCTGGGGCTGTTGTTGTTGCACTTGTTAGCTGGGTCTGCATGCATCGCCTTTGTAATCACGCTAATAACTTGACTTTCCAAAGTAATTAGCCACATTGCGCTTTGGTGTGCATCACACTGCCCCCATTTTGGCATTCTCCATTCCATTTTGCATTTTCCAATCCCTGTTTGTCATGTTGTTTTCAGCCTGCCTGCCTGCCCGCCTGCCTGCCAGCCTGGCTGCCTGGCTGCCTGCCTGGCTGCTCACTTTTGCCATTTTTGGTAATTTGACTGCCTGCAGCGTGAACCACCAAATCAGCCGAGCAAGCAAGCTAACGAACCACCAATATGGCCAGCTGTCCAATGTTGGCACAAATGCCCCTTGCGACATGACATCTAACAAATGCAAAATGCACAAAACACGCACACACACACACACACAGCAGGACAGCAACATACACACACACACATGCACACACTCATGCAGCGCTGCTCTAACTATATATATACGATTTGAGCATTTTGTGTTGCCTACTTTTTTGGGCGCTCGTTTTATATTGCCGTGCATTTCTTAGCAGCTGCCAAGTGGGCGTGTTGCACTTGTTGTTACCGCACTCTCCCCTCGCATACATACTCCCTTGAGTTGCTCGTTTGCTTGCCACGCCCTCGTCTACGCCCCTAGTCCAGTGAGGCTAGTATGCTTTGCATATGCAGGCCTGCATTTCAGGCAGCCCCAACCGAAATATGGTCGGCTCAGGAGCAAAACTATAAATGGAAAGAATGAAATACTGAGCTCCCAGGCTTGAGCTAAGAGCTGGACTGCTGCTTTTGTATTATACACGTTAAGTAACATTGGCTCAAATATGAACACCATTACAGTGTGCAACAAAACAAAAAATTTAATGACATGCAACACAACATTTGAATTTAACTTAATAATATAAAAGAAAAATTAATGGCTGGGTATTGATATTGTTTTCTTCATGAAATAAGAGACAGTAATCCATTATTGAAGAGATGGAATAATTGTGCGTAGTTTCAATAATATTGAATTACAATTCAATTGTACATTTTTTTTGCCGTGTAGTCTAAAAATGAATTGCAGCTGGGGCAGCAGCAGGATCTGTTTGCACCTGGCATAACTTTGAACAAAACTACTGAATATATAAATACTGATTTTTGGCCAACAGTTTTCACTTTCTGCAATGCCTATTTTTGTGCAATTAAACTGTTGTGTGGGCATATGTGTGCTTTTGCCTGTGTTTGTCTTTTAGACAGTGTGCAAATATTTTAAATTGCATTTTGTGGCTTGTGCCAGCGTTTGCTGATGCGGTCACAGCTGTGTGGGTTCTAATTCCTAAGAAGGGACAAATATGCTCGTACAAATGTACGATTATAAACACCCACACACACACACACACACACACACACACTCAAGTAGTAACAACTTGTTGTCAGCTTGTCTGTAGATGGCCACGAAAACCTAAATACTTCAAATTGTTTTAACCTAATGCAAAAAGCGATTTGCAAATTGTGACAAATTCTAATCGGCTGCAGCACTTAGATGCAAATATGCGATTTATGCACATTTGAACATACAACACTTTAGGGCTCATTGGGTACAGATTGAATGCACAGCAGAATTTAATTAGCAGGCGCAATTAATCTAGAATATTTGTGACGCCGCAGCTCCTGAGCCCCAGCTAAAAGCTGTGAACTCTGAGCGCCGAGCTGAGTGAATTGACCATATGAAAAATTAATTATCTGTCGGCGAGGGAAGTCAACCAAGCGCCAGAATATATATATATATATATATATATGTATCTGTATATGTACGTGTTTGTTTGTTTGTTTGTTTGTATGTGCGTGAGTGCATGGTAAATATGTACAGGAGGTGCATAATATTGGCATTATCTTGACAGATGGACTGACAAAATTAATGAGTCATCGCTGTGTGATACAATGGCAACTGTTCATTAGCAGTAGATACACTAAACCCTCAACCGACGCTTCAACAACAAAATAATTCGTGGGTTGCTAAAATATTATTTCAATCGATAATTCCAGTGAAATTCTAAAATGGCCAACATTTTACTATGATGTTCTAGTCTACCAGGGTTTGGGATTCATCATAATTTCCTAGTAATTGTGCTCAGATTCGTCCAATAAGTCATTCGGTGATTTTTATTACATCACCTTTTATAATTTTTAATTTTGGTGAAATAAATATTTGAATAGGACAGGAAGTAATAAGTGAACGACATATTTTCCCTAGATTAATTTGATTTTAATGATTCATTTCAAGTAAATTGTGCATATTACATATTACATTTAAATTTGATATTCACATTGCGAAATTGCAACAGTCCAAAGCTGTATTTTAAATGCGCCTTTTTGTACACATATTAAATCATTAACATATTTGTTATTATAGCTTATATATGTATATATATATTATATTCACAAATTGCGTATCTCATTTAACATTTCCTCTTTTTTTTTTGAACTGCCTGTGTTAATGAATTATTTGCATAAAAGGAACTGACAATTTAATTTTCGCAAGGATTGCGTTTTGTTTTTCAACAACAAAATAATTGGGCTCTTTCAGAATTTGCCATGGCTACAGGCTATCTTGAAATATAATCAACAGGCTAATTAGGCCTATCAATGTCGCTCTCTCTTTTTTGAATTGTGAATGAGTGCATTAGAGTACTCTGACGAGTATTCGCAAGTACCCATTTACATTCACATGTATGAATACCCGATGTACGTTTGCGTAGGCATGTGTTAGCTAAGATGCTTATGGAGTGGGCAAGATGTGGCATCCAATTAGTTGACAGCCTTTTTATTTGCCAGTGGCATGGAGCAGCTCACCTCCTCACCACCTAACCATCTGGTGCTTCCCTGCGCATCTGGGATATTATGGGTATTAACAGCAGCATTATCGCCGCGCTCGTTCTCAGCGACATCATTATCACCATTATTACTTAACTTAATCGCAAGTACTGCAGAGTAAACAACAACCACGAGGCACATTATTTGTCACATATTCAATACACAGCATGAGCATATACACACGCACACACACCTGACGCCCCCTGTTTCGGGCACGGCTGCAGTTTATTATGGCTGCCGTCTATGCCACAAAATTTAATTGCGCTTTAAATTTCGCGTGACAAGGCAAACACTTTAAAGCAAACGAGCTTCACCACCAACAACAATAATGCTCTCTGTGCCTGTGTTGGGCCCCCCCCCCCCCCCCCCCCCCAAAACAAAAGCCAACAACAAAAAGTTTAGTGAACTACAGAGCAGCGAGTGTGGTATACATCTTGAATATGCCCTCGAAACAATATACATAGAAAATAATAAAATTATGCAATGAATTTTATTTACTGGTACAAGCAAAACTATTTAACATTCGCTATTTTAATATAAATATATATATATATATATTATATATATATATAATTATGAATCACCATTGCAGCTTATATTTATTATTTTTCTTTTTTTAAAGAAGAAATCTTAAAATTTTGATTAATGCTTCAAGGAAATTTTAATTGCGACACTTTGTCTGCTTTTGTAACAGGGTATAGCATCACCGCAGAACAACTCGCAACTCATCGCCATCTCACTTCGCATGTATGCGTGTGTGTGTGTGTGTGTGTGTGTATGTGTGTGTGTGTGTGTGTGTGTGTGTGTGTATTCGCGAACTGTGCACTGTAAATGTGAAACTCGTACGTGTTTGTTTTCTGTTGTTGTTTTGCTGGTGCTGGTGGCAGAGTAGTGGTAGTGGCCGTGGTAGCGGTCGTGGTATTGGTAGTGGTAATGGTAGTGGTGTAGCTGCTGCTACCGATGATACTCGCATTTAAATTAACATTATTTGCATGCCGCGCTTATAGCATAAATTTCAGAGCCTCGCGTCGCGTCGCGTCGCATCGTATTGTTGGCATTGCAACAGAAAGATGCCAACTCTGGATACCGAGAGCCATAGAATGAGATAGCTGGGCGATTGTCCTTTGGTGGGTGTATGCCTGTGTGTGTGTGATTGTGTGTAGCTGTGTGTAATTATTGTGCATATCATTCACACAGTAGACAAGAGTATCGCATTGAAATTCACTTTGAACTGCAACTGCAACTGCAACACACACACGCCGCAACGGCAATCGGCAGTCGGCAGTCGGCTATTTGGGTGAGGGCTTTGCGAAATTTGGCACATGCATATATTCCATGTGCCATAGCCAAAGGCTATGGGAACAATATCCATTAGCTGTATACGCAATGTCATTAAAAAGAATCCACTCAAATGTGCAATTTTCACATTAATTAAAGGCGGCGCAATTGACCACAGGTCAACATCAACGGCCTGAACATAAACTATTAATATAATAACTTAATCAGCTGCTAACCATAAACATAAAAAAAATAATAATAATATATATATATATACATATTTTATGTGAACCTTTAATTGCGTACAGCCTGCCAGGACAACCTTATGACACAGAATCGCAGTCATGTTGCTCTTATTGCTGTTATTATTGTTAGTGTTTTTATTGCTTGTGTTGCTGTTGCTGTTGTTGTTATTATTTGTGTTGTTGTTGCTGAGCAGCGGCATTTGCGTAATGCGATTCATATTTTATCCTCAACGCTACTTGAAGCATTTTAAAATTACATAATTAATGCCTCGTTCCACCTATAAATATTATCTTATCGCATTCATTTAAACTCCCTCACCAAGAGATTATTTCGTTTTCTATTATGTAAATGTTTATACTATTTACTAATAATTATCTTGTTGATTAAGTGGTCGTTTGCACCTCATTTTCCTCATTTATTATTTTGATAGCTCCTTAAAAAACATCACCTTTAATTGCGCTAAAGATCGAAAGTGCATACAAAAAGGTCATCATTTACCAGTTTATTTATCTTCCTCAGTCAAATAAAAGTATGCCAATATGTAATCAAATTAATTATAAGATATATATATTAATATCTTGACAAGATTCAAATACTGAACCATTTAATTTAATTCTTGTTCAGTAGCCATTAAGAATTCAAGAATTGTATTTTCTAGTAAAAGATATCTTTTGGGACCAGTAAACAATTTGAAATCCTTAACATATTTTCACTCCAAATAATGTTAATGTTAGTTGTGTTCTTAAGTGCTTTTACTAAATCAGATGTACACATCAATTGTTAATTAAAGGGAGGAAAACACAGAGTGCTAAGCCAGCCAATTTATTTGATTGCAAATATTTATAAGCTAACACAAGGCCCGTTACAATAACTGAACACGTCCGAATCGCATTAACATCATTTAGTTATGCCAATTTATTGCTGTGTAATGTGGGAGCATGTTTGTCTTTCGACTCTCCTATGGAGATCGAAACTCTGGGCACTGGCAATGCGAGCAGAGTCCAAAATCTGTCTAAATTCCACATTATGCTAAAAGTTAAACATCCTTAAGCGCTGCCTTTTGAAATTTTAATGTCACATCCCTTAACGTTGTTAACATAAGCTATGAATAATTTCTATAAATGGCTTCAGATTGTAGAAAACTCAAAGCACCGAATTTAAAATAAAACCACTCGACAAGCACAAAACACAAAATAACTTATTAAAATATAAATATATGCGGGCACTTAAACATATATATTCATATATATTTAGACAACATAATTCCCCCTATTGGGGTGCGATAACAAGTTAATTAATAAAGCTGCAGCTGTCATAAAATGCTTGTGCCGGTTTGCTGAAGTAATCAAAATCTGTTGCAATTAAAATGGGCCTCAAAGTGGGACCCAATGTGGGCCCGGCCCCTTTTAATTTAGGCAATAAACACGCAAATCCACACAAACAAACACACACACACAAACACACAAACACAACAACACACAAACACACACACAGACACACAAAGGCAAACAAAAAAAAATATAACTGCCTGTAAGCGATGTCAAAATTAGTTTTGATTTAAAGCATGAAACATTTGCTTTTGACTGGTTTATGACACACACCACACAACATATACACACACACACACACACAGACACACAGACATACACACATACGCATATATTAATATTTTAATATTGTGGCTTTTAGTTTCTATATTTGTAGCTGCTGCAATTGAAATTTAAAATCATCCAATACATTCATAGCACAGTCAACCGCAATCGTTGTGAAGTCCAAACTAAAGTCTACTTATCCTTCGATTGTTCGTTTTATAGTGTTCTTTAATTAATTAACACATTTGGCTTGTTCAGCTGAGCAGGGCAGGTATCTTCCCCGAGGCGACTCTCTACTCTTGCTGCATCACTCTGCCCGCAGAGCCTCTCTATCTGTCTGTAAGTCAATTAGGCACAAAGTGAACTAATTGAAATAATTGCTAACTGCATTGCAAAAAATATATAAACAATGTCAACTAAGTAACTATCAAAGCTGTTGCTACTGGTGCTACTGCTGCTGTTCCAGCAAGTTGACTCCTTGTATTCTCCACTGCTGTCTCCCACTGCCACTCCCCTTTAAAGCACATTTGCAGCAGTGAGCAACGAACAAGCAAAGTAGCTGCTTCTCTGTCTCTGTCTCAGTGTCTATATCTATCTCTATCTCAATCTGAGCTTCTGTCTCTGTCTCCATCCCGATGGTGATGAGCATCTACAACGGATTCCACTTGGAATTCATTTCATTTAACCGTTTGGTTTTCGCCCAAACGAACTGTTGAGTCGAGCATGAAGCACAATAGGCCAAATGCACGCCATGGCCAAGATGCGACAACAACAACAACAATAACAACAATAAAGGCAACAACATTTAATGCACGCTTGGCACTCTAAGCAGCGACAAACTTTGGACTCGGCCAGTTCTGGGTGAGAGGATGTTGCGAGGGACCAACTTACGGCACTTACGTCTCCTTTGGACGCATTGGCACTCAAGCTGAAAACGGCAAAACATTATTTTCACTTTTTCTTTTTATTTCGGCAAAACTTTGCACTGCAATTCAACGATTTTGTACTTGAAAACTGCTGCTGCGCACCTATGCAAGCACCGTAAGCTTAAAAAAGGCGGAGGGCGGCAGTTTTGCAGATGGGGGTTGCGGGGTGGTTGGGGGGTGATTTGGTAAAGGTTAGGGACCCGGTTTGTAAGGAAACGAACTCTCAGGCCGCGGGCATTCAACCGTCAATACGTGATAAAAGTTGCTGCCGTTTCCGTTCGCCGTAAAAATTCGCTAAAATATTTCAAATGTGCGTGCAAAATTCGACGAAAAGCTACCCAGTTGATCCCTCCTACCCCCCACCCACCCACCTAATGTGCGCGCCTAACGTTTTGCTAGTAACCGTAGAAGCTAGTTTAAACGTAATTGAAACAAAATGATGTTGAAATTCAAGTTGAGCTGAGAGCTTTTTATTTCGATTTTTTCGTGCTTCATGCATATGTTAGTTGTATTCTCATTCCAGATAACTACTTAAATGCATTCTGGTATTTGGAAATATTAGCTTAACAAGCAAAAGCGTCGAGTAACGACGCATCAGAAAAAAATATTTTCACTTTTTTAAAGGGTTGCTTTCAAATGAAATGTGGTACAAATTCGAGATAAATGATTTCCAAGCCATTTAAATAATAATTTGTACTACCTATATGCAGCTAAATAAATTCTTTGCGACTCATGTTGAGCCCACTACTGGAACTAAATTGTATTTAACGACAAGAATACTTAAGTTAAGCATGCAAGGTCCTTTCCCTAATCGTATAATCGCCTTAAAGTAGCCATTTTACAAAATCAAAAACTTTCTACTCAAGCCGGAGCTTATAAAATACCTATTTTAAATAATGAATATCTGTTTAGCTGACAAGACATTTCAATCCCTTCCAATTTCGATATGCTTCGGCATTGATGGGCAACAGTAGAACAATGGCCGACAAATAAGGAGATGCAGCAACAAGGGATAATTAGCTTTCTCACAAATAAGACGAGCGGTTGACTTGACGGACGACAAGCTGATGCCAGGACTCTAAATGAATATTGGGACTGGGAGCTGGAGGGCAGCTCGCATTTTCGGCTCGTGGGCTGAGGAGGAGCTCAATTGTCTGCTTCCTCTTACTGCTAATTGCTGCATAAATTTTTAGAAGCATTTTGTGCAAGTGAAATATTGAATTGAGAAAGTATAACTATACTAAGAGTCGAGTCAGAGTCGAAGGTCATCTGCTTAAAATCCGCACACACGCACACCCTTGTGGACAGACAGACAGATAGATAGACAAACAGACAGACAGACAGAGTCTGTGTGTCTCTGTCTTATTGTGTGCCCAGTTAAGCGGAATTCCTATTCATGCTATAACGGAAACAGCCATATTTGCGGCAGATAATCGGTTTTCGTGTTGAATTTCTTTGGCATTGGCTGCCTGCCCAGATGCTTAACGGGCGAGGCGTGTCACGTTTGGTCAGGGCTTAGCCCGAGAACGATTCCTGTGGAGAAAGGTTGGCTTTTGTCGCTGACGCAGCTGCTGGTGCGGTTTGTTGCTGTTTTTCTTGCAAAGCTACAACTTTGACCCAGCCCTTGGCTGAACTTTGACCACAGGCATAATTCTTTGCAAATGAGCAAACTCAAGCCACAGCTCAAATGCAAACTGCTGATGTGCCATAATTTGATCCAGCATTGAGCCATTGTGCTCCGGACAACACTCGACCATCGGCAAGTCAGTTGGGCAAACAAACTGGAACGGCATCTTGCGGGGGGATCAGCCTCGTAGTATTTAGCCATTGGCAACTGGCTGAGGTCCTTGCAAGGGTCCTTTCCCACTTCTGTGCTTGCTGATATGATGCTGCGATAACCTTTTAATCGAATTAATTGCATAAAACTCTTAAGTTTCTGCTGAATGTCTCAATACACATACAAACACACACATACACTTGGAAAAGAATATGCATCAGAAATAAATTTTTCTTTCTTATAAATAACTCCTAATTGATTTCCGCAAATCAAGTTCTTGCTTAAAAATATGAGAAAATTGTGAGTATTTCAAAAATCGATGTCGGTTCAAGAGCATATATTTTTCTATGTGTATTCGTAGCATAAAAGGCAGATAGAAAAATTGCTGCTTGGGAAGGGGTGGTGTGGGGTGAATAGGAGTCGACACAAAGGCATACGCAAATGGCTTTCAAAGTCGTTCAACATCGAATTGAAATTGCACTTGAATGGTTTTCAATATGCGTGGAGCGTTCAATTCCCAGCAGAGAACTCGAGCCACAGCAGTAAAAGTCCTGATCCCTGACCCCTGACCCAGAGTTGAGCTTGCAAGCTGGCAAACACATGGCCGCAGAAATAGTTCAGCTCAAGTCGAAGGTCCCAAATCGATTCAGAATTCGGGCAAGAACGAGCACCAATCAATCCATTAAATGTGCACCTTTGGGCGATAAATTGATTTATATTGTGCTTAAGACATTGAGCAACAGCTTTTGTAATTCTTGTGTTCAATTATTCGGTGCAAAGCTTTACCCAATTAACCGGCTGAGGGTCACTTAACATAAAGAACGATTCACAATTCGAGAACTTGATGCAATTCACACTTATTCCATGCACACTCTGATATGAGTTGTTGCATATGAGACTCTAATGCAGGGTATTTCTAGTCGAGCACTCTTCGGTTTTTACCCATTCTCTGATGCCCACTTTTGAATTTTATGCAAAGTATACTTTTGGGGTTGTCTAAAATAAAATGAAAGCACTATCAAACACAATAAGGTAAAGTATCTCTATTTCTGTAAACTAAATTCACACAGACACTTAATAAATTGGCCAAATTGGATGACTTAAAATTATCTTGCCATAACATAAATAATGTTATAAATTATATTGACTCTTGTGTATGTTCAATGAAGGAAATATTATTTTGAGTTTAGTTTATGGTTTTTATGAAAATATCACTTTTTTGGTGCAAACTGGTTTTTGTTTGCTGCTTGGCCAAACTCGCTGGGTTTCATAGTTTGCTTGGCGACTCTCGATCAATTTTCTTGTCCCACACGGCGTATGATTGAGAATCAGCAACAGCAATGGCAGCAGCATTGGCAGCTTAAAAACAATGCACAAACGCAATGTTCCCAAGAATCTTCTTAGCCTAGCAAAGCCACAGAAATAAATTGCATTTTATATATTTTAATTCGCACATTTATAGCTTGGCATGCAGGCTGGCTGGAAATGAAAATGGAAATGAAAATGGAAAAAGTAAGGTTCGCATTTGCAATTGAAGCAGGTAGCCCGAAGTACAGTGCCAGTGGCGTATGTATTTATGTAAATATATAATAGAAGTAATGTGCACCTTATGTGGTGCCACTGGCAGGCTGACTAAACTAAACCCAAGGGCGACTGCAAAAGGACTTCTATACCGGCAAGCAACTGGCTGCCAGACTGCCAGGCTGCCTGACTGTGAATGCCAGCATATTGTGATATGCCATGGACATGCTGGAAACTTGGGTTCTCTGCTAGCTAGTTGCTGCTGCTGCTGTTGCTGCTCTCAAGCGGACTGCTTGTGTGGCCGCCGTTGTCAGCGTTCTCGGCGAGGCTTAACTTTGACTATGTGTGTGTGTGTGTGTGTGTGTTGGTGGGTGGCCGTTGTTCTTGCAACCAAATTTGCATGTGAGTGTGTCGGTCAGAGTCAGACATGCTCCCACCCACCCCCAGCAACACATACATGCACACACACACACACACACACACTCACACACACAACTCCTCCATCCCAAAACGATGCTGCCAGTCTGTGTGAAAAATGTAATTTCAACGTTATCCTGACGTAATGCCAACGTTATCTGCTTTTACACACCGCCATGCTAGACACACACAAAGAGACAGATCATGAAAGAGAATGACAAAAGAGAGACGCAAATACTGGGAGAGAAAGCATGAGAGACAGAGAGAGAAAGAGAGAGAGAGTGAGAGAGAGGAAAAGAGAGAAAGAGGTGCGGGTAGACTATGCATATGTTTGTTGTTTTACTGTTTTGTTTTGCCGTACTTTTGTTTGCGCCACTTTGTTGTTCTTTGTCCTGCCACCTTCTCACCAACATCGTCATCCACTTTGTCGGCCACACACACACACACACACACACACACACATTTCCATTGTCGTTATCCCTCATCTGCAGTTGTGTCACATTGTTAGTAACGGGTTTTGGTTTGTATTTATTGCATAATTTTGATGCCATAAAATGGAATTTGTCATGGCAAAATTGTTTTGAATTTTAATTTACTCTCAGCTGCAAGCAGCCAACAATACAATAAGCACGTATAGAAAGAGATGCCAGTCTTACCTGTCAACGCAAAACCAATAACAGCAACAGCAACAACAGCAACAACACCAACAGCAACAAGAACAACAACAATAGCAACATTCACAATGGATACAAACGGGCTGGTAGCTGTCAGCCGTAATATACTATATCTTGACACTGACACATATAAGTATGCTATGAATATTGTGTCAGGTCTGTTAGCCATTTTGCTGCTGTCGCTTTTTCAATATATTAATTACAGATTGCAGCCACGTTGGATATAAGATAGATAGATTAGTGTCGGGCCCAGATGGAGTTGCGGTCGGAGGGGAAATGGTATTTGGTTGTCAGACACAATATTGTTAGGTCTTCACGTTTTGCACAAACCATTCCAATACTAAAGTGTATTTTGCAAACGATGGCTTTTGCTTGCTTGTGTTTATGATGGCTTTGTCACTTGGCCACATTTACGCCCACATCCACATCCACGTACACATCCACGTCCACACCCACGCCCATGTTCTGTTGTGTGGACACAACAGCTGACTGTCTAAAGTGCACTTTGATTTCTCTCAAAACAAATAGCGCAAAAAGCAACAGCAGAAAGCAACCAAACCCGAAAAGACTGAACGATCAAGCGATGGAAGGGGTGGTCCGATGTTGGGAATAGATTGAGAGATTTATGCCGTGCAGTCATTTTGCTTTTGTTGCTCAAGCTTTAGATGTTATTTATGTATATACTGTGTGTCTGTGTGTGTGTGGGTGTGTGTGTGTTTGCCAATGGTTGGTCAATTCAATTTGTAGTTTATTTATACATACAAATGTCCATATGCCCATCCACATTTCAATCAGTCTCTCCTGCTAGACGATTCGAAAACCAATTTCAACATGGCCTTCTTGACAATAAGATACTCTAATCTCATTAAGCATTCTCAAATTTCGCAACGCAAAGCTTAATGACTAAATATTCAAAGCTAATTGCAATGGCACACAACCAACAATTTTCAGCAAAATACACATTATTATTATAATTATAATAAAAGTAAAAATAAAAACAGAATACCACAAAAGTTCACTAAATTAATTTTGAACAAATTTGATAACAGAGGATTGAACATTTATGTTGTTTTGGGCCATGCACAATTATCAACTATCAAAAAAATTTTGCAATTAATACACAAGTAACAAGTTTAATATTCATCTAGAACGACGTTACTCAACCAACCAAAACACGATATTGATTATTCTTTGTCCCAATTTTGGGAGCTGGTGTCGCATAGCTGGTGTCTCATCAGTTATGAGAAACAGGCGATGGGATTGGAGGCGCCTCCTCAACTGCGTTACAAGCTTAACGATAAAGCTATAATGCCCTCTGCAAGGGCACTCCAATTTCATACAGAACGAAGGAGAAGCCAAAAATTGCACATTTTATTTTGAAACAATAAACACAGCGTCTGGGTGGCTCTGACGTTAGCTAATTACGCTGTCAGGGCCAAGACCCGCTCACTCAGTGCATCTTGTCGTATGTGGCACGTTCGATAATTCGACAAATGTCAGGCGGGCAGAGGCAGAGGGACACGTCGGGCAGGAGAAGGTAATTTTTCTTCCAGGTTCGTTGCTACTTTTTCGTCCTCTAAGTCGTAAGTCCTAAGAAAATTAGCAGTCAGCTTGGGATTCCTGTGCTTACCGCGTGTATGTGTATAGCGTATGGGTGTACGCTTATGTATGTGTATGTGTGTGTGTGTGTGTGACGAGGTTGTTGTGCAATCTTTCACCAGCGACACCTAATTAAAATGGCGGCCTGGCGAGTGCAGTGTCGTAGGTTTTATTGATTGCCACTGGCATTGGTATTAACATGCCAATCTTTGTAAATGCAAAAATAAACATTTTAAGCTTACCTTCTTAACAGATGTAAAAATTACTCTATCTCTTTCTATCTCTCTCTTTGTTTGTCTGTCTCTGTCTTACATACTCACACACACAGTCAGTCTATTTACATTTGCAGTTGCAGGTTATCATATTTCAGATAAATACTTGTATATATGCATATTTGTGCTGGCACGTTGTCGAAAATAGTTACCTGCAAGCAAGAGGAATGTAAAATTTAATTAACGCAAAATAATAGCAAATGTTACGCATTTCGTAAAACTTAACAACAAATACTAAAATGCTGGTTTTCCGAAAATACATTTTCCTCACACTCAAATTTCCGAGAGCAAAAACATTTCTCTGGTTATTGTTTGTTCCATTTACAGAAATAAATACAGACACACACACACACACACACACACACACACACACACACACACATGCACACACACACATGCACATGCACATGAACATATACATAGTTTGCCATGTTTAATTATAAGAATTCCATTGTGGCTCAGAGGGGATGGCTCTTATAAGCCAGCACTAAGTTAATCCCCAAAAACATTCTTAACACAATTAGTGAGGCTTAACAACATCAGCAGTAACAATAACAGCAACAACAGCAACACCAATTACACCAACAGTAATCAAATATAGTAACACACCCAGATTTTCGACCCAAGTTGTTAATTTTTTCTTTTCATCTGCACTTTGCAATCCTAATCAATTTTCCGAATTTTATAATGAATACGTCAACATTTCAAAAATGATGAAGATTACAAATATAAGTGAAGATTGTTCATATCATAAATGAATTTAACAGCTTGATTCCCCTATCAACATTTCTTACATTCTCGAATGTCTGCAGTATCTCAAGTTGCTGTCTGTCCATTTTCCCATATGGGACAACACTTAGTATTTACAATCTTTGTAGGCAATGTTGTGAATTTTAGAGAGTATGTCGGTGTCAATTTTAATCAGCATAATTTCTGCATCAGTAAGGGATGGTCCTATATCATTTTTATTATAGTATTCACAACGAAAATGTAAGCAATCCAATGCAAAGCATTTAAATTACAGTATAAAAATCGCCAAGAGTCGAGATAAATGAGTAGAGAAATACCCTACCAATAGAAATAATATAAAATAATTGAGTTTGTTTGGGTCTATGTATTGGATATCTATATTATATGGGAAATATGTATGGCATGTAAACATGCTGAGCTTTGTTTCTTCGTCACACTTTTCCTTTGTTCAGATGCATTTTAGGTGAATGTTTCTTACACGCTGGTGGCTGCTGGTCGTAGTTCAGTTGATGGTATTGGTAGCGGTGGTGGCTGGTTGTCTAGTGATGAATGCCGCTTGGTTGCACTCTAAATAAACTTGTGTGCGTTTGGTCCACAACACATCGACGACTGCATTTGGTGCAATGTTTGCTTCAGATCTGCTTCAACTTGCCTGCGTCTCTCCCTCTCTATCTCTCTCTCTCGTTTGTTATTTATCTCTGTCTCACTGTATCTCTCTCTCTCTCTCTCTCTCTCTCTCTCTCTCTCTCCGTTATTATGCCACTATCAGTATGTGACACTTTGAGCTGTATTAAATATTTTTGCAGGTGCATTTTGTGCAATTGCGAGTTGCTTTCAATTGCAGACGCAGTCGTTGCGAATTCTGCTTAACTTATGGATAATTCAGAAAAACACACACAAGCATTTATGCGCACACACACACACACACACACATACACACGCACACATACACTCATATTCGTATGCAAGTGTCGGCAACTAATCTCATAAATCGCAAAGGTAAATATACACAAACATGAAAAACGTTTAAAAAGAATTGCGCAACGCTTATCTTCTCCTTTTTCTTTGTCTGCATGTGCTTCAAAGTGTGTGTGTGAGCTTTTATGTAGCACTGTAATATCATCCACAGACTGGGTTTTCTTCACTTTTGATGCTACTTTTTCATGGTCCCGTCTGGCTGCATTTATTTCCATTTAATTTGCGGTCTGAGCGCACTGGAAGTAAACTCAACCTTGTGCTCCTCCCATAGTCTACTGGGAATAAGAAGTGAAGACTGCTCACAAATACACCATACGTATGCGTATACAAATACAAATACGAATACGAATACGAAGACAGTCGAAATGTCTAGCCTACCAACCAACCAACTGGGCCTACTTATGGCGATTGCAAAGGGCAAGCACTTTATTTGCCATTCGCTATGAATGTTTAATACAAAACCGTTGAAACCGTAACTGCCAAAAATCGACGCTTTTCACATTTAAGTCGAAATTTATTGCACTTTGCATTTAATTCAACGGATTAGGTGCAATATTATTCATCTGTGATTGGCACTTTTAAATCGAAATATATTTGATATTGAAGTGGTCCACATTAAAATGCAACTCACTTGAATAAAGTCGGGCTAACTAGACTTTTAAATTATAGATTAAAACTACGGGAATTCGAATTGAGCTCGAAGTAAAGTTAAATTTTAAAATTTCAAAATGCGCACATCTAAGTAAAAAGGAGTTAAATAATCTCAGAGTATATTTGTCATATTTGAGTAATTTATCATTTCTCCCACGCACACCTTAAGTATTTTGAAGACAAATAAGTTTGATTAAGTTTCTAGCTGCAAATAATTATAAACGTCGAGAAATTAATGGCTAGCATTTTAGCTTTGGTTAATAATATCGTTTCCGATTTCAATTTCCTTTTAGCCTTTCACTCCATTTGCGCGAAGCTTTGGACAATATTTGTGGAAAGGTGTTGCACCGCTTGGCAAACACACAGGCAACCCACCCACTAACGTCAACACACACCCAACACACACTGACAGACACAGGAACGACAATTGGTGCCACTTATTTGCCGAATGACACAAAAATTCGATTGGCGACGACCAGCTCGCAATTGGCAATGGCGTAGCATTGCATTGCAGAGTAGAGTGGAGCTGTGCACAGCCATGCTGTTGAGTCATTGGAGCTGCGTGCCAGGGGGGAAGGAAGTTTGAGTTGTTAAGCTGCTTTCGGCGCACTATCTGCTAGACCCACACACACACACACACACACACACACACCCAAACACTCACACACAGGAAGAGGGACACACACAAAGCGAGAAAATGGCTGGCCATGTTGCATTTCGTTGGAAGTGGTCAAGAGCATGGCTTGAATGTTTTTCCATGTTGCTTTTTCACATATGCAGCAGCAGGAGCACATCGGCTCCACTTGCTCTTTTTCTTTGTCATCCACTCTTTGCTCCTCGCACTCCATGCACTTGTATTCGTATGCCACTTTCATACGCCACTAAATCTCGCAAATGTGCATCGCACATCGTTGCGTATAAGCTTGAATTCAGGGTTGCACAACCAGCCCTCAAATGAACTTCTTGCGCAACACATTCAAAGCTCTTGTTATAAGCACAGACATTATTCTTTTAGTTTAGTACTGCTCAAATGCATTCATTCTGATTCCATTAATGTAAACATGTTTCGTTAACTCACGATGTTTAGAACTAAATGATGCCAAGCGCTGATGGAATTTAATTCCGCTTCAATTTGAAATGTCTCGTCCATTTAGTCAACATTTCATACATTCTAGAATATCTATAGTATGTTAAATTGCTGCCTTGTGGTTGATATTCAAATAAAATGGGACATATAGTTGAATCATCTAAGTTTGTTACAAAACTAATGATGAATATATTAATTTGCACTACTTTTGTGGTAAGCCTTAATTACATAGAATATAATTTAAAAACTGCATATCATAGAAGATCAAATGCATTTGGGATCCCTGGTTATTTTTAACAGTTTTGCCTTGACCTCTGCCTCTAGCTCTGACTTATTCACTGTGTCCCATTCAGCTTTGTCTGCGTTTATTTATTTTTGTATACCGAATAATTTTTCTTTCAGACACACACACACACACACAGAGAGGGAAAGAGAGAGACAGTCACACATCATAAATATGGTCGACCTAAAGTGTCATTTTGTCGATTATTTTTTTGGTGCATAGAAATTACGTACATATTTAAACTTTAACGCAACATGCTACATTTTCTTGGTGTTGTGTGTGGCTGCTGCTGTTGCTCTTGCTGTGGCATTACGGAGACGCCCGAGCAATTTAGCAGAGGCAGATAGACAGACAGACAGACCTAAAGAGTGAGCGCTGCAAGCTTTCAAGAAAGATTATTCGAAAGCACAATACAAATGATAAACGAAATAAACAAGAAATGGATTTAAAGTTGATATTCAGTTTTTATTGCTGTTGTTGATGTTTGTCAAGTTGTATTTCGATTAAGCAGTTGGAATGCATATGCAAATAATGCGTTGCACGTTGCGAATACGTAATGTCAGCAATATTCATTAATCAAAGAGAAAGGTGCGAGAAAAAATACCACAAGCGATTAATAGGAGTTTGGCAAATTGCTGCAGAACAGTTAATTGGTCAGCAAATTTGGATTTAATTTCACATTACGCATCACTTAGTTATTAAGCCCATGTACGGTCCGCACTCGATATAGTGGCAGCGGCCAGCAGCCAGCAGCCAGTCACAGTTGCGTGTCTGTGCCGCGATGTTTTACGTTAGTGTTGTTGCACAGCAAAATAATTAGTTCGAGCAACCGCAAATATTATATGAATGTAAATTTGTTTATACTTTTTTCGACACAGACACTTTTGATTTCCATTGTAATTAGAATGAGGCAAGTATTAATATATCTTATTGAAAGTGAAAGTCATTTCGAAATATCAATAAGTCAAAAGTTCAATCAAAGAAATTGTTGTTTTTGGTTTTTTGGTTTTCAAGCAAATTCAATTGCATTGGGTGGAGGGTATCAGCTCTTCGGCAAGCAGATGACAACGCTTCATGATTGCTATTCGTTTCACGGGGCGTATAACTGATCCGGAGTTGAATTGCGATGCGATGCGGCCACAAATTGAATAATTGCACGGGTTTTTTTATACGAGTACAGCTTGCTAATTTTCCCACGCTGCTGCTGCTTCTGCTTTTGCTGTGTGGAAAGCAGCAATAACGTTGTTAGATGGCTCTTAAGAGTGTGAGAGAGGGGAGTGGCTGGGCAGTGAGATAACAAAATGTGGGTGCTGGGTGATGGTGAGAGGAGAGAGGCATGGGGAAGGCAAAGCCAGCTCACTAAATCATGATAATTGAATAAAATTGCATGTCAACAGTGGATTAACACAAACAAAAAGACGAACAGAAGAAAATACTTACAGACAAAGAAAAAAGGGACAGAAATTGAGGAGGAGGAGGAGGAGGTAGAGGAGAAGGAGAAGGAGACGAGGCGCAGACACATTATCGGTTGGAAATTATATAAAAATTGCATAGAAATGATTATTTGGGAAAGTAACAAGCAAAAGCGCTTAAAGAAACTCGCCAAAAGAGAATGGAACTCAAAACAATACTCGCAGACTTACGATTTTTATTTACTTGTAGTATATGGATTTTAAGTCGGATCAACAAGACTCCAGGCAACCGGATTTTCCATAAGTTGGCCTTAAATTGCATTCTGCGGCTTATATTAAAAACAATGAACTGCAAATTGCGTGCAAATTATGTAAAAACAAAAGGAGACGCCTGCCCGCAAAACCCCAAAACACCCACAGGCACAAGCGTGGCTCAGAGAAAAGACACACAGAACAAACTAAGAGCAAAAAAAAGGCAAAAGAAAGGCACAAAGAGCAAAGAGGTGGCAGCCACAAGGAGAAGAAGAAGAAGGAGGAGGAAACTGCGTTTCAGTTTTCCCCAACTTGCAGCTAAGTAAAAATGCCTGATGGAGAGACGATCACAAAATAAAATGGAATCAAATAAAATAATTGAAATTAAAATACTTACACTCGCTAAGTAATAAAATCAAATTAATTGAAACAATAACAAGCAAGTTGAATGCCTTTAATTTGACGCACCCAGGCGCGCGTTAAGAAACCAAAGTGCATTGCCATATTAAGCATCAAAGCTGTCGGCAACAACAACACTAACAACAAGAGCAACAATATCAAAAACAACAGCAACAACAACAACAAAAGAAAACAAGGCGAGAGCAACGTGTGCACATTTTATTTTCATATTTATGTCTTGTGCCTGCGAGACTTTTATAGCCAGCGAGCAAAAGTTTCAATTTCTGCAATTGTTAAATTTCTGCACGCACAACAAATAAAGATGAACGAAACGCTCACACACACACACACACACACACAGCATACATGCACACACACATATATACACTTGCAGGGCAGATATCACGGTGCATGCAACGATGTGAATGACCAGAGAGCCAGTCCCCCACCAAAAACCGAAGTCAACAATGTGAGCTACGAGACGAAATGGCTGCCATGACGGTAAATGGGGCTGGCAACTCTGCAGACATTCCCGCCACTTGAACAATTTTTGACGTCAGCGTTGGTCTTGCAATGCCCGACACCCATTCTCAACACACACGCCCCAATCGGGTATATTAGGTGCGAGTTACCTCTTCATTAATTTGATCTCTCATTTAAGGTACTACACTGCTGAGCTGCACTTTCTTGTATACCTTACACATATGTATACAGGGTATGTAACACCACAAATAACTTCCGAATTTATTTATACTTTAATTGTAACTTGGCATTCGTTTATTTAAATCAATGTGAATTTGTCATCGTTAAGTTTGAGCATTTTCAAAGTCTTATTTCCATATGAGAAACAACGGATAACGCTAAAAATATTATGTGTTCTTCATGCTTCTTAAATTAACTTGAATAAATTGAAAATACATTCACTTTTGGTTAGACATACGTTAAATAAGCTAATTTCACTAAAAATTATATAAATAATGATTCTTTTCCAATAGGTTAATATGTGACGACATTTAGACTTGAAATCCAAGCTGTGACATGGATGTATAAAACCGAACTTAGTTGAAATCGTAAATTACACTAAACATTATTTGCTTGGGTTTTAATAAGAAAGAGATATGAAAAATCATCACCATTTACAACACATATTATGGCTAATTTTCTTTAATATTTATGCTTATTTTAAAGTGAAAAAACAACAAATGAATTCTATTCGCATTATTTGGGATGTACAACAAAAAAAGTGAATATATGCAAATGTTTGCTGGGTATGTTATTGCGTGTCGGTGTGTGCACAAAGGGTATTTCGTAGTCTGCTATATGATGGTTGAGAAACTGCAGTATTCTCACTTATTGTTGCCTGTTGTATGCAACGACTGTCAGAGTCATTGTCGCTGTCGTTGTCATCATTGTTGTCAGTGTCTGTTTCTGTTGCTCTGTATGGTTATGGCTGGTTGTTTTGTTGTTTTCTTCTTGTTTTTTTTTTTTTGGTTTCTGTTCTTGTTGTTGTTGTTGTTGTTGCCATTGGCGCTGACGCTGTTTTCGCCTTGCAGTAGTATGTGTTAGAAAATGCGACAACGTTGACGAATTTTCGATATCAATTTGACTTGCTGTGCACGTCTAATTAAATCAACATTGTTGCGACTGTTGTCAAAGTCGTTTTTGTGTTTTTTGGTGAATTATACGATGATGATGATACATTCAGATGTACACACACGCACACACACACACACACACACACACATATATATACACAGAGGCAGACACATACAGAAGGTCGATTACAGTGATGCAAATTCAATTACTCCAATAAGCAAGCCAAGTGTCAAGAAACAGAATTATGATCGACAAATGTCAATTTCAATTAAACGCGCCAAAATGCGTAAATGAAAAAAATTGGCGAATCGCAATCACAAACGGCAGCACACCAACTGACTTACTTGCAATCTGAATGAGTATCAGTATCAAAATGAGAATTGGAATAAGAAGCCTGGGGCTGAGACTGAGACAGAGACTGAGATACACAGATACAGAAATACAGACCCGGGGCCACGTTCAAGGCCAGGGAAACGGAGCAGGGCCAAGCGATGTGCGCAAGTGGAGCAAGTCAGCCGAGTCAAGTGAGTCCGAGCGAGTCACTCAGTCGAGAGTTCATTTGAATTGCCAGCCATGCACCGATTGACATTTTCTTCTCTTGTTTTCTTTACTTTTTTTTAATTTCTTCTCGTACTGTTATCGGTGCTACTCTGCATCCGCACCCAAAGGTTGGAGTGTAGCCTCCATACGCAAATCAATTTAATGAAAATCCATTCGCTTAAGTCGGTGAGCTAGAGGCATCAATGTCTCAGCACCAACACTGCCATCTTACATGTTTTGTGCAGTTTATTGGCTGATATGCAGCTGTAACTCTCGCTTTACTATATGTCTATATCTATCTGCACAGCTCATTAATCGGGGCGGGTTTAGAATGCCGCGGACAGGGCGTATACGTGATTTCTAACTGCAAGCAGCCAGGCAGGTTATCTTTAAAGCTGCTGCTGCGTTTGACACAGTTCGACTCCAGTTGAGGTGCAGCCCGTCCAGTTGCGTCTTTGGAGCTACTCCTGGGAATCCACCTCACCATATGTATTATTAAAGCCATGCAGAAAATTAACTATTTCCGCTGCAACCCGTTTGCCTGCCAATTTCGAAAGCCTGTTTTCGATTAGTTATTTACATGTTATTCGCCTTGTTTGGCTATGCTGGTGTTGCTGCTACTGCCGCTGCTGCTTCTGTTGCTACTGCTGTCAATGACTCTTTTTCCTTTATAAAAAAAATAATAATAAAAACAAAATTATCAGGAATTGATATGGACAACAGCGGAAACTGAACACACTGCACCCATTCCAGTCAAAAGAAAAGTGTCGCTCTGTGATGTTTGCTTGCAAATCAATTTGCCTGGTGCATACAAATCGAATTGAGTGTTGATTTATTGGCCATGATCTGATTTTGAGCAAACAAGAAAACCCATTTAGCGACATGTCCAGGAATAAATAAACCAACCACATCCACATCCACAACACAAAACCTCACCAAAACCCACTGTGTGCGTTGTGGCTTCGAAGAGCGATGAAACTGTGTGTGTCTGCGAACAGGGGGTAGGGGTAAGAGGATAGATTTGTCAAATGGCGCTCATAAATCTAATTGAATTAGCGTACGAACATCAAATCAAAATTTACGCATATATCCGCCAGGAGAATTGTGGAGATGGCAGGTTAGGGTAGGCCGGGAAGAGCGGGTAGCGGTTAAAATAGTTCAAGCAAAAATTGACTTTTCAAATTCAAAAGACGCAGTGCAAGGCGAAGTGGATACACTACTGATGCCGCATGGTGGAAAAGTGGAGCGTGGTGGTTGTGGGGGGTGTGTGTTGAGGGGTACGCTTTTGGCGTTATGGTGTGAACAGAAGTTGAACGAACTGCGTTGTGATGATGATGATGTATGTATGTGTGTGTGTGTGTGTGTGTGTTAATATGAATGCAATACAGCGAAAGGCACGCGATGCTGTGGCCATGACGTGGACTTGGCTAAAACTTGCTCATGTTGTGCACAGCTTGTGAGCAAATAATTTGCACAAATATTTGCTTTACATTCTAAAAAAGAGTCCAAACTATTCAAAACGATATACAAAAATTGTGTAGAGGGTGTATTTTTTGTCTCCTTCTTTTTGTGTCATAGACTTGCGTATTTAATTCATTTGATTTTCAACATAAATATTTAGACAAGGTCTGTAGTAATAGTTAAATTCAAAAGGAATATATCTATGTGCATAAATCCAAATACATTCAACATCAACGTTTCGCGACATCATTTGTAATGCATTTGTACTATCTTTACTTGACCCCTCTTAAAATTAAAAGTCACTTATGAAAAATTACATTTAATACACAGAGATCCCAAAAAATTGCCAACAGTTGGAAAATTTCGATTTAGGATATTTTAATTTGAACGTTATTTTAATACGTCTAAAATGATGTCCTTTCGTACAAAAGGATCAGTGAAAGATAATTGCAAATTTAAGACGCCGCCAGTATAATAAAATCCATAATTTTATTTAATGAATCCCTATATATACGACACTGTTGAATAGATTCAAATAAATTGTAATGACACCAATAACTTGATGTGTTTAAAAGGAGGGCCACTAAGTATTAGAAGCCATATACGTTATAATTAATATATTGCATATAAAGTGGAGGTTCTAGATTTCATTTCAATTATATTTCATAAAAAAACTACTCTTAAATATGGAAGCAATGTTTTTTTTTAATTACCTTTATAGGAGAATATAGTTAAAAGTTGTTAAATAAAATACTATTATGATTAATAATATATGAGCTATATATATATACAAATATCTACAAACTCAATATTTATGCAATAGTAAAGACTGAGGGTGAAAAACAATCGTGAAGTAAATGGCGTAAGTATGAGTGATGATTTTATCTGACCCTGAATTATTTTCGGTATGAGTCTCGTATTCTATGCGCAAGCTGAGGAATTCATTTATTTTCCTGTCTCGAGAAGTCTCTAAGCTTATTAAACATATATAAATGTGTATGGCCATCTCCCATTCGACTCCATTCGAATTGAATTGATTCGTATACATGGAGAGAGCATCTTGGCACACAATCAGCACAGCCGCAAATGTTAAATAAGTATTAATAGCGAGGCAAATTGAATTTTCGCATTGTACGCAAATTCATTTGGCATCGGATTTTATTTTATTCAGACGTTCATTATATTTTATGGCTATGAGTAATTAAATTCATTCTTGTATTGTATTAAAAAAAACACAACAACAACAACAATTTTTGCGCCAGCTTTAGTTTCATTGAATGCGTATATGTCTATTTTATTCATTTTTTGAATAGTTGAATGAAAAGATTTTGTATTCATATTTGTTGCTGTTGCCGCCTGTTGTACAAGCAATTTTGACTCATTTTCTACCACTTAATTTTTATGTTGTGCCCCATATTTGTGCTTCTCTTTCCTGCTGTTGGCCAACGGATCTTTTGTTGCATACGCCATTTAAACACACACCAGCCATCAATATCTCAGTGTGTGTGTGTGTGTGTGTGTGTGTGTGTTTTGTATTTGTGTGTGCTTGGCAAGCGTGTTTGCCTTAAGCTAACGGCTAAATAGTTGAACTTGACTAAACTGGATAGCAACAACATGCTTCTTCTCTACACGTATCAAAATATCTGAGCTGCTAGTTATCTCCGTTACATACAAAAGTGCCTTTAAGTATGGAAAAGAAGAGTGCAGTTTGAAGAACAAACGAACAAATTCAAAATGCATCATTTCTAAATTGAAAAAATAAAATGAAAATATATGTAAATGTTGGGAATAACCAGGAAGAACATAATATCAGAGTCCGTGAATTAATAATTCAAGCTTTGTGCTTTGTTAAGATGTGTTTTAAGATTAGGTTGGCAGTCGACAACTTAATGAGAAATGCATGACTATAATTAATGCATGTTTAATTATTAGTTAACATATGATAATCAAGAAAGATTTTGCTTGACAACGTGGAAACTTCAAATGAGAGAACATTTCCAAGTATGACAAGTAGCATGCCATAATAACTAATCAGTCAACAATATTCAGTCCCAATCGGATTAAAGTCTTGAAAATTGCGATTTACTGATCAGGTTGAATGGAATTAAGCTTGAATTTTATTGAATATACTCTGTTCTCAGTGATTTGAAAAGTATATTGTTTGAATGTGCGTTATTGAGTAACATGAATGGATTTAAGATTAGATATAACACAGATCCATATCTTCTACAATTTTGAAATCACTTTACTTCATTTTCACCCCGATTAAAAACATCAAGAATAATATTACTTAACTCGAAACAGAGTATTCGGCGCGCTGGATAGTATTGGACGTGATTTTTTCCACTGATTTTAATTTTCTGGTTACTTTTTGCGTGGTGGCATTTAGTATTACTAGTGCATAAGTCATATGGGTTGAGTACTTTGCCATTTCTCTCGTTTTTCGCTGTATCTTTTGTGCATTTCTTCAACATGTTTTCCACTTTAAACCTTTTTTACAAACACATACATACATGCATGCAGTTCTAAATGTCTAACCAGTTGTGTCTATGAGCCAAGCTGTTTTTGTTGTTGTTACTTTTGTTGTTGTTGTTGTTGTTGTTGGCTGGTCAACCTGACATGTGAGCCACAGGCACGAATACAAATGTTTAAACTGCTGTATTTTGTGGCAGTGATTGTTGTTGTTGTTGTTGCTGTTGCTTTTGCTGTTGCGGCGGCTTCAGGCTTCTATGCACAACACCAAACCAGAGTCATAAAATAGCAACACCAACAACATCAGCAACAAAAACAACTTGGCTCATAGACACAACTGGTTAGACATTTAGCAGCCAGGAGAGGGGCCAGCCACCAGAGGGTAGCCAGTCGCCGCCGTAGCCGGTTTTTTTTATTATTATTTTACCATCCACACACGCACACACACCACTGTGTCGGCATTTCTCTTAAGTGTATGGGTGTGTGTGTTTCTATGAGTGTGTGTGTCTCTGTGTGTGTGTCTGTGAAAAATGCGCGCCACTGCCAAACAAATTAACAACAACACTTGAAAAAATCTCCTCCACACACATAAACATACGTGCATAGAGCAAGAGAGCCAGAGTTGAACACAAAATACAAAATACAAAAAAAAAAAAGAAAAAAGAAAAAAGGTTAGAAATTGGAACAATGACCGCCAAGTGCTGCCGACGTCGCGGCTAACGTCGACGTCGCTGTCGCCGCTGTTGCCACCGCCGCGGTTTCAGTTGTTGCCAACACCCGCGTCGCGGTTCATTCACACATTTTTTTGTTGTACCTATTTGAAAGCTTGAATTACTTTTTCTCTGCTTACATTTTTCTTTTGCTTCTTTCTTTAATTTTTTTCGCATTTCAGATTTGTGACCTGCACTTAAATAGTTTCGATCTGAGCTCCTGTGTCTTTTTTTATTCACCCTACTCCTAAATAGATACTTGCATTCCTTGGACGCATGTGTATTCCAATGTTCTTTTCAAGATTAGTTTATTTTTATCAAA
Source organism: Drosophila villosipedis (assembly GCA_035043025.1). Taxonomy (NCBI): domain Eukaryota; kingdom Metazoa; phylum Arthropoda; class Insecta; order Diptera; family Drosophilidae; genus Drosophila; species Drosophila villosipedis. Next base: position 13,381,185 of record JAWNNF010000024.1, on the reverse strand, counting down.
TCATTGCAAGCTTAACTTAACGCCCTTATTAGAGTGACAAATAAATAAACGAAACTCAATTGGCCAAGACAAATGGCTCCCTGACATGTTTCTTGTAAAATAATCATTTTTTGTGTAAAATAAGAATTAGATAGAAAACAGATTTTGTTATATGTTTATTAAATATATGTATTAAATTGGTTTTTGATCATTATTACCACTTGTTGCTATATTCTCCAAGTGAATCATCATTATTGCATCTATAATTCGCAAATGGCCAACTAGTAGCGCTTCATAGTATGCTCAAATCAATTACCCAACCAATTAAAAGCTCATTTCTTTTGTAAACTGTGCACTTAGCTGTCATATCAAATATTTACATTGTTGATTGTTTTTGTTTATGGTTTGTTTTTGTTATTTGTTTAGTTACCGTAGATGTCAATGATTCTGGTTAATTGCAGTTTATTGGAGCTTATGTTTTTTATCTGTCGCTTGTTTATTCAATTCAAGTACGCTTAAATTTAATTTGCTTTTACATTGAAATTTAATGACTTATTGCTTAATAAACATTTTTTCCACAATAGCTTGTATATATTAATGTTATTGTATTTTAATTAATATGTTTATTATTTTATTTGTTGCTTATTTCCACTGAAATTGCAGTGTGCATTATTCAAATTATGCTAGGTTGTTTGCATAAATCGCCACACAAAGCGACAAATAAAAATAAATTAAAGAAAATATTCACACGTAAGCATCGACTCTTGGATACGCTTCTTTCTAAAATAAGTTGATAAACAAATATTCAAATATAAATTTGTGGGTCATTCCAGTATACTGCAGCTACAAAGTATCATATTTTTTCAAGCAGGTCGATTAGTTAAGGAAATTCGCTTAAGTTATGTATTAATATTATTTTTTTTAATGTATATTGGATGCGAACAACATCTCGCAGTCATTGTAATTCTTTTAAATTTGTCACACAGTGTTAGGGTAAAGCTGAAAGCTAAAATAATTTGCACTGCTTGTCGCGTAGAGATTTAAAATGTCAAAGAGTTGAAAGCCACTTGCCGTATTAAATACATACGGGAACGCACGTATGCAACAAATGTATATTATTCCTATATAGTATCTCATTTCGAGTGTCAAGCATAAATTGTGCACATTTTGTTTAAAATTATATATTTAGTCTGTTCATCTGTGGCTCATATACAGACAGAGATAGATAGAGACACACTCATATAAATATATAGATATATAAATATAAATTTATATATAAACACATATATTTTTACATAGTCACCGTAAGCCACTGGTTACTTGATGTACATTTTGAATTTTGCGGTTCCCGGAGTTGATTGCTCGTTAATTGGTTTCAATACCTCACAACCGCCAGCCTCAGCTGTCACTCGTTGTATTTTGTTCGCTTTCGATAGTCGATAGTCGGTTGTCGACTGTCATTTATCGATTGCTCTGCGACGACCCGACGGTTCATCTTCTCATCTGTCTTGACAAACTACTCAACATGCCCAGAGGGTAATGTGCACAATTTAGAACAGGCAGAAGAAAGCATCCCGATCCCATTAAGTATATATATTTGTCTCATCCGTCTGTATAAGCACTCGGATTCCAAACACTATAACAGCCAGAGCCTTCTCGAATATATCACATTATTTATCAACTGGCTATAGCATTCTTAACTCATTTTAATTAATAGTGTCTGTAAAAATTTAGAACAGGCAGAAGAAAGCATCCCGATCCCATTAAGTATATATATTTGTCCCATCCGTCTGTATAAGCACTCGGATTCCAAAGACTATAACAGCCAGAGCCTTCTCGAATATATCACATTATTTATCAACTGGCTATAGCATTTTTAACTCATTTTAATTAATAGTGTTGGTTTGTGCTTTTGCACAAACTGCTTGTAGAGATAGTTAAAGCTAATACTTCACAAGCGCTTTTACAGCATTTGACGACTGCATTATGGGATTAGCCATATTGCCATTTATTATATGCAATTTTTCATTTGAAAGCTGAAATTTCGCCAATAACTATAAAATGGTTCTCACTGTGTTCGAGCATAACTTAGTGTATTGTTGCTTTATTTACATTTACATAACAAAAATCCAAATTAGTTGTAAAATTGTTAACTAACTGATAACCGGCAAATGCTTTGTCTTTGGCATAACGCAGCCTTTATAACTGTTTAGTGAATATTAAACATGACCTTAGCATTGAATCGAATGTCAGTGAGAAACTCGTCACGAAGTTTCAACTCTCGACACTCGAGTAAAACAGTGACGATAAGAAAATATATTTTAAAAAAACTGATCGAAAACGGAATGCAATTTGCCTGAAGCAGAAATATAAGAATCTGAACACTCATTTACAGATACAGATACAGATATAGATACAGATATAGATACAGATACAGATACAGATACAGATACAGATACAGATACAGATACAGATACAGATACAGATACAGATACAGATACAGATACAGATACAGATACAGATACAGATACAGATACAGATACAGATACAGATACAGATACAGATACAAATACAGATACAGATACACATACAGATACAAATACAGATACAGATACACATACAGATACAGATACAGATACAGATACAGATACAGATACAGATACAGATACAGATACAGATACAGATACATATACAGATACAGATATAGATACAGATACAGATACATGTACGGATACAGATACAGATACAGATACAGATACAGTTACAGATATAGATACAGATACAAATACAGATACAGATACACATACAGATACAGATACACAAACACATACAGATACAGTAACAGATATAGATACAGATATAGATACAGATACAGATACAGATATAGATACAGATACAAATACAGATACAGATACAACGCGAAAAAGTCAACTTGTCCGCTGGCGCAAAGAAAATAATTTAGCATTTAACATAATTTATTTCAGCGTCGCTGCCGGCTTCATTAATGAAATTGTTGAAAGAGTTCACGATTGCTGGCTTGTTGCAATGGAAGCGGTTGGTCTCGGTGGTTGGCTGGATGGGTGGATGGGTGGCTGGTTGGGGAGGGGTGGTTGGCATGGGTTAGATGGTTTACAGCGATGTCAAAAGCGCGAACATTTTCTTGAATTACATGACTTTTGCTTTTGCAGTTGTTGCTGTCGTTGTTGTTGTTATTGTTGTTGTTGCTGTTGTTGTTGCTTAGCATATTGTTGTTGCTGCTGTTTGCTTTCTCTAATTGGCCGCAATGATTTTGTTAATTGAAATGATGCTCTCCGACTATGCAAATTGCTGTCTGCTGCCTGCTGCCAGCTACCAGCTGCCAGCTGACTGTTGTCTGATGTTATTGTTGCTGTTGTTGTTAATTATGTTTATTTAGCTCATTTACTCATTTACTAATCTATTTTTGCCACATTTTAATTTCTCCACGAACTGCGCCCGCTTGGCAAAAATTCGACATCAAATTGCCATTAGTTTGCGAAGCCTTTAACATAACTTTTGTATTTATTTCTGTGTATACATACGTAATCATGTGCGAATATCTAAGTAATTATATGTTTGTGTATGTGAGGCAATTGTGTGGTGGGGCGGATGCTCACTGCAATTTGTTGTTGAACAAATCCAATGGTAATGCATGGCATTAATCTTGCTAAACGTGGCCAGTGGCCATCTTCTGGCTGTGCCTGATGCTTGTTCAAGCTGCTGTTCTCAAGCCTTTTTCGCAATCGAGTGCCTCAATTTAAGTTGTCTGCGGTTTTATGGCAGATTTATTTTACGACCCAAGTCCCGGCCTCCATCAAACATCATCAGGCATTTAAATAAGCAAATGAAAACCGCAAAAGCCACCAGCTGCACAGTTGACTACCCCGCTCCCTAATTAGCCGTCAACCCTCCTCATTCTCCTCCTCCTCCTCCTCCTCCTGTGCCTTCTCCACGTGCCCAACGTCTATCAAAGACGATGCTTTGTTTATCGGGCCGAGGCCACAAGTCATTGATACTCCGTCCACCCCCCTCTCCAAAAACCAGAATGACACTCAAATATTTACACACACCTGTGCAAACACAATACACTCCCGGCAAGCTCACACTCACGACTCACTCCGATTGAGGTGCATTTAAGTTACAACATTTTCATGCACACCCACACACAAACAGACATTCAATCGAATGTGCCAATTAAATGTATTCAAAATTCGAATCCAACTGCCTGTAATAGCAAAAAAGGCTTTTTGTTCAATTATATTGGATAAAATATAGTTTTTGATCCTAAATAAATAAAACAGCAGCGATTAGGTTTCACAACCAGCCATTTTTTTTGGAAAATGCAAATGCAACGACTAAGCATATAAAGAGAAGGGCCGACATAGTTTCTCTTATGTGAGTGAATATTGCCACTTTATCGTACAGCTGCCATATGAGCAATCAGCCAACGACTTTTTCCAAAGAATATTCTTTGTTTTTAGGGTGATTTCAAATGCTGTTAAGATTCTGTTAAACAATTAGTTAGTAATAGCCGTATGAATAAATAAATACCAGTTATTCTCTATTTGATTATAAAGTGTAATTCACAGTGTAATTATAATTGGATTTGGTCTGTGTGCTGAAAGCCTGCTGCTGGCTTCCCAATAAAATCCATAAAGCTCTCAGGTGTAGGCTGGTTGAGTGCGTATCTGCTCAATCAATGTTGAGTATGGCATTCATTTAGTGCTGACGGTTGTCGTCGCCGATATTAACATTATTGTTTCCATTTGGCCCATTTGCAAGCACTGATTGACGTTCCTAATGGACACGCCTAGCGGACCCTTCTCACACACAGTGTCCGCCTGCCCCAATCTGCAACCTCTCCTCTGATCCAACGTGCAGCATTTCAACTGTGACTTTTCAATTTTCAATTTTCGTATTGTCCAGCAAGAGTTTTGTTCCATTTTTTAAACTGACTCTGAATGGTAGTCTGCCTGCTGCGTTTTTATTTGATTGTCGATGCCTGCATTCGCACACTCACACACACACACACACACACTCACACTCATACACTTCTTTCATTTTAATTGTATTTCTATATATGGGGACGGGTGTGCAGTGTGTGTCTGTGTGTGTGTGTGTGGAGTGATCGGCACGGACATTCGACTTCGATAATTCAATTGTAGAGCGCCCCCTCTGAATTTCATTGAGCTGTCATCAAAGTCTGTTAGGCAAACCATTCTGCGCAGTGGACGGGGTGCAGGAAGAGGGGGTCCGGAGGTCCGGAGACGGGGATAAAAGCGTGTAACGACGAATGGCGATTCAATTATTCGAGGTGCCATCAAATAATTGAGTTAAGCTTTTATTTCAAATTGCCCAACTTTTCGGTGCCATGGGTCTCTCTCTCTCTCGGATTGGGCCAGCTTAAAGGCATACACGAACCCACACCACCCAACCTCAGCGACCCCACCGAAAATGCCAAAAGGCAGCCATCAATTCATTACCGCTCATGCAGAAGATGAAACCCATCACAAGGCGTTCCGCAGTGTGGAGTGGAGAGAGTGGGAGGGGGGTTCAGAGATTCAGCTTACAAATTAGCCAATTGATTTCGAGAGCCAACAAAGCATTTTACGCAAACTTAATGAAAACGGTCATGATTTTCCAGCAACACAAGTGCATAAATGAGCTTCCTTTGCGGGCATACCATTTAGGCTGCATTTGTTAAATAATTTAAATATATTCAAAATATGCATATTGTATTATAAAAAATATATGCACACAAATATAATATAACAGCGGTTGGAACTACCAACTCTCTCCGTGCTGTTAAGTATAGCAATTTGTAATTTAATAAACTTTGATTCGCATATTTGGGCAAATACAAATAAAGTTGTGAGTGAGCGCAACTAGCGTGTGTGTGTGTGAGCGTGTGTGTGTGTGTGTGTGTGGGTGTGAGTGTGTATGTGGCAACTGAACATAACCACAACATTTTGCAGGATGTGACCCTAAACTAGAGCAAACAATAACAACACAAAAACCAACACCAACAGCAACAGCAACAACGGTAATGTCAATTATTATTAACACGAAAATCGTACGCATAAAACATAAATATAAACATAAACACAGACACACACAAGCACACTAGAATTGAGTGCGTGACTATACAAAAGTTAATGAAACAAAGAGGCAACATTCCCGGAACTTGACATACTCGTAATAGAAATCCGACAAAAATATTCAAATTTATTTCAATGATAATGGATAGTGACTATTTGACTATGGTTTTTTATTCCGGACAAATTGGGCTATACCATTTACAAATTACTTAGTTATACAATGCACTTATTCGTTTCAACTATTGTTATTATAATAAAAACTGAAAAACAATAATTAATAATATAATAACATACCCACTAAAAATAAATGATTTGCAGCATAACACAAAGCTTTCAACCAATCATGCCGAATGAATTTCCACAAACAATTTCTACACAAAATGTACAGTGAAGCTTTATCATCGGACAGCTTACTTGGCTTAATTTTAATCCCAAAACGATTGGCTTCATTTTTCAAACAATAACATTTACGCAAATTTTCTAACTGAAAAATGTATGTGAAATTTAAATTAAATTCACTTGGAACAAAACTTATATTGGAAGTCTGTGCTCATGGTGGCGGTCGTTCCTTATGTGGAGCTTAATGTTGGCGATAATCTCCCTTTGACATATTTCATACAATCTGTATAAATAAAATTTAACAATTCAAAAGAAAAGTGAATTTTGATACACATACATCAAGTCTTGAAAGCTGGCCACTTACAAATTAAATGGCAGCATAACTTTTGATTGATTAAAAATGTGAAAAGCCGTAAGAATTTGGCAGGGATTATATTGTGTGTCATTTTCTGACATCTCGTTTCAGAGTGAAATTAATTTAAAAAATTGCCAAGCTTGGGTGATCAAATTTATAGCATTTCCATTAGTTATGAGTGAAATTAGTTAGTTGCAAATGCAGTTAAAGGGCATTGTGCAAATTATTATGTGGGCATGTGGCATGTGGCATGTGGCATTTGGCATTTGGCAATTGGTATGTGGGCATGTAGGCGGTGTATGGTATTTCTGTTTCAGCTCGCCCCAACTACTAGCAGACAACACATTGTCACAACAGTCTGACCAACAGAGAAACTGACTGACTGACTGACTGACTGACTGACTAACTGACAGTAGCAATTGCAATTCAAATTCCCAACCAGGCCCCAATGTCACGCACCAGCTGTTTCGTGGTCAATGGTGTTGAACAGCCCAAAATACCAAAGCAATGCAGCTGCTACAACCAAACATTTATCAAAAATGCAAGAAAAAATATAGCAGAAATAAATGCCACAGTTTGTTAACGGCAACGACTAAAAATGTTCAACGCTTTTTGCCAAAACTAACAAATTTCTTTTTATTTTCCGTTTTTTTTTTGTCTTTTTTTATAATTTAAATTTGTTTTGGTCGAGTTCTTTGTACGATTTTGATTATTGTTTGCGTGGATAGATTTAGAATGGAGTTGCACTGTCATGACGCCAATAAACTTTAGTTTAACCCGGCCAAAACGCCCACACCTCATTTTGCCAGCCTAATTAAGAGGCGTTTCGCAATATGCATACACAATGAGCCCCAAAACATTCATCTTTGCAACTGTCACTAACAGCCTGCAACCAGCAGCATGCAGTAGCAAATTGACACCACCACCTGCCGCTTGAAACACACAAACACACATACACACACACACAACACCACCACCCACCACCAACCTACACACACACACACACACACGCCTAACCCTCTCTGATGTAAATAGGTAGCGATTTGATTTTATTTCGATTGCGGATCTGCGGCTTCTGTTGCAGTTGTGTTTAATTAAAAGGGCACTGTCGACAGCCAATGGGCGTAGAAGTGGCGGGGGTATGGCCATGGCAATACTCTCGGTAACAAAATTTACAGTGACAGTCACAGCCAGTTGGTCATGCAGTCAATCAGAATCGCAGCAGACACACAAAACTAACATCCACAGTCAGACAATCAGTTGGTCAATAGTGATTACGTATTCGCCATGTTGCAGCTGTTCTAGTTGTTTTCGCTGTTGTTGTTGCTGCTGCTTGTTGTTCGCAAATTTAACATTTATGCTCTGTAATTGTTGTTATTGTTTTGGCAGCCTTCACCATTACACTAAATGCTGAGCCCACCGATGGATTTATGTTTTTGGGCTCTCGCATTGAACACGCTTAATGGTAAGCGTCCATTCCTGCATTATACATATATTATATACACTTCTCATCCATACATACAAACATTATTCTGGCAACGATTAGTTCATAATTTTATTACACATTTAAATCAAACAAATCTATACTTGAAGCTACACTGGAGTTCCATTTTGGTCTCCACTTTGTTATAGTTTAAATTTTTGAAGAACTTGGTTAGTCTGGTTGACAACAGGGAGGAGGTAGAACACCCAATACGCAGTTCAGGTGCTGAACGAATCCAACGAGCCCTCTGATGTGGAGGCTACACCAGACGACTATGAATTTAAAATACGCCGGTTGATTCACACCGTAACGCTACTTAGCTTATTAAGGGTATTTTAATTGTTCTCTGGAAAACTGAGAATCGTCAATTGCCTGTCCCCCATAGATATTTCAGCGATTTCAAGTTGTTAGTTCCAATGCCCCAGCTATCCACTGGCAGCTACACATCGAGGTGTGTGGCATCTTCTTTGGGATGGATAATGCAAGCGTGGTGCAAGTAAACTGATCAACTTTATGTCCATCATCTCAGAAATACTGGTCTTTGACATGTCTTAAAAATCTGTGAATTGCATTTGTCTATTGCATTTCAACTCAGACTGTTCTCTTTTCTCTCCAACTTAGAAGACGCCACATGGAGATCGACAAGTGCATAAGGAGCAGATACTAAGGACCCGTACACCTCGAATCAATTTCAAGCTAAGCCTTCTTTGCCACTCGCCGATGCAAAGCCTGCTGGAGGATGTGGCCAATGGCAAAGTGGTAACAGCGGCAGACGTGACTAACCCGATAGTCAGCGACAGTTCGCTTGACATTCAGTTGGAGGTGCAGACTACTGTGTGAAATGCGAAACACGTGGAAGTTATTCCCTGCACATTTACATACAGCCTTTGAAATAGTCACCCTCAATGTATGGTTAGTTTGTTAATTTATTTGTTCACTTAATGTAAGTTTTCGCAATAAAAAAAGTAAAACGTTATACTAAAAATCAAATTTAAAATTTAATTTATATTTAAAAATAAGATATATTTATAAGATTTGCGGGAGTATTCAAATGTGAAATGGTCCAACAATTGTTGCTTGAATTGGGGAAAACCCAAACGATTTAGCCCCACCACAAATGTATGCGATAAAGTTATTCAAAGGAAATGACGTTTAAAGTTGAAAGTAAGTATGTCAGGCACAACTTGACATCATCAGCATAAATTAGTACGTTATAATACAATATGACAAAAGGAAGGTTTACATTTCAGTAATCAAATCTCTTCACGTTTTGAGAAATACAAGTTTTTGCAAAGTATTAAGATCAATGTTTGCAAACTACGGACCCAATGTGATTCAGAGATGTTGTTGAAACTACATTAAAAAAAAAAACAAAAAAAAAAACAATTTAAATTTGTATTTTGCACGGCTGTCAGATAATAAATATCAATTAGAAACCACATGCGGAACTTTTGCTTGCGATCCAAGTCCGATTAAAGCTGCCAAGCTGCGAAGCGTTTATTGACATTGAATCAGCGCATAACTTAAAATATTAACTTTGAATCGAAGTAGGTATTTAAAAGAGCAAAAAAGCAAAAGCAAAATCTGAGTTCGAGAGGGAAAAAGATGCTCAATTACAGACTAGTTAAGAAAAGGTGCAAAGTGTGATTTTAGCAACGGTTGATTACTGCCGGCAAGGGCTCACTTTACTCTTAATGACAAACGCTGAGTAGGCTGGCTTGAAAAGGTCACACAATAGGCATATTGCTTGGAATCTTCGTCAATGTCAGTAAATAATTTTTCACAGCTCGAAAGGCTCCTCATCAAGAAGTGAAGAGTGAGAAATGAGAAATGAGAAATGGTTGCCGGAAGCAGCGTCCATTTCTTGTTGACATTTGGAGAGTGTGAAAAGTGAAAAGTGAGCCAGGCGTCATTAAAATGTAAGCAGCAGCCACATCGGTTTTTCTCTGATGCATTAGTACACACACACACACACACACAAACAGACACACACACACACTTACAGAAACTGCCCAGCATCAGTCTAAGCAGTCCAACAGCGAGTCTCAACTTCAATTTCATTTGCGCTTTAAAGTCATTTTTAATTTGTTACTCTCTTAAATTTTCTCGCTGTGTGTGTGTATGTGTGTGTGTATTTTGTGTATTTCGGCATCGTTTGTTTTTTTGCTCTTTCGTACTCGCATTCAAAGTCATTAAGTCAGCTTTGTTACGCCTCAATGCCTACGGCGTAGCAGACAGAATGCCAACCCCATTCTCCTGCTTTCTCTGTACCCATACCATTTAGCCGCACGGCAGAGATTCCCTTACCTACAACTATACGAACCTACCCCACAACAACCGCCCCCCCCACACCATCCCCTCCGTCACTTCAGTAATGTGTTTTAAAGTTTCGCGGACGGCAACAATTAAATAAAAACTCAGCCACACCAATTAAAGTGAGAATCTTCTGTTTTCTATCTCTATCTCCATCTCCATCCCTATCTCTATCTCTATTACTATCATTTTCCTCCCGTTTTTTTTTCTTCACTTGGCCGAAATGGGGTAAAATAGTTTTGCAACAAAGCGAGTGAGTTGCAAGAAAGCAACAAAACGAACTCATAATTGCGCGCTAAACGCCATTCGAGTGGACATTTTTGTAAGCACTGTAGACCTTAATGAGAAGTCGGCATCCAGCTGGTCAGCAGCTTCAGCTGCCACCGCCATAAAAATCTCTACAACAACAACAAATGTTGCTGCAAACAGAAAAAGTTAATTTATAAACGCTTTTCAGTTAAAAAAAAAAAAATAATAAATAAATAAAAATTAGGTAAGGGAACTGCGAACGATGGCGAGTCATGGAAAAACATTTAAGAGCTCATGCCAAAACAAAAACAACTTGTGACTGTTGAGACATGAAATACCCTATAATCAGGTCTTTATGTTGTCCAAATCTCTTTGAAATTCCCAACGATTAGTACAAATATTTTAATTATAATACTATGCATACGAACACGAAATGCTTTTATTTGAGAAAAAAAACAAAAACAACCAATTATAATTTCATTCCATTGTAAATGAGATCATGGCACAAATAAAGACTCAAATTTTCTCAACTCTAATAAAAAATAATTGGCGTATACGTGAAATAACTACAAATTGCATCCAGTTTGCTAATACTTCAAATTATTTTTAGTCTTCTACGCATTTTGTTTGAGAAAGTTAATTTTGCATAAGTGTGGAAATTGTCAACATATTTATATGAAACTGGAATAGGCAAAATATTAACTAGACAAGGCAGCTCAAGAGTGAGTTATACATAACTCTTCCTTTATTTTTGAAAGTTACTAACAATTTTAAGTCTTTCAATTTTAATTTTTCGTTTTCATTACGAATAAACATTATTTTAATACTCAGCTTGTCGCTTGATTAGGGCTACAAATATTACTGAAATAACAATTAACAAGTACGGAAACCTAAGCTGTGTTTGACTGCTATGAATTTATATTGTGTTGTTCAACAGTTGATGTATCGCATTTGCCGCACTCGACAACTGCAGCGTATTTCAAAAAACTCAACAATATTAAATTTGCAGAAGCTTCACAGAATGAGACAAATAAAAGCGCTCTCAAAGCACTCGTGCCACAAGGAATTCTAGTTGCCTGCGTTTTCACAGACATGGATTTCATGATATTTACAGCATGTGCAATTTCAAAGTCGCACAGCACTTTGAACATTGCTTCAAAATAAATGGAAGTAATTAAAAAGTTTTGTACATAATTCAAATTTTTTCTTATTTTTTATTTCTTTTGTGTACTTTGTTATATTTTGTGAAATTACTCTGTCAAAAGACAATGTGAAAGGTGTCGCAAGTTGACTCCATTTTCGGAAATGAAGCTCAAGCTGAAGCCGAAGCTGCTCCTGAGGCTGCAACTAAAGCTTCAGCCAAAGCGACGCTAACTGACAAGCTCTTTTGAGCTGGTGTCTGGTGTCAGCAACAGGAGCAACATAAAGTAAGAATTAAGAATGCAGTAGTCGGGTTAGCTCCATTGCACACTCAAATGTAAGCATGCGTAGAGGTTCTCTCATTTCGGGTACAACAAAATTCAGCCTAAACTGTAGGCATATACATATAGGGATGCAGAACACACACATATTTACGATAGAGTCGATTGTATAATATGCAAATATATATATGTATGTCAATTATATGTGTATCAATATTCGCAAAACGGTGTTCCTTATCGATGGCAATAAAATCGACTTGACCTGCGCTTTTATATATAATGAAGAGTCTCTCTCTCTCTCTCTCTCTGAGATCGGATATGGCTATATCGACTGGGCTGTTGATCCTGATGAAGAACATATATACTTTATAGAGTTGGAAATGCGTTGTTCTGCTTCAGAGTACAAAAGCTATACAGTAACTCAGAGTCATTGTTTTCTCGGCTGTCAACTCTGCGTATGAGTGTTGTCGCTCAGTGGGAAACTTCGAAAATACAGAAGTGACAGCTTAGTGCAGAACGGAACTGAATAGCAGCAAAGCAGAAAATGTCTCTTTAAATAGTCTCTAAATAATTCAAAATGGCATTACTTTGACAATACTGATTCGATATTCATGCTCAGAGGGAGGGAGGCTCTCTCTACCAGAGCTTCTGTAATGTTTGACAATAATTATTTGGTTATGCAAGTTTTGCCGTAGGTAAGATGCATGTGTGCTACTTAATACACACTCGTGTGTGTATCTGATTATGTGTGTGTATGTGTTAATGATCTACTATTGCTTTAACCCATTGCTATCCAATGCATATTGCCAACCAGTTCGTTAATAGTAATTTGCCTTACCTCACCACGCAAAACTCGAGATTCTAGGCGAAATGCAGAAATTGATAGGCAGATAGACACACACACACACACACCTATACACACACACACACACACACACTTAGTACTTGTATATATGCTAATTAGTTTGATTTATTCTCTGCTGCTCATCGTCTTTGGACTCAGCCTGTTGGCGGTCAATTCCACAAATACGTACAGATTGCTGAGCCTAAGTAATTGGCTGTTTGTATTTAGTAGCTGGTCCAATTGTAAAAATGAGCTTGATTGAAAATGATAGACACGGCCAGCAAAGGTGTGTGGGCAATCGAAAGTACTTGTCTTAACGAATTTACTTTAAGGCCAATTAATTGATTATGTGCACACACGTAGATATACATATAAACAGCTAAGCTGAATTTGCAGGAAGTTGGAAAACTTTAGACTTGAGAACATCACATTTAATGCATGTGAGAATGTCCGAGTCGAGAGAGCTCCACTACGAGATACCCGACACCAAGCTTTCAAATATGAAATACGATTTTAGTTAATTCAACACGTTATCGGTAATTACTACAGAACGGAGACAGTTATCGATAATATACAACTAACTTGATATACGTATGCTATACTCATATTCCAAATTTGAGGTCTCTAGGAACAGACGGACATATCCAAATAGACTTGATTGATTCATTCTGTCTGCACATCTTCATTATACCTTTCATTACATTTTGATGGGTTCAGGCCTTTAAAGTTTACATGCAGAATTTAGTTAGAGAACAACAATTCTGTAATAAACATTTTGTACTACACGCAGAAAAAGTAAGCTCTTTTGAATTCATGTACAGTTCATATTTATTTATTTATATTCTCGAAATTGTGGGAACAAAACATTGGGAATTTTATTTCATTGATTTTACATGATTGCGGTACAGCTTTTGTCTCTGAGTAAACATTGAGCTGCATTATGAAATAAACCTGGCTGCCTATTTTGGGCTGAAAGTTCCAAAGGGGTATAAGTGTGTGGCAATTTGGACTGTAACAAGCACTTGATGCCCACGTGCTAAAGCCCCGACTGGCAGCGCAAAAGACCCAATGAAGCAAACAGTCAGCGCAACTAATTCAATACTACACTGAAGCGTTTTTTTTTTTTTTTGTTTTTTGGCAATTGGAATTGCAGAATGCTGAAAGCTTTTCCAAATACATAAATTGCACCACCGAAGCCGGAATACACTGACCCACCGCACTGTCGCCACTTATTTTGGTGCAACTTAATTATAAGTGAAAGCTGCGTTGAAATGCATAAAAATGTGCGAATATTCTTTGACTGTTGCAGCATTTTGGGGCCTTGCCTGTTATTCGGTTATACTATATACACACCCACATATATACATCCGCACGCCCACAAACACACACACGCACACCAGCTGCATACACACACATACACATAAAGAGTAATCGCAAAAAATCACGGCACAACTGGCAAGCGACGCCATTTTGTTGTGCCATTTTGTAATTTTCTTTTTTTGTTCTTTGCTTTATATATATATTTTTTTTACTGATGTTGTTTGCCAGAAGCGCCCACTAAACGAGGAATGTTGGAAAAGTTGAAAAAACCGCGTTCCGAAGAAATTTTGCACATTTCAGAGAGGGAAAATTGTGCCATTCAATTAATTTGCCTTGTTGCTGCTGTGCTCGATAAATAAATGCATTATGGACACCAAATAAAGTCACATGAAATTAAATGAAACCACAATACAGCGTATGCTTAGTGATGAAACGCAATGCACACAAAGGAAGTACTTGTTTTTGGTGGCACGGCGATGGTTGGGGGGCAGGAGAAGTGGCAATGGTGTGTGGCATTAGCGTAATGCAATTGGCCAGCAATTGATGGCAGGTTCACTATAAAATGGATCCGCTTATTAGGTTAATTCTTTGTTGCTTTTTATTTTATATTAAATTGCTGTCGCATCACGACGAAAATGAATGAAAATGAATGGAAATTGCTTCAAATTGCTTGGGTAATCTTTGTGCAAAAAACTTTAAATGCATTTCCCTGCGCACTTTAATAATTGATTAAAAAATAATAACAACATACCAGCAAAAGCGAGGCCGCCAAATACAATAACAAGCGGCGAACAAAATAACAAAAAAATAAATAAAAATAAAATAAAAATTAACGCTGGAGCAGGGAAAACGAACAAAATCGATTTAATTCCGTTTTGTGAAAATATTTGCTCAGCCAAAAGAGAATATTTTAAACCTTAACAGAGTTGGGCAACAGCCGAATGGCTGCCTCATGCAGCTTATAGTACTGAAATTGTGTGGCAATTCTATTGTGTGTGAAATATGTTCACATTGGATGCAGAGGCCCACTTAAAAATGCCAACAAAGAGCAGCCGCAGCAAATAATCGCGAAACATGTAAAAGCCGCTTTGAGCATTTTTTTAATACAGCACCGTATTTGATTATACGCTCAGTTCCAAAGCAAAACAACACAGAAATTAGGTAAAAAAGAGAGCTAAACTGGGCTTAGTTCACATAAAGAAAACTGTTCGCAACCGATTCGAATACAATTCAGTTATACAATGGCTGCAAATGGCAAAACATGCTTTATATTCAAAATCAGGGTGTCAGGAATCCGAACCCGATTCCGGTTACTTATTGTTTTGTTAATGTTTTGACTTCGATACAGTCCTTTAAGGACTAAAAATATCAGTATCGGGTTTTTGGGCCTTAAGCTATTTTGAAATTTAGATTCTGATTTCAATTGCGAATACTGAATTTCAATCGGTAAGAATGCGGCTCCGATTCCAATTCCGGTTGCCACCCTGCATAAGATATAAGAATATATGATGTATATACAGCAGATATGTAAAATAGGTAATATTAATCATGGAACTATGCTTTTCTAAGCATACTAATCGCAACTTGCCATCTCCCATAAGCATTTCATATGTTTACAGATTTGTTCTTTTTTCTGCCCTTTTTGCACATTTTATTGATATAAACTAAACAAAGGCAGCCGCATCATTACTGAATAGATTTGTATATTGAAAAGAGGGTAAATTGAAAAAGGTTTTTTCACATTGAGATACGTACATATAATAGCTATATACATACATATGTATACATTGAGGTCGACAATTTTGTATACATATATTGTCGACATTGTGCTGGTGAAGTCAACGCTGAAGCCCCAATCAAAAGCTCGATATTGACGTTGATGACCGTGCTGGTTGCCAATGTCTAGTTAGAAATACTAGCTGTTATTTGGGTGTGTGTGAGTGTGTGTGTGTGTGTGTGTGTGTGTGTGTGATTGTGTGTGCATGTGTAATTAATTATTTAACAAACAATTAACTGTTACTCACAGGCAGTGGCATACGTTGGAAAGCACAGTTCGAATGGATTAAATATGCAATGTAAAAGCATATTACGTATACGCAGCATAAAACGTGGCTGAAATCTTGACATGTTTGCCCAGACAAATGTATGGCCAGAGAAAATCTTAGAAGGAGAAGCACGGGGATGGGGAGACGCCATCGTCAGTGCCATAATGTGTCATATGTCAATTCTGTCTGCTGTGCTCAAGGTAATTTCAAGTTGAAAATAAAAATTAAAAGCTATTCCGCTTCTCGCTCTCCATTTTAGGTTGAGGTAGAGCAAGTCACAAGTCGGTGCATGACGGTGAGGTTCGGTGGCTACTTAGACATTTATAATATATGACTCTTGTTGCTGTTGCTGTTGTTGTTGCAGTTGCTGTTGCTGTTGCTGTTGCTGAACAGAAAATCAAATTGTGCAGACAATCTGATAAGTATATGCATACATATACACATTGATTAGGACTTGTATTAAAACATAATACAAATCGATTTTATTATTCTTGCCACACATATATGTATATATATACATATATCAATTTTTGTTTGTGAATAACGAATTAGCCTCAGTCATAATGCTCGAGCAACTTTCAACTAAAATTGAAAATAGAATTACAAATTGCTTGCTTCATGGAAGGGGGCCAGCACGAGAGATATGCGTATTCACATTGCGCATACGCCACGTAATCTGCAGCTCATACAAGCTCAGCAGAGGTGCTCACAACAATTAAATAATAATTAGTTTATGATGTGAACATAGTTTAAACCAAAATTTATTTAATTTGTTCCCAATGTTGAACAACTGTCTGCTAACTGGCTTTAACTTTCGTGAAAGTTCTGTCTACAAATCTGACACAAGCCAGAACATAAAAGTACTGACGATAAAAATTAATTATTTCTTGTTCCAAGCTTTCTATAATTAAAATGTTATCTCTCTGCGATCTCTCATTCAATTTAATTAAACATTCAATTCATACGAATTGAAACTAATTCTCGGAATTTAAAATCCATAACGCAAAAATATAATGTGCAGGGGCTTTTCGAAGAATTCTATTCAATTTGTTGGCACCTTTGCCCGCACTCGTGCATCAATTTGCAATATGCGAAAAAGTGTAAAACTTCAACAGAAACAAAGTGCAAAACTAATGATTGTCATATAAAATATAAGTGCCATAAAACTCAAAACCTCTTAACGGGGAAAAAATCCAGTTGCTAAATGTGCAAAAATACACATGTGAAACAAATATTAAATCTTCGATTCAACCAATCGCATAACAAGCACATAATAATTAATTATGTTTAAAACAATTTAAGTAGTATGTGTATTTGAATTCCAGGAAATCACTTTTGGTCAAAATTCAATATTAGATTACCTTTCTAATTCATTTGAAGACCCACAATATATATTATACAATATATTCGCAAAATAAGTCTGTCTGACATCTGACTCAGAGAATGAGCACGTTAAGAAGCAAACAACAAAACACTTAATTCAATTATTTTTTTTTTTTTTTGAATCTAGCTCTCAAACTATAAGTGAATGTAAGCTGACAGTGTATGACGCCAAGTAGTTTAAATAATGTATTCGATACTTCAGTAGCAGAAAGTCACTTAAATTCTAATCGCTTCAGCTTCTCTAACTTTAGAAATATTGGATTTTTTTTTATTTAACTCGGTTTTATACCCAAATATAATTGAAATTGAAGGACACGTCTCCTTTGGGTTGAACATAGTTCACAGTTACTCCCGTATACAAAGGTATAAAATATGGATTTAACTGCTAGAATGGGCAAGCGTCGAATTAAATGGAAAACTGGAACAAGTTAAATATGCACACACATAAGCATCAATATTAAAAAGTGATTAATAGTCGTAGCTATTAGGGTTAGTTAGTCATGCAGAGACTGTGGCAAATTAGCACTTGTTCTTATTAATATTTATTGCTCAAGCGTAGATTTTTTTTATGGCCAACTGTTATAAATTTTATCTTTATCTCTACCATATATATATGCTGTCCAATGTATATAGTTTGGCACATCCTTGGGTTCAATTGAAATGTATGCACAAATATTGGGTCAACACTATTTTTTTATTCATAATACACTTCGACAGAAATACAAATTTAGCACATGGAAAAATCAATTGTCTATAACATTATGTTTAATTTAACAATTTTGATTATTAAATTGCCATAAAAACAGGTTCCTACTCTTTTCATATTCACTGTTGTACACAAAAAATAAAATATATAAAGTTGTATGAGTGTTGTTGAAAGTATATTCATTCATTTATAAAACAATTTGAGGGAATTCCCAAAATACCGACAGAAAAGGTAAGAATGCTGTTGTCGAGTTAGCTCGACTACGGTATACCCTAAACCAAGCTGTTCTTTTTTCTCCTCATTTTTGTTATAGTTTTATTGCCTTTATTCTATTCCCTTTGCAAGATTTACCCACAGGCCCTGAAAAAAAAACTTGGGCATCTTCAGTGTATATTGTGTATTACTAAGAAGCCTCTGACTTTTAGAATTGTGTGTGTTTGTTGTTATCGATATATATCGATATTTGGCAAATGGAGACATTCACCGTTCAAATGAAGAGAACTTGATCTGCACATGGTATTCCAAATTTGAGTTATGCATGTTAATATAATATAGACAGAAGGACATGGCTATATCGAAGCGCATGTTGATCCCGATCGAGAATATATACATATTTATTTTATGGGGTCGGAGAGGATACTTCCTTCTGCCTGTTACATGCACTTGCACAAAACCATTAAACCACTGTTTTTACACATTTGCAGTGAACAATAAATAATTAATCAAAGAGAAACTGTGTATATTGTGTATATTGTCCTTAATGCAGAGTATCTTTTAGTCGTCAAGTGCTCTCGACTCGAGCATTCGTACTTGTTTCCCTTTGTGTGTGTGTGTGTGTGTGTCTCTTGCGGTGCACATGCACTGCGATTATTGTTGTTGTTTTTACTAGCTAACTGGCTGACTGGCTGGCTGGCTGGTTGGGTTGTCGCAGCTTGAAACGGTGATCGCCGGTGCCAGGCACCGAATGCTGAACGAGAAGCGAGCAACAACAAAAACAACAACAATAACAGCAAAACAAAACGAAAAGCGGAAAAAAAAACCCACTCACACAAACAACACACACACACACAGAAAACAGCAACAACTACAACGCGCACACAAAGAGGCAATAAAGCAACGCCGACAACACAACGAGAAAAATATTTTTTATCGCAAGCGAACGAGCAGTAACAACAACAACAACAATGAAACAAAATAAAGCAAGAAAATACCTTGGCGATCAAGCGAACACACAGCAACAACAACAACACTTGCACGAAACAGCGAAAGGAGGGAGCAAAGGAAAACCGAGAGGCGAATAGAACAAGAGAGAGAGAGAGAGAGAGAAGGCAACAGCAGAACATGTGACCAAGTCAACGTTTCAGTTTAGTCACAACAACGACCTGTGTACATATGTATGTATATATGTATGTATATATATGTATGCATTTATGTATGTATGTATGATGTTATTACGACCCCTCCCTTTCCCTCGCCCCCTGTCCCATAAGCAAGCCAACACACGTCAAACAAACAGATCATCAACGAACCGAATCCGTTGCCTACAAACAGCAGCGAGCAACAAACAAACAAACAATAATAACAATAACAGCAACCGGCCGGCACAGCAGAGCAGAAACAGAAGCAGAAGCTGGTTCCTGGGTGGGGAGGTGGGGCGGGCGGTGCTAGCAGGGCAAAGTGGGTGCTGCTTGGCAGGCATCAAGGAGCCAGCGAAGCGCAAAGCGACGCGTCGCTGCTGACGTTAACAGTGATGTCAACAGCGATGGCAATGGCGACTGCGACTGCGGCTGCGTGTGTGTCTGTATGTGTTGTGTGTGTGTGTGTGTGTGTGTGTGTGTGGAACTTGGTGCAAGCTGATGCTGGAAAATGCAGTTAAAACTGGTTTCGGTCGCCTCATGCAATTTTTGCGATGCTGCTGACACACAGGTAATCTAATAGTTGTAGGCAACAGCCTGAGACTCTCAGCCACAGATTCTTTTTTTCTTTCTTTTTTTTTTTGCAATCGCAATCAGCAACTGTAACAGCAACGGCAACGGCAATGGCAACAGCAACTGCAGCTAACCGTTTTCTTTGACTTTGGGTTTGTGTCTTTGATTTTTGCCTTATGCTTTTTTATTCGTGTCTTTTAGAATTTGAGCATTGAACATTTATGTGCAATTTGCCTCGCATATATAAATATATATATTTATGTGTGTGTGTGTGTGTGTGTGTTGAGTGTGTGTGTGTAGCTTAAGTAGCCTGCAAAAACCGCAGCGAAAGTTATACTCAAAGCTCTCATAAAAGTTGCTGCCTCGGTCAAAGTATTAGCAAAGTTATTTGCCCGCAACGGACAAACGAACGCAGATGCAGCAACGGCAACAGCAACAACAAAGCCCACACACACACACACACACACACACACACTCACACACACTCACACATGCATATACGCAGGCTGCAATTAACTTTGTGGTCAGCAGTCAAGCAACCGAAGCAACCCAAACCACCCACTGCCTTTGTATCTGTGTTCCTCTCTACCCCCGCATGAGTGTCTACGCCTATGTATGCCTGTGTGTGTGCCTGTGTGTGTGTGTGTGTCTATGTGTGTGTGTGTGCTGAAGAAGTAGAAAATAAAGCTTTGAGCAATGGCGGTGGCTTTTGCTGATGCTGCTGCTGCGGTTTGGCGTTGCAATTGCAATGTTGCTGATGTTGCTAACGTTGGTGCCGCCGCTTCTGCTGCCAGAGCGATTAAAGGCCAAAGCGACATGCGGCACTAGACCAGCTGGTCATACAAGCAATACACTCAAGAAAATCGAAAATAAAAGCACACAAAACTTAAATCGCAATAAGAAACATAAATCGTACTTTATTCTTGTACATGATTATAAATCATTTCGAAATTTACCAACCAAAATTTCTGTAAAAAACAATCGCATCATATTTATTTTTACTTATTAAAAATACTTTCCCTTCTCGAATTTGAAATGCGCTCCCAATGTGCAAAGAAGATGGTTTGACATTGGTTTTTTTTCCAAGTGTATCACTATATAGCCGTATATAGTCTCCACACACATATGTAATCATATGCAAAAACTAGCTAAATTATGCTAAATTAGGTAGCAGGCAACGCCACATCGTCCCACCGCACCACCACACCACCAACCCACCACCCACCACAATTGGTCTTCTTTACAAGTAGCCATCAAAGCGTGTCGAACTTTCTTTAGCTTGAAGTGCTCCACTCAAAAGAAAAATAGTTTTACTTTGCTGCTCAAAACGGAAAATGAGTCATACTCAAATATGAGCATTCATTAATCTATAATTTCCACAATCTATGATTAAGTTTATTCTAAAACAATATAATTCACACAAATAATTGAAGCATTGAATACATTTGAATATTTTTGATCATTCTTAAGCTATTTCCAATCAGATTTGAGCTTTGTGAAATGTTCTCGAACTTGACACAATTTGCAATTTATAATGCTCACATTAAATTGAGTGAAAATATAGAACAATACTCAAAAAGTATAATGAAGATATGATATATCAAGGTATATAAGTAGATTTGAAGACGGAATTAATTTAATTACTTAAGATTTCTATTTTATTAACTTCCTAAATGAATTCTTGAAGCGATATCGAACAAATATTTGAAATGATATTAAATAAGTTTAAAATAATGAAAATACAATTATTACAATTAATCCATAGTTGTTCTGCTTATTGCTGTAAAAAAATGAATCTGTTTTTTGTAGAATACAAACAAGAAACTGTAAAAAAAAACCGGTTGAGTTAGCAACATTTGTTTTAATTAATAAACTGAATGATACAAATGGTGAAAAATTCGATGGATTTAGTTTGTGAAATGGATTACATTTCTTCTGGTGTTGAAGTGGAAAATGTGTTTTACAATTGTGCCGCTTAAAGGAAGTGATTGACAAGAATTTGGCAGTTGCAGTGATCTAATAAATATTACATAAATGTGTCTATGTATCTATGTATGTATGTATGGATGTATGCATGTAGGTAAAGTATGATGAGGCAATATCATAAATAGTGAGGATAAAACCAGTTGCTGGCGCTGCTGCTGCTGCTGCTGCTGTGGCTTGTTGTTGTAGGATTGAATGGGTGTCAGCCTGCACAACTAGCACATTGATATTGATGTGACCTGCAGTGATGCAGCAGCAGCAGCAGCAGCAGCATCAACTGCATCATCAACAGCAGCAGCAGATATTCAAAGGCATCGATTGCTGCAGCTGCATTCTCGACGTTGCCCCGTCTGTCATATTGAAACTGGAATTTGAATCCGGTTGCCAGACTGTCTCATCTGCTGCTGCTGCTGCTGCTGCTGCTGCTGCTGCTGCTCTGTCTCTCTTTCTATCTGTCCACCACTGCCTATACCTCTCTCACTCTCTCCCTCTTCCTATCTCTCTCCCTCTCTCTCTTCATGTGTCTAGCAGTGATTTTTGTTGTTGTTGTTGTTGTTGGGTTGTTGTTTATTAAATGTCATTAAAGCCATTTCTTTTCTTTGCCTTTTGCTCTTTGGCGCCAGCCACCCATGCAACAGCCACCATGTGCTGGAGCTGGAGTAAGACGGATAGAGAGTGGGTATTGATGTGAGTGTCAGAGATAGAGATAGAGCGACAGAGGGGGGACCTGTGGGGATATAGAGTGCATAGTCAGGTCTGTTCAACACTCTGCTCAAATGTCAAAAGGTACAGCGGAGCTTTTTGCAAGAGGAGCACAATAATAACAGCATAGAGCGCAATCAGCAAATTGCATTAAATGACGTTGTGTTGTTATTTGATTGTTGCCAGAGCAGCAGCAGCAGCAGCAGCAGCAACGGCAGCAGCAGCAGCAACATGAAGCACAAGGAAAAGGAAAACGTCGTCCAAATGGGGAAATGAGAAAAACTGCACACATTGGCTGGTTGTTTGTCACGCTGCACTGTCACATGACTGACTGACTGATTAACTGATTGACTGATTGACTGACTGACTGACTGACTGTATCGCGGACCCTTGCACTTGCACCAAACTCAGCTGGGCTCAAGCGATACATATACGATTATGAAGGGAACTCAAATCAGGCGCTTACCGCTTGACTGTCTTGCGTCTAAATGTGCTGTGAGTTTTGTGCACGGTAAACAATTTGGAATAGTTTAGTTTCGATTGAATTAAAGCCAAATGGAAATTTATAAACAATTTTAAGTTTTAATTTGGTACGTGCCGTCTGCACTGGAGACCATCAAGAGAAGACCATGAATTTTTATTGATATTTCATTCAACAGCTGAAAACAACAACAAAAAGCAACAAACAAACAACTCGCTGCGAAATATTCTGATTTTATTTATTTTTTAACAATCTTTGAAGGAGGTTCCTGGTAAATTGAATTGCTGGAGATATGGGCTTTTCAGATTTTGTGGGCGTGGGCAGTGGGCGTAGTCGGAAAATTGTTTTCCACTTTTTTTTGGAGGGTGCAACTAACAATATACAGTGTCTCAGACCTTATTTCGACCAGTGTCTATCAAAAAATTTAAAGTGCTATAAAGTTTAAACACGAAAACAAATGCAAAATGTTTAAATGCCAATTTGTTTCATGTTTTTTAGTTTACATTTTATTGAAATATTAATTAACTAATTAAAATTAGTCAAAAGCTGAAAACATATCCCAGTTTATTGGGATCATATATTCATTTTGGTGATTAATATATGCACCTGCAATTGGTCATTGGAATTTTTGAATAATAATGTATAATTAATTTATGGCAGGCAATTAAAATTTAAGCTAGACACTGGTCGAAATAAGGTCTGAGATTTGGTGCATCAATTTTATAAATTGTCAGAAAGCGAGTTAAAAAGAACATTCAAATTGTACTGGATATCGCTTATCAGAATTAAAACTGTCAATTAAAATGAAAATCAAAATGAATTCGAATTCGAAACGATTTTCATTCTGAAGACGTAAAAAATTACTTCAACTACTTATTTTGGCTTTAAAATATTAATTGTGAATATTAAGCAAACTATTTGTTACTATATATGAATATTGAATTGATTTGAATATGCTTTGCTATGCTTTGTTTCTCACAGTGTATGCAGTATGCATGAGTGTGTGACACAGTACAATCCACTGTTTTAAAGATCCACTTAAAGCAATTTGATCACTACTGTGGCATTTTTACGCTACATGTGTCTCGCCATAAAGTTATTGCCCCTGACTGAATACCGACCTCCTCCTCCTCCTCCTCCTGCTGCCCACCACGCCCCGTTGCAAACAACACCCCTGGAACGGCAGCGCCGGCATCAAGGGCGCGAACACACAAATCTGTGGCGCACATTAAACGTTTCACTTAATTAAAATCAACGGCAACTGCAACACGACGCCCCCGCATATTTCACATACATAAATATAAATGTATATATATATATATATATATATATATATATATCTGTATGTACATAAGTGTGCGTGGCAAGAAGAAGAGCAGCAAGTATAGCTAAATGTAGTCGCCAGTCTGTTGTTCTCGCCAAGACGTGCCGAGAGCTCTCTATGTGACTAACGACTTGAAATTGCACTTATTAAGACTTCCTGATTCATAATTTCAGGCAGCAGCCAACAATGAAAACAACCATAACAACGACAACAACAACAACAACAACAACAGCAGCCAAATACAAAACGAAAAAAAAAAACGAAATAATAAAAATTATAAGGGAGAACCAAGGCGAAAACAAACTTGCCGCACTTTTGCCATCGAATCTTGTGAAGAACTCTTGCCCGAGTTTCTGTGTGTGTGTGTGTGTGTGTACATGTGTGTGTGTGTACATGTGTGTGCGTGTGTGTGTTAGTCAACTTTTTTGTTTTGCTACTGGTGCACTCTTGCAAGGCATAATCAATTTGCCATAAAACTTAAAGTTTATCTGATTTGTGGCGTGTATTTTTTATCAACTAACTGACTAAATGACTGAAGAGAACTTAAGATCCGTATTATTTTCCATGTGTTGCTGAGCAGATACTTGTTGAATGGTGCTCCTCTATTACGCCTCTATTAGCTTTTAAGCTAATTTTGAATATCATTACGAAAATAGTTTTACAAGCATTTGAATAAATAGTTGGATTTATTTTTGTCAGTCTTGGGCTTTGTCAAAAATGGTATCTTCCATGGAATCTCAAATTGGCTAATGATTTCTTTATATTCGAGGCAAATACAAAGCGCAATGGCAGCCAGCCAGAGAATCAAAGATGCGGCGCCACTTAAAACCACATAAAGTCTACATAAATGTTGCAATTTTTAAGTTTTCCATGCAGTCATTTTTGCGTATTCATATTTGTTGTTCCTTGTCTCTTCTTCTGTTTTAAGTTTTCAAGTAAACTTTTTTGTGGCTCTCCGTGCACCTTAAGACGCTACACACATAAGTGTGTGTATATATCAGTATGCGTACACTCCTCGCCATTAGAATAGGTCACCCTGTGCCCTCTATTTGCAATTGGTCATAGTTTGAAAGCAGAATGATAAAACAGCGACAATTTCATTTATCTTATTTCTTATCAAAACTTTCGCGAACTATTTATTGCGAAAAATTGGAGCTAGTTCTATTTATGAGCCTTACTATGGAAAAATTGTAGAAAATGCGTCGCATATTCAGAGAAGCGTAAAAGTCTCAAAATAGCTTGCAAAAATTTGTTTGCTTTCCATCCAAACTGGATGCTTGGTTGGCTGAAACAAACTAAAATTTTTGTGTTTTCTTTTTAATATGTTTTAAATTCTTAAATAAACAAACAGAGCTTTTAAAAAGTTGATTTCTTTTAAAAGGTCCCCTCCAAGTGGTGCAAAATGAATGCACCGCATTTTGTTGGTTTTTGGTTAATCCGATTTGGTTTATATTTACTAATCTAGCATTAAGTTTTCCATCCGGCTCAAATTTAAACAATTTAATATACTTTAATTAGAGACAAAGACTAAGTTTTTGGCAAACTTGATGTGCGTACCGATGACGTAAGACAACAATTTGATTGTTATTTTCTTTCAACTGGCGCATAGCGTTTGTTTAACAATATTTTCCTTTGCACACGGAATGTATCCAAAAATTCGACTGATTTCAATTAAGTTAATTATGGTAAGCAAACCTTGTCAATTTGTTATCAATGTTCAAGGCTAATTTTCGATCTTACAAGTTGTGGAACGTACCTGTTGGACTCTGTCGAAGGCGCGCCTCGCCGAGCAGGGTTGCCGTTGCCGGGGTTAGGAAGCTGTCCAAGTTGTTGATGGCTACAATTGTCAGTAGGAGTACGAGGAGGGCGCTCATTTGTGGGCGAGGGCTGCTCCAATGATTGCTGTGTTGATGTTGTTGTATTTGTTGTTTAACTGTTTTTCTTGTTGTTGTTCTTGTTGCTGTTGTTGTTGTTTTTGTTTTTGTCGCTGCCATTGCAGTTGTCGTTGTCGCTGATAGTGTTGTTGCTGCCGCTGTTGCTGCCGCTGGCAGCACTGTGGATGACAATAGTGGTGCAGGTGGTGGCGGCCATCGGGAACGCATCTTGGCATTGTTGGGTGGTTTGCGGCCGCATCCGAATCCAATGCCCACGGGCCTCGGATTCATTTTGGCGTTGTCTTTGGCCACTTGTCAGTTATTTGTTTCTTGTTTGCGCTCTCTTTTTAGTTTATTGTTTTTGTTTTTATTTCTTATTTATTTGTTTTCTTTGTTTGTGCTCTGTGGCAACTTTATGGCGCTTTTACACACTTTCCAACGCTAACGCGGCGGCTCTGCTCCACTTCTTACAAATCGTCGCACTCTTTCTACATTTTCAAAAACAATACCAATTTCAGATTTTAATTTTGTAACACAGACCAATTATAGGCAAAAAACAAAGAAAATAAATAACAAATATGAAAAATATACGTTGAAACAATTAACGATATTTAAACATTTGTTGGTATTATTTTTTGTTGTTTTTTTTGTTTTTTTTTTTTGTTTTCCAGCGAAAATTGAATTGACGCAATTAAATTGGTTTTCTCCGCAAAAGAAACAGATTCAGATATGAATATTTATGAAATCTTTGCACCGTACTCCTTTTCCCAGTGCGATAATACGACTACATATTACTGTCAACAACTTGCTCTCTCTCCCAGTCTCTCTCTCTCTCTCTCTCTCTCTGTCTCTCTGTCTCTTTCTCTCTCCAATTGGCGGTCTCAGTGAGTGTGTCTCTCTTTTGGCTCGGTCGTCGCTTTTAACACTTTTTACAATAATTGAAAAACTTTTTGCCGTTTTATGTGAACTTTTGCCATCGCCTTTGCGGGTGGCGACGTCGTCAACTTTTTTTTTATCAGCATTCAAAAATTAAAATTAATATTGCACTTTATGTATGTGTATGTGTATGTGTCTGTGTGTGTGTATGTGTGGGTGACAGTGGAGAATCAACACACACAAAAAAAAAGGATTATGCACTTTGTTGTTGTTGTTGTTGTTGTGTTTCCATTCCAATTGAAGTTTGTCCACAATCCTGCAACGAGAAAGACAAAAAATTCTTGGATTAATTAATGTCCAATTTAAACACAATTTGCTCATTACTCATCTTCAATTAAGAGACTTGTACACTTAAATGAAAGCGCTCTAATTCTAAGGGTGACTGATGTGCATACATGCAGAGTATGTTGCAGTCGATCATTTGCCTAATTGACCGAGTACGTCCAGAGTATATCAGAGAACATCAGAGTTCAGTGTTCATTCTTGGCCATTATCGCAGCATTAGGCGTTACACAATGGCGAGTAATAAATGAGGTATTTATTTAACAAAAGCGGGCCGTTAAAGAAATTACCGGATCCAAATTTGAGCGAAACGTAAACGCAACGTATAAATAAAAAGCAAAAAAAAAAGCAACAAAAAATAGAACATTGTGAAGATTACATTAAATTAAAGCACAAATGAAATGCACGCAGCGACTGCGACGCCGACAGCAGCAGCAGAAGCAGCAGCAGAGGCAGAAGCAGCGAAAACGAAAATCAAAATAATAATAATAATGTATTAAAAAAAATGAGCTACAATAAAATACAATGGCAGCAAAGATCATCATAAGTGGCAGCATATGATGAGCGTGCCGAGTGGGCAGGAGCCGAGGAGGAAGCCGCGTGCTGTGTGCTGTGTGCTGCATGGGTGGCATTGGACAGCCTTACTTCATATCCAAGTGGAAAATTAGCCCACAAAGAAGCCACCAAATAACAGCAGACTCTACGGCAAAAGGAGAGACAGCTAGATGGAGAGAGAGAGAGAGAGAGAGAGAGAGAGGGGAGATAGAGAGACAGAGCAGTCGTAGAGTAGGAAAGGCGAACGGATGTCGAGCGGGCAGGGAGTGGCAGGCAGGAGGGCGAACCAACAGACAGACAGAGAGACAGACAGACAAACGATGTCGTCGACGGCAGCCAGTCAACAAAAGAAATTGCTAATGTGCGCAAATAAAAATGGCACAAATATATATATACACTATATATATATATATATATATATATATATATATATATATATAAACACACGCATGTATACCATCTCGCTCTCCATTACATTCACATAATTTCTAACTGTGTTTCTTTCTCTCTGTTTCTCTCGCTGAACTTAAAAGACAATTGAAATTGAAAATCAGTGAAACCTGTTTTCACACACAAAAGTTCATCACACACGCAGCCATTAGCTTATAGATGCGGAAAAGAGGCAAGAGCGCAAGGAAGGAGGAAGGAAAACGTGCTGGAAAAAATGGGGAAAACAAGCAAGCAAACAGTAATGTAAAAAAAATACAACATACAACAGACAACAGACAAGAGACAAAACACACATAGGCCCGTGGAGACATTGTCCCAAAAGATAGATGGTGGACTTAAAGTCATGCTAACTTTAAGATTCAGCTCAAATATAATATGTTTTTTTTATTTTTATTTTTTGTATAAATTCTTTCGAGTTAGAGCTTGAAACTTTATGATATCCACATATTTATCGCTTACAGAAACTAGCCGAAAATAAAAAAGTTTGTGTTTTATCAAACTATGCAAAGGATTTGAAAGATTTATTTGAAATTCAATCAAGTTTCTTGAACTTGAAATTCTTTTTCTAGTTTTCTGCAATTCGAGACAAAACTCAAATTTCCCCAATTCGAATAATAATTTACATTTTTGGTTAAGATAAAATAGTTTTCGTGTTAAGTTGGATTAACGCCTTCTGTTTTAATTAAAACATACATTTATCAGATTGATATCAATAATTGTTAATTTGAAACGAAAACAGTGAAAACTTTTTCTGTTTAATGTTTAACCGGATGTGTGATAAATTGTGGATAGATATGATTTAAAGAACCAAATGAATGGCAAAAGTGTTTTGAATTATGCAATAAATGCGTTGCCAAGGAAACCGGTGTTGATTTCCCACAATTCCAAAATCCAGCGACGAGCTTGAATTGGAAATTTTCAATTTAGGCCGAGTCATTACCGGTGCCCAGTGGAAAAAATGGCGGAATGACAGCGCAAAGCAAACAAAAAACAACAAAAACAAAAACAAAAACAAAAAAAAAACGCACCTCAACGGAAACGAGGATATGGGAAATATGCGAAAACATGGCAAAAGTTGCGAACGGAGGAGCACCTTGTTACGGCCCCTCAACGCACCTGTCCGTTTTCATTAAGGCCGCGAGCGAGGGTCGAGGAAATTGGTGGAGCCATTTTGGACGTCATCATAACTTGAAATTGAAATTGTGCAGCCGGTGGTGAGAGGACTCATAGCAGGAGGGGAGTGGGTGGTTGTATGTGTGTGTGTGTGTGTGTGTGTGTGTGTAGCTCGAGAGCCAATCATGCGCCCATCTCCATCGCCAGCCTTAGAGATGACTGGGCCGCCCCTCCGCACCTTCACCTCCCCGAAAATCATTTTGAGCTGGATTTATTGCGCACCTCTCAAAGCCGCGCTAATGTGAGCGCTGAAAACCAACCACGTGGGATGAGGGTATTTGGGCATTTTTAAAGCTATGTGGTGTGCTTGGTGCTTGGTGCTTCCTGGATAGTGAGCTGGTGCGGTTCTTTGGTGGTGGAAAGACAACACCCAAAGTGACGGCCAATTTGCCATGCAGCCGTTCACGGCATCAGGTGCGCATTATGTCAGAATGAAAATTATGATAAGAAAAAAATAAAAATAATATCATAAAATATACTTAAAAGTATGAAATTTGAATTTGCGGCGCCGCAATACGAAAAGTATTTTTAGGACATTTTTTGTGATGATTTTTATTTTTTTTTTTATATTTTTATATTTTGTTTTTTGTTCTTTTAACGCTCAACGAAAAGTAACGAAATTTGAATAGGCTTTAGGCCCTTAGGCTGCAAGCTAGCATTTAAGCCAATGCAAACCAGTCGCAGACATAAACAGTACACACGAAAGTAATACTTACATATAGATCACATATCGCATATTGATTTCGATATTTACGAATAACAATAATAATTAAAAAATGTATACAAAATATGCTCAGGCAGAGAGGCCCGTAACAGGAACAGATACGTTTTGTGGCATTGGCAAGACACACAATGCGGCAAAAACTAAGGAACGAAGAGGGAAAGGCACCAAGTCTCAGCCAAGACAAATGTCTCTGATGCGGTAAGTAACAGAGATCAGGGAAGAATAGTCTCAGAATACTTACCGGTCTCTTGGCATTACAGTGTGAACTAAGAAGTCATCTAACTAAACTAGCTATAATCTGTATAGATTTTGGGATAATAAGACAGAATCCCCAAGCAAATTGTGAAACATGTTTTAAAATCCCCAATCAGACAACGATTCTTGCATTCTTGCTGCAATGAGTGTTGATGGAAGAGCTAAGTTCTGAAATGGGCCCACAACAAATCATGAAAGATAATCAGAAATGTATAATTTTCAATTGAATTAATGAGATTTTTTATTTTAATTTTCAACGGCTCTCTGGACAAAAATTGTTAAAGAATATCAGAATATAAATGTTATATACACATTTCAGTGTTTTTTTTTTTTTAATTGTTAATTTTTGTTTATTTGTTTGTTTTGGCTACAACTTTATTTTAACCCATTTAATGTGCACATGGTGTGATAATAACTGCACATCAAACTGATTGCAGTTTTTGTGCTGTTTCGCATCCATTTGTTTTAATATATATATATATATATATGTATGACTGGCGTGTTGAGGTCGCGCTTAGTTTGACTCATCATTGCCAACGGCCAATGGGTTAGCTGGCCGACTAGTCAGCAAAATTTCTTTAGTTCGCCGTAAGTTCTGCTTCTTGTTTTGACCGGATTTGCTTTGCGGCTAACTTGGCTTGAATGCAAGCTGCGCCACATTTGCGTGTGACAAATTGTGCGACAAATTCAATGGCTTTGCGAAGAGAAATACCAACACCAAAAGAATAACACAGCAAAATGTGACCGACTAACAGTTACCCAGTACTACAAACAGCAACAAAAATTTACTTTAACAGCTTTGCTAACTGAGTATTCAACCATTTTGAATGTCTACAGGGTATACAAAAAAATAAGCAGGTAAGCTGACTTTTTCGAGGCGCCGCATTTAACTTGAACAAGAGTGTTTTGTGGCAGCTTCATTTTTTTTTTCTTCTCTGGCTCTCTTTGCTAGATGTCTTTTTGCGGCTCTTTGTGGCTTATTCTATGCTTAGCGCTATTCCTTGTTTTTTTTTTTTATATTTTGCTTCTTTTAGTCACGACTTATTTCTATTCGGACACTTTGGTCTTTCTACTTAAGTATTTGCAGTGCGTCTCTCTCTCTCTCTCTCTCTCTCTCGCTGTCTCTCTCTCTTTCCATCATTTTGTATGAGTGTGTGTTATTTGGGTTAAAGACTCGCATCTTTGAATCGCAATCGCAGCAACAACAATTCGCAGTGCAAAATGAGGGCTACGAATGGTGTTAATGGGTGAAGTTTATATGATTTTTGCATTGTGCTGCATATTTTTCTCTTGTTTTTGTTGCTTTTATTTTTTTTTTTTAGTTTGTTGCTGCGTTTTGTGTAACCTTTGAGACTTCTGAAATTTCGGCCAAAGAGCGAGACGGCAATAGGTATGTGTGTATGCATCCATAGATGTACAAGTACATGTGGCATGTAGCATCGCATTTATGTACTACTAAGTCATGTAACAAAAAGAAGCAGCAGCAATGTCAACAGCAACAGCAACAGCAACAACAGCATACAGTAAGAAGCACAACCATCATAAATCAATTGGGTAACATTTTCATTTATTTATTTATTACATTTGCAAGAGCAGCAAATCACATTACAGGTAAATATCCAACCATTCTGTTGCTACGCAATTTACTACCCTATCCTGCAACAGCCACATGCCCTGCCTACACCCCCTCAGCAAGTCACCCAGTCACCCACTCAGCGTCTCGCCACTCAGCAGCCAGCACTTGGCCCGGGGCAAGGCCAATTGAATACTGATATGGGTAACACGGAAATTTCGGATACGGATACTGATACGGACTACGGACATGGATGGCTCTCAGGCTCTGGAATTCCAATGTTGTTCAGTTTGCTCAACTGTGCGACAATGGCAAACATTTTTATTGTATTTTATCGTGTTCTTTTGCCTTCTGTTGTTGTTTTTGGTGTTGCTGGTGTTACTGTTGTTGCCGTTGTCGCTCTTGGTTGTTGCTTGTATTCGTTATAGGTGTTTGTGTGCCGCTTTACGGCTTTGAATTCAATTTTCAGGACTAAGTCCGCCAACAGCGCATAAATCCCTTTTTGCCTCGATGACACCGCCCCTAAATGGGGTATATAAGTTATAGAATTACAGAAAGCAATGCTTGAATAGTTTTTGTTCTATATTCAAAAAACAAAAAGTTAACAATAATATTTGCAAACAAAATTGTTGTTTTTTGTTTTTGTTTTTTTTTTATTTTAGCTTAATCTGAAAACTGGGGTAACTTTGAGATAACAGTGCGGGTATTTTGTAGTCTTCCACGGGATAAAACTTATCCATTTCGTCAGGTTGTGTGTGTATTAATATTGCCTTTGGAGTATTACAAAAATGTTCGAGGCGAAATCTTCGATTTGCTCGATGCTGCTTGTTTGATTGTTGTTGTTGTTGTTGTTGTTGTAGATTGTCTTGTTGTTGTTGATGTTCTTATTGTTGTGCAGACATACAAACATGCAAAAAACCTTTTGGGGCTCTTCGGCACGATTATCCTTTTTTGTGCACTCAATTTGCTATGCTATGCTTGTGCCTGGGGTTGGGTCATCAGGTGCGCGAGATCCTTTGAACTATGCCCCCCACTCACACACACACACATACATACACACACACACACACCTCTGCAGCCATGTCCGACTGATGAACTAACTGACCGAGTGACGGCATTGACGGCTGCCAACTGGCTGGCAACCCTTTAAGCAGTGCCTGGCATCGAATGGCTTTGAGCGCGCCCTTCTTTGTTTTTTACACAGTT
Source organism: Drosophila villosipedis (assembly GCA_035043025.1). NCBI lineage: Eukaryota > Metazoa > Arthropoda > Insecta > Diptera > Drosophilidae > Drosophila > Drosophila villosipedis. The sequence continues at coordinate 13,347,186 of JAWNNF010000024.1, read as the reverse complement.
GCTTGTAACTCGAGCTCTATTCTCTCTCTCTCTCTCTCTCTGGTTCGTTCTCACTTGGATTCGGAGTGTTGTATATATATATATATATATATATATATATGTACATACATATATCGAATATACACACTTAGTATATGGCATATGTCATGTGATATGTGACGGCGGACTATAAATTAAAAGCCAGCAAAGGGAATGCACAGTGGTGGCAAGTGCGGGCTGTGGCGAGTGAGGGATGGGTGAAGGAAAAAGCATTTGATATGAAGCAGGAAATCGAAATAATAGATTCAAATGCCACAGCAGCCCGAGCGGGAGCTGTGGAAATCGTGCGGACATTGGGTAGGGGAGAAGGGGAGGGGAGGGGGGTTCGTCACTGGGGACCAGAGGCAGTGGGTCAGACCATTAATCACAATCAAATCAGTGGAACAGCAAGCAGATTAGTTGAGCCACGTACGGACCAACAAAATGGCAATAACAATAACAATAACAACAATAATCGTAATACTAATACTTATAATGATAATGATAATAATAATAGTAATAATAATAATAATAATAATAGTTTAAATGGCGTTTTCTCCTTAACGCTCCAGCGAAATTTAAGCAGCAAATGCAAAAAAAAAAATAAATATGAATCGCAACAGTTGCGAACGAGACTCGTTGAGCTTAAATTAATTTCACTTCGATATTTATTTTGTGGAGTTTAGTCATAAAATGCAATTAAATGCCAATATTATCAACATTATACACACACATACATCAAGGAACTTATTGTATTTCAACCGTGTAAAGTAATTTGAGAAATTAAATGATTTTAAACAATTAAAAATACGCCAGCCGAGAGTTTGACTATGAGATACCCTGAACAGCTGTGCTGTTAAATATGTTAAGTCGATTAAACAACCTGTTCGAGGCATATTGCCAAATTTCCAGTCAGTTCGGTTGTGATTCACAAGTCCCAATTAGTTCAATTAGCAAGTTATGATCGGTTCAGTATACAGACAATTCCACGAAACAATTAATATTCATATTTTTTTTTTTCAAATAAATTTGTAATTTCTCTTATTAAGTGTAGATTTTCATTAAATTTATTTTCTTTAAATTTTGGCTTAACATTGAGCGCCAAAACATATACATCAAAATGCATTACTGTGCACAAAGCGGAATATTTTGTCTCGGGGGCACCCAATGGCCAGGGGTCATTGCCATTATTTGCGGGCTATTGGTGTGGGAGAGACAGGAAAACTTTGTCTAACAAGGAAGTTGCAATGATGCGGGCAACTGAAAAAAAAAATAAAACCCAAAAAAACAGAAAGAAAGAAACGAAACGAAAAAAAAACACAGAACGAACTGCATCCGGAAAATTAGTGAGCGCACTGAGGAAAAACGCGTCAAAGTGAAAGTCAAGCAAAGCAAATGATGAACTGATGGACTGACAGCAACTGAAATGAAGTGTTGCCGCTGTCTGCCGTTGGTATCTATTGCTGCTGCCATTGTTATTGTTACTGTTACTGTTGCTGTTGCTGTTGATGTTGAACTGCTGCTGGAGCTGCTGCTGCAGTTGCTGTCTGTCTGTTGTGGTTCGACAGTCGACACACCCTTAAGGAAAAAAAATCGACCAGACATAATGCCGGAAAATCGGCTAAATGACGATTCCTCCAAGTGGAACCAGCACTCCCCAAAATGGAGATAACTTTGCTTTATACTTTGACAGATCTCAAAAGTATTTACTTAGCCGTGCTTAATGTATTTTCTTTACTTGAAAATGAGCTAGGGATTAACCAATATATATATATATATATATATATGTAAATACCCTGATTAACGAAATCAAGGTATCAAATCGATTAACCGATTGAAATTCCAAATCGGAATTATAAATCAAAACTTGAACTAAAATTTCCATAGAAGTAACCTTGGAAGAATACCGGAATCTGTATACTTTACACACCAGAATTGAAATGAGAACCTAAATTCATTTCGGTTTGACACCATGAGCAAACAGAGCATGTTTATTAAAAGTTGAATGTCAAGAATGAAACTGGCATCGACTTGAAATATTAAATGAAGACAAATAAGCAATGCCTCTGCTGTTATTTGCACATCGTCTGTTCACTCCAAAGCACAATACAAAAGCACATTCAAATGTGAATAACGTACATATATATGCAAAGTACAATATTTAGATGGTTTTCTCCATTATTGTCACATACATATGCACATGTTGCTCATGCTTTCAATTTCAAATCAAATCAATATTTCAAATAGCAATTGCAGGTGCAATTTTCTGGCAAATCGTTTTGAGAAACAGGTGGAAATTCAATTAGTAATGCCGACTGCTCTTGCAGCTGTTTAATACGGTTTGATGGTCATATTCCTGTTTCGACGCCCATTCGGAATGACGATGATGATGACATCATGAATGCGACCCATTCAATTAAACATAATCATGTAAAACAAAACAAATCAAAAGCGAATTTGTCCTCGTTATGATCGCATTCAATACAAAACTACCTATGACGAAATCCCAGACTAGAAACTAATCTATCGACTGGCAAAAACCAATGGCCAGATACCCTTTCTTTCCTAGCTGTAGATATGTTAGTTGACTGCACAGTTTGGCATACCCAGTAACATTTGCGACGCATTAAATAGCAGCAGCAGCATCATCATCAAACGGCACTAGTCACGAGAAGTGAAGATAATCAAAACAATTTCATAAATCATCACATGATCTATTCCCCCCACCCCCCTGTCATTAATTAATTCCCCGCACCCCTTGACCTGCAGAGCGAATAATAATAGTTAATATTAGCCTAACCTTTCGCATAGTATTTGCCAAACACAAGCCTGGAATTCGAACCCGGATCCTCGTCAACTGAATCACAGCTCGATTCTCGAGAAGTCAAGGTATAAATAAATAAAATGAGTTGATCTACGACGGAAGGCATCTTCAATATCGATAGATATAGATAGATGTTCATAGATTCACCCGACTTTTATTATTCGAACTTGAAGATTATCTCAAATTTATGCAATAAATGTAAGAGTATCTAAGTCTGTAAGTGCTACAGGGCATACTTAAGTTGGGTAAGCTGGTCACTCACTGACTCGTTCTTTGTTTGACTGCTATTCATTGGTTATTAAAATGTTATTTTAATTTTGCTATATTTCAAATAGATGCATATTTTGTATACTTTATTGCATTCTTAGCTCAGCATGCTTAGATCAAATTTATTTGCTGCTTTGTTTTTTGTCTTGTTTATTGCTTCTATTTTTGTGTAAGTGTGTGTATTTATTTGTATTCAATCGAGCTGATTGTGGCGAATGTGACACTATGCGAGTTTTGTTGGCATAATTCCAATATTTATTTATATTTGATTTTTTTTTTTTTTTGCGCTACTTGAAATAACATAAGTGAGACAATGCTCAAATAATGCTCGACTAATTTATAAGTGAAGTAGAGCTCAAGTAAACATGCACACAATTCGTGTAGATTTTATAATTTCCAATCACGTTCGATTATTTACTTATCTTTAAGTCTACCGTCTGCCATTCTAACGGAAAGGGACGAGCTGCCAATAATATGCAGACATCGGCTTTGGTGACTGGTCTGGTTGCGGTCCCATTTCTCTGCCCAACAACTGCCGGAATTGTCCGAATATTTTGCATAAAGATAACGAATCCTATTAAGGCAATACTTGCCTATTATCACAAGCATGTAGCTTGGCAATTCAAGTAATTCAACACATATGCAAGGTTCTCTCAAATACAATTGTGGCAAGTGAAGTCAGCATTAATTTCCAAGCCGTCATCTCTAGCTGGACAATCATTGATAGGCAATCATTATTAATCGTATTTTCCTGAAGGTATTCGATTTTCCAAGGTATTTTCCCTTTTTTCCCATTCACAGTGTATACAAAAAGTATTCAGAGGGAAAGCATATTCAGGTTGTTGTTTTTTTTTTTCTTCTCGAACTTTCCAACAAAAGCTTTTATTTAATTGATGTTGTGTTGTATTGTCGTATTATTATTATTCTAATTTTTCTAATGTCACGCTTGAGTCAATCATTTATTTATATTGCCTTAAGTTTGTATATGTTAACAAATCGAGATATCTGAAGAATCACGTTGTGTATGTGTGTGTGTGTGTGTGTGTAGAAATGTCGATTTCTCCCCGGCTTAACAACATTTTGCTTAGCCTGGTGTTTCTGGGTTTCGATTTCAAAACGACAACGATTTGAAATTGAAAACGAAATCGGAAGCCATAAAAATGAATGCAGGCCGCATCGGTAGCAGCGATATTCTAACTGCACACACATATTGCCTGGGCTATTTCAATAGATCAGCGAATCTTGGCCAGTTAGAGTTACAGCTTTTTTCAGCTTTGTTCACCCTACCGAGGTCTCCACTTACACAGATATGAGTGTGTGAATTTTCTAATATTTATTTTTGTTTTTTTTTTTGTTCTGTTTTGTTTTTTTTACCAGCAAGCTTGAAAAAATTGCTGTTTATAATAAGCACAAGAAACGACTGACGACGACAAAAGGGTCATTCACATTGGGGTGTGCGTGAGAGGGGAATGAGACGGGCAGAGCGGGGCGGGCTGGGCCAGGAGGGGAAGAGACGATGCGACGATAGTGTGTGGCCAAAAAAAAAAAAAAGAAACCACAAAAAAATCAGTCAAAACGGCAAAAGCAACAGGCAAAGCAACAATTGAAACTTGCGAGAATCTCGAGCTGTATCTATGGCTCACACTGCGATATCTTTTGAATATATTAGCGAGGCCAAAGTTGTTGCCGTGTGCGTGTGTGTGTGTATGTGTGTGTGTGTGTGTGTGTGTGTGTGTGTGTGAGCATATGCGAATGTTCGTGCGAGACAGATAGAAAGGGAGGAAAGGCAGGGCTGGGTGGCTGAAATTGTGTAACGACAGCTAAGTAAGCAAAAATGAGGCGTCTTAGTTGACTCTCGCTTTTGGGCACGTTATGTGGCCAAAACGATGAGTGTTCAGTGTTGGCAATTTCGTATTCAGTGCTTCAAATCTGATGACCATATGTGTGTACATATGTACATGTGTACACACAGCTCGGGTCATCCAAATAGCCCCAATTGACTTTACAATTATTTCAAAATGCATATTTTACAAACAAATGTTTGTATTTTTATATGTGCAACAGCTTCAAAAAGTGGAGAGCGAAGCTAGAACCTTTTGGATTATACAGAAATAAAATGATAATCCCAGTCTTATGGGTACATTAGAACCGCTTCTTATATTAAGTCTGTCAAATTTGTGCTATTTGTGTGACGATGGCTGTATGTTTTTATGTGTGTATATATATGTTATATATATATATATATATATATAGTATCCCTTACGCTTTCTTTTTGGATAATTTAATGAACAGGAAACGGAAATCATTTTCACTCGTCGCTGTCTCACTGCTCAGCCACATGTGTGTCTGTGCGTGCGTGTGTTTATGTGTGCCTTTCTGTGTGTGTGTGTGTGTGTGTGTGTGAGGCAGCATTTTAAGAGCGTTAAGGCCGATGCCTGAGGCTATTTTACTACTTCAGTTTTTGTGTGTGTGTGTGTGTGTGTGTGTTCACGTTGCTAAGCTTTATATGAGCCACTTATGCCTTTTGTTGTTATGGCATTTGTGATCAACGTTTTAATATTTTCATAGGTGAAGTTGGCGCTCCTACTGCGCTCATCCCCCCATTGCATGATAGCTAGCAATAAGCAGACAACATTTGATCAAATGTCAAGTCAACCAAATGGAGGAGTCTTAGTGCAGCAAAAACAACAGCAACAAGAAACACTTGGCTGCCTCTTTGAACCACGATTTGCGCTGAAAAAAATGGCCAAACATTTGTTTGGCAGTAAAACTTGGCATTCACAGTTCGATGATATTCGATTCTATTTATTGAGTACATCCATACATACTACATATGTAGTAGTCAAAAGTTCGACAATAGCTTTTAGCAACCATAAAAAACACACAATTCAAATGTGCTCGCAACCAAAATACCCCTTATTTAATTTGCAACAAGAGTACTGATTTCTCAAACAGAATTTATCGTATAAATTTGTTTGGGGGTTTTGGAATTGTTTTAATCAGTTCGGTTCATCAGGTCAACCAATATTCTCTCTGTTGAGTGGGCTAGCTTACAGGGTGTAACAACTATTTTGTACATCATAAAAGTTCGACGTAGAACATTTTGTTTGACGTTAATTTCATTTTGGGCACCGCGAGCGTTTACTGTGCATACTAAACGCACTATTAATGTGCCCAGCTAGTGGCAACAACAACAACAACAAAAGTAACAACAACAACAATAACAATTACAATAACTGCAAACACACTAAAGTTTAGGTTTGATGTGTGGGGGCAACAGAAGCAGGAACAGTCATAAAATACTCGTAGCATCAGCGCTGAACATTAAACTGTGCACATATAGAAAATTTGGGGGCGAAGCTGACTTTGAAAGTCTCTACTTTCTACTCTACTCTAATTAGATAAAAAACAAAGTAGCTGGGAATAATTAATTTGAAATAATATTCAAGACAAAAATGCACATAACACTTGAGCAAATAAAATACGTAAACAACTTTTCACAACTGGATAACGATTAAGTGGAGATTGGTTAAATGCTCGAAAAGCAGGTACATAAATTGACTTAAGTCAACATCAGATTTCGAATTGGAGAATCTAGCTCTCTTAGTGCTGTTATACTAGTTAAAAGTGAGATTTGCTTGCTTCTCTGTGTCCATTTCATAATGATTAAACTAATTTCTGTTATTAAGTATCACAAATGGAAAGCTGACAAATTTCTAATGATGCTGATTGGAGGTGTTCACAAGCTTAAGTTTCCCTGAGTGAAATTGGCAGCTAAAACGTGCTTCGAGTGGTTTCACAGTACAATGTATAATATTCAAATATGCATATGTGTGATTTAGATAATCATATTTAAATGTAATACGTAAATTAAACAAGAATCGCATTGTGAAACCAAATTTGTTATCTTTTTTTTAATTTTGCGTATAAATTTAGAAAAAATCAAATGTTAATTTGCAATTGTCAAGAAACGTTTTTACACAATTGATATTGTGTAAAATGTAATCTGTTTACGAGTAGAAAATCCCACTAACCATTTTTGTTATACTTTTCTGGTAAAACGTTTTGCATAAAAACGTTAAAAAAAGGGAAATTGCAATTGTCAAAGCACGTTTTTATATTTATCGGTTTAATAGTTGCTTTTCAATCTGTGCTGAGAGTATTGTAATTGTACGATAATCAAAGTAGAATAAACATATAATTACATTTGTTTGTCTATAGATAAAATCAATGTGCAAGTATGTAACTCCGCGTGACCTTTTGACCGTTGCAATCGGATCTTTTTGCAGCTAATAAGCCCCATGGAATACTGCGCATAGGAATGCAAAAATGATGCGAGTTGACTATATACGTAGAGGTCTTACATATACACTTGCACATACATAAATACATGCAATACATAAAGAGAAATTAAAAAAAAAAAACTGAAACAAAAACAAAAACAAAAAAAAAACCAAAGCTAAACAAAATCAAAACCGTCGTGAAACCGAAACGAAAACGCTGCTGTTGAGGAGAGCTAAATTTAAAATTGCGCCTCGGGCTATAAACAAGAAACAATTGTTTCGAGAGCGTTTTTTGCAAGGCAGCTAGGAAATGCTGGCGAACAGCAGACGTGCAGCCACGGAGGGGGAGGGCGGAGGGGGATGGGTTAGGGCAGAGGGTGGAGGGTGCTGAGAGGAGCAGAGCTAGCATTCAAACTAGTTGGCGGTTCTCATTTCTGCTGCTTTCGTTGTTATTACTGCTGCTGCTGCTGATGTTGATGAGCTTGAGCGGCGCCAGCTCTCCCTATAATTTATCTACCTACCTACCTATACACACACACACACACACACACACACACACACACACACACACACACACACATAGATCATATATGCGATGTTCGTTGTTGAGGATGCTGCTGCTGCTGCTGTCACTGTTTGCTCCAAGCCCATTAAAACTGAACGTAAACCCAAAAGTTAGGTTACCAGAATCAAACACACCCACATGCACATAGTATTATACACACACACACACACACACACTGACAAAAAATATACACTAAATCAATAATATCAAAATTGTCAAAACAGTTTCAACTTTTCAGAAACACGATAAGGTGCGCAGTTCCTCCTTTCCATCTTCAGATATCAGAATAGGTATTCAATTCCATTACACAAAATGAGAAAATCGTTGGGAAATTGATAGATTTAAAGAAAGACGCGAACTGTGCACTTTCGAAATGCACATTCAACAAAAAATGATACAATAATAATCATATATTTATTGTTTTTTTTTTTTTTTTTTTTTTGTGTATGGCAAACTTTGAGTCAAACATTGGAAACCGTAAAGACGAAGCTGCTTTCCATAACAAGATGCAACAACATGCTATAATGGCGTTGTTTGTGGCCCGTAGTTTTGCCATTGCAAAGCCAAAAGCAGTCTGTGTACAACATTTATGAATTACATACGCATACGCAGAAAAAAGAAACGCACCAGGTCTGTGTGTGTGTGTGTGTGTGTGTGTGTGTGTGTGTGTTGCATGCGAGTACATTTGCAATGATTATAGCCACCCCCGCAACGACCTGATCCCGCCCCGCTCCATCACTACCAAGCCACACAGATAGTATTCATAATGAGCCGGCCAACAGGCTCTGTCAGACAATGAACGATAAATTGCCAGAAGTAGCTACTAATTTGCAGTTAGTCATTCAACAATACAACAAACAATACAACAACAAAAAAAAAAACAACAAAATAGCAGAGACACTCGAAACAGACACACACACAAGGCAATAAAGGGCGTCAAAACGAGACGGAAACAAAGCAACACAAAGAGACAGATCGAGAGAGAAAGAGACAAAACATGAGTCGGAGCAGAGAGCTCTGCTAGACGAATTGCGAATGTTTTGTGCTGCTTGGCTGTGCGCTTTGACTGCATCTAATGACACTAATAAACTTGGACCCACTGATGATAATCTGTCTCTGGCACTCAGTCCCGGCCAGACATCCAAACAGCCAAACAGCCAAACACAGGCTAAGAGGCAGGGTGAGTGGCAGGTAGGCAGGCGGGCACCAGCTGCCAGGCAACAGGATATGACTATAAAAGATTTCTAAGCAGTTCACAAAAAAAAAAAAAAAAAAACAAGAAAGGAAAAGGCAACAACAAAAGTGCATTGCAAGTGCCAAGTGACAAAGGAAATCGACGTGACTATCGAAGTACCCTGCCTATTGCATCCTTGCACTCGACCATGGACACCCATCTATATAATTAAAATTTAAAATACCATATTCAAAAAATCGCCTTTTATGTAATCTACATTAAAGGCAAGAAAAAAGATCCAACTACTTTAGAAAAATCTTTTTGGGTAAATAATTACTTATGTAATATTTATGTACTCTGGAAAAATGGTTTTAGATTATAAATATTACTTCATAAATAAGTTAATTAATATACAAATGAAAAAAAGTCTACATCCATTTTATTACAAATAAATTATAAGCCGTATAAGCTCTATTCTTTATTTAATAAATACACAAAAACGTTTTATAATCACAGATATATATTCGAAAACATGTCGCCTGAAGTTGTCAAACTTAAATGTAGTTTTTGTTTACGATTTTTTGTTGGCCTCTTTTCTTCTATTTTCTTATTTTTATTTGTTTTTAGGAACACGTCAATGTGAAACTTTAGATGCTTATTTGGTAAAATTGCGTTATACTTAAACATGAGATGATTGCCAGTGCCTGCCAGAGCATTCTCATTGTCTGCCTGACCTAATCTAAGAGTGGCATCCTCTCTCTCTCTCTCTCTCTCTCTCTCTCTCTCTCTCTCTCTCTCTCTCTCTCTCTCAATCTGTGTCCTGTCCCTGTCGCTTCCACCAGCAGTGTGACCATTGCTTGCCACACAACAATTTCAAGGTGCACTGACTGTAACAAATATCTTCATTAAACTTTTTATGTACACACACACACACACACACAAACACACACACACACAGAGAGAAAACACAGCAACACAACACAACGAGCCTGAAGCTTAGAGCTTTGTGCTCGATGCCTTGTCGCTGAACTCCTCGTGGTAAGTTCTCATTCTTATCATCTTGAAGACCAAGATGGTCTTGCCTGGATTCTGCTACTGCTGCTGCTGCTGCTGCTGCTGATGTTGATGCTGTTTGCTCGTTATTTGCATTTTATAGCTCGTATTTGGGCTCGCACAGTGGTTGCATATTGTTATGCTCACCATATGTTTTTTTCAATAACTAAAATGCCCAAAGCATAACAAGAATAATAATTCCTTCAAGATTTAAAGCTTGTTCTTAAACTTGGAATACTTTCGACACAATTGTTGGCTATACACAGCCTGTTTTTTTATTTGTTTTTGTTTTAAGGATGATTTTAGAAGAAATATGTCTCGACCTTGTCGGGCGAAGTCTCAATGAGTCCCACTGTGCGAGACTCTTCGCTGTTTTTCGGCTGCTAATTTAAGTTTGCTGCGCTTTGTTGTTAGGCAAATATTTATGATCGACTTTTATTTGGCGACCAGCAGCTACCAACAAGGCCAAGACGCTAAGAGGACTAGAACCAGGCACTGGGACGTCGACGGAGACCAGAGAAACAGGACAAGGACAAGTAAAGGTGCAGGTAACGGTCACGGTAAAGGTAAAGGTAAACGTAACCGTAATGGCAAAGGCAGCAGTGTGTTGTACTTTTATGTACATGCATTTTGCATTCGGCTATTTCCATAAAGTTCAGTTCACTGTTTTGCCCGCTGCTGTGTGTGTGTGTGTGTGTTTAAATAAATATAGACAAGTGTGTGTGTGTGTGTGTGTGTAGTTTTTCATTTCTTTTTTGCTATTCATTTGTCCTCGGTGATTATGTCTATAACGTGGCTATCTGGTGTGCAGTGCGCAAAAACTTTTCAGTTAACTAACTTTCAGTTTAGGTTACTTACTGTTTTGGCCTTGTTGCACGGGTCCATTTTTGGTGAAGCAGGGAAAGGGTACTTTTTAATTTGTGTGTAAACTGATGCAAACCCATATTGAACTTTCGAATAGCTGGCCAACAAAATGTCAGCTCGTTCATTAAAAACTTGCGCAAGGGTTTTCAGCTATTGGTTTTTGGGGGCATTTCTGGCAACCCGACTCCAAATCACAGGCCACACACAGTTCAGCTGTTCGAGCAATTACAGCACTTACGTGACCATGTGAATATTTAATTACAAATTGCAACAAATACAAATAAAGCACAGAGCAAAGCATTCTATTTGAAGTAAAGTGACGCTTGAATGATATTTACTCAAAACTCGTATTCTATTAACAACTGATTAATGAATTATTTTCCGATAGCTCTTAAGTCATGAAAGACAACAACAACAAAATCTCACAAAAAAATATTACGCCCATTTTATATACAGACTTTGTCTGTTTGTCAGTGATTTCATCTTCATCTTTAATGATCTGAGAAAAAAATATATATCCAATAATTTAGTGGTTTTTTTTTCCAATTATTGTTTTTGTTGGCATCTGGCACTCAGCAGCAGATTGCATGCAAAGCAGTTGCAAAATTTTTTGATTACTCAGTGCCCGCCTTATTTATTTTTGTCGGTTTTGTGACAAGCCGTGTGTTTTTTCCAAACTTCGGAGCGAAACCAACAATTAAAAAGACTAAAAAATTAGCATAACGATGTATTCATATGACAGGCAAAAGTCCCGAGACTTTTGGACCATGCCCCAAAACGATGCCCTGTCAAAAAAAAAAGCTGGACGAAGCGCCCACAATGCTGTCGAGCTGCTTTTTATTTTTTCATTTTTTTGTTATGCAAAAGTCGTAAACAACAACACCAACAACAACAACAATAACAACAACGATACACTAACGCATTTAAAAAGAACACGTAGCACACACACACACGCACACACACACACACAAAGCAAGAGCAAGTTGTTAGAACGCTCGAACAACAGCTCAAATCGAACTACGTAAGATTTCTAATTTTTATTTACTTCAAATGTTGCCCACATCAAATTGTAGTTGTTTTTGTTTTTGTTTTCGCTACTCTTGTTGTTGTTTCTAATTAAGTTTTTTTATTTATTTTTTTTTTATCTGAGCCCGGCTTGCAAAACACGTAGAAGACTCGAGACCTGTTTATTTTTTTGTATGTACATACATATATATATATATATATTGTTCTTTTTATACCCTGAACCCAGTAAAAATGGGCATAAAGGGTATAATGCAGTTCTGCTTAAGTATGTTACAGCCAGAAGGAAGCGTCGCCGTAACCATAGTGTATATTTAATCTTGATCAAAATCAATAACCGAGTTCGTCTGAATTTGACAAATTTGGAATATAAATTCTCATATGCGAGCAGATCAAGTTTAACGATTAAGTTTTAACGATAGCAATAAGAGTCACAATTTTAAATTTATATACAATATATTATTGATCAACTGAACTAATTTCATCACGAACCGGTCGGGGAAACATCCAAGTTATAGTCGAAAACATATTCTCATATTGATAGCAATCCAGTCATACTTAAATTTGAATGTGCAAAGTTTTTAAGAAAGCGTATTTAACAGCTGGGCTTAGGGTATATCGTAGTCGAGCTCACTCATCTACAGCATGTTTACTTGTTTTTTATTTTTATTTTTGTTTTGTGGCGGCCCATAACAGACCTCAGCTGCAGAGCCCAGAATGATCAGTCGAGTAGGGATTAAGACTGGAACAGCGACTGGGACTGGGGCAGTGCTCTTGGGGTTTTCCGTACACTTTATATACATATATATATTTATTTATATATATATATATGTGCGTATGTATTTTGTGTATTGTGATTTTAAATAATTAACAAATAAATGATTTTCTTTGTTAGTTTTTGTTTTCTCTTGTTCTGAACACAATTCCTAGAAAAAGGCAAACTGTTATTTTGTGGTTATTTTTATTTTTAATTTTTTTTTGTACCCGCTTCAGACAGGTACAGTTGCCATTAAAAAATATACATATTTTGTGATTGATTTTTGCACTAATAGGAAATCATGAAATGCAGCTGATTGAATTGCGAAATCTCGGAATCTTTAAGTGTGATTGACATATCAGTCAGCTGTAGTATCAGGCGCACAATGGCTTCATTATAAGATCGATATGCTAGACATAAAGTGCACTATTTTTATTTTAGTTTCATTCACTGCATTACTAATAGAAATAATAATGAATTTAAGTTCTTAGTTTTGCCTTACACACATTTTTTGGAGTTGAAATATAATGATTTCTACTTATTTAGCTTATTTAGCTATGCTTTTGAAATGTTTTACGACATTTAGTGCATATTTTAGTTTGAAACATTAAATACACAAATAGTTTGAAATTATTGTGTGATGAGCACTTTAGCTGTTAATTTGATCAACAAGAGTATGGTTTATAAATAAGCAGAGCGATTGCGCTTTTGGTTGTTGCCACTTTAAATGTTGTTGAGATAAACAAAGACAAAGTCCTCGCTTATGGTGAGCTATCCATGACGATGGCAAAGACCCATTGCATTAGCTTAATATATGGCTCAATCTCAATTCATGGCGCAAGCCCAGCCCATCGCATACACAATTGTTTCTGGGGAAAATCTCTTTGCCTGCCAGCTTTGCTCTAATGCATTTACATTCCCCAGACACCTTGAGCCAACGGCAAGGACACATTCGCATTCGCATTCGCATTCACATTCGCATTTGCATTCCCCAATCTCAGCCTCAGTCTCAGTCTCAGTCTCAGTCTCAGTCTTATGGAGCACCGGCAATTGAAATGCTCTGCTCTTGATGCTCTCGATACGTTGTTTGTTGCCGTTGGCTGCTGTTGTTGCAGCTGTTGTTTTATGCGGCTTGTCATCATTAGGATGTTGTCAGAAAACAAGCGCACAATAAACTCAATCTCTTCTGCTGCTGTTGAATCTGTCGCGTCCTCGTCCTCGTCTGGGACAGCTCTAATGCATTTTTCATGCACACATTTAACAGCGTTGCTCCAATCAGTGGAGGCGTCACTTTTGCCACATGCCAGCTGTATGCATACCCTCTGCCAATTTGTACACACTTTAAGATATATTAAATTAAGTCTATATCAGATTAAGTTCAACTGCGACTTAGTCGCAGATTCACATTGTATTTTTATCACATTAAACTACAATAGATAAATAAAGGTCACGTTTTTTTTTTAGCTCTCAATGTGGTATCTCTGAGCTGAGTGTTGCAGTTTTCATGCTGCTACTGCTACTGCAATTATTTGTCATGTTGACAAATTACCATGAACAAAGAACCACCTGCCCCCAACAACCATTTCCACCCACCACCCCCGTTGCCCCTTCACGCAGCACTCAGAAAATATGCCATTGGCAGCATCAGGTAATCTGCATGTGAATATTTCTTGCTTCATTTTTGGTTTTCAGTTTCTAGATTTCGGTTTTGGTTTGCCTTCGGTTGAAAGCTGTCAGTTTTGAACTTTAGTCTCTGCCCTGGTCCCACGCCTTCTCATCCTCCAATTTGCCACATACCTCAGGCAGCGCCAATTGCATCTGAAGTTGTGGCTGCAATCGGCAATTGAATTTTAATTGAGGTGCGTGCAAATTGCTTTGCGCAAATGGTTGATGATCGACAGTAGTCTATCAGTATTCAGCGAGTGTGTGATTTCGACTTCCGCTCTTGATTTCCAGCATTCCACCATTTTGTGATTGGTTGATCGCCAGTTTTGAGCTATGCCCCAGCCATGAAGTTTTCCCTATTATGCCGACTGATTATCATACAGCAAGCTGAAACGCCAAAACGTGTCAAATTCACCAAACTGACAGCACACGGCGAACGTCAAGAATCTACATCGTTGCAGTTCCCGATCCCAAATCCAATTCAAAGATAAGAAATATGCCAACGAATTTCGAAAATTGCTCCAATCAACAAAAAAACAAAAAAAAAAAAAAGCTCGAGTCGCGAGGGCTCGACTAGGAGATACCTCGCACCCAGCTGCTATATAAATTCTAATAGTGTTATGATTTTGCTGTCCCCTTCTCACATATATATATATAGAAATAGAAAATACTGAACTATCGGAATTTGCTTTGGGTGTGTTTCTCACTCGACCTTCATGAAATCTTCATTGATATTGAAAATCAGTGTATAGATATATCGGTATATATCGATACTTGTGGAACAGGGCGGATTAAAGATCAAATAAAATAAACTTGATCTGTAATAATGAACCTTGTCATTAATGTCAAAAATGTTGAAATTGTATTAATAATGTTGAATAAAAAACACACGTTTTAAGCAATGCAATCATTTTGTTAAGTTTTTGGGCACATTTTTGTTATGGAATAATTGAAGAATGTGGATTTCAAGTGCGATTACAGTTATGTTTGAAAGCATTGGCCCCGCATTGGGTGTGTGTGTTTGGCTTAGTTGTGTGTGTGTGTGTGTGTGTGTGTGTGTGTGTTGATGGGTGATTGCGTGTGCTTTTGTGTGTGGCTGGGTGGGTGGGGCTGCTGTTTGGCTTTGTGATAAGCGAACTTGCAGCAAATTTGAACAAGATAAATGCCGCTTAATTGCTGTACACTGAACACTGAACACTGAACAAAACTAAATACGCTTTGCTTTAGCTAGACCCGGACGAAGACGAAGATAGAGATGGAGATGGAGATGGAGCTGAAGATGAAGACGAGAAGGAACACAAAGGGCGACTGATAGATGAACGAGAAGAAGATTGAGATGGAGATGGAGGACGAATGACACCACAGAGAGATACCACATCAAATTATAAACGAAAGTTCCCAAACAATTTAATCAGCGGCGCACAACAAAAACAGTTAAACACTACAGCTGACATGTCGGCATGGAACGGTGGGAGCGGGCTGGAGCGGGCTGGAGCGGAGGAGTGGGGGTGTGGTTGAAGAGGTGGGTGTCGACACAAGACGCAGTGGTAACGTAATTTTCTGGATACTGGATGCTGGCTCTTAACGCTGCTTCAAGAAAAATCTTGTTAGATCTTTCAAATTCCTTGCGATGCCCAACAGGCAACGAACGGGCAATGAGACAGAACGGTTACGGAAAGGGGAAGGGGCAGGGGAAGTAAGGGAGAAAGCAATAGAGATATAGCAATGAAATGAAAAGGGCAAGATGTAGAACAAAGCAGAGCTGTACGAGAGAGAGAGAGAGGGAGAGAGAGGGAGAGAGAGAGAGAGCGGGAGATGGAGTACGAATCCAGTGACGAAGACGAAGACGAAGACGGAGACGTAGATGCAGACGAAGACGAAGACGTAGATGCAGACACTAAAGGAAAATCGTTTAGACGGCTAAAGTGGAAAACTGAAAAGCGCACAAGTTGCACCAGCATCAGCAGCAGCAGCAGCAGCAACAACAACAACAAGTTGCTGATGAGTGCAAAGGGAGGCGCAGCTGAACATGAAGTCGATGGCAAAAGCCGCAGCAACAGTCGCAGTCGCAGCCGCAGCCGCAGTCGCAGCCACAGCTCTGGGGCCAGTGTGATTGGCATTGGGGAAACTTGCTTTTTACCAACAAGACAAAAACAAACGAGTCAAAGCAACAACAAACACTAGAAAGAAAAAAACAAAGGGAAAAACTCAAACTAAGCGCGATTTGTTCGTCTCTCAGATACCCTAGCTAAATAATCAAAACTTAGCTTGTCAAAAAGTTGATTTTCAAACAAAAATAAATTATTAAATAATATTATATTATTATTATTAGTATTCGCATTATTTTTAATGATTTTTTATATTCCAATTACATATTAGATTATATTATTATATATTTGTTGCAATAAAGCTCTACAATAATAAACAAGAGGACGAAATTTGTGTGTGAAGAACATTTTTAAATCTCGAATTTTCAAAAATAATCCATATATGAATATATTTAATCAGTTCCTGGACTATTTCAAGCATTGAAAACATCCAACATTGTTGGCAAATCCTAAAATCAATGTTGAAGTTAATATAAAAGACAGAAGATGAAAACAATTTGAATCTGGATTTTACGTTCATAACTTATTCACTCATTTGAAATTTCAAATTGTTTTTTTTTTACACTTAATTAAGGCATTTTTAATACTTATACATCATTAATAATAATGAATAATAATTTATATTTTTTAAGAACATTATGTATGTAAATTTAATCAAATTGTCTGGAGAAATAAAGAAATTTGCATATGTAATATTGTTTTTATTAATTTATATTACTAATGGTTAATTCAGGCAGCAAATCGTCGCAGATACCCTGTAGGACGTATGTAGAAGTACTAGTTTTCATATAATCAAAAAATCTACATGCAACTCAGATCTCAGATATTGAAATTAGACTCTCAAGTAGTTGCTCCAATTAAAGATCGAAGTAAACATTTTAAACTTTAACTAAGAATCATAAAGTCCACTAAAAATATTCGTGATTTTCGAACAGGGTATTTCTATATCAGAAAGAGCTGGACGATGGAGCAGCAAGTGAAATTTCCCAGCAGCTTTATTACCGTTCGACCGGCAAAATGTAAAAGCATTTTGTTGAGGGGGTGGCTGTGATGGGCGTAAGTGACTAGGTGACTGGACATGCCGTAAGTAAGGGATGAAGGAAGCTGTTGGCAAAGTGGCCACCGAACTGCGTTCACCCCCACACACACACACTCAAACATAACAGAAACGAGCAAATCTTTTGCAATATTTTGTCGCTTAACGGCAATTGGACAACTTGAAAGGATTTGCCACAGTAGAAGGCAAGAGGGGATTGTGGCATATTTGTTAGGGTACAATGCGACATTCATTGCAATTTTGTGCTCGAATTTCAATTTCTAGACGGAAATTGCAAAACGCAAATCGCAAAAAAAAAAAAAAAAAAAAAAAAAAAATAGAGAAAAATAGCAGACTGTGTGTAAAAATGGAAAATGGGTTTTGATTTTCACTTACCTGTCAAAATGCGTCTGCACCTGATGTGCATGCAACTCCTCCTTGCCACTTGGCGACGCTGCTTGTAATCCAATGTTTGTTGCTGGCTGCGCCGGCGCGCAACCAAACGAGCGAGCGAGCGAGCGAGAGAGATAGAGAGAGAGAGAGAGAGCAAGAGAGAGCGAGTGCGAACGAGTTGCATATATACTAGGACAAGTTGCACATGCAAATTTTTGAGAAGCCTGCCGCAACGGGTCACGGGTCAGGACTGGTCAGTGCTGCAGATTCCACGTCGCAGCAACAGGTAGGCAGCCAGAGCAGCAGCAGCAGCAGCAGCAGCAGCAGAAAACCAAAAACCAAAAATATACAAGATTCACCCACAAAAAAAAAAATGCAGTTTCTACAACAAAAAAATCAGCGCGAAACAAAAATTAAAAATTGCGCGCGCACTTTTCGCTCTTGGAGAGAAATTCTGCTCTTGCTGGAAGAGAGCGAACGAGCGAGAGAGAGAGAGAGAGAGCGACTGCGACGGCGCGTCTTTGAAAAGTAAGCTGAAGCAGCGACGCGACGCCTGCGCTGCTGTCGCTGCGTCGCTGTTGATGCCAGCCAGCAAGCGACACGTAAGTACAAAAGTAAGTTTGTTGCCTGACGTTGAAGTCTTTTGTTTTTTTTTTAATTTCTTTTTTTCTTTTTTGGTTGTTGATTTTTTTCATTGTTTGTGTGGCAAAAAAAGACAAATATCAGTGTTGGAAATCACACAAAATGCAGGTGTGGCTTTTTGCCGGCAACTTATGCTAAATTTAATTGAGCCACCAACACACACACACACACGCACACATGTGCATATGTGTATATGTAGATATATTTTTTTTCTGGCTTGTTCCAAAAATTTCTTCAGATTTTATTGTGGTTACGCTACAGAACCTGTTTCGATAGCTACGCAAAAACTGAAAAGACAAAAAAAAAACAAAAAAACAAACATCGCAATTTTTTGTTCTGCTTCTTCTTCTTATTCTTCTTATTTTTGTTGTTATTGTTATTATTATTATTATTATTGTTATTGGTGTTCTCTGCTTGCTTTCTACATCTTGTATTTGGTTCCAATTATTTTCTTACTCATTTATTTTATGATGATTTTTGTATTGATAAAATTTGTACAAATTCTTTCTCGGCTTTAATTCTTATGAGCAACTTTTGTAAGCTGTTGTTGTTGTTGTTTGAAATCGGGTCGACAGCGTCGCAATCGCTGCTTACTGATTCTATACAGCGCTCAAAATGTCTGTATGTGTGTGTGTGTGTATGTGTGTGTGTGTGTGTGTGGACAAACAGGTATCATACATAAATATGTATGTTAATAGACATTCAAACAGCAAAGAGAATGGTAGACTTGAGAGACAGAGAGACAGAGAGAGAGAGAGAGAGAGAGAGAGAGAGAGAGAGAGAGAGAAAGAGAGAGATCGTCATCATAATACTCATCTATGTACACACACACACACACACACACACACATGCATATACACACCGCCAACCTGTCGGCTCTTTGCCTCTTTTCACCTTTCTTTCTTGGGCTGCCTGCGCTGTTGCCGTTGTTCGTTGTTGTTGTTGTTTGTTGCCTTTGAGGCTTTTGCTTTGCATGCTCGTTCGTTTCGTTTCACAGTTACGCAGCAAGAGAGAGAAAGAGAGAGAGAGAACGAAAGAGAGAGACAAAATCATTTATGATGATCATTACCAACATCATTATGATCAGCAGCTCATCTCCCTCTCTCTCTCTCTCTCTCTCTCACACACGCACACTCTTTACATCTGATCCTCTCGCTCGCTCACTCCTTCATACGTATGTACTTTTTATTTGTCTTCTCATTCCCATTCCCATTCCTCCCTCCCTCCTCTCCCCCACCCCCACCCTTTGCACGAACTGTCGATCACAGCCTCTCTTTTCTATCATTTACGTATTTTTCTCCTTATGACGGCGCAATTAACCGGCAAAAAAGGAGGAGAACACAAATGGGTAAAAACCACACTGTTCATTTTTGGAGTCACAACGATTAATCATACGCTGAATATGCCATACATCATTGGAATCGATCTCTGGCATTTCTTCGCCTTCGCCTTCCTCTTCGTCTACGTCTTCTTGCTCTTCTTCTTCTATATCACATTGGCCCCACCCACTCGAGCATATATGTTGTATATATATGTGAACTTCGTTAAGTTCCTTTGTATGTTGTTGTTGTTGTTGTTGTTGGGGTGGATCGCGATTTGGTTTAGTTGCAAGTTGCAACAACAGGCACAATTTTTATTGCCACGCTAAACAACGATCGGCGAACGACGAAGTCGTCCACAGCGACAACGACAACGTCAAATTAGAAAATTAGTTGCACACTCAAACGACAAAACTTGTTCACTGGCTTTCTAGCCGCTAGTCGACTGTGGATTCCACACATCTGCATATTTATGTGTGTATATGTGTGTGTGTGTGTGTGTGTGTGTGTGTGTGTGTGTGTGCGTGTGTGTCTATGTACAACTTTAGAAATGACAAAGTGATGGCTGAAGAGAGCCTGAGCCGGCATGTTCTACAAAAAAAAAAAAGAAAAAAAGATTCCCCCTTCCCCATCAGCAAAACGAATTTGGGGAGTTGCTCAACTTGATCTGCAACTTTAATGAGAACCCCAAAAGAAATCAACTTTTTTATTAAGAAGAAATCTATATGCATAAATCAGAATATAAATACAAAATGTTGAAGAAGAAATCTGTACTTGGTGGGGTACACATAATTCTGTCATGCCACAAAATACAACTGGCCAAAAATGATTTAGGGCCAAATGCCCCAAAAAATAGCCGCTCATTTATCATAAGGCCAAGAGCAATTCTAAGCCACATTCTCCAAAAACGGCGATATTCGTTTGTCTCTGTGTCACTATGTGTGTGTGTGTGTGTGTTTGTTTGTTGTATTTTTTTTCTCAGCTTTCACCTTGGCGATTTGCAAATGATTTGCTTCCGCTTTTGTTTATCCTGGCACAGGAATGGGACACACTCGAAACGCGCGTGTTTTGTTTACGTTTTCAGTTTGTCATTTTTTTTTTGTGTTTTATTTTTTTCAGAGCTTTTTTCTTCGTTGGTTCGACGTGAATTGGTCAAAATGGAAACGGGCTTTTTATGCGCTTGGCCTGCCTCAGCCTCAGCGTCCGCCTCCATCTCCGTCTCCGTCTCTGTCTCCGGCTTTGGGTGTGGGTCTGGGTCTGGGTCTTGCTCTTGGTCTCTCTTGTTATTTTTTTTTCTTCTTTTTTTTTGTGTTAAAAAAAGACTGGTTTTCCACGTTGGCCCCGTGGCTAAAAGGAAGTTGCTCGTAAAGTGGCGAAAGCCGCCAGCAGTAACCACAACAACAACGACAACAACAACGGCAACAACAACAACAACAACAATGTTTGCTAGCAAATTCTGCGACGCTTTCTTTCTATGCTCAATTTCGCCTTGAATAAAAATTTTTGGTTTTTGGTTTTCGACTTCGGTTTGAAGATATTTTTTTTTTTTTTTTGCTTAGCTGTAGACTTTTGCTGCTCCATTTTTCTTTTTCTTTCAAATTTATTTTCTTCAAGTTTTTACTATATATAGTTCCGATATATATTCATTTGGGTTTTTCTGATTCGATTTTATACTTATTTATATATAAATATGTATATATAATTTTTTTTTTTTGCAAATTTCACTGCAAAAAACTTTTCAACAATTATGTTGAAAAATCGACTGGCACAGTAAAAAAAAATTTTTAACAAGAGACTCACACTCACAATTAAAAAAAAAAAAAGAAGATAATCAACGAAAACAATTGATGTGATTTGCCGGCTTAGTTGCACATTGCAATAATAACTGTTGACTGTTGTTCGTTCGATTTAACAATTTACTTTGTTTTGAATTTTGTGATTTTGATTATGTTTGTTGTGCGCTTTGAGTGAGTTTTACAGAATGACTCCCAACACACTGGAGACGGCGACGACGCTGGCTTTGCACACGTTTGCTGGCTTTGCTTTGCCGCGCTGGTTAACCGTTCACGACAACGCTCCGAGAGCGACTGATGCGCTGGCCACAACGCCAGCCAAGTGGAACCTCCAGACAACGCAGCAGCACAGCACCGCACAGTACAGCAGACATCAGACAACCGACAGACAGACGCGACGGCCTCTCGCAACACGTTACTGCCAACCAACAACAACAGCAACAACAATTACAACAACGAACCAGCAGTTCGCTTCGAACAGGGGCGTCGTTTCAACAAGGGCTCAAACTGAGTTGACTGCGGACAAGTTGAGCTCGCAGCAATATCAAAAATATAAGTTCGAATTCGATGAAGTCTCGAGTGCAATTCTCGACAAACCGAATTCGAAGCAGTTTTTTGTTAATTACTATTCATTTTCACTAGCAAACAAAAAATGCACTTTGCAACGCATTTTATTATATTTATTAAGTCCTTTGTTTAATTTACTATATTATTTATTATAATTTATTATATATACGAAACGTATAACAATATATATAGAATCTATATATACATTTGAATAAAACGCTATTTATTTTTTTTATTATATATATATATTTTGTTATGATTTAATAAATATTCTCATTCCTTTTTGTTCTGTTTAATTAATAACATTTATGAAATTCAGATGACAATCGGAATTGTTCACAAGTGAGACTCGTCACAATAAATTATAATAACAGGCTTAAGTATAAATATAGATTAATACATTCAGTTAAACAAACTCCACATGTATTTGATATTGGATCTAATATAGAAAGACAAAATACCAAGTAATTAAAATTCATAATTATTTAATTAGTTGAATTAATTATAATTTTATATACAGATAGATTAAAGCACACACGGACAAATCGTAATCCCTTCTTATTTTTGCTATACAGCGGCTGTGTGTGTGGCTGCTGTTTGAGGCACATTTTGCATGCAACATGTTGCATGTTGTGTTATTATTTTGGACAATTGTTGCTGCTGCTGTTGCACTGCGCCTCCAATTGACACATCTGAGTTCAACTTGTTGAGTGTTTATTGTCTTAATGCAAAACACACAAAACAAAAAAAAAAAAAAAAAACATTATTTACTTATTTGAAGTGATTGTCCCCTCAACGGGGCTGGGATAACTGTTATATTTACATAAGCGATTTTCAGGCCGTTTACAATTGAATTTATTGTTGTATTTAGAGCAGGCAGGCAGGCAGGCTTAAGCAATTGACTCGGTCGCCCCGAGAAAGAGAAAGAGACGCACAAACAATTTTGATGATTGCCTTGAATTCTACAGAAGAGCCGATTGGCTATGTATCTGTGCGTGTGTGTGCTAAGCTATATATATATATATATATACGCAAATATATATATATATATATATTTATATATGTATAGCTACCCCTCTCCCAGCACCAATCTGAGTGTCTGGGTTCGATCAAATTTCAAAACAATTGCCGGTTGTGCGGCAACTTGGAACATGTTGGCTGCGAACTGCAATCGTGTTGGCTTGAACTATGACACGACTGCAACAGGTTGCTTACAGTTCACACAAGCTGGTGGTTGGCAGCAGAGGGGTTGTGTTTTATGGGGGAGGATGGGGAGGGGGGAAATGGGGGTTGACAGAGCTGCTCAGTCCCATGACGCACCGCAAATGTAAGTGTTAATGGCGGCATTATTGCCAATCGACTTTCGCAGCTGTTTCACTAACTCATTTAAAGTTTCACTTGTTCACTGCATATGTTCATTGAATATTTACATGATTCTACTCCTGCAGTGCGGATATTAATATTATGCATTTTTTTTGTTGCACTTGTAAAGTGAATTTGATTAATTTAGATTGCATGCTAAATTATTACTAACTTCCATTTGCAAAAATAAAGTGATCCATTAAGGGAATCTAGCAATTAATTTTTAATTAAAAAAAGGTACGCGAAAATAAAATAAAATTGTTGTGTTTTTAATTTAATTATTCTCTTTAACATGTTTAATATTAATTAAATATTAAAATGTTGTACTAAATTTAAATTGAAAGGATTTTCGATAGAGATTTTTTGATAGAGTTCTTGCATTTAACCTGATAGAATTCTTGCATGTATAGAAAAGCTGGGCTGTTTCACAACGATTTTGGAATTAAGAGACAGAAAGGGACGTATTATCCTAGGGAAACACATTTCAAATAATAGTAATAATAAGTGTAATCTCCGATTTATACAGTTATTGCTCCATTGTATCAACGGAACGGAAAATTAAGCAAAATAATTAGAATTATTTGGGCATTAAATATGCAAATAATATAATAATAATATTATAAGCAAATATCTTCTTATATATATTTATATCTATCTATTCTTGATCTTATATTGATTGCCAAACATTCAGTAAAAAATTGAGTGTTTAGCTTAATGTACAAATGTATTTGATAGATTCGGAAATCTTAAAGATTGCTGGAATTGAATAACAAGTTTGGGTGATACAGGTGCTCATAATTGTAATTCTCTTCAGTTCGCAACAAAATATGTAGCAACAAAAATATATAAAAATCAAAATAATACAAAATTTATATATTTCCATCGTTTTATAGACTTTTGTTAAGTAAACTTATAGTCTGATTCGACTATCAATATTTCTTACATTCTCGAATGATGGTCGTGAATTGAGTACTTGCAACCACAGTGTTATATGCTGGACATCTATCTGTTTGTTATATATTTGCATTCTGAGCACCAGAAAATCATAAAACACTTTAACAACAGCGATTCTGGATCAATGCCTTAGTGCACTTCGCTGAGTCACAAATTTGATTAATCGATATCTTACATTTTATTTAAAAGAAAGTACAATTTAAAATTTGTTCTTTGGTCATGAAAATTATTTGTGGTCAAGGAGACAAGGCCCTCAAAGCTTTTCATTTTACGATTAATTGCGAACGTTGGTAAAGAAGACTTACAATTTTCGGAATAAGGTCGAAAGGTTGCATCAAGTTGCACTGTTACTGGGCGGTGTCAAGTGAAAAGCTTTAAATTTAAACTAATTTATACAGTGCTGGCAATACAAAAATATCACTATTATTATTATACTGGCTTTAACAGACATCTGATGTTTCTATTATGGAGTGGAGCTGGTGCAGTGGCTAAAAATAGTCAAGGATGTTGCAGTATTGGAAATTGTGGCGTTGCCCCGTACAGATGATAATAAGTCTTTAAAAAATGATAATCAAACAGAGCATTGACCCTAGGCTAACAAAATCATTGGGTCAAATTGAGTCACACATCGGTGTGCTCCGGAAAAGATTCAACGACTCATCCGTGTGTGCTCTTATTGGTTGATTGTCAAACAATTTTATATCAAAGACAGCTTATTATTGTGGTGCAATTTTTCTGCCACAGGTGTGTGTGTGTGATATATGTGTTGGCATGTGCAAAGTAAATCTAGTTGCAGTCCAGAGTGTGTCCAGTGACATCACCAACGGTTACGAGTTATTCAGAAACTCGGAAACAAAACAAACACTTTCTCGCACTTAGCAATTGAATCAGGTAGGACTGGCACTTTTCCATTAAAGTGCATTTAGCAAACAATTGAAAACAGACGGCGTTCCAGAGACAGACTTTTCAATATCTACGACATTCTGGTCATTACCCACCAACCATACAACAAAAAAATGAAATAAAACTAAATAAATAAAAACAAAACATCAATTGTCGCATGCAATTTTCGTGGTTGAAGTATAAACAATTAAACTTACAAAGATTGCTGAACCAGACTAATCAAGCTGAGGCCGAAGGTCACCGAATGCGTGACCCGTTAATAAATCCACACACAAACTCGCAAAATATACTCATACATAAACAAAAAATCACACACACACTCATACATAGTACACTCTTGTGTGTGACGCGAAATACAAAGAAAGTCACATGCAAAAATTTGTAAGAGTGAAGATTGTTGAGGGTCGCGGTGTTCTTGTTGTTGAAACAGATACGAATTTAATTTAAAAAAATATTATATGCACTTCCATTTCGATGGCGGCTTCAAGTCTACAAGGGTTATTCTCGAGGTGTTCAAAAAATGTTTTAATGGTGCATTTTCGGCAAAGTAACAAATTTCAAATATTTGAAGGCCATTCGAGAAAACGTTATAAAATATAAAAAATATAGTGCCTTTTGGTTAAATTTAAAATGTTGTTGTACTTGATTAGGGAATTCATATCTCATATTTAACATTAACGCTGAAAATAATCATCCTAATTATGCAAATGTGTGTGTAAGTAAAATATTTGCTTATATATTTTTCACACATTTATGTGTGTTAAATTTGAGATATTTAAAAGGCATTGTCAGTAGAATAAAACACTAAGAAATATTTAAAAGTTGTATAAGATTAATTTAGCACCAACTTATGACATTATTTTTGTTTGTTTGAGTTGAAAAATATCGATTTGTTGTCAGTTACAATGTCCAAAATTATAGCGAAGACAGCAACCGATGGGCACAAAAAAGGTTGATTTCCAAGGTCGAGAGGTGCAGCTGTTGCTGGAAATTGCACTGCCAATTACA
This sequence comes from Drosophila villosipedis, assembly GCA_035043025.1. Lineage (NCBI taxonomy): Eukaryota > Metazoa > Arthropoda > Insecta > Diptera > Drosophilidae > Drosophila > Drosophila villosipedis. Next base: position 13,320,608 of record JAWNNF010000024.1, on the reverse strand, counting down.
TTTGACATCTACCCCAAACAATATAATTACAATAATAATAATACATTTAACTTACTTGTCGCGCTGCTTATCGTATATACATGGCGAATATGTTATAGTTTTTTTTCTTCTTTTTATTTGCACAGTTGTTCATTGTGGGGCATGACATGGAGTTGTTGTTTATAATCTACCTTGTTGACTGCTGAGCATTTCCTGCATGGGTTCATGCATTGAGTGCAATCAGATTTGCAGTTTTTTTTGTTTTGTTTTTTTTTTTGTGTCAATTTAGAACGCCATCTATGTGAGAAGCATTCACGTTTGGTTCAAAGCCACGTTAAGAGCTTTTGTTAGCAAAGCTTATGCCGATATTGCTGAGCTTTAAGCTGCCCATTTTGTTCTAGCAGGAACTGGCCAAAGAGCTTTTGAGGATGCGAATTATAGTCTACATACTCCGTTTAACAGTCAGTAAGCAGCTGTAAGCTTACACTATTAACCGTGCGATGCAATGTGTATTGAAATGTTAATGCAGAGTTGCTGTTGTTGTTTTTAATATAAGGAAATCGTTTTCTTTATTAATGTAATGTGTATGCAGACGCCTTCTCGGCTCTCGCTTAGATCTAATATAAGTAATCGTTATAATTAGTAATTAAGTGTGTATTTTGCTTGTCCGTTATTTAATAAATATATATATTTATATATGTATAATTAAAATACGAGTATTTTCAAACGTAATAGAAACATACATTTGCTAACGCTAAAGACAAAGACAAAAAACACACATTTATATTTATAATTCATGTTTAACTCACGAAAGAATAAATGAAACAACAAACAAACAACAAAAATTCTCAATTTTCGAAATTTTCTCGTGTTTTTTGGTTTGTTTTTCATTTCCTTTTCAAATAATTTGTATACATACATATTTTTTTAGTGTTTTTTTTTGTATGATTGATTGTTATTCTTCTTCCCTTCTCTTTTGGCTAACATTTGACGACTAAAATACACAACTACGAGTAACTCTAGTATATTTAGTTACAAATAATGTCGTGAATTAGTTTATGCTCACATATGGCATATACTTCCATAACATATATACATATATATATATATATATGTATATATAAGTATTTGCAAGTATATTTATTTATTTATGTATATATATATATATATATATATATATGTATATGCAGTATTCAAAACATTCTTGTAACGTTTAATAAATTGAAACATTGATTGCTCTTGCGTTGTGACAATAGGTTTATGTATATATATATATATATATATATATATATATATATATATATATATATAAATATATATATAATAAATATATATATATATATATTTATATATATATATGTTTGTGTATATATATAAATATATCAATAACGAGTTTGGATACTCGTATAGATTCTCTCTACAAATACTAGATTATCAATATAATATATAATTTTCTCATTTCAAGCGCTCGTTCCTTTCTGATTATCCTTTGACTATGCTTTAAGGTATTCATGTATTTCGCATTTGCACTTGTAAGTGTATCTCATGTGTGTATATGGTTTGAATGTTTGTGTGTATATATTTATATTAATATATTTTTAATAATAAGGAAGCTGTGCCTTTTGTTTTTTTTTTTTCGTCGTCCAGCGACATTTTATAAATTCAAAAATATGACGGGCTCTTCTTTTGCTAAAGGAGTCCAGGCATTCAAGAGATTAAACTATTTAAATTTATTAATTAAGTACACATACGTTCAGTTTGAGTTTGAGAGTCAAATTGATGAATAGTGCAGCAAATTCCATATCTGCAATATGACTAGATTTTTCCTTTGGTTTGTTGATTGGACTCGTAATTGGAAGGAGAGTTTACTGGGGGGAAGCGCTAAACTGACACTTGAGGGATAAACGATATTTATGTACAAACGAAGCTTGAGTTTAGTTTAAATTTAGAATGAGATAAACTCAAATACATACATACATAGATGTGTAGGTATTCGTAATGTATACCTTATTCTAAGACTGTATGCGCAGGGACAACATCAAGACTTGCTAATTAATTAATAATAAAATCATTTCCGAAATTTGCCTAAACCGATTGTGCAATATTCTGATGTGGGCTTGGGGGATTCAGGGGTTAGAGGGATTGATGATGAATTGGGTCGAACTAATGCCTGCTGTCCTGCTGGGCTGGGCAGGCAGCAAGCCGAGTTCAATGTCCTTTTTCTTTTTTATGTTTTTTAGCGAGACTTTTCGCTGCTACACACATACATATACACATACACACATATATGAATATGCATATGCATATATAAGTGTGTGGCTTATTAATCTGAGGACTGGCGGACAGACTGACTGACTGACTGACTAGCTGATTGTTTGATTGATTGATTGTTAGTTTGATTGATTGATAATTCGATCTGAATATGCTCAGCTTGATTTGATTGTTTTGCTTGTAGGAGCTTTACTGGTTGCCAATCACTTATAGTCTAACATTTAAAGTACTCGTAGGTAAATTAGTTTTAGTTTGCTTTAAGTTAGTTAGTTTAAAGTTTAGGTTTAAAGTTACACGTTCTTTTCAATTTCCTTCATCTTCACTTTGTTCTTTGTTTTTAGTTACATGGTACATTTTAACTCTCGTTTTGTATTCATTTGTGATTCTCACAATTACTATGTTCTAATTAAACAATAACAAACATTTCAATATTTTTTTTTTCATTTGAAAGTACATAGAGAATTTTTTAATTGCTTTGCATTCCATTTTGCACCTTTCATATATATATATATATATATATATATATATATATATATATATATTTTTTTTATGTTTTTGGTTTTAATTAGCTTTGTTATTATAGTACATTTTATAGTTTGGAATGTAAACAAGCAACTGAAGCTACAAAATTACTGCAAGTGTTTTAATTGTATATGTGTGCGCTTTGGGAAGTTTTTTCAATATGAGATGCATAATAGTGTCATTACTCTAAAGGAAATAGCGATTAAGAGAGAGAGAGAGAGAGAGTCAGATTTTGTTTCTCCAGGAGAAATTATTTTTAGCTATAATAAATAGTCGGTAGATAGTTCGATTGGTGGTACTCAAGCGGTGGTTATTTATTTCAGGTTTGCTAGTCCTCAACAACTAGTCGCAATTTAAATGCTGAGCTACTCATACTCAATTTATAATTTTGCAATAGACCGAGCCAAAGTTATTTTTTGTTAGGATTGGTGTATATCGCAAGTGAGTAAGCCGATTCTAGTTACTAACTATATAACTATATATAGTTTTCCAAGTGACAATTACTTATTTTTTTCTGTTTTTTTTTTTTTTTGTTCAATGTAAGTTTCTCGAAATTTCAAAAAGAAGAAAAAAAAATTTTAACATGAATCAAAATTGTTAGTTTAATTTTTTGTTTAATTCCATCTTCAAATAAATACTATTAAACAATTAGTTATTTGTAATTGTAATCAGTTGATATCGAATCAATAGTTGCTTGATTGTTTTGATGCCCATAAGCATAAATTGGATTCCCAAAAATGTAAATGCTGCAATTGTTAATTGATGTTTGCAATGTGTGTTTACTCTGATATTTGCATACTCAGAAACTCTAGTGTAGATATGTATAAAGGAGAATCTATTGAGTTTCTGGGCACTGTATGTATAAATGGGAGCAGCACATAAGGCCAGCTGGCATTGTGTTTTGATAGTCATAATTAGTTAGATGCCACACATTTTAGTTAACGTTGTCAGAAAGAGATTTGCATTATGGGGCAGCAAATGCTGCGAGCTATTTGGGGGAGGGGATGCGCTCATACAACAACAGTCCAATCAAAAACGACGACTATTAAAAGGGGATATTCGTATTCGCCATCGCATTGCCATTGGCATTGGTTTCGGGTTCTGCGCTCTGCGTTCTGTCATGCTGGCATGTTGGCATTGGCATTGAGGTAGTGTGGCATATTACGCATACGCCATGTGCTACACGTGTCGCTTACAATAAAATACGACAACCTTGTAACTAAGTGCCTGTGTATAAATATATGTATGTGTAGTGTCCTTGACCTAGACTGTCCTTCAAAATTTTGTGTCGAGGCTGCGTTCCGTTAGTAGAAATTTGATATTCGGCTGACAACTCATACACTCTGCACAAATTATGCCCCACTATTACAAACGCTTTCGTTTTTCGTATATTCAAGATTAACATTACTCTATTTCAGGGTCATTTTTAAATTTTAAGCGGAAATTGGAAGCATTGCATGTAAATAAGTAAAAATTTAAATGAAACGATCAGAAATATTAGAAAGGAATCTTAAATATCTCAACGTATACACTTTTGAAACATTTTCAATTTATTTTATTCAAATCATGTTTTTTTCTAAATCGAAGGCAATATTTTCCGAGTGTATATGGAATGGAGCTCCGCAACGATTTGAGAGGCAATTTGGTGTTGAAATACAGGCTTGAGCAAATAAATAAATATTTTATATTTGTTGATTTAATTGTAGTTTCAAATATTGTGGATGCAGCTGTTCATGACGGCTATTAAATGTTATTTGCTGCATTTGATTTTGTTTGTTCGATTTCCATGCCAATTTTGTTAGTTTTTGCTGCAAGTTTTCTATTTCGGCTATTTGGACATGGTTGGTTCCATTTTGTTCTTTATTGCCTTCGGCTACCGTCACTTTAAGTAAATTGCGGGTTGCTGATTGGAAGCAGTGGGGAGTGGTGGGGCAGAGTGGCCGCAGTATCGGAAGGTGCAGCTGTGCAAATTGTTGCATCAAAAAATAAGCGACAGATGTTTTTGCAGCGTTTTTCGAACGATTGTTTTGTGTTTCGCTTTCGTTTGAAATACCCTGTAACCCATAGAAAAAGTTTTGGGACACTTGAATATTATTTTGCTTCTGTCACTATTTAACATTGATCAAATGGGGTTTTGACAATGAAAAACAACCAATGCTAAGATGGCTTCATCGGTTTGCTATTTGATTTTCATAAGGTGTTATTTGCGAGCTCTACAAATTGAGATATAGGTTTGGCTTTTATGTAGCTCAATGAATTTGTGTACAGGGTATCTTCTAGTTGAGTTTTTCTTGCTTAATTGTTACATATTCTGTTTGTGTTTCGTGTTTTTTTTTTTTGTTCATCTCTGCATTTTCCTCCGAATTCCCTCTGGCTTTGACTCTCTTGCTTGCTCGTTCTCTCTCCATTGTTTTGCTCTCTTTATCGCTAGCTATTTCTTACTCTCTCTCTATCTCTCTCTCTTTATCAGCAGTTGAATTTTAATTTTCGTTTGCACAGTTGTTTATTTTTTTATGCGTTGTCGCAGCAAACCAATTTTTTTCTTTTCCTCTTGTTTTTCACAAAAGCAAAATGAGGGCGAGAGCGAGGATGTTAGCGATGGGAGTGGGAAGCTGGGGTAGTGGGGGTGGCGGGTGGGAGTGGGTATATGGAAATATGTTATGTCCAGTTTGTTCGTCAATTCCAACCGTATCCCGTATCGCGCGCATTCCCCTTTTCCGTTACCTTTTCCTTTACCTTTGCCGCCCATTGTCCCCGCCGCTCGCCGCTCACCGCTTATGTCTGGACGGGCACATTGCTGTCCGCCTCCTGGAGCACGGGTGCTGTCCAGACGCCGCTGCCGCTTCGCTGCGTCTTGCGCTGCTGCACAATACCGTCCATGATGTCCAGCTGCAAGTTGTGTATGCTGCCGCGATGATCTGTCAACGGCGGCCCAGCGATTGCACTGCCCCGACGACTGCCGCTGCGAATGTGAATGAAAGTACGTATAAATTCACATAACCATTAACATATATACATATATAACTACACATATACATGTCTAGCAGATCAAAGAGAATACACTATGAAAGGACTTAGGCCAAGTTCAAAGTATCGTTGTTGCAACCGTTTAACGGATATAGGATGGAAGGCATAAGCAAAACCAGGACAGTTGCAGTCAGTGGTAACCGACTGCAAAATATTCTAATATAAATGGGTTATAATTTGAGTAGCGATAAAAAATCCTATGATATCCTAGGCTTTACATTTTTAAAGTTATTTAAAAATAAATAAATTCACCAAGCAAATCAGATAGTTTTCTTGAAATGCCAAAAATTGTTTTGTTTTTGCTTTTGTAGAATAATAATGCAACCAATTTGTTTTACATAAATAATAATTGGTTTCCATATTAACAGAAAAACAAAAGCAGATTTAATCCGAGAGATATGTGATTTTCTAGAGTGATTTTTCTTGTAATCAGCCGGATATATATATACGGATATATCGCAGTTAACGGAGATATTTTGGCCATTGGGAAACAAAGCTTACTGATCCATACTAATACTTATTCCAAATAGAATGAATAAATTCGCTATTTAAGCAAGTCAGTGACCAAGGCAAGTGACAAAATCTTTGCACATATTTGCAAATAAATAAATTATTAAACTAGTTAAATTAGTTAACTTTTGACAGCCAGATGTTCGCGCAATTTATTACAAAATCATATTCAAAGATATATTTGAAAACTCTTTGAAGATTTTATGGAAATTTGTATTCAAAAGTTGCGTATTGGAAATATTAATATTTGTTCAACTTAAGCAATCTTATAGCGTTTCGTAAGTTGAAATTAAAGTGACCTCTTAAAAAAATATTCGTTCTTGAATTTGGTTAGAGGGTATACACGAACACATACAGATGAATGTACTTGGATAGCCCCAAATCGAAATGTTACTTTATGGCTTGAGATTATTTAAACCAATAAAATCAACTCGATAAAGAGCTCAAAGGAGTATTGACCTATATACTATTTTGGGCATTCGGCATTCGGCTGTTCACTTCGAACCATACATTAAGCTTGAGCATTTTCCCGAGTTGAGCCGAGTTGAGTTGAGGTCTGGCAATTTCATTACAATCTCATTAGGCTACGGCAAAAGCGAGCATTGGCAGGATATCAAGAATTTGTTGCTGGCACAGCACAAAAGCATTCAACAGCCGTTGGCGCAATTCAATTAGGGGAGAGTCAGAGAAGCCATGTTCTGTCATGCCATGTCCTTTTGGTCTAATGGTCCTGGTGATTGATTCTATGGCTGTTGCTTTACTGATTGTGTGTGCCGCGCATTTTCATGGCTAATGGCACACACAACATGCAATTATGGACACTAAACTAGCTTTCGCCACACTCTCAGTGTGCAAAAATAACATGGAATTATTCCTGCGCAAGTCGAATATTATAAACTCTCTCAGTTGTTTGAGTGATTCTTTTTATTTTTCTCACAAATGTTATTAGTAAGGCAACAACTTACATTCTGGAGACATTCGAAAATATAAAATATGTTGATAACAGGCTATAAGAGACTGTTGGCCGTCAGACAGACGGATCTGGCTATAACGAGATGGCTAGTGATCAAAAATATATCTAATTTGTGATATCGCAGAGTTCGCGTGCAAACTTAACTACCCTCTGAAAGCGTATAAAAATTGCAATTACCTGAACGAAACAGCGGAAATGGATTCACGCCGATTGCGTCCGAAGAGCGTTGGCGGCACCGCTGATATGGTGACCACAGAGTGACGTCGCCCGCCAGCGGTCGGATTGGCCTTCTGGGAGAGAGTGGCCAGAAATTCGACCTCTTTGGGGCTGAGCCCGCCCGTTTCGCCACCGACCTCGGACAGGCGACGCACCTGACTGGCTGTGATGCCCTCGGTGATTTGGAGCGAGGGCAGCGAGTGCTTGCGACGCTGCTGCATATCGGGAAAGGGGCACAATAGATACGGATTGACCGGTGAGTCCGGCTCGGAATCATCGCTGTTCGTCCGCCGGGTGGCACTCGGATCACAGCCCCCGGCAGCCCCTTCCAGTTCGTCACCGTCCTCGGCGGCATGGGACTCCTCAACGACTATCAAGGGCTCTTGGGTGCTCAGATTGAACACGGGAGTAAATGAGGAACGACGCATCTTCGACACTGCAATGAAAATCACAAATGAAATTAATAATAATCAGATGGCAATAAACTTTTCGATAAATTAAAATGTCAAGCAAAGTTCTCCACAGCTGTGCTTTTCTCTTTGTGTTTTTCTTCGACTTGTGCAAAACTTTCTTCCATTAACAATGTATCCTAACCTTCCTGTTACATAAAATATATACACACACAAACACAATACAAACACACATACTTATGTGAAAAATACTGTACCCAATTTATTCTACATTTTGCATACAGCGTTAAATAAACGGCCAACTTATAAAGTTTTATAGTCCGCTTAAGAAGTCGCTTCAGCAAGCAGTGAGCTGTTATTTATACAAAAAAGAAAGTGTTATTTTTCTTAGATTTATTCTGCACTTTTAATTTAATCTCAGCAAGTGTTACGTTTTAAATGATAATCTCCTGAAAGCGTAGTAAAATGTGTCCCTTTTTTTCTTAATTAAAAACTGGTATTCACTTTTTTGTCGTATAATCTCACAAGTGTTTGGACTTAAATATAAGGCTCCTCATAATACAAAAGCAACCAAATAAAATTAGCTAAATTAAATAAATTAAAAAAGAGTGTGGTGGTCGATGGAGTTTGACTTGACAAGTCAAATCTTTGTTTGATGACAAAATCCTAACTTGGAAAAAATCCAATTAACTGAAAGAAACAGACAAACAGAAATATATAGTCACTTAGTGGAGCTGTATATGCTTTATTCTGCCTGTTGCGCACTATTTGCATAACTTCATAATACCCCTTTCACTCATTTAAATATAAACAGGGCATAAAAAAGGTCTCTAGCATAAAATTCTTTTTGGTAAGACTGGGCGAATTATAGAACAATGGAAATTGGTCATAAAATATACAAAGGAAGAGTACGCTGCTCTTTAAAAAAAAATTGCATACTTTTAGGGGCTCGCCGGACACAGGCGAAAATGTGAAAAAGAGAAAGACGGAGAGAGAGAAACAGAGAGAGAGACAAAGCAAATTAAATGCGTGGAAGAAATGAATGAAACTCTTAAAATACTTAAAAAGCGAATAATACACTTTGGGGCTCTCTGCAACCACCAGGTATTGTTTTAAAATTGCTTAATACAAGCGAAATTAATTCAACTGTGTATTTTTATTAATTTTAATTTTAAAACGCAGAGACTCATGTGCACTGAAATGTGCAATCTAAATGATTTATTTATTAAATGCTTAACTCTGATAAATTAATCTTAACTCACATGTTCAAATTTTCCCTATTTGTTCTTCTTTTCTGTATCTCTCTTTTTCCCCGTCAGTTTCTTTATCTTAATTAACTTTAACAATAAACATTTTTTTCGTCTGATACGGTTTTTTTTACTGGTTTCTCTCAATCCATGCAATGAATATTGAGGCGTTTTACATTTTAATAACTCCACATGTTTAATATTTTATATTATTTTTTACATATTTAATATTAACTTATATACTCCATAAAATTTTAAAGTATTTGTTTTGACTTAAATAAGTTTTTTATAAATTAATATTTAATTTTTAAAATTTGAATCACTTACAATTTGTAGACTGCATTTATTGTAAATAAAAAAAACATACAAATTATCTAAAAAACATAACACATTAAATTTAAAGCTTATTGTATGCAGCTTAATGAGAAAAATCAACATTGTTTCCATTATCAAAATTGCTTTTGAAAAAAAAGAAAACTTTTCCAGTCGTTTGTGCTTATCGAAATCGCTTGCTATCACACTAGAGATTTGAAACCAATGGCAACTAAAAATTGATTTTGGCCTGGAAATTGTTTGGAAGATATCCGTGGGACCTTTGAATAACTTTTAAAGTGCTTCATAGTTGACTGCACTTTTCAACAGTATACGAGTACACCCAGCATATTTTCGTTCAGCTGTATACACTCAGAGAAAAAAGTCATACTCTTGGCGCCAAGATTACCTCTCCTTATTATTTTCTCTCTAAAGCGGAAAGCGATATCGTTATCAAAATCCGAGTTTCTCTTATCTTAATTCCAAGGAGCATTTCTTTACAATTTAGTCAAACAATTTCTATTTCAATGGCCTTTTTTGATATGTGTACAAAGAAAACTCTTACGTTTGCTTCTTAGGTTGGCTATAAATAAGTGAATTCTCACTTTAAACTCTAACTTAGCAGTCGAGAGAGCAATTATCATTGCTGGTCTCTGAATTTCACAATGAAATATATTAGTAAGAAATATAAAAAAAAACACATTTTAACGAAATTTTTAAAAACAAGAAAAAGTTTCTAGTTTTCAGAGCTATTTTTTAAATTTTGAGGGATATATATTTCTGAGTGCAGGAAAGAGAGGCGTTTGTGTGTGTGTGTGTGTGTGTGTGTGTATGTGTGTGAGTGGATGAGGATGTTTGTGACGACATGTCGTCACGCCAGCTTAATGTGTCTACTGGGCTTTGCCTTTGTGTTTTTCTGTGCTGGTGCCAACAGGCCGTCAATTCTATTGATGTTCGGCACAGACAATAATAAACAAGCGCACACAGATTTCAATGTACACCTTGTGTTTGGGTGTGTGTATTTCTGCTGACGTATCCATTGCCAAAATAGGAATAATGAGCACTATTAATAGTATCTGAATGACGGTTGGCGGTGCTACAATTAATTTGGAGTCGAGGCAAGTTGCTCGCACGAGTGGTGAGGAAAATGCGTCACTTAATCAGCGTTAAAGTGCGCAGCAATGTAATTAGCTAGCCACAAACGCATACCCATGTGTTGGCACTTATTCACATACACACGCACACACACACACACACACACAAAATAAGAACAACAACAAATCAACATATAACAGCTATAAGGTGAGTCTCACGTAAATCTCATTTAAATTTCTTTTTGCGATACACAAAATCGAAATCCACCGAACACATTCACACACACACACGCACACACACACCCACACACACACCCACACACACACACGCTAATACAAATGTACTGTTATGTGCGTGAGTTGAAGCTTATTGCGAAAATGGTTGGGTTTTCCGTAGAGGGATACGTGAAAAGAGAGATAGAAACACAAATCAAATAGAAAAAGTAAGTATGCTAAAAATCAGATAGCTCGAGTATAGGATACCCTGGAGCAGATACAGCAACAAATTGGAAATTCTATACGCACAAGCTAAGTGTATAAAATAAATTATAAAATCAAGTTAAACACTGAATGTTTTTGACAAAAACAATAGTAACACAGTTCCGTTTACTTTTATTTACAGAACACTTAAATAAAAATATGTTTGACAGGAAGTTAACATACTGACAGAAAAAACAGAGACATATAGAGAAATAATATATATAATATAATGTAACTCGTTTTCGTCTTGATGTCAATCTTGACTTTAATTACGCTATAGCCATGCAAGATGTCTACATCTGAATTTAACATTGAAATGAGCCACATTAGTTACCAAACTTTTGGTTAAAAACAAGAGCTCAAACTATCATAACCCTTTGGAGAGACATTGAAAGTGATGACAGCATTTTCAAAGTATCACTCGACTTAAAGCCAGCAGACTTAGCCCCAAAAACAAGCAATCTTCCGACGGAAGTCAATAAGTGCAGAGAATAACAATTTGGGGAGTTGTATGCATTATCGAAAATAACTGGTATAAATTTTGCTCTAGCGAGAAAAGCTTTGTCAAACTCAACGTTTATTCTCTTTCTGTAATAGTTAGTTTCTTGTTTTGATAGAGTTGTAGCATAAAGAAGATATATAATTGATTAAATATGATATTTATGTGAATATTATAAATTTTCCCGTCACACTATTCAAATATGCTAGCCACACACTTCCGTCTTCAGCATAAATATATTATAATATGTACAATGTATTCACTGTAAAGAGGTAAACCGATAAAATTGTTTGCATACAAATGTGTATATATGTATGTGAGTATTGTGGTGCTTCATAACGAGGCTTTGACTGTCAAACAAAACAGGCTGAGTGAGTCTTTCAGCTTCTTAGCCCGTACCGTTTCGGCTGTGTCTCGGTCCCTAAACGCCAATCAATCAGTCAGCCTTCAAGACAAACTGTTTTTCTCCTTGATATATGTGCATAGATTAGTAAAGCTTAAAGTTTAAAGTTTTATTGGTATGATAGCAAAAAAAAAAAATACATTTAATTTCCAAAAAACAGCAGAATAAAAAAATCCTAAATTAATTTATCTGAGCAGAAATGCTATAGTTAAGAAGGTCTTTAATGTACTCTAGTCAATGTAGAAGTATCCTTGGTCTTGTCCTTTTTTGTAGCAAAGTGTTGGTGTTATTAAATTATTAATTAAGAATAATAACAGTTCGGTTGCCTTGGAATTCGTTGTTTGATGATTAGATGCCCTTAAATCCTTTTTGAAATTATAACTACAAAAAAAGCCAAACAAATAACAAAAACAAAAAAGAAAACACCGGATTTATTATGATTTAAATGACATTAAAATACACACAGTCAGCGGAAAGCGTTTGAAAATTCACCCCCAAAAAATGAGCTGCCGCAATGATTCCGTTTTCATTTCTACCGTTTCATTTATCGTTTGCGGTTTGAGGCAAAACCCCCTAAATGCCACCAACCCCAACCCCCACCTGAACGGCATGCTTTTGCTGTTTTGAGGGCGGCAACGGCGCCATTTGAATTCCACTCGAAACATTTAAATTTGATTTATCTGAAAACGGGAGCAACACAACAACAACAGCAACAAAAACGGATACCGAAATGCAAACGCAATCAGCTTTCAAATGGTTTAATTAACCAACTCGGCGGCAGCCAACAGAAACCCCAAACACGAACCCAAACGAAATCAAGTCCCCTGCCAGTCCCCTGCCAGTCCCACGGCAAAACGCTCGTCGTGTCGGGTAAATAGTAGGTGACATGGCGAGGAGACATGGCTTTGGGGCGATAGGCAATCAGGCATAACACAAATAGCAAATAGCAATGACTGTCCGCCGGTCCGACAGTCCGCCAATGTTGACACAGCATATTCTGTGCATTTTGTGTTTGGGCGTCTTGTTTGTGGGCAACGCATATCAATTAAATGTACATTTGACAATTAACTGCAGTTTGAATTGAGTGGGAAACAAAGTAATTACAGTGTCAAATATTTACGTGTGAATAGACTGGGCTCCCGGGGTCAATTGTGAAAACAATTCACAAAAGAGCTGTCAATTACGGAAATACGCGTATTTATAGTAAATATACAAATAACCATTTATAGTATATATATATATAAATAAACATAATTTTTAACATTCGACTGGGCAGGCGTGAATAAGTGAAGAAGAAGCTTTGTCTAGTCGTATTCGTATATATGAAAAATTTATATATTTAATAGCTATGCAAATAGCGACTATGGTTATATTAACTGGGCTACCAATAGCTGTTCAAGAATATGAGCGTACATTTTTAACTAAAAGCGTTGCAAAAATTAATATTCTGACTAGTTTTTTTATTTATTTTTTATTTCAGCAGTTTTATGTACCTTCGCAGCGTTATATAGAGCTTGCCGCAGTAATAGACAAATTCTTAATGAATCACGATTTCACATCAGAATATTGGATTGGATTTGGCTTTGACGGAAATGAAAAAAAAGGTTTACTCGCGCAAAATATTTCCATTGCGCTAGCCACAAAAAAAAAAATCATGTTGTGAATGATTTAAACGCGGCTCCGGAAATTAGAAATATAATCTGAGCTCTTTAATCAAGTTGTGTGAATCACGCATGTGTGAAACAAGATGATCGAGAAAATACCAGTTTGGCAAAAGATTTTCTTATTGATTTATTTATCAGGTATGAAAGCAAACAATTCCGGAGTTGAATTCAACTATTCGCATTTAAATTGCCTTTGTGGTTATTATTATTGTTTAGGTTGAGCAGCGTCATAGGCATGTGGCATTAATTATTATTATTCATTGCGAGGCACATGCTTTGAGAGGAGTCTCCAATATTTGCCATGTGACAAATGGCGCAATTGAGGATTTCTTTTTCTTTTTTGCTAGCTACCACAATACGGCTATAACAAATGTGGAAAACGCTTCGGCAAAACCAATTTGGGCAACGAGACTGTGAATAATATTGAGCATCAAACGAAATGAACAGCGTCAACAACAATAACAATAACCAAGGCATTCAAACATTATTGAGATAAATGACAAATTTTGCATCAAATAAATAAAGAAAGACTAAATATAGGGAACGCTATCGGAGCGATAAACAAAAGGCAAAGGACAGTAACAGGGCCCTTTGTGGTGTGCGTGTGGGTGTGTGTTTGTGGGTGTGTGTGGGTGTGTGTGTGTTGGTGTGTGTATAAACAGGTATTATTGATCAACTGTTACCAACAAGAAAAATGTTTGTAAATACATGACATAAATAGGACCATGAATTTGACTATAAATCTAAACTGAATGACAGCCTCAAATCGAAAATGATTTTTTCTGTTGTCCCTCTAAGCAAACGAACGAAGCCAAAGGTTGTAAGGAAACTGAAAAATAGCATTCAATTAATTTTAATCCCACCAGAAAGAGATGTTTGCACACAATTAGTTTTTTATACTCTGAGAAAACTTTGGAATTTAAGTGGTCCTATGCGAGATGCACAGATCAAGTTTATGTCATTTTATCGATGAGTTCCTCCACTTCGCGAATATCGATAAAAATCTATTTTCGATCGATATTTATCGATAGTTCGATTGTATTGTGCAATCATAAGGTGAAGGAACTTAAAGTTATTTGATTATACGTAGATACTTCTTTTGTTTGGCAAGATTACGATTCAAGATCGTTAAATGTGGTTTGCCATGGAGGCAGTTTGGAATCTGTGAACTAAAGCGAGAACATCGTCAATGGGTTCATGTGTAAGCAGAGAGCGCAGCACAATAATCGGTAATCGATAATTATAATAATATATATATGGTTACTTTGCGATATTTATAAATGCGTGTATACATAAATGATAACAATTGCAAACACTTTTCACACTTGAGTGTGCAAAATCAGAGCCTGTGTTTTAAATATATCTTTTAGAGCTGGCTTCAGGCCAGATCTTCTAGTTGGACTCTCGGTGTATACGGTGTATAAATATATCGAAAGGCAAATAATTAGTAGCAATGTGGCTATTTCGGACTGGTTAGCCGTATAAGAGGACTATTAATATAACTTCGCTAATTTGCTGATATCGCATAAAGTAGACGGCATTTGTCACGTCCTGTTTCCTGGAGGGAATGCTTAAGCATATGTGTGTGTGTTTGTGTGTGCGTGTGTATTTGTAAATAAGTGATGGCGCAATGATTCTGCATGATTGCTGGCACGTGATGGCGCTACAAATGGCTCTACCGTTGAGTGGCAGCTATGTTGTTGTATATATATGTATAGGCGTGTGTGTCTGTGTATTTATGTGCACGTGTGTATGTGTATGTGTGCCTCATTCGACGTTGGCCTTAGCAAAAATGTTGCAGCAAGTGTCGAGGTCGAGTAGGCGTCCCTTTTTTGTAAGTGCGCTGTCAGCGATGTGTGCAGCGGCAAACATTTGACACGTGAAAAGAAAAGAGGCTCAAAACTGGCAAAGAATTGAGTGTGAATGAGTGTAAATGATTGTCAATCTGTTGAGTATAAAATTATTGATTTAAATTGTAGTCGCAAATGTCAAATGCCAAATATGGCAGGCAAATAAATTAACTGTGACGCCAGCAATTTGAAACTCATCAACGCATCAAATGGCAACCACATTTAATGGACACCCCATACGTCCTATACCCGAACCCGGAAACGGACAAGGACCCGACGACCCAGACCCGGTCCCAGACCCGGACCCGGACCCGTACCCGGACCCTGACCCAGCACCGTCCTAGTAAGGTCCGGAAGTGCTTTTGTTGTAAAGTCGAACCTAGTAACTAAAGAGAGCCCATCGGAGCTCGAAGCGTAGAGCATCGGGCAGGCACTGAGGGGCATTGGGTTAAATACTGGGACCGGACGTTAGAAGCCCAAGCGTGCGCATCCGGAGGGTGGTTGCCCGTCCAAGCAGGGCTGAGCAGGGGCAAAGACAGAGGTGGGGACAGTGGGTGGCCGTTCTAATGTGTTTTGTATCGTCTGCTTGCGCTCCATATAAAACCATAGATTAGTCAAACTTTTCCGTTGTCTGGGGCGTCTGTAATGAGTTGAGAGCCGACTAACCCACTAACTGAATGACTGACTGACTGACTGAATTATGGTCTCACACTGACTGCTTTTATGGCCTCACGATGAATGACAAGTTTGACTGCAAGTTTGATGCCATAAGCACTGAAAGTTTTTCGTTTATCTCACCATGCCGAGTGCAGCTCTTCATTTCTGTTGTATCCATTGTTATTGTTTCTATTGTTGCTTTTAATCACGTTGACGGCGAAGTCAGAGAGACAGCTGCAGCTTTAGTTCGCTTTGTCTTCCCCCATTTTAGCCAAGTTCTTTGCACAGCTGACTGGTTCAACTTACGTTCAACTCATTAACGAAAAGTGCCCCGTCTAAGCAGCTTAATTTTATAAGATTTTCGATATATATATAATGTAAGTTAAGATCCTAATTATATTTGATTTAGATATACTTCGTGCAGCATTCGAATAAGTTATGATAACTGACGTGAATTAGCTCATTGTTCAATCAACATCACATCTGCTCATAGCGAACGATATAAGGAATATCCAGACAAAAAATATAAAACATAGATTGTTAGGTAAAGTAAAATGTTTTCCAGATAATATTTAAAAAGTGTTGCACAGGAAAACCTGAAGATGTATAGAAATATATATACAAATGTATGTACAAAGGTGGCAAGAATAACCAGTCCTATCTCAATTGTTATTCATCAAATCAAACTGGACATGGGTCTTTATTGTGTGAATAAATTGCCTAAGCTCTTCGTTTAGTCCCTCCCATCCAACCAGTTAGAGACTGCAGCTATTTAAACTGATATGACAAGTTACAAGTTGCTGTTTAGGGAATACAATGGTTCCAGTTGAATAAGTTCTGCTTCAGCAGCGAACAAATACAACTTGATTTATTTCTTAAACTCATTATGACAATATTATTATGATGATTGCTTTTATTACACTCATAGGAAATTCAGTTCTATTTTTGGGCAAACAATTTCTTTTTATTTACATTTGCTTCTGCCTTAGCTCGTATTTTTTGGCCTGTTGTCAATTTACAATCTTCCATAGCTTTCGACCTCAACTTCGACTTCGACTCCGACTTTGACATTGTTTTGCCTTTCAAACGGCAGCACGAATTCCTTTTGAGTAAATCAAATGATGTCGTAAATGTCGCTTCCAATACCCTTACAAGAGGTCCATCATTGGTTTGCTCACGAAATTCGTAACGTATTCAAGGTGACATTTTCGGCTTAGTAACACAAACCTATTTTGAGGCTCCACTTTGATTTTATCGTAGCCAAATTGCTCCACTATCAGATGACCCAAAATTGGGGTTTTATATGAATATTTTTGTTCGATAATCTTTACAAATAACAGGCGTGCCTAAAATTAAAAAATTATCTGGTTTACATATTACTATTTTATAATAGTTGAGATAAGCTCAGACTATTCTGCACTCAAATTGGCAATTTAGCTGCTGCAAGGGTATTAAGTGTTCGGCACTAAATAAGCAGCGGTTCTTCCTTGTTTCGCCTTCGGAAATCTTCTGCGTTCAGTTGGTATATGGGCCCCATATAAATCCTATTTGCTTGTCTTAATTTACCTAATGCCAAAATAATCCGACTGTCATTTGGAGCGCACAGCTTTTTATGCTGTGCAAATGTCGCCGCCTGTTAGCCATGCTGGAAAGCATATCTCAAACGCATAGCCGAAGCCAAAGTCAAAGCCGAACCCAACCCCAAAACTCAATCCAAGCAACAATCTGGCTTTGAGTGTTATGCTCGTGTTAAGCCGGTTAGAAAAAACAGTTTTCGTGGCCCTCCACAAGTCATAAAATATCGTCACAGCAAATTTCGCCTTCAATTTCGCTCACAATTCACACGGACCAGCTGCTGACTAATCGATAAATTCACCTCCTATTCCATCTTCCTGAAAACTTCGACAGAATTTCCGTAATTTGTGTAAAGTTTGGGCCTGAAAATGCCTTGGTTTCTCATCAAACTTAGTTGCAAGCTGCCTATAAGTTTGTCTTGTCTTTCACCAGCCTACCCATTATGAAAAAATAAAGGGTTTTTGGTGCCCATATCATGTCATAAATGCAACAAATACAAAACTGAATCACATTTACAGATATTCCAGTCAATAACGAACTTCAAATACAATGCATCGATGGCAAAATTTTCAAATACCAAAATATATATATAAAGTTAGCAAACATAATTAATTGCCTGTCTTGAAAACTCCAAAATATCTACAGGGAAACGGAAAACATAGAAAAATATTAATATTAATAATATTTTTATTATTATTATTAAAATGAGTGTAATTGTAGTTATAAAGTTAATTGGCTACTACGACCTTCAGCTACATGATTTCAATAATAATATATTAAGTTTATTTGCTTGCTTGGGCTCAGATCAAACAAAATTAAGCTGAGATACAAGATCGGTTATAATAACTATGTGCTTGAAGTTAAACTGAAAAATAAAAATATAAACTTTAATTTGAACAAAACCATATATGTAAATTGTTTCTATTTTTATTTTAATAGCTTTGATTTAATATAATTTAACACAATCAATTTCTGTATAATACGTATACTTGATATTTTCTGTACATGAAATCAGTGCTTGGGGTAACTCAAAGTCGAGTCTCTATAAGGGCTTATACGTACACACTGCTATGTACTTGTGAATGTATGTATGTATGTATGTATGTAAATATAAATGTAGGCTCCTAAGCCATTTTTGTGGCTGCTCCCTTTATTGATTTTTGGCAAGTTGCCGCCAAAGGCAGCACCAGCAAAAAGAACAGCAGCAACTTTTGTACAACATGCTTGTTGCTGTTGTTGTTGATTTTCCTGCTGTTGCTGTTGTTGTTGTTGTTGTTGTCATAATAATCATCGTCACTGGCATCGCCATCGTCGTGTTCGTCAGACTAATCCCAGCCAGAACATGTGCGGCCCTCGCCGTTACTGCGAATGGTGTAGCAATATATTGATATCCTCAAAGTGAATATTAATTTCAATTTGAATCCAGAATTCAATTGGAAATTGCGCTTTGCAGTATATTGAAGAAAGCATAGAAGGTATTAAAGTGTCGCAGTCTCTGATACACTGAGCAAATAATGTTTTCATTTTCGATACTTTTGTGGGTTGTTAAAATTCAGATTTTCTTTCTCATAAATAAGCCAGATCAGAATGTTTTTTTTTTAATCGGTAATCAATCATAATTATTTTTTTGGTTGTTTATAAATGTTAAACTTTATTTTAAAATTTCCATAAAAAAGAACTGAAATGAATGGAATTATAGCTGGAAATTGAAGCTGGGATCTTTCGCTTACTAGACAGGATTTTTTGTACTTTTTTCGAATTACAGCTTCAACTTCAAATTTGTTGACAGATTCTATATATTGAGTTTAATGCAATATCGATTAATGCAAAGTCGAGATTGAGTCGAATATGTTATCATATCATTGCGATGACTGAATATATTAACATATCATTAACATATTCAATTCAATCTAAAATTGTTTCGTTTGCGATTTGAAGTGTGCAACGCATTAAAAGAGACAAGTGCCCACAAAGTATATATATGTATAGACATTCTTGATCGATATCGCTAGCAGTGCCGATATAGTTGTATCTCTGTAACTTACTTTCGCAGTTTAAAAGCCATCTTGAGGAAACATGACTGTTTTATCTTTAATTTATCATGTAATTTGTTGTTATTCTTGGATAGCTGTTCTCTCATGATAAAAAAATGTGTCACTTTGTGTCGCTCTCGTTACTTTGTTCTTTTAGTGTATATGTTCGCAATCCGCATTTCTACCCTCCCACATTATTTTCCATCCCTGTAACTAAGAACTCCTCATCTTACATTCCTTTATTTTTCTCTTCGTTTTTCATTCTTTGTTGTGTGTGTGTGGGTGGTGTGTGTTCGTAACTGAATCTGAGGTGCGTTCATTTCATTTCCATTTTTGGTGTGCTTAGCACATTTAATTTGTACTGATAGCAGGCCAGCAGGCCAGCAGGCTGGACACAGAGCACAGAGCTGGCCAAGCACCTTTCGAAAACAGGAAATTGCTTAAATTGAATTCAGTGATTTCCGTTGCTGGGTCCCTTGTTCAGGCCACTTCGTCCAGCTGGACAGATGGGGTAAGTCTACTAAACCTGCACATTTGTTGTCCACCTTTTAGTTTGTGCTGCCAGTTGGCATTCGAATTTCGGCTGCTTGTCCTCAAATACAGCCACCCCGCGTCTTCCCATCCAACACTTCCTGTTGATGTGCCACTCGAGGTGCATTTTAATGGATTTTCTGTTGAAGCGCCAAAAATTGTGATGACAAGTGCTGATGCGCCAGTTTTTCCTGCCCCTGCCTCCCCGGTCGTCTTCTGGTAACTTCTATCTACTTCCCTCAACTAATCCAATAGCTTTATATTATCATGCAAATTGTGTGCACTTTATGATTTCGATGAATTTGCCAGCAGCACGGAAATTCTAATTAAATTGCATTTTCATCGCATTCACACAATTGAAAGGGCTCCAAACTATAACAAGAAAAGCAATCAATACCAAATTGGATTCACTTATGCCCCATTTTGAGAGTGATCGACGACAGTAAGAACAAAATTCTTTGAAATTTAGCAAAATAAATATGGATATTGATAATTGGAATAAAAAATGTCACTCCGAAACAGATTTTCAATCGGTAAACATGCGGTTCCGATTCGGGCTTATAATAAATCAAGCATTAATTTACAACGAAGGACTAGAAATGCATTCTGCAATTCGTGTTTGTTATGTCGATTAATTAGATCGAGAGCTGCTAACTTGTGTAAAATGTGTTTCGTGGGCATTTTTATCCTTTTTTTAATTTCGGTATTTTCTTGTTTGGCCACTTCGAACACTCTCACAAATAATTTACCGTGCTGAAAAGCTACAAATATTAACAATAAGCCGCGAAATGGCCGAAAAACTCAAAGTTGGCGCAGAAATCCAACAGGAAGATGTGTCCATAAATGCCCAGGTGATCATGTCCATGCTCAACGAGCGGAACATGGAGTACGAGCCTCACGTCGTCAACACACTGCTTGAGCTAACCAAAGGTAAGTGCAGCAAATTTAGGCAAAACACATGCTTTTTTTTAGGTATTTCATTTTTGATTTGTTGTCAGCACAGGATATGTGGGCAATGTGTTGAATGAAGCGAAAATGTATTCAAACCAAGCCGGCAAGAAAACCATCGATGTAAATGATGTTCGGTTGGCCACTAACCTGCCGTCGGACGTGGACTTGGACATGGACTGGGACATGGATCTGGACTCGGATAACGAGGCCTGCACTAGCAAGGATCTAAAGCGTAAACACCAGAAAGAGGAGTATTTTTAATTTACAACGCTTTACGAATACATATCTAAAACATCACAAGTGTTGTCAAATTCTGAATAATATAGACTAAAATATTGATCGAATTCGAAAACTAGATTATTGGAAGACGAAAGATGGTAAGAGGAAAAATATGATCGGCCGACTAAAATCACTAAAGCCTTTATCTACATTACTAGGACTCACCTCCGAAGATTGCTAAGATTGGTAATTTCTTGGCCAAGCCTGTATCTCCAGCAATTTGAGGAAATTGAGAAGAAATTTAACAAGTAATAATAATAGTTCGTACATAGAAGACAAGCGACACTACTTCAGGCTGGTTCGATTACCTTCATTGTTAAACCAATTACTACAATCATTAAATCTTAATAAATTGATGGCATCTGACGCCCAACCGTTTCGAATATTAAAAGGTTTTTTAGTAAAAAGTATTCAGAACTGCATATAACTCAATTAAATGAAGTTATTAGATTATGTTTTACTATCGATGATTAAAACTATCCGTGTCCAAACTAATAAAATTTAGTTTTATTTTTTTTACAATAGTTTATGGGGGAAAAAAGTATGGCAAGCTGTAAACTCAATAACCTTGATACCGAAACCAAAAAAAAAAAGAGGGAAAAAAATGCCGAAGCGGCAATTTGCCAATTTTCATATGCAAATAATGGCGCAAAGGCAGTTGGCAAAGTTTGTCTAAGACAACAGCGGCAAACAATAACAGCCAACAACTGAGACAAGAACAATAACATTAAAATGCAAATCAAAACGACCGTAACGCAGGTGTTCAAAAAAAATAAGCAGAAGTGGAAAAGCAATAAAACAAACGGTCAGCGAGTCGACTGACGATGGCATCAAATTCGCCCCAAGGCATGTTAGGAGGAGGAGGAGCTGCCTTTTCCCCACCATACCTTACTTATTATCAAATAACTTTCTCCTCCACCAACAAAAAAAAAAAATAAATAAATAAAAATAAAAATAAAAAATAAAGAACACATACAAGTAAGCTTTTGCAAACCAAACAACTTAAAGTTATTCCTATGACAATATACTTATTTATAGCTTAAAAATATGTTTTTGAAGCATTATGCTTTGATTAAATACATAAAATGTGATGAAAAACAAAAAACAGTATATCAGATCGAAACAAACTTAGCTTCAGATTCCGACACTGATACGTAAGGTATTAAAACTCCCAAAAAGATTCCACTATTTTGCCAAGCTCTTTTACGGTATTCGGGTACATATTGGTAACTTGATCGGACATCGGACAAATATATCATACAGCTCGGGTTGGTTTTTTAAATTGATTTGCCTAAGATGGCTGTTCTTTGTTTTTAGATTTATCTTCCTATTCAAGAATGTACAAAATACATGATAGGTATGGAATATGGTTCATGGTATGTCTTAGTCGAGAGCTCTTGCTGAGATCATTCTAACTTATTTATATTTGAGAACTGTTTCGATTGACGACTTCTTTCGGAGTTGGATACCTGATGGATTTTGGGTTCGAACTGCTGTACATAAACATACCAACATTAAGCCCATTATCAGTTAGTCAATGTAGATTTATTATTAAGTTAAATAGAATTGCAAAATAGAAAGAGAAAATCGCTCTTTTAAGAACATAAAAATAAGCTGAAGACCAGTTCTATCAGCCTGTGCCAAATGTAAAGGTAACGCATTCAGCATTTGTGGCATGCTTATTTGACTGCGAAATGTTTGCACAGGAAAGTTGTAAGTATTTCTATTTACCTTTGGCCTTGCTGCCTTCAATCGCTCGCAGGCATAAGGAAAACGAAAAACTTGGCTTATTTGAATTCATTTCGCTGGCATGCTACTTGTCTTTGTTTTCTTTTAAAAAACTGTCACGGGCTCGAAGGGAGTATTCGCAAAACAGCGAAAACTGCCACCGTGGGGCAATAAGTTTATGCTGTTGACAGTTCCATTTTGCGAGCGAAGCGAAGTGAAACTTTCAACTGAATTGGCCACATTCCCAATCAAAGGCAAAATCTCAAATATTTAAAATCCAACTAAAAACAAGCAAGAAGGCTGTACTTGAGTGAGCTCAAATACGATATACCCTGAACCCAGCTGTTAAATATATTCGAATTTTATAATCAAATTTCACTTTAAAGTGTTTCTTATGTACGATATCGTGTAGGAGATAAATAACCAAGAAGCGGTCAAAGCTTTCTGGCAACCGTGTTGCCATTGTCCCGATACTATTGAGAGCACTGGCAATATTAGATATCAGGTTGCAAAAGAAAGACGCACGAAACGCAATTCATTATCGATTAAATAAATTATATCTGGTCGACTCGGCTGTTGATTCAGATCAAGAACATATGTGTGTATTTATTATTTTTGAGTATCGCTCGAAGAATTGTTAGACGAAAAGAATGATGTGTGATCAAGAGCGTTAATTGACTTGAGCAAGACCGGCTAATACAAGATATTTTAATTCAATAGGAGCAGTTTGCTAAGCAAAACTAAAAAAAAAAAACGAAATGAAAACAAAAGGGAATCCTGGGCTCAGAGTAGAGCAGACAAGAGCTGAACAGAAAGCAAGCACTTAGCAGCACTCACGAGCACTCAGGAGCACTCACAAGTACTTACACGCACTTCGCCCATAAAACATAATTGCAAATTAACCTTTTTCTGATTTGCAGCACTGCTCTACACCCACAAAACTGGTCGCAGCCTTAAGCGTTGGGAGCTGCAGAAGCAGAAGCAGGAGCAGGAGCAGAAGTAGGAGCAGCAACAGTAGCAGCTGCAACATACTCACAAATATGTGTAATTTTATTTTAGAAGCAGGACAAGAAGGACACAGAGAACATGCGCAAACACACACACACATATGTATATATACATATATATATATATGCACAGACACACAGCGCATGCTGCATACTTTTGGGAAATACCTGTTGATGATGATGCGACCCCACAAAGCATTAAGTAACCAGAATTATTGAGTTGCCGGAATACACAAAGCACTGGGATATGAGAGGAACGAAATAAAAGAAGCCATTAGCTCAGACCACTATGGGGCAAACGCGCACATTTTATGGCATAAATTCATAAGTCAAAGCATAAGTAAAATTGAGTTGCGGACCATTTCCAAAATGCATTCATACATTTTATTTTCCAAAAACAAAGATCTACGAAGAAATAAATATTTATTAATTCTGTTTTTTTGTTTATCCGGAAAGAAGGAAAGTTTCTTTATCTGCTTAAAAATCGTTTATTGATTCCATTAAAATTGATAATGTTGCTCAAAATACGCACAGAGGTTGCTGCTCAAGGACTGCGTTGACAAGTGTTGTATACGAATTTAATTTCAGCCAATGATTTGAGCTAATGATTGTTATTCGGTTTTTAATGTTGCAGCACAAACTGTGCTTCTGTTCTTCTTGCCCCTTCTGGCAATCGTTGCTGCTGTGCAAAATGGTAAAGCAATGCGCCTTGAAGCTGTGAAATGTCAGAGAAATATAAACAGGCACACAGATATACAAACGCAAGCCGATTACGAATGCGGCAAGAAGGACCAATTGAGAATTTGATGGACTCGACGCTACCCTGTACCTATTTTACATGTTATGCCATGTAATGATATATCAGTTGTAATGTGGGGTTTGCAATAATTCACTTTGACATTTTTGTTTTGCACAAAACTCAAATTATTATTTTTATATATTTTTTTGCACTTCGGCTCCAATCTGTGTATACATATATTATATCTGGTTTTATTATATTGTATATTATATTTGTGATACTACTAGATTTAATATTAGTGAATTATAAGCTAGCTTAAAAAACAGCATAAGCCTAAGGATTATATAGGAATTCTTTGCATCTTGATAAATAATACAATAACATAAATCTTGAGTTTAATGAGAAAGATTTCTAGTTGCTCATCGGAAGTAACGATTCAAATTGTAAAGTACATTTTTCGTCAGATGTTGATCTGATGAGGTAGTAAGATACCTTTTGTTTTTATATACTGCAGCACATAAAATCATAAGCAGAAGCAGTAAGGGAGCTGGATATAAAGCCGACAAAGAAATAAAGAGACGAAGGCTCACATGTGCGCTGCGGGTAATAAAGTTGATTGCCTTGACAACTGCGTCAACAGGCAGTCATCCGGAGACAGTCAGAGTCATAGGAACAATAAGTGGAGGCAGCACTGGGACTTTGACTGGAATTATGAATAGGAGTGGGTGTGGTTATGGGTATGGGTTCGGGTATGAGTGTGTGTGTGTGTATGTGTGTGTGTGTGTGTGTGGGTATGTCAGTGGACCCCACTGAGGTGGGCCTAAGATGACAGAGACAGCCGCGGCACAGCAATTACATTGCTGAATTAATGCAAAACATTTTGGAAATTATATTTACGCTACGAAAGCACTCACAGCAAATACATACACACACAACACACACACACATGTCTTTGATTGCCCACTTGTCTTGGGGCAGTACTAGCTAGACAAATGTATTAATAGTCTTGTTTCACTTTCGATTTCAGTCTGTTATAAAATATTGTACACTCAAGAGCCTACAATAAAAATACGAATTGCATATTGGGCAAAACTTCCTCGAGACCCATAAAATAATGCCATATTTTTAATTGTTTGTTTGTTTGTTCTATCGAGGAGCAAAAGAAATAAAGAGAGCTGCTTGATATTAAGCGGAAAATTAATCATTTTGTAAACAAATGTTCCAGGCTCGTACATATACGTATACGTAATAGCCATAGAGTCGTAGGCCTTTCAGTTTCATTAAAGTAATCGTATATTTGACGTTGAGAAAAAATCGATTTTAATTCGCTTTGAATTTATAATATATATAATATCTGAAATTAAATACAAATGTACTAGTCGGGATTTTCTGGGTTTTCCCAATCGTTACAATATGAATGTCGGGCCATTTGCATATCCCCTGATTTATTTTATCCTTTATTTTCTTTTTATTTCGTTAATTTTAAATTATTTAATTAATTTATTCCTTTTAATTGAATAATAAATATACAATTTTGGAGCAAGTGACTTGTTCATTTTAAGTCGTTCCCGGAAAATTAATTAAATGCTAAGTATTTAAGATCGCTCCACATTCAGAGTTGAGTGCAATTTAATTAGTTAAGTGTAGTTTACTGCTTACGTTTATTAAGATTTCAATACTTAAATTGATTGGCTGGGCTTTTTTTTGGTTTTTTTTTAGTGGAGCTCTGGCTGAATTACATACAAGAGAAATCATTTGTCGCAAGTGAAAACTCGAGACAACTTATGACAACAAGTGGAGCTGCCTGGCGCCGGTAATAAGATAAATTTCAGTTGTCGTTACTGTTGTTTTCTTCCAGTTTGCAGTAATAAAAGAAAACTTTTGCTGGGCCTTTTGTGCGTGGCAATTTGAGTGATAAAGAAGTTCAAATGTTTTAAGCCTCGACATTCCCGCACATCACCGACTTTTAGGCGCGTGTTATGGCTGCTCTCCTTATTCCAAAAGAGAGAGAGAGAGAGAAAGAGAAACAGAGAGAGAGAGAGAGTTCGAAGTTTGCTGTGCAAATTGCAAAATAAGTTTGCTCAAAATGACATTTGTTTTGTGTGCTCCAAATGAAATTGACATGCGTTCATTAGGTTGCTGCTAGGGCTTTTAGCAACAGTCTCCATTTTAATTTTTTTTCCTTGGGTAGGTTGGGAAGTGAGGAAGGGTGAGTGTGGCGAGAGCTTCAGGTTAAGTGGTCCTGTGTTTTATTTTTAGCCAGTTTCGGTCGTAGCTTTTGTGTCTGTGCGCTGCGGTTAAAATCAATTTCAAGCCAGAAGTAGCTCGGCTGACAGCCACCTCAAAGTATGCAAATGAAATGAGCGTTGCCAAAGTTGCCATGACGCGCAGGAGCAGATGCGGCAAATGACTGGGGCCGAGACCCTTTGGCTGGACCTCTTAATTGCACGCATGGAATTCTCGTTCGAGTTTTGGGCCGCTGCGGGACAACGTTGGACGAGACGCCGAATTGCTGGCCATCGCAGACAGCTTACAACGTGAAAACCACAAAATACCCAAAATACGCACAAACAAAAAAAAATAAATAAATAAATAAAAAAAAGAAAAACTCTTTTATAGCCCCAAACAGCAAAGCAGAGGTTACCGATACACACACACACAGCATACCGTACTCACACACACACACGCTCAGTAAGAAATGGGCATTTAAAACGTATTCAAAATGCAAGTTAAATAACGGCCCAAAAGTATGCAAAGCACAAATAACATAAAAAATTTTGCAGCGCCGTAAAAACTCAACCACAAAGCTCACAATACACACGCACATAATCATACCAAAGGGCGGGGGGTGGATTGGGTGGAGCATAAAATCTGTCGGGCTGTGCAATCCAAAACCACTTCACCCACTCACCCACTCGCCCGTCCACGTCCACATGTCCACATGTCCGTCCCATGCAAATTAGCCCGTTGTTCGTAGAGGCTGCATATGCAAATTTCTAACTGGCTAACATTTTACTCACACATAACTCATACGCAATGGGGCCCAGGCCAAAGATAAAATAAAATAAAATAAAGCAAAAAAGAAACTACAAGCATGGCAACCCAAATAAAAACTTTGATAAGTCTATATGTTCTGCGAGTGGCTGCGACGGGTTTTAATGAGTGTTTTTTATTAATTCATGTGTAAAAATCAGATGAAATAAAATGACAGTCCAAACGCTTTGAATATAAAATAGGCGCGTTGAAATTTCGTTCTTTATTTAAAATTTACAGCCTGTGCCCATCAAATGTACCACTGACGCATCCGCTATCTCTCTCTCTCTCTCTCTCTCTTTCTCTCTCTTTCTCTGCCTCTGCCTGTCTCTCGTTTGTTCAGCGCCTGTCTGGCTGTATTTGTGGGTCTGTTTGGGTTTTACTCAAAAGCAACAACAATCATGCCAAAGTGGCAGCCGTTTTCAAGTAGCAGCTCCAAGTAGCGCTTAGCAAAGCTGAACGCAACGGAGGCAGAGACTACACTTAGAAAAACAAAGTTCACCTAGAATTTTGAGAATTATCTTTAACTAAAATCATTCTGATACGCAGATTAAATATAAATATATATATAAATATAGAAGAAGAAAAAATAATACTTTTTTTTTCTTCGGCTTGACGCCAAAAGTATATTCGATTTAAAACTAGTTTTCTGAGTGTAAGTATGTGGATAAGGGCATAACGATGTTGGTAAATGTTCAACGCATTTACTCCTTGCCAAATATATTGCGGTAAAGCCTCGAATTCAGCTTGAAACTTTTTCAAATACTCTTTAATTGTAGCCAGAAAATATTTTACCATTGACTTTTGTCGTACTTTCAGTAGTCTAGTTTTAAAGGCTTTGCTTATTTTTTGCTTTTTAATTACCATGTGCCATATTAAATGCTCTTGAACCATACTGCATGTAAACTAAAAAGAAATACTTACTAATCATCTTAATTTATATTTATTGTATTTGGTTTTATTTTGGGATTATATACGCTAAATTGGCATTCGTTTCTTTAGTACATATTATATAATATACAACCAGTAGCCAATCACTGATTGTAAGATTGTAATAACCAAAAGGTTCATTGGATAAACAAACTGCAAATACTTCTCATTAATTTCAGAGTTATACTGCTCGATGTAAAAACGATTCATAAGAGAGAGAACAAAGAATAACAGGGCGAATAATTGTTTCTATTGAATAATTCATTTAATTTTCCTAATTTGTATTTGGAAGGGGGAACGTCCAAAAACCTTAGTGACCTCATCTACGAAACTACTATTGAATGCCAGATTTCTCAGATTAATTTTTGTCACTATTTTGATTTGAAATTGAAACTGTACTTAATATTTATATTGTGTAACTCTTAATGCTACTGATTTGCCGGCAATGCTAATAAATCATATAAAAGTGCTTAAATTCATAATGTTGTTGCCCGGGCAGAAAAAAAACTTGTTAAAGTAAGAGACAAAAAAACCTGTAGCTCAAGCTCCGCAGTGCTGCTCAGTGGCAGCCAATTAGGACAAAACATCAGTCAACCTCACTGCCAGTCCCAGTTCTGTTGCCGAACGGTGCTTGCGGCCATCCAGGGCAGGTTTTCGGCTTCGGCCCGAACGGAAGGATACATCTGCCAAAAATCTGAGGGGTTGTGCTCGCCAAGTTTATGCATATTAAACAGTTATCCAAGCGAACCGTTTTACGCATTGCTCCTCTCCATCGCAAATAACAAGTAAATCACAGTGTGGAGAGCAGAGTGCAGAGGAGAGAGCGGAGAGCACGTAAGAGCTGACTGGGTACGCGTATGTGTACAGGAAATGAGCGCCATGTATGCGGAAATTTCACATTACAAATTATGCAAATCACATGCGCCCTGATTATTTCGCATTTTATTTTCATTTGCTATAGGGCCACGCCCATAGCGCCTACAAAGCCTACCAGCATAACTTGGCCTTGAACAATGTTTTCGTTTATTTATTTATTTTATTTTTATTTTTCTACAACATAGAAATATTGGCGCAGAGAAACTTGTTATTGACGGAAAGAATGTCGAGTTGCAACTGTCGAGATGCATCGAATGTGACTTTGTAGCACATTGCTATATTCTTAAATGTAGGGAGATAAATATGCAAACCCTGCTTGCCTGCATATATATTTGACATTGGTTAGATGTCAAGGATCCACTTCCTGAGCTGTCCTTTAGTAGCCTTCGCTTCTGTTTTGGTTTTCAGCTAAAAGGCTTTTCTTATCACACGCACAGATAAACAGGAGTTCGGCAGACTCAAATAAAAAAGCACATACATGGATTCATATGTACTGTACACATTTATGTGTATATGGCATAGGCACACACATTTTTTTTTTTTTTGTATATGTACATGGGGAGTTGTCCTTGCTACGGTAAGCAATATTTAATTCCACCGACTCGCCTCAAATTTTAAACTCTTTTCAAATCAAAACGTGCCGCGTTGACTTTTTCTTCAACTTTTTTTTTTACCACACACTTTGCAAGCTAAACATACACAAATATCCATGCGGTTTGTTTCCTTTGATGTGTTTACCTAAGGCCCAAAATAAAACTTGATGTCTTAAAACATTTGCAAGCAGTTTTCGAGCGGAATTTATTTATTTTTTCGACATTATTTGGAATCGAAGTACTGTCATCTGCTCGATTACATCTGTATGGTTATAGGGTATAGGCGATTCAGTGTATGCTCTAAATACATTATTCTTTCAATTTTTATTGCTACCGTGGATGTGTGTGAGTGTATTTGTGTGGGGTGTGGCTGCGTGATTGCCTGTTTTCTTTTTTTCTTTTTTTTGCCATGCTGTGGATTCGTTTAAATCGAAATTCGGAAGGTGCTTGAAACTTTTATTGAACCCAATTTAATATTAATACATATTTACACATAAAAATACGTACCTATGTAACATATATATGTACTCGTATACAGTGCTAATCTGTACATACAAATGTAATACGTGTGACATACATAAATATTAGCTTGCCTCGTTGTACGTACTTTTTTTTATGCTACACGCATTAAAAAGTAGGTAATAAACCCACAATAAAGTTGTGCAAACCTTTCATGTGATATATGTTTATATAATTACATATTTAAATAAATACATCATTTCAAATTAACTGTATTTAAAGGCTGAACACAGATTAACTCTCAAGGCAGCATTCTCGTTCAAAATAATCCAAATTCTTCTCAGATGATTACTTCAAAGCCCTCTTATGATTCACGTAAAATAAACCAAATAGAATCCTGTTGGATATTTTCCCTTTGCTTATGAAGAAATAGCTAGCATAAATTACAAACGTAATCCTCTACCAAAAACCAATGCATAAATTCTCGCAAAGTGCACATTTCACTTATGACAAAGCTCTAGTCGAGAGTTAGCGAAATCCCATACAGGATTTTGAACCATTTAACAAAATAATTAGATGCACTGAGTTGCAGAGTGGACCAATTCCTGACAGGGCACAAATAATCAGTCTGATTATCCATATTATGTTCTGTATGAGTTCAGCTAATTATTTAATATTTAACTGCACTCAACGCGGCGATATGGCGAATTTAGGATTGATTGAATAAATGCACGATTTATGATCCATCCATCAATTGGTTAACTGTTTGCCAACAACAATTGCAGCTACGACTCAAATTGCACAATTTGCTTTCAATGCCAAGCACAGCGGTAACACACACCAGCACATACATTGCGTATACGTCGTGAGGGCCACTGGACAAGGCCATGGCCATATGTTTTGCTTCTATATGCTGCCATGTGCATGTGCATGTGCTTGTATGTGTGTGTGTGTGTGTGCTATTGTGTATTCGTGGTGGCAGCCAGCTCGTGGCTGTTATGTACTTACGCCTGCCACACCCCCAACCAACCAAGCAAATACCTAACACGCCCACGAAATTGGCGCATTACGAACAATTTGCATTCCCATCAAAATGGAGATGCCTGCTAATGACAAAAACACGTATCTCTTCGCGGCAACAATACATTTTTACATGTCTAATTGTGTGTGTGTGTGTTTATTGTTTCTTTTTTTTTTTTGATTACACCATGCACGTGAGAATCTTCTGGAGGTACAGAAGGCCCTGGCAACGTCAGTGCATATGTACTAAACGGACCTCCCACACACACCCCCGATCACCCGCGGTATCACCGTAAAGTATTACTTCGTTGGAGTGGGTTGCCTATCTAGGCACTTTCCATCATTCGCTGATCTGTTTCGAATTTTCAAAGATCCTTCCGCCTATGCCTATGATGAGCTGGCGAACATCTCTCCAGTGTGACGGAGACTCCATCATGTGCTTTATCAAAGTCACCTGTGGGGAACTAAGGTAGTATATAGCCCTATACATCGAATGTGATAGACGATAATCTATTTCAACTATATTTCTCCCGATCCAACACTCTAAGTTGAAGATTAGCCGATGTGTCTATCTTCCTTTTCTCGCCGTGCTCCATCTAGCCTGCCAGATGTCCAGCGATGCTGCTCTCGCCATCCTTCGGATAACATCCATTGTGATAGGGTCCAACGTTGCTTCCCGCCTAACGCAAATCTCCATTATTTCCTGGCTATATTCCTTCCAGGACTACGGCTGCTTCCTCAGAGAATATGCGAAATCCCGCAAGGGTGCAGAAAGCTTTTCTGCAGTCCCTTCCCATTGACCCTGTATTTTGGCTGCTGACATACTCTGGCTGACATACTCAATATGGCGCCGGATGCTGAGCCTATTGTCCAGCATGACGCCCAGCTATTTTATTGCCTCCTTTGATTTTACTACGTCGTTGTTGACTTGCACCTGTCGGTACTCAATTACTTTACGTCTTGTAATGAGAATAGCCTCGGTTTTATGGCCTGCAAGTTCCAAGCACGTTTCCTGCATCCATCGCGCCACAATTTTTAAATTATACGACATAACACACAATTCTTAGATTTGATCTCTCTCAGCTGAAATTTCACAATGAAATTCAGGCAATAGAAAGCGAAAAGACCTATTATTTACATTATAACTGGAGAATAAGATACGAAATGGGCTACGGATATTAGCTCGTATTACAAGTTTGAAGTGAAAGAGGTTGAAAATACCTTGTACCCAAATCAGAACTGTAAAACGACTTATTAGTATGTCAACGAAGATTATACCAAGCACGGTTCTGCGATAAAAAAGAGACGAGGAAGATTTACTGGTAAAGGTAGATGGGTAAGCTTTTATTGGAAGTCCAGTTAAGACTCCGTTCGTGATGAATTTTTTAAATGCGAGCCTAAATACAAGATCCATATTCAAGAATAGGACGAACATGTGAAATATAGAAATGTTTAGTAACTTAGGGCTCGTTAAATTTGTTAAAATAAATTCAGGACACCAATTTAGGAATCTACTTTTTTAATTCAAGTAGCACTTAAATTACATACAAATAATTTGATTTCCATTGCGTTTACATAAGAGCTAAGGTACACCTGCGTGTACCGGCGAAGTTGCACGAGACAACTTCTTGTTGACGGTACGTATACGCAATGGATGCACCAGAGAGGTGGTCTCGTTGTAGATTAGTTGTTTTTGGCTACATTGTAAGTTTATATGCAGCACGATTCTTTGTTGTCCAACTTGTGCTGTTGCACCGTAATATTTTCACTCTCTCGGTCTGCCGATTTGCGGATGTCTTGCCTTGTTGTCCGGGTCTCTGCACACGGCTGTCGCATTAATACTTTTTGAAATTGCAATTTAACTTTTATAGTAAGCAGACAGCGCCTGGGGCGCCTTGTCCGCTGCAAAAACAGCAACAGCAACAATGGTCGGTGTTGCCGCCATTGCACCCTTGCCACACTTGCTGCCAGACAACTCTCAGTATGGCTTTAAACAAATCTACTGGCAAATGCGGCAGTCTGTTGGCTTTGGCTACCGGTCCGGGTCTGGGTCTGGGTCTGGGTCTGGGTCTGGTCTAACTGCCCACTGTTGACTATTTGCAGCTTATCAATGGGAGGGCTGGGTCCGGCACAATGCGAACACAGCAGCGGACCGCACAATATATAAAATAACTCAACAGTTGGCAGCACAAAAGACAGCGGAAGTGTGTGCCATGTGTGTGTGTGTCTGTGTATGAGTAACCGAGTTTTTGCATTTGTGTGTGTGTGTGTGCGTGTGTCTGGAAATGAGATAGTTATTGAAAATTTCTCCGTCTCTGCCAGCGCAAATTTCTTTCTTTTTGTGGGATTTGCGTCGCTGAACTGAACAAAAATTAAAACTCCTTTCATGCTGAGCAGAGGATTGTTGCAAAATAGATTTTTATTCGTTTCACACTCCGTCGAATTGAACGGAATACAGGGTGTGGCACACCGTGCCCTGCCCTGCCTTGTCTTGCCTTGCCGCAACGTGGCGTGATGTGCCGTGGCGTGGCATGGCAGGGAGAATTTGTCCGTTGGCAGTTGGCGCAACGTAAACAGACATTTTATGCTGCAAATTACTCAAAGCGTTTACACAGCTGTCCAAACCAAATTGAGATGAAATGAAACGAAATTGAAAACCAGCAGTCAAACGCGAAATTCACCAACCAGAATTAACCACACTTTCAAAGTAGATTTATGTCAGCTTTGTCGCGATTAAGGTGTTGCCATTGTTAGCCCGGAGATTGAACAGAATTTCAGCGGCAGTCGTTGCAACTGCAGATGCTGCAACAATTAAATTTCATGGCATTAGAGAGAAGACTCTAACAAGAAAGCTTGCTGGAAGCATTCAACTTTGCTTAGTATAGAAGAGAAGACGATGACCAAATATATTAAATGACACACCATTGTTGTGGAAACATTGTTGGGAATAACAAAAACTTGCAGGCTTACAATCTATTGTCAAGATGGATCGGTAGAGTTTGCAATTTTTGAGCAATATAAATTAGATGAAATTTTTTATTAATACATTTACACAACTTTCGCGTAAATGTTAAACTGAAAATGACAAGTCCGTGAAGGAGAGACCTGTGCAGCTTTAATACCTTGATAAATACAACTTTTTCACACATTTACACACGTACTTGTGAAACAAGTGTTATTACGGTTCTCCGGGCAACTGAGAGCCAGCCCACTTATATACTTTGCGGCAAACTCGGGAAATATAGTCATATATTTAATGCCGCCACTGTCTCGCTTCGTTCCTTCGTTGCTATTGTGGCTGCAGTGCAGGGTATTATGAGTTTTTTAATAAAAACTGACAGCATCGGAAGCAGGAAATAATGCCGGGCAGCAATAGCTACAACATCAGCTCCAGCTCCAGCTCCAGCTACAACAACCATAACAATAGCAATAACAACAGCAACAAGAATAGCAACCTCAGCAACAATAACAACAGATAAAGGAAGAGATGAAGAGCGCTAACGATGTGGCGTTGTCCTTGTTTTCACACACACACACACACACAGCCGCACACACAGTGTTCGCGTCAGTGGCAAGGAATATTTTTTGCGCTTTCAAAAAGTTCAAATAAACGGAGTCACCTGTCATTTACATAAGCATCGTCTTCAGACCAGAGGCCAACAATGGCAAACGGAAACAACATTTGAAAGAATACATCAGAGCCGCAAACAAACGAGATGGCCCCAGACAACTCATATTTTGCACGACTAACGTATACCCTATCATAACATTTGAGATAACTTTTTATTGATCCGAATCTCTGATACACGAATATCAGACATCTTTTTAAAAATCAAATTTCCCTTGCAGGAAATTCTAGTTTAATTTTATCAATGAAGAATCAAATAAATATATTCAAAACTCGAATGAGTTATGCCTTGATTCAATATCGTTAAGTTCTCTTTGATACCAAACCGAGCCTTAGTTTTCATTTGCCCATAATTATTAATGAGGTCAAGGGTGTAAATATAGAGTTGATCGAAATATGTTAAAGACCCTTTCACCATCAAACGTCTTTGTGCTCTCTCTCTCTCTCTCTCTCTCTCTCTCCATGTCGCTCTCTCTATCTCTGTCTCTTCTACACGCTTTAATTTTCTGAGCATTACCACTAATCTTACTTCACTCTAATATTTTTTGGTCTGGTTGGGATCTTTCCAGTTTTCTTAAATCCTTGATACTTGCAACAAATGTTTTTTCATTTAATATTTTTATTATTTCTTACATATTCAATTTTAGTTTACTAAATCAAATTAAGTAACTAGTAGCGTGTTTTAGTGGCTTCCTGTATTCGTAAGACTTACAGATTACAGAAGCTCGAATACCGAAAAACCTTTTGCCTTACCAATTTATCGCAGGCAATCGTATGTTCTGACAGATTCTGAGATACATAAGTGTATTTATATTTATTATGTTGTTTCTACATGGCTGAATTGCCTAAGCTGTCAAGCAGTCATTTTCATATCCTTAACTCATTGAAAATGTATACAACAGGCAAAAGGAAGCACCCTCGACACCCTAAATATATATATCCTAAACCCACATTCGCAGCTGTCTGTTAGTTATAGCTTTCTAATTGGATTCCTTGATGTAATATCTGTATCATGTGTAAGCATTTCATTAAGAAATCAAAATATATATTTACCAAATTATTTTATGCATTCATATTAATTTGTATATAATGACTGTGTGCGTATTTTGCTGAGTGTTGGTTTTAATGGCTTAGACGTGCACGAACTTTGATGGCTTAAGACTAGATTCATGGTATTTCGTAGTTGAGCTCTTTCGACTAGTCGAAATTCTTACTTGTCTAAGCAGTAGTTTTGAATTGGTAATTTATTTAATAATAAATTCCCAATTCCCACATAATTCCGTCTATAGAATTATTTGCAAATTAAGTGTTAAGTGAGTTACGACGCATGCAACTGAACCGCATTTTGTTTATAGAGTCAAATAATGTTAAAAAGAAATTCTCGAAATAATGACAAATACAAATAGTCTAAGCCTCTTAGATGTGGCATTTAAGCTCATTTATCGGCGACTTGCATAAATATAGTGCCCAGTTGCGCAGATTTGGGTTCGGGTATTTTAAATGGGTCAATGGTTAGCGCAACGGCGACCTAATGTCCTTTGTAATGTGTGCATGAATGTATTTATATATTTATATACATATATGGTATATATATATATATATATATATATATATATATATATATATATATATATATATATATATATATATATATATATATATATGTATATATATATATAGAAATGTCTGTATACATATACTACATACTTTTACTACCATGTCCATGAAGTAGAGCGATAACTTTGTGCCCTTTGGTGTTGTGGAATTTTAAACGCGTTTAGCCTTCAGGTGAGGGTACAAATGTCGTGACTTGAATTTAGTTTAGTTGGCTTTGGTTTGGTTTGCTTTGCTTTCATTTCCCTGGTTTTGTTTTATTTCGTTTCGTTTCGATTCATTTCGTTTCGTTTCCTTTAGTTTTTTTCATTTAATTTGGGACTTGCTTGGTGCTTGGGTCTACAGACTGAAATTGTTGAAGGACTGAAATCAAAAGGAATGCTTATGTTGCTGACAAGCATGCCGACAATATTATTATCCCAATCATCATATACATATTCATCTGCATCATCAGCATCTTTTAACAACGATATTCAGCTAAATTTAATTTGTGTATATTGATGAAATGAGAGCATCGCTTCCACCAAAAGAAAAATAAACTTGCAAATTTAATTAAAACGCTCTAAAAAACACCAAGCGACATATATGCTATATATGTATGATAGTCTGCAGGGCAATTAATATAATGGCTCTTTGTAAAATTTATTAATCAAACGTTTAAAAATACTGTGCATTCCATATTTGATGGCGCGTTGCCGTAAAATTTTTTGTCAACATCATCTATCAAAAGTCTCTGTGTGTGTGTGTGTGTGTGTGAGGGTTGTTTGTGTTGTATTGGGGATCTGGGATCTGGGTGTCATGTCACAAGACAGCTCTGATATCGGCACACACACACACATGCATCAGCATGTCAATATTTACCGAATACATGGAAAAACAAATGCTTAAACGCTCCAATTTGAAGCAATATAAGTTCGACTAGAAACCAGCTACGGGTTCTGTAAAAACACTGAGTTGAAGGCGTTCATTTGTCTTTGTGTGATTTCAGCATTTAAGGTTTCTGCTCCATTTGTGTTTATGAATACGTACACAAAGGTTACAGCCGTATCTCAGAATGCTTTTAAAAAAACAATTTATTTTATTTTATTGATTTTTTCTTCTCATTTTTGTATGTTGCTGAGGAAGTAATTCTTTGCTTGTAGTTGGTAAATTAATTTTAAAATGATATTAGTTTTAAAACTACTTGTATAAGATAATTTAAGAATAGACAATTTAATTCGATCTTAGAAAAAAACAATATATTATACGTAAAAACAAAATTCTTTCTGCTGTCCTGCATAATAATATAAAGAATAATCATTCCTATATATCTTATTCATAATTCGTACAAGCTCCGACTTAACCTATAAGAGATTCAGTCTTGACAACAAAGAAGTTGATCTCCAGTAAATAGTATTAATTTGTTATTAATATATTACAAATATTATTGTTTGTTTAAAATACTTGTAGCAGGCCACTTCTAATTTAAATAACAGGCTACTAGTGACGTAGTCAGACTGTAAAACAATATATACAGAACATGAAATGGATATCGATCAAAATCAATTATGTGAACACCAATTTAGAATAAGAAGAAATCAGTCGTTTTGAATAAAGTTAGCAGACGTGTTTGCGAAAGAAATATAATTTAGTTTTGACTGAGAGGTTCAATGCAAACATTTTTATTGGACCAAAGTCGAAGCTGGTTTTCAATAATGTTGCAGATTTTATTTTAAAGGCAAATATGAAAATTTAATGTGAGTTGTTGAAATTGATGCCACAATGTCAAAGTCTTCTACGATAAAAATTTCTTTTTATTTACTATTCTTTTTTAATTTTTTCAATTTAAACTTGAAAAAGGCAAAGCTCCAAGCACCTTTTTTTCTGAAAATATGTGTAATATTGTATATATGTATGTACAGTTTGCCATGTAAGTGTAAGCATCAAATTGTAGCATAATTCGGCGCCAGCTGCAAATTAATATGGGAAATAATTTCAAGATGACGACTGAGGAGAACATTTAGCGCCTTTGGAATTCTTTGAAATTTGTTGCTTATGACACGCCCACGCACATAAATTGCCGCCGCTTGGCTTTATTTTCCACTTGTGCTTCCGCTTTTTTGCCAGCCGCTGCAACCAGACGAGAGCAAATGCCAGCGAAGTGTTGGTGGGGGTGGAAAGGACCGAAGAGGAGGCGAGCTAAGATGAGATGTGGCGCAAGGGCTGGCTAAAGCTGCGTTAAGCAAATTAGGAAACGAAACTCACAAGTGTATATATACTAAGAAACAGACACACGCACACACACACACACACACACACACACACATACACATTCACATGGTTTAATTGATGAGTATGAGGGATGTGAAGTGAGTTGTTTGCGTGTCAGTTGCTTGGCTATTTCATCTTGAAGTGCGCACTTCACTCGAGTAATTTGCTTCAACACGCGCACCCACACATTACACACACAAACACACACAAACACACACACACACACACGCACAACGCCCACCCACACAGATGCATTGTGGCAGCCATTTAGAGACGTACGCACGTGCTTAGATGTGCTGACATTTAGATTGAAAAACGAACCGAAAGCAAAGGCAACATATAATCGAAAAATGCCAGACGGAATAATACAAAGCAATGTTTTCATGCGACTGCCGCCAGAGGGTGTTACAGGTGCGACTTTTCTTTGTGTGTGTTGTGTGTGTGTGTGTGTGTGTGCGTGCGTGTCAAGTGAAGTGAATTGAAGCGTATGCTAAATTTTTATTGAAGTGCATACAAACAAACTGTCTCTAAGGCAGAACCAAAACCAAAAGCAATGGCAAAGGGAAAGCGAAAGCGAAAGCAAAAACGAAAGCGAAAGCGAAAGCGAGTCCGATGGGGCTAAGCGTGGAGAAGGGGGAGTTGGGGGAAAAGGGAAGGACAGGCCGTCATCCTGTGTTGACAGTGGTCGCCCTTTTTTGGGCTCAAGCAGCACCTGGCAGCTATCTGGTAATTTTCTTGTGTCGCTGCTAAGATAGCAGAAACAGCAGCAACAGCAGCAACAGCAGCAGCAGCAATAACAGCAGCATCAGCAACAGCAACAGCAACGGCAACAGCAATAACAACAATAGCCATGAAGCAGCTGCCTTAAACACAATTTAAAACGTTGCCAAAACCCAAACACAGCAGCAGCAGCAGCAGCAGCAACTTTACATCAGCTTTAACATTGGCACTGCCCGAATTTTCGTTACTCTATAGTCAAAAGACAAGCCAAACCAGTCCGATATGTGCAAGTTCAATGATAAACAAAAACCAGAAATATGTTCTTCATTAATATAACTTTGTTCATAATGGAAGAGCCCACAAATGTCTAAAAATAATAATAAAGAAGTGTTAATATTTTCAGAAATATCTTCGACTTTAAGCAACCTACTTCAATTGAGAACTCGTAGAAGATTAGAATTCGAGTTTTATAAGAATAAAAGAGTGTGTTTTAGAGTATGGGTATTTTCAAGACTCTGGAGCATATTTTTCCGGAAATTGAATACTTATTGAAAAAGGCATAGAGACTTGAAATTCTGTCATGTAATTGTAATTAGATTAAACACAAATATGTGATTAATATAACACTAGTTCCAATATATCCTTAATTAAGTGGATCCGTCCCACTAATACATGCTAACAATTTCCGTAATTCGATAGTGTAGGTCAACCCTTACATGGGATATATAGAGCACAGTCTCTCTCAGGACTCTCTTATGCATGGCAAAAGATGAATTGTTTATAATCAATTATATGGCTTTTATCGTCTAGGCTTATACGTAAGGAGATGCCTCGTTTGTCCTGTGACTACCTTATAACCTTAACAGGGTACAAGCACGTCAGCTTGCCAGCTGATGGTTATGACGATGACGATGACGATGACGATGACGAGGACGAGGACGAGGACGAGACCGAAGATGAGGCTGAGGATGGCAGCACCAAAGTTGAGTTCAAACACTCAATCATTTTTACACCCCAGCTACTACAACAACAGCAAATATTATGTTGTATATACATATGTATACATATATACACACACACACACACACTTAAAAGAGTGTTGACATCGTACAACAATACAAACAACAAAAACAGCAACAGCAACTTCTACCCGCAGCAAACAGGTGCAGTGTACCGTATTTGACTATAAATAAATTTTCAATATTTTTTGCGAGCAGCCGGAAAGCGTTTGGGCTGCTACCATACCATAGAATGAGTAGGCGGGGACGCGGCGAGGCGCGGTCCGCAGGGGGTTGGAAGGGACTGTTGGTATTACCTGTTGGTCAGTTGCACAACTAAAACAAAATGGCTGACACTTAGCCAACGGAAATGTGTGTCACGAGAGATTTTATAACTCTAACGTTTTTCGGTACAAACGCAAAATAAATAAATCAATTAAAGCGCATAAAAATGCCGATAAAGAGAATATTTAACTATCAGGTACCCTGTGCTCATTCAAATAGATGAGCATATCGAAAACAAACAGCAAAATTAAGTAGTACCCTATATATACACACCATTTGTCAAAGGACAGGGTATCAACTTTTTCTAAGTATAATTTGAACTCGAATAGCTTTGAACAGTAGTAAATCGTGAATATTGCTGCACCATGCCGTATTTAAATTACATTTCGGAGTGAAATGGTTTTTTAGTCAGTCAGCTGAGCAGAAATTTGCCGAGCTACGAGTAACTCAATTATTGGCGAACACTCGACTTCATTTCAAACTCGGACGCGTCGCAACGGGGCGGTTGGGACACAGAGAGAGAGATGGCTTTTATTTTGCTGCTCATGTAAATATTTATTATTAAATATAAATAATGAAAAATCAATACAAATTTATTTATACATATTCATAAATATAGTACGATGTTGATATGGACGTCTAAAGCCGCAATAACACCAACTACATAAAAAAAAAAACATAACACTCTTCTTAATATGTATGTACACATTTACATTTTCTAGTTTTTGCCTTAAAAACTAGTTTTGATGTTATTGGTTAAATTCGATAAGAGTGTTAAGAAAAGGGAATGTGTTCTGCAAGCCAAATATCTTCAGCTGTTATGTAAACTTCAATGATTCAAAACACAAGAGCCATCCAAAGTCCAAATATGTAACAATAGAATAGGTCTGCCAGTGTTCATATCCTTAAGTATTTTTCTTAAAAAAAAAACTGTTTTGAATGTAGAGTTTCCATTCATTCAAGTTGAAGTATGGTGAAGCAATTTATATCGAAATGCTCGAACTTTACACATTTTGGCTATGCAAGGCAATGTGACGAGCTATGAAGCATTTTCAATAGCAAATACTAATTAAGTTGCATTAAGTCAACAAGGGTGCTTCACTCGATTATGGCTATTGCTGTTATGGTCTAAACGATGTCATGCACGCCTTTGTTGGCCGGATTATATTACGTCGTTGGGCTGGCAATCAAACGTGATTTGACATGCCCGAACCCAAAGGCACTTGTCAAGCTAATGATATTGAATTTCAACTTCCCTTTGCCTCGAATCTGTCCCAATTTAAATCAGCCTCTTTGTTGTTAAAAGGTTATCATTGACGAATTTTTTGTTTGCGATTTAATTACTATTTTTAATTGAAAAGGAATTCAAATTAAGTTTAGTTCTTGTAAATATAGCATAACTTGAGCCAATTTTCTGTTTTCCACTGAATACATTTGTTGTGCCATTAAATAACTTCCATATTGGAATTTAGTTGAATCTAGTTACAAGTTTAGACATAAATACTCGTTTTACTTCTTTTTCTTTTTTTGCTTTGCAATAAAGCCCCTTGTGAGGAAAATATGTAGATATAAAGATACATACAAATTTCTGGTTTACATTTGCCAACTTGGACTCAACTTTAGATTGATTTTGGTGATTTTAATTAAAGCTGGTGCATTATTCATGTTATTAATGCTTCCGCTTTATTGTTGTCAATGTTTAACAAAACCAAACAGCAGCAACAATAACAAACAATAATAATTGCGGTGAATTGAATTTGCAAATTGCCAATTATACATGCAGCTGATTGTCCCCTCATCGAAGCCGTATTCCCAAAACACGTACATGAAATTCATATTGAAATATGTATGGAAAACGCTATGGCTTCAGCCATCCGACGACTAAGCACCCTTGAGGACTAAATACTTGGTATTCGCATCATATCTTTTAGTTATAGGCAGACTAATTTGGAAGTCGAGTGTGGCAAATTTATTTATACTGGCAAAGCGTTTGAATGGTAAATGAGTAACTAATTCATTCAGATATTGAATACAGAGTATCTGCTAGTCTAGCATAAACATTGCGTATTAGTTATTCGTGCCGTTTTGCAGGTGTGCAGTAAAATTGATGAGGAAAAGCAATATGCCCATCAATATTATCATATGCTACAATACACTATATCAACAGTCACTTTGCCCCTTACCATCAAATCAACCTGGCAACTCAACTTGCCACATGAGTGTCAGTATCACAATGAGCAACTGCAACCGATTGTTGCCTCTCAATAATTAATTGATGTTTGTGAATGGCATATGTTATTGCCTATACACAGAAACATAAAACTTTTGAAATCTGTTTGCATCTCAAGTTGTTATTTGTAATTAAATGCAAGTTTCAACCACACAAAAACAAACTGCTACCAGAGTATTCCGCAGTCAGCTTCGCCCGACTGGAAAAAAAAATTAAATCAAAAAATAATATTTTATGTATCGGTACCGTATCAGTGACATGCCATCAAAATCAAGGCACCAATACGTAACCGAATATCGTAAAAAGGTTTAAAAAATAATACAGGAATTCTTACTTGAATTTGTATACTCAAGTTGCTCGAATCAAATGTCGACCGGTTCCAAAGGAGCACGTCCCATAACATAGTCGTATCAGTAATTTGTATTCCGAGTTTCGCTTTAACGAATTCATTTTGTGTATCAATATACCAATATGCTGACGTTAAGTGCACAAAACAAGCAATTTGCATTGTTTGGTCAACTGTGCCATGACAATAGCAACAGTTTGTTGCTGCCTGTGTGTGTGTGTATGCGTGTGTCAATGTTGCATGCGTGTCATGGGACAGGTGCTCACTTCGACATTGTTAAGAGCGCTGGCGACCTTGAGGACGAGTGCTGGTGAGTGGCTCTGCCAGGCGTTTTAGAGCGCGCACTTTTCTACACTTGTGGCGCATAGTTCAAGTGTCCCACATCTGCACACCTACACATCTACATAGATATACACTTATGTGATGCCCCATGTCTAGGTGCATGCAGCTAAACATAGTGCTACACTTTGTGCAAACATTGTATGTAAATTTGTGTGCAAAGCTTTATCTGTTTCTGTGGAGAGCCTTCGTGCCGGATTGAAGGCACAACAAAAGGCAGTTCTTT
The DNA here is from genome assembly GCA_035043025.1 of Drosophila villosipedis. Taxonomy (NCBI): domain Eukaryota; kingdom Metazoa; phylum Arthropoda; class Insecta; order Diptera; family Drosophilidae; genus Drosophila; species Drosophila villosipedis. The sequence goes on along the minus strand of JAWNNF010000024.1, from coordinate 13,276,104 downwards.
AAATAGACAACATTACGCTCCAGCTGAACTCAACTGAACTCAACTGAACTGAGCGGAGCACAGCACACCTCAAATTCGCGCCCTCTTCCCCAACAGCGTTCCGTTATCCTACTCCATCCATCGCAGAGTTCTCATCCCATTTGGAATGGCCAGCTTGTGCGTCTGCCCCCTGGGCATGAGCCAGCTTTATGGCCATCCACGCACACACAGACACATACACAGACACACACACACACACACACACATAGACAGACACTTATTCATTCATTCGTCGACTGCTCACTTGGCCTGACGCGGCCTCTAGCCAAGCTCACTCCTCATCCTTGTCCCCTCCTCGCTCATTAAAACTCATATTTGGTTATGCTAAAATTCCCTTTAGATGGTATCCTTATTTAACTTTATCTCTGGCTTTGGGCGAGTGATAAAATAAACTATGTAAATTTTCTCGACTATTGTCGATAAAAGGACGACAACGTAATGCCCTGTAAAACGCCCTGAACTCCCTTAAACAATATATATATAAATATGTTTTTCGCTGACTCAACGTAAATATAAAGTATATATAAATATATACTCGAGCTAAAGATACCCTGCACAGCAGTTGCAGGTAATAGGTATTTAGCAATGTATTTATTTCCTTATAGCCAATTCATCAATCTCTTCAGTGAACAAATTATAAATTATTTGAGAATTGACAATCGGTTCAGCTCTGACTAAAGTCTGCGCATGTTTGCAATGTCATAGTTGTGAATGGAAAATCCAAAAATAAATACTATGTGCACACAATTAAAATTCAGAATTATCTAAATCACAATCAAATTGTACTTTTAACTGTGGAAACAAAACGCAAGAAAATCCAATAGAATTTTTCTTAAAGTTAATTGTGTGGAACCTAAACTGAAAAATGCATATTCCTTTGTGGATTCCGATTCCGACAAATTTATTTAAAACGGTTATCTTTTAACAAATATTATGCATTATGAACTACCTGAACAATCTATTGAACTATTTGCCCAGCTGCTTTGTGGGTCGTTATTTTCTGGCCTGGTCGAGCATTTTTTTGTGAAATTCTACTGCTGTCGATACTTGAACAATAGAGGTGAGAGGCGTTGTTCGCAGATTTCTGACTAGGTGTATTGATTAGCTGCAACAGTGGGTGTGGCATGGTCAGTTATTGTTGCGTTGGGACACCAAACAAAAGGTCTCAACGGCAACCTCACTACCATAAATTATTTTACTACCCAGAAGCTACTTCATTTAATGATGTTGCCGAACAGATCCACCTGGGAGCTGCTGCTGATGCCGCTGCATAAAAAAAGTATGTATATATATTATATATATATATAACAAGAACTGTGTGGCAAAATCAACATTGTGAGCTAATAGAATGGCAATTCTGGGCTGTGTGGGGGTTGGGGGAGGGAGTTGGCAACATTTGGGAGCAGCACTCGGAGGAATTACACAAAGGGTGTATTGCAGTATGAAATGCATCTGAATCAGTTGAATGCTTCTTGAAAACACTCAGTGCCACGAGGCATACGCAGCGTAGGCCCACGACAAGTTCGACATGCCCCCATTTAAGCCTCCTCCCCCCATCCCTTCGCAACCACCGCCCACAGTCGAGCCCAGCCAATCAATGTAGCCCCCACTGCATGCACGCAAATGGTACAACTGCCTGCAGAACTTTGCGCAGTACGCATTGAAAGTTGTTGCAAACAAGCAACCAGCTAGTTGATATTTGAACAACCTTGATTTTAATTTTGATTTTGTGCCACAACTACGTGCACACGTGCCACTCCAACACACAAAAGCAGCCGGCTGTGCTGCTTGAAAAGAATCCCATTCGCATCATTGTGCAACAGCTCACGCAGCACGGAAGAAAAACGCGACATGTAAGAAAGCTTCCACTACAAGACTATATATATCTATATATATATATACCGTTGTAGAGGGTGACTTATTTTTATAGTGAGTTTTGTAATGCCTTGAAGCAGACGTCTCAAAAAGTATATATTCTTGATCAGCATGCAAGTCGAGCCAAGTCGATATAGCAATGTCCGTTTGTCTGTATGACTGAGTCGGCGCCAACCGGATCGAGCCACTATAGCATATAGCTGACATGGGAACAATTAATCACAAGATTTGTTCTCATGCGAGAACAAATATTTTTGTCAGGATATCCTTTCCTCACATTTAGACATGAAATCATCATCATTGAAGCACTTTAGACAGTATCACCCATAGGAACACTCAATATGAAATTTGAAGCATCGTAATATACATGGACATACTTGTGACACTTTCTGATACACTTTACCAACACAAATGTGGAATATTCAGTTTGCAATTATTTGGAAACAGGTTGCTTTTTGATACAATTTGTTTAAGAGGTACGATAATTTAGATGTATGTTATCTTCGACGTATGTTCCAGTGATAATCCTTATTTCCTGCGAGAAACTTGCACTTTGTATAATATATGCCTTTAGGGCATGTTCTCTGAAGTTTAGCAAATTGAAATGTCATTGATTTAAATGGAAACTTAATTTCCGCTGAAATAACACAATTACTTGAGCACTGTGCATGGCTGCAGGACATACCTATATGTAATAGGCATTTAATACACTAAATAAAAAACAGATTAAAAACAGATATAGTTAATTTAAATTAACTATAACATGCATGAATAGTAATCGATTTTTTAGTACACGCTTTTAGTTACAGGATTACAGTACAAAGTTAAAACTGTTCACCTGAAATGCGTTTGGTAAATGAAACAAAGACACATAGATACACATAGTACACACACACACACACACACACACACACACACGTACATAAGCATATAGAGTACATGCTATGCATATGTACATTTATGAACAGGTAAGCAAAACTACAAAACGTGCTATTAAAAAAGTCACACTGGTTAAAAGCGAACTGCAAGCAAAACTAATTGAACTAACACCGACAAACACACACACACACACACACGCACAGACGCTCGCGAAAGAGGGATAAGTAACACTATCTTTTGACAATTGTGAACTGTAAATGATATTTCTGCCACCCAACCATCAGCATAAAATGCAGGAGTGTTGATTTGGCCCCTACGAATGGGCCAGCAAATATTGGCATGCTTTTCATAGCAATTTTCGCTAGCGGCTTTTCTCTGTTTGTGTTAGCTGGTGTGTGCGTGTTGTGTGTGTGTTTTGTGTGTGTGTGTGTGTGTGTGTGTGTATTGGAGTGTGCGTATTTGGTCTGTTATTGGCCCGCAGCTCTTGCAAGCTCACTTAACTTGCTAATTGTTGTTACTGCCACTGTTGCTGCTGCTGCTTCTGCCACGTCGAGCGTAAAATATTTGGGCAACCAGGCAAATAGGCTAGCATTACAGCTGCTTGGCGGAGAGATCCGGGGGTGTAGACTCTTCAACAACAACCAAAGTGTAATTAAAGAAAAAGAATGAAGAAAAACCACCAAAACGGAAATGAAAAGGGCAATACTGCGTCAAATTAAGCATGCCTAAAACAACAAACACATCAAACCCTTTGGGCCAGTTAAATAACTTTTTGCTTGCTAACATGTACACATACACATAGATAACAAAATTAAAAGAATTTTTGCACATTACATTTGAAATATATGTACGCAGAAGCACATATAGAAAACTACCTTTTTTTTTTGACTTCACACAAAGTTTATCATTTTATAGCCATAAAGCTATAAGCATTCATGTTCACCCAGTTTCGTTATTCTGAAAGACAGGTTTCCGTATCTGTTTCTGTTTTTATCAACTATTCACTATTTTGCACAAAGTGTCGCCTCAGAAAAACTACCGAAGCGCAAAGCAGCTTTGACACAAATTTAGCATCTATTCAAGGATGAAACATTTCCGACACTGAGAATATTACAGCTTATTCTTGTAGCTTACACCCTCTTATTATTCGTGTACACTCTCATAGGGATAATACAGTTTAGTTTAATGACTTACGCAAATATCAGCATGAATAGTTACACATATTTGTATAAGAAATATATTGCCTTCAGAGATTTTAGATTCAGTTTGTGGAAGCGTTATTAATCTAAATATTGTTGTTCATGTGCAAAGTATATGTATAAGCTGAACGCCAAAACCTTAAATCGAATATAGCATTTCGTAAAACTGTTTTGAATTTCACTTTCAAATTAAGTTAAATGAAATCTAAAGTTCCAAAACTTACAACAATTTAGAACAACTGTTGTAGGCTCGAACAATTTTCCATCCCTAAAAGTATGCATGTTGTATTTTCAAATGGACTCACGCCCCTTTGTGTAACGCATCAAATACACAATAATAAAGATTTTAATTCAGTTACACACTAAAAGTGGCATACTTAAGTCACAAATGCTTTGCAAAGCTGAAAATGCCAAACATACATATGCACTTTCTCAGCTGCCACATTTTAGTGCTCTCGCCGAACCAGATCCAGAGAGAATGCCGAGCACTTCCTGCTAAGGTGCCCTTCCAGCCCACTCCACTCTTTGCAATTGACCAGCATTTTGTGCTCTTGCTGCTGTTGCTGCAGCTCTTTTTAAGTGCCTTACAACTCTGCCATTTAGCCACGTTCCATCTGCAGAGAGTTCGGGAGAGTCGTGTGTGGGGGGAAGAAGAATTAGTAGCCAGCTGGTTGTATTCCGCTGACCTCTTGTGCCGAGTACTCAGTCTCAAATATTTATGTGTATATGTACTTATGTACGAGTATTGGGCGAATGGCTGGCTCTAAGAAAAGTAAAAGTGTTTAATTGATGTTGCTCGACCATTAAATATGCAAAGTATCCTTCATGAATTCACTTTGTGCTTCAAAGTGATGAAAAAGTCCGGCAAATAAGCACATTGCTTTCTCATTTTATTTTAATTATTTCCCATTCTCGCCAATTAATGGCTTGCTGCAAATTACCAGAGTGTTTCGTGTATAGCTTCGGCCATAAATAGTGCAGTTTAATTCAATATTTAACAGCTTGGCATAGCTTGGCTTAGGTTAACTTAATAATATTATTATTATTGTTATAATTGCTACTGTTATTATTATCATTATTATATTTATTATTAATTATTGTCATCAAATTTATTTTTTTTTTATTTTAAATTTTTATTTATTACAACATTTTGGGAACTGTGGACTTTTGAAGTCAACATTATATAAATAAATAAACTGTTTTTAATTTGTTTGTATTATTATTAGTATTAATATTAAAAACGTATTATTTTTATATTATTTAGTATAAATGGACTGAACAAAATACAGAAAAGCGCCTGACGCAAAGGCAAGTCGCATGCATATGCAAATGAAGTGGCATGAATGGGTGAAACAACCATAAACTATCTTTTCTTGCAACATAAGTAAGTAGAAACGCACCCATTCACACACACACACACACACACACACACATAGATACACGCACACACACTCAGTTGAAACGACAGTTTGTTGGTTCGAGTGCAGTTGTCTTCTTGGGCTTTTGACGCACGCTTCTTAGCCTCTAAGAAAGGCAATATCAGCGAGTACGAGTCCTGCTTATAAATATATACACATACATACATAGCTATATATAATCGGCATTAGATGCGTTTGCCAAAGTAGCGAAAGTGGTGCAAACTGTCTGTTAACATTTATTTCCAAAATGTGTTCTCTTTCCTCGACAACAAAAGCATCAAAAGTTTGAATGCACTCGCAAAAAACGCATGCCTCACAATTGAACTAGTTCTGAATGTACGAAATAGTTTTCGACTTTTGTAAAATATTTTCCAGAAAACCAGAGTTAGTATTTGGATTCCTTGAAATATTTTCGATGTTCAAGAAATTAATTTCTTCTTAGTTTTGGAAAGAATGCCAAGATTTTGATAACCACAAAACGATCTTCTTTTTCCGATTTTCTAAATTTGTGGTCAAATTTTTTGCTGAGTGCTTGACTGCTAACTGTATGTTAGTATGCATGTGTGTGTGTGTGTGTATTAGCTTGTGTGTGTGTATGTTTGTTTGTTTGTGTATGTGTGTGTGTGTGTGTTAGTGCCAGTGACAATGTAGGAATTCTGTAGAGCTTGCAAATGTGCAGGCGTCATATTGTTTATGTAATTTGTGTATGAGTTATTGTTGCGAGACATGAAACTTTTTGTATTTTGTAGCACGCAGCGCATTACAAATGACAGCCGCCTGTCACATACCCATACACTGGCCATTAGTGTTGTTATTGTTGTTCTTGTTGTAGTTGTAGTTGCTGTTGTAACTAACGGTATTGTTCAAGCAGCTCTTGATATCGTGCACATATATGTACATATGTAGATAGTCGTCGAGTTAGTTCCTTGGACTTAGTTTTCGTGTTTCACTATGTGGCTATCTCCTTTCCCCTTTTGAAACCTTTTTGACACACTTTGGCCAACTCGATGGCAGCAAAGTGAATTATGGCCACATCCAGTACAAGTGCTTTTAACCGAACCGGTTCGAGCACATCTGGCTCCGCCTCATACCTTGCCAAATGTTAGTTGTTATTTAATTATAATTTTTCATTTTTATTTTTGTTTTTGTTTTTGTTTTTTAATGTGTTTTGTTATTGTTCCAGCCACGAGTCTGGGGCTCAAGTTTTACACAAATTGAATGTGTCATCGATTTGGTATGGACCGTTGAATATGCTGAATTTTTAGACTTATAATTATGTAGCTTGCAAATATAATTACATATTTCAATTAATTGTTCAGTGACAAACACACGCCTCGAGCGAAAGCTGCAAGGATTTGCCCAGAATAACCTTGTAAACAACCAAGGCCGTCATGGGATGGAAAATTCATGGTTAATGCCAAGGACGAGTGCTCCAGTTTTAAATTTCAAAGTCGAACTTTTTCGATGTTTATGTTTGCATTTCCTTATACAGCACTTAACTATTATTTAGTGTAATAAATTATGAAATTAAATTATATTGATCTGCTGTTATGAGTGTGCAAATTAACGACTCTAATAATATTTATTTTTTTATTCGAAATTTTCTAAACAGGCAAATAGAAACAGTTCAATTTAATATATTTATCATCATTATTTTTCCAGTATTCTATATTATATGAAGAAATAAACGATTATTTAGATGAGTAACAAATCACTGAAGAAACTCTCGATTTCAATGAAATCGGCAAAGTTTCAAACTAATTGTTTTGAATGTGCCATATGACAGGAGAACACTGACTCTGTATATTAAACAGGACTGAGTATGATTTACAAACTAATTTGAGCTAGAGCAGGCTCAACATATGCCTAATATTATTGTTTGGTCCTTGAAGTACCAACGAGCAGCACATTCAAGTAGCCAAACGAAACCAAGGCGAACTGTCAGAAATATTTGCTATTATTAAGAAATATATTTCGACAGACAAATTTTGTTTGTACTATTTTCTAAATATCAGAAATGTTTTTGGAAAATATAAAAGCATAAAATACGCGAAAAGTGTGCTTTTGGCCATGGATATATAAAAGTGTAGATATCCTTTTGATTGTTTTGCAACACATACACATTGCATGCATACATACATATTTAATTTTATATATGACACAAACCTCGAATTGGATTTGAATTGCTTGTAACTCCAGCTTAACTGATGAAGCTTTTATAATTTTTTATTTCTGAAATTTTATGTTTGGTATTCAATAAAAAATTGTAGAACCATTTAATTTCGAAACAGCCTGAAAGAGGCAACATACAAAAAAGCCTTACGGCCACAATGTTTAAATGTAAATATGATTTCGCAGCGGGCAGCTGTATTCAAATTCCGGAAACACCTGGTTAGTTTATTGGTCACCTTCACGTTTTTACAGTTGCTTGCCCTTAAAATGCTGTTTAAAATGTTGCCTTGCCTGACCGAATGTGGTCTATTGGCGGCAGTTGGGTTAGTAAGGGCTTAAATGACAATTTGGCTAAGTGGCAAACTCTTTGCGCTGGAAAGGTCACCGAAGATGTAACTACAATAAATATTACATAGTAGCAACGCCCACTGCCTCTAAGTAATTCTTGTTGGCTGTGACATTTTTCCATCTTTTCCTTGCCCGTATTTGATATAAAGGGGTTTTCGGGGCTTAAGCGGGACAAAGGGAACGCCTGTCGAACATTTTAATGAGATTTTCGAATTCAAAACGTAGCGTTCAACTTTTACCTCTCTCTCTCTCTCTCTCTCTCTATCATTCTGTATATATTAACCATTCTCTATCACTCTCTTCGAAATAACCTCTCTTGCTATTTCTCTCTTTCTCTCTCTTTCACTCTCTCTCTCTCTCTCTGTCTCTCTGCCTTTTTCTCAAAGCGCGCGGTGACAAGCAGCCAAGTTAATTAGCAAAAAACAGATAACGTCGCACAAAAATATAAAAATGAAAGGAGCAACCAGCATCTAAGGCCATCTAAGGTCTGATTCTGGTAGCTGCCTCTGCCTCTGCCTCTGCCTCAGCTCCTGCTCCTGCCGATACCCTTGCCCATGCCCCTGCCCCTCACCCGAAATTCTCATCGCTCATTGTGCTCAATGTCTGAGTGAGCCGAGTGGGTGGCGGACCAGTCGGGTACACGGGAAAAGAAAATGATTTATTATCTGCGAAGGCAATTAAGTAAAATTGGTTGAAAATTGTTTGGCCAAACGACAGTTAGAATCCTACATTTACAGTTACAGTTGCAGTTACAGTTAGAGATACATTTACAGTCATGGAAACCGTGTGTCTCTGTTGATGTTTCTGCAAAGTTAATGAATTGGAAACCGACACAGCAAAATATATATTTATGTTTTTTTTAAGAATCTGAAGTTATTTTCATTGGTTTTCGAAATTGTTGTTGATTTCAGATAGTAAACAATTAGAAGCTGCAAATATGTGAATATTACGAATTGAGCACTTAAATAGGTCTGCCGATTTATCAAAATGGGTTTGCATTATACGAACTTATATGCCTTTCTTTTTTAATTTCAATCAACATTCTGTTTATTTTAAATATATTGTGGGAAAAAATCATACTCCTTAAAAATGTATTTTGCATGTTTTTCTTGTCAGAATAGCTAAGGTAAATGTAGAAAAATTTTCGCAAAAATACAATAGTAAATACAAAAAGTAAATAGGCAATGCTTTATTAGATTGTTGCTAAGAATGTACTATACGATTTTTTATTTTGTTAAAATTACATATTTGATGTTTTACAATATGTACAAATATTGAAGGCACAAACGCACTTAAATTGATAAATTTGAATCTTAATAATTGAGCCAGACCCAGTCAGATTTAAAGTCAAATTGTGTCCTTATACGCACCTTTTTTCCTTTAGTTGTTGGTTTTTGGTTTTTTCTGCTGCTGTTGTTGTGGTTGTTGTTGTTGTCGCTATTTGCGGATTATGCGTCACTCCTAATCCCAGGTAGCTAGTAGATTGTTACCAGGCCCAAAAAATGCTAGGCACCAGAGGAAGATTGATGGGTTCTGCCCGTTCCGATAAAAGTGGAATTCAAAACTTTCGACTTTCGTCTTGGTCAATTTGCTCGGTACAATTGCCAAGTGAAATGCAAACACCTTTGGCTTTGGCACAGCGAAAAAAAGAAAAAACAAACAACAATCAATTTGAAACACACACACGCACACACTTATTATTTTTAAATTTGAACCGTTATGCGTACGCGCTACGAGCGCGTTGTTCTTGTATGCCGCTTGACGACGTTCAAATCACACTGACTGTCTGTCTGCCCGTCTGTCTGTCTGTCTGTCACTGATGCTGTTGCTTGTGCTGCTGCCGCCTGGGAGAGACTGAGGCTGAACCGTATCGCACGAGAGTCTGTTGACGAATGAATTTGAATTTGCAACGAATTCGCGTCCAGTCCACAAGCATCCCGTTAACAACAAGTTGCCATGCGACTACTTACAGCGACGCAACAGTAAAAGCTCTCTTAAAGCTCTAACAGCAGCTTCAGCCAAAAGCTTCGGCAGTAGCTTTTCAAGCTGAAGCTTCCCGTGGCTCTTGGTCCTGAAGCTTATGTTAGCTTTAAATGTTACTCGGCTATTTTGATATAGCTTTAAGGCTTAACTGTAAATCGAATTCCAATGCGGAAACCTTTTGTAAAATAATGAAATAATCAAAGTGGAAAGCTTCATCAATCAAAACCCTATTCTTGGTCATAATCTATTGTTTAACTTTATAATATATTAATAATTATATTTATTGATTGACAACTGGAAAGAACAGCTTTAATCTGCAGATTTTCCACAGATCGCATTCCACTTGCTCACATATAAATAAACTTATTGATATACAGAAGTTATGCTTATAGATAATGCCAAGTAGCACCTATACCTATATAATAACCTGCCTAAATAATTAACAAATAAGTATTTTATCCCATAAAGAAGGAATGTTTCTAAAAATAAGGAATTTCTAGAGAAGAAAAAAATAAATATCATATTTTTGATATGGCCGATTAAGCGATAAAATTCATTTAATAATTAAACAATATATTTATAGAAATCATAAAAACTTTTTGATTTCAGCAACATTTTAGCTTAAGCAGACTAAAAGCTTTGCCCGAATGTATTTGTACTGGATTTAAATATTATCTTGATCAGAAAACAAAATTTCCATTTCCTTCAATCTTGAATTTGTATCAATATTACTATGAATCGGTAAATATATTTTTATGTGGAAACATTTGTTTAATCAAGCCCAACAACGCATCCGAGCGAAAGGCACACGTCAGCATGAACTAGAGGGAGATAGCATCATCGAGCAGCAGACATGCGACCACACGAATATGAGTGAGACAACATACTGGTCTCGCCCAACAAACAAACATAATGATTTTGCAATTGAGAGAAGGTTAAATACTTTTGGGAAGCTAGAGAACTGATACTAATAAAATCAGTCAAACTTCAGTAGAATATATACTCTTCCTGCACCCAAAACCTGTAAATGTTGATTTCGATTTTCATTAAGAAACAAATCATTGTATTTTATGCATACTAATTTTGTTTTGAAAATTTACAATTAATCTTCTTCACACATACTTAACTATATATATATACATATATATATATATATATTTAAAAAAAAAATTATAACAATAAGATTAACTTATAGACTTTGGTTTACTCTCGCCAATCACCAATGATCTGGGATGAGGGCACCAGCTCGAGAGGTCCTGGCGCATTGGCCATGTGGGGCATCGGAGGCAGCGAAAATCTTATAGGATGCAGACACGATGGATGGGTTAGCTTGAGCTAAAAAGGTTTGAAAGTGATTATGCATTTACCTGGGTCGAACTGGAGACTTTTGGTGTGCAACCAGAGAAGGATTGGCTCTAGATTTGGCCTGCAAAAGACTGGCAAGTGGTGCCAGGCCAGCGTCGACACTTTCCAGCGTATTACGCTGAACTTGTGGTTGCTGGGCGGCACGAGCTCTCGGCTGAGCAGCTGCCACTGGCAGGCGCATGAAGCGGAATATGTGCGGCGAGGCAGCCTCACCGGACTGGGCAACCATGTCCTGGTCAACAGTATCTCCATCTCCAGCATCTAATGCTCCTGCTCCTGTACCAGCTCCCACTGCAGCTGCCTGAGATGGCGTGAACATAGCCGAAAGTTGTATGGGCACAAAGGCGGGTAGGCGAACGTTAACCGGTGCCCCGGGTTCCGGTGCGGGACGTGGTGGCTGTGGTGCTGGCGGCGCTGGTGGGGGTGCTGGTGGTCGCGGTGGCGGTGGCGGTGGTGGAGGGCGTGGGGGTGGCGCTGGTGGCTTTGGCGGCCGTGGAGCCGGTTCCGCTACTGGTGGCTTTGCATCGCCTTCAACTTCCTGCCAGGCCTCCAGCAGCGTCAACAGCTCATCCTTGGTCATGTGACCGAGACCAAGGGGAGTGAAGCCACCTATGCTGTTCCAGCCCAATGCTGGGGGCCCATACAGCGAGCGCTGGTCACGCACATAGACCAGCTGCTGGGCCGCAATGCTAACGCTGGAGAGCAGGATCAGGAGCAGCAGCCCGCGAAGCCGAGTTGTTGTTGACATTCTGCCGATTGATTCGCGTGTGTTGCTCCGCTTGAAGACCTCAGGCATTTTTATATAGCTCTTAGATGGTCAGTTTTATGATCCAGTTTCAAGTTGCGAAGTTGTAGCTCTGGGCCGGGACCGGAAAACGGAAGTTCACGCATAAGGCGGCGGGTGAACTGGTTGTCAGCAGTGCCAAATGGTCACTCTAATCCACGCACAACTATCGCACCCATATGCGCCACTAGGCAATGCCCACATCTCGATGGCGTGTCGGCAGGCAGCTTTTCAATACCCTGCAATCAAAGGCGTCGTCAAATGAGGAGGCATGATTTATGTAACAATGTGGAATTTATAAAAAAAAAAACATTTTTTTTCATTTGAACAAAGAATTTTAGTGCTATCTGTAATCGATTTTTATCGATATTTGGAAGTAAATAAACTTTGATAAAATAAATTTGGTTTATATCTTTAAATCTTGATTATTAAGTGTATGAAATGAAACGGGGCATCGCATAGTCAACTATTTGGCACCAGATGCGTTAGTTGTTGTTTATAATAAAATGCTTTGGTTTTAAAGGCCAAGTGCTCGGCCTGAAGTTATTGATTATTTTTGGAGTGGACCAGCTGCTGGACCGGTGCAAACCAGTTGCGTGCTACTAAACAAACTGTAACAGCTAACGCTCCGATGCGATCCGTTGTGTTATATATATTTTGAAGCTGGAGTTGCTTGTGTGTGGATGTCAATGTTGATTTATGTCGCATACCTGCGTGGCTCGAGGAAGCGTTTACAAAATGCCACAGATTTATGCGAACGACAACAAGCTCAGTGGTGCTCATTGTGGTTGTTCGTAGTTAAATATGCCCAACTACTAGTGTCATGGGATTTCTTTTTGTACTCTGGTACCGAAGGTACAAATCAATCAATTACAATCGTTAAAATGTATATTTGCAAGTCTATAAGACTGTATATATCCCCCACAATTTTAGAGATTACGTTATCAAATTTTGATAGAATGGCGACCTATTTCGGAGATTGCCATATAAATTTCGGGATCACGCCCACACCGCCGCCCCAGACTTACTTCTCAATATATAGTCTTACGTTCCTCTACCTCTTAGTTTAGGGACTTATTTTTTCATAAGACCCAATAATAAGCTTTAAAAAAAAGAGCCCTAAACAAAGCTCAACGAAAGTGCTAGTATTGATTTAGACTCGAAGCCTTAGAGCATATCTCAGATAACTGAGACAGAACTCATTTTCTCAAGCTCTGAATTGATTAACTTAACTCAATTTCATAAGTTTTTTTTTTAACTAAGTTATTCAAATAGATGTGGGAACTACTACTATTATTTTGACAACATCTGTAAATTCACAAAATTGCAGCAATTCAAAAATAGTTTCGCTTACATAGAGTAAGAAATTGCATTCAATATCAATCGGCTGTGTATTGATAAATCCCATCGACTTGACCAGAATTTATTATGAGTTCGATAAGAAAACTGACCACAAATGTTCATCCAAATGTTGCACTTACATATATATCATAGTCGCAGCTGCCAATAAGAAAACGGGTTCTTAATCATCTCCGTAGTAAATTAACTTTTACGATGATTGCTCATATTTTCTGTGGTGTTTGATAAGTGTGTAAGCCATTTTACAATTTTACAATTTTAGGCTACGAAAAAAAACAAAAAAAAACAAAAGCAAATCGACTATGTATCATTTATAATAAGCTGTAAATCGTTTGGGGACTGCAAGTGCCTTTAAGCGGCTCTCGACTGCGTAACGCGTCCATCACTTGACCCAATTGGGGGACCAACTGTCCCGCAATTCACCTGCTCGATTGTTGGTAACATGGTAGCTAATGACGTCCCATAACACTGAGACGAATCTGGTGTGTAAAAAGGGCCGCATTCAAAACTGATAGTATCGGTAATGAATAATGAGTAACGAATACTGAATAATGAATAATAATGTATAATAAGCGATGCGGCGCGTCTCACTATCTCAACTCTATAACAATGTGGAACCGCAACAGCAACAGCAACAGCAATAGCAACGGCAATGGCAACAAAAACAACGATGCTCATTACATAAACGGGCGCATTGCACCAGTGGTTGCCAGTGGTTGCCGTCCCCCTCCTACAAGATACCACAAATACCAAGCAATTGGCGCAGACGCAGTGTCTGACGATGACGGAGTTGAATTAGCGTTAATTGTCGCAGCTCTTGCCAACGTTGACAATTTCAATTTAAAGCGACGCCTCGACTCGGCTCGTCCCCCTTAACGCTTAACAAGATTGCTCGTACACGGAGAGAAAAACTTTTACAAGCCGTGCTTGAAAGTCTACTAAGATTTCAGTTACTTGACTCGATCATTTATTTCAAATAAATATTTGTATTACCATTATTATTGTTATTATTATTATATTATTATGATCATTATCATTATTATCATCATTAATAAAATTATACTTTATTTATATATGAGTTTACATTGGGACTTTGGTCTAGTGCACCTTTCCAATAGTTTGTCCTATATTAACCAGAATTTTTTCAGGATTCAAAGCGATTCTTTAATCATCGTTGAGGATGTAGTCCCAGCATTTTTATTGCCGAATAAGCACATCGAAGTCTAGTCGGCTTAAGTTAATAATGAAGTTATTATTTTAAGTTGATTATGAACTTTAAAAAAAGAGAGCAATTCTAAAAAATTTGGGTTATTTTGAAATTTGGTATTTTTGATTTATTTTGATAATTTTAAATATAGTTCATTAAAATTGCGAGAGCTTGCATCGAGATTATTCGATATTGATTATACAACGCTATTTCTTTCCGTGTAGCTATTAGGTAGGGTAAAAGGTAGCTCAGCGCAGAGGGTGGGGTTAGGGTGGGGCTGGTTGCCGAGACAGACTTATTATGCAATCGCACCAGTTGCGCTTAATGCGATTGCATTTGAAGACCTTTTCTTGGCCGTCTGGCAGTCTGGCTGTCTGGCTGACCGGCTGGCAAAAATAGCCACGAAACAATGGCTCTGCTTTCCATTGATAAATCAGCAATATAAACGGCCAACGCTTGCTCACAAATCACCCGCTTTTACCAGCAAAAAATTATTTTGGTTTTTTTTTTTTTTTTTTTTGCTTAGGTGGGAGTTTGCTGTGCAGAACCCGTAAGCGGCCTGACCTAACCCAAGTGCTATGCTTTGCATAACAGCGGCATAAAACAATGAAGCAACATGAACAGCAGCAGCAGCATCAGTAACAGCAACAGCAACAGCAAGAGCAACAGCAGTAGAGGTTGAAGTGGCAGCCACATTTTTTGGCTTTCCCAGCGAGTCACGACCGGCGCAATTTTCTTGTCACTGTCAACCGACCCAACGCGGCGGCACACGCAACAAGCAACAAAGTCAAGCAGCAACAGTTAGCAGCAATAGCAATGGCAACAGCAGCAGCAGCCGAGAAGGCAAACAAATAACTATAAAAAAAAAATACAACAGCAAAAAAATAAAATACAAACGACAAAAGCCAAGAGCCAAAAAACGACAGCTGCGCAGTCGACAGCGCAGTCAACGTCAACGTTGGCAGCGACTTTTAACGATTTCAGCTCGCTGATAACAAGCAAAAAAGGCAGCTTTAAGTCGCTCAGCAGATGCTCTTTCTGAGTTGACTGAATGCAATGCATTGGTGGCAACCCTGAAACTCTGCCACATATTTACTGGCTAAATGAATTGCTGAATTTCTGCAGATTTAAATTAATTAAATAAATTAATTTGTATTAAACATTGTAGTTGTATTATTGTTACTTGTTCTAACATTTAGAAGAAAACGATTATTCATATTTTAACTGTGAAACAAAAATAAAAAAAATTGCTAGCTAAATGAATTGCTTTTGAATTTGAAAGATGATATTCTTGGAATTAAATCGCATGCCAATTTAAGTAAGATTGTCGACAGTTTTTTGATAAGCCAATTTAAATTTTACTCGGAACGAAGCAATACCTGAAAAGTTACCTCACAATGTATTTAAAAATTATTGAAGATTTATGTTTTCAAAATGATTTGGTGAGTGAGATGCTTTCTTGACGCAAATTGCATTTAAATCTGTTATTAAATATACTTGCATAAATTAAACCAATTTATATTAGTCTATCCATTAACAAGCCCTACACTGCAAATAATTGTAAACCAATTTAAAACATAATTTTTATAGATATAATAATATGTTTGTATTTATATTAAATATTTATTAAAGCGAGGGTGTGAAAGAGTTGCTCGCAATAAACAATGAGAAATAAACAGCAGCAACAGTTTGTGTTGCTATTGTTGTTGTTGCTGTCGCTGCCTACGTTGACGTCGCCTTGCTGCTGCTGCTGCTGGTGGCGCTGCTGCCGCTGCTGCTGCTGCTGCTCCGCTGGCGGTTTCCATTTCATTTTTAAGCAAACGCTCGACGCGTTCAGCGTTTTAATATATAATTCTCATCGCTCGCTAGCGGTTGGCAAAAGTGGTGCGACAAAAGGCGACCCGTTAAACACTTGAAAACCAACGCTGAATAAAATCGTCGCGTGAAACGAGTGAATCAAAAATAAGCGCCAACATTTATTTATTTTTTATATATTTTTTGTTTATTTGTGTATTTTGTGTGCGGTGTTAACACCAAAGGATATTGCCGGTGCATTTCCAATTACCATTCATAAATAATGTTATCCTCAAATGCGCTGTTGGCGCTTGCCATTTGCGCCTGCGCCGCATCGCTGGCAGTGGCACGCAGCTACATCAATGGACTCATCTTCTACGAGCTGCAGTCGCACACGCCCTATCTGCCACCGACGGTGAGCGTGTCGCGTGGACGAAACTTGGCCAGTGCCAAGTACTCGGAGAAGGGCTCCATTTGGTCCACATTCGGACAGCCGTGCGAGTGTCGCGGCATGATTTGTGGCTGCTGTGCTGGCCTCAAAGTGGATCAGTACAAGTTCGATCAGAAGGGTAAATAACTGTTTCTTCTTCTTCTTTTACACTGTACTCAGAACAAAATATAACCAAGTCTTTGTTTTTCTTTTTTTATGGCAATGAGCGTTCTCCTTGTAAAATCATTTGATGAAAGTATTTCAATATAATATAACAAAAATATTTATTCAGATATGCCTATTCAAAATAGAAAGTGAAATTATATTAGATATTTTTGCAAAATGCGATAATTCAGATAAAATAGAAATGATAACTTGGTATATATATATATATATATTTCTAACTGCAGTCCTGCATATGCTTCTGCCAAGTGTCAATGGAACCACTTCCAATTACAATTGCCATCGGAATCTGAATCTGAATCGTTTCTCTACACACACTGAACTACTACTCCAGTTGTCCAGTTGTTTAGTTGTTCAGTTGCTCAGTTTGGGGTGATTAATACGTCGAAATTCGTTGTTCGTTGTTTGGCAGCAATTGTTGCAGTGACAGGCAGACAACAGCAGCAGCAACAACAAATTGTTGTTCGTCTTCCATGACATAGTTGCATTTGCCAATCAAAATGCCACAAATAGCTGGCGTTTTTTGTTTTTGCATGTTTGACGCATCAAGTTGTTGTTAGTTGGCTGGGATTCCGATTCCGAATTCAATTGCAACTTCCACCCGCAACTTTCATTCATAGCAGCACAACCCACTCTCTCTCTCTCTCTCTCTCTCTCTCTCTCTCTCTCTCTCTCTGATTTCTTTGTTTAATTACGACTGTCTTTGCAGTTTGTGCCAATATCACATTCGTGCCTCAACTGGAGGAGGCGCAGCTACAAGTCTACCTAAATGAACGTCAATCGGCAAAATACGGGATCTCGGTGCGAAATCCATCGCCCTTCTGCATACCCGTTATGATGGGTGTCCCGATGGCAATGTGCGTCCAGCTGACCGATGTGGCGATGGTGGGCAACAATCTGAACATGTGCATGGACTTTGTGGTGCGACTGGCTACCACCGATCTCTTCGAGATGCACTTTCAGTGCATGCGCATGGGTCTCGATGGCATCCAGTACGTCGATAAGAATGGTCAGCCCGTGATCCCTGCCGACAGTACTCCTCAAGCCGATGAGGATGATAGGGATACGCTCGAGTATGACTATGCCGAGATGCTGGAGGGAGAACAACAGGAGGAGATGCAACACCAGCTCGATGACCAGAAGACAGAACGACCAAAAATGGAGACAGCTGAACCTGAATCCGAAACCGAATCGGAACCACTGAAAATTGAAAGTGAAATGCTTATGGCAGGAGACGAAGACCTGGTAGAGTCAACGACTGATGCTGGCGACGGCGATGATGATGGTGGTGATGATGATGATAATAATGATGATAATGATGACAATGCGGAGGTGCAGCTGCAAGTGAAGGGGGACGAGGTACAGGAGGAGAAGAAGGAGGAGTCGGCGGCTGACGACAAAGTTGGCGAGAGCGACCTGAAGCAAAACGAAGTAATTGAAACAATTACCAATTCAATACAAGCCAACGAGGTGCCAGCCGCAGCCGCAGCAACAGAAACAACAGCGAAGCCAGAGGATGAGGAGGAGGCGAGCTATGAGCAACAGCAGCAGCAGCAGCAGCAGCAGGGGGAACAAATAAAGGAGACGGTTGTGGAGGTGGTGGGGCAAGATCAAGAGGTGAAAGAAGCAACAACAACAAAAACACCAACAACATCAACATCAACAACAACTGCAACAGCAACAGCAGTAGCTGAAACTGCTGAAATTGCAAACGACAGTTACAATGAAGTGAATGTGGATGACGCGGCAGAAGCAGAAGCAGAAACAGAAGAAGATGGAGGAGAAGACGATGACACTGAGACAGTGACAGAGGCAGAAACAAAGATGGAGGAGGAGCAGGAATATGAAACGACGCAAGCAGATGCTAGTGATGATGATGGTGATGATGATGGTGATGATGATAATGATGATGATAATGATGATGATGATGGTGGTGATGGTGATGATGTTAATGATGATGATGAAGATGACAATGATGATGATGATGCAGCCGAAGACAATAAAGACGATGACAATGTGCAGCTGGCCCAGGGGGCGTCACCTGCTAATAGCAATGAAAGTGCTGTTAAGCCCATCAGCAATAACAGCACCAGCAGCAACAGCAGCAGCAACAACAATAACAATAACAACACCATCATCATTGTCAATGAGCCAAGCCGCGAAGCTGTTGATGACAATGCTAATGGTGCTGGGGTTAACCAACGACAACAGGAGCAACAGCAACAGCAGCAGCAACATCAAAATCACCAGCTGCAACAGCAACAACAGCAACAACAACAGCAGCGACGTCGCCGTTTGTTTCAGCGACTGCGCAGCGGCATTTAACTATTGGAGCGATATCAGCTGATTGTTAATTTATTGTAATTGTTATTGAATTGTTAATGCTAAATGCCTGTTAATTAATACTTATTTATTGCTACCATAGAAAAACATAAGCCAACAACCAATAAAACAGTAAGCGAAAGAAAAGTATAAAAGAAAAAATCAAAGAGTAAAAGAAACTTTCAATTAGAGAAGCTTTGAGATCAGCAGAAGCAGCAACTGCAGCTGTTGCAGCTGTTTGCAGAGCAACTGTTGCAGTTGCTGTTGCCACTGCTGTCAAGCAGTTCCTGACCCTGACCCCGGTCTTGACCCTCACGCAGAGGAAGATTCAACGGATGGTGTGACCTGAATGGTTGTCACTCGAATCGATGGATTGCAGAGATTGGCGATCTTTGCGCCTGCGCGCCTTTCGTTGACTGGCATCTAAATGACGCCAGCGATAATTGTCCAGCTTGAAATTGTTGATTGCGATCAAGAGCGCCAGAAAAGCCATCATTTTGAGCGACTTTAGCTTCTCGGCCAGCTGCTTTGCCCTGTTAAGCGACTGGCTGAGGCGCTGGAATCGATTGAATGCCGCATGCACCTGACAGATCAGAAAGGTGCAATTCAAATGCCAAACGGTGCTGTTGCAACTGCGTGCCTCTGCTCATAATTAGTCATTTGTGAATTTGGCCAGTGAGTTAAGACTAGTTGCAGTTTGTCGCATACCATTCGCGGCCTTGTAAGCCATCGTCATAGCCTTGTCGAAGCGTGCCTCCTTGAAGTGACATCGCGCTATTTCGAAGAGCAGATAGGTCCTTTCGATGCCATACCGGGAGTAAATTAAACGCTCCTCAAGTCGTTCCACTTTCTTACTTCAATCAAAGATAATCAAAGATAAAGTATGAGATAAAATTCAATTTGAACTTAAATAAGTATCAATCTTACAACAGCTACTTATTTGACTGTTTTACAACTTACGCGGCACAATTCATTCGCTCCTCATGTCTAGCAATTTCAGCGTAGACATTGTGACCTCCAAGCTCGTGGGATAAGTCCTTGAACCGATCCTTTGGCAGCATATAAATCAAAGCATAATTTTTCAAGTTCAAAATATCAATTTTTTGCGGCAATGTACATCGATCGATATGGGCCAAACCCAGTATGTTAAACACATCAGTGATGAACTCCCACTTCCAGGGCAGCGTACGGAATGTCTTTAGGACAATATTGGTGCTCATGATGTGCTCCACGTATTCGGTCAGTCGCTCGATGTCGCGCTCCTGTCGCCGTTGCCTCACCTCGCGCAGCATACTGTGGCAGTCGCGTCGGCTCTGGTACTGTACGCGATACAAGTACTTTTCGCGGTTCCTCTCACAGATCTGGCTGATGCGGCACTTCTCCTGCTTGCTGTGGTACAGCGGTCTGCGGGCGTGCAACATGTTCTATGGATACGGATACGCACGGATAGGTTGGGCATGTCATAAGCAAAATATAGAAAAGAGTCGATTATTGTGAATACAACAATGCAATTTGCAATGGTTGCCGTACCGTGAACTTTCTGACAATCCTGTACTGTTCGGTGGTTAGCTGGGCCAAATAGGGTGTGGATTCCCGCAACAGTGGATTGAGAAGATTGTGATCGTTTTTCAGTTGATGCAACAGGGTTGCATCGGTGGCGCCCTTGCTCAGATAATGATAGTTGTAGACATTTTCGTCCACCTGGCGACGCGCTTTCTCCAGAGGTGACAATAAGGGCTTCTCCTTGTTGACTACGCTGTCTAGGTCGCAGCCACTATTGATGCTCAGTTGCTGCCACAGCGGCCGAGGCATGAATGCCACGGATGTACTTTGGACGTGCGCCGCCTCCATAATCAATGGCCAAGTATCCAGCAGAAAGGGATGCAAGCTATCTCCCAGTGTATCCTCAAGTACACCGATTGCCTGCAAATAGCGAAACTATACTGAATAAAGACAGACAAACAATATAGAAATTCTATTAACTAACAATAACTTTTGAAAGGTTGATTTAGTAAATCGCATTCAAAGTCATTAAACTCACGCGATTTTTGCGTAGCCGAAAGCAATTCTTGACACACTTCCCCGGAAAGTTGCGCTCCTCCATGTGAAGCATGACAAGATTATCCTCAAAGCGGTTGCAGTCGAAGAGGGCATCGCATTTGCTGAGCACAACGCTGGCTTTAGAGATGCCATCCTGCTTCAGAAGTAGGTGGGCGTGCCGTGAATCTTTCAGCGCCAGCTCCGCCTGTGCAAGTGATCGCCAACATCTGCTGCGCTTATTCAGTGTATTATATGGTTTTTGGCAAGCGCTCTTTGCAAGTGGTTGGCAGCTGACTCTCGAACAGACGGTGTCCTCGTTAGTCCCGCACACGGTGATTGAGCGTGAGAAATACTCGATCGCCTTTTTGTTGAGCTGCCGACGGTTGTAGTACTGAGCCCAGTCGTCGAAGAGACGCGACTGGACACAAGCCGGCAAATCTATGCGCTGCCAGGGCTTCAGATTAGGCGGCAGGCTAATCGATGGGGTAACAACCTTAATGGTTGTGGCCAGCTTGTAATCTGATCCTTGCAGAGACATAATCGATTGTTTAGAATATTTATAATTTGTATTTGCGCTTAATTTGTATATGGGAATAATTTTGGCAATAACTTGATGATATTTCTAATCAACAAACGAATTTGACAAACGAATTTGAATTTGAATATAAATTCAAGTCAAACAATTGGGGAACTCTATGAGAGGCAATCGTTATGCAAAGCAGTGCTGATTATCCGGCCATTGAACTGCTTTCTCCACTGCAGCATGTGTGCAGAAATATCCATTTAACTTTTGTGAAAAGTATTATTCAATTTCGACATAACACTTATGACATATGCATATAAATGCAATAAAACACACTGGCAGAGTGGACAGAAATGTGCAAATCATAAACATTGCCCAAGAAAATTAATAGAGCATAAACATATTTATTTATTTGAAAGCAGTCTAAGCAGTTTCTCAATTACATTGTCCTTTAGCACTACTGTTTGCACTGCAGTTTCAGTTGGATAAAAATAATTCAAAATAAAAACCATATGGCAACTCTGCCTTATAAAAAGCCAGTTGGATGTTTGAATAATTTAGAAGTTCACCATAGGAAAGCAAAAGCAACATTCACACGAATTTCAAACTTAATATTTATAATAAATAGCTTTAACAAACAAACAAAAAAAAAAGAAAGATTATTATGAGTCTGAGAAAGTCGGATATGATGGCAACAGTCTATTACAAGGTTTGATTGAATATAAATCTGAAAACGAATTCAGATTTGTGATCGAAATGTTGCTCGCTTAAGTGAAAAATAATTTCCAGATTGGGCTGTTAATTATTTATGCAATTTTGGCTGAAAATGTTCGCGGCATTTTTGCTTCTCACGCCCACGCGAAGAAGATAGCCAACGTCTTGAATTTTCACATCAGTTAATGTTGTCGGACACGGTCCATACAAATGTTGCAATCTTGTTCCCGCAGTGAAAATCGAATAGAAACCACTAAAAAAAAAAACGGGGAGAATGAAGGAAGGGGACACAGAGAAAAACAATAACAAATACAGACGAAAACAGTCATAATCGGGCAATATTATATAATTTTCAGTTACTGCTACTTTTGTGTTCGCCGTTGTTGCTGTTGTAGCTGTTGTTGTTGTTGTTGTTGTTGTTATTGTCATTGTTGCTGCCGGGCAGTCCAAGTTATTTAATTATTATTTTCGTATTTGTATATTTCTTCAGCCTTGTTATTCGGTGTTGTGTTACCTGTTTCTCGTGGGCTAGACTTGTCTCAGTTGCATGGGCAGCGACAACGATCTTACAAAAATGATTATAAATATTTGCTTATAAAATGTTTAATTGCTTTAGCGGTTGTTGTCTCTTTCACATACAACACATAATTAGTGCACTTCTTTTGTGTTTCTTTCGCTTGCTTTGCATAAGCGCAATGCAAATTTGAATTTGGTTGTTTATCACATAATCAATTGCTCGACTGTTGGACTTTTTAACTGGCCAAATTGCTGGCCTGCAGTTGGCCAAGTGGGGGCACCGGGCAACCGGGCAAGAGATCTTGGCAAAGCACTGATGAGCGCTCGAATTGTTCGCATTTGTATGCTAACTGTGGATGTGGGTGTCGTTTTTTTTTTTTTTTTTTTTTTTGAAGCTCATTGCGGAAAGAAAGTCACAGAAAAGTTGGCGAAACTGTTGAATGCCACTTGAGCCGCCAATTAAAACTTGTTTTTGCTTTTATTTTTGTGCTGCTTCTTTATTTTTATGTTTATTTTTTCATTTTTCTGCTATAAAGTTTTTTGTCTGCTCTTCTTTTTTGGCAATAGCGCAACGTGTGGTCAAAAACAATAAGTAAATACGATCATATATATGCATACATACCCATATTGTAACATGTTGAAACAGAGCAGACAGGAAACACTCAAAACTGTTGGTACTGCATGCCAATTATGTTTGAGTGCCAACTGCTCTCAAACTGTAACCAAAATTCACTTTTGAAAATTAAACACGTTTCAATTCCGGAATTGCTTCGATTTTACTTTTTGCATACTGCTTCTGTTTTTCATTAATTTGCCAAATTGAAGAGTGATAATAATCTAATACTTTATTTGCTTGATACTTACAGAAATGGCCTACAAATATTTACTGATGTGATTTAGAAAAAACTAAATTTATCGAATCAATTGCCTAGTACCAATCAATGAAGTCAAACTTTAGTTTGCCGAATTGGACTACAAATAACCAGTGTCATGTATAATGTAAAATTCTCAGTCACATATTTTCTTCGATTCGTTACGCCATTTTGACTGCTCAACATATCTCCTCACATACTTTTTTTAGTTAGTGTGTTTCATTATTATATAACAGTCATGCGAATTTAACCGAAATAATGAAAGCTTGGCTAATTTATTTAGAGTTGATTGGGTTAAATAAGCGAAAAGAAAATGGTTAGATTAGGCACGCTGGTTTACCCTTGTACTCATTATTAACAATTTTAATAGCTTTATGGTTTGAGAGACAGATAGAGAGAAGAGAGAGAGAGAGAGAGAGAGAGAGAAAGAGGGAGAGAGAGTGACATGTATGTCTGCGCCTATCACTCTTCGCACATCCATGTAACAAATTGTAACATACAAAAACATAACACTTGGATCTCCGCTCAAAAATGTAGATGTTATCATACAAGGGTTTCTAATCTTCAGTGTGCCTATGCTAACCGTTCGATCTTGATCAAATGACAGCCATATGCTAATCAAAAATATATATTTAATGCGTTGCAAGTATAAAAAGAAGATTAAAATACCTTCGACAAGGTTATACAAATATTAACTTATTTCGTTGCTTATTCAAAAGTATTCCATAGTAAGCGATAGTTTTATGGTGAACTATTTGGCAGTGATAATATATGATAATAATATATATCTAACCGATAATGACTCGAAATGAAATTACACTCGAACCTTCCTCCGAAAGTATTTGTGAACCTTATTTGGAGAAATACGAAAGTAAACCAATTCTTGTGTGTTGAAACTGTTTGCCAACGTATCAGGGACAATCAACCAGTCGCTAGAATTCCAAGAAGACAATTTATAAAAAAAATATATATTTACCAAGCTTGAAATTCGCTGAAAGAAAAATACATTTTGCAAATTGAGCATTCAGAACAATTGACACGGTGAGTTCTGTACGATAATTTGCACGAACTTCTCGCTTTTTTTTGCCGGTAACTGTGCTTTAAGCTAAACAATTGTTTGTCGTGTTTTATTTTTATAATGAGAGGATTTTCTCTACCTCAATTGTGC
This sequence comes from Drosophila villosipedis, assembly GCA_035043025.1. Lineage (NCBI taxonomy): Eukaryota > Metazoa > Arthropoda > Insecta > Diptera > Drosophilidae > Drosophila > Drosophila villosipedis. The sequence goes on along the minus strand of JAWNNF010000024.1, from coordinate 13,250,914 downwards.
TAATTGTATATTGTGCTAAAAGTACATTGTGATCAATCAATTTTTTGTTCTGAATTACGCCCTGTTGCATGCTCATTAAAACAGCAACGGAACTCAAGGCCGCCACACACTGCACGCAACCACAATCCTGCCCCGTTCTTATGTACGGGTGGTGCAGGAACAAATTGGGCTTAGCCCAACTAGCGGTCATATTGACGCACAAACACACGTTAAATGTGTATGCATTGCAACATTGTGTCGGTCAGCCGCACAATCCCAATAACAAATAAAAAATAACCAATAACCAATGCCCAATGCCCAATGCCCAATTCCCGTCGAACGCTTCGAGCTGTTTGGCAATAGCATAGACCAGAACTTTAAAGTCAAAAGAACCAAAATGGCAAATACAGAAATGCTTGCAGCAACTTAAATAATATTTCGAGAATGAAATGTCAAAAATGCTTATACATGCTTAATTTGAGCTGCAAACAAAAGTGATTATTTAAATAAATAATCATCAAATTTTGTTAGTCTACATTTTATTAATATTTATTCTGTATTGTTTGGTGATGAGCTGCAAAGAAAAGTGATTATTTAAATAAATGATTATCAAATTTTGCTAGTCCAAATTTTATTAATATTTATTATTTATTGTTTGGTGACATATTTCATAATTTAAATATGTTTTTCGGTGGCTTCAGTTCAAATGCTAATTATTATTATTTTTTATATATACTCAGATATAATTTGAAGCCGACCGGAGTTCTTCGAATAAAATCGCTTGACCTAATCCCAAGAAAAGAACAATTTTTAATTATTATTTACAAAAAATTCACAGAAACTTTAACAGTTTAAAAAGCTAAAACTAGCTATTAAATTGCCAACGAAAATTGCAGGCAATTGAGATGGCAGAGAACATTGAAACGAGCTTGAAATCAGCTTGTGACTATTACTGTGACTGTGACTGTAACTGTTAATTTCATAAAAGCTAAATCACACTAAACAAACAAACTTGGATTGTTGCAGCAATTTATAATATTTGTTTTTAGAGAGTGCGTCCTGCTATTAAATTAAATACTTTCGTAATTGCAATTGGATAAAGCGCATGTGATTCGAGAGACGCAATTTACTATGACATGAATGAATTTTGTGGCAGGCCTGTTGGCGAATGTTATGGCAGTAGCAGGCTCACCCGACTTTAAGGGTCGCAGTCAACAGCAGTCGACTGTCGATTCGGCTGGCATCGTGCGATTCGGGTGGCATCAAGGCAGCTTCGTGCCGCTGTGCAGCATCAGCGGCAACTCGAGATTCAGTTCGCTTTTTTCTCGCCCAGTGGCTGGTTGTCAGTTGTGCTGTGTGTTCAGCGCGCAGTCATAGAATAGAAAGCAGGCCGTTGCCTCTCGACGTAAATTTCAGTTGAAAATTTGAAAGCTAATTGATCAGCCATAGGTGCTGCCGAGACATCCTTGTTAAGGCTCAGAAGGACTCATTTGCTGCTTGATACCAGCGATTACATCTGTTGTACACCTAAAGAGAGAATTGACCAGAAGCACTTGACGTGAGTATTTAACTGTCACTTTTAGCTGTCATTACTAGACACTTTCAATGAAGTTGTCGTGCGGATTAGCTTAAAAAGTTGACATCGAGCTGCGTTGCTTTCACTTCCTTTTTTCCTCTTATGCGACATTCCTTTTGTATCTTTGTATCTTTGTATCTATGTATCTTTGTGCACTGGGACATTTATGAGTGCTGTAATCCTCAATGCTTCTGCACGAGTGCCTTTTGTATGGCTGGCTTGATTTATTATTTATTATCTGCAAGTCCTCCGAGTAACGCACTTTGCATTCCAAACTTGGAGCAGCGGCCAAAAAAACCAACAAAAAATGGGACAATATATAAATCAAGTATACGCCGCATAAACACTTCACATCAATGCCATTAACATGAATCTTTCATTTCCATTTGGCCATTCCATTGACTCTGCCATACGAAAATGTGTCACTTTATGTTTGCGTGCTGTTCTTTTGTTTTTTGCTTTTTTTTGTTTTGTTTGCTTTTCTTTTTCCGGCCAAACGACTAACCAGCCAGTATTTGCACTCAGTGGATGCAACTGTCGCACCTTATCAATACACGCATGCCACACGAATTGGCAGTGTCAGCGCAACTGCTTCCGGGTATCTCGGTTGCCTGCCTGCTTGACTGCCTGTCAGGAGCGTTACGATTGTTGGGAATGCCTTAAGGCAATTGTATGCGAAACTGAAATATCAATAGTGCACCTTTATCAGTGGGTCAGCACCACCACCACGCTGATTGGCTTCGTTTGTCAGCTGTTTTTACAGTTTCCGCAGTTGCACAATTTTGTGCCAAATCAGGCGTGTGCGGCACATGATAACGCTGATGAGTCAATTGAAAATGCATTGCTTGGCTCATAATGGACTCCGTAATATGTTGCAAATGGGAAATAACAATACACAATGGCAAAAACGTTGAATTCGTTGGACTCCCACTAACAGCACATGACCACTGTGCAAGCAGCCCACTGTGCGTCACTTGGCTTCATTTTAATTGGCTTAGGAGCTAGCCCGCAAGCCAGCAGCTTTAATTTCAACGAATCGTTGCCCATTGCAAGATGAGCTCATTGACCCCCAGCTTGAGGAAGAGCTGCTTGGGGGGAGGGGATGGGGAGGTCGCTCCTTTGTGCAAAGGTCGCAAGAGCATCATTAAACGTCGCGCATCAAATTATCATTAGATTTATAGCACTTGGTACTATGACCGACTGCTCGGTCGCGACTTTTTGACTCTGGGCCCTCCCATTGTTCGTGCACGTTTCTAGGCGCCATGCCTCACATTTGTGTGGCCAGCAGCGAGACTTGCATTTCCACTCACAAGGCCAAGCAGTTTATTTCCATCTATAATACAGGTCAAATATGTAACACAAAAACAATTGGTCTGAAAACCGCTTGCGCAATCTTAACTTTGCTCTGTGTCAATGTTGATTGTTGGCTTATTGTATTTGAACATGGGAAATTAATCAAGTTGCAGTTGCAAGAACCAACAGTTTCCTGTGTCAACTGGCAAGCGCAATTTGCCATTTTATATACTCGTTAGTGACTATTGTCAATTGTATTTTTTAAGTATCCCATTATTTGAAAAGACAAAGCAAGTAAGAATATTCTAGTCGAGAGTGCTCGACTTGGAGACAGCCTTGCTGTTAAATATTGTAGCAGGCCACTAAGCTGCAACATAACATCTGTAACTTAACATGCAACTGTGTACTTAACATTGATATCGATGTCGATCGATATCAATTGCGTGATCGCCAACTTAAGAATAAAGTAAGGTGAGCAGACGTGTTTTGGAATGAAGTAGAAGTAGAAGTAAAACAATTGCAACACTTAAAATGGGTTTGCTCATTCACTATTTGCAGCAGGTAAAAAGACGAAAAAAAAACAATGATTATAAATTAAAGTTAGTTAAATTTACTCCTATCAACCAAACGCTTATGTTACGAAATAATACTGATTTTGATTTTGAGTCGTTCAATACGAAAATATGTTTTGGATAATAAAGGCTGGGTTTTTGTCTGATTCCTTTTTTAAATTCAATTGTTAAATAATGCTTCAATGTATATATTATTTAATAATGATATCTCTGCAATCCTAGAATATAATATATGCACACATCATATTTAGTATTTAGCAATATTACTTAGTCACCGGGAAAACAAAAAGAAAGCTTTACCACTACTCCACTAATATCATTTGAGCATATATTTGCACAACTTGGTTACACTCCTTTTTTAAACATTTTCAAGTGGATAAGGGAATAAACATTTAAATTAATGAATGTTTAGTATTTGCTGAAACTAGGTCACGGTGTTGCCAGGCAGATTCGGGTGCATCACTTACACACAATCTCCATCTCTCCGTGGAGCTAAATAAGTAGACTACATTTATGCAGCACCCCCAAAAAGTGAACAATATTTGCGAGGAAGAGCACAGCAGCTTTTCGCGAGCAACAGGCGCAGTCCAATAACAATTGAGTCTCAGTTGAGTGAGCACCTAACTGCTCCGTGTTTCCTGCTCCCCCAGTTCCGTCACCACTCATCCCTCCGATTGCTCGTTTAAGGCACATTTCGTCAAGGCAAGCTAAAACTGACAAGGACGACGATTGGGGAAGGGTTTTAATAACTTCATTAAGCGCTTGAAATATGCATAAGCATAATTTGGTTTTTGTAATTAACATTTCTCTCAGCAGACAGCGGCACTTCATGCTGCAACTGCTGTCAGCGAATCGCTTACTTGTCCTCTCCCGTGGAGCCTTCACCGTACGCTCTTGCCCTGACCACGACCTGTTCTGTCCTGTCCTGTCCTGTCCTGTCCTGTCCTGTTGAGTCCCTCACAGTCCCAATGGGGCGTATGAGCAACAACAGCTGCGCTCCTCAAGTTGCCCGCTAATTGACTGACTTTTGCCTGTCTTTTGTGTTGGCTCGTTTTGCAGCTTTAATTAAGCAGCCAAAAAAATAGAGGGAAGCTGCAGCAAGAACTCAACATTAACCAAAACACGTGCTTAAAATATTCTACAACATTTCGTAAAAGAAAACATAACAACAAAAAAATATGGGCGTTACTGTCGGGAGTAACTGACTGCAAAATACTCTGATATTAATGTAGTAATAATTGATATTCCCTTGCTAAAGGAGGATCCTCCAAATCTACCTTCCACGTTCGATAATTTTGGCCTTAACTTGCAGATGTAGAGGCTAGACTTAGTGATTCTAGCTTTGACATTGTTTGAGGTATGAACTTATACCATCCGATATATACTTATAAAATCATCTTATTCATACTTGAGAACGATGACCGATGATTTACTTGAAAAACTCTAGAAGATATAGAGATTTACGATTTTTAAGGGTGGGTATGGTCAATGACGACTTGTGAAGGACATCACCAGCAATTTACCAACCAAGTGTTGTGATTGTAGCTTTAAGATTGTGGGAGATATGTGGATTGACCGATTGGCAATTATCGATTTGATCGATTCCCAGCCCCTCAGTGGCCGTAGCACACCATATCTTTTTAAGAGAATTTAACAAAGTTGTGCTCATATACTCTTGTAACTTCGGTGTCAGAGTATACAAAGCAGAAAAATATAGAAAAATTGGCAAGTGACAAGTGGCAGTATTTGTTGTTGCTGTTATTTGGGGTGTGGCATGGCAAATTGAAGCAACAAGCAAAGTTTTGTTTCTCTTTATTATTTATTTATTATTATTATTATTATTTTGATTGCTACATGTTGAAGCTCATTAATATATTTTGCAAATCGGAAAACTTTGCTTTTGCCAATTTGCTGACGAACTTTCTTGCAATTTATCAATCGACACGTTTGCCAGCCGACAGCGAGATGTGCTTCGCACAGCCATTTGCTTGCCGCTGCTTCGCATTATTAAATTTACATGTCAATGCCACATAAAAACATTTCAAAGTGGAGAAGGGTGGGCGGCACAACGGGGGCGTTGCTACGTTATCGCCTGGCAGCTTAGCAGCTCTGTAAACACGACCAACAATAGGCCACCACAGAATCAGGGAATATCGCGCTTAGCCCATTCAGCGCCAGCTGTGCGGAAACCGGCAGATAATCTAAACAAAACAATGCAAACATCGACAGCAACAGCATTACAAAAGGAGCAACAGCAACAGCAACAGCAATCGCAATACCAACAACAATAACTGCGATAACAACAGCAGCAGGAGCAGCAGCAGCAGGAGCAGCAGCAGCAGGTGGGCATTGGCAACTTGGCAAGATGCAATCCGTTGACTGCCTCGGGCTGCATCCTTGACAATACACAGCAGCACTTAAGACTCAAGAGAGGGTTGCAGGCAAAGGGGTGGGCGTAGGGAAGGCATCTAAAAGCATGTTTTAGTTCACACAGTATTTAGTCCGTCATAGCAACTCTCTCAACTGGTCGCGACACGCCCAATGGCCAACAATTAAAGACAGACTCGACCACAATATACCCTGTAAGTAGCTCAATGATTGACTTAATCAAATCGTTATATTAATTTATGTAATTCATTTGGAACTTGAGCTTGGGCACTCATCACTATTTTCAAATAGCATTTAATTTCTTTCAGAACTTTATATTGACTTATGTAATTCTCTTGGAAAATGTTCTGAATTATCGATTCGAAATCAACTTAACTTGATCGATGATCGACGATTTCCAGCACTGCTTTTGAACTAGTTTTTCAAATCGGATATGCTACACATGTGTGTTGTGAAATGTAACGTATGATTGAATTAGTATTGACATGCAGCTGCTGCTTGTGTGTAGGGTATCGTGCAGCGAATATACAAAGTAAAGCGAAGACAAGACAAGAAATGAGAGAACGCAGAGAGGAAAAACTGGAAATGTGAGCTTAACGGTCAAAGTGCATGCTGAGCTTTCAAATGCTAATGGGTTGTGATTATCTTGTAATCTTACATGCACTAAGCACAAGATGACAGGGATGCAATCCGCTCAAGCAGACAACTCTAAGCTGCTTACTTAAGTCATAAGTAGTGGAAGATTTTATTTAAAAAAAATACCCTGATACCAAAGGTACAAGAGTATTTTAGAGACCGAAGCGTAAATTGGGGTGCTATGGCCACTTGGAGGCTAACAAATCAATAAGTGTATAGTATACTTTGAAATCCAGGGTCAACAAAATTTGGTTAGTGGGTAAGTAAAGATTGATTAAGCTGGGAACGCCAGTCCCCGGTGGCTTAAAAATCTTAGATGGAACAATCTTCCACAGTTTCTGACCAAATTTGAAAATTATGTTAGCGGCATCGCTTGCAAGTATCGATAAAATAAAATCTGACACAATTTAGAGACTGGAGTCACCAAATTGGAAATATATGTTGCTAGTAATTTAAAAAGCGGAAAACATTTTTCAGACCACTCCCAATTTCCTACCCAAAAACGGTAGAAGCCTGTGTCTCAAACTTGGAATATTGATTACTATGAACCTTCAAAGATTGATGGATAAAAACGAACTGTTGTTTGCCGCCTACTATCAGCTGGTATTGGTGCATTGACCTAAACGTTAAAATATTTCTAAATCATTTGATCAAATATTGAATTAGATAAAATTTAATTAATTTACTACTTTTACGTAGTACGCTAGTTGTAATAGAAACTGAACTAGAACATTTTACATTTTCTCGTCGATTTTAAGAGAAAGTCGATAAATGTGACTCGCAATTGAGTTCGCATTTAGGTTTCCTATTATATTTTTCTAGTGAATTTTACGCCATAAATGTTTTATGGCTTTTAAGCTTCTGCACCGCCTCACACTCCATCCCCTCCCATGTGATACTCCCAAGTGAATGGCAAAGCAACAAATAACAGTTGCATCACGTACGAAATACCCTTTCAGACGTAAGACGTTGTAAGACATAAAATGTATATTATTGATATTAATTCATCTTAATATTCGACAGTTTTATATAACTGAATTGTGGTTTGTTCAACATTTTATTTAATAAGACAGCAAAGTTTATTTAGAACCGCTGTATCAAAGTATCTGCAAAGTTATCCTGAGACACTTCAAGTGCCCTCGGCCATGGTATGCGAAATTCCAACAAAATGCCTTATGTCGTCATCGAGCAGTCCTTGGCAGAAAATATTAGTCGTGATTTCATGACTTCTTCGCATATGCCAAAATGTGGCGGAAAAAGTTAAAGGGAAGAGGAAGGCGGTTGAGTAAAAGTTGAATAATTTGCTCGTACGAGTGGATTCAAGACAATGTCACAGTTGGCACACTGTTGTCATATAATTAAATTGCATTGCCAATTAAAGATTTTCGGGCTGCGGCAGATGGCTCAATCTGGAAAAAGAAACAAAAACAAACACACACACACACACACACACACACACACACATTCATCTGTATCTATGGAAATGTAAGTGTGCGCTCGGGTTTGGGATTATTTATGTATCGATAACGCTCTGACGCTTTTTCAATTTGCTTTGGCCGATGATTTGGGCAAATAAAACGCTCAACTCACACAAACTTCTGTTGCCCTTTGTATTATGGTGTCTAAACAAGTGTGTATAAACCAGAGCCTTGTGCGTTACCCAGTTGGACCAACCAAAATTTGCTTTCTTCCTGAAAAAGTTATGGACTTCAGCATTTGAAAGTTCACTTCGATGTAAATATTATACAACCAAATATAAACAAATATACACATTTACGTACTTTTAATGAATTCCAAATACAGACATCAATTTCAAGACGTTGATAAGAACTTTCTGTTCTTTTCAGTCACCTTGAAAGCCATGTACTTGCAGCATAATTTTGTCAACTCAGTAAAAAAATTAAACAGAAATTGCAGCAATACCAATCAAAGATGATAACAATAATAATAGTAATCGCAAATGTTAAAGTCTAATTCCCAACAACTCAAACTCATATTCTTTTCTCTCAAAAGAGCTGCTCGTTAGACTTGTCCTTGTCCAAAGAAAAGTTGAAAGTCAGTTGATAAGTTGATCTCCGATAAGCGAGAACTAAATGTTTTCTTTTTATGGCTTCTGAGCTGAGCAGATGCCAAGTAAGTGTTTACGGTCACATTGGGCTGTTCGTGTTGATACAACTATTAATATGTTGACGCTGTGTTGTTAAGGATATTATTGTTTGTGTCAGTGGGTCAAAATGCCTGCGGCAAACCGCAAATACAAACAAACAAGCAAACAAACAAACAGGCAAACAGACAAACAGACAAACACACACAGACACGCGCATTTGCAGTTGCTTAGAATAATGTGATGAGTTTGCCATAAACGCCTGACCTCCACCGCACAACAAAATAAAAAGACAATTTACTAACCTCAACCCCCCGCCACCAGCTGCATTTCCCATTCAATTTATTTGCTGTGTTTGTTTTTGCTGCTGCTGCTGCTGTTGTTGTTGCTGTGTATCTGAGTCAGTTTTTGGCATACGAACAAGACAAGTGCGTCAGTCTCCTGCAGGGATACACCAAGTTGGCACATTACAAACCCCCCCATCTCACCTCCACCCCTTGATTGTCATAAGCTGCTTTCAGCGGGCTTGTGAGTGTGTGTGTGTGTGTGGGGGGGAAAGGGAGTTTGTGTGTGTCAACTATACACACTTTCAATTGTTAGTCGAGGACACTTTAAGTGTCTAGACGTGCTTTCTTAGAGCTACTCTGTATATTATTTTTGTTTATTTTTTTGAATTGGGACAACTCACTTTGCAATGAATTTGACTTGTTTCATGGCAGAGGAGAGAGGAGAAGCTTCAGTTAAATTTGAGATTGATATTGGCATATGAAACAGATTTCGATGTAATTTGTTTATTTTAAAAGCATGTTTTTACCAGCAAGCTGACGTTGAATATTAGCTGCAAAATAGGGAAATTCAATTAAATAAGTTAGTTTGCAAATATGTTGGGCGTGGAATAAACCAATAATAAAGCAGCAGCAGCAGCAGCAGCAGCAACGCAACTGCAGCAGAACAACAGCGACCGCAGCAGGGACACGAAAATGCAATACAAACATCCAAAGTCACTTAACCAGACACGCACACACACACACACACACACACATTTTGTGTAGTATATATGTATGTTTGCCAACACATAATGTATTTCGAGAGCTAATTAAAACGCAACGTGAAGGTTGCCAGTGGCAAGTGAAGAGCAGTGGTGCACAATGCAACACTACACAGCACTGGCAGCAGTCGTCCAACGGGTGTTTATTCAAAGTGGATCTGGGAGAGTGTTAGAGAGCGGCAAGTGGGGAGTGGGGAGTGGGGTGGCCGGGTTTTTGAGTGCGGAAAGGCTAAAAGTTTTTTTTTTTTGGCAATTGCCAGGCAGACAAGGGGATGACAGTAAATTCTCAGTTTGTTGTTGCCAAAAGAGCGACAAATTCAGCGAATTAAGCGAAAACTCGAATCATTTTAGCACAACAAATATTAATTTAAGGCACAACTAAACTAAAGGATTCTCGAAATACGAGAGATAGCGAGAGATAACTTCTATTCCCGAATCATATTCATAATTATTATACTCAATAGCCAAAAACGATGTTGAAAATATATATAATATTATATATGTCAGTTGATGTATGCACATGCATAAATACATACATGGTTGGTTATATTTAATAATATAATGCATGAGCTGTTGATTTTGCTCAGTGTAAACACTGAAATTGTTTAACATGGGCAATGCAGCTTTGAGCTGCCAACTTGATGGGGCGCCAAATAACTTGCAATTTAAACCGACAATGCAATGCATGTGTGTGTGCGTGTGTATGTGTGTGTGTGTGTGTGATGTGTGGCTTGTGGCATTTGTTGTGCTTGTGGTGTGTGATTGACAGATGCCAAGCGGCGACAAACCCCGGCGTCAAGCAGCCCGTTGGATGGATGGTTGCTTGAACATATCCAGCTTGTAATTTTAACTATGTAAATTAAGTCCAATCTGTTTTACTTCGAATGAATCGTCAGTTAGTTTATGTGTGAGATATTCTATCAATTGAGCAAATGCATACCTCTATTTGTAAAGTAGCTGCCCGGCTCAACATCCGGTCTGGCTGCTGCATCCGGTGTGGTGTGTTGTCTGCCACATAATCCCTCGCTTCCGCTGCTGCATGGCGACCACATTAAAGCTGACGAAACATACAAAGCGTACCAGAAACTGAATGCATCCGAAGACAGATCTGACCTCACTCAGGACCTTGGCCAATTTGCCTGGCAGCCAGTAGCCAGACTGCGGACTGTGGACTGCAGACTGCAGACTGCCAGCCCAACTCGCGGCCTAGTTTTTGTCCCGTTGCCAGCTCCATTCGCTTTCCGGGCAGACAGTTTGATTTATGCGACTTTTGCTTTGCATATTCAGCTGACAGCGAATTCGATTTGATATCGGCGACATGAGACTCGAGCATTCGCCATGGCCACAACTTATAAGCCTAACAGAAAATGACTGAAATTCACCCACAAACAAACAAAAAAAAAAAAAACCGAGGGGATGACAGCGGGTATGTCAGCCATGACGGTGCTCTAAACGCTTATTTATGGCATTTTTAGGCGCTTGGAGGGGCAAAAGCATCAAGAATGGCAGCCAACCAAACAACCAAGCGAAACTTTAGTTATCTATTATGGAAAAGTACGTGAGCCTCGTAAGCAACAAACACATTACACGATGTAAGAAGCTCAATGTGTGTGTGACCCTGCGCAGGAGCGGAATGACATGAAATAGAGTTCAAAACTCAGCCTATAAATTATGTAGAAAGGTGTAACAGTCAGTCAGAAGTGAATAAGTATTCAAATTAAACCTGCAAGTCCCAGCTCATTTGAGAATCCTAATTCCAAATTGCCGTTTCTATTATTACTCTTTCCTTTTTTTTTTTGGCTTTCATAATCTCTTTCAATTAATTCTACATCCTTCAAACTTTCGGATATGGACGTATCATAGATCGACAGGCGGTTCAGGCTATAAAGATCAGGCTTTTGATACTGATTAACAATACGTGTACTTCATGGGATAAAGAAAACTATCTTCTTTTGTCCAGAATTTCACAATTTTGTCTTTCCAGTTTTGTAATAAATGCTAAAAAAAACGCGCAGGCGTCCACATCTAGTGTTGAAGGCATAGCTAAGCTTATCCAAAATTAAAGAGATTAAAGATGCTTTAGTTTTAAAGCTGAAAGGTTTTCAGAGCCTGATTCATAAGTTAACATTTATAAGCAATTAGTGAAATGAATATGTACACACTCCTAAAAGTATGCATGCTTCATTTTTGGATATAAATTCAACTTGAAAGTCAAATGAAATTAATTTAAAATGTTAATTAATATTTAAAAATTATGAAAGAGGTCGGTTTGGTTGGGTGATCCAAGAAGCGAAAATGATAAGAATATTGGCAAAATTCAGCAAAAGGATATTTGGAAACTAAATGACGGCCCTTCGACTGAATTCGAGAGCCAGCCGACCCTGCGTAAGTGAGCATGTTTTCATGTGCATGGTGAGTGTGTGTGAATGACATGGTTATGTGTTTTTAGGTTCTTTGCCACTTTATATTTGTTGAAGTCGCTCGTCATCAAAGTAAGTCAGCCAGCCGACAGGAATATAAACGGAAGGCGTTGACGTCGCTGACAGCGCAAAATTTCGCGCTGGCAAACTTGGCTGATTTCCTTTTTATGACAATAACAACAGACCAAATGACGACAAGGACAAAAGCAGCGACAACAACATCAACACCAGAACCAGAACCAACGACAACGACAACGATAAACAAACCATTTGCACTGACGTCAAAGTGCCGCTCAAACTGTGAGTCTCAATCTCAGGCAGCAGCCACCTGAAGGGTTTATGCCAAGCCAAGGATGTGAAAACTATGAGATGAAGCTGGCAAATTCAAGCGATCAAAAGAAAGCAAAAATAACACGCTCATGTGAAAAGTGATTGACCATGCGAAACCCTGTAACAATTTCTGCAGCCACATACACTGAGTGATGATATTGCCGACTCAAGTACGGAAGCGAAACAATTTAGAACCAAAAATCTTGAAGAATAGCGAAAGTGAAAAATGTTAATATGTAAAATGTTTGTTTTTGATATGGTTTGTTACCAACATTTATTCTGCATCTAAACTGAATACATTTTAGTTTTATCTTTTTCTATTTCTGTCGGAAATCTTAACAAAACAATGACTGAATGGACCAGTCAAATATTTATTATGTTTTCACGATTTGAATTCTACTCTCCATGGTAATAAAAACAACATAAATGATTTCATAACATGACATAAAGAGTCATACCCTTTGCTAACTATTCCATCGATACAGGGTGTAATGAAATATCCTACAAATAACAGAGGAAACCTCTTCAGCAAATTGCTTCTGTTACACAAAGCACCTTTAATAAATATTGCTCAGTCAACTGAGTTGACTAAATTTACTTCTGAATTACTTTTACAAAGAGCTTTCAATTTTTTTTTTCGTTTAGAATTTGGATTAATATTAAAAAGTTATGTTATCCTATTGATTGATGCAATCTAGTGTTTGTTCTTTGTTCATTTTAAAAGCCTCTTTTATATGTGATATAGGACATCTTAAATATGATAGACTTGAACTAAGTTCTGAGAGCATATTCTCAAAAAATTAACTAGCTTTGTCATTTCCGGAACAAGAAGTGATACGATAACTTTCAAATTACTCGGTCAGTCAAACTCCAAAAGCATCAACAAATAAAATTGATGCAGTCCTCTCTCTCTCTCTCTCTCTCTCTCTCTCTCTCTGTTATATTTGATAAAGTGCCCCATTTACCATATTCTCATGTTTGATTTGATCTCCTAAGCGCCTGGCAAGGACAACTGAGTGACGAGAACCTCAAATTTGTTGTTATTATTGTCAGCACATACACATAAACATAAACATAGATACTTACAACAAATGGATGCCTGCCAAGCAAGTATACTAGGTGCTGCTGAGACAGAGCCTATATTTTAGTGGCAATCAAAATGCGATTTTCTTGATTTATTGCGCATACGGAAAGCTCTCGAAGGATAAACGAAGGCTTTGCCTGTTGCTTGCCACATTTCCCAAACATATATATATATATATATATTGCGTGTAAGTTGCCTCCTCCTGCTGGGTTTGGTATTTGCTCAACTGATTGGCAACTAGATACCAAACAATTGCGCATCACAAAATTATATCGGGACCTTGCCTTTGGTTTCACTACCCTTCAGATATAAATAAACAGGCGCAAATAATGACGAATATCCGTCACACCCAAAAATAACGGACGTTCTGCCAAAGCGACCTCGAAAATTACGGAAAATTTGTTTTTGGCCATTGGAGGCCCCACAGAAATCCTTTTTTCACCACAATGAAACATAAACTAGGAACAGAAACAGCTTGCAAGAAAGTGCCCGACTACGAGCTGCTCTGCTCAAGGGGTACAATTAGATCAGAGATTCATACGGACTCATACAGACTTCAATTGTGAACACTGTCTGCCTCTTTGTCATACACATCTTTTCGAAGCTTCTTTCTGTCCTTTTTACCAATAGATTGTGACTCTGTAATACTCTGAAACTGACATTTAATTTTACCTGCTTATTATGTAAATATCCCATTTCTCATATACAGGGTATGAAAACCACATAAATAAGATACGCGTCCGACATATTTAAGCGGTATGCTGTTGTGGTTGTTCTTGTTGCATTTTGTTGGCCTGTTGGCCAAGTGGAAAAGTTATGAGGCGCCGAAAGATCTGAAGGCAACCCCAACAACTCAAAACTCAGGGAAAAAAAACGCGTTGCGAATGCAGAGTTGAAAGATGAGAAAACATTTGGTGGCAGAAAAATTGTACACTGGACACACTTGGCACGAATTGGCAGTTTGCCAAAATAGAAATCGAAATTGATTGAAACAAAAGTGATTTTGTGCTTTTTTATTTTGATTGGAAGTTAACTCAAGGCCATGGCCACGTTAACAGCTAGTTGAAATCTCTCCTGTTGCATTAAACACTAAAAATATCCAAAATATGTTGCGCCATTTCCCAACCCACAAACCATAAATTTGAATCTAATTGTTGACGTTTGCGTTTCGCAGCTTTTATTGCTGTCCAGGCTTTTATTGCAATTAAAAGCACAGTGTCGGTTCGAGCGAAGCCTTTAATTTATGTTCAATTGCGCAATTGCAGGGAGACACTTGAACAGTTGGACAATCGGACAAAATGGACGGACGAAATCAGCTTAGTTTGGTGATTAAGGATGCCCGACGGCAGCAGCAGAGAACAAACGACGTACTCACATACGCACACACACACGCATACACACACACACACACACACACGCACACACACACATACACACACACACACATTGCTTGTATATTGCTTGCCCACCCGATGGTAAATCGGAAATTGCACACATTGCATTTTGTGTGCGCTGCACTCGATTTAAGTATTTTAAATTCGATTTCACAGCCGCAGCCCCAACAATGATTACGTGCAATTATGAGAACAATAAATTGGAATCGGGTCGGCAGCTTATTGCAATTAATTTACAATTTAAGCTAACCGTTCGCTGCTGGGCCTGGGCAATTAATGTTGCCATCTAATGGTGGGTAATGCAACAGTTGAGGCTGGACTTGCTGCTGCACAAACTGTTGACTCTGCGAGCCCACATTTATTGCGTGCTTTATTATTATTTATGTTGGCTAAAGTTTGTGCAACTGCTGCTCGGCAAGCGATTCTTTGGCAAAGTTGCGGAAATGCTATGAAAACGGGAGTTGCTTGCAGTTACTGCACTCAGAAAACAATTGCCCTGAAAACCAAAGAGTTTTTCTTGTTTTCAGAAATAAAATATACAAATATATGTATTTCTTAAAATTGTAAATCTTCTAAATTACAAATAAATATTTCTTAATAATAAAAAATATTTCTAAAAAGTAGAAATATTTTTGGTAGAAAGTAAAAAACCCAATGGTAGTTGTGCAAAAATATAAAAAAAAAACAGAATTTTTTCTGGAATTAAGAAAGTAATAGAATCAGAGAAAATTGACTTTCCATATTAGGAATATACTTTCTGAATAATAAGTTGAGTTATCTTGGCTTTCTAAAATGCAGGGCAATTATTTTCCTGAGTATTTGTAGCACTTATTTTGCTGAATGCCCTTGCCTTCAATTTGCTGAACTCACTGGCCTTCCTGGTAGTTTATTGTCTTCCGTCAGGCTTTCATTTATATATACGTATTCACTCTTCGCCCTTTATATTCAGAGTTTTTAATTATATGCCAGAATCAGAGATGTACGTTGCACTGCGAAAAACTGCATGTGAAATTCCCATTTTTTTGCTGGCAATAACTTTTGCATATTCATGGGTCTCTCTCAACTGACAGTTAAATTACATTTCGTTTTGCTGTGTTAAATTTCACAAATTTCAAACGGCGCCATGATAAAATGTATAAAAAACCTAATACCTTAAACATTTTTTTTTTTTGCAACAGAGCATTTCTGAGATTGGTTAAATATAGTATATTCCCTCCATTTAGCTCTTGAGCGAACAACTTTTCTCTCTTTATCTGTTTTTTTTTCAATTTTACGGTACCTGCATTTTGCCTTAAATCGCATTCCCTTGGTTGTAATAAATTGTTCCTTTATATGCTAAGCCAACAAAGAAATGTGTTACTTTGTGACAAAGTTGGAAGAATGTCATCTGCAAGGCTATAAAAATAAAACTTATCTGCGTCAACTATCAACAAATTCCATAACATATTCATAGCTTCTTGTGTAAAATTTGTCAGTGATTTTCGCATTAATTTGATGTTGAAACTTCATTTAGGCTTATGCATAAATTTGAACAGTTTCATCATAAAAGACAAACAAGAAAACACAAAATATAATAACTTTGCGTACTGCGTAATAGTTACATCAGCACACAAAATACTAAAGCAAGGCTAAGTCTGGTACTTAAATATATATATCGTACATATAAATTGGTCTATTCTGGATTTGTTTGAATTACTGTGACACTTGACAATAGCCATACATACACGTCTGTATACGTATTTACAATCTGATTACAATTCATGTAAATTACATAGCAATGCGACTAAATGGTAAAATCAAATCCTTCCCAAAGGCTTATCACACAATATGAAATTAGGTCAACTTCAATTTCAGCCGAATGCAAATGCATTTTTATGACCTGAAAACGGGTCAAAATGAGTTAAATGGTTTTGTGCACATGTATGTAACATGCAGAAGGAAGCATCTCTGATCCCATAAAGTATATATATTCTTGATCAGGAAAAAGAAACGAATCGATATAGCCATGTTCGTCAAAACAAACCTGCGTATCTCAGAGACTATAAGAGCTAAAGACCTAAAATTTGGAACACTAGTTGTCACATACCAAAAATATATCAAGTTTGCGTTATCTTATCGATAACTGCCTAAATTTCTCGAATATCGATACATTTCGATTTTCGGTAGCAAAGTCACAATTTGAAAAGCAAAAGCTTTTCTTATGAAACGGAAATTTAAAAGCTAGCTTTAGGGTATATCATAGTCGAACTCACTCGAATAAGGCAGTCTTATTTGCTATGGTTGGTTTTGCATTTCTCGGTTTGGGTGATTTAGGAACGCAGTAAATTGAAAAAAGCAAAAAAGGTTGGCGGGGACGGAAAGGGATTACCGGCAGAGGTCAGTTGGGTAAAGCTGCTTTAAATCTCATATATTTAGAATAGCTAGCTGATGCGATGCAATGCAGCTGATTTAAAATTGCTGTTGGTAGCGAAGCAAAAAATAATACAAATAAATGCGCAACTGTTCGGTGTGAAGAGGGAAGCGAGGAACGTCAAAACGTAAGTCCAGCTGCGAAGGCGCAACTGGGCATTACACAAATCGCATCCCACTTATCTACTTGTCTAGTCTTGACCGGGCCAGCTGCATATAATATAATGCTAATGGTGATGGGAGCCCTCAGCTGAGAATGTTGCCTCTTTTCATTGCAATACCACGCCCACAAATCGCACCACCCAACTGGTGTTCTGCGTTCACGCTTCCGCATCAGCGCGCTGCGAGGCAGAGTTTTGTCGAAAGAAGCAAACCGAAAGCGCAGCGAAAGTTGCACGAGGAAGGCCAAACTAAGCAAATAAAACGACAAATAGTTGTCAGAGCAAACAAAAAAGACAAAAAAGACAAAAAAAAAGAGATAAAAAAGACGCAAAGCCAGCACTCACCAAAAATATATTTGTGCAGCTCACTTTATTTTTCAGAAAGTCAATTTGCTTCTGAATCGCACGGCTTAGTCTTTCGGAAAGAGGAGCTATATTTTCTAAATTACATTCATGATTCTTAATATTTATCAGAATTTTATATAGAAAACAAAAATAGATTCGAGTTTGTACTTTCCAGAAATTTGTCTCGCTTATTGTTTACTCAGTATTTAGATAAATTGCTTCTTTTTTATATATTTTTTGAATACCGTCGGGACTCGTCTTCAGGGATAGACTCACAGTGTAGTCCAGTAAGCTGTTTCGAAACATGCTATTATTTATATTTCGCATGCCGTCGGGATTCGTCTTCAGAGAGAGAGAGATTCACAGCATCCGTCGAATACATCTGAGTAAGAGAAAAATAAAATAAACGAATAACTTGAACCCAGCAAAAAAAAAAACAAAGAATAAAACCAAACTAAAAGCAAAGTATTCTTTAAATTAAAATAAATGAGATATTTTTATATATTTTGTTAAGTTAGAAATTATTTCTAAGACACAAAAATAATAAAATAAATCGAGAGCATTTTATTGTCCATGTGTAGGCATAGACTACGTAACAGAGGACGGTGGCTTGCACGTTGATTGAATGGGGGATGTGTGGAGTGAAACCGCTTCGGCCTTAGATGCTGTCATGCATGTACAAATTCAGTATGCCCCAACAAAAAGTTCCGCACTAAAAGTCGTTGTCAAGAAAACACATACACACACGAAAAAAAAAATGGAAATAAAACAAAATATTTATATATCCACCATTAATTGCAGTTGTTGGGTGTTAAGTGTTTGTGTTATGGACATAAAGCTCTCCATCAAAGACTTTTCAGCGTATAAGTATGTAGAAATTCGTACTAAAATGATATTTATCATTTCTATTTTCCATGCTGGATAAGTAAAAGTAAAATAAAGACATTTTAAATAATTGCTTGGAACTCTTCAACATTTCAAGAAAGCTGAACCGAAAAAAGTAGCAGATGGACTACAAAATAAACGCAACAAAAAATTGGAACTACTTAATCAGGTTTTTGCTTGAGATTAAAAATGGAACTTTTTTCCACCTTTAACTAAAAAAGGCACTCACAAAACTTCACAAAAAATGCATGATATTATTTTCTGTCGTATTTGCGTATTCACAGAACTTTTTCCTTTTTTTAATTTCGAGACTTTCTCTGCGTTGTCTTTCTGCACTTTGCTACCGGCAACCATTAAAAGTGTTTTAGAAGTGTATCATGAAGTTGTATGGACATATGTTTTGTAATATTGACTTTGTGTGTTTGAATAGCAGAAACAACAGCTACTGATTACTTTAGTTTGAAATGCATAATCAGCTAGCTAGCATCTATTTATTTATTAAATTCAACTGTGGCATACTTTTAGGCAAAGTGTAACAGCCTTATTCCCAACAAAGACTAGACATAAATGTTAATTCAAAATTTCATATTTATTTAAATTGAAAAAAACCTCTACAGTTAACTGTCAAATTTCAATTGACATTAAGAAACGAAATTAAACTCTTGAATAACTTCAAAATATATGTTCACATTCGTCTGCAAGTTTTTCACTGGACACTCATTTATTATTCGTTCGGCGATTCTTTCAACGACACAAATACGAAATAATATCATCTTTAACGACTGTACAAATAGTAGAGAGAGGCGTTTACTATACATATGTTTGAGTGTGTGTATTTAAAAACAACAAAATAGAGAAAAATAAAATGGCATTTTGCTGCAGATAAGATGCTGTCATAAAATGTTGAAGCGATGTCAAATGCGGCAAGCTGCATAAACAGCATGGACAGTAAATGTGGAAGTGCCAGATGTCCTGCTGCTGAATGAAAACAGTGGGCGATATTCGCACACCAACTGAACAAAGGAAATTTATATGCAAATTTAATCAAAATGGCATGAACTGAAGAACGCAATACGCATTCATAAATATTTGCGAGCTTGCCAAAGCACACTGTGTTAAATGGACAAATTTCTTGTTAAAATTTCGAAAAATTGTGTTTCAGACCTATACCTGGCCACGCCTACCCTTTCAGCTCATATAGGAACAATAAACTTAATAACAAACTTAAAACTTAAAGAATTTCAATATTGTCATATACAAAGGCTACATATATTTGGAGCATCTATTAACTGAAAATATATTTATTTTATTAACCAATTTTCATTTAACAAATTATTAGTTTAATCATCTTGTTCGTCTGATTCAAATTCACCTTCGCATTCCAGATCTGAATCAGGGCACTGTCAGTTTCTAGAATATCGTTTTGATTACTTATACCGATTAAAGATGCTCCTAGTATCCTCAAGTATGTAAAGGGCAAAATCGGGATGATTACGTTTTGGTGTACACATAATAATAATAATAATAATAATAATTTGCAATAACTACATGTTGGCCAATATTGGTCAAAGGTCAGTTTCACTCCATCAGTGTTTTGGTTCGCTTTCTAGGGAGATTACAAAAATATATTCAGAGAAAACTTATTAACGTGAATGAACAAGCGAATCTGAGTTTATAAGAACTAGAGATTTCAAATTTAAAGTATCTCCTAACTTCGACCAGTAAATTCTTTTCTCTCCTGAAAGTTGCAAACCTAGCTAAAGCAGATGGTTGCTCTCCGATAACTTTTATTCAATGAAATTTATATTTGGAGTATGCACTTTAAGAAAATGTAACTAATATCAAAACATGTTGTCATGAAATTTAACTTAATTAAAGTACAGTTTGTGCAGCACTGGTCAGCGGTTTAAGCTGCACAAAATGAAGTTCAAGTTTCTTCTCTGCATGTGGTTTGCTCTCTTGTCCAATACTTTTGGTCACGTTTTTGACGTACAATCGTCCCGAATTCTCTTAAAATTTGTCAAGTTTTTGTGCCACATTTTTGTGGGTGCGGTGGATGGTGGCGCCTTTGCCAAAAAGAAACTGGATTCAACAAGAAAAAAAAACATGTAATGTTCCGAGTCACGCCTACGAGCCACACAACGAGCTGCAAGTGATGTTGACTGATGGTCAGTGGGCCAGCTGGCCGACACTGAGATGAACTGACCCCTCTGCCAAGCAGAAACCAAAGAGTACGAGCAGTGTTTGTTTGTATGAGTAACCAGAAACTCAAAGGGATACCAGAAATGCAGCGTTGAGCCGGTGGAAGATTCGTATCCTGATAAATGATGGCGAGAGAAAACCAAAGGGCTTCAAACAAATTGCACAGCTCAAAGGGGAACAAATTGTTATGTATGTGTGTGTGGAAGCGAAAGAAAGAGAAATGAGTAATAAATACAGGAAGAGCGAGAGATAATGTAGGCAGAAGAGAACCTTGCAAATCAGAACTTAATGGCGACAGCGTAATTTAATTGTACGTTAAGTACAATTATTAAAATCACAATCATAGTATTATTTAATTTTATTTATTTGCTTGTACAATAATTGCAATTTTTTAAGTTTTGCTATACAGCTAAAAAACTTATGATTATTTTGGGATTTTTATTTGTTTAATTGTTTTTTTTTATGTTTGTCTTGGTTCACTCTTTAAGATCATGTGATGAATTCATAAATCAAAAAATTTAAAATAATCATTATTTAAAATTTTCTTAAATTGAAGAAGCAGCAAGAGCAAACAATTGCACAGTAATTACGCAGAGAGACATTCCTATATCTGCTAACAATCAATACATATATATATATATATACAATATATCAATCTCAAATGATGGCAAAGCCAATTGTTTTTGTGTGAAATACGATACTTTATTGTCGAGTTGCTGTTGTGGTTGAGTAATTCCAAAGTTGTCTGCCATAAACCGCAATGTCGGCCTTTTGCGATGAGTGCACCGCATCCCAATCCCTCAGCTGCAGGCTGTGCACGTAGATGGCACCAAAGTGGGCGCTTGCCGTCGACTGTTGGGGGCGTCGACACTTTAGACCAATGTCCT
The DNA here is from genome assembly GCA_035043025.1 of Drosophila villosipedis. Taxonomy (NCBI): domain Eukaryota; kingdom Metazoa; phylum Arthropoda; class Insecta; order Diptera; family Drosophilidae; genus Drosophila; species Drosophila villosipedis. The sequence continues at coordinate 13,229,201 of JAWNNF010000024.1, read as the reverse complement.
GCAGCTGCACGGGTCCATCGAATTTGACCAGATAGTAGCGCACACGCCAGTTCTCACCGAGGGCACCCTGCTCCGGCGGCAGCTGTTCGTGAGCCAGTCTCAGCGGCAATGCGCCAACCAGCGGCGAAATGTAGCAGAGACCCGGCGTCAGGATGTGTTCGCTGTAGTCGCCACAAAAGATATAGACATCCTGCATGGGTCGTTGGGGCGAGCAACAGCGCAGCACCACATCCAGCGTGTGCTGCTCCTGCTCTTCGCCAGACCCACTCAGTTTGTAGGCATAACCCAGAAGCAGCAAGCCCATTGGCAGCTGGAATTCGGTGAGGAACAGCCGGAAGGCGCGCTCATAGTTCAAAATGCGAAGCGCACAGCCGCCAGCGTAGGCGGTGTCAAAGCTGTGCTCCGCATTGTCGCCTAATGGCACCGATGGCTGCAGGGCCTGACGCGCCAGGTTGAAGAAGGGACGCGTCCCTGATTCACGGACGCCGCACTCGTATCTGCCATGGCCTGATCCCACGCAGAAGTTCGTGTAGAAGGGTAGCGCACGATAGGGATGCGTGCCAAGATATTCCCAGAGGCGCGCCCACCATCGCTCGTTTCTGGCCAGGAAGGCGGCATTCAGCGACTCGTCGCCATCGGCCTTGCGTATATTGTAGCCATACTGCTGCAGCGTCTCGTAGCACCAGGCGGGCGCAAAGATGCCTGCCGAGAAGCCACGCTCGGCAATCCGTGCTAGCGTTTGGCCGCTCTGAAAGCGACCCACCTGCCCGCGTCCAAAGACGTCCAGTCCCAGGAACAGACGATGCGGCGCTGCCTGCTCACGCCGCATGCTTGCCTCGTTGGTCTCCAGGCTGCGATCAGTCCAGCTGTAGTTGATCAGCGTGCCATGGCTGGCCCGAAAGAATTTCACGTTGCGCTCATTCAGCTCATTCTGCCAGGCCAGCTCGCCATTGTCAATGACGCTATCGTACCAAAAGACTCGCCCGTGCGGCACCTGCCTCTCCATGGCCACACGCAGCTGCTCCACAAACCGGCTGTTGGAAATATATGGGGAGAGTTTAGTGAATGCATAATTCACACAGCTGTGCAACTTGTGACAGTGAATCAAGTGCGTTAAACATGTATATATTATGCGATAAGCATAATTGGATATTCAGATGCACCAATACCAATAAATAATACTTTTTTTTTAAATTTTTCGAGCTGAAACAATTTTCGTGACAAACAAAAATTTACCAAATATATTTCAATGAGCTAAATTAAAGGAAACATGCATTCAAGTATGGAATATACAAAATAAGCAGGAAATATGCATAATATGCAAATATACGATTTGGTGATAACAAAGTAGGTAATATATATATATATATATATATATATATATATATAATGTATAAGCTATTTGATATATGACTTTGACTATGTGCAAGAGAATATGTGCAAATATTTTGCTATCAACATATAATGCTTAAGTAAGATTTTTACTTTTTTTTACTTTTGTAATGAATCAGCCTAGAAGCGTGACACAATTTGTTGCCTGGATTAACTTTTAAACTGAATTTATAGTTAACCATCTTTAAAACTTAAAATTTAATAATGGGGCACTCGGAATAGGTGAAGTACAAGCATTCCAAACGAATTATGAGCATATATACAAATATATTTATTATTATGCTCTCATAAATCATCAATCAAATACTAAACCTATTTGAGTGAATAGATAAAATCTATTAGAGTGGCACCCAGATCTGATATTCGATTTTGTGCGAGTTTTTATACTTATTTTTCATCCATCATTGAATGCATTCGGTACAAATACAACTACTTGAAGCGTACAACTAACATAAATGTTGGCAAAAAGCAAATTTTGCTTCGTTTCAATCAGTTTGTACGGAGCATTATTGGCAACAAAATCAAAATACAAAATGAAAAAAAAAAAATAAATAGAGAATAGTAACTCTGTATGTAAACTATAAATATATGGAGAAATGATTGAGGAGCAACGCTTGAGATAAGTAGATGGTTGTATACTCACTACAGATTGGGCATGCACTCGCTGCGGACCGGGCACTCCACATTGACCAGCCAGCCCTCGAAGCTGAAGTGGCGACAGAGGCGGGTGAGGGCGGCAACGGTACGTTCTACGCTCTCGATGCTCTCGAGGACCTCGTGCAGCAGACGACTGCCTGCGTTTCCCTCGACGATGTAGGTGCCCAGCACGGGTACGCCATGTCGATGGGCGGCATTTAGCCAGCCGCTGGGCGGAATGGTCACATACTGATGGCTAAAGTAGCAAAAATAATCGACGGCAGACCAGTGCATAAAACGATAGTCATCGAACTTCTCCGAGCTCTGGTAATGCCTGCAAGCATGGGACGGTTATACACTCCAGCACTCAATGGCAACGTGAAACCCGTCAATGTGAAACTCACTCACCGATCGGCCAGATAGTTGCCCATCATGTCGTGACAGACGAGCAGCTCGCGGCGACCAGTGCCACTGAACGAACGTCGATGTTTGCTCACGAAGTCTGACTGTCTGTCCAAATAGACGGCATCGCCGCGCACTCCGACGTCCAGCGGTAGCACGTAGCGCCTCCAGTCAATATCTCGACTGCGCACCTGGAACCCCAGCAGCTGGACATTGTCCCGGATGGGCTCCGCCTCCAGCTGAGCTGCAATTGCGGATGTTGTGGTTAGTTGGGGACGCATACTGATGATGATGCAACTGTTGCCAACGTTATGAATTCAGTGCCGCCTCGCTGGCCTGCATTTATCGGAGTAGTCGGAAATGTTTATCACTCGTTGCAATATTGCGCGCCAACCACATTAAATGAGAACCTTGAAGGCAACTAAACTATCCACGATTATTGCATTCAATATCAATTACTATGTTTACTGCCTCCCCAAGTCACAGCCATTATAATCACGCTTTATGTACATGCTACATGCTACATGCTACATATGCATATCCCCTGACTTGTTCCTCCTCTGCCCCTCGCCAGAGCTGTCCAAGAGTGATTGAATTTTAGCTCATAATGTATTATTTTTTTCGCTTAATAATCCAAATTAATTGATATTAATTATGAATTCATATTTCAGAAGTTAAATCAATTTAACATATTTATTGATGCAATTTAAATTGTGACAGTTCAACTCGCAAAATTATTCCATTAAATTGAATATTTAAATTAAAAACAAGAGAGAACGTTGCAATCTGACGTAACCGAGTGTTTCATAGTATTATGAAACCTTCGGTATCAAAGTATAAAAAGTGAATGCTATTAGATAATAAAAAGTACAAATCCATTCAAATTTTAATTATGTATATTCTTCGCGACATGCAGTCAGCAAAATGCATATGTATTTAAACTAGAAAAACTGACATAACTAAACTCATAATAACCTTTAAAATGGATTTGCATTTGATATGTTAAAATCGAACTTATTGATTATATTTGCAAATTTGAATATCACCGGACAAGCAATGCCTGCTCCAATGTAGGAGTATTTATGAAAATTTGGCAAGGACAAGGTCCCAATGAATTTGAATGCGCTGTTAAAATAATATTAAGAGGAAGTTTGGGTTCGAAAAAGACAAAACTATTTCGGGCTTATCATTGCATGCAGCCTCGGTTTCCATGGGTGCACTCAAACGTTTGGATTATGTGAATTCATGTGGTCAGCGTGCAAAATGTGGACCACCCCAAAACGAGCCGAAGCCCCAAAATCGACCAACACCAAGGACTTCAATTGCGTGTCCTAATGTGCAGCAGCATCATCATCACCACCAGCATCGCATCCTGTTGTGGCAAAAGTTTTTGCTGGCTGGGGAAAGCAATTTAAAGGGGAGTGTGGCCTAGTGTGGCAGTCGTTTTTATGCAATCTGTGCGCTCACTGAACGCAACGAGGCGTTTGAGCGGAACTCGAATCTACCATTGCAGTAAGGATATGGATTTTTAAGCAAACACAGCACGAATACCAATGAGCTGTCGTGCGAATCAAACAGGATCTGACAGCTGACCATAATTACTTTTGTGTGTGTGAATGCTTAGTGGCATTTCTCATATATTTTTATTTTATAGCAGGAAACGTTTGAATTATTTTTCAAGCTAGGCTTAAAACGAGTCACGCATTTCTATATACACATATAATATATTTATTTTTGTATGTGCACTATTCGAACGACTGTGCAATACTCTGTTCCTAATTTTAAGGATTCACTTTTCGCAGTACTTTATAAATTTAATAGATACAAACGAGAAATAAGATTACAGAGGATTGCAGACATCCATATCTTAATATTTATTATAATCCGCTATATAAAATCCGATGAGTTTAATTTAAGCTAAAAAACAATATACTCTATTTTGCAATTGGGCAACAGAGTAGTATCTATTTAATGCAGGCACTGATAAGCCCTACGTGCTATTAAAAGTCTGACTCAGCGTCGGACCTTTTTGCAGACTGCATACATATATATTATTTTGTCTATATATATATATATGTATATATATATATATATATATATATATTTTTTTTTTTTTTTTTTTGAGGGCAAAGGACTTACGACAACCACAGGTGCAGCATTTTGTAGCGCAAAAGTCGCACAGCTGTTTGCCAGACATTGAATCGTTGCCGGCATTTGTAGCGGTTGTCGATTGTTCTCGTGATGTCGTGACATCTGGGGCGTCCTTTTTATTGTCACAAATGGCCTGCCGATCCATTTGCAGCATGTACAACTTTAAAGGCAGCGTTTATGTTAAATGAAAGAAAAAAACTTGGCACGAACGCGGCGAAACTTACTTTAATTTTGATGACAAACAAGAAACAGCTGTTCGATTAGTGTTGACAAACGTTTGTAGGCAATGCGCAAAATTCATTCAAATTCGAAATGCGAATTGTTATAAACAGAATTTAATTTCATTCTCTCATCGAAGCCTGTGTGTTTGCTTTTAGACTCAAGGTGCCAGTCTGCCAGCAAGAAAAATTCAAATCCTGTCAAGGCCATATATTGTATTAAGCAATGCGAAAACCAAAAAGCACAAAAATAAAACCAACAAGTAAAAACACACTTCTGGCAACGCGACCAAAGAAGAAACGACAAATCTACTTTTTTCTAATTTTTATATTTCTTTTTTGTCAATAGGAGACGCATTGAATAGTAAGCAAAATGCCAGCGGGTCGCGTGGCTGGAAAAGCTGGCTACTCCAATCACTATTACAACGGTACGTATATTACACTATTTTAATACTATGTGTAGACTATGTTATTAACTCATTAACATTTAACGTATTTGGATTGGACCTAATTACTATAATCAGAAAAAATTGTATTAAAATGTAGTAAATTGACCAAAAATGAAAAATAAAAAGATTTTCTATTTCTTTGAAATAAATTTAAGGATGCAATCCCCAGTTTTTTGAAAGGCCAAACCTAAATTTGAGAAATTTGCTTTTTAAATTATAGGGTGACTAACCATTTTCGCCAAAAATATGGTGATTTACATAAATTTAATGCGAACTTTTTACCAGTTACAAATTATTAAATGACTCCTTGTTCTATTGTTTTCCCAATTATTTGTAGTTTTCATTTGTAATTTGGCAAATAATGTGCTTTAAATTGATAATTGATGATTGATAATTACTTCGGTTTCAATAGGACGCTCATACGTTGGCATCAATGAGGAAATCATGTGGGTCAGCATTGGCATGGGTGTAACTATTGCCCTGCTCATAACGATTGCGCTGTGCTATATTGCGAGGGAGAAGTGCCAGAAGCGTCAGCGGGAATATTACGTGACCGCATAGTTAATGTATGTTGCCTGCCACACACACCGAGCGGGGGGCGTGGAGGAAGGCAGAACGCACTGCACCCTCCAAATGGATGTGGGTGTAGAAAAAATGGACAAACTGGATGCCCTCTCAATTACAGCGGCTCTGGCAGTGGCGCCCCAAGCAGCAGTAGCAGCAGCAGCAGCAGTCAACACTGACCCCTGGCAAGGACTAAGACTAGGACTAAGACAAGGAGCAGGACAACAACCAGAAGCAAATGCAGAACCAGAACCACAAGCGGAATCAGCCGTCACTATCATGAATTGGACTGTTGTTGACGTTAGCGGTGCTCGCAGTTGGGGCTAACCGAAAGAAAACATAACCCACCCATCTAAAGAAAATACCCACAGCATACATACCCACACACATACACACACAATCACACGCACACACAATGAATGCATGGCATTTAGATTTTTTTTTCTTGTTGATGTAATCAAAAGTTTGTTGTAAGCATGTAGAGCAGCCTTGCAGCTGTATTACTTTAAAGTGAAATTGTTACTTAAAGTTCCCATACATAGATGTATTTATATATATAAATAAATGGCGAAAACTTTATTGATGGCTTATAATTTACCTTTAACTATTCTTGTTCAAAAAGTGCGCACATTTGTCATTTTGCAACACTTACCGCAATGTCTTGCGCACACTAGTCGGCGCTGCCACTTGGTGGAGCGCCGCAGGAACTGCTTGCTGAAACTGCTTGCTGAAACTGCTTGCCGTCAGCTGTTTACCAATGCGTGGCAAGAAGAAGCAATAACCGCGCACGTTTTTCTATTTACAAATCGTGTTGCACAAATAGACGCCCCAAAATGGTTGACAATATAACATTAAACATTTGCACAAAACCGATGCCAAGAAAGGTGAGTGATGCGAAACATGCAACAAGTACGCCACATCAAATCATTCACATATTGCTGCTGACAGGCGACGACGGCGGCTTCGACACAAAATGCGCTGAGTAAAAAACAAAAACGTGCAGCGCCAGCCGGATTTGATTTTCAATTCAATGTGGACAAGCCCAAGGTTAAGGCACTTGTGGTGCGGCGTCGCGCTAAGACAACGACCCCGACCACGCCCACCCGCCTACCAGCAGCGCCTGCATCCGCCAGCGATTTGGTGTTCAATGCAAGCATGCCAAAGAACACAGAGCAGCAATTAAAGAAAACATCCAGCAAAGAGCCGCTCAGCGACTTTATGTTCAATGTCAGCGTGCCGCAGGATGAGGAGCCCATCAAGCCCGAGCCACAGCCAGCCGTGGCCACTGCCAGCGCCAGCAAGACAAAGAGCGGAAGAGAAAGAGCGGGGATTATTAGTAAAGAGCAGTTAAAGGATGTAATCAAGAAGCAAGGACAAGGACAGAATCCCAACAAGCAGCCGCGAGCCGGTGATCTGTTCAAGGCGCAGCTGGACAAGGAGCACAGGCGTAAGCGCGAGGAGACATATGGTGCAGCAGTAGCAGCTCCAGAAGAGGAAGCGGAGGCGGATGCGGAGCCAAAGAAATCAGTTCAGCCAGTGAATAAATTTCGCACGAAGAAGATTGGCCTGTTCGATCAGAGCGACGTGGCGGCACTGAAACAACTGGGCCAGCGTGCTGTCAAACCGGTCAAGGAGACAATATTCAGCGGCAGCAAGGTGGAGTCTCTGGGTCTGCATGCACATGCCGTCAAGAATCTAAAGGATCTGCTGAGCATTAACCAATTGACGAGCGTGCAACAGAAGGCCATACCACAGGTACTGGCTGGCCGGGATGTGCTCGTCCGCTCCCAAACCGGTTCCGGCAAAACGCTGGCCTATGCCCTGCCAATGGTGGAACGCTTGCAGTCGCAGCTGCCGCGAATTAAGCGCACCGATGGTGTGCTGGCGCTCATCATTGTGCCGACGCGTGAGCTGGCGCTGCAGACATACGAACTGTTCCAGAAATTGGTCAAGCCCTACACATGGATTGTGCCGGGCGCCCTGCTGGGCGGCGAGAGTCGCAAGAGCGAGAAGGCACGCCTGCGCAAGGGCATCAATGTGCTGCTGGGTACACCTGGTCGCCTCGTCGATCATCTGCTGCACACGGCCAGCTTTCGGCTATCCAAGCTGCACTTTCTCGTCCTCGACGAAGCCGATCGTCTGCTCGAACTGGGCTACGAGCGTGACGTCAAACAGCTGGTCGAGGCCATTGATAAGCAGCGGGCCGAGGATATCGAACAACAAAAGAATGAAATCGAAGCCAATGTACAGATAAATGCTCCCGTTGCCATGCAGCGTCTGTTGCTTAGCGCCACGCTGACCGCACAGGTGCAGCAGCTGGCCGGTCTGACGCTCAAGGATCCCATCTACATCGATAATAGTGATGAGGCGGCGGATGCTGCGCTCAAGGGCAACAATGGCTATCACAAGGATACCATTGAGGCGCAATCGAATGATGACGACGGTCTCGGCGAGTATATGGAGGATGTGACCGGTGTGCTGAGCATTCCAGAGAATCTCCAGCTCAGCTATGTGATTGTGCCGCCCAAATTGAGACTGGTCACCATTGCGGCGCTGCTCGCCAAGGAGCTGGCCGCCAATCCCAAGCAATTCAAGGCCATCGTGTTCATGAGCACCACGGAAATGGTCAACTTTCATCATGATGTACTCAACGAGGCACTCACACGTCGCGTCCTCGACGAGGACGATGAGGACGACGACCAGCAGCTGGAGAAGGATCAGTCAAGGAATGATGAGCTTAACAATGAAACGCCCTTGCTGCAGGGTCTCCGCTTTTTCAAGTAAGCAAACATCACATAACTCCTACAATTGGAAAGTTAACATCACGAAATTTGTCAGATATATAACTGGTAATTTCTTCTCGACCGCCAATATTCTCAAAATCCTTCCCAAACATGGAAGATTGATTACTAGTAACCTCCTCCTGACATCTCCAGCAATTGTAGAGCGATAGTCACAAAACTCGGAACTTGGGGGATTGCTATTAACATCCTCTTAAGACTGGCAAGCCAAAAGAGTCAACAATTTTATGGGGCAGACTTCTTTTTTTCCTCTACATCCATTCGGGAATTTGGAAATAGGAAGCAAAGATTTTTGTCAAAATAACCTTCAAAAATAAAGATTTAAGCGTTTTACCCGAATGGCCTCCAACTAGGTGTTTATTAGAGTTTCGGAGAATCCATTCGATTGCAAAATTAACATTATAAACGTTATATAATGTTATCCAGTTACAGCTCATGTTGTTGTTCTTGGATCATATTCACAATTTTAGGGATTTGTTTTTCATTACGTATGACGAAATCCGCTATTATTTTCTGCTCGACTTTCACCCGACTTCCCACATAAATCTTCCATTGACATATTGGTTGATGTATTTGTATTGTATTGGATTAGTGATTGCTTTTTCGATTTCTATGTATCTTCTTCCTCAGGAAGACAGATTTGGAATAATTGTGCACTTACCAAGCATGCATCACGTAAACAATTTTTTAACCTGTGCTTTCTTCTTGTTGCGACAGATTGAATGGCTCCATGACGCAAACGGAGCGACAGGGCGTGTTTCGGGGATTCCGGGAGTGCGCCAACTGTGTCCTGCTGGCCACCGATGTTGTCGGCCGGGGCATCGATGTGCCCGATGTGAAGTTGGTGGTGCAATATACACCGCCGCAGACGACGGCGGACTTTGTGCATCGGGTGGGTCGAACGGCTCGAGCGGGACGCCGGGGACGCGCTGTGCTCTTCTTGGCGCCGAGCGAGGCGCAATATGTGCGTCATCTGGAGAACAAGCGGATACGCATACAGCAGGGCGATATGTATGGCTATTTGGAGGCGCTGCTGCCGCGGGATGCGGAGGCGCGAACCGTTCAGGAGGCGGCATCCAATTTGCAGCACAAATTCCAGTCGCTGCTCGAGGACGATCGCGAACTGCACGACAAGTCCTGCAAGGGTAAGTTGGTATCTATGGCAATGCAAACCGCCCCCTCCCTCCCCTTATCCCACAATAACCCCTTCTGTAACTCCATCAGCCCCGACTACCTCAATCTAACTAGCAATTTAATCCTTTCACCAAAGGATATTAACTTTGTAATTACAACACAATATTCGCTGCTCTTCAATAAAAAGAAAAAACAACAAAAAAAACAACAAAAAAAAATAGAAAAAGAAGTTGAAATACCAGAAGGATATACAAAAACACATCGACACTCGCTGCTATTTTCCAATTATAAGTTGGACGTTCGCGCCACGCCCCCAGCCCTCTTTTGCGCCCACTTGTACGCTGGCAACTGGCTGGCGCTAAAAACACGAAAAATTATTTCATATTTGAAGTTAATTTCGATTGCGTGCCGTATCGCCAGCCCCGCCTCCTTTCAACCCGCCCGCCCCTTTTCATTCGCTGTGTGTGTGTGTGTGTGTGTGTGTGAAGTGACCAGCTCCTGCCTGTCGTCATACCGTTATCCTGGTCCGCATACCCTTGCAGCCATAGGCCATAACGATTCCCTGGCAAGGTCCACAGCCATTGATTGCCCGTAATGCTCGCGAGCAAGGGTATTGTCGCTGGCGGTGTCATTCTTGCTCAATATGTTGCCTTTTTGTCGTCGTTAATGTCCTGTTGAAAATGTAATTGCAGCGCGACAGACAAAAAGTTAATTAGATGTTACCAAGGCTGCAGCGACGCCTCCACATCCAAAGAAGAAAAAAGGGGTTAAGGCTCTCGAGATGGGGGATCGCATAGGGGTTGGTAAAAAGGTTTTACAGGTAATGTGGGGTGGGGTGTGTTCTGGCAGTTTTGATTGAAACATACAAAATATAACGCACTTTCTCGCCCCTTACATAAATTGAATTTGAAATGAATCACGAGCTCAAAAAACAATATATATCTATATCTGAAAATGTGAAAGAGCAAACAGGAAACGGAAATTGTGCGAAATATTCAAAATGGCCAAAACAATGGGAAAAACAACAAGCCAAAAGAAAATGAAAAACAGAAAAAGATGATGATGATGATGATGGGGATTAAGATGATGTTGTTTCTGATTGAAATGAGGCAAAAGAACAATAACAACAAGTTGCCCGAACAGTCAAAATGGCTATACTCAAATTGCACTTAAGCGTCGAGTCAAGCATCAAGCGGCAGGAAGCCGTTTGGCAAAACTTAAGAGTGCACCCAAAGGAATACAGTGCGACTGCATCCAACCCAGCTGTGGGTTAGCCAAGGGTTGACCAGGGGAAGGGCGAAGGGGTATGGGTACGGGAAGGGTGGTTACAGCTACGGGCTGCAGTCTCTGTGCTGCGTCCAATCAAAAAGCCATTAAAAAGTATTTCGCTTGAGCAAAACTGTACAAAGCAGCAGATAAAAGCATTTAGAGGTACTACAAAAAAACAAACTAAGACAACGGCAAACTGAGGCACACTACGAGAATAGCAAGAAAGAGAGAGAGAGAGAGAGACAGAGAGTGAGAAAGGGAGATACACTCAGAAAAGAATTCGCTCTACTTTTGGCGACTAGTGTAACTATTTAGAAAGTATATCTCTAAAAACCGAGATATTTCTTTTCTTAATTTTATGGAACATTTTTCATACATACATAAACCGTTTTTTTCCCAAATTTTTGGCTTTGTACATTAATTTTTTACAAATAAATTTAACATTTCTTTAATAGAAATTATTTTTAAAATCTAAAAAAAAACTTTCTAGTTTTCATTGCGATTTTCTAAAATGCAATGCGATTTTTTCTGAGTGTGGATAGATAGATGTGTAGCTGGATAAAGTTGAGCAGGCAAATGCATCCTTGGTGCTCGCCAGCATAACGCCGGCTAACTCCTCCTGCACCGAGCGAGCTGCATGCGTCAGTAATTGAAACAATTTTCAAGTTGAAATTCACTTTCTCAAGTCGTTCAAGTTGGGCACACCGAACACAGTCGACGCAAAATCATTTGTTCAAGATCTGAGCGAAAGTCTTGGCTTTATCTTTTAGGGAGGTGAACACAGATGAAGAAAATACAGCAGCTATGCTTTTGTGGAGCTCATCTCCACTGGGAACTGGTCGAAGAAGGATTTTCCCGTTGGACATATGACTTCATTTGTCTTGTATGTGGGACAACTATTCCAAATTGGAGTATTCTAAATCGGATTTAAAATAGCTGTTAAAATTTGTATCAGTTTTTAGCGCAGTTAAATATTATAGATTTGTTTTAAATGTAATTCTGTTAATTTTCTCAATTGTGGCAGTTGGCTTTCGGTGGCTTGCTACTATTCTCGTATCTTCCAAACATTAGCTAAGTAAAAAAGTATTTCTCCTCCCCTTATTCGCCTTGCCACATGATTAACTACTTAGTAGCCAGAGTGGACAATGAGCGAAAAACCGCAGGCCGCAAAGCCTTAAGCCGAAAACCGAGCCCAAACTCCGAACCCGAGCCGGCAGTCTAAGGGCCAAAGGCAGCAGCAGCAGCAGGGGGAAAAACAATCACAACAATTTGCCACGCCTACACAAGAAGCAGTGGAAGAAGAAGAGAAACCGCATGGACACGCGCGCTTTATAAAATATATCCGCTCGCATTTGCCGCTGAGCCGTCGACGGGCGCATTAGCCGAGCACCGCCCCCCTCCACCCGCCCCACTCCAAATCAGCCACCCCCGGGCCAAGCTAAACAATGGCAATCAGCCAGGGAAAGAATAGATTTTTTTTTGGAAATGAAAATGGGGGGATGAGAATGTGGCATGAAAAGCCATTTTGTGCGGTTTGTGCTGCAGCTTGGGGTTGGGTTGGGATTGTGGAGTAAGGGATGAGGGCGGGGTGGCGGAGAGTCGCAGTGGCTTCTCTCGTGCGGCTTGCCACCCGAGGAGTTGACAGTGCTCGAATGACATTTATTTTATTCGCAACTTCCGGCTGGCAGACGTCTCCAAACATCCGGGCTCGTCATACTTTTGTTTGTTTAATGTCTGCCACTTGACTGTAATCGCATTTGCGGCAATTAAGCAGCCCCAAAGACAAGGGCTTGACTTTGAGACTCCCACAGGCCAGGGACTTACAAAAGAGACCCTCATCTCCCAGAGCGGACGGACGGATGGATGCTGGAACGTAACGAAGCGGTTTCTGTTCCCAGTTAATTGCCTGGGCAGAGCAGCATCTCTGACTTTATCTCACTCACTCTCTATCTTTCTCTCTCTCGCTCTCTCTCTTTCTCTTTCTCTTTTTTTAACGATCCTAAAACCTACTTGACCGACAAATAGGCGTCGATTTTGATTTAAGATTTTAGTGGCGCTAAGTTGCAGTTCTTGAAGTTAGGCAGAGTTATTTGTATCTCCGGATCTGTTAGCCTAGCTTTTTAAATAATTGTGGACTGCTTAGGTAGTTCTATAAAGAATTTTAATTAAATCGTAACTTTGAAAATATTTGAATAGCCCTACAGTTAAATTGCTGCAGAAACTATTCAAATGTTAGCAGTGTATTATTAAGTGCTAATCAACAATTGTTACAATTGCGATATATATATTGTTGATCACTATCGTTAACCGAGCCGATATAGCCATATCCTTTTTAGGCTGTTTCTAAGTGAATTAATTCATCAGTTTCAATGCCAACTTGCAGTATAAAATATCGAAATCACTATGACAGATAGGAAAAATCGGTCGAAAAATTGGTTCTTGTATCAAACACTTTTTTGCTAAAAATGATCAATATCGGATTACTTTATTTTATATCTTGTATAGGAATATTCGGTCAATTTTTATAGACTTGAAGTAAAACTTACATATTGACAATTTGACTCCGGTCTACAAGGTTCTTTCTAGTATAATTTTAAGTGCAGTGCTAATTTATCGACCATGCTGAAAAAAATATTATTCAATTAGCTAATAACAAAATATATATACATATATATATATATAAATATGGAGCTAACTATGCATGTTATATTCCAAATCGATGATATAGTAGGTTAATGACCAGAAGTGCTATATGTATATGTATATCGCCTGCTAATTGTTGTTAAAAATTATTTCGATTGGGATCTGTTGAGTTGTGGTTAGGTAATTGGTTCGTTTTGGTTCGCCTGTTATTAGAATTGGTCCCATATGACCAGGTCGCACTCACTCACAAAGTGACTTATCCATTTTCATTTCTCAATCGTGGCACACACAACAGCTGCTGGTTCGTTTCTTGTTTTTTGTTTTTTTTTTGTTGTAAATTTTCATAGCATTTTTCATTTCACATCACATTTACATATCCCTGTCGCTTTCTATAAATGTATATGTGTGTGTGTGTGTGTGTGTGTGTGTGTGATGCTTATCACACTCGAGGACATGCTGGAAGGACAATTGCGGCTTTTGCATAGCGCACGTTGTGGTAATTTGATATCATTGTTGTATAATTTGGCATTGCCTGGCATAAGTGCTGCGTAATTAGCAAGGACATGCCCACAACAAAACCAACGCAACACACAAAAGAGACAGGACAACAACAACAACAACAGCAACAACAACAACGACGACGACGACTTTGAACGAATATGCGTTGGGTGGTTGCGTATAGGAGATGGCAGCCAGAAATCCTTTGCTGACATTGCTCATTTGTCATTTTAACAAATTTATTTTGTAATGAATGCCTCACACACACACACACACACACACACACACAAACAGGCAGGCACTTAAGCCAACACATCAATTAATTCTAAAAGCATTAACATGACTCCGACTCCAGCCCCAAAATCCAAACTAAGACTCTTTTTCTCTTTCTCTCTCTCATACACACACGCACACGCAAACGCACACTAACTGTTTTTGTTGTTGCTTGCAGCCTTTGTCTCCTGGATGAAGTTCTATTCGACGTTTCCCAAGGAGCTGAAGCCCATCTTCAATGTGCGCGCCACACACATGGGCCACTTTGCCAAGAGCTTTGCCCTCAAGGAGGCGCCCAGCAAATTTGCCAGCAAGTATGCGGCACCGAAAGCAGCACCGCCCACCAATCGTCTGACCTACACGGAGCGGTAAGCAAACAGCTAAAATATATTGGATTTCTATTCAACTGCGCTCGTTATTCACAGCGATCCCGAGAAAGTGCAGCAGGCGAAGCGTGCCAAGCGGCGTCTCTACACAACAACGGTTAGCGGAGATGTGCGGCAACTGCAGCAGCACCAGCAGCAGCCGGCGGCCGGTGCGGATCGTAGAAAGAACGGACAGCACCATCTGCCGGAGGGCGCCGGCAAGAGCAACTTTATGAAAAGCCTGAACAAATCAAGAGCCCTGACCATATCCG
This sequence comes from Drosophila villosipedis, assembly GCA_035043025.1. Classification (NCBI taxonomy): domain Eukaryota; kingdom Metazoa; phylum Arthropoda; class Insecta; order Diptera; family Drosophilidae; genus Drosophila; species Drosophila villosipedis. The sequence goes on along the minus strand of JAWNNF010000024.1, from coordinate 13,214,134 downwards.
AGTTTGACAGCGGTCTGGAATCCGTCGGAGTGCCCAAGCGGCGCAAACAGGCATAGGAGCATACGTGGGCATTGAAGATGAATCTGTAGCTGTAGCCATTTATGCGGGCCATTTTAGTTGGGCGCTGTTCAAGCGTTTAATCGAAATGAAAATTGCTCGCCGACCACCGGAGGCCCAAATGAAAATGCTAAGAAGAAGCTCAACTCATAAAAGTTTCATTTTTCTCAACTTTTAAGCCCGGACGTCCTACGGGAAAAGTTGAGCTGCGTACACTCACCCGCTCTCTTTCTCGTCCCGTCACGGCTGCAGCTGGCATATTTCAAACTCATCTTTACAGTTTGTTTTTTTTACACATTTTTTCATAGATATAGATATATATATATACATTTTTTTTACTTTATGTAAAATGTTTAAGGCATATATTAGAAATCCATTTTCCGCTCACTGCAGATTCATTCAGTTTTGAAAATGTCGATCCCTGTGAGCCGCACAGAGAGAAGATATGTGCGCGAAGGGGGAGGGGAGTGGGGAGTGGGGAGGCACGTGTTGGCCGTCTTTTTGTGCAACTGAAGCGCGTAATTTGTTGGACAAGCTATAAATAAATATGAAACATAAGCGCATAAAAAATCAAACGATTTGCTTTCGTTTTATTTTCTGTTGCTTTCCATTTTTTCTTGCTTTTTTTTTGCTCCCATCGAACGCCGGCCGAAAGTGTGCGCCAATGTTTGTGCAGGACACGTGCCAGGATAAGCTCGCTTTTGGCCATTAATAGCGGCCCGAAGGCAGACCAATTAAAAGGGGGCGAACGATTGATTTTTAATTAGCCGCCTTATTGACGGTTTGGCTATCGTGTCTGTCAGCCAGCTCAGAGTCAAATTGGCTCGGCCAACCAATCAAGCATACACCAAAGTCAAAGTAGACTCCATCCCCAAACTCCAACCCACAAACCATACCCATTCCCGATCCCGTCGTGGTCGTCGAGCCCTAATTACGTGCGAGTGTCAGCATATGAAATAATATTTTGATACCAAGTACCTCAGGCACGCAGGTAAAAGGTACCTTTACCGTTAAAGAGTGTGCCGAGGGGTATTACGAAATAATCGAGCAGCATGTGAGGAAGTTGTTGAGCCCCCATCTCAAATGATCTGCTACTTGAATTTAGCATAGGCATTTTTATCGCTACGTTTCAATTGCCAGATACTTTGGTCGAATGTTTACTTATTTATTTACAGCCAATTAACTTATAATTTAAATTCTGGGCTAACTTGAAGTACTGAGTAATGCCTTATATATATTTGGTATACTTTTTATTTATTTATCTATATATGATGATAGGGAAACGACCAAGCGATCTAACGATTTGTGTAGGATTTCTTAGAAACCTATCTTAATTTTGATATCTAGAGATACTATATAGTTCAAATACATTTTATTTTTACGAATTTTGTATAAAATATCGCAAAATTTAGAAATATTTGATTTCTTGAACAATATTTTTTCAAAACTCAAATTAAATTTTGTATTTTTGAAAGCTTACTCTTTCATTACATTCATATCAAGCATCAGCAAAGTAATGATGATAACGAATACAATATATAGCAAGTTTACTCAGATAGTGAAGATAGATCTCAAGTAATGCTTTGCAGGGTATGCGATCGGCAGTATAATATAGATGTAAATAAACATGTATGAATTGCTTTCGGCCTGGTTGTTGGTTGGTTGCTTGCCCAATATGTCATTGGCAAAGGGTTGTCGAGCGTTTCTAATGTGATTGCACTAATGGCTCGAATTATAGACGCATTAGGGTAAATTAAAATCGTCCTTCGCTCGGCTAAGGCCATTCGGGGGGTTGTCCGTGCGCCGTGTGCTGCCAATAAAAAGCCAACTCACTTAGAGCCAACAACGGCTTGACCCCAGTCCGCCATTGGCAGCCGACCAGAGAGCCCAGAGCAGATGGGGGGTGTTGGCTTAAGGGGTGGATTTATTGCTTTACATGTGCGAGGAGAAAAAAGGGGGAGGGTAGGCGTTGTTGAGCTGTTGTAATGAAGTTGTAACGGCTGCATCAACAATGCCATTGCCGGACTATGTTCTTTTGTGGTCAGGTGCAAGTGTTACAGGTTTTTATTTTATTTTATTTTTTTTTTTTTTGCTTTCTCTTTTATTTTTTATATTTTCATTCAAATTGAAAAGAGGACACGGCAGAGGTAACAGCATAAAAAAAAGAAAGGTAAGACCCCAACAGCTGTCAGCATTTCTTTTCAGTGGGAGTGGAAATGGGCTTTACTTTGATTATGACAATGCTGTGACCCGTGGCCACTTTGACAATCGGCTGGCACAATGGAAGTGGTGGCAACTAACTGGCAAATGGACGAAGGCCGCGTTAAATTGGAACACCCTCTTTCAGTTCCACTTGGCATAAAGCCCCATGATAATTCAATTGTCGCATAGTACTCTGCTTATAAATAATCACACATCTATGCTCGAGTTTGATACATTTAACAGATACTGGAACGAGCGTGTCTAACAAGTTGGTAGTTGAACTTTTATTATTATAAGGTATTGCATATGATCACACTTGATCGGAGCATAATGATTCTATATTTAATCAGAGTTGAAAAAATACGTCGAGAGTCGAATTATTCAATTCTAGAGACTACAGAATCGAGTGGAAAAGAAGGCGCAATGAAAACTCACAGATCTCAATAATATAGAGACAGGCAGCCATCCGTATATATCATCCAGAAACTAGAGTATAAGGTGAACATGCCTATGTGATTGCTTAAGCTGTTTTAACAAGATAAAATCATCAATCGAAATAGTATTTATTATACAAATGAAAAGGTATTTTTAAAGTTCCTGGTTAGCAAATCCCCGGATCGGATTATGTTATAAATTTGACTCTGGCGTGATATTTAACTTATCCAAGGAGGGGAAAGCAAGTTTTTTTCCGTAACTTATATAATTTTTATTTCTTTTAAATCCGTTCCGTTATGGGATCTCCAAAGTAATTGAAGGATACGCATCCTTAAAATCTTACTTATAAACATAGACTACTGATTGGAGCAATGAAAAATAAAAAGAGTTTCCTTGTGGCCATAAAATATTATGTCAAAAAGATTTTGGTTGGCGCTCACATAAATTAAATTTGTATCGCTTATAACAGTTTGACAGTGGTCAATAAACTTTTGTCTACTAGTGTATATAAGTATTTACTTTGACAGCATCAATACTCTGTTTCTATACATATTAGTCGCTCATTATTTAATTTATCCTAATGAAAATGTGCATATGTCAGACTTCTTTTTTTGTTTGGTTTGGGCAACTCCTTAGTTATGCGTCACATTTTGTCAAAAATAAATAAAATCAGTATCGAATTAATATTTGTCACAATAACCGGTCTGCATGCTTACAATAGTAGTTATTATTTGTCGTTCTTAGTTACTGCCAGAAATACTATTGACTTGAGAGCAAAAGGGCCTGTCAGTAGAGTTCATTAATATATAATACGGAAAGGGAAACTTGACAGACATTAGAGGAACCTACAAACTCCATATTTTATTTATTACAGTTAGAGCAGAGAATAGTTCGTAATTAAGCAATAACTACGTAAGTATTTGGCTTTAACTGCTTGTAAATTACAGTGTAATTCGCATTGCTTTGCTAGATATGCATATGGTGGAGATAGAGCCACCAAGTCCCCAACACAAGTTCAAGAGCACGACCGGATCGATTCAATTCCGAAAAGGTTTCGCGTCCGCTATTCCTTTTTTTCTTTTCGGTTTTTTATTTTTTTTTGTATTTTTTTCTCAGCCATTTCCAATTTCCAATTATAACGCAATGCGATTGCGTGCACAAAATGACAAGCTTTTATGAATTCGCGATGGTCTCGAAACGACTACAACGATGGGGTCAGACACATGGGGGACGTTGGACACACGGACACCCATTAAATTATGATTTCATTTGACGGCGCCGTTGGCAGAGATGAGTTGTAGGAGCCAAAAAGCTGTGGAAACACCCGCACAGCACCGGAGATGTCGGAAATCAGGATGAACTTAAATTATACATATTTCATTTGATACAATGTTATGTTACGTGTTTCTATTTCTGTATATCTTTCTCTTTCTGTTTCTGTTTCTGTTTCTGTTTCGTTTGTTGCATTTATTGCTCCTTTTTATTTTTTATTTATTTTTTTTTTTGTATCCAATTATGCTTATTAAATTGGCAGTTGAAATGTGCTGATGCCAAGGATGCGATTTAGTTAGAACTCTGGCGTGGAGGGGATATAATGGGGGTTGATATTTGTTGTGGACGCCGGGACTTGTCAGAGGCTGCAGATAAACTACTTAATACTTATTTAATTTGTGCCTCTGATGCGAATGCATTCGAGCAGAATGCGCCGCACAACTGTCATAAAAATCACGCAGCGGAAATTATTTTGTCACCATTTATAATTGCATTGTCACACCAACACTATTGACTGATGTTGTTGTTGCTGCTGTTGTTGTTGTTGTTGTTGTTGCTGCTGCTGCTGTTATTATTATTATGATTGGAGGGTGTTGAAAGTAACACCCCGCACATTAAATCAAGTGGCTGTAGATGTAGCTGTGCTTGTCGACAACATCATACATAAATTATTGAAAAATCATTCTGCAAATAAACTCAACGAGCAGGCAGACAGACAGCCAGACGGACAGATATTCAAACAAACAGGACGAGAAGAGCCAGTAGCAGAGCCAAAGCCAGAGTCCAGGTTCAGGTTTGGCTTTTGGGTGAAGTAAATAAAATCCACCACCAGGACGTGGACTGACTGACAGACTGACAGAATGGCTGGTTGGTTGGCTGGCTGAGTGTGTTGATTGCTTTGACAAGACCGCAAATAAAGTGGTAAATAACTGAACTTGGCTCCAGGGATACATTGGGTTACATTGCGCATACGCCGCGTGGCTGGCACTGGCGAGCAGTGCTTCAAATATTTGCAGTAAGGCACCGCCTATGTCTAATCAACTCTCGCTTTTGAATGCACTCTGCAAAAAATATATGTGCCTGAATTTACAAATTTAATTTAATATTGTATTTCATAGTAAAGTATTTATAGAAAAGAATCTAAAAAAATTTATATATGTGGCATATATATACATATACAAAATAATAGAAAATAAATAACAATTCCAAAATATTCAACAATTTTTTAATGGATTGCGCAAGTAAGATTTCTTAAATTCTGATATTTAGTCATTGTTTTCCCGACTATTATGTAAATCTAAATTGTGCTATTTAGAATGCTTTTCTCTGGAGAAGTCGGGGCAATAATTAAGATATGATAGAGCGGAAGTGTGACGATTATGTAAAGTCTGGGCCCTGATTCTTTTTCTTAGTGTGAGCTTGGGGCAGGGATGTGTGCGCGATGGCAGCTTGTGGGTTAGCAGCTTAACATCAACTGACAAACAGTAGCACCACAGGCACCACCAACATCGACAGCAGCCGGCAGCAACGTCGGCAAATCCAATTAATTTTATTGCGCCTAAAACTTTAAGCGCAAGCGTCGAAGCACAGCCAACACCCCCCTTCCCCTCCTATACCCAGCTCGAACACCCTTTACGGGCATGGTGTCATCTAATGGAAAGCGAGTCCTGTGCGTCGTCCTTTTGCCCGTCTGTGCCGTCAGTTCCGTTTCCGTTCGGACGAATGCCCGTCTATTTATTTGCAAATGCAACTTGTCTATTTTGACAGTTGTCGCTTGTATATGTCATGCCTGAAGCGGAGCAGAAGCAGAGTCAGGGAGCAGGGAGCAGGAGTAATGGGAGGGGTAGGAGGACGACGTCGTCATCATTCAGTGAAGTGTAAAGTGTGAAAGCCTCTAACGAGGCATATTGCAATATTGGATTTTGTGTAAATTTATTTATGCTAATTAGTTTCAATTTGATTTAATTTGTGCTCAACAGCTTCAATTTGTTTGTATATATATATATAAATATATATACATATATATATATATATATATATATATGTGTGTGTATCTGTGTGTGTGGGGTGTGTGGTGGTGGGTGTTGTGCTGGCATATGTGGGGAACCACAAAGCAAAGCTGACAATTAAAAGCACGTTAAAAACGCATTTAGCAAACTTCGGCTGCTGCTGCGGTCACTTGGCTGGGATCCGTTTAAGCCGAAAACGCCTAATGACAGCTGCATCAATCCTGTGTGCTAACAAAGCGTTGAAGAAATCACTTTACCAGCGGCGACGGAGACGATGACGACGACGACGACGGCGGCAGCTATAAAAACGAGCTGCTTTGAGCTCTGAGAGATGAGACTTGAGAAATGACAGCCCAAAGGAGACGCCGCCAAAATCAACGAAATGACAACGAGACATGCAAACAAATGGAAAAAAAAATGATACCTGCTCTTAGCCCGACTTTGAGTCAACTTCAACTTCAGCTTCAACTCCAGCGATCACTTCGACGAAAAGTCTAATTTGTTGATAATTTGCGACCGCCGCCGCTGACCGCCAACGATGCCCCACGGCCCCATGGCCAGCATGGCCGGCAGCTGAGGAGACCGGTGGGACAAGCGATACTTCCGCTACTCCATAAATGGAAATGGAAATGCTTCAGCAGTGGGTAGCAGCTCATGGAGCTGCATTTGAATGGAGCTGGAGTTGGTGCCACTGGGATTTATGATGCGCTGTGCCAACTGGCAATTTAAAGTCAATTTGGCCAAGAGGCGCGACTTCAACTAAATTGCAAACAATTTCTGTGTGTGGGGGCTTCTTGGGGGTGAGCTGTGAGTAGACATCACCTGCCACAGACGCCCCTATTAGAGGTCAGTTGAATGATGACAGAGGCCTTACGCGGTTTCGAAACTGAAACCAAACTGCAACTGCAACTGCAACTGCGACTGCAACTGCGACTGCGACCTGCGACTGGTACTGGCTAAAAGGTGCTAACTTGCACTGTACAAACGCGTTGTTTAATTAATTGTCTTTTAACAGCAGCTGGCGCAGTGGAATACAAAAGCGTAACAGATAAAGGAGCAAAGTCGGTGGATGGATACTAAAAAGAGGGCAGGGCAAATAGCTTTAAAGGAGAGAAAGTGCTCGATAAGAAATTCGAGATCGATATAGAAAAATACTTAGCGTGACAAGCTAGGAATGCATTTGCCTCAGTTTATTAAGATATATTTTTTGAAAAATATGAAAGAAGGCTTTCTTAGTTTAAGAAATTCGATTTTTAAATATCGAAAATGTTTCTAAAAACCAAAACAACTTTTAAGTTTTTAGTTCACTTCGATTTTTTTTGAGTGTAGAATCGTTCGTATCTCATTAAGTTTGTATACATAGCATAAACGAGCTACTGTTATAGAAAGGTAATTAAAGTCAGCCTGCTAAACTTGACTGGCGATGGCAAAAATGCCCAAGAGTTATTTAATGTTTGATGGCAGCATCACTTTTTGGAGACTTGATAAACTTAAAGTTTTCTATTAAAAAGCGTATGAAAATAATTAATTCTTAATAAACCGGGTCTCCTGCAATAGTAATCCCTACTTTGAGAATGTTTCTGAAGCCATTATTGAATTATGCATACAAGTTTATAGTTTTGGAAAGGTAATTCAATTCAATTACCATTAATATTGTATAAAACGTGACTATCAGAATTAATAGTAGTTTGCGTTGTCTACTCGAAAGTGCTGTTAGAACGGTGAGTTCGAGTGCAAAAGCGAGGCTCTGGATTACGAATAGCACTCAATTAGAATAGAAAAGACTATCCACTATCTACAACATGAGAACACATGCCATTGGATGGTACACGGATAACTAACTTTCACAACATTTACGCAACTTACAAATTGTGGAAGATGCTAAGAAGACCAGGAGCTTAATGACTTTGATAGCATTGGGCAAAGACCTATGGCTAATTTATAAATGGAAGGCAGGTGGAAATTAACAAATAGAGATAATGGAACAGTGAAACTGCACCTCGAAATGCAACTGATGTCCAAGGCAAGGCATCAAGTTGTCCTCTCCTCCCTCCTTCCTCCTCCTCCTCCAACCGTTTCCAGCTTTAATTGCTGTCATCAAAAATTGTGTCCATTTGGCAGACGTTTCTTTGATTTATGTGCACTTCACGCTTTGTCGCAATGATGTCGCTATGATGGTGACTGCCACGCCCCACGCCCCCTCCCATTCACAAGCACAGTGGCTAGGCATTATCCTGGACACGTGTGCGCACAAATTGATCCTTTATGAGCATTTTGCGGTTAATAATACTTCAAATGTTTCCCCTTTTTGCCCGGGTCAGGGTCTCAACCTCAACTGGCCAGGCTCATGAATCGCTGGATGCGTCAGGCAGGCACGTGCCGCCGCCCTCACTGAGCCGTTAAGTATAAATGATAAGCCGGGAGAACTATAGAAATATATATATATATATATATATATATATATATATTCAGAGAGAGAGAGAGAGAGAGAGAGAGAGAGAGAGATGGAGAGAGGGAGATGCTTGGAATGTAGAGGCTACCTCATAAATATTTGGGGTTAAATGCGCGACGTCGACGGAGCCAATAGGCAGCGCATTTGTTTTGTTAGTTTGTTTTTCAAAAATGTAACCAAAAAAAAAAGAAAAATAAAAAAATTGATGAAGGCAAAAAATTACATTCAGTATGCCTTTTGGGAGTCTCTGCCTTGACATGTGACACCTTTTGTTGCACGCCTTTTTTTTGTTGTTGTCCGTAAAGCGCTTAAGAGCAGCGATCCTTTGGCATCCTTGTCGACTTTATGCCTGCGTGTCTGTATTAGTCTCTACGTGTGTGTGTGTGTGTGTGTGTGTGTGTGTGTGAAATAAATCCCAAATGCCACTTCACACTTAATTTGCTCATAATGCCCAGCGTAATCCGTCTACAACGCAAGGACAACCCCTGTTAATATCCTGGCAATTACACTGCCAACAACAATATTTTTGAAAATTGCATTAGAAACAGGACAACCACCACCACCACCACTTGGAACAACAACAACAACAACAGTGGCAGCCACCCGCCCCAGTCCTTGTCCAGATTTTCTGCTGCATTGGTCTTGGCCCGTAATCGGCATTGGATCTTATCAGCTCCTTCACATATGCTTGCCCCGGTTAATGCTTCTAATGTGACAAATTCATCCATTCCGCCGAGTTGATTTGAGTTTAGTTGAGTTGTCCTCTGCCGGCTCGGCGTTGTCCTTTTCAAGCGACGCTCAAATTCACATCGCTGATAAGACATAAACCCCGAACCCAAACCCGAACCCAAGCCGAACCGAAGCGAAAAAAAAACACAAAGTGGCAAATCCCAGTCCAATCCCCATTGCTACTCTGTCCGCCGATTGCTTTCATAATTTGTTCGTGCGTTTTATTTATTATTTCCTATATAAGTAGTGGTATATCCATATATATATTTTTTCCGCATTTTAATCTCCCGCTCCTGTACAAATTGCTGAGATCTTTGGACTGCGATTGAAAATGGCAACAAATGTTTTAATTTTCACTACAAGGCGTTTGGATTAAATGCCGAACGGGGAATTCGAACTGTTTCGACTCGGTACTGTAACAGTTAACAAAAAAGAAAAACATCAAGATAACTTTTGAAATACAACTCAAATGTCATGTTTGAAATTTTTGTTGTATCTCTATTCGAAATCTTTTAATATTACTTAATTTAGGTTTCACGAGTAGTTTTAGCATATGCATTCAAATAAAGTCAACCAAATGGTATAATACTATTTATTAAATGGAAAGAGAAAATACAAAAATAATACATTTTATTTATATGTCAACAATGATAAAAATAACCTCACATTGAATGTAGTTAGATTCCCCTTATTAATCGAACAATAATCATACATAAGACATTCAAGTAAAAACAGAGCAAAAATATAATTTTTCATTAGTCAAAAACGTCGAAAATGCCAGTGTCATTCCCTAGTCATACTAGATTAGAGATATTTGTACTAAATGATATTAATAAAAATAATTTTTAAATTAGATAAAGATGTGATATCAATAATACTATCATAAATAATTAAGTTAGCGTGTGTTGCTAAACATGTTGATGATCGATATGAATTGTGGAAAAAAGAGACGATCTGCTATATTGAAAACAGCAATTTACTTAAATGCATTTCAGTTGTGAGTTGTTGAATTTAATTCTGACATATTTAATAAAACAGCTCCCATGGCAGACTGAAGAAAAGAACAACTATCAAGTCCTGTGTCTTGTGGCTTGTGCTATGCGAAACTATGCAAAGCCTGAGCAGATATCGGAGAGTGTAGTGTGTAGATTGGGCGAATTTGCATAAATATAACGGGGGAACTGCATATAAATCTTTTATATGCTTTCTATTTAACTTTTACTAAAGACTTCCGACACATTTCAGAGCCGACGACTATGGCGAATACGGTGCTCAATTTACCCCCTGGTAGCTGAACCGTCCAAAAGGAATGTGCTCAAGGGGACCACACTGTGTTGAGAGGGGTAGGGGGTGGGCATAAGTTTGACGATGCACCTGCCTGCAGCTACTTTCAACACCTACACACCGTCACCCGGCTTACTTGCGTGGCATGGGGCTGAAGTCCAGTCCATTCCAGTCCAGATTTGGGTTTGGGGAGGGTGCGATGGCGTGACTGGTGTCCATTTGGACGGCGCCTGAAGTGGCCAGCGTCTGCGGCATTGTCTGTGCTGTGCTGTTGCAGTTGCATTTGATGTGGCTGTTGCTGTTGCTGTTGCTATTGCCGTTCCCATTGCCTTTGCCTTTGCCGTTGCCGTTGCCGTTGCTGCCACGAGGCTTGTAACTTATCTAAATGCACACAATTATTGAATATAATCGCTGTAGAAAACAAACACATGAAATTTGCATGTGCCGCCCCTTAAGCGTTGCTGCGCTTCATTCACCACACACTCATAGTATGTATGTATTGTACTTGAATGTGCCACAAGCAGCCCTCAAAAGCGAAACTCAAATACTCTCACCATTATCACACTAGTTTTTATTTGTCTGGCTTAACGGGATTATGCCTAAACTAGATATTGCCAAAAAGTGGCAGAAGCTAAAGAATCTGTGCAATTGTCAAATAAAACAATATGAACAAATTATTATTAGAAGGCAAACTTTGCGGCAATTAAGCGCAATTTCCGCTTATTGCCAAATGTGTTCATTATGACAAATGCACAAAAAACGTAAAACGTATTAATATGTGCAAATGTACATAGATAATATGTGCAAAATGTGACAACTAATGAAGGGGAGGTATGCGATTAAAACTCTCTTTAGCTCTCTCTCTCCCTCAGTTGCTGCTCTCTCTCTCTCTCGCCCATTTGTTACAAGATGCATCAGCTAGCGACACATTGAAAACTATCATTAATAATGCCGCCCACTTGACACGCCCAACACCTCTGCTGCCGCTACTCCCCTGATAAGTTGCATATGGCAAGTGTCAGCGGAAATGAAATCGAAACAGAAAAAAGGCGCGCAAAATTAAATGCGAATTAAAAATTAATTTTTTCCTACAATAAACTATTTAATAAATTGTTTTTTTTTCTTCTTTTTTCTGTTTTCTATATATATATTTTTTCTTTTGCTTTATATTGCTAGCAATATTTTTATTTATTTTTTGTTGATTGAACGTTTAATTTGACTGCATGTCGGGCAGAGTAGGAAGCAACACGGCATGATGGTCAGTGTGGAGTTTGTTCTTCCGTTTGCAATTTTGTGGCTCTCCGCTCGCAAAGATAGGAATTCCGAATCATGGGCGTTGTTCCGGTTCGCTCGTTCAACCCACAAAATTTGGCAAGGTACTCGCATTCCCTGCATTTACCGGGTAAATGTTTTCCGATTGGAAAGTAGAGCATATGCCGCATAAGTAAAATTACGCTTGATTCCATAAAATAACACGACAGAACGTTGCTGTCTGACGGAACCGACTCCGAAATACTTTGACACCATAAGTAATACCAGCAGTGCGTGTAGCCAAGAAATAATGTTCAAGTTTGCTTTTCAAATTGTGGTAGATATAAGTTAGTAACGTTCCTTTGAAATTTGAAGTTGAATATGCGCATTTCAGATTTCTAGTGCCAAAGTCCCTGGGGGTGGCGAAGGTGGGCGTGGCATATGCCGATCTTTGAAGGGTATTGCCAACAACCTGCTGACTTTAGCCTTTAAATTGTGGGATCTATGTGCTTTTATCGATTTGCGAATATCAATTTTTATCGATTTCCTAGCCCCCTGGTGGACGTAGCACTCCAATTTTTACACTATGTCTGATGCGGATACAGACCAGTGTATTTTCAAAGCTTCAAGTCTCTATCTCTAAGGGTGTCGAAAAAAGTAGCGTTCATACATCATATGATACATTCGGCATCCAAGTATAAAAAGCAAATAAAAACCTTGCTGATCGATTTAATGAAGAAAAAACTGTCAACTTTTCCCATAAATGATTGTTTATATTCAACATTCAATTCAACACTTTAAGAAAACAAAACTTTGTCAAAACTGAGTCGATTTGCAGTCGCGAAATTATTATTTGATTTGCTGCATGCCGAAACCGTTAATATGTTGGATTTCCCAGTGCATACACTTAAAAAAATATTGGCCTTTGACGATGTATATTTGAGTTGGGCACATTCTCATCATTCCCATTCTGTTTCTGTTTCGATTTTAAACGCCAGCCGTGTGTGTAGTAGGCAATTATATTGGACCTTGGAGGCTGAGAGGGGTGTGGGGAAGCGGTGCAGGTGGGTGTGGGGTTTAGGGTGGGTGTACAACAGCATCAGATACTTTGACAGACTGCGGTTTGTTTTTGCTGATTTCCATGCAAATTGATGTTACAGCACAGTAAGCAGCCAATACGAGCATTTCAGCTTCATTTCATAAATGCGCCTGGCGAATTCCCCAATCAGCGTCGCAATTCCCGGAGGGACGGGGTGCTGGGCGCCCATCTATCCATCAGATGACAAAGTTTGCATATCAAACGAACGCCACAGATACATATGTATCTGTGTGTATGTGTGTATCTGATATCCAAAACAAATACGCTGATAAGCTACTCTCTCTCTCTCTCTCTCTCGCTCTCTCTCTCTCTCTCTCTCTCTCTCTCTCTCGCTCCACAATATCCGCAATATTCTCGTTTATTTTAGTTCGCACCTTTAATTTATGCATGAAATTTACCCAAGTACGTAGCATTTGTTTTCCCCACATTTGGTCAGGACCAATACATTCTGATTACTCGAGTTACTTTGGAAGATTCTGTTTATAATTGCTGCCGTAATCAAAAATATTTCATTATTATGATTATATGCTCAGAGTGACGACAACAGCAGAATAAGTTTATTATATTTAATATTTTAAAGAATGGTAAACATCTTAACAATTTTAATAATAATATAATTATAATAATAGTAATAATAAATAAATTATTATTACAACATGTTTAATCAATTTATATATTTGGAACTTTGGAACTTTGTGCCAGAGTAAAAAATGTATCTATTAAATATGTATTTAATTATTCATACCAACTCTTTTATTTTAATTTTAATTATTCTTATTTCATTTTAGATTCGTTGTTAATATGTTTATTTAGTATAAATTATTCGTTATATTTTAATTTTGTTTTTAATCATTAATTCCCAATTAATTTGTTGAGTCTGGATTATTTATCCTATTTTAAATTCACATTTAATTATTAATTTTTAATTGTATATCCTTTAATTTACTGTTTTTAATCAACATTAAACATTATTAAAATAAAATAAATAACTTAATAATCGTGTTTTAAACATGCAACAAGGTTTTCAATACATCCATTCAATACAGATACAAAAAAATTAACTCAGCTAATAGAGCATGTGAATAATATAATATCCGACGCATCAGACCCACTTAAGATTAAAAATGATTAATAATTAATAAATTAACTGGTGGGTAAATTAATAATAAGTATATATGTGCATATTTGTATTTTTGAAGCCATCGATTTTGTTTTGGTGACAAAGTAGACCGGATAGAGTTTTTATATGTTTAATTGTGTGTGTGTGTGTTTCGAATGTGCTGTTGATCAACACTGGTTGCACTTAGCCAGCTCTTTGGACAGGCACTTTCGCCAATTGCCGGTACTATTGCAGTAATTAGCAACATTTGGCTACCGACAACGCTCATGTTTAATTGAGCATGCAGCGGCAGAGGGGAAGGAGGGGAAGAGGGGAACAGAGAGGGCATATCCATGGTGCAGGTTTTGTGTCATTTGTCTTTAATGAACGGTTGCCCAACTCCCCCCTGCGGGCATTGTAGCATTGTTATTGCTATTATTGCTGCTGTTCTCGGCCGTTGCATTTATTGTCCTACCAAGCGTCGCTTTTGTTTTAAACCAACATTAACATTGCGGCCAATTTGTTGACGAAGGCGCAAAACAGAGAAACGCGCGAGTCTCCCCCTCCCATCTCACTCTCTCCCTCTCTCTCTCTCTCTCTCTCTCTCTCACTCTCTCTCTCTCTCTCCCTCTTTCTCCTGTGTGTGTGCTACCAAGAAGCGTGCAGCAGAAAAGTTTAGGTTAGGGCAACAGCGCTAGCTCAGACGGCCACACCGACTGGCCGAATGCCCTGCTAAATACTCGCAAAGTCATGACTAAACTTTTCAATATATCGGTTTGAATTCAATTGCTCATAACATGCTTCTTTTGTAGCACAACTCAGTAAATTTGTATTCAAAATATTATTTATGTTTAATAATTAGTTCTATGTGGCTTACAAAAACAAATTAATACACATCTTGGAATTTCAATTGAACAAAAAATTTCTCAAATTTCCCAACATTGCATATTCGATTCAAATTGCAGTTATTTTTTACATTTGTTTATTTGGTTTCCATTAATAATAAAACTGTAATTTGTGAACCATTATGTTTTTTTTTCTTTTTTTTTTCTTTAAATACAATATGCTCTTGTGGAGCATAAGCTGTTGAGCTTGTGAGCTTGTCAGGTGTCCTTAGCTAAACTGAAAGGCTTGCCTTGGCCTGGCCTGCAGCGCTCAGTTGCATGTTGGCCACGTTGCACGCAACGCAATGCAGCCTGGCCAAAAGCTGACTGGACATGGTCATAACTGTAGCAGTGGCAGTGGCAGTTGCAGCTAGTGCAGTTATAGCCAACTGGCCAACTGGCAAACTGGCCAACTAGTCGCTGGTGTTATTCAATATGCGAGACGTTCGCTTCTGCTTCTGCTTCTGCTTCTGGCCCAATAAATGCACTAATTGCGGTTAAATGCATTTTACATGCAATTTTTATCATTAGGGGTTGGCCCGCACATCGTCATCATTATCGTCCTTATTCTCGTCCTCGATCTTATACTAGCCCTCGTACTCCATTCTTTCTCCTTCTTTTCTGTTTAGAAAAAATTGTGTTTATATTTCTATCATATTTATTTAGACAAAAAAATGTTTGGATTGAATTACATTTATATTACAAATACAACGAGCACGTTTATTCTAATTTAAAAAAAAAAAGATTAAACAAAAAAAAAAAATTGCAATTTCTACAAAAAGTATTTTTTTTTGTTTCGTTTGCGATAATACATGTTGTGGTTAGCTTAACACTGTTGTTGTTCTCATTATTTAATTATATTTAATTGTTTGGCAGCTAATTTTTACAACATTTAAATAAATATTAATACATCGTATATCTTAAAGCTAACCTCAAAAAAAATGTATATATATATCTTTTCTTAGTTTTTTTATTGAATAAATTACTAGAAGCAAAAAATAAATAAAGACACACACTCTCACACACATGTATATACATCCCCCCCCCCCCCCCACACACACACAGACACACAAACACACATACACGCTCGCCCAACTTGCCATTTTGTGTTTTTGAAACAAATGCTTGAAAATGGCTTGATTTGTTTTTGCTTTTGCTTTGTTTTTTTTTTTACTATTTAACTTTTTACACCTGCAGCTGATCCTCATCATCGGACTGCGCCTGAGAGCTGTCCACGGATCGGCCTGGTGGACTGCCCGGGTTCAATGTTGGACTGGGCGTCGACGGCGGATGGCCCGGACTGGCTGCCGACGGACGAGCTGGTGAACCGGTCACCAGCGGCTGTGGCTTATGTATGATGCCCATGCCAGCAGTTGGCGCCGTTGCCGGTGGCGGACCTACCGCACCACCACCACCACCACCGCCAGCACCATTGGCTGCCGCTGCGGCCGCCGCTGCGCTCTGATAGTAGCTGCTTAGCGAGGACAGCGAACTAGAGGCGGATAGATGGGAAAAGGGCGCGGCGGCTGCGCCCATCGGACCAACGCTGACGCTCGGCACGCCCGCATACAGATTGTAGGGCAATGGCTTCTGCATCGCGGCTGCCGCCGCCGCCTGCCGATAGTAGATATCGATGCTCGAGTGGGAAGGTCCGCCATGAGCAGCAGCAGCTGCTGCGACGCCAGCGCCGGCAGCAGCCGCATACGGCCATGCGCCCAGATACGGAGAACCGCCGTACAGACGTTGAAACGCCGCAAAATTGCCCGCTTCGGCCAACAGCTCCAGACCCACGGCAGTTTGCCGCTTCCACTTAGTTCTGCAGAAGAAAAATGCGAAAAGTTCGATTGTCAATAAGAAAATGTGCCAATTCTTTTCCACACAATTGCTGGCAAAGTAATTATTTCTATATCTTAAGCATAGTTCTTGCAATAAACACTAAGTTAGAAGAAGATATAAAACAACAGCTGAGGTAAGCCAAATATCCCCATTACAGCAATGTCATATTTATTTATATCTATACTTTTTTCTAGTTTGCTCATGCCAATTTATTGTAATCCTTCAACAACCCTTAGTATGTAGATAACTATTTATATTTACCCACTCGACTAGTCTTTCTAGAATTTACTTATAATTGTCAGTGGATCTTTCAAATAACTGAAAGGCTAAATTGATTATGATTTTGACTCACCTTCGATTTTGATACCAGGTCTTTACCTGGCAATCGCTCAGTTCGAGCTTGTGCGCCAGTTCCTGTCGCTCCTGGACGCTGAGATACTTCTGCCGCTCGAAGGACTTCTCCAGTGTCTGCAGCTGATGATCGGTGAAGGCGGTGCGCGCCTTGCGCTGCTTCTTGCTCAGCCCGCTCATATCATTGGTGGAGCCGCTCTTTATGCTGTTGCCATCATCATCCTTGCCACCTACAAAAAAGGCAAGCAATAAACAATCAAGAGCGTGAGTAAGCTGTGCTAGGGTAAATTGAATCTAATATTTTAATGCTATATTGTTATATGTTAAGCTGCAAATGATTCTAACTGTATCTGCGAAAGCTGCCACAATTTGCATAGCTAAATCAGTCGATCAACTCAACAGCAGCTAAGAGTTAACAGTTAACACATCACAGTTTAGGCCCGTTTCCGTTCTCATCGCATTCTCTTCTTGGCCATTCTCTGCTCAGCCTGTATGTGTGTGTGTATAGAAGTGTAATAAATGTGTGTAGCAACATGTCTAAACTTGGCTGCGTTGCTCATACCTTCTGGCCCTTTCGCATTAGCCATTTCCACCCCTGTCTGGTTTGTTGCCTACCCGTTTTCCATTTAGTACATACAATTTATGTAAATTTGTCTGATTGCGGTTAGGTGATAAGCGTCTGGGCTCTGTCCAGGGCCAAGTCCAGGGCCACTTTTTGCCAAGCCATAACACGAGCTCACTAGCGTTAAATTAGTTAAAAAGCGCGAACTTACCGCGTACGCGCTTAGGCCAAACTAAACTTTAAATTGGATAAAAAAAAAAACTTAGCAAAACTGTTTACTAAACGCGCCTCGCTCACCAGGCAACTAGAAAAATGCTAACTTCTGCCCTTAAGCTCGCAACTGAACAAAAGAAAAAAACCAAAAAAAAAAAAAACAAGCTGCTGCTCGCAATTACCAAGTTCCTTTTTTGAAAACAGAATTGCAGTGAAGTCACATTAACAGAAAAAAATAAGAGGCAGATGCTTAAGAGAGCCGCAACTTTCGCTGCTGGCAGGCAAATCACATTGGACAGCAAGTTGCCTACACTTCATCTCTCTCCCTCTCTCTTTCTCTCGCTCTCTGTCTCTCTTTGTAGTCGTCAGAGCTGGCTGGGCGTTGAGCCCAATGCCTCTGGGCCAACAAGACTCGACTACCGTTTATAAAATTGCAATTGCACACAGGAAATTGCTGTAATAAATGGTTGACGAGAGTTGAAGATTCATCTGGCACGCAAAAACGCACACACACACATTGATCTGGGCTTTAATGCATTTTTTTTCTAACATTTCCTACCCGAGAGAAATAGAAGGAACAGCAGAAGAGACAACCGTTTATTAGTTATGTGTGGCAAGCAGCAACATACACAAAAAAAAAATATATATAAAAATGACAAAAAACAAAAAAAGAACACAAAAATTATATGTGTAAGTTGCGTTTGGACTTCAGCCTACCGCCGCCAACCAACAAGCAGCCACGCCCCCAAACTATGCCATTATTCTGTGCAGTTGTGGTTGTTGTTGTTAACTGTTTAAACAATTTTGCTGGCAGACAAATGCACATTTAGGAAATGGAGAATGCACCAGCAAAGAGGCAAAAAGCACTGGCAAAAGCAAACAAAGCGTGAAAATGCAATTTTTCAGCTGTATCCAAAAGTCGCCCCCGCCTATATGCCCTCCCGGCGTCCCACAACACCTCCGACATTAACTAGAATATGGCATGCTCATGGCAATTTTTACAGTTTGTTTTGCAAAGCGGCTGCGTCCACACAAACAAAAGACTCTGGCAACGAACTTGGGACATTCACTCAGACAGCCAGACAGCTGCACGGGTGGATAAAGAGAGGGAGAGAGAGATGTAGACACATATAAACATAGAAAGAGAGAGAGAGAGAGAGAGAGAGCGAGCGAGAGGGTGGTGATTTGAACTGCGATTGGTTATCGCTGTGCCGATATTATCATCTCATGTGTCATGGTAAATGCTTTCGCATTGAAATCAAGTACAAAATTAATTAATATTCATTTCATAAGCGCCAAGTTTATAGAGTCGTTTAATTCATATGTGTATAGATCTCTTAATGTTTATATATATACCCAAGCAGAAAAGACTTTAAAGTCGAAAGTGAACAAGTTCTGAGCGGTCAAAAAGCTTAAGTTGATATTATACAACCTTTAATATATTCCATAAAATGCCTGCATTTATCGTACCCTCAATTAAGTGCTCAGTATTCCCGATTACCATAATGTACATTTAAGCAATCGCATTAAAATTACTTGGCTTATTGAAAAGTTTAATTTATTGGTAAACGATTCACAGTGGCTTTGACTGCCTTTTTGCCAGTTACACGTTAACTAAAGTTATTAATTGAGTTATATGTCAAAAGCTGTTATATTTTAACTGTTATGTCATAGTACATGCACAATATCAGTTAGTAATTAATGATCAGCGTTTATTTATAATATAAATCAATTTCTGTTCTTGCCGTTCACTAATTCGAAAAGCATTTGTCATTTCTTTGAATAGTGATCTAATCAGCGCTCGGGCATGACAAGACTTTCAGTTGCAATTACTTTGAAGTGTCCCATTATATATAGATATATATATATATATAGATGGCGAAGCAAACTCAATTATCACAACTAACTAACTTTAGCAGTCAATTGCCTTCAATTGCAACATCCTCAAAACGTTTTTTTTCCAAATTTTCTTTCTCTCTCTCCATTTTTTGTTGTTGTTCTCTCAATGCTGATCTATCTGTGGATTTCTGTGGCGCCCCTTCCCCCAAAATAATACAGAAGCTCACCTCACCATTACTACAAACGCTGTGATCATCCATGTGACCGCCTCCGCCTCCTCCACCTCCACCGCCACCACCACCTCCGCTGCCCGCCTCATCGCTGTCGCAGTCCTCGTTCTCCTCGTGATAGTCGCTGCTATCATCAAGATCAGCCGACGGCGTCGGCGCTTCACCGGCTCCAGTTGCTGCTGCCACAGCCGCCGCTGCTGCCGCTGCGGCTGCTGCTGCTGCATTGTTTCGCGCCGCTGCTGCTGCGGCGGCTGCTGCATAATGCTGTTGCATTGCCGCTGCATAATGTGCCACGCTTAGGCCGTTGGTGGCCAGCTGTGCGGTGCTTCCAAAATGGGTCAGTTTGGTGTGCGGAAGTGAATGCGTATGCTGATGTGGATGCGGATGCGGATGTGGATGCGGATGTGTATGTGACTGCTGGTGGTGGACATGGATCGCATGTGGATGCGCCTGATGCGCCAACTGATGTGGTGGCGGCGGTGGTGCAAGTCCCAAAACTGAACTAGGCGGCGTTGTTGGCTCCGATTCCGTTTCCAAATGCTCGCTACTATTGTTGTTATTATTATTATTGATATTGTTATTATTGTTGTTGCTGTTGTTGTTATTAGTAGTGGTATTGTTGTTGTTGTTGTTGTTGTTCTGATGTTGCTTGTAGAATGCCGCAGCGCTGGCGGCTGCCGCACTGCCCGCAAGAATATCATTGATCATGAAACGGGAACGATTTGGCTTCAGATTCGATGAGCTGGACATGGACATGTTGACCGGCGGCGGCTGCTGCTGCTGGTGCTGCTGCTGCTGCTGCTGCTGCAGCGGATACAGATGATGATGGTGATGGTGGTGGTGCGAGTGGGGCGAATGATGATTATGATGTGGCGACGGCTCGCTGTTCGCTGTTGTTGTCGGCAGCGTTTGGGTTAAAATGCTCATTGAGTCTTTCATTGCCAGCAACGGCTGCAAAATGATTTGTTTTGTTTTTTCGCTTTCTGTTTCTCAGTTTGAATTCACTCTGGCACTCGCGTCACTTCACAGATTCACACAGTTGCAACAAAGAAAAAAAGATGAGAATAAACCAAGTGTTTCACACTGTTTTCGCTCGTTTCCAGCTTTGAATTTGAAGTTCGACTTTTTGAAAGATCTGCAGAGCTTCAACGTTTCTTGCCTGCGCTGTGGACGTCGTCGCGCAGTGGCTGCCAAAACGAGACTAAACGCACCTGCAGCGCTCTTGCCGCACAAAACTCACACAGTCACTCGCAGTCGCAGCGGCGGCAGCAAATTTTTTGCCACTTTGTCATAGGTGGTGGTTTGTTGCTTGTTGTTGTTGTTGTTGCTGCTGCTGCTGTTGCTGTTGCTGCTGGTGGCGGTGGTGGTGGTGGTGGTGGTGGTTTAGCGCGCAAGCGAGAACGCTGCGAATTGTACTCGACTCCGACTGCGCTGCCTCTCTCACAGCATCTCGCTCTCACTCTCTCTGTCTCCCTCTCACACATACACACACACCCTTTGTGGTGTTGCTGTTGTCCGCGTGCTGTCGCTGTTCCACTCTTGCTATCCCGCTCGTGCACAGCGCCATGTTGGTGGGCAACGCGAACTCAACATGCGCTCAGTTCATGTGTGTGGTGAGTTTCCCGTCCAGTTTTTATAGCAACTTTGCTAAGAGAGAGCGAGAGTGAGAGAGAGAGAGAGAGCGCGCGCTGAGAGCAAACTGCTCGCAGGCAGCAGTCAAGCGAATGTCGGTCAAAAACACAGGCACAGGCGAGGCAAAGGGCCAAGGAACGCGTCTTTCTCTTTCTCGTTTTTTGTTGTTCTTTTTTTTGTGGTTTTTGTTATTCGCTTCTCGCAAGTGGGCAGCGCAGAGCACCGAGCAAGTTGGCAGCGCCTTGGGGCTCCACAAAATGGCGCTTATGATACTGCGGCAAAAGGATCAATTATCGGCAGTCCACAGATTTTGCATCTTGAGTGAAACAAATAAATTAAAATATCTGGTGCCGATTACAAATTTAATTTGATTTTTCCCTCTTCTAATGCTCCAATTGATGCGCAACAGTAAAAACTAAAATACATTTTCGTTATGGGCAATGTTTTATATCTGACTCTAAGTAATGACCAAAAACTACCTCACAAGAAAGAAAAGTAAAGTATGAAAATAAATTGAAGTATTACAATTTTAGCAATTTCTCAATTCATACTTACTCACTTCTATTAAGATGTTTTAATATCAAAATATGAGAAAAGTATCCATTTCCTTATGCAATTATAATTAAATTGTGGAGAGCCCATTAGGGACTCTTGGAGTAAATAGGTTTTTTAAAATAGAACAATAAAAATAAATTGGCATAAGCAGCAAAAAACGTGTGTCTTTTTTTGTATACTTATGTGTCGAATAAATGTTTATATAATTTTAATTTACACAATTTTGCAATTTTCTTATTCCGATATCTATACTAAATTTATGTTGTTTATTTGCTAATTGATGGCTCCTTCGATTAAATATTGTGCCTTTTTTTCATTATATACTATTAACATTTAACATTGGCAATTTAACGTGTGACTTTGGAGCGATAAATGATTAGTAATTTGTTTGGTTTTCTATTTAAATGTGTGTCACAAAAATTTCCAATTCACAGTTTCCTTCAAGAAGAATAATAATTGTCTTTTTCTCACTTAACATCATCTCTAAATATTAATTATCCTTAAAAACAACACTGGTTACTTTTGCATGTCAAATATTGCAAAAATTCAAAGATGCTGTGAATACTTAATTCGATTGTGATCTTGGCGCAAAAGATAGAATACCAACAGTAAGTAAATAAGTTCAAATTTTGGCTGACAAATAGGTACTTCTCGCTCGCACTCGCACTCGCACACACACATACACACACACACACACACACTTATACACTCTAGTTGACCAGTTGGCAGCTTCTGTTGTCTGCTTGTGGTTCAAGTGGCTGAGCATGGGCGCCAATTAAAATTTCACGCCAATAGCTCAGCCTCAGAGACGCACAAAACTGTGGCCACATGTTGCCCCCGGAGCAGCATTAGCCCAGTACACTAATTACTTCTCACAGCGGATGTGTACCAGTTCCGAGCTCAAGCCGAAAAACCCGAAAAAAAAACAGAAAACAGAAAAAATGCAATTTGTCGAGCGGCAAACGTTTGATTGATATTGATTCGGACTGGGAAATTGGAATTGGAATTGTGCTCAGGTCAGGTCATTAGTCGTTTGTTAGTGCGGTTAGTGGCAAAAGGCGCAACGAAATTAGAGCAGCCAACTGACAGGAGGACAGGACGACAGTTCGACAGGATAGCACAGGATACTGGCAACTGGGAACTGGAACGCATGCGCGCACTTCAATTGCGGGATAGCGCATTTAAAATAATTAGTCTCAATGCACACAAAAATTACATTGTGACTGACTGAATGACTGACTGATGAACTGACTGGCTGCTCATTCATTCTGGTGCTCATCCCGGCTGATGACGGTTATTGCATTTAAATGCATATAATTGCCAGCGGCAGGCAAAAGTATCCTGCGGTCGCCTCCTTCTGCCTGCTGCGGTCGAATTCCAATTGAATGCTTAAAATAATTGTACAAACATATATATAGTTTTGTATAAAAGTCACCAACCGCAATGCGCAATGCGCAGTTGCCAGTTGTCTGTTTGTCTGTCTGTCTGTCTGTCTGTCTGTCTCACTGGCTGTCATCCCCGCACCCTCCTCCACTCACCCGCTCCCCAGATCCTCACCCTGTTGCTATTGGTGTGCAAACTGGATACTTGCCAGTTTTTCTGGTCGTAATTTTGTGCATTCGCAAGCGCAGCCACAGGAAGGCTTTGCCATCGTCTCTAGCTGAGCAAACCCCCCGCTACCCTCGCCCGCCCTTCTTGTCCACAGTCTTCTGCGAATTTTGTTGCTGCTGGCAGCCGTCTGACTTGCTAACTTGGCTATCTAACTATCTAATTAGCGTGTTTGTTTGCCAGTTAATGTTCACTAATTTATTGACTCTACTGCCTTATCAATGTGTTTGCTCTGCTGTTAACAACATCCGCAACACAGGCGGCCAACCAACCAACAAACCAACAAACCAACCAGCCAGTCAGTCAGTTAGTCAGCCAACCAGGCGAGTAGATGCCCCTCCCTCCGACCCAAAAATAAAGAAAAAGCCCACCAACTGGCCAGATAAAACAGAGTCAAAGCGAGCAAGATATATAGAGAGAAAAGATATATAAATATATATATATATATCGAGAGAGAGAAATACTGTGCGTTGCCGGCGGTCTTTCTGAATTGTGGCTTGTGCCTCAGAGACTCCTGTGGCGCCGATCTTCGCGCTCAAGGATTTCAGCTTCAGTTTATTGACACCTCATAAATGAGCATGCAATATATTTTATTTACAATTTATATAACATTTATAAATAACAAATGAAATCCTGCAGCAAAGGTGCTTGACTGCGCCAAGCGATTCAGAGTATTCTATTTTGTATCCCAAAACAGCATCGGAGGACAAACACATAAAAAAAACACGAAAAATAAGTGAAATTCAGGGAGAAACTTACAAAGTTTTCTTTTAAATATATGCTTTCATAATATTGTTCCTGGTGCTACAAGTCTTATCTTATTAATGAAGGCTCCAGTCATCTAAATTAAAACTTGATATTAAATCATATAAATAATATTATATATACAATATTTTGAGCCTATAGCTAATCGGGAAATCCTCTGGAAATCTATAAGTGGAATGTATACTTATGTGCAGACTATAACTGTACTATACTGTCAAGATGTAGATGTCGATGGGACAATCTTAAGTGTTGATTCACTCTTTAGTCACAACTTTAAATGTGGAAGATTTAGATAAATATTTGTGTTGCTTGGGATTTCATTACAATCGTCTAATGGTCATTTGAATGACAGATAAATGCAGAGACTGCAAAATCGTTAGCTAATCTAAGTTTGTAGAGCTGCACAGATCGCTAGAGATCTATATATAACTAGATGGATTTCCAGCAAGTTGTCCACACAAAGCATAAAGCATAGTGGCTAGGCAACTGAGTGATTTAACTACCAACTATCTACCCCTATTTCTCACCCTCCCTATCCATCTTTTTAGCTCTTTATTGCCTTGCTCGATATATCTGTCCTTATCGCTGTGGATGTGGCTGCATATCGCTCAGTTTCATTGAGAATCTTAATCGGCATCTTTGATATTATAATGTTCGTGTTACTGCGTGGACAAACGTAATAAAATAACTGATCTTTGTCGCTGATAAGTTAATTTACTTTTAATGTGTTGCCCTTCGAAGACGACAACGACAACGATGACGACGACGACGACGACGACGGTCCATTGGGATGCGACCGTGTGACAGTCGCGACGTGGGGGTAAATGGGTTTTGTAGGTGACAACGGGTCTGCCGAATAAAACAGACTCCAAGAACGCCGAACCGGGCAGCGCGTGTGCCGTCGCGACGTCAACTGATTTGTCAACAACAATGGACAAGGGGCCAACAAAGGTGGCTCCAATTTATCGCTGCTCCAGATCAGCCAGCAAGCCAACAACAACAACAACAACAAAATGAACTGAGATAAAGGACAGCTGAAGCCCAAATAAAAAAACTGCACACTGAGAAACCAGCATTGAATTCCAGCTTAAAAAAAAGAAATAATTATTAACTTAGGCATAAACTAACAATCGGAAGTAATCAAGTTCTTAATTCTAAGCCAATCGAAATTAAATTCTTGAAATTAACATTTTTTTAATGTTTTTTGTTTTTTTTTTTACCTTAGCCGGTTTTCAACAGCAAGTAGAAGATTATCTTTTTTTGTCAGTGTACCATGGCAAACAAAAATGAAAAGCGATCTTCGATGTGATCGGATATTTAATACCCTATCAGGCACAGTTATTCAACGACTTCTCAAATGTGTTATTAAACATAAAATGATTTTATTTTTTTATGACATAATATTGCAGAATCTGTTGGATGCGGTTCCTTTTAATCGTATCCTAGATCTTAGTTATACTGTATTATTAATGCTATATGATCAGATCAGCTCTGCTTTGTTTGTTAGCTGTTAGGTTTAGCACGTATCAGCTCAACATTGTTTCCCCATTCTCCCGTCAAGAACATACATAATATCCTCCTCAAATGCGTTACACGTGTCATTAAAATATCAGAATACCCATTGAAAGCGTATGCATATGAATAAATAAAGGATGCTCCATTGAACGGCGCTCGTTTAAATTGATGTCGTTTGATGCTTGGCTCTTAGGAGTTGTTGCTGTTGTTGTTGTTTTTGTGTCTGTGGTTGGTATTGTTGTTGTTTGTGCTGGCCACTAAATGGCCGCAATTTAAATTTTTAGTGCCCGCGCCAGCCTATAAATTCTACGCATCTAGCTGAGGAACTGAACTGCCGGCTACGAAAATGATTTTGGCACCTGTGCAAACATTTTATGGTCACAAAGAGTTGCTGAGTTGCCAACTTGGCTGAGATGCTGAGAGGTTCACAAAAGGCCACAATCAACACCTTCTCGTGCTGCTGTTAACTTGGTCGGCAACCGGCACTGTTCATTTCACATGCAGCTTGTCACTTGTCCACTACCATTTGTGGTTGGTAAGCTGGGCTATGTTAGGGTGTTTGTCAAGTCGTTGCCAGCTGCACTTCTCGTAGTCTGTCGTCGTTAGTCATTAAGTTGCTGTGTTGCTGGGCTGCTCTTATCGGCCAGGTTGGGCAAATTTTTAGTCGCCCATAAAACATTTCAAATTTTGTCTTGTGCTCCTCTTCAGTGCCTGCCGTTGTTCCAGTTCCAGTTCCAGTTCCAGTTTTGATTTCAGTTACCACTTGCCATAAATTTAAAGTGATAATTGTGCCGCAGACTTATCAACGAATTCTTAATGTCAATATCTATCATCCGCCTATGCATACTCGATAATTAATCGCAATCGATAAATTATCAAACCAGAATTGTGGTCAGCCAACTTTTAGATTTAAATACAAATTAGTACCTGTTGTATTAAATTGCTCAGTGATGTTAGTAATCGAAAAGTAATCAAACCTTGCAGATACTAACGCCTATCGAATATTTTGTATGCGTAAATGCTTCAGTCCTGAATGTCATGCACGGATCTTTTACTGATTATACAATAATAAATTTAAATGTAGAGTGAAACCGAACTTTCAATTTGAGCGATTCAAGATCAAATTCATTCAGTGTTCATTACATTCCATCTCCATCACCTAAAAATTTAATTTAATGAAAAATTAAAATGTTTTTATTGAAAATTGTTGGAGTATCTTTAAAATTTGTCAGTGGAAATAAAGGATTACCAACGATTTCACACCCTTATTAATTATTTAAAAATGTTTGCCCAGCTCAGAGAGGATATAAATGTTTCTTTTTGTTCTCTTTCATTTTTTTGGCAGCTGTTCGTTTGAGTTAAAGAAGTTTGACTTTTATGCGTTTCTTATTGTGCTTAGGCGCACCTGATGCCTAATTAAGCACGCAGCCTCGCTAAACGTGACAACCTTGCCACCTTGCCACCTTGCCCCCTTGCCTCCTGGGACACATTTACATGTTCCCATTAAAATCAACTAAGCGCATTTCAAATGCATCGCTTAAGACCCGCTGGTCGCTATTCGCCAGTTGCACTTTAAGTTCGGGTTTTCAGTATTTTTTTTTCTCTTTTATTTTTTATTTTTGTAGTCAGCGGAGGTGAAAATGCATTTTATGACTCAATTTGGTGCACATAAAAAATGCTGTTGCCCGCCATTCAAAGTGCAACATTGTTGAACCCACGTTGCCTACCACAAAAGGTGTGATAACTATGAGGTTGTGGCTGTGGCTGCGTCTCTGGTTCAGGCTGTATGCTGCTGCTGCTGCTGTTGCTGCTGCAACTTTAGCTTAACAATAGTCAGGTGCTGCTTCTGCTGCTGCTTCTGCTGCTGCTGATTATTGTTAATTTTTATGTGCAATTAATCGGCTACGCGCATTTGGGCATTTATAAGCATTTCTCGCTTTGCTTCCACTCTCCGCCCGCTTCTCGGTTATCTCGTCACCTTTCTCGGCAGCAAGAATGGTCGCTGCGGGTTGCATTCGCCGGTCATCCAAAAAGAAATTAAGTCGTATTGAATTAAAGTGAAATGCAAAATGGGCCCAAGTTGCAGCCATAAAAAAAGAGCGCTCAGCAACATTGTGAGATGTCCCCTTGGCCCCCCGCTCTACAAATTCCCCAATGCATCTCCACCGTCCACGTTTAATGACACCCCATAAAAGGTGTTTGTGGCTCTGGCTCTGGCTCAAGCTGAAGCTGAAGCTGAAGCTGAAGCGCAACTGCAGCAGCTGCACAACGCTTATTGTCAGTGGCAAAAAAAAGAATAAAAAACAATAAAATAAAGGTTCAGATTGAGTATTGGACTTGGACTTGGACTTGGACTCGGACTCCAACATGGGTTGACTGAGTTGCGTCCCGCTGAGCAGTGCTTAGGCCGATAAACTGTTGGATCTGTCGACGACTTTGGAGCTGTGAGTGAAAACATTCGAAATGATTCCATTCGGTAATCTATCTAAATATATGTGCATATATAGGGGAAAGTTTGCATTATTCGATATTAATTAAAAAAACTATAGAAATGTATCGATTTATCTTCAAATGAGCAATCGATCAATTTTAAATGGCTATACATTAAGGCGTAATTATAATAAAATAAACTTTACACACACAAATGCTTATGAAATCGATAACTTATCGATTGTCGCTCAAATGATTGAATACTCAAGCATCTATCGTATGCATGCATGCTTTTCACTTGAATTATATGATAATTATAGACATGCACTTTCGATAACAATTAATCGAACTTTAATGTACAAGTTTGTTTGCCTAGCACTGCCCTTGACCTACAGTTTAGTTTATGGGCGTCACATGCAGTGCTAGTTCTCCATTCATTTTCCGAGCAGAAGGTCTGATCTGTATATATATACACATATTCCTTCCCCCTTCCCACCCCGGCGACTTTCCACTGCTTAATTGCATAATTTCATATTCGGGTTTTGCATAGCCTTTTGGAGCAGCCGAATGCGGTGCGGGGGGATTTATTCTTGTTCATTTTGTATATATGTGACTGTGGCTGTGTATACATATATATATATGCATATATATATATATATATATGTGTGTGTGTGCTCGCTGCCAGTTTGCTTAATTGCCACGACCAAAAGTGCCAAAGAAATGCAGCTCACTAATTACAACAACAAGAACAAACCGGGCGGACAAGCGAGCGTTTGCCCCCTCCCCCCTCCTCGACCCCACAGAAAAGAGCATTCGCCTGAGTCAGGCATATCCTTGCGCATTGCATTGCACTTGTATGTGTGTCCTTCAAAAGCCAATTGAAGTGTGGCAACGTTGCATGTTTGCCATTTGCCATGCAAAGGCATGAAATATATGTAGAATTTTAAAAGTCATAAAATTGCGGAATGCCGCCAATTAAAATAGTTGCACTCGTGTCTTGGTGTGTGTATGTGTGTGTGTGTGTGTGTTGGTGTTGGCCATGCGTGTTCCACATGTGACGTGACATAAATGCATGTCATGTTCGTTGGCGGTTTCGTGCGTTTTTATTGCCCCAAACCCAAACCCAAACCCAAATCCGTTGCGAGGATGGTGCCTGGACACCACCGGGCAGCTTGTGGCATGCGGCATGCAGGCTCGCGCGCCAAAAACTATGCAACACAATGCGCGCAAATTGCGCAATCAAATTACCAACAGCAACAACATCCCCTCTCCTGCAACACCCATTCCCCCCCCCCCCCCTCGCCTCAACAAAATTGAGCTTAGGCAATCAATTACAATGTTAGCATGCAATCGTAACAATTGGTCAGCTTCAGCACCGCGCAGGGTTAGGGGCGGAGATGGGGTTGGGGTTGCTGAAGTTTGGGTTGGTTTTACAAAAGAGCCTTTTAGAGCCTTCAACTCGTTGTTGTTGTTGTTGTTATTGTTGTTGTTGTTGTTGTTCTAAGTGTGGGCAGACTTTTGGTGTCAAAGACGAAACGAGTCACGAAACTGCACTGAATGCAAGTCCAGCATTGGGATTAGCGGGGAGGTTGGGTGGTTGGGTGGTATTGAGTGGTTAAGGGCTGGTCGGCTGGCGACGTTGTTGCCTTTTAATTTTCAGCGTTTAACGTGAACGCGTGCAAATTTTAAGGGGGTAACCCCAACAACACTTTGTAGTCTTTAGCGCTGTTTAGTTGCGCTTTGCATATGCAGCCAGCCAGCCAGCCAAGTGGGTGGATTGGGGCGGGGGCGGGGATGGGTGTCGGTGCTGTGCTGTGCTGTGCTGTGCTGTGGCAGCAACCCCTGAGTATGGCGTTTAACATCCATTGGACACTTTCGTTTCGCTTTCGTGACAAATGACCAAAACGCACTTAGCCAGTTTGTTGCGCAGTCAATCAATCAATCAATTGGACGGCAACACTTTTTGACCATTTCCCCCATTTCCCCCATTTTCATCATTTTCAATTGCCTTCTTTGCGTCACACACTGCGTATGATTAATGAAAGTAAAACAAAGTTAATGGCATTGTAGAACTTGAGTTGTGCGAGCTTTTTGCTCGTTTTACCCGATACAGCAGGCATGCCTCTTATGTGTGGCAAATGTTTATTTAGCTTTCGAAGAAATTGCTCGGTCCTTTTATTGTTATGTTTAGAACAAGATTGCTAACCAGTTCAATCAGTCCGAAACATTTGGGAATTGTAAATTGGGTTCGGTTCGGCTAACAGTTCAGTCCGTTGTATAAACCTGCTCCTAAAACAAAATTTGGATTTCATGGTGTATATTTAAAACGCATAAAGCACCTTTATCTTAATTACTCAAAGCAATAAAATTCGTATAAAAATAAGCACAGTTCAGCAACAGTAAAGACAATTAAAAATATATCTATATAAGTGAATTGATTTTAAATCAGTATTTAATTGACATTTTTAAAAGAAACACTTAAATTGAATACAAATATATTTCAATGATTGTTTTCCCAGCACACGTATTTGTATATATAATTCTATAAATCTGACTGTATAATAATATAAAAGTTTTAATTTTTTTCGAACGAACTAAAATGATTCTCGAACTATTGCTGTATTACTTTGTACCAAGCCGGAAACTCAATCGGCTTGGAAAAAAAAGAAAATAGGTGACTTTCGATCGTTGTGTGGATGCATAGGAGGAAGTCCAAGTCCTACAATAATGAAAATGCATTTCTCGAAGCTGGTCGGTAACAACTAAATGTTTAATTGGCCTTTGTTGTTCATCGTTGGCTGTTGGCTGTTTGCTGTTGTTTTGATTTGAATTTGGCGCCTGGCAGCAAGACAACAAGCCAACTGTTTTAATTATAGTAGCATCAACAACAACAACCCCTCCCTCAACTGAACTAGTTAAAGTTGCTTGTGACTTTAGTTTTAGCTGCAGCTTCAGCTGCAACTTCGGCTTCGGCTTTGCTTTGCGGTATTTGTTTCCATCTCGTTCGCATTGCAAATTGTGTGAAAATTGCTCGCTGAGCTTGTTGCGGTTTTTCACAGCCATTGCTGGCTCTGTTTTGGCAAATGTTTTCCGTCCCCGCCCCTCTGCCGCAGCTAGGCTGATATGCGATACTAAAGTTAGTTAGTAACTGGATCCCAAACCCGGGAAAAAGCGCGCACTCATAATTTGCGATTACTGCCAGTTGTTGTTGTTTTTAGTCGTAGGTTGTTGCTTGGGTTTTAATTAGTTAATTATTTGATGTTATTGCCGGTGCAGTTAGACGGGCCTGAACTAAGCCAAGGTGCTTCTCCTCCTATAGTCTATGGCAGCTACTTCTTAGCTTCGTTTCCCACCCACATATTTGTCTCCACACTCTACAAATTATATATACAGTGAAAGCTCCTATTAGCGGGCAGTTCCCTTGCACGGACATTTCCTTTAGTCACACAATTATTTAATAAGTACAATTTTTACTTTATGACTGAAAACGTCAATGAGATGTATTACCTGCTAACAGAGATTTTCTTGTTTAGGCTAATACAAAACTGTAACAATGGTTCCCCTCTCAAGGCAACTTTCGCTGTTCAAACTCATTTCAAATTAATTTTTAAATGGTTTTGATTCACAAGCGGATCAAAGTCATTTCCCGAAAAGTAAGAATGAACACGGTAATAATAATTCAATATCAATCCAGGCCGGTCCGAAACTTTTAACATTTGTGCCGCGTCGCAGATTTCTGATTTTCGATTCTCGATATTATGGAACACACAAAATGATTTTCAACTGACCAAATTTTTACAACATTTTACAAGGGTAACACATGTTTCAATAATTCCCAAAGCAGTTCATAATCGACTTAAATACCCTTCAGCATTATATGCAAATCGGACGAAACTATCTTTAAGTGTTCATCTTAAATCGATTCAGAATCTGATGCCACGATTTAGAGGGGGCACTTGGGTCACTTAAAAGTCAAACAGTGACTTAATGTTGACCACCCTTAGCCCAGTTTGACGGACACACACACATTGATAAGTAACTGTATTTTTGTGTGTGCCAGCGAATATGAAAATCAGTGGAAACGTTGGCATTAATCGCAACACAAATAAATTGCATAAAAACGTTTTCAAAACGAACTGGGAAATTCTTGACATTTCCCTCCCTCGCTCGCTCTCTATTTATATATATATATATATATTATATATATATATATTTGTATTTATATATTTATTTTTTTTACTTTTTATTACACGCAGTCATGTTTTATGCAAAAAGGCAAGGGCAAAACGCGAACCCGCAACGAGCACGAAAATTAACTGTACTATAAAAGGTGGAAAATTGTGCAAACAACCTACAAAAAGAGCACCCCCTCCCCTCCCCCTATAATCACGAAAAAATACAACAAAAAAAAAGCCCACCAAAGGCCCCGGCACAGTGGCAAGAAAATTTACATAATTATGATTAATACGGGAGAGCGCAAGTGTGTAAGATAAACGTGGAGGGAGCGGATAAGGGGGAGAGAGGTGGCAGGGGCAAGAAGCATTGAGCTTGGGCACAGCATAGAATTTTAAATGCATTCGGAAACTGTGCGGTCTCTGCTGGTGCCTCGCTCTCAGCTCAAGAGTTGGCTTATGCCAATTCCGTTTCCGCATATGCGAACCCTATGGGGTTCCTGTTAACGAAAACTTTTACTACCGGCTCCCGAGTAGCGTTTCCCTACAGCCTACAGCCTACAGGCTACTCCCTACTCCCTACGCCGGTTCGGAGTTTGAAGCGTTTGGGGAATGGGCCGCGTGTTTTCCGGCATAAACGCTCGCAATCAAATTCACATAAAATAATTCACACACCAACAACAGCAAACTGTTTGTTGGTCATGCAAAAGAAAAACACCCTCTCCATCCCACTCCACCTAACAGCACCTGCCCTGCGTTTGGTCGTTTGCATTACTTTGCTTTCACATTAGCGTAAAATTACAACAACAAAAACAACACAAAGAACAACAACGACAGCAACACCCAGGGCTAAAATAACCTCATTTGTTGTTAGCCAAACAAACCGTCGTTTAGCGGACGCTGACCAAGAGCCCTAACTAACAGACACAGACACAGACACAGACACATAGATAAAGATAAGGAGCCCGAGGAGGGTGGGAGAATAGCAGAGAGAGAGTATAAGATTGGGGAGGAGGGGGGCATTTAATTTGTCCGATTAGCATTTTTAGTCACTTAAAATGCGCGCACGCATAAAACGCATTAAAAATGTTTCGTTGCGTTGTGTTTTTTGTTTCTCACAAATGCATAAAACGCTGGAATAATATCGAGATGAAATATGCATGAAAATGTTGTATGTTTGTATATACATATATCAGACAACACGAAGGACTAGAACAGGTCCTTAGGCGACCAGTTCCCAACTTGTTAATTGTTACATTGCCTGTGGCAAGGTATGCAAGTATTACAAAGAGGTGCGATAAACGCATTAAGCACATGAAAGAAGCAAATGAGAATAAGCCGACAGCTACACAGAAATGTTGCTAAATTATACTATAAATTATGCAATTCTTAAATAATTGAATTGCATTATCACATCGACGTTTGGGCTACCCTAACTATTTATTTATATATTTATCTTTGCAGTCCTTTTTCATAACCGTTTTCTGTACGAATTAACGAATGCATTTTACAATCGAAATCAGAATCTAGCTTGAAAGTAGCTGATATGAGAGAACTTAATAATTTATGTTTTTATCATTTAAAATCGAGCAATAAAGTTAAATATATTCATAAGTTGGGTAATTTTTGTTCGTTTCTGTATGCATTGCAATTGTATTCCTGTCGCTTTGAGTGAGTTGTTGCAGTTGTTTTATGTTTTGTGACAAATCATTGTGAGATCATCACTCAATTTGATGTAGAGGCGCGCTTATCCTGGG
The DNA here is from genome assembly GCA_035043025.1 of Drosophila villosipedis. Taxonomy (NCBI): domain Eukaryota; kingdom Metazoa; phylum Arthropoda; class Insecta; order Diptera; family Drosophilidae; genus Drosophila; species Drosophila villosipedis. Next base: position 13,179,896 of record JAWNNF010000024.1, on the reverse strand, counting down.
CCCAGTGCCAGGCCACAGTCTCATCCTCGCATCCTCGCATCCTTGGCTGACAGCTGATGAAGCTGTGACCGCACTGTGGCCGTTGTTGTTTGACGTTTGTTGACACATTTCACTGTCATGATTGACGACTTCTCACCATCTCTCTCTCTCTCTCTCTCGCTCTCTCTCTCTCTCTCTCTCTCTCTGTCTCACTCTTTCTCTCTCTCTCTCTCTCTCTGTCTATCCGTTGCACCCTCTCTCGATTTTGGAATAATTCTCTCAGTGTTTCATCTTTATTACTCATGGCCAACTGTCAAGCACGCGAGGCTGTTGATTTATTTATTCCCTTCAGAGCAACAAGAAAGGAACTGAATTGCCTCACCCCTCCCCCTCCCCCTTTCAAACTCCCAATTCCCCACACCTCGACCCGAAAAAACATATTCAACCTACGACCTAATGAATTTCAAATGATGCGGCAATTTTTATTTATTTCTTTTTTCTGTATAGTTTTTTGAGTTATTCGCCATCATCTTTTCGTACATACAATTTTCCTGCTTGTTCGCCGAACGAACGTTTTTTTAATTGCCAAAACAATTTTCTGTTACACTTTGAGCGCCGTGTGTGGCTCAGCATGTGTGTGTGTGTGTGTGTGTGTGTGTGTGTGTGTGTGTGTGTGTGTGTGTGTCCATTGTCTTTGGGTGTGCGGAAATGCGCTTCAATATGATAGCAAGGCGGGGTATGTTTTGTGGGAAAGTACATGTAACAAGCACGCAACTTGGCCCAAACAAAAGCCAGCCAATTTACAACGTGGAAATGGTGAACAACAAACAGTTGGCTTCCTTTGTCATGGGTCACTCGATGAGCAATTGAACAGCAGGGCAAAAATAAGGCACTTAGCCATGACAGCCCAACGTTTTCTGTTGCTCCATTATTGTATTGCTAATAAAACAATTTGTACTAGTGCCAAATACATAGAATACTTGAGGTTTATTTTCAATTTACATTTATTATCAGTGTTTGAACTGATTACTCAGTAGCAGCAAGAGCAATAGAACTATTGCTCTGCTTTTGCTACTGCTGCGAAATTTAGCAGAGAAATACCAGAGCCAATAGCAGAAATTCTCTTTCGCTCTGCACTGCTCTGATTTCTCTTTGGCAAGCACTCGATCCATTAAGCTCATAGCTTGATGGAAATCAACACTTATTCTTTGCCGGGTTTAGGGTTCTTATGTCCATTTATGTCGACACAGTTTGCTATGATGCGCTCTTGAGGATGCCCACTCACTGTCAGAAAATCGTCAGAGCTCACCACTGACTACACCTAGTTTAGTTATCTCTGACCTCTTGGTCTATAATGCCCCGTCAAGAGACCTTTAAGTATTCTAAGTCTATTGTTCTCCATCACTTGCGGATATTTCCTTAAATTGTGATTGACTGAAAACGCCTGAGAGACATTTGATGTATGTCAAAACTGGTACTTCTACCCAGTAACTTTATATTTTGAAAGTCTAGAAATTCGCCTACTGTGAATCATAGCATTTCAATTATAAGTAGAAATGAAAGTGAGTGCGTAAGGCTATCTTAGTCTTAGTCCTAGTCATAGTTTAAGTGGTACTCTTAAGTTTAGTGCAAAAGTTTCATCAAAACAAGACTGACAAAGAACATTAAATTTCGATTCTTTCTGTCACTTAACACTTAATCCGATTATATGACTAACAACTGATTATAATATTGATAACTGCCTACATATTCTTATATGAGTTTGTCCTCAAATCCTGCCGCTTTCAAACTCACAAGCTTTGAGATTGTAGTTTTTGTATGTCATTGAAATGAACTCTTAAACTGAAATGAATTCACAATTTTTCAGAAATTAGACTTAGGTCTGCCGTGGTCTGTTCGTGGATATTCAATCTGTAGTATATATTATAATTTATTATCAGCTTATCCGATTTATTCAAACATTCCAACTCAGTTTGACAGACTTCTATTGTTATTAGCGCTGTGATGCATGTTTTCTTGCTCATATGTACCGCAATAACCACAATTTCAAGCTCATTAGGCCCAGACATTGGCCACAACTCCACCCAGGCAATTTAGCCAGCCTTCATTACAATGCCCAGCCCACACAGACACACATATAGACACAAGCACAAATATGAGTACATAAATATCCAAATACAAGCTAAACAAGTCGCTGGGTCGTTACAAATCTTTGGCAAAGTACTTCATAAATATCTTAAATGAGTTTCCTTTTGTTACACATTTTATAGGTTCTCCTCTAACCAAATAATATTTACGCCATTTTACCAGGCCAAGCAATCTACAATCAACCCTCCAACCGACCACCCATCCACCCATCCACCGCCCCCTCTTCTACTCCATGAAGGAGCGCTTATAACGACAGTTGTGATTATTGTTTTTGTTTTGCACTGTTCTCGGCCTATGTATTTTGTGGGTGCCTTAAATCATTTTGTGGCACTATCGGCACAAGAATCAAATGCTTTCGTTTAAATGCGCGATAGCGAAGGCGAAACAGTTTCCCGGACTGCTCGACGAAATTCACGCAATTAGTTTGCCAGTTTTACTTCACGTTAATGTCGAAAAGGCGTCGGAATTTCGTTTGCCTGATTTTTGGTTTTGCGTTGAAGTCAACTCCGTGGGTGTTGCTTGGGTGGGGGTGACTTGATGGCTAGATGGCTCGATGGATGTGTGGTTGGGTGGTTAGTTTTCCGCCCGGCTCATTAACAATAATTTCGCTTTAATAAATAAGGCTAAAACATGCGCTAAATAACATTTTAGGTGCCAGTCGACCAAAATTTGTTGCTGAACACGCAGGGGTGCCAGGGGTTGTGCGATGGTGTGGCATTGCTGGCTAGCGTTGAAATTAATGTGCCGCCAGCAAAGGGCGACACTAATTTGCCTGTGAACATGTCAAATCAGCTCGAGAGTAAATTTTACGCTACCGTCGACCGCCAATCGACGCCGTCGTCGGCGTCGGCGCTGCGCACTTAATGAAAAGGTCCTTAAGTGCTTTCCAACGGTATTTTGTTTCCGTTTGTAGTTTTTCTGTTTTTTTTCTGTATATATATATATATATATTTTTTTTTTTGCTGACGTCGCTTGCCGTTGATTTGTTATTGTTGCCATTGGCGAGCATAAATCATGCCTGCCGCCGTCGACTCACTCGCATTTGGGTCCGGGGACCTTAGTCCTGGCTAACGGGAGGGTTTAGCGGCACACGTGAGCCCACACCACGATGAGTGGGTACGGGCCACTTGACTTGCGTGGTGGTTGTTGGCTTGTTGGTTCCATGGGAAGTGATTAAAGTCATTTAACCCACTCTGAGCACGCGGCCGGCGAAACTGCGCTAAAATTAATTTCTAATTGCGCACAAAAGTAGGCAACCACACACATGTTTACATATGCATTCAAATAAATGTATATAAGGGGTTATATATATAGGTATCTACCATAAGTACACAGTAAAAAAAAGAGCTTAAGTAACATAAATTGTGTTAAAAATTGAGTAAAAAGTGTTTCAGTTGTATTTTGCTTTCAGCAGTAAAATATAACAAATTGATCAAATGTCAAATATGTTTCATTGTTCTTGAAATATTCTGAATTTGAGAAGGTAGTTGCTTGGGGATTCCACACAAATATGTTTATTCAAAAACTATCGACTTCGATTTGTGTTCGATTTCGATTTCCAACGACTTTCATCACTTATGTTTGGCTTAGCTTTTGAGTTGATAAATAACGAACTCATAAAATATGGCTTTAGCCGCTATGTCTAGTATTTTATATATATATGAAAATATTTTGTTTTTTGCTGTGAAAATAGATCGTAAATCAATTTCGACCATCAAGCTTCGTAACTCGAATCTATTGAGTTATTCATCTTATTTACTCTATTTAATGTGGCGTTCAATTTGAATTTGAATAAGAAAATGTCTCCATTTATTTGTAGAAATGTTGAGGCAACAATTTCATTTTGATTAATTATCTGGCAGAATTTTGGACTCGACAACCCTTTCGGGGCGTACTGTACGCCAGTGGGGGCGGGCAACCCTCTTTGCATATGCTAATTGAGCTATAAAAATACTTTGTGCCTCGAAAAGCGATGCAAAGAAAAACACAGTCATAAAATGTGCCCCAGAGCACGCCCACCCAAAAAATAAAAAAACAAAAACAAAAAAAAAAACAGAAAAAAATCACAGATTTGTGGCGCAGATTTTCTTGAACAAAAGCAGTGCCGCAACACACAAGGCTAAGTCTGATAAAGCTCCAATGGAATGGCAGATGGGGTGAATGGTGGGGGGAGTGTGGGAGTGTGGGAAGGGGAAGTTCATGCGTGATGCTTTCACATAAAAATTATGGCATTCAGGGCAAATGGAGCTTAGTATGGGGATCTGGGGCAGCCCACCAGCAAAGACTCACATGCTGCGGCTTTTCTTGAGCTCAACGTGCACTGGCAGCGGGAAGGGGAATGGGAATGGGCCAGGGGGGTGGTGTGATGTGCGGCAGAGAGGCAGGTTGTGTGTGGCGTTAGAAACATGATTTTTATTTTACGCAACTTAAGTGCGAACAATAAAAACGATTTGAGGCAGATTATGGCAACCGGCGACGTCGTCCTCAACGTCCTTCGGCTGGATCATAATGCAAATTAGTCATGGCCAACGCATATGCAAAGGCAAGCCACCCCGCCCATCCCCCTCTCCTCCACCATCTCAGCCTCAGCCAACCAGCACCCTTGTCCTTGCCCTTATCCTTGTGGCGTTGTGCGCGTTTATTTGCCTTGCCATTTGTTTAGATTTATGAGTGTCAGCCGTATTATGACCAACCACTTGACTTCCTGGCACGTGTGTGGCGCTGTGTGTGACATTTAATGCCCCACACGTTCCCAAGTCCTTCTCCAAGTCCTCGCACTCGCACTCGTCCTAGTCATCGTGGGCGTTGGTCGTCGGCCACACGGCGCATACGCAACATCCGTTTGACTTTCGCCCCTTTTACACCACACCCCCTCCCCTTCCCCCAACCCGTTTTTGCCTTTTGAATTTGGTTTATTTGCTTGGCTGTTGAATTGTTTGTTTGTGCTACTTTGACTGCCTACATGGCAATTAGCGTCAGCACAGCTTGTATTCCACTCCTATTCAAATTGATTCACAACACATTTAACCAACGATAGAGACAGCGACAGAGAGAGAGAGAGAGAGAGAAAGCGAGAGAATGTCGAGTGGAAATGTTCATACATATAATCAAATTCTGCGGCCAATCACAGTTTAAGGATACAGGTGTCAAGTGGTGTCAAAGCTGGCACTGTTTTTTTTTTTCGATATTTTTGCGCACAATTCAGCTTATTAGTCAACAATTTAATATATTTTGTAGGCTTGCATAACCTCTACCAACTCAAAGAAAGAAAGAAGATACATATATTATTGTTCCGATCGACAATAAAAAATCAAAACAAAATATGATGGTTTGCATAAATACTGGCGACCAATCGAATTTATTATTGTCCATATTTGATAGCTCATCAAACCAGAACGAGGCCCATTAAATCATATAACAGGCTAAACGAAATATATATTCTTGATCAGCATCATCTGATAGAAACTTGATAATTTGAAATCTAATAATTTGATTAACATCAGGTTCAGTGTATTTGGTGGTCAAACTCACTTCATGGCTACATAATTCTCATTTACTGTTTTGCTGATATTCTGCAGATCTTGAAAGTTACATTTAATACTAATGTCACACTTAATACTAATGATCAAAGCATATTTCATTCTAAAAGCAATACTAAAATACTCATAGGAAGGAGTTAAGTACTTAATATAAGTGCGAAATTCTTTGAAATTTGTTGAGCTTAACTGCGAACTCTTATTTAGGATATCTTTCAGTCGATACACACTCTGGAAGGCACTTTTGAAGAGAGCTTCCTTTCCATTTTTGCTTGTTTCATAATTCAATTTTCAGCTAACAAACTTATAAATGTATGTGTGTGTGTGTGTGTGAGTGTGTGTGTGTGTGAGTGTGTGTGTGAGAGTGTGTGAGAGTGTGTGTGTGTTGATTTCGCCACTCAGTTTGTCTTTGTTCTTTATGACGCAAATTTGTCGCAGTCGCTGGCTTGGCAGCATTATCTTCTAGTTCAGTAAGTTTGCACACACACACACACACACACACACACACACACACACACACATACACACACACACACACACACATGCTCACCCCTTGCTAAATTTTTTATTTTCTGTTTCCTTAACCCCAAGCCAATTACAAGCGCCCGTCGGCCAAATTGACTACAAAGGCAAATGATATTAACATATAAATTGCACAAAGTGCCACTGATTTAGTTTTATTTGCTTGGCATGGCATACGCACACTCACACACACACACACACTACACTACCCACACATACACACAAACACACACACATATTCACATACATATAAATTTGCTTTTGGCAGTTTGTTTTTACGTCTTTCAGCAAACATTTACGTTTATTATGCCGATTTTCTAGCGCAGAAAAATAACGCTTATGTGCACACACACACACACACACACACAGACACCCACCGAGACACACATACACCCTTACCCACACACACGCAGACACAAAGTTTGATAGAAAGTTTTCGGTTAGTTTGTTGCGCATGCATCTGACGTCAGAGCCCGAAGGGTTTATGGGGGAGGTGTGGGGTAGCTGGGGTGCGGGCAGTCTCTGCCTCTAGCACCATGCTTCGATAGTCGCTCAATGGCGGCGGCATTCGTGTTTTACGCACGCACACACCCCAAGCAGCAGCAGCCGTAGCCACCCACCCCTCCTCAGCCCCAGTAAAAACCACCCACAGATAAACCACCCCCAGCCCCCTCTTACACGCTCCTCATGCCAGTCAAGTCCTGGCAATGACAGCGCCATCTCGCTTTTGCGCACACTTCCGGTCCCTGTCAACTGGCGTCTTTTGCCTAACGCTTATCTACCGCCTGCTACCCTCTCTCTTTCAATCTCTCTCTCTCCCTGTCTCTCTCTCTCTCTCTCTCTCTCTCTCTCTCTCTTGTAGCGTGTGTATTCTTTGGCAGCCTTGGCTTGTATAATGTGGCGCTTTTAGCTGCTTTCACATACAATTTACTGTCTTCTCAATGGCAACAATTTATGCTGCTCTTTTTTATGGGCAAAACGTCGCCAGCGGAAATTGATATTTGTGGAGGAAAAGTTTCTAAAAGACTTTGGCACACATACGGGACAGATACGAGACAGTCGAACCGAAAGAAAATTGTACAAGCCACACTTGCTACAGTCAACAAAATCAATACTCAGCTAATACTGAAATCAAATCAATACTAAATTTATCATGTTTTTGAGCCTATAATATTTTAACTGATTTTAGATGCAATTAAAAATATTTTCCTCATTATAAATTGAAAATCTATTCAAAAATCTATTCAAAGATTTATTAAAATCTATTATTTTTCCACGAATTTCAATATTTGGAATTCTGACGAAAAAACGAACAATTTAAAATACTTGAAAGGTATTTTGAGAATCTTTGAACTGAATTGAACTTTTTATAGACTTAAATGAGTTGGAAAATAATCGAATCTTATCTTGGGTGATAAACTTAAGGAAAAATAGAATACATGTTGACCAGAATCAGCAATATGATTATTTTTAGTTTGGCTAACTAGATAAATAGCGTAATATTAAAAATTTGACAATACGAGTTGATCATAGCGATGTTCCACTGTACCATGCCGGCATTGTCACTGAATAATGCAATTCAAAGGGTTGGCAGAGCTTACTCCCCCACAAATTTGGGTCTGTGGTCCATTGTGTGCTTTGTATTCCATTTTAAATGCACGGAAATTGTTAATATTATTGCCGACTATATCCGTCGCCCTAGCCGGCTAGATGGAGCTCACTGCCCAAGGCTCTCTGCTCAGTCAGTTAGTCGTCTCGATTGCAACTGCAACTGCAGCTCAAGCTGTAGTTGCAAGTGCTGATGCAGCCGATGCAGCTGCTTGTGGCAGATGATGGCAGCATGATGGCAATTTCAAAATGGCCGCCGCGTGGACAACTGAGTCGACCGAGGACTGGCAACAGTTGGCAACTAAATGCACCAATCGCGTTATAGCCGTCCAACGTTTTGGCCTCCACAAATTGCCATTTGTCGTTTGGCAGTTGGCAATTGGCAGTTGGCAGTTGGCAATTGGCAATTGCAGTCGCTAGCAAGTTGCCTTCAGACTCCCCTCAACCCCTGTGCCCTGCTCCCTGCCCCCTCCCTACCTGACCCTCATCATGATGGCCGATTGATCGATCGTTCGCTGCCACAGTGTATCATGGACTTTTTAAGTTCTCCCCCGGCACAGTATGGGCCACGTTTTGCAGACATTTTGACAGACATTTTGTGCACTACTTAAAGCAGTAATTTTGTTGGCTCCGGTTACCTCAGGGTCTGCAGGTCTTCGAGTCAATTACAATTGTTTTCGCTGGATGCTTCACTGTCGTCGTCGTCGTCTAAATAAAATGCATTTTCCTTGCACGTCCAATGGGGTCTGCTCCCTGTCTGTGTCCTGCGGGGGCTTCAGCAGCATTTGCGGCTCTTTGTCTGCCATATAATTTGGCCAAATTGCAATTTAGAGAAATGAAGGAAAAGCACAAATGCTGCAAAACAGCAAAAGCGAACATCAACAAAATATCGCAAAAATTGAGTAAAATACAAAAATTATTTATTGGTTTCCTACACTCCATCTTGTCGGCATTTTATTTCCTATAAGCCATGTGATATGTTAAAAAATTTACAAAATTTATACATACCAATCAAATATTACATGTAGAATATATAAATATTATTTTAATTTTAATTATAAAAAATAACATATCTCAGCTCTATCTGAATGATACAATTATGATTACACTATAATATTGCTTTACTTTTTTCTTGATAGTTTCCAGTTGAGTATTCAGCTACGTTACCCGTAATTTGTATTTCTCATTTCTAGGTTTGATGACACTGAAACAAATCAAATTAAATTCAAACTCGAAAACTTTTGAAAACTTTTTCAAAGTGTGCTTTAAAAAGAAAAAATATATATAATATGAGTTGTTCAGCTGATTGAAAATAGATTTCAGATCAAATACTTTAAACATAAATAATATCAGTATTTTGCTTGTGCATGTCACTTAATCTGATTTAATGTTTACACTTTCTTAAAACGATATAGAACCATTTGGCAGCCTGTCTAGCCGCATCGCCTTTGACAGCCCCTATGAAAGCTGACCTGCTATAAGCCAGATCATCATCATCATCATCATCATCATCATCGTCGTCATCGTCGTCGTCATCTTGGTCGTCATCAGCTCTGTTGCAGACTGGGAAACATAGAAATCACGTTTTAGCCATCAACGACGCAAATGCAACAATTTTGAAATGTACATGTTTGGCGGCTAGGGGTAGGGACAGGAGTGGAGTACGAGGATGGGGGGGCTGCAGAGCGAGGGTCGCCGGATTCGAATGCTGCAATATTTCTTCATTGTATTGATTATCGGTTGTAATGTTGCAAATTAAATGCCTGGTGCCTCATTTCGAGCTTCGGCATCGAAGCTGGCATTCAGGCAACCAGATAGTCAGCCAGTCAGCCAGCCAGCCAGCCAGCCAGCCAGCTAGCCGGCAATCAATCAAACAATCAAACGCAACTGGCCATCAATCCACAAGCTGGAACCGGCCAGATCGGCCATAGTTGTTTTTATTTGCGCAGCCTGTAATTTCGATTTTCGAGCATTTTTATGAGAAAACTTAGCAAAAATTAAATTGCTGGAACATGCTCGAGAGCCGGACTCAAATGTTAGGACTGACGATTACCGCGATACGACAAGGAATTTTATGTGAAAATTAAATGGCCAAAAATGATGAAGGGATGCATCTTCGAGACGTTGGCAAAATGAATGCGCTGATGATTAACTGTTGACTGTTGGCGTTGCAAATGTTGATTCTATAGCTGTAGAGCTATAGCAACAATTGCGGCTGACATCGTTTCCAGCCAGCAAGAGCTATGCTCTCGGAGTAGAGTCTATGTCTAATCCCGGCCAGATCTGCGCTTGATAAAAATTAATTATGAATGGAGACGAGCTGCAAAGTGAATTGTGATTGAAAATGCAAACAACAACTGGAAAAATCGGCCAAGTGTCGGGGATGGGGCGAGGAGTTGGTCGTGGATGTGGTGGTGGTGGTGGTGGAGAATGCCACACAGCGATTGTTAGGTGAAACTCGTTGCAGCAATTAGCAAACTCAGTTTCCAGTTGCAGAGTTTCAGAATTGCAGAGTTGCAGTTGCAGAGTTGCATTCGACTTTGCTAAGCAGCAAGCAATGGATAGATGCAATCCACAAACGAGATTTACTTAGTGGAGCATCAAGAAATGCTCATAATGAAGCACTTAAATGAATTTAATTGTGTGAACAACAGCAACGCCCGATCCGAAAGGAAGGCGCCATTCAGCTTTGCAAACAATGCCCAGCAAAATGAGTGCAAGCGCAATGATTAGGCACTTGAATGGGTATGAGTAGCAGCTGTGAGTACATGCAAGTGTGAATACCTGAGTACCTGAGTACCTGAGCACTACTATTTGTATCTGTGTATGTATGTGTGTGAGTGTTGGCATAGTTAGAGTGTAACTGCTGAATTGTGAGCGGTTTGCCTCTGGTGCAATCAATGCCTGGGAGATTTGACTTGATCATTCGGATCGGGAAGCGAAACTGAAACATCTACTTACACATTGTATTTACCCATACATATATTAATATATTGAACATTTTGTTATAGACGTGCACCTCTTCCTCTTCCTCTTCCTCATTTGTTCTTCAGCACTACTCTTCCGATGGATTTGTGCATATTGTAACTCAACTCTGTCTACATAACATTAATAATCTATTTCAATTAGATATATAAAATGGATATATTTTGCTGTTGGTCGAAGAGTATTTCACAGGCAGAAAAAGCATCTCCGATACCAAACAGTCTATAAATTGCTAAACAGCCGAGTCGATTTAGCCATGTCTGTCTAATTTGGAGATTTGGAATATAGTTTGCATATACTGTAAGAGCTGTCTGAACTATAATTTACTAGCCTTAAATAGAACAATAAGGGTATTCACTAGTTATGTTAGACTGACAAGTATTCAATTTTATATGTTAATATTAAATATAATACACTAACATACAAAACTATATTTCAAATAATAATACAACTAGCAACTAGATCTTCAACACTTTGTGATTTCACAAATCAATTGAAATAATGAAAAATGTATATTCTCTTTACAAATTGTAAAAACCTTGTCTTATTTTGAGCAGATGAAATATTTGTCTATATTACTTTAAATTCCTTATTAATACACTGCTTCCTTAATGGAAATCTAGCTGAAACCCTATATGCCTAAACAATTATACCTCAAATGAGCAACATCGGGCTGCAGATCGGCATCAAAGAATACGAAACGAAATCAATTGGTCCACTTAAAATGAGTTATGAGTAGTTGCAAGCGATTCAATTAGAATAACTTAGCTGACAGGGTGGCTAACTAGCCCAACCCTGGGCTAGAGCCCGAAACCACCCCACACCCAAAATGAGAGGCGATGAAGATGCAAAACAAATGATAAGGCCGCAACCAAATGTAAATTACCACAAAAAGTGCAACGCCACATGGAATGGGAATATGAGTATGTGTATGGGAATATATAAATATATATGTATATATATATATATGTTTGAACATGTATATGAATAGTACTCGATTACTGGGCTGGGTGGTGTTGGCAACTGCTGCCATTTGACAAACGACACCGCCGCTGCCGCAAGGGTTGAGAGACGACTCTGCCTGTATGCAACCAGAATGGGCAATTGTGATGCTTATCAATAACCATGCTGGCTGATTTGTTCTAGTGGCAGCCGCTCATAGTTGTGTACAGTACAGTTGAGCTCAGCTGGAGTTGGCCGGGTGGCCCAAAGAGTGGCCCAAAAGAAGCACAATCTCCAGCAGCGTTGATCGGCGATCTGCAACGCGTGCTGCTTGCGGACTGATTAGCGCAGAATGTTAATTTCACACTTTGATCGCATTTTCAACGATTCAGGCGTTAATTTAATTTCAATTTAATTTAGCGCTGCAATCGTGTGTCAGTCTGAACGACCGCAGTCCGCAGTCCGCCGCAGTCCGCCGCAGACCGCCGCAGTCTTGGCCAAAGTGCGAGGCAGTTCATCAATCACCATCAGCTCGAGACTGAGTCGGATCCACGTCGGTTTCATTAACAGGCCAAACAGCTCGGCCAGCTCGTCAACTGTTTGGTTTATTGTTGCATTTTGTCCTACGGTGGCTGGAGGCGCGCTCGCTTCAAAGGCATTCCAGTTCTCTCTTTATCTGCATTCATCAGTCGCCAAACAAAACCAAGTCAACTGGCTTCATTTGTAATGGAGCTGCGATCCGAGTCGAGTCGAGTCGAGTGGAGTGGAGTGGAGTGGAGTCGAATGTAGTCGAGTGGAGGCGGCCACGCAGTAGTCACACCAAAAGTCAAAGGCTCTGATTGCCTTACATTAATCATCCAACACCAGGCAGCCAGCCTGGCAGTGGTTCCACCTTTTTGCTAGGCGCGAGCGCGCTTCCAACTTCAACATCAACATCAACTTCAACTTTAACTGCGTCTCCATTTCCGTCTCTGTCTCCGTCTTGACTGGCTTTGGCCAGCGCCTCGGCAGTTTAGGCCGCAAAATTGTTTCGGGCTACTTACAACAAGCAAACGGCTGCTGGACAGCTCTTATTGTTGTAATTGTTGTTGTGGCTTATTAATAATGCCGCGAGTCTGACTCGCAGTCAGACTCTGGGCCATATAATGATCGTTCGCTCTGTAAATCGATAGCAGCTCATTACTGTGGATACTCCAATGAACGGATGCTGTACGAGTCTACGAGTGTGTGTGTGTGTGTGTGTGTGTGGTTGTGTGTGTGTAAGAGTAAGGGCATTATCGTCATTGTTATTATTAGTTACGTCTCACTTGATGGTTAAAGCAACTTTTGTGGTCGACTCGCAACAGCGTGGCGACAAATTGCAATTTTATGTAATCAAGCGCCTAAACATTTATTATTAACAAACTTGCATTCATTTACACCATTTGCGGCAAACATTGACAACAAAAACAACAACAACAGCAGCAGCAACAGCAACAGCAAATTATAGCACGGCCAGTCAGTAATCCGTAGTAATCGGAGCCGGATCGATTGGTGGGTGAGTGGGTGGCTGGGTTGGGTGGTTGGGTGCATTGAGCGCCTTTTGCGGCTAATGCCTCACAATTGAGCGCTTAAATGCCTTGAATGCGCCAGTTATTAAACTCGCGTTTTGCCATTGCCAATATATTGATTACAAAACGATGCTGCAACAAAAAAAAAAAAACTTAAATTTTAAGAAATGCATTTCGATTATATACTGAACATGTGCCAATAATGATACTGTGCAATTTGTGCCATTTATGTACTCAAAATAAATTCATTTGTCAGCTTTTCTGTGAGCTATTGTATATAAGTTAAAGCCGAAAAATAGTTTTCAAAGTTTGGTATTTGAAAATCGTCAAGAGCAAGCGAAATGAACAAGATAACAACTTGGATGATAGTCTAGCCATTAGTTAAATTGGGCCCACAATCGCTGAAACATATGCCCTAGCACTGAAAAATGATATCGAAATTCATATTTAGTTTTCGAATACATTTAAGAACTTTAAGAAAACTCCATACGTTTTAAAATACCTCAGCTTCAACTAGCAATAATAATATTGAAGCACAATAACCAGGTTTTAATTCAGCATAGAATACGTGTGGGAACATTTCACATTAGGGTTCAGATTCAGTTTCTGGCCGTTGGGGAGTTGCGAAGTAGCTCTAGTACTTAAGTTATTAAGTTCAACTTAATACAACCATTAATAAAATACAAGGGGTCTTCATCAATTAGGGGGCATTGCATACAGAGTCAGGCAAGCATTGTTACCATTAATTGTTATAATTTTCCCGCTGACAATTGTTGGCTGGCCACCCACATTCTCGACGCCCCAACTAATTGCATTTTTGGCTTAAATTGATCATAGAGCGAATGGCATTTCAGGGTGGTGCTGGTGGTTTCCTGTGTGCACTCCAGCGTATTGAAGATGGCAACATTTTTAATGGTCGATGGGTGATGCTATCATGAAACCAGCAGTGGCAAAGAGCAACTGCGGCAACACAATAAACAGCAGTAGTCTCAGCGACTGCAACAAAGGCGGCAAAGGCATTGGACGCACAGTAGCCACTTTTGGCTAAAAGATTTCGATAATAACCGACACGAGAGTCGACCAGCCAGATGAAGATGGAAGATGGCATCGGCAGATGGAAACAGCACCGGCAACAACCACCAGCAGCAAAAGAAGCAATAGCTGCACCACTACCACTACCACTCCACCACCACAGCCAGAACGAAAGTCAAGCGCATTCATTTATAACTTGCACATTGATCATTAATTTTTCAACGGCAAGCCTTTTCATTAATCGTCCTTCAGGACAGAGCTATGTACATACACGGTACATGGCCAAGCAGCTCCAAAAACCCGGTAGCAGCCGACGAACAAAACGCAATTGCAGTTGCAGCCACGAGCTGTGCTCGAATCGAAGTCCGCTAGTGCACTCAATTAGCCACGATAGCAGCCTACCAAAAAAAAAAAAAAAAAAAAAACCAACAAATCAATAGTGGATGAAAAAGGGCATCATAAATATACATACATATTATATATACAGCAGGAGCAGACGTCTCTGCGACCCTTCAACATGCAACGTGCATGGTAACCAAATATAATCTTGATCAGCATCATCAGACAACAGAACCGATATAAACAATCCATATGTCTGACCCCAACTATATGATAGCGTTGATCTCAAAAAGCGATACGATTTTGTGCCTGAGCCGAATCTTTTTAGGTGGCCTGATACCCTGTACTCTTCACAATATTAAGTATGCAAGAGTGAAATCATTCTACATAATTTTCTTGAAAATCTTGCCTGAACTGCAGACAAGTTGTAAATATTTTAATGGCGAAATAAGTGTAGCATATCTAATTTATATAATGTATCGGCATGTAAGGCATCGAAGTAGACATGTATATGCATACTTGATCACCAACAGAAGGAGCGTGGATATAGCCCGGACTGTCTATCTATTTCTGTGCGAATTAGTTTCTCAGTTTTGAGGCTATCTTGATTCACCAAATCATCTAGCTGGCCAAGGTATCATTTATAATCAACTTTTGCATTCACCAAGATATAGTTTATTCGATTATTTTGCTTATTATAGTAAAATGTATATATACACAGGATAGATTCGACTGAATATGTTGTGTATATGTGAGTTTTCGTAGACTCATTGAACTTTAAAACCCAATTAATGGTTGGCTTTTGGGGTCGATTTTTTGATTGCATAAATGCATGAGTCTGCTGTATTTCCTGGCGCCTAGAAATTCCTTTATGCAAATGGACCGAGCACCGACTGTAACGGTGCTGAACATCCAAACTACCAGCCGTGAAAAATCTCGTGTTCAAATATTTTACAACATTTTTTGTGCCTGCCTAAACAGAAGCCTGTGGCCACCAGACTATCTGCCTCTCTGTCTCTCTCTCTCTCTCTCTCTCTCTCTCTCTCTATCTGTCTGTGTGTGTTCTTGTGGATGAGTGTGTATATTGTATATCCTTTTAAGCAACAGGGCCCAGTCACAAGCCACTAAACTGCGCCCTGTGCCAGACGGCTCTTCAGCCCTCTTATATCTGTCCCTGGATGCTGTTCCTGTTCCTGGTAAACCATTTGAAAATTTCGTTTAGCAGTCTCTCCAATAAAAATAAAAATGTAAAAAAAAAACAAACAAAAATGTTGAAAAATCAAAGCGAAATCGAAACAGGATAAATAAATGTGCACATTTCCGTTTGGCGCGCATATCCTGTCCGCGCTTCCTACCCAGCCAGCCAGCCAGCCAAACAGTCTGACCTCCCTCCCTTCCCGTCCCCCTTCCCCGGCCGCTGTCCATGGCCCCCTCTTACTAGCCATGTGTCTCTATTTTATATAAAGTATATATTATTGATCTGCCGCGCATAAAAAGCCCATTTAAAAACGGCAAAAAAGGCAAAACAGACGAAGCGGCGCGAATTGAGCCCAATCCCTCCATCCTCAATCCATCCCTCCTTTGGTGGACAACCACTGCCTTTGCCAAAACGAAAAACCAACAACAAAAAAAAAAAAAAAAAAAAGAAGGACCAAAATTGTGTAGAAAAATTGTCGCGCACAACAACAACGAGAACATCCGACTTGAAATTGTAAAATTGGCCATTTTAGATTTTTGGTTACGCTGGGCACTTGGGTTGGGCACGTTGGGTTCGTTGGGTTCGTTGCCAGTTGTTGGGTGGCCAATGCTTTGGGACCGTTTGGCGGCAGGCTCTACGCTTGTAGTATAACAGAATTTGGCTGCATTGAAGCAGAACGCAGCCGCTGAGCGGCTGGAAAAAAATAAGTCATCGACAGTTGAACAGCTGAACGAGTCGAATTTTTCTATGTAAATATGCGCTACAATGAACAACTCGATGACTTAGAATATCCCTCGTATGTGGAGCATCTCAGTTTGGCCAGACAAGTGGAACTGATGAGAAGAATGCAAGCAAAACATTTAACTGTTTTATATATTGAGTTTGGTAAGAAGCCCTAACTGGTCTACAAGCTGTTTTTCTTCTTTTATTGGCCAACATCAGTACTAAACAAGATGTCATACAAACTGTTGTTGTATGTACACTTAACTGATAAGGCCTATCCGAAAATCTATGTTCTCTACTGTAGGGCATCGTCTGATGGTTCACGACCCGCTGCACAGTCTTTAAAACAGTTTGCTCATTGCCAATTTCATTTTATTTCCATGTACGATTTTCCCTTTTTCCAACTGTTTGCCAGTTTACCAATTTTTTAGCTTTTTTCCTTCGTTTTTTTTTTTTTGTCATTCCTTTTGCAGCGTTTTAGTCTCTTTTATTCATCGTCGATTTCCATTAAAATTCAATTGATGTTTCATAGATATGGATAGATATAAAGAGACTGGCCTGTGGCCCAGGACCCACTTTGGTGGATGCGCCAGCCAACTATCTGTCGCAAAATCTCTCTTTCTCTCTCTCTCTCTCTCTAGCTCTCGCTGTCTCGCTCTCCCTCTCTCTCTCTCTCTTTCTCCCTGCTTATATTGGCAATGATTTATCGAACATTAGAGTAACATTCAAAATAAAATTTTCAGTTAAGTGCTTAGCAAAGCAGAGTATTTTATCAGCAATTCATGTGGGATTTGATACGCACATGGGAAAGAATAACGTACACACACACACACACACACACACACACAGACACACATCATATCACACATGTCATGGTCGTTACAATGTAAATAGTTTCAGTTGGTAGCAAACGGAACCAAGTTGAGAAAATGAACAGCAACAATCGTCGGACTTTATAATGCCATCAAAATGCAATTAACCCTTTTTCACTCGTCTCTATTTCCGATATATGGTTATTACAAACATTTCAGATTTCCGCAGAGCGTAGCTACAGCGACGAAGAGAAATAGAAAGAGAGAGAGAGAGAGAGAGAGATGGGATGGAGAGTGATGCGAGATGCTGAGTGTGAGAGTTGGTAAATTAAAACAAAAGTCGATGCCATAAACGGAAGTCGTTTTCAGGCCGTATATAATGAAATAATTTTGGTATAACATGCCAACAAACTGAATTTGCTTTCAAAATCCAAACGATGACGCCGTAGCTTATTTATGTATCTATGTGTACACGACGATATTTAAATGTGAATCTAACAGATGATACTCGCTGCAAGTGCAACGGGAAGGGGAAGCATTTGCAGCATCTGCATCACAATGGGCACAACGGCAAAAGGTATTCAAGTGGCGAAAACTAATTAAAGCGGATAAAGTGGCGCATTACAACAATGGATGGCGGAGCCACCACTCAGGTGATTTGAGTGGGTGGTTGAGTGGTCGAGTGGTTGGGTGGTTGGGTGCATGCATAATTTGAATTGAGTTTGAGCGACGAACTCAATTAGATTCATGTGCGCAAAGTTTTACCTAAGTGATACCGATCTCAATATCCATCTCTCTCTCTCTCTTTCTGTTCTCTCTCTCTCTCTTTCTCTCTCTGTTCTTTCCCTATCTCTCTCGTCTTTTGTTTAGCGCATTTTCACAAATTAATTGGCAAAGTTGCACAGCTGTAGATACAAATGTATCCATGTATATATATGTGTGTGTGTGTGTACATAAGTATCTGTTGCCGTATCTGACGCGTAATTATATTGTAGCGCACAATAGACATTTGTGAAATTGTCACTGTTTAGCATATTTGGTCACGAAATGCTTCAATTTACTTGACGTTACGGTTTTGTTGTTGTTGTTTTGTATTATTTTTAGAGTTGCTGCTGTTGCTGTTGCTGCTGTTGCTGCGGCTGTTTGTTTTGTTATTTTGTATTTTTATGAGCCATAACAATTTATGCGTTCAGCTCTTTTTTGTGAAATGCGGCAGGAACTGATGCGTGCGCTTAACAGAAGCCGCCTGAATATGGAAATGGAAATGGAAATTGTAGTCAGAACAAGAACAAACAGGATGAAGTATGGCAAAAGTTTTGAAAACCAACAGTTGGTGTACAACTTTAAGCTAGATTTAACTGCACTCAGCAAAAAAAAAACAAAAGAACAATACAAAATCGCAATCAAATTTAACAGTTTTTAAAAGCATTTTGCAAAAATAATTTCGATACTTATTTAACTTTCATACATCAAAAATATATATTTAAAAAATATAATTTTGAAGCATTCATAAAAACTAACTTCTGAAAATAAGAAAAAACACATTTTTAAGTTCTAGTCACCCTATTTTTCTGAGTGTCCAAAAATGTAGCCAGCCCATACTCGCGCTATCTCTTTCGCACACATATAGTACACATAACGTGTAAATTAGCAAATTAATTTGAAATTTCAACATATTTCCGCTTTTGTCCAACAATTTCAATGGCTACCAAAAAATGGCTGGCACCCAATAATAATACAGACAAGCAGCCAAAAAACCAGAAACTGTTTTGTATTTGTATCTGTATCTGGTAACTGGTATTGGCTTTGTATCTGTATCTTTTGCGTGTTGGCTTTGTGGCAGCGACAAAGCCGCAAATGCTGTGCATAATTATGCGCCGCATACGCATCGTATACGTAATTATAAATTATGCGAACATTTGCGCCACAAATGTTATCCAAATCGAATCAGTTTTGAGCCCGTGCTGCCAACTGAGATCTGTGCCACTTAACTGACCCAGATCTCAGGCTCAGGGCATATTCCATTGCAATTAAATGTCGCATGCGATGGCCTTAGCTATGCACATAATAACCCAATTTGAGACATTGCCACCAAAGCCAAAACCAAAGCCAAAACGAAAACCAAAGCCAAAGCTGATGCTGATGCTGACTTTCGCTGGACCGGTGGCCGGGGGTGGTGGCAGGGTGGGGCAAGCGTTCCATGGGAAAATCTGTTGCAATTAGCTGCTCGCTTTATTTAAAAAAAAAAATAATAATAATAAAAAAACTAAACACGCAGCGAAAACAATTTCTAAACGCGCTCAAAACGACTTAATTATGAGTGAGAAATATGCGCGGCAACGTCGCAAATCTCAACTGTATTTAACTGTCAGTGCATGTGGGTAGCTGCCGGTAAACCCCACCCCACCACCACTTGTCCCGCTCGTTGCCCACACCCCCACCCCCCCCCCTCCCCTTACCAACCCAGCGTCGCCTGCTTGCCTGCTTAATTGCGCCCACTCAATCAAAGCGGGCCAACTTCATTAGACATTTGCGGTAAAAAAAATCTACGTACAGCTACAAACCTACAAACCGAGTTCACACGAACCTCGCAAATAATTAGCAGATACAAAGATACAGATACCAGCAACAGGGAGACGAATATACATGGATACACTCAAAAAAAAGAAGAAAACAAATAGAAAATGTGTAATTTGCATTTTCTGTAAGCAGTTTAGTTCTTATTCTAAAAATCACGCTTTTGACTTCTAAGTTAGCAAGTAAGTAATTTAAAGGTTTGATTTTGGAAATTGAGATAATATTCATGAAAAGAAAAGCAAATTTTAACTTGAGTGCAGTCTGTTTTCTCGAGTGTACATCTGAATATATATGTGGGCCCACGAAATTATGGATCACGATTTCAGTGTTATAGTAGTGCTAAGTCATCTGATCGCTCAGTGCAATTTCTTGAACTGGGGTCATCACTAGCTTCATTAGCATTCAATATGGAGTCGAGGCAGTGCTTTGGTTACATTCTCAGTCTTCTAATTTGTGCAACTTTCACGCTGCGCTGCGCTTTTTTGGCCGCCCTATTGAATTTCATATTTGAATTTAAAAATCTCACTTTTTTGTTGTAGCTTTTACAGTTTTTTTTATTTTTGGTTTTGGTTTTGTTTTTGTTTCTTCTTTTTTTTTGGCTCCGCAGCGAAACCTTAGAAATTTTCATCGTATGAGGCACTTGAGCGGTACTCTTGGGCCAACGAAATTAGCAAATAATGTAAATAACAGTTAGTAGCTACTTAAGTGCCAGGCACCCCCTCCCCCTCCCCCATCCCTTCGAACAGTTCCAGTTCTACTGCCAGTGCCAGTGCCAGTGCCAGTCCAAGTCGCACTTACAGTCTCTGCCCTGGCTCTAACCACAGGCATGCCCCATTCCCATCCTCATCCCCACCCTAGTCCCATGCTTCGGCCTCGGCTTCGGCTTCGTCTCTGGTTCTGGTTCTGTTTCTCTTGCTGGCTGGCACACACTTCATTGCTTGCGGTCAATGCGGCTGCCCTTGTCTACCCCCCGATCTGCCTCCCTCACACCGTCCCATTGGTCAAGTGACCGCCCGCTTGTCAACGCGACAACGTCTTGGACTTTGTTAAACCTTAAAATTAGTTTAGGTATTTAGTTACCAGTTTAGTATCGTGGCTAGCGGGAGGGGCAACATTCAATTGACAAGTGAAATGAAGACGAAGAGAGCAAAGTGGGGTGCAGCTTGATTGCGAATTGAACTCAGACTCAAGCTGCGACTGAAACTGCGAGTGTGTTGATGTATGCGGTTTGCGGTGACCAAAGGGGTGAGCTAAAAAGTATTCACATATATAGGTATATATGTATAGAGAGTGTTTGACACTTTGTCAACGGTAAAAGGTATCCAGATGCTGGTGTTCACTAACAAGGGAAAGGATTCAGAGTGCAGGCTTTGATTGACAGCGATTGCGAGTGATTGAAAGTGATTGAAATCATGCGCACATTGCGTAATATAAATGTAGTTGATTGAAGAGTGCTTGGAGCATACTTTACTTTGTTTGTCTCCAAATATGATTAAAAATTTAATGAATTGATTGATTGATCCCATGCATCGTTCGATAAATATTTCCTATTAGTCAGCCACCATCCACTGGACTAACGTCTGATTGTCTTCTGACCCCTAGCAAGCTGCTCAATCTTGGTTAATGCGCTCATGTGCTAAGTACACAGACACATCCTCCGCCAACCTCCTCCCCTCCATCAGCAGATGCGTACATCAATAGATCATCGTCCACCGGTTGGACGTGTCGTTCGAAATGTAGCTGGCAGCTACAATAACTTGTACATAGTTTGTTAAGTTTCATATGAGTTTTTGTTCAGCGTTTTTTTTTTTTTTTTGTATTTTTTGCTTTTTTTGGTATTCGATATTAAATTGTGCGGTTTTTGCGGTGGTGATGGACTTAAGTACCACACATTTCTACAACATTTTCCACTTGACAACGCGAAAGAAGAAGCCACAAAAGGCACCCAGGCACAAGGCGAAAACGAAAACGAAAACGAAGCCGAAAGCAAATACGAAGTGGAGACTTTGACGATGTCATCGGAGCTGACTGGGCAATCATAGGGAGCGGTTATAAAACGGCAACAACTTGAACTATTATGGACAGTGGTCAAGCATTTAGAGTCTGTTAAAAGTAAAGGAGATTCCCTTCTGCAGAACTGTTCTGCTGCCGGCGAGAGAGTGCCAGTTAAAATTTCAAATCGCTGGAGCGCAGCTAAATGTGTTGAAAGCCGCACAATCCCGCACTCTTTGATTGATGATTGCAGCTCAGGGCTCCGACTGCGGCGGCACTTGGACATAAGCTTGGACTTCGACTTTGACTGGGACTGGGACTTGAACTTGGACTCTGTCACTGACTCTCACTCAAGATGCCTTTCAACTGTGCGTTGGCCAAAACGACAACAACAAAAAAGAACTCAGCAAAAAAAAAAAAAAACAACGAGCAAAATTAAATTGCTTTGAGTCGCAGGTGCTGTTAATGATGAGAGAGGCAGTGAGAGTGAGAGAGAGAGAGAGCGCGTCCCGGGAGCGGGTGGGGGATGAGATCATGGCCATGTGATTAAGCGCCAAATGTATTCAAAAGATTGTAATTAAGGCCACAAAGGCTGCAGATCTGCAACGGCTGATAGTCGCTTGTTAACGGACTGCGGCCAACAAAAAAAAAAAAGAAGAAAAACACCAACTGACTGCATTCTCATTCGCCTTGCCGCATACCCCATACCTCATGCTCCTTACCCCTTGCCCCATTCAACATTCTCAATCTTCACTCCACTTCACTCCACCTCCCGCATCTGCTGACTCATGCTGACGCACAATTGACTCTTGAAATGCCCGCTTTGAATGCTTTTGTCGCATGCAAAACGCTACAAAAATTAGTAACGCAACCAAATCGAAGCTGTATCTGTATCTGTATCTGATGCTGTAACTGTATCTGTATCTATTCACGCCAGCCTGGGTGGCATCCATGAGGCATAAAGCTGCTGACTTTCCTCCAGATTTGCCTTTGGCCAAAGCCGCACTTGCATTCGATATGCAAAGCTTTTTGTAACCATGGACCAAAAAAATATTATGAATATTAATAGCATAAAATATACCTATACATAAAAAGTTATATAGCAGTAAATATATATATATATATATATACATATATAATATTCCCTATTCGTCGCACAGACGGCAGAGCATCGGAGTTTCGGTTTCATTTTCTTATTCAGCTGGTTCGTTTGTTTCCTGAATTTGTTTTTTATGTTTTCATTTGGCGGCGTTTTGGCTTTTGTAGTCCAAAACTTAACGTTTCTGTTTTGTGGTTCATAATTTATGCAAAATCATTGGCCGATCGATCAATGGCCGTCGCCTCATGCCCCATGCCCGCAGCCCTCTATCCGCGTTCCGCGTTCCCGTTCCGCGTCCGCTTGCCAAAAGCCAAAAGCCAAACACCAAAACCCAAGACCAAAACCAAAACCAAAGCCAAACAAAAAATGATACGAGACGAGAGATGCCGCACAGGTGCGAGCAGGAAACGAACCGCAACTGCTGCTATGCATTTAATTGGATTATGAGCCAAATCCTGTCACAGCACACAACTATGACGCACCCACGACATGACACGAGACGAGCAGAGAGTGCCGGTGAGACGGAGACAGCGAAAGGGAGACAGAGAGAGAATGGGAGAGAGAGAGAGAGAGAGCGAGAGCCTTTTCCCGGCCTGCAACTAATTGCAATCGAATTAGTCAAGGAGCTCAGCAACTTTTCCCGGCTCACTGAGAATAGAAATTGAAATGGAAATGCTTGTGGAAAAGCAAGTCAAGTCAAGTCAACTCAACTCAACCACAAGACCTTACTCCATCTCCATCTCCGTCTCCGCTTCTGTCTTCTGGCTCTGAGTTTACCCATTTCCGGCTGGCGTCAGGGTGGCGCCTGCGCACGGCATTTAAAAATGTGGGCGTGCCTGATGACTTAAAAGGTTTTTAAATGGGCGCTGCAGTCGACGCTGATGCTGACGCTGACGCTGACGCCGACGTCTTCGCTACTGGCCTGCGTTTTGTTTGGCTTTGCTCTCGCCGACAGCGACGCCCCAAGCACCTCAGACTCAAACTCAAACTGAAACTGGGACTCTGACTTGAAATTAGAATCGAGCTGAGGTTCATTGATCCATTTTCTCTTGATGCGGCTGGCAACCTTTTGTTGCAGCAGCAATTATGCACTGACTTGGCCGCATGTGCTAAACGCTCTCATGACTATCCAATTAAAGTGTTCAACTGCAATATCTCAAATGGCAATTTTACACTTTTCAAGTATACCAAATAACATTTCTGAATACACATTTTGATTGCCACAAAATTACGATTGGGATAGCAATAAGTGCGCAGATCCGATGCTCGATATTCGTTCTTTAAAATTACATTTTTTTTTTACATTAAAATTCAGGGTATAATTAATTTTAAAATTGGTCCTGCATTTGTGGAACGGATAGGGGGAAATCAAAAAAAAAAACCCAATCAGATGAAAAATTAAAATGACAAAAGTGAAAATTAATTAGTTAAGTCGCAAAATCAGAAGCCTAAAATTGCGTTTTTAATTATAGAAATAGAGCACTCTGAAATTGTATCATGCTAAAGGCTATTGTAGTTGTTTGTTGATTCCAATCTGACTTGGTGGATATTGTGAAGATCATCATCACAGACATGTGTAACTGTGTTATAAACGAAATCCTCCCCTTCCCAAGTCCATATCAAAGTCTACCTTCACATGCTCAACAAGCAATATTCAGTTGTTTTGAACGGGAACAAGACTGCCAAGTGGGATATTTTTGATACGTCTTTCCAACTAATTCTGGACGCCGTCTCCCTTCAGTTTGCACCGATAAATAATTCCGACTGGGGCTATTTTATTCACTTTGACCTCTTTTCTTCGATCATTTTGATTTCTATAATAATGATAATCTCTGATGCCATGTGCTCTTTTGCGGATAGTCGTCGCTCATTATCTGTTGTTTTCTATCTTTTCTTTCTGGCGTCGCATTTGGGCCTGAAATATTTAAATGAGCTTTTAAAAAATTGTTAGCTACTGTTTGACGCACTCGAGAAACGAAAAAAAGGCAACCACCATGGCCGTCGACTGGGCCTGTCCCGTTGCCCCGGGTCTAAACTGAGACTTGGGTTTTCTATACAAAATTAAAAAATTGCTATTATTAATGATTATAAACGTTTTTTGTACACTTTACTGGAAATTGACAAGCGCTTATTAACGATCTTATAATAGCGACTGATCGGCCGATCAACTGATCGAGCTGGCTCCATTGTCCTCCCCCAGAGTCTTTATCTCTCTCTCATTTACTCTCTCACCATCTCCATCTGGCCGGTTGTATCTGTGTCTCTGGTGAAAACGTGACGTGACTGTCGGCAAAAATCGATTGCTATACCAATGTTTGTATGCCATATCAAAATTCAGGCCTCAACGTCGCGAAGCTGACTTTGAAATGCCAGCAGCCAAAAGCACAGACAAAGAAACTTTGGCCAGACAATAGAGAAGCTGAAATATTTGCTCAAGACAGGAAGCCCCTTTACATAATTAATCAGTTTATAAATACTCAAAGAGTTAAGTATTTTTGAAAAGTCATTCGGGCAATTATACATGCAGCATAATGGCGAAAAAGATAAAAATAAAAATATTAATTTTTCTAATAGTAATAATAATAATAATAATAAAAATAAGATTAATAATAATAATAACAATAATAATAAATATTATTATAATAATAACTATAGTACAATCGTTTCTTCTTTCTCTTAAATAAAAATAAGAAAAGTTTTGATAGTTGAGCATTTGGAACCGTGTTAAAATTAACCCTTTTTGGGACAGAGACAAACTTCGAACAGAGATAGAAACTTCAACAAGTCTATAACATTTTTAAAAGTTTCTAAAAATATAGCAAAATATATTGTTCACTAATTGAATATATTAGCTCTCTCATTCTAAAATTATAGATGCTGAATCATTTTGCCGCAACTCAGACAAATAATTGCTGGGCTGATTGCAAAGTGTCATAAAAGTGGCTCAGTATCTGCCCAGATGGTTAGACGCATTAATCTATGGACGCACTGACGCATTGCGGGCCTTGAGTACTTATTTAGCGCAAACAATTTGCGTCTGCTGAATTGAGGGGAGTAGAGTTTCGAGATTGCGTTTGGAGAGTCGCCTATATGCAAGACCCTAAACTGTGTACTTTGCGCATCAGAATTGAGCATTGCGTGCACTAAATGCCCACGAATGTCAAACAAATAAGTGCGTAACTAAACGCATAATGCCAATGTACCGTCCATCCGGCCAGACCTCGCAAATATCGCTCGGGAAGATCGGGGTGCGTGAGGCCGGTCGCTTTTTATAGGCATGTATTATTTTCTACACATAGACATTTGTGTTTTTTTATATATATATATACATATATTTTTTTTACAAATTGCCTGTTTCCGTTTGTAAAAGCTCTCGACTCGGTAAATGGGGGAGAAAATAATTTTTGCGAGGCAGCCGCATACGACAAAAACTTCATTAGACAAAACCACACACATCGCGAAAGAGAGTGCAATATAGAGTGGAAGCCGAAGGTGAAACGGAACAATTCGCTGGAATAATGTTTAAAACTATTTTTTTGTTTTGTCATTTCTTAAATAAATGGGCAATTTCTGAGAACAGTGATGCGTAAAGGCCCACCTAGACCAGCAGAGAATAGTAATCGCACTAGAACTCAAAGTCAAAGCGCAAGCCAGGCTCACAGTCAGTTACTGAGATCGGAGTCAAAGTTGCACTTGAACAGTAGTTTACGTGTAAAGTCAGCCTTGCACATTTATACAGCCAATAACATTACATTAACATTAAAAGCATTATCAAATGCAATAGAACCTTATCAAATTCATTATTATCAAATTTCAAAATTAATTTTTTTATCTGCTTTTCACTGTAGCTCTTGCTGTCACTGTTTCTGTGGGTTAACTTAAAGAATTTAATTGGTATACCTTGGTCCCAATAAAAGGGGTTTGCAAAAGTATGTCACAAACAGAAGAAAACATTTCTTGCTCTCGACTTCTAATAGCAATAAAAGAAAATTATCAAAATTATACCTAAAAGTATCAACTGTAAAATTTTCAATTAGTTCGACCAAGAAATGAAGATTTATTTGACATGAATGTATTCGTTTCACAGACAATTCGCAGTCGGGTGCTTCTGGTAATATTTTATTAGATTTGTTTCATAAATTGAATAAGCTCATTCTATTGTGATCTCTTTCTGTCTCACTCTATTGCAGTCCCCCTCTCTCACTCTATATATATATATATATATATATATATATATATATATATATATATATTGAAATTTAAATACATTTAATGTGATTTTCAATTGTTTCCCAAGGTTGAAGTAACTTTTGTTGTTGATGTTGAATTTCTGCATTATTTGAGCAAGGGGATTCACAAATACTTTCCTCTACTTTCCACTACTTTGCTTAACAACCATTCAGATAGATTATAACCCACCCATTTTACGCATTGCTATGCTTTTTAACAATATAGTTTAAGCTAACCAAACAATCGTAAAATTATAATGAAATACAATTAGAGCCGAGCAATGTATTCTCTGCCTGAATATGATCGATAAGTGATCTATTAGCACAAGTAGTTTCACACATTCCAGCTACCATTTAGGCTAATGAACCAACTGCCTGCCAGCTGGCTGGCAAATCTTGTGGCTGCTCATCAACGTTCTCTGATGATGATGATGATGATGATGATGATCATGCGGCATATAAAGAGTGTTGGATCTGCTCGTGGTCTCCATGGCATCATCAATCCGTCAGCTCATTGCACATGCGCTGTTCAGCGCATATTTCATAGCCAAAGCGAACCGATTGGCTATTGTCCGCTTGACAGCCCATCTTGGCCAGGTCTATCTTTGGCTATGCCACGTCATCATCTTAATCATCATCATCATCATCATCATAAGCATCACAAACAGCAGCAGCAGCATCAGCAGAAGCAGAAGCAACAAACGCCCTCGTCATTGTCGGTAGCAACTACCGGCTGACGCTTTGAGTCTGATGTTGGAGTTGAAGATCGAGTCGGAGTCGGAGTCCGAGATGAGGTCGTCGCCAGGCGGGTTAGGCGCACAATTTTCGCGCCCCGATCAAAAGGCTGCGAGATCGGATCAACATCTCTGGATCAGGAGGAGGAGGAGGAGGAGCAGTGGGAGAAGGAGGCGAAGGTGGTCAGCGTTTGTGTCGATTATGAACAAAAATAAACAAAATCACTCGGCGCAGATCAAAGCGTTGGTCAAGCACAACTTGAAATTGTTTATAGAGGGCAGTGCTTGGGCGAGGGGGAAGAGGTAGGGGTAGTGGTAGGGGAAGGGGGCGTGTCATGACGAGATAAATGCACAGTTTGCCGCATTTTAATTTCCTTGGCTTTCTTTCGATATATCCATGTGTGTCTGCCTGTGTGTGTGTGTGAGTTGGACGCTGTTTGTTTTCAATCGATAAAACAAAATTAAACATATACATTCGAGTTTCAGATTTATATATATATATATGTACATACATACATACAAACACATAATATTCAGAGAGCCCGAGCTCAAACTCACGCGGAAGCAAACGAAATCTCTTCACCAAAGATGAAGTATCTGAAGTGGGCTGAAACCACTTAACACAAATTACGCAGCAAAATGTCGAAACGAATTGAAACGTTGAAAATGATCAATGAAAAACCCAGCGAGAGTGGCCCATACACAATATATGTATGTGAATACATACATACATACATATATGCAGAGATACATACATATATTCCCATTCTCGAAGCCACTTCGAATGGTGTTTCAGATTTGGTGGCCCATTCATGGATCGCGGCGCATTCGTTCATTGAGAGGTTGGAAAAGTCTACGACAGCATCAATGAAATGGCAAAATGACGCGAGTATCTAACAGATACACGAGTAATAAAGTCAACAACAACAAAACCAATCGAATCGATATCCAACGTGAAATTCGAACAATATATTCTAATGACAAGCGCCTCAGCATTTTGGGAGCCCTTAGACAAGATTAACGCTTCACGATCGATATGGACACGTTTATGTGTCTCTTTATAATTATAACACCTCGTTAGTTATTCTTTGTTGAAGCATTTAGGCACACACACACACACACCATACACAGATACTCGCACACACTCTGACAGTGAGACACTTTTGCCTGGGATAGATCATTAATTGATTGCATCGGATCGTTTGTGAATTGTGATTTGTGAATTCTGGTTCAGAGTTAGCTTTGCGGTTTACTTTTGGCTCTTCTTTGGATTCGAAATTAAATAGAATCGAAAGTCGAGACTAATAAATAATTAGCCCAAAACTGAAAAAAAAAACTTTTCCATTTAAACGCTCGAACCGTAAAATTTATTTAAGTCGCTTTTTTAACCATAAATGAGGTATATTTATTTTTATATTAAAATTATTACGAATTCTGATCTAAAACCATTAACAACAACAATAATAAAATTTTAAAAATGAAATTTGTCATCTTGACACCACTTGCTGAATTTAATTTAATGTTTACTAAAACAGTTCACAAATTTATAAATATCTAAAAAATAAAAATTGTAGCAATAAATTTAAAATTAATGTTGCAAATTAAATGGCTTAACATTCAAAGTTAATAATATAATTTAAGTGAACATATAAAATTAAAATATGAGTTCTCCGAGGAGTATTTAAATGTAAAAGTGTGCATCAAGGATTCGGAAAGAGAGACAAATTTGGAAAGACGGTCATAAAGCTAGAGACAAGGGAATAACAATAGTAATAATAGTAATTTGATAATCGTCTTAGTAACATATATATATATATATTTAAAATATAGATTTAATTCATAACTAACTTGAAGTAAATCACTTGCTAGTGATCTATACCGGTAGCAAAATAGTAAGTGGTAGTTATGATAATGATTTTGATCGATTCTTTTTAACAAGATTTGCCATTTACGTGAAAGTTGAGGTCGAAGAGAAACTGAAGATAAATATGCTAACTAGTTTTTGAAAGATCTCAGTTAAGATATTTACTGTTTGTGAAGGAGATGAAATTATCTATCATTTATTGAGTATTGTGATCGATCGTTTGCTTATGCATATGCAGATGATGGGAGAAATTATTGGAATGCCTTGGGATCTTTTGCTTAACCTCTTCAGATCCATGACAAAGCAATTAGTATTAGCCCTCGCGACGGTTGACTCTGTTGAAACTTATTTTCGAAAAAACCAGTAGCTAACATTTAACTAAGCGAAATGGCTCTTTGAGGCGTTCCTTTATTTAATTGAGCAAAATATAGAAAATGTGCCAGCGGCATATGCAAAAGACAAGAGGCAAAAGGCAAAAGGCAAAAATACATAAAAGACATAAGGCATAAGGGTAGGCATAAGGTAAGAGGCACGAGATGACTGAGAGTCGGAGCTGAGGGCTCACTTACAGTAGCAACCATTTTTCAACAATTTTGCATAAATTTTTGAAAAAGACGTTTTCACAACCAATAATCAAAGGACTGAGCCACGTTGATTGCCAACCAGTCAGCCAGTCAGTCAGTCCAGCGGACGAAACGAGTTGAAAAGCGATTTCGAGAAAAAAGATTTAATGAAGTTTAGCACGATCATTCTCCAAAGAGATCCCAAAGATGCCAAAGAAGCCAAGCAGCCAAAGAAGCAAGATGAACGCAGAGCTCTCTAATTGGATGCATTGAACGCAGATCCTTTGTATAGGTGTTGGGCGCAGGGGACTAAGAGAGTTGGGTGCGGGCGCTCAGCCCCCACAGATAAATACTCAAAATCTGTGGAATAATGAGATAAACGCGAAAAATTAGCGATCGAAATGGCAGCTCGGCGTTGTTGTTTATTTGTATTTTTTTTTTATTTTGTTTTTTTTTTGTTTGGGATTTGGGTTCGGTTCTTGTGTTGGGTTTAATCCAATCACGCAGTTGCATTTATCAGCAACAGCAACAGCAACAACCACAGTTGTTAGCCCAATTATATGCCGATCGTCGTCGCTGTTGTTGTTGCTGTTATTTTGCATATTTTGCAATTGTTATTGTAATTGGCCACCATGGCTGCCCCAGAAGCGAATGTGTTTTGTGTATGCACATGTATGTGTTGTGCGTAATTGTGTATGTTTGAGCCGTAATGAAGGCCCTGTACACATCCATTTTGACCAACTCCTCTGGTAAACGAAAACGTTTTAAGGCTTTTCATAAGCACTTTTTGCCGTTTTGCTGTTTTGCTACTATGGCCTTTTAATGATGTTACCAACAATCCAATTTTCGCAACGCGTCCCGTCGCTATAAAAAAAAAAACAAAAAAAAAAAATGCTTTCCGACAAAGCTTAGCGCTGAACGTTCGGTCAATGACAATTTGGAAACCCTACAATGAGATCCGAGGGAGGCTTTACCATTTCCGGCTTAAATGGATTCGCTGCTGCCCGTGTTGTAATTACTGTGTGCGGAACTCAAGAGTATGATTGCTGATCGGGGATCGTGGATCGGTGATCAGGAATCAATTTGCTGGAGGGTTGAGCATCAGGTGGTGAAGTTAAGGTGTAGTGTAAAAATTGTTTGCTTTTTTTAATGTTTAGGTGTAATTAAAAACAAGAAAGAACAGTTTTCTCTGACAAACAAATATTACAAAAGAAAATGTGAGTCTTGCACAAATATTTTTGTTATGATTGAGGTCTGGCTTTGAATTAATTATTTGTAATTTGTTTAAAAATATTGTTTCAGAAAAGTATGTCTCAAGATGTAATTTAAAAATCATCTTTGATCTTTGACATCATCTCTGATTTAAACAATTTCTTCATATCTTCTACGCAAAAATAGTTTCAATTTTTTGCAGAGCCTTTGCAAATAATTAATATAAATTTAGTGCAAAATTTATTTTCATAATTTAGCGAAGGTTATACAAAATTTGTGTCGACCCACAGACTGTATATATTCTTGATCGTTCCTTATTGCTGGATGATTATCTCTCCCTCCCATATATGCTTATTAGATTCTAAGTAAGTAAAGTTGTTATCTGGCTGTCAATGCATAAATCAAATAAATTTGTTAAATTACTCAATTTATTTGAATTTGAATTTCAAATTTGAATATGTGCAGTGGTTGTTAGCACAATTTGTGCACTGTACTATTGTTGTTTTTATTATTATTATTTATTTTTTTTTTTGATACATGATACATACATACATATTTTTATATTTTTTGTATGCATATTTTTTTCTCAACTTGAGCACACTTAAAAGTGAATTTAAATAAATTTCACGCTTGGTTAAGCCAAACAGACAGCGACAGGCGAAAGCGAGAGAGACACACGCACACATACACACTCACACTCACACACACACACACACACACACACACACACACACACACACACACACACACACACACACACACACTCACACACTCACACAATCACACATATGCAAAGAGACAATTATAATAATAATCATTTACATTTGACATTGGCTGACTGCGTGGCGGCGACAGCAGCAGCGACGCCGACAGCGACGTCAACTGAGTGATAATTTATCATTAGATTTTTCATTCGTAACTCGTTCGTGAGAACAATTAGAGAGCTACGCTTATTGCTTATTGCGATAATGATGCCCAGCACACGGACGCTGGCTGAAGTCCTTTTTTTATCGGTGCCGTAGATTTGCATAAAAAACGAATAAAGTGCAGCCGCAATGCGACAAAACGACAAAGCAACAATGCGACAATGCGACAATTGCAATTGGACTTGGCTAATTGAGCACTCAAGTAGAAAAATGAGGCGAATGACGAATACCGTTTCCCCTTCCCCCATCACCTAGAATTTCGAATTTCACTCAAGAGATTTTGCAGTTCTACTGTTTTTTTTTTGGAATATGTTTCACACACATATAAAGTTTTCGTGCAGGGTATAGACAAATTTAATTTTGTTTGGAATTGTTAATAAATTTGTGTCATAAATTTTTTTCAAATGGATAGCAATATAAATATCACAAACAACAGATATTTAAAGAAAGGATGCTGATTTTTTGGATTATTTGCAGAAAAGTTTCTTGGCCCGATTATATGTTAATTAATTGTTTTATTATTCATTTCACAAGGAAAAATTAAATTAAGGTAATCACCTGTTTTATCTGATGGAGAATCATAATTAAATCGCGAAATTTTAAGAATGTGAATGTACGAAATGTTGGGCACAGTAGAATCTGGCTAAAGGGCACCTCTTAACATGATCGGACATAGAATTATTTTTAGTGTGTTGACTGATTCTTTACGAAGTTTATTTGATTTTCTGTCAGATTTTTCGATTCCACACGCAGGCCATTTGTTAGCAATTAATTGAAATAGCAACAACAACAAATATAACACAATGAACACATTCGACAATTGTTGCATTAGCGTTAATTTACATATATATACATATATATTTATATATTTATAAATGTGTGCGGCCGATAGGTGTCTATCTATCTATCTCTATTCCTAACTCCATGACTCTCTCTCTCTCTCTCTCTCTCTCTCTCACTCTGCCTCTATCTAAATAATTGCGTCGCGGGTGTCTCATTAAAAACATTTTTTTGTTGTTGCTGTTGTGTTTGGCTTGTTATGAACATCGTTGCGGTGTTGTTTTTGTTGTTGTTGTTGTGGTGTCTATTATTGCGTCAAAACTTTTATCGCTGTTTGGCATCTCCGCCTCCAACTGAAACCCAACCAACGAGCGAGCTAACGAACAGATGGAACAATGCGACGGCAACACTGAGTAGCATAATTATAATTATATCAAATTTTGCTACCATTTAAAACGCATTAAACGCGCCGCAACCAAAACTAAAACTCCAAAATACAAAAAAAAAAAAAATACAAAAAAAAAAACGAAAAAACAACAGAAAAAAAACCGAGAGCAAGTTGAAATCCAAAAATCTCAGGTCTCAAGGAGAAAAGAGACAAATAGCTGACCAAGAATAATTACGTGAAATTGTTACTACTTTTGTTCAATTATTTAGAGGCTAGTTTATTAAAGAGGCCGAGAAATGAAAAGTGCCCGAAAATTTGTTGAGGGCCATTCATAAGAGCTCTTAATGGGCGTAAAGGAACCTCAAAATCAGACAGAGAAAGAGAGAAAGAATAAGATAAAAAGATTTATATAATCACAAGATAAATTGTGGTTTTAAGGAACAAGTCTCATTAATATTCGACTTTAAATACTTCTCAGAGCTATTAATTAATGTATATAAATGTGCACAAATACAGTCGATAATTTGATATAAATGTAAAAAGAGTCGAGAATTTTTATTTGTAAATAAATTTATAATTAATATATAAGTTAAACTATACAAGAGACTGGGCGGAAACCATTAAGAACCTTGTGCGAATTTTTTAAAGTGATCTTAAGCCATATTATAAATTTATTTATCTAAATTAAATTTGATCAATAATAATTTGTGTTAAATACGTTTAAAGGCTTATTCAGACATGTTAACTCGACTTTTGATGCTGCTCACAAATAAATATTTAACCCATTTAACCCTTTTTCCAATTATTAACTTTTAATTAATTAGTACTTTATTCGAAGTGCCTTTGGTTTTCCATTCTTTACCCATGCTTCCTTTGCTATTTGTTTGCTTTTAAATTAAGTTCATAGTTTTAAGGTATTTAGAGACTTGCAACTTGGAATATTGTGTTAAAATGAAGCTGATACGACCACTAAAAAATCAAAAAAATATATATCAATGAAACCACAGTTTTAAGGCTAGAATCATTGGTTGATTGATTGATTTCTAACGACGTTTATTCAAAATTTTGAGTTAGCTCCTGATTAATATAAAGTTACCACAACTATTGATCTTCCTCATATATCAGGAAAGTCTATATCTACCGTAATTTTAGACCTCGAGACACTGAATTGAAGAAATACATTAAAATATATTCTATATCAGCATCTTCAAAAATTTCTGTTGTGTACTAAAATATTATTTCTAGAAACCAGAAAAACGTTTCTATTTATTAGGGCTATTTTCCAAATTTTGTAGCAAATTTTTTTACCGAGTTTATAATTGTATGACTGTATATATACATGCATGTGTTTGTGTGTGTGTGTGTAAGTATGTGTGTGTTTTGAGAGGTAATTGCGTCAAAAGTGCTGACAGACGCAACAGCACGACAACGAAAACAACAGCAACAACAACAACAACAACACTAACAACATCAAAAACAACAACATAAACTGTGACAGCGACAGGAAGAGGTGTACGTGAGCGGGAAGCGATGTTGATGATGATTTCAATGATGATGATGATGATGACAGCACTTTGTTGACAAAACAGCCCAAAACAGTTAAATGCATTTTAGTTTATATTTTAACAGTTGGTTAAGTTTGTTTTAGTGATTTAAATAATTGCGCGATGCCAGCGTCAATGTCAACATCAACAGCGACTCGAACTGCAACTGCAACTGCAACGCTGAGTCGCTACTTGGCGCATGACACGCAAACTGAGTGCAAATGGAAAGGGTAATTTTAATTGGGAAGTGGGAAATGGTTAGCGGGAAGGGGGAAGGGGGTAGGGGGACTGGGAAGTGAACAGCTCAAGGAACCGCAATTTGCGCGACAGGAACAATTAAACAAGCGACGAAGCGCAACGTTTATGTAACTACTCTTCCCCTCTCTGTACCTACCTGTCAACCAACCTCTGCCGCCTTACTTCCCTACCTCCCTACCTCCCTTGCTCCCTCACCTGCCCGCCAGTTCCTTTTAACCTTTGGCACTCTCTCCCAGCATTCGTTCTATATGCTAATGTAATGCCGTCGCAGTGGACTTGTCCCATTTATCAGGCGCGCAGGCGCAGTTTAAGAACATTTCTCGAACTCGCCAAACTGAATTTAAATATTTTAATCGCATTGTTTAACAGGGCAGCCACAACAACAATAATTGAGGGCACAGGAACACAAAATAGTCAAATGAATTGCTACAACACCAAATATGAAATGCCCTTGCTCAAAGATGAATCTTATTGTCGGGAGTACTGAGTGGGAAACTACAATTTTAAGTCAATCTGCTAGAACTTAGCTATATCATTAGGATTGTATATGGACAATTGTTTTCAGAATGTCCCAAATAATGTTTTAGAACTGTGCAATAGATAATTGGTACCTAGCTTCAATTTAACACCACTTTCAGAGTACTAGTACTTGGAGGGATAAAAGTTGATTCAACTTGAGAAAATAATTGTTTTACGGAGAGAAAGATACTCGTAGATACTCCTAGATGTAGAAAAACATTCGACTATAGAATAGTTATAGATGCAAATGTGACACTTTTTGAATTTTTTCAAGGCACTTGAATTTTTTATAGTGCTCCTGAAAGTGCATTTTTTTATTTTGTATAGGTGACTTTGAGTTCAGCTAAAATGTCTGGTAGTTAAAATTTGCCATAAAAAACGATCTGAATTTTAGAATATCGCTCTGAAAACTAAAAAGTTTATCTTGTTTTTTCGAAATAATTTTTAATAAACTAACATAAAGTTCTTATAATAAAAATGGCTTGTCTTCTCTTTTACATAATTGTTTTTCTTAATGATGCAATATGTTTCCAAAAAGTAGAAATGCTTTTACAAGTTAGATTGCATGAGTCTTAAAACTATATTAAATGCATTTGAATTTGCAAAAAATCTTTAAATACTAATGATTAATAATTAATCATAATTCTGTGCATATACAAAAAAAAAACAATTCAATTTTAGAAATATCGACGCTAAAATTAAAAAAGGCATACCCTGATTTTAGAGAAAAACATCTTTTAGTTTTGGAAATATACTACCTGTATATAAAGATGAGTAACCTTTGATGCACAAATATATAGCGATTTTCTACAATTCAGGGCGATTTTATTTTTCTGAGAGTAATATTTGAAAGGTCTTGAAGGATCTTGCTGCTTTCTTGGCACTTGTATTTTTATAGGCCGATGGCAAAGCACATATACCCTGGAATTCAAGTGTATTACTCGTACAAAACTGACAAGTGAGTTACAGTCTTTTGGCAAATCCCCAAATGGTTTGCATTTTTGAACACACATACAACTTGGGACCTGTCCAGCCGCGTACTGAATTGAACGGGACGGGGCGGGACGGGACTGGACTGAACTGACCGATAAGCATCGCTTCCGGTCTCTTTGGCTGGCGTTGGTGTTGCCATTGTTGTTGTTGTTGTTTTTGTTGTTGGTGCTGTTGTTGCTGTTGCTCTTGTTGCGGTTAGTGGTGTGTATCAAATGGGGTCTGTGGCACCTCGTGCGCCCCTGGGCATTGGCCATAAAAATGCGTCTATCTCTTTTGTTCTGTTCTCTGTGGCTGTTGCGAGATAGAAAAACGCGATACTAATTTTTGGTACCTACACTTAATTTCACTATTTTGTGTGTCGTTCCCTAACTATGTGTGTGCGTGTGAGTGTGTGTGTGTGTGTGTGTGTGCCTCCTGCATTTTAAATGGAAATCTGTAAATTTGTTTTTATTGTCATTATAATTTTGTTGGACGTGTTATTGCTGTTGCTGTTGATGTTAATGTTGCTGTTGCTGTTGCTGTAGTTATTGTGTTGTAGCTGGTTGTTCTACTTGGCTGATAGCGTTTAGCACCTGACATTTTTAGTGGCAATTATAACAGCGAGCAGCAAAAGAGTCAACGAACCTCGGCCCACAGCCAGACAGATGGAAAGAGGAAGAGCGCCACAGCCGCAAAAGATCGTCAGCCACTCAGTCTGTCTGTCTGTCTGTTTGTCTGTCTGTTTGTCTGTCTGTTTGTCCGTCTGTCTGTCTGCTAACGGTTGTTGTCTGTTTCATTAGAAGGCCATTAAATAAATGCAGAGTTTAAGCTATCGCATACTTAAGAAAAGCTTTAAGCCAAAAACAAAAACATAAACAATGCCAACAGCAACAAAATAGATTTACTTAGTCCGTCAGTTAGTTAGTTAGTCCGACTAGAGGCACAAAACGAAACGAAACGAAACATGACATCATGTTGCATGTTGTCATGAGTCATAAAGCAAAGTTGCATGTGCAGCTCTCAGGCCAGTCCACAACAACAGCAACACGGCAGCAAAGTTTTATTGAAAGTCGCAGCTTAAAATTAAATTAGAAAATAAAAATGCAAACAGTGCAAAAAACGAAACAACAACTGGCCAAATGCAAGAGAAGGAAGTGCAAATTTGTATTCGTATTCAAAGAGAGCGACAAACGAATACTCTAAAAATTTCATACTCATTTATGTGAAGCTCAAAGTTTGCTATCTCTCTTAACCCTTAAATGTCCAAAAAAAGATAAATAAAATTTACTTAATTTCAATTCAATTTTCCCACATAAAAAATCAAAATGATTCCTTAATTTGACAAAGCTTATTGAATCGGATAAATTATGGAAACATTGGCTGAAGACTACATCAAAATTAAAACTGTGCCGCATTTAAAATTGCACAATCTTTGATATTACATTTTTTTATATATATATTTAATGAAATTATAAATTATTGCCATTTTCAAACGAATCGCAGATAACATTTACTTTTACAATTAAAAAATATAGGGAAAAAACATTTGTGTGTTTTTTTTTTTAATAGTTAATGAGAACAAAAACTATTGCAAGTTTCGAACATCTGAAAATTATATGTTCAACAAATCGGAGTCGATTCCTTTCTATGTTAAAATATATATGAACATGTTTTGTTCATATATCGATTCGATGATAAATGCTTCCTCTCCTGCCTCTCTTTTGCACTCTCTCTCTGTCTCTCTCTCTCTCTCTCTCTCGCTATCTCTCTCTCTTTGTTGGTCTGTCTTCCGCTTTCTGCAAGCTTCTGTTGATGTGTGGATGGCTTGGCAAAAATGTAGCGTATACACACACACACACACACACACACACACACACACACACACACACACACACACACACACACACACACACACACACACACACACATGCATATGTGCATATAGTTCGGTTCCCCACGATGTGGCTGGCTTGGAGCTTAAGCGCGAGCTTCATTGTGCCGCACTTCCTTTTACTTGGTGATTCTCAGCTGTTCGGCTGCACTGCAGCACTGCGCACCTGCCCCAACCCCCCCTTCTGATCAGGCATGGGTGCTGCTATTGCGTTTTGTGTAGCGTTTTTTCTTCTGTTTTTGTTGTTGTTGGTTTTTTTAACTACATACTATGATTACGTTTACGATTACATAAGAATATAATATCGCAATTAATCGCATTTAACACAAAAATGTTCGGACCGTTCAAGGCAGGCCCCGAACTTTGCGTGCTGTTGTTGTTTTTGTTATTATTATTGCTATGGCTGCATTTCGATGGTGTTTGTTGTAGTTGTTGTCGTTATTGTTGTAGCAATCTCGACACGGCATACAGCAATTAAAAAGTTTTTAATAATCGCGCCGTTTTTTTTTTCTTAACTTTAATTTGATGGCTTGTTGAGCTTAGCTATGTTCTTGTTGCCATTTTGAATTGGCATGCGATTGAGGTTAGCTGCCACTAGCTATGACTACTACAGTTCTTCAATCCAATCCAATCTCAAATCTCAAATCTCGAATCTCGAATCTTTTCTAATGGAACACTTTGGAGAACGCATTGTTTAGATCGTATGTAGGTTGTTTAATCTTTCTCTCTCTCTCTCTCTCTCTCTCTCTCCGCTCTCTCTTTTTCTCATTTATATACGCTTTTATTATAACGAAATTGTATCTTATTTGGTGTTTAGATTAAAAGATTTATGACTACAAATTATGGTACTTTATTGGGCGATAACATTTCCGTTCGTTCGCCCCGTTTACAAGCAACGAAAAAACCGAAACTACTTAAGCTCAACTTAATTTCTTGGCCAGCACCAAACGAAAATGAGACCAGCAATAAAAAATTAACAATTAATCTTGAATAAAACATCTAACGGCCACAAACCATAGCCATAGAAACGGACAGGGACCGTCTCACAGCTCTCTGGTCTCGTCGCCTCGAGTCTGGCTTATTTCTACTGCTCAGTTCTGCAGAGGTCTTAAAACCAATTGAGTGCCCATTATTAACGGCGAAGCGAGCGACTCATAAAACTGAGAAATTTATTCTCACACCCAATTTGAGCTCGCTGACTAGATAAGGGGCCGGCTTTTGATGAGCTACGTTTTCGACTGACCCGTTACACTGGAAACTAAATATGCCTAAGTATGCAATAGAATTTAGAAAATCACCATATACTATTTGGTGCTAAAAATACTTTAAAATTAGCATATAAATAAATACATTTTTAGAATTTAAAATCTACATATCTTATACAAATATATACAAAGAAAATGAAATATTAACTTCTAAAAATCATTCAACATTTCTATTCTTATTTATCAAAAAATAGGTTTCTAAAGTGTTTTAGTTAATAATAAATTATAAAGAATAAGATTAAAGATTTTGACTTATATATATTTCTCAATTATTTACTTAAACAAAATTGTTTTATGGCTGTAATGCGATTTTCGAAATTCGAGGTCATATTTTTTTATGAGTGCACTCATACTCATATACTCATACATATATACATATATATATACTTGCCACACCCCCGTCCAGCCGAAAATGGCTCATTAACGCGCCGCGGAGGCCGCTGCAAAACACACACCTTATTTTGTCATTAATTTGCATATTTGGCATAGCCGAAGACGCTGCTGATGGCGCTGCCGATGCCGATGCCGATGCCAATGACGATGCCGGGGGCAGCAACGGGATCCACCCCCACGCAGAGAAGCAGCCGCACCTCGCCCCCAAAAAGGAAAAAATTAAAAAAGAAGAACCTAAACAATGTGTATAGTAGATTAGATTAAATGCAATGCTCGGTCAACTCTCCGCGTCTCAGTCTCTCTCTCGGGGATGGTGTGAACATAACTCTTAAAGCAAATTACAATAAATCATTCACAGAAATTCCACTTTTCACCTACTGGCCACTGGGCAGCAGTTAATAGCCAGTGCCCTCAGATAACCAGGTAACCACTCAAATTTGAATAATGTGGTAATAATAGACGCGCTTCAGTTGATGTAATGAGCGCTAAGCAGCAAGTCTTGTGGCTCTTGGGGTTTTTTTTTTTTGTGAGTCTTTGAGTCTTTGAGTTTTCGGTTTCTCGTTTATCTAACTGCCTGACTCGGTGAACACTTGTTCTTTGCTCTTGACCCTATAAATTAGTTTTTAGCAACAGCATTTAACGTGTAACGAACCGTTGTAGTTTCTTGGACGCATTTGAATTTTGAATTTTGTTATTTTTATGTAGCATTTTTCTCGCTGCTCATTTTTTCCGCCTCAGCGAACTTTTGTCCACATCTCCTCGCTAGACAATTAATCACATAGCCAAATTATCAAGACACACGAAAATGTTCAGCAATACACACACACACACACACACACACACGTGTGCATATTAACATTTGTCTTAAGATAAGCAACTAGTTAAATAGATGGTTCAACTTGTAATCAGAGATCGCTATTCATAATTATGCACACTTTTCGTGAGATCCGACAGAATTTCGTATCTTATCATAGTTATTGTACAATAATTGCTTATGCATTGCAATTAATTATAATCTTAACATAATATTATTGGTTGGTCAAATACGCGTTGTCTTAGAACAGAATTTATATTTTTGTTTCAAGTATTCATCTACAGACCATAATGAAAAGCAGAGCTAGTGGAAATTAATTTAATTGAAGAAGATTTAAAAATATTAGTTTGTTCTATATGAGAATACGTTTTACTGTATCGATCTTGAGGTAATTTGTACAGTTCATCTAGTCAGGAAATATAATATAATAGTTGGTAGGCGTTTGCGGATTTTTTGTTCAATAGAAAATGGATTTCCTTTGATAATCGCTGAACGGTGACAGTTATTGACAAAGTAAATAAACTTACTTAAATAAACTAAAACTTCTCGTGTCTTGTATAAGAACTTAGATTAAAAATTCCAAACTTTCTACTTCTTATAGTCTCTTATATCGACTTTATTACACACAAAACCTTTGATGCTGATGAAGAATACATTCCTTTTGCCTGTTACATTACTTTTTGGATCCCATTTTGAATGGGTTTGGGATACTAAAACATTTCTCTCTTCTCGTTTTTCGGTTATGAAAATATAAAGAATATTATTGGATATCCATTTAATTGGTGCAATTCTGCAAACATATCGGAAAATTGAAAATTATAATTAAAATGTTGATAATAAGTTTAATAATACGCAGCAATTGGACCAAACAATCTCCGATTGCCAGTATAAACTAATGGATCGTTAAATTAGTCAAAAGTCTTGATTAAACGACTGATTTAATTGAGGCCAGAAATGAGCTAAAGATTCAGAGTCAGTTGCTGACATGCAATATTTTGCACCTGATGTGACTGACAAAATTGGCAAGACGGAAAATGAAAATGACGATGAGAAGTGGCAACTAACTCACTGAGCTGAAAGCGTACGCTTTTCCAACTGCTACTGCTGCTGCTGCTGCTGCGCATGCGCAAAACGACAACTGCGACGTCTGCAGCGACGCCAGCGACGACGCCAACAACGACGACGACGACGACGACGACGGCGCTGGCAACTTCCGCTGGAGTCTGAAAATTTATGCAGTTTTAAGTAAATTTGTTAAATGCGCGCTTTAATGCTTCGTTAACGCTTCGTAAATTTTTCACAAAAACAAAAACAAAATAAGAAATAAAAAGCAACAAAACCGGGCAAAAAGAAAAACTGAGTCAAGACTTTAACAAGCCAACGCAACCAGACGCAAAGTGAGGCGTCGCTGGGGCGCAGTTCACTAGAAGCGAGCTGCTAGAGGCGAGAGGTGAGAGGCGAGAAGCGAGTGGCGAGAAGCAAGAAGCGAGAAGCGAACAGAGCATAAAAGTCAACCACCTGTAATGAACTGACGCCACCGCAATTTAATTCACTCTGCACCACACTGCACCACAGCACAGCACAGCACAGCCCAACATTCGACTGCAGTCCACTTGACTCTACTCCAGTTTTGAGTTGATGCAAATCGGAGCTTAGCTTGGACCTGCAATCCCAACGCATGCCAAATGGTCAGAGCCGTCTCTAAAGTTTTGCCACTCAACTCTCTGCTCTCAGTTGGCAGCGGTGCAAAACTGTGTGCTCCGCTAATGAGCGGAGCGAGAGCCGTTTCCCATATGGTTCTGGATGTGCATGTACACATTGGATGTGAATCCCAATGTGGTTGGGGTTGTCGACGCAAGCGTTCTTAATTAGTCATAGTATATATATATATATATATATATATGCAATGTATACAATGTATTTCGTCGAGTATAGAGAAGAGCACGGCCTTGCATTGCTGTCGTTGTTGTACTTGTTGTTGCTGCGGTTGTTAAATTCCTTTGAAATTTAATCTATTGTAACTAATTAAGCGGCATTCGTTGGGCCAAGAAAAACGCTTAATTTCCTGTTAATTTCTGTTGCAGCTTGCGGCTTTTTCCTACAATACAAAATGTAAATGTTGTTGCTGTTTTTTTAGTTGTTTTTTTTTTATTGTCCCCGCCTTTTGCGCAGTGCCCACAATTGTTTGTAAATTGTTTGCATAACAGTTTACACCAGTTTTACTAAAGCGCACGAGCGCATCTCTGAGATACTATTTGCCACAATTGCCGCATACACACACACACACACACACACACACACAATTCATAATCACCATTAAATTTGAGCTGAGACTCGCTTAACCCCATGACTCCTGTTGTTGTTTTTACTCTTGTTGCTAATGTGCTTGGCATAAATACATAGTTAAATAGAAGCAAACTCCGCGCAGTGCCTGATGCTGACGCAATCGATCCAACAATTATCCACAAGTTTGTCAGATTGATTGCTACAAGTTGCCGTATGGAAAGAGATACAATATCCAAGATATTGTAGCTGGTATCCTCTTGCTCTCTTTAGACTCTAAGAAGACGCGTTCATTCGTATATGTACAACATGTAGTAGTAGTTCGTGTCCTCTCGCTCATCATCATACTCACATTTATTCGCATGTATACAACATATAGTAGTTCGTATGATCTCACACTTTACTGACTGTTATTTTTAGTTACACTCATATCTCCGGGCACGTTTTGCTTTTAGAATGCAGTCAAATTGTCATGAAATCCTTATTACATCCTTATTGCCAAATACTTAAGTGTGTTGTTATTTCTTTGATTAGAAATAGTAAAAACAATCACATTATCGTTTATATTTTGCGATTAGCATATACTATAAATATTCTCATAAGTGTTTTACTGGGAGAAATGCTGCTGTTCAGAAATGTCAAATACTCTTTCCCCGCTTCCCGCAAAACCATTGCATACTTTGCGTCGCGGCTATCAAATCAGCCAATTTAAATGAACCAATCGATTTTATCGCTGGCTATAATTGAGCACTGGCATTAACACCGTAACACATTTTGCGCCTCAAGTCGCCAGCTTTGCGCCTCGCATCGCATCGCTCCGCCTCGCCACGCCACACCACGCCACGCCTCTGTCCCCTCTCCATCCCCTTTTCAAGCTCTTAAGCTGCCTGATTGTAATTCGCTGCATGCATCCGCAATCGGAATCTGTATCTGTATCTGAATCTGTATCTGAATACGAATCGGTGTCTTGCGCTCTTCAAATGGCCACTTTTAGGCTGGCTGTCAATATTCGTTAAGCCATTTCATATGTCGTTTGTGTGCTAAAGTGTCAAGCCTGACAACAGTCCCGACTTTTGCTTAATGATCTTTCAGTCTCAGTCTCTCTCTCTCTCTCTCTCACTATCTCTATTTCTTTCCGTCCTTCTCTTTTTCTCTCTGGATATGCATTCACTTGGCAAAATAATTGAGCCCAAACCCAATTCACATAAACAGTTTTTCTTTAAATGCCAAACTATATACAAGTAAATCGAT
Source organism: Drosophila villosipedis (assembly GCA_035043025.1). Lineage (NCBI taxonomy): Eukaryota > Metazoa > Arthropoda > Insecta > Diptera > Drosophilidae > Drosophila > Drosophila villosipedis. The sequence continues at coordinate 13,134,968 of JAWNNF010000024.1, read as the reverse complement.
TGAACATAAAAATTGTATTAAAAAAATAGAAAAGTATGCTTACTGATAGAAAGTCAATGGTAGTTGAAAAACACTAATTAACCAAGTATCTAGAAATCTAGTAAATGAACAATTATAATTATGAAAATATCTAAGAAATTGGTAAGTGAACACTAATAGTTAAGCAAGAATTTAAGTAATTAGTTTGCAATAATAATTAAAAAAGTACTTAAGAAATCGGTAAGTGGACAATACAATTTTAAGCAATTATTTAGAAAATTGGCAAATGAATAAAAATGATTAAACGACTATTTAAGTAATTGGTGAGTTGGAAATAATAGTTCAACAAGTAAACCAGAAATTGTTAGTTGACCAATAGCAATTAAAAAAGTATCTAAGAAGTATATCAAAAATTGGTAAGTTGGCAATAATAGTTGAATAATCGTTTGTTCGCCTATTTCCTTTTAAAACAAAATGTAAATTAGTAAAGTAATTAAATTTAAACATGAATTAATGAAAAATTAGCTTATTATGGTTGGCATGGGTACACGTATAGATAAATAAATAATTTTAAATAAAATATCTAGCTTTAACCAGCTAGTCTGTTGTAAATATTAAAAAAGAAGAGATGAGACATGAAACGTTTATTTAAATTATTGGACTGTTAGTTGGAATTCAATTGATTTCGTTCAGTGTAGTTCAGTGTACAAAATCAAGTTGACGCTTTTTCTCCTTTGCAATTATCAGCATTATGTTTTCGCTAAAGTTGCGCCTCGTTGCAGACCTCAATCCCAATCCACGCTCCACTCCGCTCCACCACACCCCACCCAATCCAGTGATCCTCGTTAACCCGCACTTCCCCCACAGCCTCGAGAAACGAATGTTACCCCTAGCGAAGCGTTTTAATAAACTTGTTGGCATCACAGCAGCAGCAACAACAAAAAAAGAGAGGCACAGAAAAAACGTATAAGAAAAAAGACCACAGCAGCCAAAGAAACAGAAATTATAAATCGTTTCTGACATTTCAATTGACAGACACCAATGAGCGAGTTAATTTTCCAGCCAAGACACAAACAGTTAAGCGTTAAGCACACAAAGTAGGCTTCATACGGCCAGAGAGACAGTGGCTGCAAAACAGCACTCGACGTTGAATTGATGTGTACTCTGTTTACTCCGTATACTCTGTACCCCATACACTGTCCGTTCTCTCCGGCTACTGTGTTAGCTGTCGCTCAAAGTGGCGATCAATGCCGTCCGAGGCGATGCGAGGCAGCAAATCCAAAATGTGATTAATTTCGTGCATATTAGAAATCATTTTTCAATTACCAACAACTGTTTTTTTTTTTTTTTTTTTTAATCGCAATCCGGAGACTGCTACTTACTTGCTGGCTTATTTACCGGCCTGTTATGATTTCTGACAACTTATCAAATCGAACGACAGAAAATCAAAAGTGATATCAATAAAGAGATCAACGAGCCGTCTTGTAAAACTGTTAAGAGAAAGCAAAAAGAAAACCCAAAACCCAAAAGCCAAAGACCAATACAGCCACACATTTCAAACTGATGAATGAACGTGTAAGAAATTGTCGAAAAGGTACCCAACAGACGAACTGACAAGCTGACTGGCTGACTGACTGACTGACTGACTGACTGACTGACTCACTGACTGACTGACTAACTCACTAACTCACTGACTGAATGACTCTCTGACAAACTGACAAACGAGCATATGCCGACTCGATCGCTTCGGTCAAGCAGACAGCCAGGCAGCAGCAGTTTACCTTCAGTTGCCACTACCGCCACACCCTCCCCTCGTCCTTCATCATATACACTGAGAGAATCATGAATAATGTACATGTATGTACTGAGACCTATCAGAAGTAATGCAAATTTGAATATTCTTAAGAACAGTACAAAGTAATTAATTTAGATACGTTTTAATTTTAAGCCTGGCATACATGTATACTATTTAGTATGTGTCAAGAGAGTCAATGATTTTCATTAACGAAATATATAATATTATTATTATACTTTTTAATGGAAATCATTTCATTTTTCCCAGTGTATCATCTACCGTCACCGTCTTCAGTCTTCGGACTCTTCCTTCCAGCCACGTTTAAGACGCAACGCAGCGCAACGCATCGCGATCTTTAAGCTGCTTAGGGGATTAGTGTTTTGAGACATTTGACACGTTAACGTTGCACACACACACACACACACACATTTACACACACACAGACACACACACTCAAATAAATAAACAAGCGAGCGAGCGAGCGAGTGGCAACTGCCCCACTAAATACCAGAAAGGAAGTGCGTCGCGCCGCTTAAGAAATGTATCCAATGAATGCGAACAAAACTCAAGTAGCTTGCAGCAAAGAGCCCAAGAGTCCGAACCCTCCAAACAGGGTCACAGTAATTAGAAGGAGCGCCTTTTCCTCTCTCGCACTCACACTCTCCCTCTCTCTCCCCCTCTCTCTCTCTCTCTCTCTCTCTTTCTATATGTCTCGCTGTGTGTGTCTTTTTTTTTAATAAAAGCATCTGCTGCGTAGCTGCAGTAGCCGCTAAAATGTGGCATTTTGTGACAACTAATTGAAAACCGAATGCAATCTGAATGAGTGTTCAAATAATGAATATCCCAGTGCAGAACTCAAACTTAATAGAAGATTGTCAAGCAACTGAATCTGATATCAAATATCTTTGAATAGCTTTTAGCTGCATTTATTGCAAACACATTATACGGTATAAATGACTAACAATTAAATAACGACATGAAAATCTTAGTTGTAGATGATCTTTCAACTGTCAGCAAAGAGAAATATATTGCAGCCCGTCGGCAACTGAAATATATCGATAAAAATAAAATAATGCATTTTTTTTAATTGATAGCAACATATTTAAAAACACCTGCAAATTAAATATTAAGATCATAGAAACACGAAATATATAGCAGTAGAAATATATAAAATCTGAAATTCAATACGCACTGCACAAACTGAAATTCTAAATTAGCTAATTAATATTAAGTTGTTAAATTAGTTATGCATCTTTCGACGTGTGGTTCACAGTTGAACAACAGAAATTGAGAGGGTACAACTAGTCGATACACCCACCAGACTAAACTGTGCAATTTTTGCTTTTCGATTTGTAATTTGTAATTTTTAAAATTTGAGAACAGGTTGTGGTGAATACTTCAATTTTGTGGCAAGCATAATTACATAACACTTAATGCAATATTAATAAGTAAATGTTTGCAACAGAGTTTAAGTGAATGACAGACTGCTTAACGCATTGATTCACTTGTCTTTGGCACGAATGCACTCACACTGAACACTGAACTCATTCACACACTCATTTACCGCATGAATTTTTCCCATCGATCTTTTCTAAACCGACCACAGAGCAACTTTTGCTGGCTCTGCCACTGCCACTGCAACTGCGTTCGTCTCTACCTGTGCCCCTGCCACTGTCCCCCTGTTTACCCTCTCGGTGGCTGTTGGAAAGAAACGTTTAAGACACCTTTTTGGTTACGCGCCAATGCGCAGCAATGCAGTTAAAAGTCCGCGACGCACTGCAGCCTCGGGATTGGGATCAACTGCGGCTACGGCTGCGGCTGCGGCTGCTGTTGCTGCTGCTGCTGCTGCTGTTGTGAGATGGAAACTGCAATTCCTTATCTTAATCTTGGCAAATTTAATTTAAACTCAATACGCAATTTACGCAGAAAGCATTTTAGATAAAGGACACAAAAGTGAGCAGCTCCGAACCGTAGAACCGGAGCCAGAAGCGGCTTAAGGCAGTCGATGCCGCCACTGTTTCCAGTTAATGTTGTTGTTGCTGTTTTTGTTGTAGTTTTTGTTGTTGTTGTTGTTGTTTTTGTTGGGCATGCGCAGCGCAGCGCATGAAAGTTGACAAATGCCAAAATGCAAGCGGATTGTGTGTGACACTTCTTTGAGTGGTGCCCAGAGGAAAAAAATAAATAAAAAAAAAAAAAAACAATTTGAGGACAAAAGTCTCGAGTCTTGAATGTTGAATGTTGACTGCGACTTAAGTCTGGGTACTCGTTTTGCGATCGTTTCTGCATGCGAGATGCATTCAATCGTTCAAAGCATTTTGCGCTAAAACTCACGTGACGAGTGCAATGAGAAAGAAGAGTGAAGAAGCAGAAGGAGAAGGAGAAGCAACAGGAGCAGCAGGAGTAGAAGCTGCAGAGAAGTGGCTGGAATGGTGCTCCCTTTTATTTTTTATTATTGTTTTTTATTTTTCTTAGCTTTTTTTATCAGATTTCTTAAGTGCAAAGCGAACTTGTTGGCTTTTTGTCATCTTTAATGTTTGAGCCACAAGTTAAATGTGACACTCGCTTTTGGCTTTCGACTCTTGATTGGATTGGCGAGCCGAGCGCGTTTCACATACGTGGGAAACGTTCAAAACACGCAAACAGCAAACAGCAAATAACAAAAATACAAATGGCAAATTAATTAGCGTACTTAATTAGACAACTCAACTACATATGTACAAGTATACACATAGATACATATGTGCGTAGTAATAATAATAATAATAATAATAATAATAATAATAATAATAATAATAATAATAATAATAATAAAATGGGCGCAGACAAAGATAGATGGGGTGTGAAAGAGCGGAATGAATAGAGCCATAAAAAGTCATGCTCGAAAATTGAAAAACCATGTTAAGCCAAAGATCAAAAAGGCGCGCAGCCAAAAACATTCATTTCTGATTGCTGATTGAGACAAATGAAACGTTCTATAAACTGGCAAAACAACCAACCCCAATGACAACACCAGCAACAACGACAAACACCAGCAACAACAATAATAACAGCAACAACGACATCAGCGTTGGCCACACGCCGCTTCAGGCTGGAGCCCCAACCTTGTCAAAATGCATAAAAATTCAAATGAGAACCGCCGCCGCAGCGGGCAATAACAGCAACAACAGCAACAACAGCAACAACAGCAGCAACAACAATAATAATAACAAGCCGAACATCAAAGCGCAACAAGCTGCGGCTCCAACTCCATCCCCATTTCCAACTCCGTCTTCAACTTCAACTCCGATTCCGATTCGGAGTCGCCACTCCAGCTATGACTCGGTCAACGTTTCCATGGCAATGGACCTCAGCTTGCCACTATAGGCAAAATGTACACATTTTCGGGCACAAATTAATAATAACTTTATGATTTGTCGTAAATATATATATATATATATATATATATGTATATATATATAAATTTCGCATAGTTGTAAAAATAATTACAAATTTTATGGAATTTTTCTTAAATTCTTAAATTCAAAGGGTACATTTCTAAGGTCCACTTTTTCGAAATATTGAAATGTATATATAAAATCCCGCAAATTCAACTTGCGATATTAAGACAAAAACATTTTTCTTCTAAAAATAAACATATTGACTTTATAGAAATATGTTTTCATATTCAGAATTATGTTTTTACAAACTAGAAAAATGTCTGCCAAATTTTAATAATTTTTTTTCGTATATTTATAAATTATGCCTAAAAACAAGATAAAGCTTTATAGTTCTCAGTGCGATTTTTAAAAAATCAATGAGATTTCTAGATTTTAAAGAGATATTTAGATATAAAAGTGATCGTCACTTAAAATTTAACTTTCAAATCAATGTTTTATAACCTGATCAATATTCCAAATATAAACTCTATATAAATAGAAAATTAAGCGAATAAAAATTCAAAATTTTTGACAGAAATAATTCAATATTTTCCTACAGTTTACATTGGATACAATGGCATTTGGGGTAGGGTTGCTGGGATTTGTTTTCAGTTTCGGTTTTGCGTCTGAGATCTTGGAGGCATGGTTGGTGTTGGCCCAAAACTGTGAGATTTAATGCTTATTTGCGCAAAGTCAAAACAGATCTTGTTGTGTGTGTGTGTGTGTCTTTTTTTTGCCGCAGCAGTTGGCAAAGAGTTGCGCTAATCATGACATAAAAAAGCGCAACAAAACCGATTTTCAATTCAAGGCAATTTAATTAAAGTTTTTCTTTTTTGTTTCTGCATAGCAGCCACTTAAAAGAGGGGGCATAACAACTTGGCCAAACCGTTGAGTAGTCGTTATGCCATCAAGGAGACTACTGATAGAGTATGCCAAGTTCGAGCTGTGCTTTAAATTTTCTGTTTATTTTGTTTGCTGATCTCAAGCCAAATGCATGCAAATCGCTGCGAGTCGTGAGCGGTGTGCTAAAAGTCATTAAATTGGACATGCGATTAACATTATTTCACTCTAAATGACATTAAATGCGGTTGCTGCGAAATGACTCAACGCAATAGATTAGCCTAAATGTGTGAGCTGTGACTTTAAGTATGACTGCGACTGCAACTGCGACTACAACTGCAATTGCAGCTGCAGCTGCAACAGTATGCGTGAGCTGAGCTTTCGCTTGAGGCATTTGGTGACACAGGCAAAGCTTTGGCGTAGGTGAGTCGTGTGCGTGTGAAAGCTACTTAATCAGCTCTCTTAAGCCAGAGCTGACGTTGCTCAACTATGAACAATAACTTAAGTGCTCATCAAGCACCACAATTAAAAGTTAGCTAAATCTCTACAAAAACAAGTGCGAGTGCTTTTTTTGGCGAGAGTGACCGGCTGGGAGATAATCTGTCCACTCTAAAAGCTTCCATCGGTTTGTAAATCGATATTGCTACGTGCCTTTCTTAAAAACCTTGTGTATAATTTAGTGCCCTATTAGACAAATAGGGCTAGTTATCGATTACCAATTATTCTGGGAAGTTCGTCTGTAAACTACCTTCAAGCTGATTACCTTTTGTCTGGTCTGGTCAAAAGTGTTGAAGGCAAGCTTACAGAGGATGTATATGTTTAAGTAGATTGGGCCTGTCTGACCTTGGGGGGACACGTGGTTCCTCTGGCAATTTGCAATTCGATTTGGTGATGTATATCACTTCACTCATCGTGCAATTTATGTATTGCATTCCGTTGAACAATGCCCAGCTTCCCAGTAAATAGACAATATATGTACATGGATGTGTGTGTGTATGTGTGTGTGTGTGTGGGGCTGCAATTAAAACTAAAGAAGATGGCGGGGGAGTGGGCTTTGGGGGCGATTGTCTGAGAATGTTGTGGTGCACGTCGCAACGGGTAATTGGCAACGGGCAGCGCTAAACAAAAGGAAATGCTTAAACAAATTATTTTGAATTAAACCGCAGGTATTTATTAATGTTTTGCGCTCGGCCAAGCATAACGTTTGTAATGCGTTCAAGCTTTCAATTCAACTGAAGTTGTTTCAGTTTTGCCAATTCGCCAATATATTTTTTTATTTTATTTTTATTTTTTTTTTTGGTGCCGTACAAAGCGGCGTATGCGTAATGTTAATTTTGCTGTTAACGCTGCTGCTCTCGTGCCACACTGACTGCAAAAACGTTTCAATTTCGCTTATCGCTCACTCGCTACGCGGAAGTGCGCTTCAATTTTTTCGTTTTTCTTCTTGTTTTTTTTTTGTTTTTTTGTTTTTTGTTTATTTTTTTTGGCCACAAAACACACATAAAAGTTGCCACTATCCCCTCAGCTATGCATCCTCACCCACCTGTATACACACCCACTCCACACGCAATCCATTCACCAGGCAGCCAATTCGTGCCACATGCAACATAGCTTGCTGCAGCAATTAAAGCACTGCCGCAGCTTATGCAATGCCTTAATCACGGATTTACACAGATATACATATGGATGTATTAATGCATGTATGTTCATATACTCGATATATATAGGCGCAAATACTTAAGCATTCCGTTTAGTTGAGCGCTTCAAACCCACACACGAAAGATGACTTTGATGCACAAACTAAACTGTTTAAGTGCTTAATTACAGCTACTTTTAAGTTATTCCCTAATTACTAATTGGCAAATAATCAGAGACCATAATAATATTAAATGTTTAATGTTATTAACAAATTGTCTTTTGTTGAAGATGTTTCAACAAAGTATTCCCAAAAGGCTGCAACCCATTTCACAAATGTGAGTCTCCCAGCATTATAATGGCATATCTATAGTTCCTGGGAAAGGAAACCGAGGCAAGTATTGATTGTGAGCAGCATTTAAATGCTTGTTACGCAATCAACGCAACAATTGGCAAGTCTACTGACTGACCCACTATTGAGGAGAGTAAGTAGCACCTTCAGCTCTACTCCCAACCACAGCGACTCTCAACAACAATAATATCAGCAATTATTTAACACATTTTGTAATGCTGCAGCAGCAAATAATATTAAAAAAAAAAAAAAAAAAAAAAAACCAGCAGCATTTGAAAGATGACAGTGAATGAATTGGGGAATGGGGAATGACAGATGAAGACCGGTCAAAGCAATAAGCGCAACTAAACAGTCGAGAAAAAAGCTTGTATTTATAAATATATATATATATACATATATACACAGGGGTCTGTGTAACTGTCATAATTAAAGTAATTTGGTAGAAAATTTTTAGCCAATTAACCAAAAAGACGCAGAAAATGCGAAGCGAGAGTCGAGAGCTGACGAGAGAAAAAAAAACTGACAGGCCACAGACAAACAGAAAATTGGACAGACAACAAATGCTACTTAGTTTAATACTTTAAAAAGCCATAATAATATCTTGAGACGATGACGCCAGCAAAAAATTTAAAAACTAAGAAGCCCAATGATAGAGTCGATAGTGCTCGGCCTAGAGATACCCTATTAACGCACACACACACACACACGTTCTCAATAATTGACATCAACTGATATACACAAAAAAACAGAGCTGGACGCGATATAAACTAATATAATCTAAAAATAATCATAAAAATATATTTTTAGTATTACTAGTTGAGTGATTCTTCGGTTTTCAGCCATCATTTAATACTTTCTTTTTGAATGAGCACAGGGTATATTGAAAAATAAACAAAAACAAGCTCAAAGAGAAGTACCACCAAAAAGTTTACAAAAATCCATAGCGTTGCACATTTTTACGCATTTTATGAACGCCCATCGTTGAGGCGTATTTCATTTGCAGATGTTCAACATCAATTTATATAAACATATATTGCTTGAAGTTTTCGACACATTGCGGTGACTTGTGGCGGTTTTTGTTGTTTTTGTTTATTTTTTTCCCTGAAATCTTCGACTCCTTGAACAACATGGACATCGTCGTCTGCTTCTGCATCTACTTCTGCCTCCATCCGTGGATCCGACCGCAAAGTTTTGACGCTCAATCAGTAGAAATCAGCAAAGCGTAAATAATGCCACGCCTTTGTCTGGCGGTCAGTCAATTGCCATCAAAGTGTCACAGGAAATTAGTCAAAATGTGCAGATTGAAAGTGCAGCGAGAAATCGCCCAAATGGGTGAAAAGCTGTATGCTTTTTTGTGTGCTTACTTCACGTGTCATTTTATCTCAAATTAGCCATTAATAATCTAACATCTAAAACACACTTTTCTTATGGGATTAATTGAAAACGCCTTTCGGCGTTCAAATTCAAAAGAAGCATACAATTTCAACAGTTTTCAGGTGAATTTTTTTATTCAATTACTTAAAGTATTGAAATTTGAGAAACTAATTGAGTAATATATGACCATATTACAAATATCTTGGTCCACAGATTACATCTATTTTACAATTTCATGGTTAGCTTTCCGAGCCTGTCTGCAATCATTTCAATATTTGCTTAACTTGGAAACCACATCTCCATTTTAGCCAAGTTCTTGGTCGTACTTCAGTTATTATTAATTTAACGTATCCCAAAAGAGTCTTACATTTAGAAATTTTGGGATAACTTCAACAATCTTGATCAAATTAAAATAAAAAATATTAAAGTGTTTTACAGATTGTTGATATAAACTCATAAGTTATGCTTTAAGATAATAACAGTATTGAGTTTTATTTTAAAATTATTTGATTTTAGCTAATATAGTTGAATTTTAAACTGATAAGTAGTATTAACAAAGTACAGCTTTATATTAACTAAATTGTTGATCATACCTTAATCCTATTTAACTTATCCGAAAACAGTTTTTCGCTTTGAGACTTTGGGATTCATAGAAGAAACTCATTCTCAGGCCAGGGAATTTCGACCTTGACCGTACTCTGACTTTAAATGAAATGATATTCTTTATTGGTGTCGAACACTTTTGAGACTTTTGAGTAATCGGAACAGAAGGGAAAAAACATTGATAGGTACACATGTGTGTGTGTGTGTGTGTGTATCTCTAGTTGGTTCTTCATTCAGTCATGTGTTCATTCAATTTCATTCGATTCATTCATTCATTGATTCAGACAAACGAATTAAACACAAAGTGCGCTCTCATTGTTTTTGTTGACCCACAGTTTTGTCACACACAGCTGACCTACGAATGGATCTGGGTGCCGATGGGTGCCCAAGGCAATGGGGCCCACTTGGCTACTGTTCCAACTACTCTACTACCACCAAACCCCACCCCTTCCCCCCACCCCCCTCCGCGCCCACGTACATGCCATAATCCAAACACCTTCCGGCAGTTCTGTCGAACGCTTCGCACAAATTACAAATTATAATCACAGCCACAGACAAAGGGCAACGGAGAAAGAGACATGCCATAAAAATCAAAAGAGACAGAAACTCACCACAGTCACTCTCAATGTTTCTATGTGTGCGTGTGTGTGTGTTTGGGGAGAGTGGGGAGGGGAGGAGGGGGAACTGCCCAAACAAACCAGTTGGCAGGCAAATCGAAAGACAACAACAACAACAACAACAACAACACAACAACTCTCTGCGCACGCATGTCACTTAACCCGAACTCTGCTGTTGTTCTTGTTGTTGTTCTCCTTGCTTTCGGATTGACATGGTGACGGAAGGGGTTTGGGGAGGGGGGTCAGGGTGCCAGGGTGGTGCTGTGTGCCGCTGTGAGCGCAGCTCGATGTGGTTGTCGCTGACGCGACGTCTTCTTTGTCTGCTAAGCTGGCTCGTTTAAACTCCGCCTTTTATTTTCTAATTGATTTAAAGTGTGTTGACTTCCGCTGTCGATAATTTTGGTCCAGCCAGCGTGAGAGCAGCGGCGGCGCTGCTGCCTTCGATATCTCGCTTGCACTCACTCACGCTGACGCTTGGCCATCGTTGCCGCATGACAGACGCGTCGTCTCGCTCTGGCGCACGCATCAATCGCTAGCTGAACTTTCGCACCAATAAGCAGCCGCGACGGCAGCAATGTTGACGACTGCCAAAAAGCAAAAAAAAAAACTCGCTTGGCTGCCTTTTTACAGCAAATTGTTAATTAATCTTTAAGGTGGCCACGGTACCCGCCACCCGCTTCACGCTCCCACTCGCCCATCGCCTTTGTCTCGCTCGCTCTATCGCTCTCTCTCTCTCTCTGGCTCTGTGTCTATATCTTGCTCTCTGAATAACTCTCTTTCTCTCTCTCTCTCTCTCTCTCTGTTTCGCTCTGCGTGGGTGGATGGTGTGCAAAGGAATTCGTTCCTTAGTGGGTGGTTGGGCTGCTTGCTGCCTTGCCATTACAATTTTGACACCTCACGCGTCTGGCGCTGACGCTGACGTTGACGTTGACGTTGGCGTTGACGTAGGCGTTGGCGTTGCTGTGCCTCAGCTTCTGCTTCTGCCCCTGCCTCTGCCTCAGCCTGTACAATTGCCTGCTAAAGCTAGCAGGATGTTAAGTAAAAAGCATTTTAAAAGTTATTTTATGGCATTTAATGCAGTTTTGGATACAGAAAAACTGTGCGTTTAGATACTTTGACTTGAAGTTTGTACAAACAGGAGAGAGCGAGACAAAGACAGAGTGAGAGAGAAAGAGAGAGAGAGAGAGAGGAAGAGGAGATGGAGATGGAGATGGATACGTGTAGTCTGTCTCTGGCGAGGACTTGGCAGTTTCTCTCTGCTCTCTATGTGAGTTGGCGTAGGTGTCTGCATGTGTGTGTGTGTGTGTGTGTGTGTGTGTGTGTGTGAAAATGGCGTACGTAACGGAAACGCTTTTATACAATTAGATGAGAGTACGTGGCAAGGATTAAGCATCAGTTGCTGGCATCCTGAAGTTGTGACCGTAGCCTGACTAGCTCTTCTAGCCGATTAAGCGATTTAAAAGATATAGATGCTTATATATATGTATATAGATATATATATATATATAGCACACTTCTCATCCGGTTGAATTGGCAAGCTTTGCGGCTCAAGCATGGCATTAAATACGCATTACCAAAGAGAATCTAATAGCTATAGCCGAGTGTCATATAAGGGAAAATATAATAATATCTTTGATGAAAGGGGAAAGTAAAATGATTGATTGAGGCTCATCATATTCCCAAGAATTTATCAATCATAATTAGCAAAGACTAATTAGAAAATAATACGAACCATAAAGGTAGAATATCAAAAACATAACTGGAGAGACGTCATTTCATTTCACATCAAAGACTGTTTTCTGTCACATCAAAATGAAAATATTTAACAACAGTATTTTAAATGGCAGCAGAAATATATTAAATTTAAATATACTTCTTTTAATACATAGTACATGGAATAGTTATAATTTCTTTTATATACATTGGGCTATCCATATCGAGGATATTATAATTTTGTAGCGAAGTTTGAAGTTAACGTCGCCGACCCCACAATATATATTATTGATCAGCGTCACTAACACTTCTTCTGTCACCGAGAGGAAGACTTAAATTCCCAGGATCTTACCTCCTAACAGATATTTCAGAACTCTTCGATACCCAACCTAGGAAACTAGCCATATTCATACAACATAACCTAACCTATATGAGCTAAATTGCCTCACTTTTAGAACTATCTAGTTGAAATTTGGCATATATTTGTCATATATCTATGGTTTCTAAGAACATGATTTTTTTCTCGTATGAAAAGATAACCAGACTAAATTCACAAAATATGGGCCAAAAGAAAATTCGTCATCGCGCCTCGATCCCATATTTCTGCCACGATATAAAAGTGGCGGCATCGAGATCTCGAGAGGCATACATTCTGATGCACTGTAATTAGACAAATGTCGCAGTCAAATGTTCGCAGTCAATCGTAAGACAGAAAACTGATAGGCCAAATTTGTTTAAAATTTCGAATATTTTGAACATATTGGCAAATTGAATACGGTTAACAAGAATATGTAATCCTCGGCGTGCTGAAGATTTTCTTGTTTATAAAATGTAACTAAATAAATTGGACTATTTTCAATCGAGCTCATAATTGAAATTATTCGGTAATTGGTCAAAATGGGTTGTTGGTAAACAAATGTTTCGTGCGGACGTTGTGAATAATAAAAAATCGATAACTAAAACACATTCTGGGGCCATAAAATTGCTTACAATATCAACAAACAAGCGATATCCATGCAATGGCCATGCAAAATGACCCATTACCATTAATTAGTTGCGTTTAAAACAGCAATGACAACACGAACAACAACAGCAACAACAACAACATCAACTAATGAAATGGCCACAACCGATAAAACGATAAACAAACAACAACCACAACGACAACACTAAAGTTGTTGCGGCAGTGACAATTTAAGTGCAATTAATTTTTTTATATTTTTTTTTTATTTATTTTTTACAATTTTGTTCTTATTTGTTTTGTTTGCAACCAGGCAGCAACATGCAACAATCTGGTTCGGCCCGACTGTGGGCGTTGCAGCCTTGACAATTGTTGATGTTGTTGTTTTTGCTTTTTGGTGTGTGTGTTGCCAAATTGTTTGTTGACTTTTCGCCCCAGTTGCAACTGCAGCAGCTCAACGAGCTAAATGGCAGGGGTAACTTTCAACCTAAGTCCCCTCCTCGACCGCCCCCCAACAAGCTTTTCGTCGAATAAATATAATGGCACCATTATTAAATATAATTTGCTGTCACGCCATGCCGCACACGTAATGTTGATTATATTTTAATTAATTTCTATACTTTAATGCCTTAATAATTTCATTTTCATTTGCAAAAACAAAAAAAAAAACAATAAAAAAAATATTTAAAAACGCTGGACTGGCTCAGATAAACAGTTTCCTTAGCAAATACTTATTCGAATATTTGTGTTAATATCTTTGTATCTTTGTGGCAAAGAAACAAATGAAACTTCAACTTAATGAACACTTTTAACATAACACTGAGAAAAAGAAGTGCCATGAAATTAAGAAAATCGCCCAAACATGAAAATAACCCTGAAAACTAGAAAGTTGTTCGTTTAGTAATTTCTAAATATACGAAGAAATTTCTTACAATTGGAAAACTTGAAATAAAACACATTCTTTTAGAACAGGTTCTTATTAAAATACCGAAAGAAGCAATGAAATTAGGCCGACAAATTGTATGATTTTTAAAATCAAACTTTATGAATTTTACAAACTTTCTAAAATGTTTATAAATGTCAAATCTTCAAACACTAATGTCTTGTTATAAAATAAATAGCAAGCAAATTATACATATTTATTCTAAATTATGGACTTAAAAAAAATTACGCTCTGAATAATAAGGTGAGTTACCCTTGAAGCCCAAAGTATGGCGATTTTCTAAAATACCGATTGTGGCCATTAACATTTTGTAGAATTATATGGTAGGTGGTGGAGGATTATGGACTTGGTACGGTTTCATGCCAATCAGTTGCAGCACATAACAGTTAGTTAAATACTGGAGTCCATAATTGGAAACGGAAATATGTTGATCAACACTTCACTTGGCCGCTTAAAGTGGCCTAGAAAAAAACCAAATTGAGTGCCGAAAATCGAAAAAATAAAAATGAAAATAAAAAGAAAAACAATACCAAAAACGAAATGAAACCAAATACCCAAAAAAGCAAACAAAGTGCTGAGGGTCGATGGACGGACGGACGGCGGGACGTAATAACGTGTAACTGTAATTAAACGAGTCAGCGATACATGATTTTAACGCCTGTCGCGTAGCCTCAAAAAGGACGATAGGAAAACGACAGGACTACGAGTGGACTACGAAACACCTGAGCCAAAAATAACAACAAAAACAAAATAAAATAAAATAACAAGCAGGCAAGGTTCGAGTCGCTGACCGTTAACAGGTTTACATTACCCTGGAGCGCTCATTGCGCTAAGCGGCTTTTAAGGACTCGGCCTTAGACGCCAACATGGACAGGGACACGGACAGGGACAAGGCAAGGGACACGGACACGTTTGTGTTTACCTAGTCAGACTGCGGGCAAGGACAATGACGCCACCAGAAAACACTTCGTGCACCACATGTGTGCAGCTCTATGACTGCTGCTGTTGCTGCCGCTGCTGCTGCTGCTGCTGCTGTTGCTGCTGTGTCCTGTTGTGTCATGTCCTGACCAGTTTTGTTTTCATTGTGGCAAACATAAGTGACCAATTTTATGTGTCATTAAAATTGGACGCAGCCAGGACAAAAACTCTGCTGCTGCTGCTGTGGCTGCTGCTGCTGCACATAATTAAATTACACCTGTCCCTGTCCTATTCGCTGGCACCTTGCCCCTTGCACCCGCAAACCCCTTGCTTCGTGGCAAGCGCAATACAGTAGCAACGCTTAAAAGTTCATTAATGCTGCTGCGGCTGCGCAACTCAACAAACTCGAAGAGAGAGCTGAGATAGAGAGAGAGAGCGAAAGAGAGAGAGAGAGAGAGAGCTGAGTGCGCTTACCGGAAATGATATTCCTAGTCACTGGTCTGGTCTCGGAAAGCCCTCTCACTCGATATGTATGTGTATATCCCCAGACATGCATACATATGTAACTGCATATCTGATAATAATTAGCCCATGCTGCAACAACAAACATTTACAGTAGCCGCGATGCATGCCCCGAAGGCATACGCCGCACAGCGTCAGCGATTGCCATTGATAAAACATGAAAGCCGAGAACGAGTACGGGATCGAGAAGTAGAAGTTGATATAGAAGTAGATCGAACGGGTTAATGAGAAACACACACACACACACACTTACACATGCTTACACATGCACTAACTACACCTACTCTGTCAAAGAGTCAAGCAACTTGTATTTAAAAAGGGTAGGACAAAAATTGTTAGTTTCATTTCTGAAATGTGTAAATGCAGTTTGTTAACTGGCTAGCAACAGCTGATTGACTTATTTGTATCTGAATTCGAATTGGATATATAATAAATAAATAAATGAAGAAAAAAAAAACAGATTTACAAATTCAACTTATGTTTTTCAACATACTTTACATACATACAAAAAAAATAATAACGTTTAAAAGAATGCCAATTCTTCTTGAAATAATAATAAATTTCTATTAATTTTCCAATTTTGTAGGTAGTCCGCTTTGACTTAAAAAGAACTTGCATAAGATTTAATTCAATAAACTATCTTTATATATTCTTTTTTGCCCACCTTTTGCTTGGCTATGATACAAAAAAAAAAAAAGAAAAAAAGAGTTTTGTGGAGCGAACGGGAAATGTGTTACGCTTAAAATTGATATGACTTGATTCGATTCGATTCGATTTGATTTGATTTCGTTTTATGGTCGAACTCTGGCTGTGGCTCAGGCTTTCAATTTAAAACCAATCTTGAGGCCCAGACCTAAACGCCGATCATTAAAGGATCATTAGTGCTCATAATCTGATTATAATGCGCTCAGTTTGGCTCTGTTTTAGCTCGTTTTTTTTTTTCTTCATCATTCTGTTTATATTGACTCGTGTGTGTATGTGTGCTTTTTTTATATTGTTCGTTTTATTTTGTTTTCATTTAGTTTAGTTTTCGTTTTATTAACAACTTTTACCTGACTTTGGTTTTCGGATGCTGGAAACAAAAGTCAAAGATACATATTTTTTATGACTTGGACGCCAATTAATGAAGCACATCCCGTTGGCTCTCGGATCGCGTGTCAGCGACAAATCTTCAAGCTATATCCGAAGGGGGGACAGAGGACAGGGGTCAGGGGAGAGGGGAGAAGGGAGAAGGGAGAGGGCGGGTGCTTGCAGTCACAGGCTGACCCCTGCGAATGGGCATGGGAATGCGTGGTTTCATTTTTGACTGTGGCTTTGGCTTTGGTCGGCGGGGTTGAGTTAATGTGCCGGAAATAGAATTATGAATACGTTGGCGTGCGTAATTTATGCCGTTCAAAATGGCTCGGTTCGACTTGAGACATGAATCGAGTCGAGTCGAGTCGAGTCGACTCTTGGCTCGGCTAATTGGTGGCGGTGATTGTCGGATCGCCAAGGCTTTTAGATTTATCTATGGCCTAGCACTAAATAAACTGCGACTCTCCACGAATCCTGCATCCATATGTATGTGTGTGTGTGTGAGGTGTGTGTGTGTGTGTGCTGCATACAGACACGGGGCGTTATAATTTACACTTGAGCTAAAATATTGATACTCGAAAAGCAATTTAGATAAGCCCGATCCGAAGGCTCCGACGACGCACACTGGAAATTCCGCTTCACACCTACCAGCCAACCAACCGCAAGGTGTGAAAAGTTGTCCTTATGTGTGTGTGTGTGTGTGTGTGTGTCCGAACTGTGCGTAATAGCCTCTAACTGTGTGTATGTGCCCGGCTAAGTGAGTGCACTCAGCAAAAAAGTGTATCAAGAAAACATTTCTGAAATTTATGAAATAAACTTTTATAAATAGATAATCATTAATTAATAAAAAGTCATGTGTATTAAAAATGTTTACAAATATTTATAGTTTGAAGAAACTTATATGTTAAAATCAGAAAAGTGGGTAAAGAAAATGTATACAGATATTTCCGATATTTTATTTCCCCTTAAAGTTAGAACAATCTTAAATATTATATATATATATATAAATACATATATATATATATTTATTAAGTCATTTTATATCTATGCAGATAATTCAGAAATATTTTACGGCTTAAGCGGTTAAGCGATTTATTAATGAGAATTTTTCGAACTCAATGTCATATTTTTCTCTGAGTGTGTCAGGACGCACAGAGCCTCTGACTCAGGCTGGTTGGCTGGCAGGCAGGCAGGCAAGCGGGCAAGCGGGCAGCTGTCACCTAGCCGAGTCTGCGCAAATAATAATGAAAAATAAAATAACAACAACAATGCCAACAACAACAAGCCGTGTTTCGTCTTGGCCTTGTTAGAGGAATTCAAGTGCTACCAGCTGTCAACAAATGGTAAGCTGGCGTCGCTGCCACGCCTCCACGCCTCGTTGCTGCACTCGTTGTGGCATTAATGAGTGCGATAACATCAAAAGGCTAGACATGATTTGTCAGACATATACGCGGCTAAGAGTTCAGCAACAGCAGCGGCAGCGGCAGCAGCAGCGGCAGTGGCAGTGGCAGCAACTCATCAAGTGCAGCAGCTCTCACACCCGAAAGGAAGTCGCTGCTGCCAAATTGTGAAGCGTATAATTAACGTTCATTTATTTTCAAATTAACATTCGATCAACGTGCAACACATTCCGAATCGGGAGCAACAAAAACAGCAGCAGGAGCAGGAGAGGGAGAGGCAGTTGTAGCAGGAACCGGAGGCGGAGGCGGAGACGGTAATCATTAGCAAGTGTTGCCTAGCTTCTAATTTTGCAGCCGTCTATTTAACGCCGTTTTCAGCTGATATTTTCTTTAACAAATGTTCAATTTCCCATTGCAGACTGTACTTGCTGATGTTGATGCCGATGATGATTACAGATTGTCGCAGCTCCACAAATCAATCAAGTGACAATTTGTGAAAGTAGCCAAAAAATGGCTATGTATAATATACCCCGACAAATTAATGATCAAATTTGATTAAGATCGGATTAGAATCGCAGATTTTGTTCACCAAAACAATTTTTAATTTTCATTTTATTGAATTAACTTATAGCAGCAGGCCTACTATGTATTTAGAAGATTCAGGATTCAAGGTATCTCTTAGTCGAGCTACGCCGACTATAGCATTCTATCTTGTCATTTGTAGAAACCAAGTAACTTATATACTGGCTATATGTAAGGCTAGATAAGACTATATATATAGAAGGAAACACTTCCAAGTCAAAAGTGAACGAATAATTATTAGTCTAACTCTGGGTGTTACTTTTTCTTATTGAAAATAACCAATACTTTTTTACTTTGTAACATTTACAGCATGCTGCTACCGCTCGTTATTTAACCTAAAGTTTAGCCTAATATTTCCTTTATTAAAAATCGACTGCTTTCATTTGAATCCATGAAAAGCTGAATTTTCTACAATCAGTAGAATATATAATATTTCAGAAATCATTGAAGTCATTGAGTGACTTGTGAATGAATTTTCCACACAACTAAATGCAGAATATCCCAATATCAGTAGAATATATCTGTTCATAAATCATAGGAAATCATAGTGTTTTTGCCCGAATTCTGGGCACATTTTCCAGCATTGTGGGAATTGCTTCTTGTAATTTAAATGTTTGTGGATATCAAGACTTCTGCACAATACTCAACTCATCCACTTTTACATGCAACTAAAGTCAGATGTAGCTTGGATACATCGATCAGACTTATATTTAAGTTCCAAAAAGAGCTTCTCAGAGGCAACATAGTCGACTTTAGCCGCAGCTTAACTAATGGTTAACTAGTTGATGGCAAATTGAGTGCCACTTCAGTTAACTTTTAAGAGGCACTCGCCCTACGCACTCCTGCTCAACCCCCGCGGTTGTTTAAACCGACAGCTGACTAATGACAAAGTTGTTGTGTGTCCTGTGAACAAAGCATGAAAAAAATTCAGTCGAGCACCCCGAAAACTTGACCGTGCTTAAAAACAAAGTTGCGACGGTTTCAGCCTCAGTTCTATACCCCTTACCCAAGCCAATGTAAGCGAGGCAATTACACTAGAACAGGGGCATGTAACACACCTAAAAAAAACGGTATCATAGTCAAGAATATTCATAGCGATCGGGTTTAAAAATGCAGCACTTGACATATTATAATTATATTTTATGTGAATCATATCTATTCTTTGCTGAAAATAAGAGAACGAATGCTGATCCCCTGGCATACAGAGTATCTGTTAATCTGGCACTACCGACTGAACATTTTGTTGCTGTTGTTGTTTTTCGCTGTTGCCCAAGTGCATTTCACGGACGGCAAAAAAAAGTGGCGCTAAAGAAGGAAGGACAAAAAAAATGCAAAATGTTTTTAATGCGAACACTTTTAACACTAATGGTGCCGGAATATTTAATTTGGAAAAGCCAAACGCAAGTGCCGGGGTTTGCGGGTGCCGGTGCCGGTGCGGGTGCGGGTGCGGGTGCGGATGTTGGCCAAAAAGTACCGTTGAAAAGCAACGGCCCGAAAGCACATTAAGAGCAACAGCAACAGAAACTGACTGGCAGGTGGATGGTAGAACAGCAACAACAACGAACCGGGCAAAAGTACACCGCAAAACATGTCAAATGTGAACACAACCAACGCACCCCCAAATCCCCATGCCTTCTTCTAACACATTCTCTCTCTCTCTCACACACACTCTCTCTCGCTCACTCACTCACTCTCATTTCTTGTGGCACTTATCCGACACGCAGTCCACGCAGTTTGCCTGTTGGCAGCACTTTTGAGCCGGAGATGTTGGCGTAAATTTGTTAATTTGGCACCGATGACAACCAAAGCAAAAGCAGGAGAGCAACCAACCAGCCAACCAACCAACCAACCACCCACCCACTCAGTAAGCACCACCCAACCACGTTCCAGCAACAGGCAATAGTCGCACTTACATGCCTCCCCCACAGGAGTAGCACGGAGTGAAGCGTGGTGTTGGTTTAAGGGGGAGTTAGAGGGCTGCAGGTTTGGGTTTATTTTTTTTATTTATTTATTTTTTTTTTTTTTGTAGCTTGGTGTTGTTGTTGTTGTTGTTGTGCGCGTTGGTGTTGCGAGTTAAAATTGTTTTAATGCTGAGGCAAATTTATGCAAATTGCGCTCTTTTTGCATATTTAAAAAGCGAATACACGAGCACTTTGCCAAAGTAATTTGTTACATAATGGTGCTCCGGCTCCAGTTGCAGCATTGAGATGCTGTTGGCGAGCGGGAGACGGAGGTCAGAGGACAGGAGACAGCAGAGAGACAGGAAGCGAGCCGAGCGCCATGTTGGAAAAGTTTAATTTGCCATAAGTGCGAGCCATTTTGCAGCGTTTTCTGAACTTTTTAATGGAACCTACAAAAGCTGTCATCGCCAGCAAACCGAAAGAAAGAAAACCCCCCAAAATGGCCAGCGTTGTATGTATGTGTGTCTGTGTGTGTCTGTGTGTATCTATGTGTGTGTCTGTGTGTGGATGTGTGTGGTGCAGGCATGTCACAAAATTATGCAAATGCCGTTTGCCTGTTAAAATATGTTAATGCTCTTCGCTCTCTCTCTCTCTCTCTCTGTCCCCTCTCTCTCTCTCTCTCTCCCGCTCTCTCTCTCTCACTCCCGCTATGCTCACTTTTTATACAGTACTCAGTCAGTTTTCAGAATTTTGCTGCCTTTGATGCTTTCAGCATTTTAACAAATTAGAGCAGCGACACTGAACGAGCCACATGTGATTGAAACAAGGATTGAAGGCGGGAGTGCAGCACAAACAGCAATCAATTAATCAATTAATGTATGCCCACTTTACTCTTTACTCTTTAGCAAAAAGTTCAAATGTTTCCAAAAGTAACAAATAGAAGATATTAATTTAGCAGATACGCAATTATGATTAAATTATTGACTTTCCAAAAACTGCGGCCATTCATTTAATTTGCAATTGTAAAAATAGCGTAAATCTTGCTGAATGAATAACCATTACTATTAAAAATACTATTTGTCTTAAGTCTTTACAAAACAATGACAATGAAACATTTGTGATGAAACTTTATAATTATTCACTGAAGTTTGACAAAATATAAATTTGCAGGCATTGTTTAGTCGGCCGCTGATTATAATTCTCTAATTTTTGGCATATATCAATTTATGAATAAAATGTATTAATTTCAGAAATAATACATTACTATTTATGTTTGCTGCTGGCTTAAGACTGGATTAGCTTAAGCTACTTTGGTTCCAATTAGTAACTAACCCAAAGGAAGCTTAAAGATACAATTTTGCAGTTTTTGTTTAATTCCACAGCTTCCAGGAGATACCATTGACAATAATAATTTCAAACTTTCGTAACCATTGCCCAGCAAAGTGTACATAAAACAGATTTCTAAAGTCCATGAAAAATTACTTGAGGATGCTGCTTATGCATAACCACATAAAGAGATTTTCATTTTGATTAAATTACTACTCAAAAAAATAATAAAAACAACTCAAATTAAGATAAATATAATATTATTTAACAAGACTTATTCGCTGGCCAGTCAAAATGCAACTTTTTAAAACACCTACAGCGAGAAGGTGCAGAGATTTAGTAGATAGATAGATGGATGAATGGATGGATGGATGGATAGATGAATGGTTGGATGGTTGGACGGGGTGTTGGCTATGGGGACAGAGCAATAAATTGCCACGCCCCATAGAAAAAAGCATTAACAAAGGCATCATGAAAAATAATAATGTGAGCAAGATAGAGAGACAGACAGAGAGACAGAGAGGGAGCTAGGCTTAAGAGAGGGGGAGGGGAATAAAAAGGGGGCCTAGACAAGCTCAATGCCAGCATTAAAAGCAACGGGCAACAAAACTTGTCAACCTCTAACGATAATTGAGTCATAAACTTTATCTAATGACAATTTATGCCATTGAAAACAAAACAGAGAAACGAGCTGAAAATGCACTCGACACCGGAAAGATCGAGATTTATATACATATATATTCATATATATATTCGTATGTACGAATACGAATAGGTATTTGTACATACATAAATTTTATTCTTGCGGTTTTAAATCATAATTTCAAAATGGATAACAATAAGAGTCATAAAAATGGTGTCTCATTAGCAATGCTGCCATTACTTACAACGAACCGAAACTGTTGCCGTTAGACTCGTAAGTCTCCCGACCTGGGGCTGGGCCTTTACGAGTGTTACGGCCTCCAGTCGTTATAATTTGTATGTGTCAATTAGAGAAACCGCAGCTTCAGACTTCAAACTCAACTCGGACTCGGTTTGCTTTGTGCCTCTCTCCAAGCGTTAATTTCTTTGGTCAACAGAGAGAGAGAGAGAGAAGAGAGAGTGAGAGACAGAGACAGAAACATTGTGTGAGAGAGAAAGAGAGAGGGCAACCCACACTAATTAACTTAAATTTCAATTAAAATGTCTTTTGTTATGTGATTTTTATGTGGCCGGGTTGCCCATTAGTTCATAGCCGTGGCGAACCGGAAACTTTTGTCACCCAAAAAATGCTAATGAATGCGCACGTCCGCTGTGCCCCTCTCTGCCTCTCTGCCGTCGTGCCCCTGGGACCCTATATACCGAAATGTCACCTACCTGGAAATCTATCTATCCACGCATACACAAACAATCAAATGGATAGTGGAGTGCTCGTTATATTCATTTGAATCCATTTCATTTGGGTGTCTCGTGTTTATTTGTTAATTTTTGGCCTTTTCTATTTTGTTTATTTTTTCTGTTTCTTTTTTCATTTTATGAAAATTTCTTCATTAGCACATAAATTAAGTTTAATTACATTTTAGTTGGCTTTATTAAAAATCATCTGGCTCAACGACAACTACAAACAAAAATGTTACAATGAAAATATAACAGTCGCAATTGAGTGCAAAATGGCGTCAGCAGCGGAAATGCGCCATGAAAAGTGGCGTTTTTCAAGTTATGGAAATTGTTCTGGAAATAGAAGGGGGTGCTATATATTTATTTTGTTCTTCAACTATGCACAGATATAGTTATGTAAATGTACAACTCATTAAATAGTTTATACTAACGCGACTTGCTCGAGCTTATAAGCAAATTTATCTTCAACTTTTGTTTACTTACATAAAATGTAAATAATTCATATGTATAATTTTTCAAGATCATAAGTTGATTTTTCTTAAATACGTCTTTTATATTATTGATAAGCGCAAATAAAAATATTAATTGATGCTTGAAAGTCAATCGAATGAAAAATGTTCTACACTTTCCCCAGTTTGTGGGAAGATTTACCGAAATTCGAGACTAATAACATTTCTAACAATTCCTTATTGTGCTTAATAAATGAATGTAGACTTAAAAATAATATATTTACTCCAGTCTATCAACATTTTTATAATTTCTGTATATTACTAATCTTCAATCATTAACATTTTTTGCAGCATTTTACATTTTAGTTACTCGAATATTTTATATTCCACATTTTGTTTTATGTGCTACATTTTTGATTTGAACTTAGGTTTTCTTCTTAATTCTAAGGCAAATATTTTTAACTTTATTTTGAATTTTCTGAATATATTTTAAAAATTTTTGGTCTGCATTTAGTCAATATTAAAAAAAAAAAAAAAAAATTGGATAATAAAGTCCGTTTGGATAAACTATTTTATATAAAAAGTTTTCTGAGCAAGCACCATTGTTCAAATTGCGAGTCGGTTAAAATAAGGCTTATTGTTCAGATATGACCAAAAGCTGCTCAAAAAAAAGTCAAACAGGTGATTTTTTTTTAGGCGAGTACCTGTGAGAAAGACTCATAATAAAGATTGTCTTTGGATTAGTATAGCGAACACAGTTAGGTACGTATTTATATACAAATATATATAATGTAATGCCGGAGGCATTAAAAATGCATCTAGCTGCAATTACGCAGTAAGCACGTAAACACATTGACCATCTCTCATTGTGCGCCTGGCAAGTGGCTATAAAATATGATAGCATTCCATTGTTATTGTTATACTTGAGCGGCAATCTCTTAGAGTCGCTTGTAAAGCTGTTAATGGAGCATAATTACGTTGTGGTCCCTTGATGTTCTCACATTTTTTGTTTTATTATTTGCTCTGAACGAACAACATTAACCGCTCACTTAAAGTTTGGTTTGGGCTGTAACAAGTCGCGAATTACTCGTCATTATGCGCTATACCCCAGTGATACTCTATCCACGTATGTGACACTCATTGCATAATGGGGAACGCACCTGTGAACCCCTTTCTAATTATGCCCCACGACCGTTCTATCACTTCATTAATCACATACCATTAGCCTGGGTCGGGCCAATCGATTGTCAAATGCTCAAGCAAAAACAAAAAAAAAAAACAAAAAAAAAATCCACGAGTAAGAAAAACAATTATATTTATTTATTTTTATCGTTGCGTATTTATCTTAATTACTTTTTCTCTATTGAGTGGCTGTCCTTACAACTGTCACAGCTCTTGCCCCTACCACCATCTCCTACCCCTTCTCCTGTGTTGTACAATTCAATTTGGTTCGTCGGACAGCTGGAAAACGACAGCAAATACACTAAAACAAAAACAAAGCCAGAGACGACAACGACAACGACAAAACAATTCAATCAACTGTGGCTTACTTGAAACGCTTGTTGTTGTTGCTGTTGTTGTTGCTGTTGATGTTGCTGTTGCGGCTGTGTTATCACCTATTGATATCCTTTTTAATGATACGAGCTGACCAAACCTTTTTCAAGCAGCTCAACAATTAGAGAAGCCTTCGATCCAACCGATTCAACCGATTGACTGACGGTTAGCCTCATTGTCGCGTCATCGTCATCGTCATCGTCGTCGTCGTCGTCGAGTCGTATCAATTTACTCTGGGGCGGTGGCGGTAATAGAGACGGTAACAAGTCGGGGGCGTTGGCGCGGGTGGCGGTGGCGGTGGTAGGGCCGCACAAATATGTCATCAAAATGTGAACGAGATAAAGACAGAGAGATTGAGCGAGAGAGAGAAAAAGAATGGTGTAGTTTTGATTCACCGCAAAACAAAATAATTCATCAATCATGCACACTTGACCGGACCGGACTGTGTCCGTTCGACTAACCAAATGCACACTGTACAGTGGGTTACATCGGTATGCCACCAGACTGGGATGAATGTGATAATGAATACTGCAATATATATATATATATATATATAGGCCTATCATTCATTCTAAAATCAGACCAAAGTTTTATCCATATCGCATTTATTTAAAAGAATAGATTTTCAACAATTTCAATCGGAAGATTTTTATATTTAAATTTAATCAATCAGTATATCAATCAAAATCAATGAAATATTTTTCATCGATGTTCAAAACAAAATGTAATACATTTAATAATTAACCGACTAATCCAGGATACATCGTATAATATTGTAAAATAATCTTTAATCAACTGCATTGACAATCTCTAATTGAAGTTGTTTTCTGGCATTTAGTTCCACAGTGCCACAATTGATTGTTCATCGATACTTAAGTTTAGTTAGGTATAGGTATCTATACCGTCCTATATATACATATATATATTTTGACTGTAGCTACTTCTCGTCTGGCATTCAGGCTATCATGGGGGTAACATTAGAGAGCAGTCGCCGCATCCTTTGACCAATTTGATGGCTGGGCCGTGTGACAAATGATCATCAATCACATTGAGCGCAGTGCGTGGGTCGAGTTTTAAGGTTTGTGTTTTGAGTTTTCAGGTATTGGTTGTTTGTTGTTGAGTGTTGATTGTTGATTGTTGAATGTCCTCGAAAGTGCCACGCCCCACACTTAAATATGAGCTTGAATGGCTTTCGCACGCTTAACGACTGAGTAGTTTTAATCAATTTGAGACAGTGCCAAGTGCCAAGTGGCAAGTGACCAACTA
The DNA here is from genome assembly GCA_035043025.1 of Drosophila villosipedis. Lineage (NCBI taxonomy): Eukaryota > Metazoa > Arthropoda > Insecta > Diptera > Drosophilidae > Drosophila > Drosophila villosipedis. The sequence continues at coordinate 13,108,371 of JAWNNF010000024.1, read as the reverse complement.
GCCAAGTAGCCAAGTGGCCAAGTGAATGGCATGTTATGGAGTTTGGCTACACAGTGAGAAGCCGAGTGCTCTGCGTATTAATGCCAAATTGGCGAACGTTCAAAATGTAATCAATGCGGGAGATGCGTACAATGTAATTGAAACCGATCAACACTGTGCTCTCTCTGTGTGTGTGTGTGTGTTTGTGTGTGTGTGTGTGTGTGTATGTGTGTGTGACGAGGAGAGGGGTTAACTGTGTGGAGTATGTGGAGCAGCAAAGGCACTGACAAGGCTTTTTGACCAAGTTAAGTGCTCATTAATGCGTAACACGGAGATTGGCTTCAAAAGCCATGCACCGAATGCCTTTAATTGTTATTAAATTACCACACCAGGCCCAAAGCCACTAAACTCAAAGCCCAAAGCCCGAGAGCCAAGTGCGTTCACATGAAGCAAATGTGAATGTGAATGCGAATGAATGTGAGTTGCAAAAAAAAGCATGAATAATAAAAAAAACACCAAGAAAACCAAAATCAAAAAGTGCTTCAGAAGATTTAACACCCTTGCTTATATATATACGTATGATAATATGATAATTTGAGCTCAGGCAGACGCTTGTCAAGTTAAAGGCACTTTATAATCAATAAGTTATTTTTAGGAGCGTAATATTTAAATATAATAACGGCCAATCTATCTTACTCTAGAGGCTCACAGATTTGCCTACATCTTTATTTTTTCCTTATTAATCTTATTTCTAAGCTACGAACGTTCAACAATTTTTTATTTTAGTTTTTCTAGGTTTCCATAATTCTTGCAATAAATGTTTACATTTGCTCCATATAAGACTCGATATTGGAACATTGAATATATTTATTATAATTACAATCAATAGTTGTCAGACTCAACCAGGTCAAATTAATATACACATTTGCAACAATTCTGTCTGCCGATGAAAAATCCGTAAACATTTAACATTTCGTATATTAAATATTGCATATAAATTCTTTAAATTATTGTTGTTAATTTTTTTGTATCAAATTACATAGTTCGATTTCAGGCTTTACAGTTTTTGCATATATTAAATATGTCTAAGACGCATTTTACAACAAAATGCCAATAACTATCTTTGGTAGGGTATAAAAGAATATCGATCGAATTGAGGACTGGCTCGGAGTGAGGCCTTTTAGACCACATGGGTGGCCTGAGAGCATTTTAATATATTTTGATATAAATATTATTTAGCGCTCTATTGTTGTTTGGCTTTCGCTTTAAAATGCGATGATGATTTTGCATATTTGCCAAGAGCACAGAGCCATTCAAAGAGTTTGCATAGCGAGAGGGCAGCCGTGAAGTTCATTCAACTGTTCAACTGTTCAACAGCTCAACTGTGGTCTGCCCCGGGGACAAGACGGGGTCGGTGTTGCTGCAGCACAGTAGCACAAATGGAACAGCGACGGATAGAAAATCGAAATCCAAATTATTGACACTTGAGGTGAGACAAACGAAGGGCCAGATTCATAGTCAGAGCCAGAGGGCAGGGCCGAGTATAGGGCAGAGAGGATAGCAATGCCTGAACACTCAGCTGCTTGTATTCAACTCATTTTCGTGCCCAAGCTACCGAAAATTGTTCATTAATGAAACATAATTGATTTCATTCATTAATCATTAAGCGTCGCCCGATAGACGAGCATCGCGTTGAGAGTTGAGAGTTGGCTAACCGAACGCAGACTGCAAACTTCAAGAGCTGCAGACCCGGAGACCCGGAGACCCTGAGAGTGCGTGTTAGATACTTCCGCTCTCAGCTCGCAAAAGGGTTAAGCGATGACGCAGCTTACATACTACAAATGTATAATATATATATATATAAATTAATGTGTGGATTATTATACATACATATATTTGTATAGATTTGCCGTGCTATGAACTATGACTTTCACTTGACAGACACACACAGAGATACACGAGAAGCATCTGGTATGCTCAAATTACAGCCAGACAGATCCAAGCATTCACATATATCATCTTCCTAAACAGTGCACATTATTTATGCCATAAGCTAACAAATATTTTATGTGAAAATTTCTGTTGTCGTTGATGAAATACTCTTTAAACTATTAGTCCAACATAACGAAATAAATATCATAAAAAAATAAAAAAAAATATAATTTGTAAATTATAGCAAAAGAAGAAGAAGAGAAACTATTTCATTCAGTAAGTGGATGTAACAAAATAATGAAAGAAAACTATTCGAAATGTTGCGCAAATTTAAGCTTAAGTAAGTACCATTTTAGCAGCAGCGGAAAATATTTTAAAATCATATTCGAATTTATTATTTTCGTATATTTAATTTAAGGACCAATTGATGAACAATCCATGTTTATATGAAAGACGGCAATCAAACTTACAAATCTACTATTCCGATTTTCTTTCATTTACTGAATTATTTCTAATAATAAATATAATATAATATAAGCTTATCTATTTATATTTTTATACATCTAATTCCAAAAAGATTAAATTAATCAAATGAAGTTTATTCTATAAAATAAAAATTACATATTTATAAGATAAAAGCGCCTCTAGTCAATTTCTGAAAAAATAATTTTTAAATAAAATTATGAAATATGCAATATTGTTATATGATGTGGAAGTGCTTGTGTCACAAGGTTGATCAAGTAACTGGAATGCCCAAAGCATGGCACATGCCCATAAGGAGGGAACTTATTAATTTTGATTTAAAATGTGCGCAGGCGCAGCTCAAAGCGAGCCGCAGTCCAAAATGACTCCACATGGTATATGGGCAATGTGACAAATTTATGAGACGGCGATCCCCAAGAAATCACTTGGCCTGTGTTGTGACAATGAAAACTTTTTCGGGGCTACAAAGGTATGGGTCTATTGAATTACCCGCACGAACACTGCCAGCAGTGCAACGGAGACCGAGAGAGAATGGGAGAGAGGGAGAGAGAGAGGGCGGGAGAGGCAGGCAGAAAGGGAGCAGCAGATGGAGAAGGAGACACGGAGATGCGATAGCTTCAAGTTGATCTTCAGTTTCGGCTTTGGGGCCCTTTGTTGAAGTGTGTTTTGTGTTTTGGGTGTTAAATTTATGTTTGGCTTTTAGCTAAATTCAAATTCTATCGCTCAATTATGTTGAGATAAAAGGAAATTGCTGCGACATTAACACTTTCTTAATCTGATGTTCTGAATTTATATGCGGCCGAGGAATTTAAGGCGGCGTCTCCAACGCAACAACGCATCCCAAAGTCAAAGTCGTATTAATGCCACGCGCAGCTAGCGGGGCCGACAGATCTTAAAGGGTTCCAGAGCAGAACATAACCAACTTGAACTGAAACTGGCCTGAAATGAGCCCGAAAACCGAGCGCTGTTTATTTTAAAATTTATTACCAAAATTATCGACTAAACGATGCAAGCAAAAACAATCGATAAAAGTGAATTCTTTTAGCCGGCTCGAAGCGACGCTCGGAGGATGCGCTGAACTGGGACTGGCCCGTTGCCAGTTTAAAAGCCATTGCATTAAACGTCAAGAAAAACCTTTTAATTTGCTTGTAACAAAAATTTGTTATCTCCTAAACTGTGCCATAAAAAACGAGAACGCAAACGAGCCAGCGGCGAAGCTGAGCTCGAACCCGAACCCGAACCCGGATCCATTTTAATATATCACAGGGAATGGGCATGAGAGACACACACACACTGTGTGTGTTTATATATATATATATATATATATATTTATATATGTATATATTGGAAATAGGAATGGGAATTGGAATGAGTATGGAGTATCGAGGAGCAACAGTCGACATTCAGTCTGGGCACGTCTCAGGTCTCTTGATTCTCGACTCTCGAAACTCGACTCTCGGCTGGCTCTTAAAAGGTGTTGATGTTTAAGTTTAACATTGTTTCTCCTTATCGTTATAGTTTAGTGGCAGCAACAACAAAAGCGGTCCAAGCCCAAACGTTAAACCCAAAAACAAAAAAAAAAATAAATAAAAATAAAAACAAACAAGAAACCAAAAAAAAAAAAAAAAATTAACGAAAAGATCAACTTTAGCTTTGAGCCCGGCTAATTGATGTAACTTTTATGGCAGAGCCTAAAGAGCCGAGAGAAATTGTAGAGCTGGAGTGAGTATTTTTAGCTCACGTTTACAACTCGACGATAAGCATCGCAGCACTTGAGATAACACCACCAGCAACAACAACAACAACAACCACAACAAGAACAACAGCTAGCTGAAGTGGCTTGTTGGCATCTTGTGGAGTATTTGGAGCACTCGCGTACAACTTTTACATTATGCACTTTGAATACATCTTGTGCGATAAGCTCGACTCTTGTTCCTGTTAGTTCAAACCTTTGGTCCCTCTCGCCCGCCATCCCCCCTCCCCGCGCCACACCGTTGACGGTGTCGGTGGTTGTGGTCTCCGCTAAAATATATTCATCACAGCGCACAACTGATAGTCGCTGGCCGAGACGAGCAGCGCTTTAATGAATGACCAGTTCCAGTTCCAGTTCCAGTTAAAGTCTCTGTCCCAGTCTTGGTCCGGGTCCCGATCATCGGCTGAAGGTAGGTGTGCTAATTGATGTGCCATCTCATGGCCAGGGCCTGACGCACGTTGCACGTTGCACATCGTCGTACATCGGACGTTGGACATCGGACATCAGACGCCGAACGACCGGACGACCGGACATTGGACGTTGGCGCGTGGGCTTATCGCGCCCAAAGTTGGGGCGTCATAAAGTTGCACGTTGTCAACGCGCCAGCCTCCAGCCCATGGTTCCAGCTAAAGCTCCAGCCTCAGCCGTCCACACATACGCACAGACAGATAGACAGACGGACAGACAGTCGGACGGACACTCAACGCACACACAACACACACACAAAGACAATTTCTGGGCTGGCTAATGCATCAATTTGTGCGGCAACTATTTGATTTATGTGCTGTAAAAAGCGCCTGTGGAATCAAATACGGAATGCGGACATTCAAAGCAGGAAACAGAGCCTTTTAGAGCCATACCATTGGCAAACATTGTTTACACATGTTTGTATTTCACAATTAGCTTGTATTTTAAGTATTATTTAAATATTATTTTGAAATTGGTTTATTTGATTTAAATTGAAAATCAAATTATTTATATATATAAAGAAACTGAATTCTGATTACATACACAAATAAAATATGTAAGTCTTAAAACTTTAATTGTAATCTGTGGGCTTTTTGTGGATTTTCTTAATCCATCCACGAAATGTCGCAACAATTGTGCATTTAAATACCATCAGAAATCTTAAAAATGTTTCTTATTTTTTTTTTTTAATTTAGCTTTAAATATAACCTTTTATTTTTTAATTAAATTTTGTTCTTTTTGTATTTGTCTGTGTCGACTGATGTCGGGCAACATTAAACAAATAAATAAATAAAGTGTATTCGCTTATTTATGCGAATCATTTTTACTTCAACATAAAAATTAATTATACAATAATTAACTAAAACTTTGGTCTGTTACGGTTTGGGCATTAAGTTAGAGAACAGTTGAACAGGCCATGAACCTGTTTTTAACCGAGAATCACACAGAAATATATTCAAATTGCATAGCAATTTTCAAAACCTGTACTGAGATCCACTTATGTAAGCAGTAGATGCATAAATATCTGATTAGATTATGCGAAATAATTAGTACTGATCATATAAATCTAATATAAGGTAATTATTCACTATCACCCTAACCACTTTGTAATCCACAAGATGTTAATTCCCCCCGAAATTGTCATTAGCTAGGAGTCAAAGCTACAAGATTACCATTAGCTCTAAGCTTACTTTGTTCTGGAATGTCTAAAAAAAATATAAATAAATAACTTAAGCTAATATTAATGCTTACTATAAAATGTAGTCAAAGCTTAAATGTGTGCACACAATGACTAAAAGACCTAATATGCTGTCATTATCAATGCCATTCATATCCTACACAATATTATTTCCATTTCCGTCTGTCTGTTCATTCAACTATTTATCTAAAAAGTATTTTTCTACATGTCAGTCTCGATTCGGTTGCCATACAAAAGACCACTTAAAATCGATGCCAATACGAATTTATATTAAAGGCACACTTATAAAATTATAGACAGAGATGGCGATGGCAATGGCGATGGAGAGACAGCAGAGAGGGGGTCTCAAATGGAAAACTAGATAAATGTTGTACAAATTGTTAACTGCTTTTTTATGTTAATCGTCGCATATGTTTATACATACTATAACAAGAGAAGAAAAAAAGTGACAAAATCAAAGCGCACGACAAACGCTGTTCAAAACGTTTGAAATTTGTTAAGTTCCAAACGTGGTCAAATAAACTAAAAAAAAAAAAAAAAAAAACTAAAATAAAAATAAATGATATAAAACAAAAAAAAAAACACACACACAGATCGTCAGGTGAATTTGGATTTCAATTTTAATTTATTAAAATATAAAGCCATTTATCCGACTTTGGTTTGGTTCGATTCTATTTCGCATTGCTGAATTAGACGAACAAAAAGCCTTAATTCGCACTCACCTGCCTCTCTGCCGCTGGCACCCTTCCTCAGCCTCTGCCGCTGACGCAGTCACTACCACTGCCACTGCCACTGCCACTGCCTCTGCCGCTGCCTGGGCGCTTGTGTTGGTATATCTGTGTTCAGGTCTGGCAAATGGCTTGCTAAGTGGTTTTAACACTTTTATAGCGTTAAGTTTTTAATTTTATTCGCTAATAAATAATTTAAGTCAATTTCCAACATATAAAAGATTGTGCGTTCATTAAATGTGGTGCCCTCCACATTTTGTTTTCGACTCGAGTTCTTTTTAATTCGATTTGATTTCATTTCACACAGATACACACATACACACATACACACATACAGACACACAAACGAACACACTCCACAAACTATAGAAATGAAGAAGCATAGATCTGCTCGTTCTTAGCAGGCTAAGTTGTTGTTGCTGTTGTTTCACAATTCATTCACTAAAAAAAACCACTCACGAGTGGTAATGTGAATTGGCGTTAATGGCTCGCATTCGAATACAAGTTATGGGGATCCAACAAATTTGACGACAGTCTTTGTTGTTTTGTTTAAAATGACATTTAAGTAATTATCTAATTAAGTTAACATTTTGCTTAAAGATAAGTGCTAAATTATTTATTTTCCAATTTCAATATATTTCTCGTGTCGTATATTTGTTTTTCCCGATACCTCTCCATCCACGTAAACTCTTTTTTATTTCATTTCATTCAGCATGCTCTAACTCTGAGTATTACAAGCAGTTTTAGGAAACTTGGCACAGGTGCTGGTTTTCAGCTTTTAGATCATGGTTGAAAACGAGTTTTTGCAGATCGAGTATATTAGTCTTGACCCTTTAGGCGGATTGCAATGAACCTAAAAATAGTGTGGCCAAGAGTATTTAATCTTCGGCATGCCGAGATTAATTTTGTTTTCGTTTTCTGGTTTTTTTTTAATGCATTTTTATGGAATTTGCTCAAACGCCACCTAAGATAAATATTGTTGCCGATTATCTTTTGTGCTGCTTTTATTTAAATTATGCTGCAATCCATAAGCTGTGTTGCCATAACTTTTGTTTCTGTATTCACTGGGAGTCGCATATTGATTTGCTAGGTGCTTTTGGTGAGCTCCAGTTTGACCGATCAGACAGAGCAAAACGAGTGCTCGACTGGCAGATATCCTGTATTCAGGTCTCAAGTGGCGACACTAAAGCGCATAAGGCCATTATAATAATCTTATATTATCTGAAAAAGCCACTTGGTCGTACAGGTTATCATTTTTTTGGCTCTACTCCTTCTCTTTTACTCTTTCACTCTCTTAATATTGCTTAATCTCTCTTTCGTTGCACCGGGCAAAAAAAGTATTTTAAAAAATAAATTTTATCAAGGCCATGTAATCAAATCTCTATATGGATTCAAGTATATGCAACAATTGCCTTAATTCGTTAGTAATTCGAGATGCTTACAAAGTTTCAGTTTGCTGAATGGCAGAGGAAGGATGCGGCGGGGTATCCGGCCCGCATTGCCGTGACACCCGCTCGACATTGCAAATGAAATGTACATCAAAATAATAATCAAAAGTAATTTGCAACAGCAGGAACAAACGAAAACGACAACGGCAACGACGACGACGGCACTTGAACCAAAATAGGCATTAGAGTCACATCCCCATCCCCATCCTCATCAACATCATCAACATAGGCCTCATTCCCATTCTAAAAGCCACATTCATATCCTGACAAGTGCTGACGGCGGGCGGGTTGCTCTGGTCACATAGCGTATGCTATACGCCGACGGGGTGCTCCTGGGGTGCTCCTGAGCGGCTGCTGCTGCCCCCCGACTGCTGCTCCTTCCACTTGGTTTACCGCGCACATCAACACCCTCGGCTAATTGATGACAAATCATTATGAGCCAGCCAAGCACTCGCACCCAAAGCCAATTTTGATGAATGGAAATGGAAATGAAAATGGATGTGGAAATGGAAATAGAAATTGGAATGGGAATGGGAATGGGAATAGAAGTGAACATGTGGATGTTGCTCTGGCTATGGTGCTGTGAATGTGGATTGGCCAACTGACGTCGAAAATTCGTCTGACAACTGTCAAATTAGCAACCGAGCAAACGAGCAGCCAAACACAAAAGGAATTAAGGCCAAAAATTACATTCAAAATACAAAAGTGCCTGTTAAAATCGAGAGGACAAAACAGCAGCACGAGCCAAGGACGTCCTGGACGGTGCTTACAATATTCAAATTATTAACATGTTCAACTCGGATGCCCACGAGGGTTGCTTCATCTTTTCCCTGACTAAACTGACCTTAAGTGATGCTACATAACAAAAAAAAAAAAAAACAAGATTTGTTGAATACTACGTAATAAGCAATTTATACTTTAAAATACTGCACAAGTAATTCAGAATCATAATTTAGAAAATATATCAGGTGAGAAGCTAAATAAATTAAATATCTGCAACGCCGCATTAATAAATAATTTTAAGGATTTGAAGAAAACAAATTGAATCTTTACTTTTGATTATTGGAAATGTGTTGAAAGGAGCTTGAATGTCATCATTTATAAATTATTTGGGCCATAAAACTGGCATTAAGTAATAAAGAAAAAGTATTTAAAACATCCGCTTTTGCTGTTGCATACTTCAAATTTTTCCAAAAGGGCTGTAAAAGTGATTTAACATTTTATCTGATATGATATCAAAAATACGATCAGTGCAAATAATTTCTTTAAAATGTACGTATGTTGATTTAACAGTACCTTCAACAAACCTGTAACACATGTGATTTATGCTTACACAAATATTTTTATTTATAATCATACAAAATAAAACTATTAATATAAGTATAAAAGATCATACAATTTATGATACTGAAACTGTAGTGATTCAAATGTTAAGTTAAACCAATGAAAATAATGTGTGAACAGCTTCGTACAACCCTCGCTATTCATCCCCCGATGCTGATGCGGACGGGGAAGGGAACGGGGAAGGATTTCGTGTCAAAGAGACTGTGTGCCAGGCAGAATCGATGCTTTCATTGCCAACGCATCGCATCGCATCGCATCGGATCGCATCGCCTGCTGTTGCCATTTTGGCTGTGGCACAATTGAAAATTGGTTCAGCTCGAGAGTCGACCGAACCGAAGTCGGAGGCGACTTGAAGCTCGAGTAATTGGATCCCATGTGCAACTGTTTGTTTTATTTTTGTCCTGGGCCTTTTGTTTGGCCATTAACGAGTGCACAAATGCCTTGCCTTGCTGGATTTTGGGCACAAGCTATAGTTGCACTCGTCGGAGTAGTGAATGTGCCGCTGGCACCTCGCACAGCTTGCGGTCCATTTGCACACGCGGACAAAACGACGTTGAGGGGAACCTGGTCTGATGGAACCCTTGACAGCCCTCGATTGGTAAGTCATGTAGCCGTAGGCGCAGTTTAGTCACACTTCAGTTGCCGACTCGCCAGTTGCCCGTCGACAGTTGCCAGTTGCATTTGTCGCATTTGCCATCATAGTCACAGTCACAGTCACAGTCACAGTCCGTTACAAAAGTCTTGCCACGTGCCGCAACAAACAAAAGGCTTGACTTTTGGCGCTTTCAACACAACGGCACACTCACTACCCAAGGGGGTAGACCACACACACTCATACACACACACACACACACACACACATATACACGCACGAAGAGACACTTGACTAACGGCACTTGGCCCTGGCGCCCCTGAAAACCAAAGAGTATCGGCTTACCCAGCCTCGATGAGAACCTTTGGCATTGGCGTGTGCCTGGGCCAACGACTCCACCAAATGCCATATGGCATACACTATATGCCATACACTATATATGCCGTATGGCAGATGAACTCAAGCATTGGGCCTCTGATTGCGCTGCACAGTTAGAATTGATTGAAAATTGGTAAACCGCAAATGCAATTGCGAGGCGAATTGCAAATCGATGATGATGATGATGCCGAAACTGAATTTCTTTCGCTCTGCATCCCAAGCTGCACAGCAACAAAAATATTTATTTAATTAAATATAACAACAATATACTTAAGAGCATACATTTATTTTATATCATTTTTCTTATACAATTCGATAAAATTTAAATACCATTTACATTTACATTGAACAGAAATCATTATGAAATCTTTAAAAGCTAAAAAAAATTTAATAAAATAAAACAATTGGGATTTTTCTTTTATTCTTTTTTTTGTCTTTTTGTTCAAGAATTATAATAAAATTGTGATAAAAACTTTGCACTCACAATTTCATATCCCTTTGTTATTTGCCGCAAGCAATTCCTTAATGTGCTCGTGGACCTGAATGTTAATTGCTCTTAAGCTATATGTCTCTCTCTCTTTCTCTCTCTCGCTCACTTCAAGTCACTTGGGCTTTTATAAGAAGGAGTTTAGTCCTTCCAATAACTTAATGTCTCACCTAGCAAGCGAAATATCTTAGATACACTTTTCAATTTTTCAAAATTGATAAGAGAGAAATGCTTTCTATTGGTAAATCACGAATAATTATAGTCTCATGTTTTTACTTTTGCTCTCAATTTTTAATTTTGATTTTGCGCTTTGTATCGCTTTATGTACACACCAAAAACTGTTAAAAATTAATCCAAGCATTTTTCTTTTTTTGCTGTGTAAACAAACGCATGCAAATTGGGCCGCAGGTTCAAAACCAGTAGCCGCCAAAAGCCGCTGTTGCTGTTACTGTTACTGTTGTTGTTGTTGTTGTTGTTCTTGTTGTTGTTGTTGTTGCTGTTGCTGCTGTGAGCCGCAGACGCAGTCAGTCTGAGTAATTTGCAGCGTTTAACTGGCGACGAGGGCCACCGGCAAATCGATTTCTGTAGCTGCTGGCGCCACAAAGCCATTTACAATAATTTAAAGGCAGCTATGTTTTTCTGTATGTATGCGAAGTAGGCGGCACAGCTACAACTGTGACTCAATATTGATTCAAAGTTAACCTTGTCGCAGCGCCCCGCAGCCCCCGTCGCAGCAAATGAACCCTTGACCTTCAGCTACATCAATTTCGCACGGCTTCCGCTTGCAGTTAGTGTTGAAATGTGGGGTTCGAGCTGGGAGCAGAGAGAGTTGCTGCCTTCCGGCCATTGATGGCTTGAGGGACGTCTTTGGCCAGTTGTGTCATCTAATTTGATAAACACGCATTTAAGCGAGCACAAATTTATTGATAACGGAAACGGGAACAGGAACGGGAACGGGAGCGGGAGCGTCCACAACTTACGCCATTGTGCGCAACAAATTGTGTGTGTAATGAAAAGCAGCAGCAGGAACAGGAGCAGGAGCAGCAACGCTCCCAATTCACCTCCCTTTCCCCATTTATTTTTTAGTGCTTAGTATGCAATTGTTAGACGGCTCGTGTCCTGTGACAAATTAGCTTGACAAAGAAACAGCAGCAGCAGCGCCATCAGCAACATAAAAAACGCACAGGAACTGAGAAGGATAACAAAAGTTGTCAATTAGCCAGGAAAAGATGCGACGACGCTGAACGCATTGCAGCAGCTTCCGGTGTGAAAGCATTTTGTCAGCTCGAACGCACACAAAGAATAAGTTCACAGCATTCACCGTCGTCTCTGGACACAAGATGGCCCACAATGGCTCACAAATTTAATGCGAAGACATACTACATAGTCAGTGCAGAGAGAGAAACCCAAGCAAATGAAATTATTTAGCCATCACAACTCGACTCGATTCTGCCGTTTGCCCATTCATTATGCTAATGCCAGCTAAATATTCAATGAACTGTGATATGACAACTAAATTATGCACAAAGTTTCCAACTTGATGGCAATTACTATGTCTCAAGCACAAAAAAACGATGCCTAGCCATGATAATTTTTAGTCTCAATTGCTGATGCGTGGTGTATTATTGTCCCAAGTAAGTCAAACGGGACAGATTTATGTATATTGATGTTAAAGTCCAATATAGGCTAGACTATAACTAATAATAATATACTCTGCACCACTGTCCAAAATTATTGACAACCGACAATTTATTGAGAGATCATTTTTAATGTGCATTTTCATTGTCTACTTAAACACACAAAGCCTTATTGAAATACTTTTTACAATATTCTACGAAGAAGGAACATTTGTAAACCATTTATCTAAATAGGTACCGTTAAATGGATCTTATTTTTTATACAACTTTTCATCTGGCAAGAGCTAGGGAATAATTCTGTTGGAAAGCAATTATTCTGTTAAAAGTTAAATACTACATTTTATTTTTAGTTCTTGCATTTTTCTGTGTTGGCCGATAGTAGTCGATATTAAATAAAGAAATGAATAAAATGAATGAATAAAACTTGTTAACATTGACATTCTAATAAATTTGACGTGAGCTGCATTAATGTATTTATCTGACTGGTAACATTTACCCATCTTGTATGTGAATACAATGGAAAAGATTGACAGTGATAGTAGTAGAATTAATATGTTTATTGACAATTAACGAAGTGGCATTTCAGATACATTTGCAGGCTATTTAGCCATTTGAAATGTACGTAATGTACATCGATAATAAATCAAGCCTTTAAACTAACACATTAACTGTCTTAATTAGTGGCAGAGCCTGCTGCATGTACATATTACGCATGTATTCTCAATGATCTGGTGCTAAGCTGCGCAGCAGCTTCTGATCCGAGCTGATGGCTAACGAATTGTAATGTCTGTGAAAAGTTTCGCACGGTCGTGCGGCACTCATAAATTTATGAGTGCCACTCATAAAAATTCAAATCGCTGGCAAGAAAATAAAAACCGCAACAAATAATCAATTTGTTACAGAGGCGTTATGCACCGAACGACTGAACGACTCCCAGGACCAAGGATCACAGATTTAGTTCGTTAGTTCTACGCACAAAAAATCGAACCCTCTCTCATACAACACACTTGACAACAGCTTTGGAGGACGTCGCAAAGTTGCCAAGTTGCGTTTGCCACTTCACGCAGCAGCCAAAGTCAGTCGATTGAGTGGCATGAGCTATAAGTTATGAGTGTGTGTGTGTGCGTGTGTGTGTTTGTGTGCGTGTGTGTGTTTGTGAATTGACTCTAACTGTTTGGGGGTTGAGCGCGTTGAGAGGCAGCGCAAATTGCATTCGCTTAGCCGCAACCCCATAAATTAAGAGCCGAAGCATGCGGCTATGCAAATTGTGATTGTCATAAAAGTAGCGAAAAAATGGCAAGCGGCATGTAAACAGCCAAAACAAACAGCGGGGTAGATGCCACCGTATCCGTATCCGTAATTCGTATTTCGTATTCAAATCCAAAAATTCAAAGCAAAGTCCGTAATCACCCTTTTGCGAGGGTTGTTGCAAGTCAATTAGAAACGTTTCGGCGACGGCCACTCGAAGAGCTCACAGCGCCGTCTTAGCTGCGAATTGTGTGATTTGTGTGATTTAATTTTGCCGGCCGAGTTAAGAGCTGAGAACTTCAAGTTTGGTTTGGAGATTGGCAAATGTTAACAATTTGTAAGTGGCACAGTTTAAAGCACGTTGCGGCCAAAATGCAACAGTTCTTCAAGTGGCCCATTGATATCCTGGAGCAGGCAGGCAGGCAGGCAGCAAGTAGCAGCAAGGACTCGTGTGTCAGCTTGCATTAGGCTCAGCGCTCAACTTGAGGATGAGAAACCACTTGGCAAGCCACTCGCGCAACCACTCGACAGCCCCTCGGCAACACACAGTTGCAAAAACAAAAGATCTCGCACATTTTTTTTATCGATTGCTCTTTTTCTTGTTCATATTGTTCTCTTTTATTTATTACAACACACACAATAGACGTCTTAAGACTAGGCACAAAAAACTTTTTCAAGACGAAAAATAAAAAAAAAATTCATTCGGAAAAAAAAATTGCTGCTTACTATTTACAAAAAAACATTTACAAAAATTTACAAAAATTCATTAAGCTACATTTTTAAATAGTTATAGTTATGAAAAAAAAAAGATATATATATATATTTATATATATATATAAGATATATATATGCATTGTATATTTGTTTAATGCGAGACATTTACGTGGGGCAACTAAAAATGTGTGCTTGGATGCCAGGAGAGTCTCAAAATCTTCTCAGTTCAGTCACTTTGTCCACACACTTTGTCCCGTCGTAATCGCCGTCTGAGATCCAGCTTAACGCACACAAGGCGCTCATACATCCAGCGCCAGCTCCTCATCATCCTCATCATCAACATCCTCCTCCTCCTCACCCTCACCCTCAGCCTCGTCCACCTCCACGCCGACAGTTGGAGTCTCACCGCGTTCCAGCGTTTTGGCCGCAACAGCTGTCAGTGGCAGTGATGGTGGTGGTTGTTGTTCTTGATGTGGTGTCGCCTCCTCTATCGCATGCTCCCGTCTAGGCGGCGGACTACCCGGATTCAGTGGCGGACTTGGCATCTGCAAGCGCTGTCGACTGCTGCTGCTGCGCTCGTAATCCGCTTCGCTGTTGGCGCTTTGGCTGGTCGCCGGTGAGCGTTCACGTGGTGGCAGCGACGGTGGCGCATAATAGCCGCCTAGCATGGGCGCTCCACCAGGCGGTGGCGGCATGCCCGGCAGACCCATGCCTGGCGGCATCCGGCTGGGGTACATATAGCTCGCTGGCAACGCTGGCTTCTGCAACGCGGCGGCTGCGGCCGCTTGCCGATAATAAATATCAATCGCCGAGGGCGGTGCACCGTGTGGCGATTGGGCAGCGGCGGCTGCCGCATACGGCCAGGCGCTCAAGTAGGGCGTGGCACTGCCGTAAAGACGCTGAAACGCCGCATAGTTGCCAGCCTCGGCTAGCAGCTCCAGGCCAACAGCCGTTTGGCGCTTCCATTTGGTTCTGTGCACGCGAAAAGGACGAAAATGAATAATAAAAAAAAGCCACTCGATTAGTTGCGTGTGAGAAACCGCGACGAATGCTAAAAAAAATGAAATAAAATACAATAATAATATAAGGAACTACGAGGAATTGATCTAAGCCAAACTAATCCGCAATGGCTGCCAACTATTGTTCGCTATTAATCATTGCTCAAAATATGCCGACTCATGCCGCTGACTGCGCGTGTCCTGGCCGCCTGCTGTGTGGCGCAGCCGAGACGACTGCCGCTCGACGCTCTTTGCTATTATTGCTGTTTATATTTCGCACTTAATTGTTTTGTCATTTATCTTGCAGTCCCAAACGCTCACACGCCCACCAAAGCGCTGTAGGAGTCAAACGGAAAAAGAGAGAGTCCAGGTTGAAAGAGAGTCCAGGTTGCGGCCTAATTGGCAACGGCACGCCTGTGCAATGGAACCAAGAGTATCTTTGGCAAATCCTTTAATTGCATCTAGGCGCCAGCCACATCCCAAAGAAAACCAAAAAAAAAAAAAAAAAGAAGAAATATGCGAAACCTCGACCCCGATCCCTACAACGATCCCGACCCCGATCGGAGCTGAGCTGCAATTTTCGCACATTCATCGCATTCAGCTGTGAACATTTTTCAAAACTGATGAAAATACTCTATGGCCACTAATCATATTGACTTGGATCTTCTTTGCGGGTTTTCAACTTGCAAACACCAAATCTTTGTTGTTTATGTTAATATGTAGTTCAAAGCAAATCTACTCTCTCTCAATTTATTTTCATAAATATTCAATTTATAATCGGCATAAATTGAACTCTAAACGTGACTCAAAACGATGTGTGGAATAAACATACACTCAGAAAAAAAACCATCCTTAACTATACAAAATCTAAAATGAATATTGCCTTGTAAACTAGAAAGTTGTTTCACATTTATAATTAAGAAATGATTTCTATATATTAAAAAAGAAAATGTTCTACAAATTAGTTGAGCAGAGCAGAACAGAGCATTCACTAGTCGTTATGCACCAACTACAACATGCGAACCGTTCTCAATATCCGGTCCAGTGAGCGGCCTGGAAGATGCCGACGACTCTGTGGAATGAGTTTGTGTCGCTGCTTGAGTTTCTTGGTCGAGTTGCTGCTGCTTGTGCTGCTGCTGCTGCTGCTGCTGTTGCTATTTTTAATGCCCGACCAAATGTGACAAGTCATTGGGCAACAATTAAAAAAAAAAATGGGAAAATAAAATAAAAAGCTATTAAACGTAATAAGGCAGCGGCTTTGTCAGCTATTTTTAAACAGCAGCAGCTACGACAGCAGCGGTCGCGGCAAATGCTATTAGAAATCGAAGCGATTGAATAGCGGATGACGCCGAGTAGTGCCCCTGATAGGAAGCTGGCGAGTAAACGATATACGAAAGACTTAGGCAACAAACTTGCGACTTGAGTGGTGCGCACACAAAAAAAAAAAGAAAAACGAAAAAAAAAACAAAGTAAACAACTCATTTAATAAACAGCAAAAGCATTTTACGACTCTTGCGCAAAATGCAGCAAATTAAGCAATCAGCATAAAAACAAAACGCATAAACCGCGCCAGCGTTGATTCCGAACCGGTCTTTGGGCCATTGGCGGGAGGGAACGTTTGCGAAGATAGGCCATTAAACCGAATTTTATTGGAAAAGTGCGCGAAGAAATGGGCGGTTCCATAAAAGGCGCTGATTAGCAACACACAGTCAGTTCTACTAATCTCCAACCAATTCCCCCCACCCCATCTGCTTGTGGTAAATTAGGCACGCTTGAAAGAGACCGCAACTCACCTGCGATTCTGGTACCAGGTCTTCACCTGGCAATCACTCAGCTCCAGTTTATTGGCCAGCTCCATGCGATCCTGAACACTCAGATATTTTTGCCGCTCAAACGATTTTTCCAGGGTCTGCAGCTGATGATCCGTGAAGGCGGTGCGCGCCTTGCGCTGCTTCTTGCTCAGGCTCATACTCAAATGGGAGTCGCTGTTACCATTCTTCAGGCTGTCCTCGCCGTCATCGTCCTTGCCACCTGTTGGGCCAAGAAAAGCAACAAATTAAAAATATATAAAACAATGTTTCAATTTCAATTCAGTAGTCAATCATTTCTCTTGCAATCCCTCACACGCCAAATTTCTAGAGCATTTTAGTTTATGGCATGAGCACATGCAACATGAGACAACAACAATACAAGAACAATAACAAACTTGCTTTCAAGTTTGTTATTTCGCCTGGTGGCATGCCATTGCTAATTTGCAATTAAACACTTTATGAGCACAAATTACAACAACAAAAACAACAACAACAGTCATACTTAGCTCTTAGCATTGTTTTTTGTGTGGAACGTGTGAAGCGAAGCTCAACAAATCGCAAAACGAATTACTCAAAACTTAATTACTCAAAATTCTACTCGTATCTAATTTATGATTTAATTCAAGTCTTTGAGATCCACTCACGAAAACTAAGCTAAGAATGAACAGTTTGTCAACACAGCAGAAACGATCTTAGCCAACATCTTTCTTTATATATTAACTGCATTTTCAATGTAACAGTTTTAAGCTTTATACATAATTATGCCAACCCCATAAAACTATTTATAGCTGATGTTTTGTTAAGGATTTCTAAAAAAAATAATATATATATTTAAATATATATTATTTAATTTTAATTAAGTTTGAATCGAAATTAAAAAAAAACTTTGTTTGTATTTCTTAGATATGTTGTCAGGTAATCAAATTTAGACTCAGCATTTTAAAAATATTGCTAAAATAAATATAAATATTCTAAATATAACGATCAATTAAT
The DNA here is from genome assembly GCA_035043025.1 of Drosophila villosipedis. Taxonomy (NCBI): domain Eukaryota; kingdom Metazoa; phylum Arthropoda; class Insecta; order Diptera; family Drosophilidae; genus Drosophila; species Drosophila villosipedis. The sequence goes on along the minus strand of JAWNNF010000024.1, from coordinate 13,090,180 downwards.
AGAATTACTAAAGTAAATATAAATATGACTTTAAATATATATCTATTTATAGAATTGTAATTAATAGTGTTATAAATTCCTTATTTGTATGTTTTCCTGATTACAGGGCATCGTTTAGTCTACATACAGTTAGTATATTCTTACATTCATTCTTGTAAAGCAATCCTTCTTTACAAATGTTCAGTTCCCCTTTCGCCTGTCATTTTGAATAAATTACAAATATCTGCATGCAAAATCTTACAAGGCTCCCATGTTTCTCTCCCTCTCTATCCCCCTCTCTCTCGCTCTCTCTCAGCCTCTCCACGTCTCTCACTCTCTCTCTCTCTCTCTCTCTCTCTCTGTGCCAGAATGTTTTTCTTGACATTATTACTATTTGCTTTTGCCATTATCGGCCGGACAAACACTTGACCATTTGAACGAAACCGGCTGCCATCAACTGCATCTTTTCACGTCAATGCAATCCTCTTTACCACAGGCGCTGTGTGCTGTCCGTGTCCGTTCACCGCTCCCTACGCCAATCTGTGTTGACTGTTATCACAAATAAAAACCGAATTGGCAAGTATATTCTTCAATCGAATTTTGGCCCGACTCGAAGAAACTTCGTTTTAGAATTGTCGACCCGAGGTCCACGTAAAATATAAGTCAAAATATTCCTTGAAAATTAATTATTTAACCTAAAATCGACTTAAAAAGTTGTGCATTTATTATTGTGAACAAATTTGACTACAACTCATAAAATTCAGTTGTTTCAATCACTGAATTCATTTCATTTCATTCGTACAAATTGAGCAACAAATTATCAGACATTTTATCAAATACTTTCTATATTTAGTGCATCTCATATATATTTTAAGTGCTATTTTATATACCTTTCTTACAGATATGAGCTACTGCAGGGTATATAAAACCAGTCAACAGCTGTTCCCTCTACTGCTGCCGCTGCCGTTGTCGTTGCTGTTGTTGTTGTTGTTGCGACTTGCGCTAGTCAAAAGTCAGCCAGCAAAACATTTCCGCAATATCTCAAACTCTCTCATAACTATGCCCATAGTCCTCTCCCCCGCCCCCGCACCCACCCTGCACTCTTTGCATTAGTAATTAAGTGCTTGTGGCTAAACTGTATTAAACATGCTTAAGTGTGCAGACAACAGCAACAACAACAACAGTAACAACAAAAACGTCGGTGGCAACTTCCTTCTGTCTTACTGACTGCCTCACTGACTGACTGTGTTGGCCAAGTTTCAGTTGTTGTTGCTGCAGTTGCACTTGTTGTTGCTGTTGCCTTCGTCTGCATTTAATTGCGCATGGCAGCAACTCATTTACAATTGGCCTTTTTGCATTTTAATTAAAGTAACAACAACAACAGCAACAACAACAGCTGCATCAACAGCGAGAAAACAACAACAACATTATTGCTTTGGCTCAGCTTTCTTTAGTTTTTTGTTGCTAAACGTTTATCAGCATTTTGATAATGTGCGCGCTTAAATGCAGTCAGCAACAACAACGGCAACGAAAATGTTAATGCTGCTATAATGCTTGCATAACGGTAACGCGACTGTATGCATTAACATATAAGTATGTATAACAATGCATTACGTCTAGGATTTTCTTCTTCGCTCTTCTTGCGCTACATTTCCGAAAAACAACAAAAATCGCAAAATCAAACGAAAGACTTAGGCAACAAACTTGTTGCTAAGAATATGTATGTGTGTGTGTGTGCGTGTGTGTGTTTTTGCACTTTGTACATGCAGTTCTAATTATTGTTGTTGTTGCTGCTGCTGCTGCTAATTTTAGGGCCCACACGCTTCGCTTGGAAGCCACATTGAAGTTTAAGAAACGAAACGAAACGAAACGCAACAAAATATTAATTTCAATCAGGTAAAAAAAAAGAGACGAAGCGAACGAAGTGGAATGTGAGGTGAGGTGAGGCAAGGCAAGGCAAGGCGAGGATAGGAGAGGGAAGTGTGAGTGTGAGCGAGTGTCTGCATGTCGTAGCGGATCAGCACACAGTTCATTTGACAGATGTAGACTCAGCTGAGTAGCGACTCGAATCAAGCTTAGGCTCAATTTCAAACGCGCTGCGCGACGGCGAGATTCGAGGCGCTCCTCGTCGTCGTCCTCATTGTCGTCTTTCTTCATCGCATCCTGATCGATCCTGGCAACTGTCGCTCGCACGCGTCTCAAGTGACACGCGAGTGTCACCAAAGCCCAAAGATGAGCAACAAATTTGAGTTATGAACAACAATAACGAAAACAACAACAACAACAACACGAAGCGCATTCTTATTCTTGCTTTTGGGCTTCGATTAAGCCGTTAAAAGCTACGTTCTTTTTTTTGCAGCGTTAAAAATATATATATATAATAAAGGGAAAAATAATCTGAGTTTTTTTCTTTCATTGGTTTTTCTTTTCTTTTTCTTCTTGGCTTTTTTGTTTTTTGACTGCCTCGAAATCGACGCTCGCAGCGTGGGCTAAAATCTCGCCTCAATGGTGAAAGAGAATCGATACCCAGCTGATTAAAAGAGTGTGTGTCTGCGTGTGCGTGTGTGTGGGCCGTATGATGTGTGCTGTTGTTATTATTGGTGTTGCTGTGGCCAACACATTTATGGATTTTAAATTTCATTCATTTGGCTTGTGTCTCAAATCAAAACAAAATTTGTTGAATTGACAGCAACGCGGGGCGCATTTCTCTCTCTCTCTCTCTCCCTCTCTGTCTCTGGCTCTCTCCCTGTCTATTTATAAATACACATATATTATATACATACATACATTTTATTTATAAATGTTTGTATATATGTTGTGTGTGTGTTGCTTTGATTAAATTTAATTGATTTTGGCACAAGTCTAACGAAATTAGAAATGTGCGTGAAATTGCTGAAGATTCACGAAATTTGTTGAGAATTTAATTTATCGAAACGAATTCTTAATTATTTTAAACTTTAAACTCTAACGATTATCGTATCTATAGATTGGCTATGCAACTTTCTATATAAATGCATATTTAAAAAAAAAAAAAAAAAAATTAAAGTAAAGCTGCTCAACAAAATGTTTATTACTGTATTACGCTAAACGGACAAAGAATTTCGAATTTTTGCTCTGCTAAAATGTTGAAGAAATAAGTCTACAAAGCACATGATACATCCAGAGAAATTGTTATTAGAGCACTTAAAGTCCAAGCATTACAATTTTAAGAATTAAGTCTTGTGGAATTTTCAAACAAACAATAATACCATATGAAAACAGTATTTGCTTAATGCCTCCAATACAATAACCTTAAAGGAATAAAGGAATTAAAATCCATGCAACTTTCAACTTAATTAAAAAACAATTAATATTTGTATTTACACAAAAATGGCAATTGATTGCCTCTCAATTATTATGCATAATTATATTCAAATACATTTTTCCTTTTATTCTCCACACAATTAAATAAAAATCTGACGATATGTTTGACATGAACTTAACTTCAGTGCTGCTTACATAAGCAAATTCATATGAAATACTGGCAAAATTGAATTTGGGGCTCTTAATTAGCCGATGCCGATAAGTATCCGGACAGTGGAGCAAATTATACTGTATTGCAATATAATATTACCAGCACTTGTCACTCGCAGTTTTAATCGCTGACTATTTAACTATCTATTGGTTATGCTCTATCTCTCTCTCATTCTCTGTCTCGTGCTCTTTCTCGCTGCCTGGCATTCTACAAACATCATTTATGGTGTGGTTTGCAACAACAACAACAACAACACACACAACTCACACAAATCGCGAAATCAATTTCCAACGCACATTTACGACTATTTAATAGTAATTTGTCATAATTTGCATAACGTTTAAAAGCGCTTAACAAATAAATAATAATAATGAAAATGGAAATGGAAAAAAAAGTCATACAGTAGCAGCGCAGCAACAGCAACAACAGACAAAACTTCAAACTGAAACACTGCTAATAGTAGCAGCAATAACAATAACAACCACAGCATTAAAAGTCATTATAATCAATTAAATTGTTGCATGCGAAAATTTGACATGGGGCGGGGCACATGGTGATAGGGTGACTAGGCAGTAGATAAGGTAAGGGGATTGGTGGGGAAGCAGGGGACGGTCTATTTGGGACGATCTCTCTCTAGTCAAGGGAACCAAGTTGAGCCGCTAATATCGCATCGTATATAATTAGCAACAATGTACACACATGCATACATACATACATACAACTCTGAGATGTTGGCCGTGCTACTAATGCTCGAAAAATGCACAAATTAATAAACACTTTGTAGTACTTTGTTGCTAACTCGCTGCCACCCTCAGATAGGTATAAAAATGTATGTATATCAAATATATTCTTAAAACAATAAATATTATTTGGAAAGTAATAGAACACACAAAATTCACTAATTTTCATGAGTGCATCTATCTGTCTGTCCATCTGTCTTTCTGTCACTGTTCACCTGGCTGGGCCTGCTGCCCTTCTTGTTGTTGCTACTGTCGCTGTTTAGCTGCGACATGTCTGGCTTTTCCTATGAGCGTTTGGTTTGCTTTCTTGTTATGTTTTATATATTTATTTTAAAATCTCAGCCTTGGCCACAAACCACATTTCTTGTTGTTATTATATTATATTAAAACCTAACTGCGTGTGATGACAATTAGCACAGGCGCTAAACCGAAAGCGGGAGCAAAATTTCAACATATTAAAAAACAAAAAGTTAACTTGCTATCAAAAAGTACAATCAGTCAATTAGTAGCCTTGTATTCATTACATCAATTATATGAATGTAATAGTTGAGGACTTACAACAGCTATGCTAACTAAACTTCCAGATTGGCGAGGAAAAATCTTACTCAAGACTTGCTAGAACTCATGCAAGTAATAAATAAATAAACATTAAAAACTGAACAAATTGCAGAAATTGCTAAAGAACTGATATACTTATCTAAATCCACAATTTCTTTATCAGAACTTATTTAGTTTTGATTTTAAACACATTTTATACCACATAAATGCTGGACTTCAGCAATATAAATCTTAGTAGACTATCGAAAGCGTTCATCCAACTAAAGAGCTGACTTTTTTTTGGCTTTTTAAAAACTAGGCCTGTTACAAGCTAAATTTTAAAAAATTGTAAGTTTTTACAACTTTTTTTTTAATTTCTACAAAAGATTGCCTTTAAAAAATATAACGTTTTTTGGATCTTTTATAAGGCAAAAAGATTTCTGAATGCTAGGATTCAATTTAGGTATATTTTCTTCTTTAAATGAGAGCATTTACTAAGTTGAGAGTGGGAAGACCGAGAGCGGAATAGAAAGAAAATGGGGAAATTGGATTCTCTCTTTGCTTCCATTGAGAACTTCAACTTACCGCAATCATCGCTGTCGCTGTCGTCAATTGTGCTCGCCTGATCCCCGCTGATGCTGCTCCCGGTGCCGCCCAGCAGCAATCCGCTTGTATTGCCGTTATTATTACTGCTGCTGCTGTTGTTGTTATTGTTGTTGTTGTTGCCATTGCTGTTGCTACTCCCACTTATATTGTTGTTGTTGTTGTTGTTGCTGCCGCTGCTGTTGCCGCTCAGCGAATGCAACACAAGCGGCGAACGCGATCGCTCGTCCTGGCTCTCGTTGTGGCCAGTAGCAGCGGTGCCAAGCGGCACATTGGCGCCATGACGATGCAATGCCTCGAGGCGTTCCCGCTCCAGTTGCAGCTGATGATGATGCGGATGCGCATGCGGATGCGGATGCGGATGATGGGCAAGCGGATGTTGCGAATGTGGGAGTTGCTGCCGATTGGAGCGAAGGAAAAAAATACAAAATAAGTTGAAATATGTGTATAGGCAATCAGACAAATCAATTTAATGGGAAAACCCTGCCCATTGACATCCTTGGTCCGAGATTCTCTCAGAAAGTCCAAAGGTGCCCTCAAATAAACTTCTATGTTTATCTATACACCAGAAAATATCTTAAAATAACCATAGCTATTCCAAATTACTGCAATATAACAGAATACCAAAAGAAATTAATTAATGCCTACAGCCAAATCATATTAACAAGAAGATGGAAAGTAGCGTCTATGAGAAAGATATTTATAGATATTATGTTTGGATAGGCAATTTATTTTGCTTATTAAAAATGGCAATAGGAAATATATGTGAATTGATTTTAGCACGTGAATGAATCCATGTCTTAGACAAAAATAAAACAAATTCGATTAATAGTTTAAACCTATTTTATCGGAATAATATAGACAACTTGCTGAATTACATTCAGCTCCAGTTTCATAATGATTGTTGTGCTTTAGCAAGATTAATATATGTATGTCGTATTATTAACATGATAGTAATGGGTGTTATCAGATTGGTTGGAATACTAGCTGTACAAGTCTTCCTTGACTAAAGACACTCTAACATCAATAACTTATCATTGTTGATTTTTAATTCCGTTAAGCGAAGCACTCAATATGATTGATAATAATGGTAAATTTATAAAAATGAATAAATTAAATGAATATTTTTATGGTTCTAATTATGACTGGCACAAACACATAATCGAGAAATCAAAATAAATTAATAATAATCTGTCGCTTATAAAAATGCCTCAGGTTAAAACTGTGATTGTTCACTTTATTGTTAACTCAAAGCAAATTATTGAATTTTAACGTGATTATTATTAATACAGCTTTTTCTCAGCACAATTCCCCCTGGCTTACCGTAGTCCATGGGGCTGTTCCATGGCAATCCTTAGCCAGAGGTGGCGATCCTTCGCGACCCGCCTGCCGCCCAAATCGATGTAGATGGGCGTGTGGATGCTGCTGCTGTTGTTGTTGTTGCTGCTGCAGTACCGCATAGTGGCTGGGCGGAAAATGGGCAAGCAGTGGCGCCACATGATGGTATTGCTCCCGTTCCCTCTCTCGCTCGCGCTCCCTCTCCCTCTCCCGTTCACGCTCAAAGCGCAACAGCTGCTGCTGCTGTGCCAAATAATGCTGCAGAGCAGCCTGCTGCTGCTGTTGGTGTTGCTGCTGCTGTGTCTGTTGCTGTTGCTGCTGCTGCGTCTGTTGCTGTTGCTGCTGGTGCTGATGGTGCTGCAGCGGCGGCGGCGGTGCATAGCAATCTTCGGATGGACTCGCCGAGCTCCGTCCGGCGGCGGCGGCCATTGCCGCTGCGGCAGCGGCAGCAGCTGCCGCAGCAGCCGCAGCACTGCCAGCCAAAATATCGGTGATCATGAAACGGGAACGTGGCGTCTGCGTGGATGATGGCGATGGCGTAAGGGTACCCGGTGTGTCCCCAACGGCTGCCGTAGTTGTGGACATTTCCGGTGGCATTGTGGTCATGTATGTGGTGGCACAGACTCCTCTCTTCACTCCACTTGCCTATCTCGCGCACTGAGCTCTCGGCCAAAGCCTTTCAAAGCCCCTTTGCCGACGGCACAAAATCAAAATAATCAAACAACAACAAGAACAACAACAAAAAAATATAGTTGGAAAATTTCACGAATAATTTGTGTCAATTTGTGCTTTGGAACTCGCGCGTCTTTCTGCGTATTTCTTATTATGGTTATTATTAATATTATTCGTTGTACTTGAAATGAACGGTTGCTTTTATTCGACAAGACGAAAGCAGACGCGGTGAGACGCGATGAGACGAGACGAGCCGAGACGGGTCCAACAAAAGCCGTATGACAACCGCTCGCCTTTGGCTTTCAACCGAAACTGAGCTAAGCCAAAGCGGGCAACTGCTGCTGCTGCTGCTGCTGCTGCTGCTGCTGCTGCTGCTGCTTGTGGCTGTTAGCGGCCAAAACAAAAAACAGTTGAAAGCGTGGGGAGAGGGACAGAAAGAGAGGGGGAGAGAGAGAGAGAAGACAGCAAGCAGCAACCAGCAGGCAGCAAACAAACAAAAACAAACCAGTCGAGGGCTAAGCGGCGCACCTGTCGTCGTCTCGCTCACACACGCACACACATCCGCATGCCGCGTGCTCTGCTCTCGCTGTCGTGGTGAGTTTCGCTTATTGTGTTGTTGTTGCCAAGTATTGCCTACATTTATTGGTCGTAATTGGCAGCAATTGACATTCATTAGGTTTCAATCAACGGCAGCGCTCTCTCTCTCTGTCTCTCTCTCTCTCTCTCTCTCTCACTCTCCGAGCTGGGTATGGTGGTGCGAGTGTGGTGAGTTGAGTACCTTTGGCAATGGCCGCGACGCGACAGTCCTCATAACGGTTAGTTGATGTGCCATAAAATGTTTATAGCAACTTTAATGTGGTCGCTGTTGTTAATCGTTATTGTTGCTGTTAGCTGCTAATTGTACTTAAGCTACACACGCTCAATGCTCCATGCTCAATGTGTTTGCTATAAGAACTGGATATCAATCAAATATATGTACTATATATGAAACTTTTTATGGCAACTGCCTGAACCCAACACTCAAAACTCAGCTTGCTGTTGCTGGGATGCTGCAACCCCATTGTAACCAGCAGAAGCAAGTACAATTCAGTATCTGTAAGCTCCGCCCCAATAAACTGGTTAACAGACACACAAACACACACACACACACAGAGACTTGTGAGCATATAGCGCGCCTGCTCTAACACTCTTACGACAGGCTCTCTCTTTTATCTGTGCGCGTGTGTATGTGTAGTGTGTGTGTGTGTGTTGGTGTCTTTTGTTATTTTTGCGCTTGTTAACACTTTTTGTTTGGCATTTAAACAGTAAATTGGCAGCAGTTAAATGATGCCCTCTCTCTTGCTCTCCCTCTTTCGCTCGCACGCTATTCCCCTCCCACTCTCTCTCACTCTCGCTATTAACACATACACATGCACACGTATGTATGTATATAGTTGTAGTTTGTAGTTGTAGTTGTAGTTGTAGTAGTTGCTTAGTATCGATGTCAATTTGCTGCCTAATGTGCAAGTGAATGACTCTGGCTACATAATATGGTAGCAAAGGATGGAGCCAGCTGCGAGAGTAGAGCTTCCACCTACCCAGTGGGTAGCCCCCTTAACTGGTGCCAAGCCAGACGCTCGGGGCGGAGGCTGCTGCTGCTGCTGCTGTTGCTGTTGATTTTGTTGCTGCTGCTGCTGTTATTTTGATGATGGAGTTTTCGCTTCAGGCAACTGCAGTTGTTGTATGTGTGTTTCTGTGTGTGTGTTTCTGTGTGTGTGAGTGTGTGTAGTTACTTTTAAAAATGGCTTCATTACAAATGACAGCAATTGACAATTGCTATTGTTGTTGTGGTTGTTGTTGTTTTTACTGCTCACGCTGCTGTTGCGGATTACATTTATTGTTGCTTTGCATATAAATGTGTATTGTGTGCAGAAATATCTGTTGAGTTATCCTTGTTGTATTGCATTTAAAATTAAAATTGTATTTTCTTTTAATATGAATTTCTTTCTTTTTAATTACTTTTTAGGTTATTTTGCTATTTGATATAAGCTTAAGTTTTGGTATCAATAGTTCTAAAATGTTCGAGCGAGCCTCACTAATAACTTTAAATAAAGTAAAATTTATAATTTAAATTAAGGCTTACATTTTTTTCTGATATCAAATTTGTGATGCTATTTTAAATTTTAAACTTTGTCCAAGAAATCTCTTCTACTTTGTACTTAATAATACCTTTCAAATAAGTATCAGATTGTAGTTATTGAGCTACGCGTCTTCGAGACATTTATGACTTTGCATTTTAAAAACAATTTTGAAATAAAAGAAATTAAATTAAATATGTATTACAAAGTCAATTGATAATTCACCTGGAGCCAGCGAAACACATTTAGAAATTATAAAAAGACGTCACCAAACAAGAAACAAAAATAAATCAATTTGTTGTAATTTAATTTTTTTTGTCTCTATCAATTCTATCGAGGCAGTCTTACAAATATAACAATAGCTTACAAATATAATATATAATTCCAGCAATTCGACATAAAATTATATGATTTAAAGAAAAAGATGTCTACGAAAACAGATAGTGAGGCTATTATTATTCTTTCGAAGTTAAAAGAGTTATCGAATTAATTAACGAATAGATTTAAAATATATAGCGAAAAGATTAAATGTTCAATTTTATTTTAGTTCTGTAAACTCTTCGAGAATTCTTTGAAGTCCATTAAAAAAATCAGAAAATGATATTATTATTAAATAAGTTCTTTCCCACTAAATTAAAATCGATTATAAGCAAAATCGCAAAGTTACATTAGTAATTTTAAATTTTAAATTAAAGAAAATTCCTTGATTATAATTATATTATTTGCTGATGGCATTTAATGCCATGGAATTAAATTAAATGTAATATAACTTATAGTTATTGTTATCGTATACATGTACATGCGTCGCTTTGCAAGCTTTTCTTCTTGTTGTTTTTATTCCAAGCTTAACTTTCACTGCCGCCATTTTGTCGCGTGATTCTCTCATCAACATCCAAAACAGTTCATCTTCTTTTGGAGCTGCTCACTTAATAACTGCTCAGCCCACAACGAGGAGACAAATACACAGACGCAATGGTAGTTCATTAAAAATTAAAAACAAAAAAAAAGTGAGAAATTTTTCACACTCGCACCATGCTCAAATGATTTAAAAAGACATTAAAAGTGACACATGAGCGCCGAAGGCATGCGGCTGCGGGTGCGGGTGGTGGTGGTGGAGGTGGTGGTGTTGGTGGATGTGCGACTGTTTGGCCACTGATTGCGTCGACTCATTAAAGTCGGCTACAGAAATGCACAACTGGCCATTAATGTGATGATGGCAGGCAGGGATTGATGCTCGGTTGGTTAGTTGCGTGTAAATTTTCACACTGTTGACCAAGTTATTTTAATTAAGTTTCTGCCACACTCAGTCGACGCAGAGAAAATGAAAACCACCCAACAACTCCACAGCACTGCCACCCACAATTTGCCGTAGGGTGAGCGGAGGATGTGGGCTGGTATAACCCCCTCGGGGATGCGCTTAAGTGGCTGTGGGATGGGCATGGATAGGCTTTGAAGGTGTTGTAACTGCACTCAGCTCGCCTGATTCTCGATAAAAGCCAGCTCAATGCTGCGAGGCCATGGAGAATGGGGTAAGGGGCAAGGGCAAGGGCAAGGGACAGAGGAAGAGGAAATCAAAGTGAAACGCTCCAACACAAACAAATTAAAAAGCACTTAACAGACAGAGCGAGCAGCAGCAGATGAGAGGCGAGGCGAGACGAGGAGAGGAGAGGCAAGGCGGGGTGAAGGTTGGGCTGCGACTCCTGCTCCTGATAGGCGCCGATGCTGATGCCGCTTTGCCACTTTGCCGCTTTGCGTGAGCTGCCAGCAAGGCTGAAGATCATTTAGAGGCTCTGTCAACGCCGCGAGCAGCAATGCGGCGATCTGTGCCGCTGCTGCTGCTGCTGTTGCTGCTGCTGCTGCGCTGCTGCAGCCCTGAGCCCGTAAATTTGGAGACTTTGGGTTGGCGTGTGGCGTCAGTCAAAGCGAATTCAAATTGCCCAAGTTAACATCCTGTTTTCGACTTCGGTTTGGGGCCCTGTTGCTTAATTGAGGTTTAACACAACATTTACCGCTTTTGCTAATCGCCTTGATGCCGCCGCCGACGACGCCATCGCCGGCAAAGTCAAGGTGTGGCTATCCAGTTTCGAAATTCACCCACAGCCTCTGCTTCAGATCTAGGTGGCCGGCCGTACCGAAAACAAAACAAACCAAACCATACCAAACGAAATCAAATGAAACCCTCCCTGAACGTGATTTCATTCATAAAAATCGCGCTCTGTGTTTTCCTGTTTTCTGTTTCAGTTTCGGCTTTCGGGTTTTGTTTCTATTTCTGTTTCTGTTTTTGGATTCGGATTCGGCTTAATAACAACACGTCATGTCATTTCATTTTCGGCCAGGGTCTTGGACAGTGTTTTACTCTATGCAACGTCCCCCTAAGCCATTCTTCTCATCCACAAATACATATCAACGACCCGGCCCCAGTCCATCCGACCCCGGTTCTCCACAATTCCGATGCCCATTCACAAATGTTTATCACGCAATATCGCGACTGCGTTTTTAACCGCGTACGCGGCTCTTTTCATCAGCATTCGTCGATTATTATTGTTATTGTTGTTGTTTTTGGTGTTGTTGTTGATGCTGTTGCTGATGCTCTTGTTGTTGTTGTTCTTGCTGTTAGAGTTCGTGTTGTTGCTGAATCTCATATTCTATTTATATTTAATAATATTGACGTTTGACCCTCGTTAGAATCAAAACGTTCATCTAATGAAATTTATTAATGCCTTAACGAAAATTTGATTTCTTCTCCATTTTTTTATGACCATTACAAATTTGAAAATAAGATTTATATTTATGTAGTATGCCTGTATATTGAATCAATTAATTCATCGACAATAGCTTGAAGCAATTTAAAAATAGTAGTTGAAAATACTAAACAAATAAAGGAAGCCATCCGAAGCAATCAAGCTGGGCAAAGACACCAGGACTCACACAAACAGCTAAAATCCCAATTGATTGAATTAGTCAGAACAAGATGGAGTAAGAAAATAGTTGTGAATTTTAAAAATTCTCCATACTTTTGGCGCCATGGATAACTCAGCTTATTATTCTGAAAATATATTTCGAAAACGGAAAGTTGTGCCTTTCTAAAAATCAGGGCTTTCCTGTTCTAAATTCCAGGATACATTTTTCTTAAGTTTAGAAAAAAAAGAAAAATATACGAGCACACGAAACTCCACCAGTGATTTTTGCTTTTATCCAAGAATTGGAGTTGATGGAAGAACTAAATCCTCAGAAGGGGCACAAAAGATCGAATAGATCGCAATGCATATGTAATAATTATTAATGGAAAATGTTGTTCTTAAGATTCCTAACACTTGTCATATATTGCAATCAGAGATTGTATTGGTCGATAAAGAAGGTATTTGCTGACCTCAGAAATGCGATTAAAATATGCATCTATGGTAATTAATGACATATTATGGAAAGCAAGCAAAACGTTTAAAATTTAAGTGCAAAATTATTGTAAATAATTGACCAACCGATTTACTAAGTGGATGCCATAAAACGTATGTTACAAAACAACATCAATTCCTACATCGAGTCCGAATTCAAATTCAAACGTTTTTCATTTCTTTACAAATTTGGTGAATTTATTTATGCGTGTGCGTTGGAAGCGATTCGACTATATCTTATCGCGAGTTATATATCACGATGACAAAACAAAGAGCGACCAACAAAGACCAAGACAAAATCGTACAAACTTTAACAGCAATAACAAAAGCCAAAGCACACTCAAAGTTGTTCATTTCTTGTGGCTTTCTGCTGTCACTGGTCTCCTCTATCAGCCAAATGGGCCGAGACCAATGACAGCAACAACAATAACAATAGGAAGAGTAACAGGCGCTGAGTTAAAGACGATAAATGTGCCAAGTTTTATGCTAATTTTGGGCCTTATTTCTATGTATGTACATATGTGATGTGATGTGTAAAAGACCCGATAGATACAGATAGATAGATATATGGGATGCATAAAAACTGAACCGAATGATGCGACAAGCAAACAAATAGAAATCAAATTAAATCAATTTAAATATGGCATAAAATAAAAGTACAAAATCATGTATGTCTAAAAGTCGACAACAAATGCAAATTAGGAAGACAGTTGGTAGACTTTACTGATGAGCTCGAAACGAAGGTCCAGCAAAAGCAGCCGGAATGGGCTGCTTCGGAATAGGACTTTTAATACTGCCGTCTGCCTAGATATTTTTATTATACAACACTGCAATGAAAGTTATGTATTTTATTTTTGAAGTAATTTTCAATTTGTAGCTTACTAAAACTGCGGCGCCTTGATTAAACACACGAGATTGGCTTTGACTAGGACTCTAGACTAGGAGCTATTAAGAGCCCAGCTGTTAAACATATTGAAACAATTAAAAAATTGGTTTCAGTTTTGCACATTCAAATTAACAAAAAGTAATTATGTAAATATATAATAATAATGGTTAGTCCAGAAACCGGGGAGAATTTTAAATCTATTCTTTCCGATGGATATTATTTACTTAAATCGTTTTTGATTAAAGCTGTTAGTATCTTATTTATATTTATAAATATATTCACCTATATATATATATATATATATATATATATTTATGTTATTACTAATGCATATGAGCTAATATTTCAATATATTTTCTTTTGAGAGTAGACTGTTTACCCTTCCTCTCTGTCCATCTATATTGCTCTCTATCGGTGAGATAAGGCGAATTTATTTGAAATTAATTGAGTTTATATTTATCGCCACACTAAACTGCCACAATTGCCACATTCGCTGCACAATTTGTGATATTAATTTACAACTTGGAGTCGAGTTTCGAGAACTGCACTTAAAATGCGCATAAAACGCGTCAAGCAGCGCTAATTATGTCCAAATGACAACGACAACAACACAACTGAGCACCAATCTAAAGGAGACACACACACACACACACACACAAGACCACATAGGCACACACACGCAGAGATACACGCAGTCCACCCCTTCACATGCCACCCACTAAAATGAGTTGATTGTCACATGCAACAGATAAGTTAAAAGTGCAACTCTCCTCTTGCCACAAAACAAGCTGCTGCATAAATCGCAGCACTCGCTCAAAATCTTATCGCCAGAACACATCAAAAGTCAAAGTTTTTGCTTAACAGCAACACGGCACCAGCAACAACAATAGCAACAACACCAGCAACAACAACAGCACCAACAAAAGCCTCCATTCGACAATATTTTTCATGCTAAAAGACTTTTAAGCTGTCAACGACGGCGCTCATAAAAATCGACCACCAAACTGGACAGCCGGACAACTTGGTAACTTTGCCAAGTTTGCCAAGTTGCCCAACTGCTGCCCAACAGCGTCAAACTGTCTGCCATTGTTTCATGCATTTAATGTGCCCCGGACAGAGCAGACTGACCGAACTCGTCCCAGACTACTAACCATGTCCAGATGTCCACAGATCAGCGTCCAAAGTGGAGGAGTCCATTGTCCGACACAGTTGTGTCTAAGTTCTTTAACGCAAAATAAAATCGCAAATGCAATCTACAAATGTGAATTGTCAAAACACTGTGGACATTAAATATATATGTACATATTGATCAACCCAACCCACAATTACAAATTTTTCATTAAAGCTCATAAGTAACATCAATAAAATCAGACAAAATAAAAATAAAAGATTATGACACCATTCACACAACTAGAGAACTTGATTTGCAGCAGTTGGTCCACTTTATATAATAGTACATTTTTCTGACTAAATTATTGTACACAATAAATAATATCTACGCAGACCACTGGCGACCAATTTTTTTCTTCTATTTTCCTATTTTTCATATTTTTTATATTTTTATTTTGTGAAGAGACTATAAGCTACCATAAATTGCATTTTAAAAAATTAAACAAAAAATGATAGAAGTTCGAATCTGGTATTGACATTTGTGAGTTATCTTTATTTCTGCTAGTTTTTAGTTTAATTGCAAAAATATGCTTATTTATTCATCTGCTGCTTTGTTTAGTTCAACATTTCATGCAGTGACTGCATTTATCGAAAGTTTTCGGTTTCATTTCAATTCTTGATAATGCTTTTAATTTGAATAAATGAAAAACGAAAACAAGCAATTTACAAAACAACTGAATTTGCCTTTGTGCTTCATAGCTCTCTCAAAACTAATATACCAATAAACATTCTATAACTTTATTTTGAATTCGCTGTGAAAAAATATAGTTTTCAATGTTGCACCCAAAAAATCCAACAGAAAGATTTTTAGGAGATTTATTGTCAGATAAAACGCAAATATCCCAGCTATATGGACTCAGAAATAAAATCATTCTGATATTTAAAAAATCGCCCTGATAAATAACAAGATTTTTCTTGATTTTATTTAAAAATAATCATATTTTATACAGAAAATATTTCTATAAAAAATTTCGTTAAGAAATTCAGAAAATAGTAATGAAATTTGCTGCGCTTGAGTAGAGTAGAGTTTGCCTACTGCCCAATTTAAATGCTGTTTATAAATTGGCTTGTCAAAAATGAGACTCTAAATCAAATTGAATTGATTAATCTTTAATTTTAAGTTGGACTCTATTATTGCAAGTGAATGTGAAAGAAACAGCTAAGTCTGATTTCAAATGCAATGCCAACATGCACAAGTCTTTCAGTGTTCATCACGAACTTTATATGATCTTGCTTGATGGAAAAACGCTTAGATTGTTTTGCAGTTATATTAAAACGATGAGCCATCTTCCTGAAATCAAGAATTCCAGTAACACCAATCGATCATAAATGGGATCATCCAAGTATCATATTTTTAGCAAAAATGGTGGTATAAGATTTTCGAAATATTGTCTTTAACCTCTACTTGTGATTGGCTTCTTTTCAACTTGACTTAAGCAAAATTTTTCTATCGATGATCACTATTTCTGCATGATGATGCCTCATCATATATGTATGGATATAAATTTATTATTTATTTCAATTATTTTTTAAATTGCACAGTTAATCTGTGCTTTTTTTGGAGTAGTATTTTTCTGTTGCCCATTTTATATATCATGCTTCCACTCTCCCAGTCTCCTCACAATTTTCCACTCAAGGATGTAACAAGTTGCCATCAACACGTGCCTATCGCAGTATGACTGCATGTGTGTGTGTGTGTGTGTGTGTGTGAACGGGAACGGGGATGGGGTTGGTGGGTGGTGGGTGGATATATGTGCGTGTAAAATATGTCGACAATTGCCAATGGCTGCTTGTAATTCCCAATCTATGAATAACAAATAGGCCCGTGCCAGGCAACCGGCGCCAGGCCCCCAAGCAAACTAAGGAATTTGATGACTGCAGAACATTGCCGCATGGCAAGGAGTGGAAAAGGGCAAAGATGACTGTTGCTGCGAAATCAAATCATAATCTGAATTTTAAAGCAACCGAGATGGCAAGAATATTGTTGTTGTTGGTTGTTGTTGAATAGGCAAATGCAATTTTCCAGCACGTTGTTACATGAAACGTTTGCCAGCGCCTTGTTGTCATTGGGGCAGAGTTCATGATGAGTGTGTGTGTGTGTGTGTGTTTCTATATGTGTGTGTGGGGGGGGCGGGAGAAAAGGAAATGGCGTCGTCGTCCTTATGAGTATGCTACGAATCATTTGCTTGTTGCTGTGTGGGTGTAAATGAGATGGCATGCATTATGATATAGGACTTACGCTTTGACGCCTTTTGATTTGATTGTTGATATGACATCAGTGGTACGCCCCTCACACCTTTCCCCTGCCCTCCCCTCCACATCCCTCCTGCACACAACGTTGCAGTGTAGCAGTAGGAATCCCTCAGGCGTGTGCGCCATTTGTAATTCAAGTCAAAAGGCAGCAAAAATAGCAATGTTGTTGCGAAAGACTACAGGATTATAATTTCTTTTCCGTTTCAATGCATTTCATTTCCGTGCACAACGCACGAGCTAACATATATATATATATATATATATATATATACAAATGGAAAGTCTGACGCACTTGTGTGCTTTGCATTTTTGACTCAATTATAATTTTTCATGCAAAAATGAGTGCCGAGTGGGGCAGTCAACATAAGTAACGATACTTGTAATCTGATTACATAACGTGATCAAATTAAAATGCATACAGTTATTCATATTAGATACGATAGACACCATCACACACACACACACACACACACACACAATATCTGCCTCTCAAATGGAATCTCAATGAAATGCATGTTTTTGTATTTCCATCAATATCTGTACGATAAAATGTCATAAGCTGAAAAAAATAAGAATGATTTCAGCGAGATTACTCAACGAAAAAATGTCCTCTTTAAATCTGAAGTAAACTTCAACTGCGAATATATATATATATATATATATAGAATGTACATAAATTACGAATCAGCATCACACTTCACACATTCAGTCAGTCTTATATTTTGGTTTGCATTGTAAAACCCCCCAATCCCCACATCTTCAACGATGAATAAAGATTTCTTATTGCTCAAAAGATGCAATTTTCTGCACGCACAGAAAATTAGCAACAAGAAAAACATACTTTCAGGCTGTAAAATTTGAGGTTGAAAAACTCAAACATTTTAAAGCATATTCTTAGGATGAATTCTATAATCGAAAACTAGTGTTATGTTCTTAAGTTTTTAAACAAACATTAACAATATGTTAATTCAGTTATTGATTATTCAGTTAAATATCTCAAGCTCGGCCACATCCTTAAAGGTTTTTGATTGACTTGATGCGTTAGGCTTAGAAGGACCTACTGCAACGATTGGAATTCAAAGTTATTAGGATAGTTGGCAAACTAATAATGGATGACCAGTTGTTAATCCTAATTAGTTAGACATCTTTGTTGTTGCAGCCATAGTGCTCCAAGCCATCATGTGGTGCGTCTGTCTTCAGTTTCCATTTGATTCCCCTTCCCTCCCTGATCAAAAACTTTAGCACACATTTTCAAATCACACATTTAATTTGTAGCTATCCTTAACACTTAAGTATTAATACTTATATTTAAATATTCATCACAAATTGCATCAAATATATTTAATTGTTTATTTTGTTGTTACATAATTCCATATTGAAATTTAATTGGGAATCTAAAATTGAGGAAAATCTTAAATATACATATATGTATTATCGGCATCACAGACATAAACGACAAAATATTAACCAATCTACCAATTATAAAATTAATATAAACATTAATTAAACAGTGCCTCTTTTAATCCAAGCTTTTATTATGAATGTGAATCTATATACACTGGCAAATGAGCCAAGATGATTATAGTGAAAACTATCTAATCAAGTTTAGTGACTGTACTAATCAAGAATATAAAATATTTGAAGGAGAGCATAGTTATATTAACTGCATCAAAAACAATCAATTCATTCAGCATTTCGTAGCGGATTATGGAACAATTCTTTTAATTGTGATATTAACAATGTTCGCCATGCTTAAGCTCTAAGATTTATTGAAGAAAATCAAATTCGTGAATTGGTTAAAACTGTACAAAAATAAGATTCGCTTAGGAAAGGGAGAGTTAGCATTGTCATTCTTTCTGTTCCCGTTCCCCAACCATATTTTCCAATACCAACATCGGGCGATATTATAAAAAGCCTTCCCAATCAGCTTAAGAGTAAGAGTGGATATGAGTACCTTGCCAGCATGCTCTTGCTAGTCTTATCTCTATAATTGCGATTCCCCGTTCTCTTCGGTCCCTTAAGACCTTAACACAAAGCTGCCACCAGACCAAAAATACTACAACTACAATCGATATGCCTCGAACCATACCCCAATGCTACAAAACTATCTTTTGCATATACTATTGAGATGAACAAAGATCGGTTATGTGTATTTAATTTCCAGTGGGGCAGCACTGGCATCGGTGTTTACACAACCTGGTCACTCAAAATTCGTTACTATATTTTCGATTGAAACGAGTCGACAACTTATAGCGGCGATTGCATTCTGAAATCAAGTCTAGAAAAGTCTAGAAACATCATGCGCCAATTCAAATGATAAGTCAATGGATGCGGCAATGGATTGCGTAGAGACTCCCAATCAAGGCGATGATTCTCGCGGAGAAGCCTCTTCTTGTTGTGAGTCGCGACGTGCTTTATTCCCACTCTTTAGTATGGGTTAGAATAATAAATATGATGGGCATAAGTAGCAAAAAAAAACCAAAGTTTTGCTTCAATAATATATCGCGCTATAGCGTCAAGCATCATGAGCCTGTTTAAAATTAGCTGATTTCGATTTTATAGACCGACTTTCTTACTCAGACTTTTGTACACCAAAGAACACACTTATCGCTCCAACTAACTAAAATTTACTACATCCACACAACTATAAACAACATTGTCAACTTCAGACACATGACTCTAAATTCTGAAAGTAATTTCTTCATTAACGCTGTTCGTATCTGAAACCAACTTTCGCAATATTAAGAAAAATGAAACTTAAATCACATCTTAAGGAAAATTCATGAATGTGATGAATAAGAATATTAAGTTAAATTAAATTAACTAAATGAATATCTAATTTAAAATAGCTAATGTTATATTGTTAATAACATCTTTTAACCTTTTATAAAACTGCTTATTCATTAGTGTCTTAAATAATAAGCTTAGTTTTGTAGCACTGTGAAGAAAAATAAATATAAACATAACTGATTATATCTACATCATACGAAAAAATAGAATATAATTGGCATACATATACTATACATACATATATTTATATGCATTAAGCCACAATTTTTAGCTGCAAAAACTCTAAAAATCTTTATTTTGTGATGCACACAGTCACACGTCGACGTCTCTGGCGGGGTTAGCATATTGCCATTAAAACTTATTCGATGAGATGTTTCCCGAGATGTCCGCTTAGGCTCTGGCAAGGGCAACTGGTAGCTGTTTACATGTGACTCGCAACAACAAACTGCCAGATGTTTGCACGATATTTGCCAACGTATGCGTGCCCAACTTCAAAATATGGCCAAGATGGTATGGTATATGCTACTGATAGCAGTTAAATAAAGTTAGTTCGGATTCCCAGTTAAGTAACTGTGATCCATAAGTCCCAGTTGGATATCCGATTCTTAAATAAACAGACAATAATAACCACAATTTTCTTTTTCCTTTCTCTTTCTTTCGCTCAATAAAACACTTAAATCTACATTTGTCACAAGATTGGTTTGACAAAAAGGAAGAAAAAAAAAACCATCTTTTAAACATAGAACCATTTCGCGCTCATAAATTCAGGGAAAAATAAAATACGTCGGGGAATTTAATTTCGTTTGTATGCTAATCGAATTGCAAATGCTTCGATAAAAGTTAAAAAAAAAGGTTTTTTTATGTTTTTGTGTTTTTTTTTTGTTGGGATTCGAATCTGAGGCCGAATTAAAACTAGCCGCAATTATAGTATATTTAAACAATTTTGAAATTGAAATAACGATGAACAATTCGATGTGAATTGCAGCGCAACGCGAACATTCAAATGAAATTTTGGGCGCTTCCTTATTGTGTATGCGCTGTTATCACTATTTTGATCTGTGGATAAACTTCTGGCTTCGCGTCCGAGGTGATCAATTGCACCATGCGCTGCTGCAGCTCATCCTGGCTGGCCTGCGTGCCTGGCGGTATCATCCAGATAGTATCTAAAACAAAAAGAGATATATACATTTAGAGATAGAAAGAGACAGAGACACAATTATGTTGTGTTTTTTTTTTTTTTTTTGAGTTATTAATTATGACTTTTAGCCAGCCCCGAAGCACTCACCGCCAAAGTACCAACCGTTGGGCGTGCACAGGCGCCACATAATCGCCGGCTGTGTGGGCATCAGATCAGCTAATATATCACATGTTTCACCCGGACGCAAGGACGGCGCACTGATCCGTTGCGTCTGAATTGGCGATGTTAAATAGCAGCCATTGGGCCAGCGTTCTGTGCCATCGTTTTGTAATTGAAACGCCTGCTGCTGCGCATTCACATGCTGACCCTGGACAATCTTCATTGAGGGCAACGACTGCAGACTGCAAAAGTCCAAATAGCAACCGACGGCAGTTTGCAAGTTCCTGCAACACAAAATGCGAATTCATTCAACAGTTATAACAATGTCATGGTCAAAGAAGTGATGATGAATCGATTCGATTGTCGCTTACCAGTTGCTCATTTCCAAGTAGAAGCGAGCAGACTCGCGATTCATTTGATTGTTCATGAGGCTCTGGAACTGACTGATTAGATCCTCGTGATCTGTGGTGCCCATGCAACTGAACTGCTGCAGCAGCAGAGCGTCAATATCATAGTCATTTGTTGGCAGGGCCGGCCCCAATCCACCCAGCCCCTTAATTTGCGCCCCTTCTGATGATGTTGATGTGGATGTATGTATAGATATAGGTGTGATTGCAGTTGCTGATGCGGCTGCGGGTGCACGTAGCGCTGAGACTGCAGACACACCTGGCGCGCCGGCTGCTGTGGACAGAACGAGGGACATTCCTGGCGGCGCTGGCAACGGTATCGCAATGTTGCTCGAGTCCATCATTGGATTTGTGGTTGTTGTCGTATTTGTTGTTGTCCCAAATAGCGGTTCGCATTGCATACTGTCTTGCAGCAGTTGTTGCACATGCTGCTGCTGCTGCGGCGTCTGTGGCTGTGGGTAATGCAGTTGCGGTCCCTGCTGCGTTGGAGTCGCCTCTGTTGTGCTTTGTGACTCGTAGTTCTCCTCAACGTCCATCGCTACAAATGCTTCGTATCTATTTCTATTTCTATTTCGCACTCAAGAATTCAAGTCCAATCTGTAAAGCCGAAAATGTGAAATGCGTTGTAAACATATTGTTATTGTTATTGTTCTTGTTTCTCATCGCTGCAATGACAAGCAGACAGAGAGACAGACAGACAATGGAACACGACATGCGACGACGAACCTCTTCCGGCGACTCTCTCTGTGTGTTTGTGTTTGTTAAGTGTGTGTGTGTGTGTGTGTGTGTGATCCAGCACGGAGTTCGGTATGTGTGTGTGACGCACTCTACTTAGTTATTTATTTAACTGTCGCGTGCACATTTATACGCTTGGGTCCTCTGCACTTTTGTTTTACATAAAAATAGACTAAAACATTAAAAGGCAGCAGCAATGCAACAAAGTATGTAGTGTTACCGCGCACTGACTATCGGAAAAATACCAAAAATAATTCTTAATATATACTGACACAATATTATGACAGTTAAATATTTATTTTTTGTTCGCTTGACTATGAAAGCTGCTATCCTTTGCTAAATATTAAATCATAAATAATTTTTGACTTGATAAACCTTACCAAATGAGTACTAAGTGAGTGAGAGTATATCTCCGATAACACTTTGTAATGAGAATCGATTCAATTCGATAGTTCGATAAGAATCTTTCCGTTAAAGTGAAATAGTCAATTCAAATATATGAATATATTTAAATGGCGAGATAACAACGATTTATGTTTTCGTAATCCAAGAAATGCATGTTAAAATTTAAACCCTCGAAACGAAACTTCGCCTTCAAGCAATGTTTTATTTGGTCTGAATTCGATGCGGCTGACTTGCCTTTGCTCCAGTTCGTGCCCTTGCTTACATTGTGTGCGCACTTGTAAAATTCTAAATGTGAGAATCAAACACAAACACTATGGAAGATCGGGCAACATGTTTTGTTTGATATCGCAATTTGTGATCGATATTGTTATCGAAATGTGACGATTGCCAGCAGGTCTTCATATCGATAGATCGCATTCGATATTTTGAGCCCCCACCACCACAATGAAAACAAATAACTCTCGTGCAATATATAAGAGCGCAGCGGCTAATATTATTAACAGAAAGAGTAGCTAGCAAAAAATACGGCTTTACCCCAAACACAATGTGGTAGACGCTGCTCGGCCTCAGTTGTCAACACAGCAAGCGGACGGACGAGCAGCACATCGAACGTCAATGCACATCAACATTAACATTAACAGCAACAACAATAACAATAACAAGGTGGATAGCAAAAGCAACAATAATAACAATGAAACAATAATTAAAATAAATAGTTTAATATAAGTGCCTAACGAGCCCTAGCGAGTGTGCCCAACACCACCAGCACCACCATCAGCAACCCGCCTCTAACATTCACCTGACGCCATTGGAGCAGCAGTAATGAGTTGCCAGCGTATAAATCAACACAAAGGCCGAAATAACAAAAACAACAAGAAGAAGACCATCGTAAAGAACAAACATTCAAAAATCAAAACAAAACAAGAAGCGACGACGGCGACGGCACACACAAAGACATCGAAGCCGGTGAGAGAACCTCTGACTCAAAACTTTAGACAAATAAAGAAAGTAAGCTGCCAGTGGAAATTAGGCCAACACATTTGCAACGCCAAGCAAACGTTGGCCTACAGCAAACAGCAATCAACAAGCAACAACCAACAAGCAAGAACAACAACAATAAAGACATAGAGAACGCCGCCTTATTCATGAAACCTAAGCCATAAGAAACAGCAAGCAGCAGCAACAACAACAACAACAACAACAACAAAAGTTACCTCAAAATGGATTTTCTGGCAAATTTCATCAAAAATCCGCAAACAATGTTGTGTAAGTATTTAGTGGCTGATATTATTATTATCATCAATAAGTAGATACTTACATGCATTATCTATCTATGTATATATATATTGGTGTGTTTTGTTTTTTATTGATGTTTAACACATAGCCACTTACATCGATCTGGACTATTCGCTATGGCTTTATCGCTTTCTAACGCCACTGATTGTCACATTCCTCCTGCCGCTCGTCTTCGTCGCTCTCATCTACATATCATTTTTGGTTCTCTTCATCTACAAGCTGCACAGGTAAGCGAGACCATAAAAACAGAAGAATAAAAGAAGCAAAACTGCTTACGCCAACAAATGCAAATATCAAAATACATATGCATATATATTTATACATACATTTATATATATATATATATATATATGACTATATATATTTGTATATAATATGTGCGATTGCATTTCTGCCATTGAACTCTCGCACGAATTTACCTCATGGGGCAACAAATTCTGCAAAACAAAAAAAAGCAAGCAAAAACAAAAAAAATCGACAAAAAAAAGTACTTACTAATACCATGGCTTTTTTGTGAACCGAGCGACTTGTAGATACCCTGTAGCCTTATCAAAATGTTTATGTTTATTAGAGTGCTTATATAGACTGGCCGACTAGAAAATACTCTATGTTTTAACAAAAAAAATTTTATAAAATTGGTATGTTCAAAACTGTCTATCTAATTCACGCCGATGATTATATATCCTGCCATATACATTCTTACGAAATATATATTATTCAACCGATCGTTACTTTGAAAGCTATATGTCATAGTAGTCCCATTTTTGATGATTTTTATATATAATAGAAAAAAGGATTTCCTCAGTGAAGGTTTAATAAATACTTAGCTAATTTATGGGACATTAGTCTACAATTTTTGCATAGATTTTGCTCATGGTGATCTCTTAAGTGGCTATATGCTATATGTATATATCTTACTTATCTTCCTATATATACACACATTTTTGAAAGCGTGTAGGGTATACAAAATAAGCAATAAAAAAACGGCACTCAAGCACATTTGCACACACACACACAAACACTCACACACACACAGAGAGACACACACTTGAACCTTTTCCCCCTTGAGCCTGGTGCTGTGGCACTGGGGGCTGGTTCTGGTGCTGGGACATTTAAGCGAGTACTTGAAGATGACTTTGCATTTATTATTTAAGTTGAGTATATTATACAATGTATACAGTTCTACAGTTATTCAAGGGGGCCACTTTTTACATTGCGAAAACGCTTAGACCGGTTCTAAAAATTGCTAATTAACTAGATATTAGCTGAGGCCTCGAAACTAATATTGATAGTGGATAGTACATATAATTAATGAGTCTCTCTATCTCTCTCTCACACACACACACACAGCTAGTTATTAGCTATATAGCAAACAGCAAGTACTAAAACTGAAAACAAACGCATTCTCCATCAGTGCGTCATGCGAATATCAAATATAAGTGCACAAATCAGAACAAGACACGACATTATCATCGTCATTATTATTGTACTAGCTGTTGTTGTTTCCTCTGGTGCTGTTTGTGTGATAACAAAGCTTTAGCCTCTGATATTAGTTCCATTTCCCACATATATATTAATGAATACACAAATACAAAATGCTTTTCATTATTATATCTTTTAGCCACATATTTATGATAAGTCAAGTCCGATTTCAGCCAAAGTTAGAGAGACCACTAGTATCCTAAGCGACACAAATAAGACGAAGTTAGCTGTTAAACACATTCAAGTTTTTTATTGCCAGTTTTCCCTTTAAAACAAATAAAGAGTCAACAACTGCAGAGAACTACACAAATCTCAACTAGCTGCAATTTTTCTCAATTGTGGCTTTATTGACATTTTTTGTTGATTTCATGAAAACTGTTATTTAACGCATATTTTGTTGTTGCTCTTAGCTTTTATTGTGTTGTGTATAATGCAAATATAAATGCCACTCCCACTCGACTCCAGTCCATTGCGATCGTTCGTTAAGGTGGCATCACACAACAGTTTGTTTGCCCTGCTTATCAGCGACCTGCCATGCAACAACAACAACAATAAAATATTGGCAGCTTTGGGGGTCGACAATGAAGGTGCGGCTGGGATGGTCATCGTCACAATATGTGAACTACATAAGTATATATATATATATATATATACTTCTATATACTTCTATGTACATATACAAATGCATTTATTAATATTTTGTTCAAATTGTAGTCCATTGATTTATTGAGATTTTGATATTGCGAACGTAGCGCCGTAGCCCATATTAATGCTGATAACACCTGAGCCGATCCGCCACAAATGATGATGCTAATGCTGCAATGAAAAAAGAAAGAAAAAGAAAACTAAATTTAAACATAATTATCAATTTAGCAATTAATTAGCGCCAATCGCAGTGCAAAAACAAAATTCCATTGATATTAACTGCATGCTATGTTTCTATCTACACCCATGTACACGCCAATATATACACATGCCAACTGCTGATAACCTTGTTAACCGTGTTAATCCTACGCAGCCAATCCTAATCCGCAAAGGGCTTCATTTTCCCCACATCTTATCAATTTCAACACAAAAACCGATAAACATAACAACTAAAAATAACAACAACAACAAATAGTCTGTAAACCATTTGCATTATTAATTCTTAATTGATATCAGTTGCAGCAACTATCTTTGCAGATCAATAACGCTAAGTGTGTAGCTAGTACATATATCAGATCCCTAAACGATCGGCTTACTATATCATTTAGCTGACACAGGCACAAAACTATTTACTTACCGGTTTATCCAGACAAATATTACGATGCTCCTCACAGTCGAACAGAAAATGATCCTCATCGGACTATTGTTTCATATAGCTTTCATGGGAACAATCGGTCGCTAGTAGAAATTAGATTGAACAGATTAGATCTTCGGTGTGCTTCAAATAGTCTAAATTGTTGATGTGTTTAATTTTTATTTATTTGTTTTTTTTTTCCAAAAGCACTATTTGAATTCGAATTATAATTTGAATCTGGCAATTGTAGTTGAGTGCTTTCCCCATAAACCTGTCAAATTTGGGATTTTCATGCATTTCCCATGAAACAATAATAGGCGGCTAAACCGTGTTCAATTGGAAACCACATTGATAATATCAAATCATCTCCCAATCCCTGTCTCTTTCTCTCTTTCTCACTCTTTATCTGTGTCTGTATCTGTGGAATTTGCAGGCAGGTTATAATGCGAGCGGTGCAAACGGATCGAAACTTTTGGCGCGTCGGCCGCAAGATTGTGGCTGCAATTTGGGATGCACATGCGCGCATCTATCATGGATATGAGGTGATCGGTCTGGAGAATGTGCCGCAGGAGGGACCAGCGTTGATTGTCTACTACCATGGGGCGATACCCATCGATATGTACTATCTAAATTCACGGGTGCTGCTGCAGCGCGAGCGTCTCATCTACACAATTGGTGATCGATTTCTGTTTAAGCTGCCTGGCTGGGGCACCATTTCGGAGGCGTTCCATGTCAGTCCCGGCACGGTGCAGTCGTGTGTGAGCATATTGCGCGATGGCAATCTGTTGGCCATCTCACCGGGTGGCGTCTATGAGGCACAGTTCGGTGATCATTATTATGAGCTGTTGTGGCGCAATCGTGTCGGTTTCGCCAAAGTGGCTCTGGAGGCCAAGGTGGCGATAATACCATGCTTTACACAGAATTTGCGCGAAGGCTTTCGCCAGGTGGGCATCTTTCGCACGTTCTTCATGCGTTTGTACAACAAACTGCGCATACCCGTCTATCCCATTTACGGCGGATTTCCGGTCAAGTTTCGCACATATCTGGGCAAGCCCATACCCTATGATGACAACTTGACGCCGCAAGAGTTGCAAATTAAGGTGAGCTCATCTCTTTTTTTGTTTTGCCTTTATCGTTTCATATTGATTATGTTTGTATTTGTGTAGGTGGCCACCGCCATTGAGGATCTTATTAATCGGCATCAGCGTCTGCCTGGCAGCATACTTTTGGCGCTATTGGATCGCCTGCCAGCATTTAAACGTCATCGCAAGAATTCAGTTTGCAGCCCCGTCAAGTATAAAGCGGACTGAGGCGCTGCAGCCAGGCTGGCAAGCAGGCAGGCATATTAACAATAAAAAAAAAAAAAAACATCTCTGGAATTTGATAATAAGAAGAACTGTGTTAATTGGACTAATAACTAATAACTAAAGCAAATATCAAATCCTTGGGCATTGAACATTGAACATGATCATCGATCGATCGATCATCGATTGTATGCCATAAGACTTCGTTCCATGTGTACTTCATTATAATTAATATTATGTAATGTCTAAATTAATGTCGTAACTACTACTAATAATACTACTACTACTACGTCTACATCCTCCGTCTAGTTGTAACGTGAGTGTATCCAATTCGTTCGTTTAAGTTAAAGTGACAACAACTAGTGCAATAAACCGCCTTGTATAGCTCGTAACATCTTTTGGATAAATACATAGAATAGATAATTCATACCGAATATATAATGCCTTGTTAGCCATAAGCCATAGCCAATGTGGACACGAACAAATTCATTGATTTCAATTTGTAGCATTTTATTTAATGGTTGCATTTCGTTTCGTTTCGATTTGTTTTTTATTATTTTTTATTTTTCTATCGTAGTTTTATAAACATACATAAAACACATTTAGGCATAAACATCTAGTTGCTTTAAACTCTAATTTTATATAGGAGAATGGTTTGTGTGCGTGATTAAACTAGTTTTTTTCCGTTTTTATTCTTTCTTTTTGTTTTTCTTTATTGTATAAATGTGAAACGAACATTTTATGTATCAAATTTCTCATACATGACAATTTTATTATAAGCCAACTCAACTAAAATTTAATTTTTAATTCAAATAACAAAAAAAACCAGCAATATAAAAACAATAACAAGCTGTATGCTTTTCTTGAATCGAAGATTGCAGTTGGTATTAGCCCCTTATACAGAATCTTTTACTATTCTGATTGATATAATGATTATCGTATTATTAAAAAAATAAATAAAAAAAATAAGGAGAACATTCAGCGACAATTTTATTCTAGTATTATTAAAAGTTCTTTGAAAAATATCACTTTTATGTTAAAACCACATTAAAACTAAATTGTGCAAATCTTTAAGGCTTGCCAGAGGCAAATAAACTCGCAAAGAAACCCGATATTCCGGGAGAGAGTGAGAGAGACAGAAAGAGAGAGATGGAAGTAAAAGTGATATTAACTTGATCTACGAAGCCACATTACAAATTGATGTGTTCTATAACATATTCTATGGGTTAAATCCGTACGCACAACATTAATATATCCATTAAACTTAATTGCAGAGTTTACATTTAAAAACACTACAAATGAGTGTAATATTATTATAATTATTTTTATTTTTTTGTCCACATTTACATGCAGTGTTTTTATTATGTTATCAAAATCATCTATTAACGCTATTTTATGTAATTTGTCAGAAATCGTCAATTAATCGTTAACATTTTTGTACAGTTTACTTTAGGAGCAGACAGAGCGACTTTGTCCTTCGTGGTACATAGAACATTTACTTGTACACCCACATAGAGCCTATATATAACTATATATAGTGCGTACTACAATTTTAGATCTTTGGAATAAGCACTTGGCCAGGGCTAAACAAAAATCGCAGTGCATGCGGAATATGCTCGAATGTTTCTTTTCTTTTTATATAATTTATTATTTTTTTTTAAGTGTTTCTTTGATTTGTTTTTGTTTTTATGTGAGATTATCACAGGAGGAACTCACAGCGATCGTGGAGTGAACGATCTTTAGACGTTTAGAACTGCTCGGCCATGAGGAGGACGACCAGACCGCTCCAGCCGGTGAAGGGACTGCAACCTTTGCCCTCGCCGGTCTTATCATCGTACTGCTCCCAAATGTAGCCGGTGCGCTTATATTGCCGATAGATGTTCTTCACCAGATTGTCGCGCAGCTCACCATAGATTTGGCGCGCCGTTTGCGCAAAGGGACCCTCGATTTTGCCATAGTGGCGCAGCGCCTTAACGGCCAAATAGTTGATATTTATCCAGATGGGACCACGCCAATATGGCGGATCGTGTTCCGTATTCCGTTTCATGTACATCGGTGAGTTCTTGGCCAGCGAGCGCAGTCCATAGTTTGTCCACAGTATCTCCGGATCGCGCAGATCCTGCAGCATGCGACCCAAATATGGTGAATCATGCTCCAGCTGCTCCAGCAGCAACGGAAACAGACTCACATAGCCAAACATGGAGTCCACAAACTTATAATCCGGTTGCTTTAATACATAACGCTGTTTCTCCGGCGCCGGCAAGGATGATGATGATGTGGAGGAGGACTGCGATCGCTTGCCAGCTGTGCGCTGTGTTGATAGCGGAGGCGGTGTCTGTTTCAGGGCAACGGCATCTGTGTGAAGGCCCCAATCCGAATAGTGTTCGCTGAACGGATCCAAATGCAAACGATTGAGCAGCCCATTGTCCGTCAGATAGGAGGCCGTCTCATAATACTTGACATCATCCTTGCCGAGCAGCGATGACAGCTCGGCCATAACGCTGGCAGCGAGCGCAATCCAGCAACGCAGATCGACATGACGCTCCAGCGGCGTCGGATGCGAGGCACGCGGATAATCGTCCAGGCCCGAGGACAAACTCTTTGGATTTAGTTCACGTACCGTGCTCGCATTGCGTCCGCGCCACAGGTACGTGCCCAGCACCTCACCTGCGGATTGACAATGGATCAGATAGAGAAAGAGATGAAGATTATGCACGAGAGACGATGACTTACCTCGCTGTGTGGTATTGTACCAGGTGAACCAGGCCTGGAGACGGGGATAGAGTCGCTCCAGGGTGGCGAAGCGACCCTTCTGCGCCAACTGTTGCTTGTGATGGTTAAGCAGTTTCCGGAGAGTTAGGAAAAATGTTGGCGGATTCGCGTTGCTATTGCGCTGAATGACAAACTCATCGGGGACCTTGGCAAGCGCCTCGACGCCAAGGATTTGTTCGCGCGGTATCCAACCCTCGATGTTGAGCAGATCGAACCAATGACAGATGATGTCCAGCTCAATGTCCACGTCCCAGGCGCTAATCAATAGACCATGGAAGCCCTCGTCCCACAGGAAGCCGCGTGGAAAGAAGCTACGCGATGGCACCGCCGTATACAGTGGCGCCTTCCAATATGGTACCGGATTCTGGGTGTGCACCGACTGCACCCGACTCGCCCCATAGAAATAACCGATGCCACCAATCATATTGCTGAAGGCATTCCGGGCAAATCGTATCTCATCGGCGGCATAACCCTTGGCGGCTAATTGGAACGTGTCTTCAAAACGTTTCTCAAACGCGCCAATCTTCTCCAGCAGCGAGTCGGTATAGGCGCGTCCAGTTGGCGGCTTCGGTATGGATTCGCCCAGCGCAAAACCGGACGTGGACTGATACGTAATGTCCAACGTGAAATCCACCTCGGCGGTGATCTGTATGGCAATCAAATTGGGCTCCGGATTCGTTGAGGGTAAACCGTTCTGGGAGATTATCTCGCCGGGTAGACCAATAAATCGTTGTCCCTGCTTGCTGGTGAAGGCGCGAAAATGCGCAAAGATCGTATCCTTGAGCTTGGCCAGCGATGGCGCCACCGTACTCAAATACGATTTGTGCAGAATTCTTCCCTTTGCCGGATGGAAACGCACCTGAAACTCGCCAAGTCCTTGACTCTCGCCGTAGACGCCCGGCTCCGGGCTCTTCTCGTCCGAGACGTACTTGATGTGCCCGTTGGTACGCTCATCCAACGCCACATACCAGATCAGCGATATACTGCGATCCCAGGCACGTGTCGTATTCCGCACCGAGATGCGGGCGGTCCAATCGCCGCCAAACTGTTTATCGCCGTTGTATTTGACAAAGGAGGTCTTCACCTCGAATGGCATATCCTGTATGTCCTGCACCCCAAAACTGCGACCATCATGATGCGTCCAACCGTAGCCATCCAGCTTGTCGCTCTGCTCGCACCAGTGCCGAATGCCGGCGCCATTTGGCCCCAGATTGCTCGGCGTATACCACATCAAGCCCATGACCAGCGAGTGCGGATCACGGGTCTTCAGACCAAAATAAGTTTGCGGCCGATATGTGCCCCAATAGCGTTCCGGATCATCCAATCCGGCCAGCAACACCATCTTCTGGTTGTCCAGGGGCGTATTGACGCGTGTCTCCAAATAGCCCAGATAGCCAAAGTAGCTGGCAATGGCCAGGCACACACACCCAACTAGCGTCTTCCACTTGTCCAGCATCAGACTCGAGGACAGATTCCAATTCAAGTTGCTGCTGTTGCTGCTCGAGCTGCGCTGCTTGCTTTTTGCACTTGCTGCTGCTGCTGCGGCTGCTGCTGCTGCAGTTGCAGCTGGCGTTTCATTATGATTCGTTTTGGGCGTATTGTTGTTGCTGCCGCCTGCATTGCGCGCCATCCTTGCCAGCTTGTAACTTATAACACAATTTAATTTTTGACTCCTTTTTTACCTTGTGTACACACACATGCACACACACACGTACACGTACACAATTCGTTATTCGTTTTCAACACTGGCTGGCAGTTGGAGTTGTGCAGTTCCGCTCTAGTTCCATACTAGTTCATTCGCATGGCGAGTTTGTCAGTTATAAATGTATTAACTGTTTGTCGTATGAAAAATGGAAACATTTAAAAATTGGTTGAAAATTTCAGCAATTAGCCGACATTTAACATATACATCGATTGGCTTATGAACTCAAGTTGTGGTGAGCTATCTGAAAAAAAAGAACTAATATTCAGGTAGCGTGGCATGCATCGATAATCGATTTATCGATAGTGCGTTGTAAGACAGCTGTTTGCTGTACACACAAATTTTTGTTTACAACACAAGCAAAAAACAACAAAAAAACAGAGAGAGGAAAGTTACACGATGGATTCACCGACGCCGTCGCAGCCCAAACCGAAACGTTCGTTTAAGAGTCCTTTTGCGTTTCCAAGAAACTGCGTCTATCGACCGCTCCGTCAAATTCACAACACGGAGCGCAATCAAAAATTGCCAGCAGATCAACCCACATGTGAGTAACACAGACAGACAGACAGATTGTCCCTGGGCGCGGACAAGTTCAATAAACATGTATTGTTATTATAATTGTGTTTTTTTCTTTCGTTTTGCTGTTTCGGCTTCACTTGGCACAGACTTCACGCTGAATGCGCCGCCCTCGCTGCTGCCGGCCAAGAAATACTCGGACATCAGCGGCCTGCCCGCACCCTATGTCGATCCGCACTCGAAGCTGCGCTACGCCAATGCCGAGGAATATAGCAATATGCAGCACATGCCCTCGGACATCATCAATGGCTACCTAACCCTGCGAGGCTACACAAGTGCCGTTGGCTAGCAACAAGAGTCCCAGCTCTAAACAAGCAGCACGTCAACAATAATAAAATAAGTTTATTTTAGTGTTTACGATTAAATGATGTTGTAAAATGAATGACGAACTTGATTTGTTTAGCTATAATTCAAATTGAATCATTTCTATGCATTTTGTGAAATTAAATATAATATAAATACTCGATTATATTGCGCATTAAATACAATTTCTGACTTAAGACCGATTTCTTAAAATGTGTAAATCATTTTTTGTACGAAGTTTACTGCTGATTGGAGCAAAATGAAACTTTGGCCTGGAGTTAAGCTTGAATTTTCCCAATAAATGATAAATATACACGCAATTGTTAAACAAAGCTTACTTGAAATAACATAAAAACAATAAACTTAAAAAATCGTGTTTATTGACGAGATATATATAATAAATATATATTTATCCTAAATGTGCGTATTTTAATGTCACTTCTTTCGTTAACATTATTTGCATTTTGAATGCAAGCAATAAAAAAAAGATGCAAAGTTTATATGCCAAATAATTTCAATAATAATAATATACGAATTTTATTTAAGATTATAATGTATAAACATTTTACAAACTAGAGCTAGGTCATTATGTATTTGTAAATATATATATATATATGTTCAAGCGAGTTTCTGAAACTGCATTTGTTAATTACGAGATTTGTTTCAATGTTGTTGTCGTTTTATGTGTGTGTGTGTGTGTGTGTGTATATGTAGGTGTGTGTGCAAATTGATGTTCTTGTGACATTCGAAATTTTCGAGCGCTCGTGGAAGAGATCGACAGGATGCAATTGCTCGACTACTGGGACTAGTGCAATCCGCTTCCAGCAGGCATATTTGTGTTAAAAGCGCATTATTTTTAATCTAAGTTTCCGAATAAAAAGCCCTTGCAGCTGCTATTCTATGATTTGATCAGCATATCGGTATATGTTTATAGATATATATTCGTGTGTTTTTTTTTTATCATCATCAGCAGTTGGACTACGTTCTGCAAGGGCATACAATCTTCGGTGTGCCTTTCTTTCTTGTATTTCGTTTTCTCTGATTTTTTGTCTTCCTTAGCTGCTAGGATGAGAATGGGGAGGATCCCAGGCACCGGGGGGAATCGATCAGCCCCATTCGCATATATTTCTTTTTTGTATTTGTTTTTTGTTTGTTTCGTTTTGTTTATCCATTTCGCTTAATTAGTTTAAGTTGTAGTTTTGGGCGTGGCAGCAGTGGCAGCAGCAGCGGCAGCAACAGTAAGAACAATAAATGCTAGCCAGCCTGATTGATGGGCCGTGTAATACTGTTCGGCTGTGTCAGCATATTCAGATCGGCATGGAAGCTCCGCGGCAACCCGGATATGTCCAATTGATGCTTCAGCACCACCATTGTCGCCAGCGTCTTCAGCGTGGGCTCAAAGTCCAGCACATGCAGATCGCTGTAGTCAATTAGTGTTGTAATTGCCGCCGCTGCTGCAGCGGCTGATGTGGCTGCTGCTGCAGCTGCTGCCGCTCCTCCTCCTGCAGCTCCACCACCTGCTCCTCCTCCAGCTGCTGCTGCTGCTGCTCCTCCTCCTCCACCAGGTCCTGCTGCTGCTGGCAGCGGTTGCGTTGGCAACGCCGACTCATTGGCCCGCGACACGTTGAGAGATGTGAGCGCTGTGGCGCAACGTGGACTGGTGCCGCCAAAGAGGAACATTCGAGTGCCTTTCACAATGGCACATTGGCGGCGTCGCGCCGTTGGCGCCTGGCCATTGGCACGCACGAGATTCCAGAGTTTGGTCCGCGGATCGAATGTGTACAGATCGTTAAAGTGCTGATCGAGCAGGCCATTATAGCCGCCAAACACAAAGATCAATTTGTTATGGACGAACATGCTGTGACTGCGTCGACCCACTGGCACCTTGCCAGCGGTGAATGGACGATGCCAGACCTTCGTCTTCATGTCCAGATAGACGATCTCATGGCAGTAGGTCTCCTCCTGGCTGTGGTAGGGACTATGCTTATCGCCACGCCCCCCAAAGATGTACATGCGTTCGCCCTCGTAGGCGACGGCCGCATGAAAGTCCCGATAAGTTGGCGGCACACCAAACGTTTGCACGTAGCGCCACTCCATTGTCTCCAGATTAAGGGCGTGCACATCGCTGCTGAACTCATTGATCTCATCGACAAATCCACCAAAGATATACATGCAATTGCCGATGACGCACGCCGAATGACCATCCCGGGCACCGGGCAGACAGCCGCCGACCGGCGGACGGGTCCAGTGTGCCGTCTTTGGATCGAAGCAGTAGAGCACGTTGCACAGATGCTCATCGTTGCGTCCGCCCCAAATGTAGATGCGATCCTTGTAGGCGACGACTGTGTGACCGTAGCGCTGAAATGGCACCTGCGGATACTTGAGCGGATCGCCAGCGTTGTCGCACTGCTGTGGCACCAGTGTCCAACGCATCGAGTGCACATTGAGCACATGCACATCGATCTGTTCGTTGAACCGATAATCGTCGCCGGTGCAATAGCCGCCAAAGCTATAGATGAACTCACCGACTCCGACAGCCGCATGATTCACACGCTGTGGTCCACCATCCAGATGTACTGTCCACAGCATCCTGTTCCTTCCTCCTTTTCCAGCTTTCTGGCTGCAAAGTGTACACAAATAAATCTAAATTTCGGATTCAACTCAAACAACAAGATAATATTGCAATCTTCTTTCAACAGTTAAATTGAATAGTTTATATTTGTAATCGCTTCAAGTTAGTCAATGCTGTCATTTTACCCAATTTACCTTAATGTGTTAACTGGTAAATAATTGTATAATTTCTTTTTATCGTTGCCTGCCAATATCTCGAAATTAATACATATTTATTTAAGCCTTCATTTATTTATTTTTTATTTTTAATAATATAATTAAAATTTTTCCATTATATTTTTAAGGGTTGTTCAAAATGAAAACTATTTGAAAAGTTTTTGAATATTGAATTTTGAAAACCCAACGAATATTGAAAACATATCAATGCAATGTGCAAAGTATGTGTGTGACAGAGAGAGAGATATACTAGCCAAAGATATCCACTTCGTGGTAACAGAAAACAACCTTTTACGATCCGTATCTGTCTCTCTCTCTCTCTCTGTCTTGTCCAAAAAGGTTGAAATATTGGGAAATAGAATGGAATGTCATAATGCACAAAAAAGGCATATATTGTTAACAAAATGTCAAAACTTCTTATTTGATTCATACACAATATATTTTTAAATAAAAAAAGTGAAGCAAATGCATATTTATTAAATATGTCTTTTTCAGGATATTTAAAACAATAGATAATTATGCAGCGTATTTTTATTTATTTGATCTAATTCCCCACCCACAACTAATGTTGGCAACACTGGCAACAACATTGTTACATTCCACGTTTGAGTCAGCCAAACGCATTTTGTTTTATGTGCATTTTGCTTAAGCCCTTATGCTCTGCTGTGCTCAGCGTATTAAACAGCTGTTTGTTTGGCAACAACACAAAAGCAATATTCATGGAACGAGTTTTTCAATTTTAAAGGTCTCATTTTTGTGTTTAACACTGAGGTACGTATATAACTGTCAATATTGAATTGAGAAGCACTTGCAGCAGTAGCAGACATATGGTTGCAGACGAAGAAAAAGAAGAAGATGCAGCAGCAAATAAAGAAGACTGCGATTACTTTCCACAAAGAATTAATGATATTTTACTGTCCTTTTTATCTTGCGTTTCACTTTTCTTCTCCTGAGTAATTTTTTGAGTGTTGTGCAATGGTATTTTGGCCATATCGTACAAAAGATGTAGGTATGTGATATATTCGTGTGCACATACAGATACATATACGTAAATATTTATTATCTGGTTAGTGGGGACCTTGGGGGTTTTTGCCCACTTATTTACGCTTACCTCACACGAAGACAATTGCACTGAGACAGCGCCGCCTGCTGCCAACTAATTTGTGAGTTGCACACAAATCGAAATTTAGTCAAATTTTCGCTGCTGCCACAGTTCAGTTGACTTGCGCCAGTATCTCTTTCTCCTTGTTTTCTTGTTTGTTTTTTGTCCGTACGGCGCGTGGTATTTGCAATGCGTACTCTGTATGTTTTTCTTTTTTGTGTTGTAGCAATTTCAGTCGGGTAATTTATAGCTACCTATCGATACTATCGAAACGTCCGTGTTAATCGATATATCTATCGTAGCTGTCCGTATGTGTGTGACCAAAGTAACAAATAAATACTGTGAATCTGCTGCACTTCCCCACAAAAACACAAACACATCAGCGACCCCAACAGCAAAAAAAAAAACGCAAAATGAGCAAACGCAAACAAATATTGTATTCGGTTCAATAAATTGATAGAAACATTAATAATGCAAATGTGTTGCATTAGAAGCGTACAAACGGTGTGAAGAGCCACAATTGTCAGTGTCATTTACTTAGTAGTGGGTCGTTGTTGCTTCAATTTGCTTGTGTGTGTGTGTGCCAGTGTGTGTGTGTGTGTGTGTTTGTGTGGGTGTATTTGTATATCGCACAAAAAAACAACACACACATAAGAAAACTGCAACAGCAACTGCAACAGAATCGTAAGTTGTCATTAGTTTTTGGCAAATGTTTGTTTCTTTCCTTGTGTTATTCGTAAGAGCTAGAAAATGTGTGTAATATATGTACATGTATATAAATATATATATATATATATAGGTAATACATGTACATACATATCTACAAAGTACATTTGTAAGTACATCGCAACTTACGTCCATAAGACATACATGTATGTACATATGTATGCATATATTTCATTTACTTTAGC
Organism: Drosophila villosipedis; assembly: GCA_035043025.1. Classification (NCBI taxonomy): domain Eukaryota; kingdom Metazoa; phylum Arthropoda; class Insecta; order Diptera; family Drosophilidae; genus Drosophila; species Drosophila villosipedis. The sequence continues at coordinate 13,051,831 of JAWNNF010000024.1, read as the reverse complement.
TTTGTCTTAGCTTCTCTTCCTTACACACATGCACAGAGCCACAACAATAACAACGCAGTTAGTTGCGTATGCAAAAAAACAACAAAAAAACACCAAACCCACATAGATTTTTTTCACTTATTGTATTTTGTGTCCCCGTATGTACGTATATGTGTGTATATGCATTTGTATTTGTGTATAGATTGTGGGTTGCATGTGTGTGTGTGTGTCGCTGCTGCTGCTGCTGAACAAATTGCGTCTTTTAGCAACTCCAAAGCGCGATAAACATTGGCAAGTGCGAGTGAGAGACGGCGTCATTAAAGTTCATTCATCTGATCTCTCTCTCTTTCGCGGTCTTTTTCTCTGTGCTCCCCGCTATTGCTTCTGCTTCTCAGCTGTTCTCAGTTCAACTGTACACACACACAAACATATATATCTTTATCTTATGGCCCGTTACAGAGGAGCAAGCAAGGATTTAATTTCGCTTTCTGGTTTTGTTTGTTTGTTGTGCTTTTGGTATACACACACACACAACAGAGAGCAGCTGTATTGCGCATGTGTGTGTCGCGTGCGTTAGCAACGCCACCACACAACAGACACACAGCTGTTTCTGCGCTGTATTTTTGTTTACGCTTTCTCCGTATCTCTCTCTCTCTCTCTCTATCTGGCTCGCCCTTACCCACTGGCCCCGCTGCTTGACTGGCTAGCATTCGACAGTCGACTGCGACGCTGGCGTCGCAACGCAATAAATTTTGTGTTGTTATTTTCTTTTGCAGTCTGATAAGATTATATTATTTTGGTTTCATCAGCTGTTGGTCGTTTTTTTTTCTTTTTTTTGTGGTTTATTTTGAATCACTTCATTGCAGCAGCATTATTTATCTGCGACTTTACCAACACTGCTCATATTTAAACTGCTAATCATAATTTTATTTGTTGCCGATTCTGCTTTGGACCACACACGCACACAAGTAAACATATAAACAGTAATTTATAGAGCATTGCCATTGACGGTAATGACCCCAACTAAAAGCAACAACAAGTGCTGGTGTGTGTGTGGCTGTGTGCGTGCCTGTGTGATGCGTGGGTTCTTTTCTTGTTGTTATTGGATTTCCCTCTTTGTTTGCATGATAAAAAAAATAAACTAGAAAAAATACGTAAAAGTTCTATTGACTTTTTAAGGCGCAGCGGGTAGACGAATAGCAACAACAGTAAGAAATTTGGGGCGAGCGGACAAAATTGCGTGTTTTTGTATATAACTGTAAATGCGATGCGTATGGTCAATTAAATAAGAACATGCTGATTCCGATTCCGTGGCTGATGGGGGATGGGTTAGGCATTGGAAGAAGCAGAGGCCCACTCACCTCGCCGTCAACAAAACCAACACACAAACACACGCACACAGCAGCCCAGGCAGCCATCATACGGCAGCACTGAGAACCGACAACGAGACGCGTTCTTACCGTTACACAGCACATTGCCTTTTGTCACACAGTGCAGAGGGAAAGTATTTGTATGTATGCATATTTTAATGTAAACTGTCTCTTGCGCTTACAAATTTCTACCAATTAGATAATTCCCCGATATAATAATAAAATCTCGTGAGAATCTAACAAAAGAATTTATTGATTTGTAAATCAAATGTTGGTCAGCAAAAAAAATAAAAAGCGATCGGCTGTTGTGACTGATTATATTTTGCTCACACTGTATGCGTACTGCTCTTTCTCACTGTCACCGCCACCTCAATCGCGGCTGTTCGTGTTCTTATTCCTGTTCGCTTTCTTGTTGTTGTTGCTGTGCTATACATATGCCCACACTTAGCAGTAAGAACAACAGCCAGCAACGGACAAGACAAGAAGAAAAACAGCAATAACAAGAATATTGGGTTAACATTTCTAACGGTAATTGGGTGCGCAATGCATATTGAATTTTTGCATTTTACCTTGAATTGCATTTGCACACGCACACACACACATACACAAACAGCATTAGAGGCATACGCATTGTTATTGTGATTGTAAATTATCTAGTAAATTGCCTGAAGTACATAAAGTACACGTGTGTGTGTGTCTGTGTGTTTAGTACTTGATGGCATTCTCAGTGCGGCTTGATTTTGCTTTCTTGATTGCATGTAATATGCGTATGCATTTAACAGGGTGTTTTTGTGTGTGTTTGCGTGCTTGTTGGTGTTGTTTTATTTTATACAATTTTTGCAATTGGTGGCGCTGCTTGTTGCAGCGCAGTCGCCACTGCCACCTGTATGCCACACACTGCTGTTACTGCCTTTTCGTTACTTCTTTGTCCGCTGCTATAAAAAAACGTCAGCGAGAGCCGAACTGCGGCGCCGCCGTCGTTGCCTCTGCTGTCAGTTGCCAACGGCGCAGCAGCAGCAGCAACGACGACGCTGCCCGTCAGTCGCTCGTTACATTTCGCATAGCGCGCTTTGGTTTTTGATTGCAAAATAAAAGTGAAGTGGCAAAGCAAAAAGCCAGCCAATATACTATAATAACAACAACAACAATAACAACAGCAGCAGCAGCAACGCTAAACTTAATAGAAATCAAAACCGTAAACGCTTTTGGGTGCCAAAGAACTTTCAGCTTCCTTTTCTTATTCACATTTGGTTCACTGAACTCGCGAATTTATTTTGTTTTGTTGTTTTCTCTCTTTTTACTGCTCTTCTTCGTTTTTTGTAATTTCTGTTTGTGTGTGTGTTGTGTGTGTGCGTGTTTAATTATTATTATTAATATTATTATTTGTGTTGCTTATTTAATTAACTAATTATCCAAGTGATTATTTTGTTGTTTGATTTGCATTGGCGCCAAAAAAGTTGTCAACATGTTTTGTTAAGTTCGCAAGCTAATTAATATTGAGACGCGACGTTTAAGCAACCCGCACCGCCCCGTGGCTCACCACTCTCCACTGATTCAACTCTTTGTTGTCTGGTCCCTCAAATGCAGCAGCAGCCAACCCTGGCCAAGTGCATTTCCCTGTTGCTTCTTTGTTCACGCTGCCACTCGCCCCATCCCCATTGGCGTTCCCTTACCCGGACGCTCCTGTTTCTTTGTTTCAATCGTCAGCAGCCAATTTGCATTGGAGATTGAACAGACGACGACGACGCTAATGTTGTTTGTCTGTTTGTCGATTTCTGGGCAATCCCACAAGAGCGCTAATTATTGTCAATGTAATGTACATCAAATATATATGTATGTATGATGTATGATGTTTGGGTTAACGGCTATTTTTTCTTAAACGAAGTTTCGTCTGAGATTTCGATCTCGATTTTTCTTTGCAAATCCAATTTCTGTCCTTAAATCCACATGTAACATTTTCATTTGGATTTTGAAACAATTAGATTTGTTGTGAGGAGCTCACAAAATATTTGTCAAATGCATTTCCAGCTAATCCAAAATAACATCTTCCAGAGTAGTTGTAAAGTGTGAACTTTATTTGACCCTGTTATTTATGTGCTAATTCGCTTTAACAAAGTTAATTAGTTGTCATCACAAATCACTTAAGAGACGAGTTACTTTTTTTTTTTATTTTTAAGTGGTACATTCTTATTGACTGGATAAATGCAAAATTTGGAATCTTAGGAAGATTGTAATTAAAAAATTATTAATTTACTCAGTTTACAAATGATATATACGAATTGCAAGGACTTTCAAGACGTTTAAATTGATTTATTTACAAACAGTTTGAGTTGTCATTAAAGAAATTCATTTATGGATAACAAAGCGAGTATTATTTACGTGAATAGCAATTTAAGTGTATGAGTGTATGAGTGTGTGAATGCAACTCCATTCACTGTAGTTAAATCATTACTATAAAACGATCCGTTTCAATGAATCAATTACTCGTTGAATGGGCGAATTGAAGTTAATATTCATCCTCTCAATTTTCTCACTTATGCTACAATTTGTCACACAAACATACATATGTCGTGATATATATATATATATATATATATACATGGATATGTAACTGTATGAATACCCAATACCTATCCTCAATTATCTACTAACGATAGCACAGAAATGGCCAATGAATCAGCTTTTGGAAGCCAGCTGTTAATTGGAAAAGTTACGTTTGCTTCTTTCACTGTTGTTGCCGATTAATTGAATTTCTTTTTAAAAACAAAACTTTCGTTCTCTATCTCTATTTGAGAATGTTAGATAACGATTTGAATTATTTCTGAGCTTTTCAATCGTAATAATAATTTCCAATATTCAATTTGTACAAATAATTGAAAGGGAGTTAAAAATAAATTGTTGACAAATGTTTTGTTTTGTATTTCATTGTCACAAACGCAACTAAAATTGTCGACACTGTTTTGGAGTGTCTGTTCTTCTGTCTCTCTCGCACGCGCAGCGATAAGGCGCTTCATAAATCATTTAGTTGCCAACAATGATAATGCTGCCAATGCTGCACATCATCATCGGCATCATCACTATCATCATCATCATTATTATGATTTTTGTTATTATTATTGATTGGTAGCCAGTGAGAGTGAGAGTAATGTCGATTTAATACTCACCCAACATATTCATCCAGCTCACGTTTTACCCTTTTCCTTGTTTGCCTATTGCGGACCATGGCAATGTGGTTCTCGTTGTTGGTTGACTGAAATATGTATGGCGTTGCCAAATGGAAATCAATAATGCAAATGTAATTGTGCTCTCTTTCTCTCTCTCTCTCTCTCTCTTCTCTCGCGCTCGCTTTGCCTTTGTTTTGGTTTTTGCATAACAGTTGCTGCTATTTGTTGTCGTTGTTGTTGTTGTTGTTGCTGTCGCATTTTATATTGGCTCCAACAAAGAAAGAGAAAAAAGAACAAAAATATAACTACACACTGCACATGCATTAATAATCATTTGCCTTTGTCTTTTATCTTTGTGCAGGAAATTTGATATACTCCTCCTCGTGTATATATACAAAAGAGAGCAGACAGACAGACAGAAAAGCCAAGAACGGCAACGCAGCAATTAGATTGAGGTCGATACCGTTCTGGCCCACGACGACACTTGGCAGACGTCGCTGGACATAATCGTTCAATGACAGCAGCCACAATCGTTGCCTCTGCCGCCGCGGCGTCGTCGTCGTCGTTGTTGTCGTCATCGTCGCCGTCCGCCGCAAGGAACGTAACGTGCAGTTAACGCCCAGCAGCAAAAACAGCGCCGTAGTCGAAGCCGGAGTCGGAGTCACAGTCGAAATCGAAGTCAAAGTCGAAGTTGGGGTGTCCTCTTTGCACTCGGTGAGCACAAGGACAAATACTGTTTTTGACCCAAGTCTGTTGGCCTTTTAATAGTTGGCGACGACAGCAACAACAACAACAGCTTAATGTTAACCTAAAATAGTCAAAGCACCGGAAAGCACCTAGAACACACCGCATATTAAATTTGCCCTTTACAGTTTTATCTTTGATGTAGATTACATACCCGGATTGCGGACCGGAGTTCAATTTCATTATACATTTTTAAAAAACCCCAATCGATTCTTCCTTTTGGTAGATAGATAGTTATGATATAGTAACTAATGACCTTCGTGTATTTACTATATATATATACATATATATATTTATATTGATTGATCATTCAATGCATGACTAAGGTTAGGTTTTATTTTCAAAAACTGCGAACTTTCTTTCAAAATAATTTCTACTTATTTAAGAGACGACCAAAAAAAGTTTTAATTCAAAAATTTTTGAAAAAAATTACAGGATTTATATATTTCAATATTGGTATGTTTAATATGCTCTAGTCACTCAACTTAATACATATTTATTTATATTTGCAGCGGGTCAATTCACAGCCAGCAAGAAGTGTACTTCTCTTTGAGTGAGAGGAAGAAAGACAGATACGGACCGAGAGAGAGAGAGAGAGAGAGAGAGAGACGTTGAGTTTCAAACAACCAGCTAAAAACCCCAAGCCAAACCACACGCCCAACGTAAACCGCAATACGTCAGCAACTGGAATATTAACTGCAACATTAATAGTTACAGTGTAACATCAACAGTAACAGTAACAGTAACATTAACATTAACATTAACAGTTCGAGTTGTGCATAGCAACAACAACAACTAGCAAGCAAGAACAATGGTCAAAACCTTTCAAGCCTATTTACCGTCCACAAATCGGACCTACTCATGTGTTCATTGCCGTGCGCATCTCGCCTCACACGACGAGCTCATCTCGAAGTCGTTCCAAGGCAGCCAGGGGCCGGCATATCTATTCAATTCGGTGGTGAATGTCGCCTGCGGCCAAACGGAGGAGCGTGTCCTGCTCACCGGCTTGCATGCGGTCGCCGATATATATTGCGAGTGCTGCAAGACGCCGCTTGGCTGGAAATATGAGCATGCGTACGAGTCCAGTCAGAAGTACAAGGAGGGCAAGTTCATTATTGAGTTGGCGCACATGATCAAGGAGAATGGATGGGACTGAACGATGGTGGCGTGTGGCACGTGAGCAGAAGTGGCATGTGGTGGCGCGGCAGGCTGGCAAGGATAACAGTTAACAGCGGAAGCAGCAGCAGCAGTAGCAGCAGCAGCAACAACATTGACAGTTGATTGGCGTGGAGTGCAGCAAAGTGCAACAAATGGCTTTTGGAGCAAGCGAGTGCAAGCGAGAAGGCAACACACAACAGACAGCAGGCGAGCGCCAGCGATCGAGCAAGCGAGCGAGCGAGCAAGAAAGAGACACAGAGAGAGATAGAGAGAGGCGAGTCGAATCAGAATCAGAATCAGAATCGAAGTCGGAGTCAAGTTGAGAGTTCGAGAGTTTTAGGGTACCACAACATATATATGCTATTATATAGTACATAACTCGTCGTATCTTATAGAACACAACAAACACACAACAAATAAACACACACACACACAAACACACACACACACACATGGAGACAGCAATCACATCATTACATCTAAATCTACATCTACATCTACACAGACCCACACACACATACAGCTCCTGATGGGCTTGGAGAGATCTCTGCGCTGGCAGCAGCAGCAATTTGAACTGATGCCATCTATATATATCCTGGCCTAGGCGCATAGACTTTTATTATTATAGATTTTTTTTCCTTTTTTTTTTCTATTTTTCTTTCTATTTTTTGTTTGGCTTTTAAAAATGTGTATTAAATTATTTAAATTAGCTGCTTGAAAGTGCTTGGCATATATTTGAAATACTTATTTGTATATATATATATACTCCTTACTTACTTACATATTGTACGCGTGCATGTTTAAATGCATTACTCTCATTGTTGTCTCAATTTAACTGTTCTGCAGTTTTGAGTTTTTTTGTGCAACATTTTTCTTTTTTGTTGCCAACCAACACAAAAAAACGTGCACTGCCAATAAACGAGAAAAATGTTTTCAAAAATAAAATGCGACAAACAACAGCATGCAAATTAAAATGAACACTTTCATATACATACAAAAACACACACACACACACACACACACACACATGTACACACACAAACACAAATTTTCAATGTACTAGTTATTTAATAAAATATTTAAAAAATAATTATTTAATGCAATTTAGCTTGATAAACTGCATAAGCTATGTATTTGAAAAAAAAAACACAAAACAAAAAGCGCAAGGAAATGCAACAAAAAAAAAAAACAAAACAAAACAAGAAATGAATTCAAATATACAATAGCAACTTAATAACCATTGCAGCAAGCATTAAAAAAAATTAAACAGAAACAGCAAATTGTGAATGCCAATAAATTAAAAAAAAATTAAATAAATAATAAGAAACAACATTAAAGTAAAATGCAAGCAACGTGAAGAGTAGAAAGAACAAACGCTAGGTGGCGCCACATCAACTTATAACGGTTTAAATCTAAGTTTTGTATTAATTAGTTTAAAACTATATATGTTCTCCTGTAATATTAGGGTGCCGCGAGCAGATCAGATTATAGATGGGGTGGTAGGGGCATGAACAAATTCATGAAAAATGCAAAGCAAATTTATATTAATATTTGTGAACGAAAGAAATAATATAAAATACACTCGCAATTTGCGTATAAATGTTGTCGCTAAAAAATAATCGTATATTGAATATATAATTGAAACAAATGAGAGCAAACAAACACAAAAACAATCTTAAATCAAAGAAAAGCTCGAGGAGCAGAGGAAATTTTTTAAAATAACAAGTACATAAACGAAAATATGCAAAATAACTGCCAAGAACTATTCGAGTTAATGATGTTCTCTAAGTAGTCATAACTATATGTATATATACATATACATATATATATGTATGTATATATATATATATATATATATATATATGTATATGTATATATAAATATGCTATATATATATATAAAAGTATATTTTGTGGTAGCATTAAACATACAAGAAAAACAAACGAATTACGTTATCGTGCATTGAAGCGATTATAAACAAAATCAAACAATAAATGAAAATCTCTTCAACAAATTTGCCTCAAAAAAACAAAATCAACAATTAGTTTTTATTTAAATTACTGTGCTGGTTGCATTACTTAATGTTTATCGTCAACAAAATAAAATGAAAAACAAAATAAATAAAAAATTAACAACAAAAATTAAATTTCATTTCAACAAATAAACACTCATCGATATTAATTAAAAATAGAAAACTATATTCTATATAAGAAACAATTAGTTTGATTTCAGTTAACCTAGAAACTCCCCAGAAAATCACAAATGATAACAATTTACAATAAGGTGTTTATTTTTATTAATTGAAAACAAAAGCAAATTAGCTACATTTTTGAATGCGGTTGCGAATATGAACAATAATTATATATTTAAAAAAGTAGAACCTGAACCAAAGCTTTTAATGGAGCTGTGCTACATTATTAAATATTCATATTTATTTCCTCCCAATGCTAAAAGCTGATCAGAGAACCCAAATTGAATTCGTTATTAATTAAAGCTACGAGCTAAATGCGATTTTGTAATATTTTCAAACAGCGATTTTGACAACTCTTTCTGCAAATAGTCACATGTTAGTCACTAGATGGAATCAATCAACCCAAAAAAAAAACACCTTCAGCCACAAGTTCAAGTTCAAAGAACATAATAATGCATATATTCATATTATTGTACTTATAAGAATCATTCAATATTACATCTACGAAGTTCAAAAGATTAATTGAACTTGCAACTTAACAGAAACTCACACGATGTGTTTATTTATTTGCATGCTAAACGTGATATGGCAACTTGCAAAATATATTGATGTAAAACATACATAAGAGATTATACATACACAACAACAATAACAACAATAATAATTTATTGTAGCTGATTTTAGTTGATATGGATTGATATTTGTCTATAACATACATAAATTGAACCACCTCAATGTGTATATCTTGATGTGTGATGGTCTCATCAAGATATATCCGTGTTGATATATACATTGTACATTGAACGCAAGGAAACTGAACAATGTGAAAAAATATGGTCTACATATATATACACAGATGATGTATATTTGGCATATACATTAAATTATCAACAATGCATTACTTGTGCAAATTTGTTCAGTTTTCTCTGAATAGTATTTCCGACTGTCCGTCTGTCTGTCTTGGTAAACTAATCACTCAGGACTATATATATAGATATGTATGTCGATATCTATACGTACATATATTCTGAATGATTAATGAAGTACATTTAAATTTAATATTTAATGCTCGCCATGAAATTTAATCTAAGACAAATATCTGAGTAAATTGGTGTCAACTGAGCACGGAGCTCAACATGCTGGTGTAAGTGTTGTAGGTGTATAAATATCTATATATATATATATATATATATCTGAATAATGTTACTGTGCAGGAGCATTCCATTCAATTCAATTGGGTGTATTAGCAGGTGGATGGCTTACTTCCACTTGTTCTGGGAGTAATCCCATTTGGAGGAGAGTCCAGTAATTGGCTCGATTTGCAGGTGTATCATGCGACGTAGTTGCGCCTGACGGCGCTCCTCTTGGAACGTCTCCGGATATTCATCATATCCGGCCGCATTGATTATCAAAGCGATGAGAATTGCAATCGTCATCGACCACAGACCGATGCCGATGGCCAGCTTCCACTCGGGCGTGAAATGCTGAAACTCGGCATATGTCTGACAGAAACTGTGACGATATAGCAACTTCTTATCCGGCAGCGTTAGCTTCTTCCAATCGCCCAGCTCCTTTTCGCGCAGTGCACAGATCGTAGAGTCCACCACGCGATAGCGAATTGCCGGAAACGGAAAGTCGGCACAATCAATATAACAGGGCGTGCCATTGATGCCATAACCAACCAACTCACGTCCGCCGCCCATGGCTCGAGTGGCATCGTGATGGGTAAAGCGGCGTGATATGGTCAACACCCGATCAGGCCCTCTTCCCGCCCCAGGCAGACGCAAGCCGGCGAAACGTAACAAGTTCATCCTGCCTTAGAAGTGGGTGGCTTTGTCGGTTGGCTGTGATTGTTGTGTTTTTGAAAATGGAAATGGAAATGGGAAAACGTTGTGCTGTTGGCTTACCTGAATCTAGGTCGTCGTCGTCGTTAGCAATTAGCTGAATCTTTTTTTTCGTATTTTGGTTTATTTTTGTTTGTTTCGAATTGATGCCTGTGTTTTAGATGCAGGCATATAAATCTTACTGACTGTCGTTTTCTATATTTTATTCGGACAGCTAGCCAGGGCTGTCGACTCTCGCACACAGCAAGCATTTGTATATTTAATCAAGGTTGGCGATGAAGGGCAGAGGCAAAGGCCCGTCAACAAAGTCGGCAAGTGTCGACGGACAAAATGGAAAATGCCAGAAACTAAAACAATATGCATGAAACCCTTATTTGTCAACAAGCCAAACATTTTTGAAAGAGCGGTAAGAAAGCCAAAAGACCCAATGATCATCTGAATTCAAGTCAAAACTAAAGAAACATTTTGTTTAATAAACATTTTTCCATTAATTTAGATTTCAAATATATATCCATATATATATATATCCACCTTTGGTACCAAATAAAAATATCGGTTTTTTGTGCTTAAATTGCGTAAAACATTTATTTTATATATATTTAGTAGTTATAAGTATAATACAGTGAAGTATGAGTATTCAATTTACAACATTATATTCGACTTTATAAAACAACGACTTATTTGCTCGACGCACCGACAACTTTACAACATTTGGGACCATCTCGGGACTATTGACGACTTCTTATTGACGATCTTAACGCTGCGCTTCACGAACTCGTCTCGCTTTCTGCGCGCGTTCTGCTGTTCTTCTACGAATCTTCTTATACGACTTTTCTTATACGACTCATGCTTATGCTTCTATTGGACCTGTTAACCAGCGTTGCCACCCAACCGTACTGTAATCCAAATATAATAACTTGTTACATTCATAATAATGGAATATAACACAGAATTCTTTTCAATCGATTTTACATACACACAAAATCAATCACATATTTTTCTTTGTCTATTAAATTTTGCTTGCATTAAATTAAATCCTACAACTTTATGGTTATTTTATGTGCATGTCTAATTTGTAAAATTGTCATTTAATTTTCTTATTTTGGTTTGACAGCCTAGTTTTTATGTAGTTGTCATTAAATGTCACAGAAATTTCACATCAGAAAAAAATCCAAAATTTAAATATAACCGAATAAGTTTGTAATGTTAATTATTTACAAAGGAAACAGTATATAAAATTTGACAAACTTGAGAGCATTAATCTTATTAAATAAGATAATAATTAACAAAAGAACATAACTGAATTAAAAATACTGTACACATTAATATATTAACTAAAATGTAGTGTAATTAAATAAAATATTAAAGAAACTTTAGATATCAATCTATCTGCAAAATATAATAACAATAAATTATATTAACAATATAAACTGAAATTTAAATTTCTGCGAAAGTAATAAATCAATAAAATTAAATGTACAAGCAAACCAATCGCCAATGTAGTATTATGTGGAAAGTATCTTAACTAAAGAAATGTTTTATGTCTTTGTGACTAGTTGTATGTACGACCTTGATAAGCAAGGATAGATTAATATATAAAATACAGGATGTTGGCGTTTGAATTGAATTTGAATTTCAAGTGACAAAAAGAACAAAAATATGGTCAACAAATATTTTATTATCATAACCTCTGGATTTCTGCATCAATTGTAGCTTTTATGTACATATAGATAACGATATTAATATCAGGTTTAACCCGAGTATTTCTGCAGTTATGAAGGCACACATATGGTATGACGCAGCCACATTTGACTGGTCAATGGTTAGTTGATTTGTGATGATGCGCTGCTGGTGGGGGCAGCCTATATGGACGTATGAAATTCATTTTCGTTTTCAGAGTGTCGGGCATCAGGGTACCGGGCAGCAGGCAACGCAGAAACCAGTATGTTAAATAGCCGGTAATGCCCCAGATACGGAGCTGATCTACCACAAAGGTAGGTCCGCTGTAGCCACTACGGAATTGGGTGTGGCGGGCAACTGTTGGCTTTATCAGGGTGTTGAGCGGTATACTGAAGGCCTCCTCCACCTCATCAAAGTTCAGTTTTAGTTGGGTGACATGAAAATCGGGCACTAAGCCCACAACAGGCACAATGCTGGCGGTGCGTGGCAAATGAAGCGCACTTGCCTCGCCCCAAATTTGAATGCGTTCTCGTGGCAGACCAATTTCTTCCTCCGTTTCCCGCAGAGCGCATTCCTCAAAGCTGGTGTCACTTTCATCTCGCTTACCGCCCGGAAATGATATTTGCAAACTGTGGCTACGCAAGTGGCGGGATCGTCGTGTGTACAGCAGCGAAATTTCATTGCTATTGAACTTGATAATTCAAATTATTTGCGGCTTTTAAATGGCTCTCGTTCTACTTACCTATTTTGCTCCAGGCATAGCGCTATCAGCACGGCGGCTGAGTTCTTTTCGTTCCTGTTAGGAGTCAGGGATTTCGGACGCGGAAAGGCAGGCACATTTCGGAGTTGCTCCATGCAGCGCTGACGTTGCTCTTTTGTCAGCAGCAAGGAGAAATCGTCCTCTGTCAAAACTGTGGAATCTGTTATAGCGGCACTGCTGTGTCTGTCTCTGATTTGTCGGCACATCAGCTGCTGCATACGGCAAATTGGTGACCAAAATATACGCTCTCTTCTCAAACATATTTTGGTGAAAGTCATATTTGAAGTTATTAATAACTCGAGCAAACAGTTTGAATATGTTGTTGAACCTTGAACTGTTATTTTCCGAAGATCAGCTGTTTTTACTATCGCGTGGGAAGCCAGCAGTTATATAAATGTATCGATAGGTGTATCGATGTTCGTGCGATGAATTCAATAGCGTTGCCAATTATCGAGAAATATAAAAAGGATAGAAAAACAAATTTAAAAATTATTGGAATGAATTATTAAAATTCAATTCGTCAATAAGTGTGTCATTTTAGTCATCTAATATTTGTATGCCTATAAGGCTGAAATCATTTCATCAGACAGCAGAAGAAATATACCCTTAATATATGTGTTTTATGTTTATGGGCAGAGAGAAATGCGTTTCTCAACTGATTTTTCAATTCCATATCAGGCAGAATATGCTCCATTTTCATCCTATTGGAATCGGTGGAAATGATTAACAATATTCATTTCAATTGTTGTATACGCAGTGATATTATACAATCGGTTTCTTTGTCCCTCAGTATTTGCTGCAGGCTGTACAGTTTTCCTAATCAGTCTCATCATCAATCTCCTAACATTTTAATACAAAATTATAAACATTCGCATAAGCAAAATTTTTGTTAAGGCTAAATGAAAGTGTTTAAATTTGAGGTCCCACGCTCTGGAGGACTGGGAATCCGACAAAACATTCATAAATCCCGAATAGCAAATCGATTTATTTATGAAGGTTGGCTTTTCTTAAGGATCGACCAATATATTTGTGGATCACACCAACCCACGTAGCCTCCAGAAACTTATATCGGGCACAGTTTTATAGAATGTAGAAAATAGATTACTACTAATGGTAACCGTAGTTTTTTCTTAGCCAGTTTCAAAATTTCTTATGGTTGAACCACGCCCCCACCCACACAAATAGCTCGTCCCAAATGTGTTTCAAATTAATACATATTTATTGATGAATACTTTTACTTTTGCATAATTTACTTTTTGTCTATGCTATTTGCCATTCTACATAAGAAGCTTTTACATGCAATCAATTGAATTAGCTTTTCTTGCAATGCTCGTCGTGTATTCGTCATTTATTTATTTTATATTATTTTTTTATGTTTTTTTTTAATACACACAACAATTAAAATGAAATGTTCTTGACATTATTTTGCCAATCTTTACTTAAATATTCGTTAAATGATGCAGCTAATTGGTTTGGTATGTATGGTGTACAACTCACACACACATGCAGAGAGACGGTGTATATATGTAAGTATGTGTGTGTGTGTGTGTGTGCATGAGAAATGTGTGCAAATGTAAGCACTCTGTGGCCAGCAAAGATAATAAGTGGGTTAGGCGCAATCATCGCATTTCATTATGTAAACAATTCCATTTATAAATCAATTTGGCTAAATTATAGCATATGATTTGGATTTCAGCAATAGTTTAAGAGAGTGCTGATTTACAAATCGGATCAGTCAGATCGCATAAATTGGAGCGAAATGGAATTGAGCACATGGTGTGCATATGCAAGATACATATACAGATACAGATACAGATACAGTCCATATGGACAGTGATGTGATCATCAATACATCGATTTTCATTCACTTTTTGTTCGCATTGTGTATTTTTGTATTGCATTCGAGTGTGCAGCGAGTTTAAGTGCGAACTTGCAGAGAATCGACATTATTGTTCTTTAGCTACTTCTTATTTGAATAAGCTTACACTAACAAAATATTTCTTCATATATATATCATCTCTCTTATCGCTGCCAATTGCTGCATTGAACGATACACGCATCATTGCCAGCTTGTTTAATATAGAACATGTGCACTTGTTATATTTATACATCTGTATACCAAGTTTGCATAATAACATTTTGCTGGGTTCCCCTCCTTCAGGGGAACCCCCACTTAAAAATATAACCGATATAATGCATTAAACATTATTAAATTGTATATATATATTTTTTTTTTTTTGGTGTTCGGTTTCCATTTTTTTTTTTGGTTCTTGGGCTAAACGTCATATTTTCGATTTTGCACGTTTGCAAAATTGTTGTGGGTAGACTGAAAAAAATGTGTATTTTTTTCTGATTCATTTCGCGAAAGCTTGGCCAAGTTGCTTGTTCACGACATACTAGAATTGAGCTAATAATTTAGTTTGACATTGGTTTAATTTGTATATACTTATGACATGTTTCAACTTAAGTTAACTTCAACGAAAATCTTAAGATCTCAATTCAAAAAATAATCTTTTTTTTTGTGTTTCATAAATTTCAACTATTAATAACCAATGCAGAAAATTTAATCTAAGTTAATTTGGTTTAATTCTTATTTTGTTTTCAGCAAATGTTGCTCATATGTTTTGGGTTTTTATTTTGTTTGTGTTTTTTTTTCTGCAAAAATTGAGAAATTGTGATTGGTGTGTAAATATTTGAACTATATAGTATATAATAAATCTCATCGTTTGTTTGTTTTTTTTTTGTACTTTGTTAGAAATTCACGCAGATATGCTGAAATTGTCCAACCGAGTTCTTGCTGCCTCACAATACAAAACCATTCCATTCAACGAAGTACCAATCGTCCCAATACCATGTCCATGTCATAGCCCCTAACCTTAGCCATACTACTTAATTCCAGCCATATTCTTCTATTCAGTCCCACAAACTATGCATCTGTGCCATGCAACAAGCTTAGCCAAGTCACACATACATATTCTCATACCTAATTGTCGTTTACCTGGCCTGCCTGCCTGCCTGCCACTTTACTAAACCTTGAAAATGTCGTTACTGATTATTAGTATTATGCTTATCCACCTAAAACTTAGTTGTACATATTAAATTAAGTTATGTCGTCAAATTAAAGAAAATAAATAATGCCTTAGCATTTGTATAAATTGCACATGATTTTGAGTTACTAAGTTTATAAATATATATTTTGGACAATACAATATACATTTATCATATATAGACATGCCTAGTTATATTTTGCTAGTAAAACTGTCTGATTGATTCCAGTTTTTCTTAGTGTGAGTGTGTGTGTGTGGGTGTGTATTCTGCAATTCATATTTATGTATATATTATATAGATGGTTCCCCATATATACACAAATATTACTTTTGCAATTGGCACATAATTACTAACAAAGTCGAATTAATAATATGAAAATTGTTTGGTATTTTTGTTGTTTTCGTATTGTTTTGCACATGATGCAAACAGCTGGCGAATTTGCGACAGCAAGTTAACATACAGTTAACATACGGTTAACATACAGTTAACATAGCCGAACGCTGAATTATGTTTAGCGGAAATTGAAATGAAAACTGAAAAAAAAAACTGAAATGAAATGAAATGAAAAATAAAAGTCGGCTTGTTTAACTAAACCATTAACTAAGTATTTATTGAAATAAAATAATGATAATTGCAATTATGTTCATTTCATAAAGTTGATTAAGACAAAAATATAACTCCACAGATAATAAACTTTTGCTACAAACTAATTGCATTACGATTTCTTATACAAACTACATTTGTTGTAAGTAGTAATTCTTCATATTTTGTGTAATTGTGTGTGATCAAAACGAAAAATAAAATAAAATTCAAGTCATAATTTAGCTGTTGCACTCGGCATTTAAATTTTAACAAACGCAAATTCGACAATACAGAAATAGTGTTTTGAAATCTTAAAAATTATTTAATAGCGTAATTCAATTATTCTTGAAATCATCGTATTTCTTTTTCAGCCTAATTTCAGCTTGATCAAAAAAAAAAAAAAAAAAATGAAAAGATTAATATATATATATTTATAATAATAATTGTAATAATATTAATAAAGAAACACAATGTTGGTGATTATTTGCATACTTGTAATTATAATAATATGTAATAATAATAATAATAATAATAATTATAATAATAATGATGACAGAACGTTGCGCAATCCAAGCACAAACAAAATGACGATTTTCTATTAAGGCAAATTAGGTTTCCAGCGCCCAACTAAAAGGCGCTGCTAAAAGGCAACGCGAGCATTGCCCCAAAAAGTTAACATAACATAAAGCTGCTTAAGTCGCATATTCAACGCGATTCACTTGTGTGTGTGTGTGTGTGTGTGTAGGTGTGTGTGTGTGTGTATATATGTAAAATTGAATTGTACGTTTTTATAATTAGTAATATTATTTTTTTTCCTTTTCTTTTTTGTTGTAGTTCATAGCGCTAGGCATCGTTTGTTGGCTTAGATCAAAATTATCATTTGAAGATTTCTTTTGCTTTGCCATTTTACATTTTAAGCTTAATTTAAACATTTTAACTAAATGAATTATACATAAATGATGTTGGGGACATGGGATGGGGGATTGGGGATTTCCGGTATAGCTGATAATGACAATTAATAAAGACGATGATCATGTTGATGTTAAGTATCTTAAAATTAATTTAACAGCTCAACGACTTTTTCTGTGTTGTTGTTTCAAACACTTTCGAGTTAGAGGAGTGAGTTTGGGGCGGGAAGAGGCGGGGCGGTGTGGGGTGGGGATTATTTGTGACGCTGCCACATTTTAAACAAATTAGAAAAAAAAACGGAATTTTGCATCTATATATATATATATATATATATATATATATATGCGTACTTGTTTTAGTTGCTGCTCTTTTGCTTGTTTCTTGCAACTGTTAACTAATAAATGCAACAAAGGGTAAACAGTTATAGTTGCACCTAAGCGGCCGTATCCACCTCCTCGACTATGTGGTTAGGTGAGACCTCATTCGGCGGTGCTGTGGCTGCAGCTGCAGCAGCAGCAGCTGCTGTTGTTGTTGTGGTTGTGGTTGTGCTGCTGCTGTTTGGCGTTGTGTTGGCGGCCTGAAGGGGTGTTGAAGGGGTGGCCACCATTGCGCTGCCTACGGGGCTGCTGTACTGTGATGACTGTGACACTACCGCCTCAACGGTCGAGCTCGATGTCGAGGAGGTCGAGGTGGAGTTGGAAGTCTCGGAGGCCGACGTTGCCAGTGATGCAGAGTTCACTGTACCGGTGTACGGCAAACTCTTCAGTTTGCGTGCCTCACGCTTCTGTTTGCGCTGTTGCATGACCAGTCGCAGCTGATCCAGTTTGGATTTTGTCTTCAGATTGGTCTGCTCCACAACGCACTTTTGGCACATGTGTTCCCGCTTCGGCTGACCACCATCCTCGGCGGTGCTCGCACGATAGCGGCACATGCAGCCGCCGCTGCCACTGCCGCCACTGACGACATCCGAGTTGCCACCACCAAGCGTATTGGCAGCCGTAGTGCTGGACGCATCGGTGCAACAGCCAACCAGTGTGGATGGCTTGCCATTGCTAGCGGTTGCGCCTCCCTTGGCCAGGTAATGACCTTTGCATTCGCCATAGGCGCAGCTGCCGCTGGACAAATTTGCCGCTGCCACTGCCTGTTGCTGCTGCTGCGCGCGGCTGTTGCACTTGGCACAGTTATGATGTTTCGTCGAGTACTGCAACATAAAGAGATAACGAGAATTTGTCAATTAAATGGCGGACACAAAACAAATGATGCCACGAATGGCAAGGGCAGGGCTAGGTTAGGTTGGGGCGGTTGTCTGCGGGAGTGGGCAAAGCGTGGGCACGCGCCCCTCTCCTCCTATCCACTTGGGGCTCTGCTGCAGCCCGTCCCTATGAAAACTGGCCAACCAAGACTGTGGTCCCATCCTGTGGCTTGGATGAACTCTGGAAGTAGAGAAGACGTAGTCTCTGCGCCTGCACAACTTTTCCGCAGCGCAGTTTCCCTCCCCCCAGTGAGATGGGCAATCTCGTGAAGAGATCTTGGCAGTTCGGCTGTCTGAGCAGATGCTGATTGTTTTCCCCGACTTCCTGGGTTGATGGCAGATAAAGTGCTTCCTTGATCGCAGATGCCTTCACTTGAAAGACACCACAATCAACAGGTTTAAGACCAGTTGCTCGAGGAGATCCCCCCATTTGTGCGAGTAAACCTGTTCGTATAGAATTATTCGTATTGTGTAGACCTATTCAGTCCGGGTGATCCATTTGGGCATTCCTCCCTGGTTGGTATTATTTTGGAGGGAATCAAGTTGAACGATTCCTAGACCTCGGACAGAGGCAGATACAGATACTCACAATTTTACTACGCACGCCATGGTGCAAGCCACCAGGTGGTGGTGGTGCTGCTGCTCCAGGATTTGCAGCTGCTGTGACGGTTGCGTGGCCGTTGCTGCTGCTGCTGCTGCTGGAAGAGCTTGTGGAACTTGAGGATGTGGAGGCGCCGCCACTGGTGGGTGCCTCAAAGCTGATGCGTGCAGCACGGCTGTATTGAGGCGTGGCACTCAACAGATCGTTCAGTATGTGAATTACAGTCGAAATGTCACGCTTTGGCCGTCCAAAGCGATCCTGCAGCGCCGGATTGAGTGTGCCCGAAAATGTGCCCGAGTAGATGCCCTTGCCGTGATTCTTCATCGACTCAATCACAGCGCCGGAGCCACTTTTGCGTGGTGTTTCCTCACCGCCGGCGAGACCAGCACCGGCACCAACACCGATGCTCCCGCCACCGGCCAAATCGATCTTGTTGGTGAACACTTCTTTGGAGAGCTTTCGCAACGTTTGGGTCAAATTGCGCGACGCCTCCGCTAGTGTCCGGGTATCCGAAACGGCCAATCCGGCGGCGGATTCCAGCTCAGTGGTGACACTGCTACTGCTACTGTTGTTTGCAACCATTTTTGTTGTTGTTGGGGTTGCTGCTGTTGCTGTTGCCATCGTTGCTGTGGTTGTCCCACTTTTTGGGGGTGCCAACTGGGGCTTGAGCGCAGCTGCTGCTGCTGCAGCTGCAGCAGCCGCAACTGCATGATGATAGTGATGATGGTGATGGTGGTGGTGATGGTGGTGCCGATGCTTCGACCGTGATATAGCAATCGTATTATTTACCGTCTTGTGCAGCGCACTGTCGCCGCCGCCAACGCACCCAGAAATAGTTGAAGCACGGCCAATGATGCTGCTACCAGCTGCTGGAGCAACTAGTGCTGCTGGTTGTGGGTCAACTGTTGGAGCCGGTAGTGTTGCTGTTGCAACGGTTTTTGTTGTCGGTGCTGGATTGGTTGTAGGCAGGCGCTTGCACAGGCACGAAGTGAGCTTGGCGGCTATCGGATCCTGCTGACAGCCACCGCTGGTGCAGCTGATGGAACTTGAGCTATGGGAGGAACTGGTGGTGGAATTGATTGAACTGGTGCCGGCACCGTGAATCGAGGTAGAGCCGCAATTGGCATTGTTCGACGAGCCGTGGGCAACATGTATGCTCTTAATGGTCGTTGTTTTAATGGGGCTCGAAACAAGATTCGAAAGCGACTTGATTGGCGACTGCTCCAGTTGTGGTTTCGACTGTGGCACTGTGACTGCATCTGCAACCGTTGCTGTTGCCGTCGCGGTTGCTGTTGCAGTTGCAGTTGCCGTTGTTGTTGCAGTCGCCGTTGCCGCTGCTGGTGCACTGAGTGGTGCCTGATTTAGTGCAATGCTCTTCACAATATTCTGGAGACTCTCGTAGTCGTGCTTGCTGAGAAATGAGCCTAGATCGGAGCTTTTAATTAACTGCTGTCCATGCCCCGAACTGCCTTCCGCTGTTTGTGCAGTGCTCAGGATGCGGCTTCCACCTCCACCACCACCACCGCCACCACCACTGCTGGAACGCTGCTCCATGTCGAGGAGCTTGCGTGTGCTGCTATTGCCAGCACTGCCAGCGGCCACTGCCGAGGCGTTGTGGTGATGATGATGGTGATGATGGTGGTGACTGTGACTGTGGTGCAGACTCGGATGCTGATGGCTGTGCACGTGTCCGTTGCCAATGCGACCACTTGCCGCTCGCTGGCTGCTGGAGCGTGTGCGCGGCGTATGCGACAAATGGTTGCTGCTACTGCTGCTGGAGTTGGAGTTGTTGTTGGAGGCAGCACCACTGCAACTGGAGGAGGACGACGACGACGTCGACGAGGAGGAGGAGGAGGAGCTACTGCTGCTGGAAGCGGAAGACGAGCTGCTGCCACTGGTCGCTGGCGGCAGGGCAGCCGTCGCAGCAGCGCTAGCAGCGGTGCCACCAGCTGGATTAACAGTGCTCAACTGCAGCTGAATGAGCATCATGTGGTCGCCCAGTCGCATGCTCAGATTGAGTGGCGTCTTGCCGCTGAGGAAGTCATTAACCTGCGAGTCGTTAAGCGATTCCAGCGCCTGCATCACTGTATTCTCCGGACGCTGTGCCTGCAATCAGACATAAGTATATATATATATATTCCAGATTAGTAAATTTACTACTTATGTTTGTTAACACTGAAATCAATTTTAAGTTAAATATCAGCTGAATACTGTAACTGCACTCGATTACTTCTTGTTGGTTAGATCCACTTTACAGATCAACGATATGTTTTAATATATTTCGTTTGTGGAACGTAAAAACAAATGAATCTGATGAGAGTCACTTTTTTCTTGAAGTTTAAAATATCATTTTGCATTCATAATTATCTATTTCCATTTCGATGTCGCTTCTGTGGTGGTTTGTCGATAACCGCCATCAAAATATATATGAAAATTGATTATAACAGAATCCACACAGGGCTAAAATTGTGGATTTTTATCGATAACTTTTTTCGTTGATCTGTAAAGTGGGCTTTATACATCTAGATACGAAAGTTTTTTGGCAACGGGGAATTACAGTGGCATTTCAGTGCGATCGGGTGGCAATTCAAATAGCCAGCATAACCAGCAACTAAAAAATTACTAATTGTAGTATATCGAATATCGAATACTCAGACTTAAATGTAATATTCTATTAACAACACCATATTAATTAGAACTATTATATATTGCTGATAAACGGGCCATGTATATGTATGCTAACTCAATCAACAACGAACAATTAGCAGAATTTAACAAACGATCGATTAGAAAATTCCTCAACTTTGATATACGAAATAAGTGCAAGGAGTCCAATTTGAGTCCAATTAGAAGCTACTTGAACAACGAGATAGAATGAGAGTATCAGAGAGAAAGAGAGCAAGAGAGAGAGAGAGAGAGAGAGAGGAAGAGGAAGAGGGAGAGAGAGAGGGGGTACACAGATGAGAGTTTGCAGATTGTATAACTGTAAATGTGACTAGGCAATCAAATTAAAGTGTTTCATTACATAAAGCAACTAACAAACTAATTAAATGAAAATGTTGATGTTAAGTTGGTCAAGTGCAGTCCATCTACTACCAAATATATCATATTATAGAAAATAGTTTGAGCAGCGTACAGAGCGTACTTAGGAGCACTTCAAATTCCACTCTCAAGTGACACCTTAGCTGATAGATACCATGGTGAGCCACTATGAGCAGGGATCTTTACCCTTATTCAAAGTCGTACTATTTTATTTGACTGTGGCTGTGATCGTTAACCACTATGCGCGAATTATAATCGCAAATTTACAATTTATGGGCGCTTTCCTTAGAATGGTTATTAAGTAGTGTTTTGATCATTGCACAAAAAAAATATATATATAAAAAAAAATATTGCGACAATTGTTCAATTTGGTTTTTTGCCCGCCTGCTGAACAAAGAAAAAAACAAAACCAGCGACAACAACAAATAAGAAAGAAGTGGCCGCACTACGCACACCCTGACAAAACTTAACTTTATTTGGAACAACACTGTTTTCTACATACTAAAAACAAAACAAAGAGGCTTACAATCATAATATCACATTGGGTTCGTAGTTCAGACTCGATATATATATATATATATATATATATATATATATATGAGAAAAACTATGATTAATATTTAAAAAATGCAACTGCGTCTTAATGTGAATCACACTTAAACAGAATTAATTATTTATTTGAATTAATCAAACTAAACACAAAAAAAAATATACAAAATGAATAAAAATTGATTTAAATTAAAAAAAAAAACTAAAGAAATATTCGTAAGATTGTATTAGCCTTCGTAAGGGTATAGGTATGAAAGCATTATTCAGTCGATGTCAACTCGATTTGTTATTTGAAGGTCTGGGTTAATTAATCGTTGCCAAGTCTCAAACAAAAACGCACATTAATATATATGTATATATATATGTATATCGATTGCATGCATGCATACACACACACATATACATATATATATATACATATATATATATATATACGTGTGTATATATATATTTGATCATTTGTATTACCTGCTGCTGGCTGACACAGGCAGTGAGTGAGAGTGAGTGAGGAGCGTTAAGCAACAACAGTTATGCAACTTCTTTAACGGGGCTGCATAGCAACTACAAACTACAAATTTTGCGTATTTTTTTTTTTATATTTCTTCTCATTTTTATTTTATGTATCTCTTCTTTGACTAACTCTTCGAGGCCTATTGACTGGCCTTGGTACGGTTAAAGCTTGGTTTCACTTGTTGTTGTTGTAAAATGTACCAAGGTCAGCTGACGTCGTCGTTGCGATTTGTCGCCAGCGCAGCTTACGTCATGCAGCAGCAGCAGCAGCATCGTCGTCAGCAATCAGCAGTCAAATCGTAAATTCAAAAATGTAAGCTCAACAATAACAAAAAGATGACAGGTGGCCAATTCGGTTATTTAAGATCTTTGCTCCACTGTATTTCAAAAGCTTTCGGCTTACGGCTCTCTCTCTCTCTCTCTCTCTCTGTCTCTCTCTCTGTCTCCCTTCTCCACACATACTTACTTTATTTCTTTCTCTCTCTCTCTAACAATTTATGTTGCACTCCCTTAATTTTTACTATTGCTACGACACAATTTGTGATATGCATGCATGTCTGGGTCTATCTGTCTATCTATGCTAGCAATGCAAAAAAATGTGCATTATAAACAAGAAGAATAAAGAAACTAAGAATCTTAGAAAGCAACAACTTAGAGATAGAGACGGACACGGCTATATCTAAGTTAACCTAGAATAATATCATCTGCAAAATGCCTGAGTCTCTAAAGCTAATCATATATTTATTTATCTATGCTTGTTTCATTGTATCTATTAAATATTTGTCTTTGTTTTCTTAAATCATAGACATTATTTCTATGTTGCTATTTATGTGTATTTAGCAAAACGTTTAATTAACTTCGTTGATTGGCCCCGTTGCTGTGCCTTACAGTTGGCAAGTCATTGGACTTTGCACGTGCTCAAGCAAAGTCAATTAGCATTGCTAGAACTGGACACAAAGCCACCACACTAACAAAGCACTTCGTCCACATGCATGTGTGTGTGTGTGTGTGTGTGTTTTTGTGTGTTCATTCTGGGAACAAAGCTAAATTAATTTGTTAGTTTTTCTCCATTAGAATGCGAATGTGTGATCAGCATGTGTGTGCGTGGCGTGTGTTTGCTGACCATGAAAATATTTTTATTGCGTAGATTTCAAAAACGATGTGCACCTACCCACCTACCTACCACCCAGCACCCACCACCCGCCTCAGCTGTTCAGCAATTGTCACATATATAAAACAAATAACTTGTGCCACACATCGCAGCGCTTAACTGATAAGAATTCCAATCCAGCCGACGTCTGCGAACAACCCACCTCCGCCCGCCACATTTATACCTGGCGACCACCCACTCCACTTTACAGTGCACGTAAAAAATAATAAACGAATAGTTAACAACAAAAAGTACAAGAATAGACCAACGACTGACTCCACTTTCAACATTTCACACATTCTTCAAGTTTTGCATGGTTTGTAGACATGTTCAACAACATACTGTACACTTAACAGTTTTAAAGTATGTTAAAAAAACAAAATAAAAATGTTACTGCAAAAGTGTGACCGAATTACATATATTATTATTAGACAGATTAGTTTAATGATGATGATCAAGTATATATATCTATATATATATATATGGGATGAGGTCACACTTGACGACATTTTAGTAATGCCTTCTGCAAGGGTATGTCTTCTATGATTAAGCAATAACACAAAATATAACAAAGGCTGGCGGCTGGCGCCATCGTTCGCGGCGAGCGTTTGTTTGCCTGTGCTGCGGCGGCGTTATGTTATCTAAGCAACAACAACAGCAACAGCTGCGTTGACGTCGCTGCCTGCTGCTTTTTTGCACTTGTTCAAGCACAGTTTGGCAGGCATTAGCCGGCAAATGCCAGCAGCAGCTACATAACCGGTTTGTCTTACGAACCAGCCAATTGCCATTGCTCGCAGTAGGTATAATGATAACAACAAAAACAGTGCCCAAGTCGAGAGAGTATGCGACTAGCAGATACCCCGTAGTAGCCAAACGTTCTACACAGAGTAACCCATTTTCCGACCAATTGTTGTTCAACTGGTTGCATGCTAAATTAGTTGATAATACTTTGTTCATTTGTTCTTTTACGGCATGAGTAAATAAATGTAGAATGTACTCGCTGCTTTGTTGTGTTCACTTTCAACAACTGCCAAAATGTCTTATTTCAACAGATTGACGAGCAAAGCAAACCTTAAACAACTAAAACAAAAACAAGAAAAAAAGTTATAGTCCAGAGAGAGAGAGAGAGACCTGTACGTTTCTTATCTGATCTTAAGTTGATCAATAATAGTCAATGTCTTAGAATAGCGTTTGTTCACACTGACACAGTTAGATGGACACGGCTACATCGACTCCCTATCACGAATATATATATAGATATATATATATATACGTATATACTTTTTGGACTGGGAGATGCTTCCTTCTGCTTGGTACATACTTTGGCATATCATTATACCCTTTTTACCCAATTTTAATGGGTGAGTCTATAATTACATTGGTATACTAGAGAATTGTTTAGAATTTAAGCGATTCATCCCTTGAACGGAATTCACATAGAAGGGGAACTTTTTTCAACACAAAAAAGATAAAACCGGCTTTTGTAAATTGCATAAGCAACAATAGCGCCACATGAATGTTCCTACATGACAATCTATACGTTCCATCATATTGCGATAATCAATAGATATAATGCACTAGCTCTAAAACTGTGGTAGACATGGACTTTTCGATTTTGATCCGATCTTTGAAACAGCAGCAATCTAGTGTCGAAATTTAGTAACTCGTTCTAATATTGTGGAATGCATGTATTGATTTTTATCTATTTGTAGCTTGAATTCCAATCTTAATCCATTATCTGACTTATGAACTGAACGAGTTCTTATTCTGAGTCGATTTGAAGTCTCTAGCTGGAGTATAATAAAAGTAAAAATATACTCTTTTTTAGTTCGGTACAAATAAAACAAGTCAGAAATAACCGGCTGGAGCAAAGGACTTCAAAAGATATCCGGACTAAATTCCCTAATTATGTATGTTATTATTATTGAAAAAAGCATTTTGTTTTGTAATTTATATTATATAGTTGCCTTTGTCATTAATTTCTTTGATTACGCAAGCAAGCACAAATGTTTCAATTTACCAAACATTTGACTTTAAAGGTGTACTTTAATTTCAGAGGTGCGATAATATTGATAATACTTATAAATTTACCACTAACGATTAAAGTAAAGACTTTAGAACAGGGTATCTGTTGATTAAGTTCTCAGAGACTATAAGAGACTTTGTTGCCTCTTTCTTTATTCGAATTTTATATATGTCTACATATGTATATACATATTTTGTTTTCCTTTTGCCAAAATTACAAAGGACACATAATTTTGATTGGATGCCTGCATCGTTTTTGTGTTTTTGACTCTTTATGGCTCTATATGTTGTTAACTGCTGCTTTTGTTTGAGCAGCTATTCTTTCATTTATCATCATCATCATCATCATCAAGTGCACCATTATCGTCATAATTAACATTATAAAATTTGGGCCTTTGTCTGCACGAAGTGGTCTTCTTCTCTTGTATTCTGTATGGCTGGTTTGACAAAGTGCAATAAAAACCATTTTTATAAATCTATGCAATCGTCCCGCACAGAGGCACAGAAACACAGAAATACAGAAAAAAATATATAAATTGCGCACACAACAGAAAAGCAGCATCTGGCCGCAAAATTCAATTCAGCGAAAGTGAAAGCAAAAGTAATTAATTTGACTTGCGATGCGCCATCGCATCATTTAAATGATATTAATTATGCATGCCATGCCCCAATCTCCCAATACCCCCAATCCCAACATTGAAGCGGGGGCGGGGGACGCTGTGATCCACCTTACAGTCGGCCATGGTCCATGACTCACTCAATGAAGACAAAGCCCACCTACCCAAAACATCCCATCACAAAAGAAAAACAAGACCAAACACTCTGATGCGATATATCTTTTGGTATATCAGAGTATAACAGGGGAGAGAACAGCTGACAAAAGACCACCTGCTCACATTTAAATAGAATTATTAATATTTGTATCTATGATGGCACACAGTCCGTTGTTAGGCATTTCTGTTCATAACAGGCGAACATTAACATTTCAGTCCCGTAAGGGATAACATTCTGTACATTCAACATTCGTAAACTATGTCGCCAATGTTAGAAATTCAACGAGTATTTTTTGTGTGTTTTCGAATTTTGAATTGACAGCAACGATATATGTACTTCAAGAGGGCAATGTGTAACTTGATAATACGGTTGAATCGAAATCGAAATAATGTCAAAACAAGGGCAATATGAGAGGAGAGGAAGCAAGAGAACAGCAATAGGTGATGCAAAGTTAACAATCAACAACAATCAATTTGCAAGTTGTGCCACAATTCTTCAAAATGCATTTAATGCAGTTGATTTGCTCATTGTGATTGACAACCACAATCCAAGATTCATTCAATATTTGCATTCAATATGTCCAATCGTTTCGAAAGACAAAGAATTTTTTTATATATCTGACCCACTGAATTGAACATTATGACAAATTTCGACAGCTTGTGTGTGTTGTATTTGCAGATTTTTCCTTCTTTTTGTTTATATAATGTACATATTTTGTCTTAAGTTAAGTTAAGAGTGACACACGAAATGTTTTTGCAGACTAAAAAAATATATGTCTTAAAAATACACTCTGTTTTATAGGTAATATATCCGGACTTTTAGATAACTGCCTGACATCTGCGACGTCATTTTCTCTGTAATCTTGTTAGTTTTCTATTTATTTGTTTTTTTTTTCTTGATGACGCTTTAAATATTAATATTTAAATAAAAGAATCCAATGTGATTTTTTTGTGAATGTTATTTGTTAGCCCCTTAACCCATTAAAACTTGGCTTTTAAGACCCATGAAGACCAAAAACCAAAGATTATTTAATTTTTTTTTTTTAATATTTAACATTTAAACTCTCCGATTTTAAAAGCGGTTATACCCAAGTAGCTGCACATTGCTCAGTGACCCACAGCGGTCACCTTGTCCCGCATCATTACTCATTTAATTCATAAATCAAGTCAACCCATCAGTGATGGGGATGGTAATGGGAGGCTGCTCTCGTTGGGTGGAATTGAGCACTGCACACTGAAATCGTCACCTGTCCAAACGTTCACTAATTAGGAGCAAGCAACGCATTCACATTCCATGACTCAATCCGAACTGATCAAAATAAGGCAGTCGCTAAAAAAGTGAACGCTTCAATGAAATTAAGTAGCAAGTGGGGAGAATAATATCTACACACATCGCTGGCGAACAGAAAGTATAACGGATGCTGAACCTGAATCTCATCTTTCAGTCATTCACAGATTTGGCTGCTAATTTTGAAAACCTACACTCCACAAATGAAACCATTCCTAGTCGTAACTTTGCACCCTCGGGCTCTACACCTAAAGCAAGAGAAGATATCGCTGGGGGTTTTAAGATAATTATGAAGTTAACATAAACTTACGATTTTTCTTTGCGACATTTCGATAATCTCTTAACAAGTTCCTAGTTTAATTATCTAATTCAAAATGGGTATTGTTGGCGTAAATCTTTTTTTTGTTGCCGTTTCCGTTTTTAGATGCTTCAAAATGAGTTTGTTGTTGGCGAGCTAAACGAACAGCAATCAGATACTGATTGAACTTAAGCGTAACTAAATATCTAATAAAAACACTTTTAAGTTAGGTGCTTGCGAAAGGTTCTGTCATATTTTTTTTGCACTTCTACTTTTTCGAAATGCATTTTTTTACTTGAAAATATTTCAGATAAATAAAAAAAAACTGTCTGTTAAATACTTTTGCACAACTTGAATATATTTTTTGTATATAATGTAAAACACATACAATGACAGAGGCACAGTTGAAGACAGCCGCCAGTCACTGTTGGCATTGATGTTGTTAATATCGTTTCCAAAGTTATTTGGCAGTAATTAAATTTTAATTTATTTTCATATTTATTTTAATACAAACACTTTTTCTCATTTTCTGTTGTTGTTTGCTTTTAGGTCTTATTGTGACATCGGAGAAACCGGTTAGCGGTCACAGATCCAACTCCATTTAACGCAGTTCAACGATTCCAACTTAAAATGCAGGCCGATATATAAGTTATATATATATAAATATAATATAATATAATATATATTTATATTTATATGTACAATTTACATAAATAAATTATTCGAATACGCTGTACCCATTAGGTAAGATGGGGTTTATGAAGTTCGACTCCATACTGCATATAGATATTCCTTATCAGCATTAATAGGCGATTCAACATATGTAAGTCTCTGCTCCTCTTTCAGAATTGGATAGAGGGGTATTTAGTGATATGCGTCTTGTAAACTTTTCTCTTAGTTCTCAAATATAAATTTTTTACCTGTAGATTATATCTATAATTGAGATAATCGATAGGCACAGGGTATCTTCTAGTCGTATATTATCCATTAGTTTAATTATTGTTTATTTTTAGGTTGAATTTTTGGTCAACATTTTTGGGCAACATTTTTGTACAAATATTGAAATGAAGCCATTTCATTTGTTGCTTGACATGAAAATCAAATGTTGATTCCATCCATCGACTGATTCACACACGCCTCCCCAGCCTCCTCTGCTCACATGGCCTCCTCCCCCACTCCTCAGCCGAGCTTTAATGAGAAAGTAGTGCTCGACTCAAAATTCAGACGACGAGCAACAAAAAGTCGCCAACGCCATCGAAATCCAAAGGTCAAGCTCACATTTTTAGCAAAGATATTACGCATCGAAGCTAATTAATAGTCAATTTGAATTTCATATTACTCATGCGGCTAGCAAATTCAATCATTAGGTTTCTGCCAATTGAGTGTTAGTATATATATTCTTGATCCGCATCACTAGTCGAGTCCACATACCTTCTATGTCAACTAGTCTCTCAGTTATAAAACTGCTATAAAGCTATCTTCATGAAACTTGGAATATATTCTCCCTGAACCCACTAAAAATGGGTAAAAATGATATTATAGTTTTGTGCAAATGTATGTAACAGGCAGAAGGAGGCATCTCCGACCCCATAAAGTATACATATATGTTCTTGATCAGGGTCAACAGCCGAGTCGATATAGCCATAACCATCTGTCTGTATGAACGCGCCCAGATTTCAGAGACTATAAAGCATAGAGACTTCAAATTTGGAATATTGGTTCTACCGGCGCAGATCAAGTTCGCTTTATTTGATCGATAACGGATTCCGTTTCTCGATTATTGATACATTTAAATTTCCAATAAATGCTACAATTTTAAAGGCAGACTCTTCTAATTTATATAGAATATACAGTTATTTGAAAAGTAAGGCATTATAAAATAAAATAATATTTAAAAAACAATTATAATTCAATTTACTTTTCATAATTTATTGGTGAAAGCAAAATAAAAATGAAATCATTTTTAATATTTAAATTTGTTTACGTTGCAGAAAAAGTGCTTACGATAAGACGGGATTATATTTTAATGTATTTTCTTTTTTGTAATTCATATCCCAAAGACAAATACAGATCATCAGATAACAGTATCAAGAAATACTAAGAATATAAATGTAGGAAATGTTGGGCATAGTGAAATCAGGATATAACTTTGCTGTTTTTTCTTAATTTTTTGTTTGTGTATCGATTTATTGATAAGATGAAATTACTTATATCCTGCTCATTTAAAGACTCGAATCTAACGCATTTATAAGCAACTGTAGCTTAGTTTTTAGTTATAACTTACCAACAATCCAGTTTCTACATTTGGTATTAGAATGATCTTAGAGCCGTCCATTAAGTTGTGATCTCTGAGGCTTCCATCCTGAAGTTCTCTGCAATGACAAAATGAGTAAGACGATAAGAGAAAGCACTGCCACATTTTCATTTATTATTTGAAATTTATTGTCTGCATTCCCAAAATAAATTCATACATATTTTGTTGTAGTTCTTATGTATAGTTTTCATTTAATCTACGTAACTATTTCTTCCCTCCAAAATGACTGCCCGAGGAACCGCTGAATAGATATAGATTTTTTTCTTATATTTTTAGCGTTTATTGCGTACATATTTGAACTGAAATTCGAATCGACTGTTTGCAGAACGCCGTTCGATTATTGTTATTGCTTTTTAACAAAAACAACAACAGCACTTGAGAAGGTACAAAGACTTACAGTCATCGAACGTCACATTATTTATATACATGTATATATATAATAAATGTCAGTACATATAGCCTTAAATATATGTGTATGTGTTTTTTTTTTTGTTTATTTAAATGGAATATATAAAAAGATAATTAAATTCGAGACGTGTATTAGTAAGTTATGACAGCTGGTTCCCTAATTGTGCCATTTTGTCACCAAATTTTACGGCTGACTTTGCTGTTTCGTTGCCTTTTTAACACTTTTGCATGTGTTTTTTTATTTTAATTACAGCAACACAAAAAAAAAAAAACAATTAAGAATGCTGTAGACGAGTGAGTTCGACTACGATATACCCAGCTGTTAGATATATTCTAGTAAATATCTTCTGTAAGCATGCGTAAAAAAGGTTAACGCACCGCATACACAGTTGCGAAAAAAGAATAAAATAAATAAAAAATACAAGACAATGACTTCGATTTGCATGAGACTTGTGCAGGTGAAATAAAAATATAAAATAATTAACAAAAAACAAAACAGGAGCTGCAACACACAATCAGGGGCATTATCGTTGTATGATTATCCAAAGCAGATCATCAATAAGTGTGCTTGTAGCAATAATGCCAATTTCCATAAGTCAGTTCGCTGAATATTGTCGTTGAATATTAAATTTAAAATACCATTAAGCTGTAAATCTCAAAAGGCAGGAATACAGCAAGAAATTAAAATCTGCCACGATCGTTCGATCTGATCGAGATAATTAAAAGCTGATATTTCATGCTATATCATTCGCGACGAACTCGATAATCCGTTCAAAAGTTACCTAAATATTATATTTTTCAAGAACTTTCCTAGAAATGTCTGTTATACCACTATCTGAAGACCCGCTATATACTATCTATTTTTAAGAACTGCTGAACTTATCTTGGCATTTTCTTAAGTACTTATAAATATTATATATTGCGGCTCCATCAGTTTATATACATATATATACACCCTGGAATTATGAAAAGTTAATCGATTACCTTAGTAAACAATTAGTCTACAATTTTGGAGTGAAAGGAGCAGTGAGGTATTAAAAAAAATGAATATTTCCCATGTGACTATGTATTTCACATTTGATATGAAATTTAACAAATTATCTTATTACACATTTTAATTGAAATCAATAATTTTGCCAGTGCTTCCCTTGGCTAGTCCCTAATTATAATTCTATATCACAACTAACGAATTTTCGAGCAAATAACATATTGACAAATTTGCTACGCACATAAGAACAGTTGCAGTCGCAGTCGAAGTCGCAGTCGCAGTCACTGTCGCTGTCGCAGCCGCAGCCGCAGTCGTTTTAATTGAACAAGTTGACGCAGCAGCAGATTGCTGCCCATATTGCCGCGAGGGCGAATAAGAGCGAGACAGAGCCCGAGTTGCGGCGAATTGCTGTCAATGAGGTAACACACATTCAACAATAACAACAACAACGGCCAAAGGAACGAACGATAAATGACTGCATGCATGACTGATGAATTGATAAGATTTGCTCGGTGTTGCCGATGTTGCGGTTAAGCACGAACGAAAATGAAGAAAAAAAAAAATACGAAGCATATTTGGGTCAGCACGAGGCGTGTCACGCTACAAACATCGCACGCACACGCACACACAGGCATAAATACATCGAAATTAACAGTATTAATGTTCAATCATTGCTGCTTACGTAAATTGCTTGCGGTAACATGCAACCATACATAGAAATATACATATTGCTGTACATACGTAGGTATTTATTTATATACCCGACCGGCAAAGTATGCTCACAGGCAGACAGACAGACGCACACACACACACGAACACAGATGGAGACAGAGAGAGAGAGAATGAGACAAGCGATAAGCAATTCACAATGCATAACGCGAAAGAAAGCGCTGTGGTGAATGCTCATCTGGCATAGAAACATACACGCACAAACACTCAGTTACATGTTGTGTGCACACATACAAGCATACACATTCGGAGCAGCAGCAGCAGCAGGTGCCAAAACTCACCACACATGAGAGTCAGTCAGACAGCAGCAGCCGCCGCCGCCGCAGTCAGAGTTAAAGTTACTCAAGCTTTAAAGAGCTTTAAGGCACACACACACACACACAACCACATGTATATATATATATATATATATATATATATTGAAGGTGTGGCGTCGCGTATGCCTGTCTGTGTGTGTGTGCGCGAGTCGATTTTGTCTGCGGAGGTGTCTGCGTTAGCGTCGCTTCACTGCTTTAGCGCAATAGACAACAGACGACGATGGTGCTGCTGACGCTGATGCTTACGCCGACGTCTCTGGCAGGCAACGAAGGCCAAACGAAGCTGATGGCGAAGCCAAAGCCGTTGTCGGCGAATACCCAGATAGAGATAGAGAAAGAGACAGAGACAGATTTTTAGCTGGCAGACGCAGAAACCCCCCTCACCATATCCTCAACATGAGGCGGAATATTAAATTAACCTTGTTCACCAGTTGCTTTATAACTGTTAACAGTCAGCTGCTCTGCAGCAGCTCTGCTCTGCTCTCCTCAAACTGTACGCTTGCTAGGCGGCCAGACTCACACACAGCACATGGTCTGGCGCTCATACACACACACACATATATACACATACACGTACATAGTTTGAGGTTATGTTGTCGATTGATCTATGTAACTCGCATTATGTTTCTGTCTCTTTCTTGCTTGACGGCTGTGCGTGAAGCAGCAATGCTCTTTTTCTTTGCATTTGTTTCTCTCCTCTTCTTGCATTGACTTTCTTTTGTAACTTGCTTAAAATGCAGCATTCAACACACACGTATTTATGCGCATGCACGTGTGTGTGTTTGCGCATACGTATGTAATCCGAAACTCAAACCAAAAGCAAGACAACATAAAATTCCACCACCTTGCACACAAACAAACAAACATATATATATATATATATAATATACATATAAAATGAAAGAAAAGAGAATGTGTTTGTGTGTGTTCGCTGCTCGCGACGTAAATTATCATGTGTATTATTTATTATGCTGTGTCCTGCATTCGCCTGCCGGTCCATATCTACACAGGATAGCTGCATAAGCAGAAGCAGCAAGAGCAAACCATAAGAAAATCTTACAGTTGTCGAGCAAAGACACAGTTGAAAACTGAAAATTCACCACCGTCATCGTCATCATTGTCGTCATCATCATCAGTTGAACACTTGAAGAAATAAAGGAAGCAACCACCAAGTGTTGCCATATTGCCATGTTTCCATGAATCCAAAGCCAAAAACCGGAAAAGTAGCGCACACAGCTCAACTCACGTGGCAGACAAGCAGACAAGACAAGCAAAAAACTCAACAAAAAAATCATCCAAGAAATCCACTGACTTCTATAATGTGTGTGGCGCTAATACTGAGCAAATAACGCGAGGGTCGAGGGGAAGGGAGTCTCAAGCCACTTGGACTGTCGAAGGCTGTACTGTACAGCAACTGTACAACAGCTGTAAAACTGTACATAATATGTACAGACATTACATATTACATTCCACACACTGTCCATTTACATTACAATTCACGCGACGGGAGTGAAAAGACAAACGCGCAGCGGGTACTGCCAAGGGTTAAACAAACAAACTGTTGACGAGTCATTGAAAGATCCAAGACTCGAGATCTATATATATGATCTCTGAACATATATATGAAAAAATAAATGTATCGATAATTTCAAAATTTATGACAAAATTTATAATATTAGAAAGATTTTATTTTCAAATTTTTGGAATTAATATTAAAATCAGATCAATTGATTTGCATATTATGAAAGAATTTTACATAAAACAAGTATTTTATGGCACACCATGTGAATATAGTAAAACAGCATATTAACCTCTCTCATATTGTTTATTTTTCACATTTGTTAAGTTGCTTTTGTTATTTGCAAATAAACTGAACTTAAATAAAACTCAAACTCCTTTTTTCCTTCCATATCCAATATCCAATTTTTGTTAACTTGTATTCTAGCACCTTGTCCCCGTCCCCAACCCAACCCAAATAGACACTAAAAATGCACACGGAAGTTAAAATTCGATTTATAATCTAGTTTCATTAATATTGCAAACACAAATCAACGAACACTAAGACAAAGACGGAGAAATCTGGTTTGATTTTGATGGTTTTGACTAAATTGATTTGTTTTGCATTTTGTTTTACATTTTATTTCACATCTTTCTTTAAATCGATTATTTACCTTATTTTGATGAGGACTTAATAAAATAATAAATTAATTAACCCTTGACAAACAGGAGAGTATTCCTTGTCCTATTGGAAAACTTTCAATAAGTGAATTTTATCAACTTTATCCAATATTTTAAAGTAGCCCTTGAATTTTGCACACAAAGTAAAACATTTAAATAAAGCACATGTGTCAATATTAAATATTTATATATACATATGTATAAGCAAGTGAAGCGTGAAATCGAATAATGATAAACGTCAGGTTTTTTTTAAACATTTTTATGCATATTTTTCTCTTCTCATGCGGGAATTTAATTTCTATTCGTTTCACAATATTTAAATAAATAGTTATATTATTATTTATTGTGCTTTCAACTAAATATATAAATATATAGTAAATATAGAGATTAGTTCATTCACAAATAAAACTTAAATAAATAGCACTCATTTAAACGTATAATTATATTTGAAAAAAAAAATTCTACAACCCTTTAAATGTCTACATATTTTAATTGTTGGCTTGCCAAAAATATGATAAAATACTTTTTGATGGTGCAACAAATTAATTCAGAGATACAGACAGACTTACACAAATAAAAACGGCTGAAACAGATGCAGCTGCCAGAATGTAAATATTTTTGCACACATATCACACTCAGAAACGACCTCATGATATTTACTATTGATATATAGATGTATAATAGATACAGATGTTTACACACACGTACATTGTGTAAATTTGAACTAAGATAGATACACACACACACCACACACACGCCCCAGCACACACCATGAATAGTTGCCCCATTAGAATAGTTGCAAATGAGAACTCTGTGGCAATAATCTCTTGTGATTTATAACCATTCAATACCAAAAACTATAAAAAAAATATAAACAACCTAAAAGAATATGAAAAATGAAATATATATAGATATATAAATATAATATTTTTTTCGTTTACACTATTAGTATGCAACTCAAGTGATTTGATTTTTTTGTTTATCAATCGATAAACTTAAATTAAAATTGAGTCAAGTTCACACTGGTATGCTTAAGCTATACTTAAAATATGCAGAGAAGTAATAAAAACAAATTAAAAATCTCTTCTTTTCGCATTGTGAATATGCGCAATCGATTTGTGAAAATTGGATTCTGTTTGCAAATGCATCTACACTATGTCAAAAAAGTCTTTTGACAAACAACAAAAAAATTTATCTTATTATTTTATTCTTTATATTTTTCTACAATTAGTTAAAAAAAAAAAAATGATTCATTAAATTTTAGACACCACAAAGAAATTTAAAACTATGCATTTTTCCCTTTGTCAAAATACTTTCTTCATATAGTGTATTTTTGAATATGGTACATTCTTTGTACCCCCCAAGGTGAAGCAACAGCAGGTCGGTGAAGTGATCATCCCAACATTAATTACCCCCCGCAAAACCCAAGAGACGCCTTCCCATCATCATCCTAGAGCAAAGAGAGGGTTTCGTTCTGTGAGAGAGCTGTGCAGCGTGGGAGAGCAAGTTTCACCAGTTTCCATCTTCATCTCCATTTCCATTTCCATCTCTATCTTCACCTTCATTTCCATCTCTATTG
This sequence comes from Drosophila villosipedis, assembly GCA_035043025.1. Lineage (NCBI taxonomy): Eukaryota > Metazoa > Arthropoda > Insecta > Diptera > Drosophilidae > Drosophila > Drosophila villosipedis. Next base: position 13,014,401 of record JAWNNF010000024.1, on the reverse strand, counting down.
CTGGCGCTGCTTCAATCTCTGATTTGAAATTCAGTCTACAAAAGGTTTTTAGGTTTTCAGTTTCCGTGTGGCTGCTTTTAATGACCGCAGCGTTGGTCGTGGCTTTTTGGGGGTGTGGTTGGGGTTAATTGGGGGTGCGGTTAGGTAAGCTTTTAACTGGGGGTTGCAAGCATAACAAAAACCCACCCGCGATAAGTTGGTTTTCGTTAATTTCAGGCGAATAAAAAAATAAAAACCATATGGTCAACTATTTGGAGTTCTTGATATTATACATACAAACAGATATGCATGTGTGTGTGTGTGTGTGGGTGTGTGTGTGTGTTTATGGGTGTGTGTGGGTGCAAACTAGGTTGTCTAGCAGCAATGGGGATGATGACCAGGCCAAGTGCATTAGTCCAGCCACCTGGCCACCCAACCCACCCACCCACTCATACACACACAACCATCAAGAAGAAGAAGCAGAAATAAAAGCAACCACCGTGGTGCAAAAGAGCTTTCTAAAAGGGTTGCATAGAAAATCGATGACAGACGGGAGTAAAAAAAACAGCTGAAAAGCAGCCAAATCCAAATGTGTGTATAAGGAGAGAGAGAGAGAACTGAAAGACAGAGAGAGAGAGAGAGAGAGAGAGAGAGAGAGAGAGAGAGAGAGAGAGAGAGAGAGCTGACAGACAGAGAGAGAGAGAGATGGAAACGTTAAGAGCAAGATAGAAATGCATAGATAGATAGTTAGAGAGAGAAAAAGAGGGAGAGCTTTATATGGCTGCCTACCCCGCTGGCCCCTTCCCGAAAAATCATCCCTTCCCCCACCCTTCACCCATCCACCACATCGCCTGACTGCATAACAACCCAGCCACAAACAACACAACACAAAGACAAATTAAACAAAGAAAAACAACAATAAAGCTGAGGGCAGGCAACGATGGAGACGAAAGCAAAGCAAAGCAAGCAATAAAAACAAAAGAAGAACAACGCCAGCAGCAGCAAACAACAATGAGAAATCACAGCAACGAAAAATAACAAACACCTCGAACACCGCCTACGCTAACCCTGCCTATCTCCCGCCCGCAATTTAGCGACCACCTAACTAAAAAAAAATGAAATAGAAAAATACAAATAAAAAAAAACAGCAGCTGCTAATGTTGCTGCTTCTAATTTCAACTCAACGAGATTCGAACGTTGGCAGCGCAGTCGCTTTTGCTTTTATCAACAAACTGACAGCAGCGCAGCAGACACCGGAAGGCGATTTTGCGAAAGGGCAAACATTGCAAGCAAATGCAAATAGTCAGAAGCAGCAGCGGCAGCAGCAGCAGCAGCTCAGTCAGCTTTTGCGCGCACGCATACACACATGCACACTATGAAGAGAGCGCAAAACAGAGAGAGCGAGAGACATAAAGAGAGAGTGACGCACGAGATGTACTCTCTCAAGCAGGCAGGCAAAACACACAATTGCCGGCCGGCCCCACATCCGCAGATCCCAGAGGAAAGAAGCGCAAAGGGGATGGGAGGAGAGAAAACGGCGCTGTTCTGTCGATTCTGGGTGCTGACGTCGTTCTTGATATGCCAAAAGTGTATTTGCATTGAAAATGAACGCGACGCTGGCGTTTAGCGTTGGCGTCGACAGCAACAGCAAAAACGTCGCAGCAGGGCGAAAAAATTGAACAATTATACTCGAAGATACCCTGTTTTCGCTGGTACGCGTTGTATTTATTTGTGTGTGTGCCTCTTATTTAAAAAATTATTTTTTATTTATATTTATATGCTACCGCTTTAACTATTGCACATTTGTTTGTAAAAGTTGATAATACCCTCTTCAGCTATTTGAAATGGTACAGGGAATTATGCGAATAATTCGAATTACATTACGATTACATAGTTGCAAATTGAGTGGGAAAGACACGTTTACGTGATACACACAAACACAAACACGCTTGCATACTTATTTGTATGTATGTGTCTGTGTCTGTTTCTTTAACTATTTCAAATTGTCACGCACAAATATCGATAATTATCTCATCAACATCATCATCATTATCAGGGGTGGTGTTTTTATCTGGAGGTGTCAATGCACCGCTGCTGTTAATCTCTCCTATCTCTCTCCCTCTTTTCTTCGTGTCTTTGCACAAATATTTGCAATGTTTACAACAGACAGCAACTGTTGGTAATTCAATTATGAAGCAACTTGAATGCATGCATCCACCTCAAATTTTTAGCTCTTGAATTTTCTTAATATATATATATATATATTGATTATATATAGTACTAAAATATATACTGCCAGATATATCTAGATATGATATTCGCAATTGGATTACAACCTCATCTAACCTCATATAGCCACTCCTCCCCCCCCCCCCCCACACACACACACACACACACACAAACTGCTTCACCGCATTGTCATAGTCAGTATTTATGCCCAAGGAGTATTGGTTGTAACAACGAACACACAAACTAAACACAAAAATTGAGCACCATAAAATGGATATTCCAAGCACATGGCGCTATTGTGCAGGACCTGGCTGCTATGTAAGTAAAAGAATTGGTATTTTTTGTTATTTTTTAATATGCAAGCAACACTACTACTATTATGTATATATTTGTATGCATATAAGTAATACATAAGCAGAAGGGGAAACTTGGTGGTTGCTGAGATTCCCTTTACCGTTGTTGGTCTTGCTTCCATTGGTGGTGGCGACTTTAAAAATCAATATATATATATATATATATATATATATATATATTATCGATTCAATAATAAACGATACCATGCCGATACACCTACAGGTGCAAATCGATAACTGACAAGCTCTTCGAAGCTGCATTCATTTAAGACTTGCAAAAACATAATATAAAATCAAAAGCTTTGTTTTGCATTTATATGTAAATTAGTTACGAATTGCTTACTTAATATGTAATATGTCTTATGGTGGATGGGCGAAAGGCTTTGCAAGTGGTGAAAATGGTGGTGGGTTCTCCATTAACAGGTGAGGGTGGGGGGATAAGGTTGCTTTTTAATGGCTTCTGCGGGTTAAACAACATCTGACATTTGGGTGGTCGTAGAACTTTGAGCAAACAAAGGAGAGCCCAGTTCAAGTCAACTCGGCAACCTAGCCAACAACAACGAATCATCATCAACAACATCATCATCATCGGCGATAAGTGCAGCCAGCAACAATTTGTTATTGCTGCTAAGAACAAAGAGCAGCGCAGCAAGCAAAAGCGAGAAATGAAATCTTCACATGGCAAAGAGGAGAGAAAAAAAACAATAACAATCGGCAACAAAGCAAAAGTTTTGCATGAATTGCATGGTTGTTGTTGTTGTTATAAAGTGGCAAGCGGCATACAACAGATGCAACAACTGAGCCAGCACGAAAGAGAGAGAGAGAGAGAAGCCGAAAAACTCAAACATCATATTTGTTCTCTTTTATAGTGTTTTTTTTTTAAAGCATTGCTGCCCGATTTTGAGTCCGACTCAAAAAGTCAGCTTCACTGTGGGATACACTGTACCCAAAACAAAGACGTTAAAAAAATTACAAAAAACCACCTAAATTTGCTGATTTGATTCACCCTCGAACCGATTTTGTCGATTTCCCTTTATTTATTCATTATTCATTACAAATAATATAGGGTAACACTGGAGCGCATCCAAATCTTGTTAGCTGTTACATTTTATACAAATTAGGGAAGATCACCACAATACACATACACGTACACACTCTTTCTCTCTCCCGCTCTCTCTTTACCAATCTGCCATACTCACCACACGTGAGCTCACCTTACTGCAAAGCATAACAAAGGCATACACACAAACGATCGGGCACGAAAAGCATTAAAACTAAACAAAGCTTAAATAATAAAACCAAAAATACGCAGACCGTAAAAGGGGCACGTTTCAATAGAACAATTATCACTAGCAAGATCTTTTTGAGAGTGAGAGAGAAGCCTACGCACATATATATATGTATGTGTGTGTGTGTGTGTGTGTATATATAAATTAACACTTGTTGCTGGCAAAGCCCAACACCAACACTAATACCAATACGCCTTTGCGTCTACCGTTTCTTATTCTCCCTTGCCATTCGATTCGAGAGAAGCGAGAGAGCGAGAGCAAAAATGTTGCGTCATTGGTCATTATTTTGGAGGGGAGAGAAGCAGAGAGAGAGACAATTAGAAGATTACACACACATACACACACACCCTTGAAAAGTCTATGTCCGGCTAGAAGGGTATACAGGTATACACAGAGAAAGGTGAACAGATTTTCTGGTAATATATATACTTTTTTATGTTTCTTGTGGCTGATTTTTGTTTTTTACTCACTTTTCGCGATGAAGCAAACAGATGCGATCCTTGGCCACTTTCAGTTTCTTGGCAATAATCTTTTTGAGACTCTCGACGCTGATGTGAGGCTCAACGCTGACGCCAAAGTTGCCGCCGGTTGTGGTGCTGATATTAAGGTTAATCATCATATTATTGTTGCCACTTCCCATTCCCATTCCAATTCCCATTCCCGTTTCGCTGGCAACTGTTGTGGAACTGTTACTGTTTATGTTACTGTTATTGTTAAACAGCGCACTTGTGCTTGGATAACGTTGTTGTCTAACATGGCTGATGCTATTATTGTTGTTGTTGCTGTTATTGATGCTGCTGCTGCTGTTATTATTGTTCTTGCTGCTTCTGCTGCTGTCGTTGTTGTTGGTATTAACATTGCTGCCACACCCAGCAGCAGCGGTGCCATTTGTTGCTGTTGCCTCACTTTCCGCCGTTGCGGCCTTTGCATTGGCCGTATTTCTTGTTGTCGATTTATCCATTTTTGCACTCACCACGCAACAAAAAACACTCAAACAAAAATCAGCTTCAATTTGCAGAGTATGCGTTCAAGACAGGCAAAAAAAAAAACACAAACAAAAAAAACGCGTAACGGGAACGACAATCGGCTGCTTCAATCGATTTTCTATACACACCACACCTTATAACACGCACTCACACACAGACGCACGCACGCACAAAGAGCTACAACGTCAATGCTGAAGGCGGCTGCGCTGCTTTGAAATTTTTGTCTATTACTGCTGCTGCTGCTGACGACGAAGTTCACACAAACACACACAGAGCCACAGGCACAGAATCAAGTCGAAAACAAACAATGATGGAGACGTCGACGTCGTGTTAGTGGTGGAGGCGTGGGGGGCTGGAGGGAGAAGGAGGCGCGGCAAACAAACACAGTTACGTGTGATGCGAACGAGGCGAGCGACGCGTGGTTGGTTGGAAGGCTGGCGGCTCTTATTATTATTATTATTTTTCTTTTTACTGTGTGCTCGATTGCGAAACACCGTTTACAGTTTGAGATGTACTGCTTCTGCTGCTACTGCCTCTTCTTATACACATGTATGCTCGTATGTATGTATATGTGGATGTATGTGTTTGTTATATGTGCTCTTCTTGGTTATGTTACGTAGCAGAGACTGTTGCTGATTTTACTACAGTTTGTTCGATTTCGTGTCGGTTTTTGTTTTTTGAGCGCGCACACACGGAATATGTGCAAAAAGAATGTGTAATTAATTTACAGTTAAAGACGTTTGTCCGCTGTATTTGTACTTGTTACCACTCACTCAAACACACACACACACTTACACATTCGTTGTATTCGAAGAGTCAAATTGCAAGCGGCGGCGGTGGCCAATATAAAAGCCTATACACACGCACACACACACACACTCACACAGCAGGCGACAACGCACAGTTACAAATCTCAATTTCGCGCACCGAGCGTCACACGACCGCCTCGACCGGCTTTGGTTTTGCTTCTGACTTATCGATGACACATGTTCGCGCACACATTTTAATTTGAAACCGCGCGTTGTTGTCGAAATCGGTTGGGCTTGGCGGCGCAGAAATGCAACTCTGGGAGCAAAGCGCCATCTACTTCAAACAGCAGTGTTGCACGCAACGCCAGCTGTCATCTCTGACAGCCGGAAGTAACTTTTGTGTGTCAAAGCAAAGCAGCGTTCTTTTCGTTTAAAGGTCTCCAAGGCGAAAGTTGTGTTTTACTGTGCATTTCACGTTTCGTGTCAAGAACCAAAGACTTAAAGTAAGCAACAGCCACAAAAACTAAAACAAATTGCACACAAGCCAAATACGAAAAGATTCCACACAAAACTAACTAAAAACCAAAAGTGATGCCAACGATATATACCGATTATAATTTAATCGAAAAATTAAAATTGTTTTTGTTTTCATTTTGTTTTGTTTTCTTTCGATTTCAGCATGCGTTACGTGGCTGCATATTTGTTGGCTGTCCTCGGCGGACAGGAGAGTCCCGCCAATGCCGATCTGGAGAAGATCCTCAGCTCGGTTGGCATCGAGGTCGACGCTGAGCGTTTGAGCCGCGTGATCAAGGAGCTGAAGGGCAAGAGCATCGATGACCTCATTAAGGAGGGACGCGAGAAACTCTCCTCGATGCCCGTTGGCGGCGGCGGCGCTGCTGCTGCTGCGTCCGCTGCTCCAGCCGGTGCTGCTGCGGCCGGTGACAAGAAGGAAGCTAAGAAGGAGGAAAAGAAAGAGGAGTCCGAGTCGGAGGATGACGATATGGGCTTTGCTCTCTTTGAATAAATGCCTTCATCTCCTCTCCATCTCTTGTCCGTATATAGGGTGTTAAATAACAGCAGCAGCAGCATTAACAGCTACACTCGAGGTACGATAATTTAGTCCACACAACGTGTAGATCTGTTTGTTCTGTGTTAATTTGGCATTTGTGTGATGAACTAAACTTACACCATCTTTCGACTGAGCATAAACGTTGATGCTATACAAGTTTTCACTGATTTCAATTTGCCTTACAACACAGCATGCACATACACACTTGCAATTTTATCCGAATAATGTTAATGTTTGCATCTCTCTTTCCCTCACTTGCAGGACAGTCAACCATTAGATGAGGAAAAAAAATAACATCGACTGCTCTGCTTGCACAGTGGGCACATTGCTTAAAGTTGCCATTCAAAATTTTGTTTTATCCACCAACAACAATTAAGATATACATACAAAAAATTTGAAAAACGGTTAAATCAACGTTTATTTCTATGAAATAAAAATCTGCTGTGTTTATGCTTTATATGCGTCCATATATAATGTGAATTGTTTTTTTTTTTTTTTTTTTTTTTTTTTTACCAATTGGGAAAAATATTTATTTTACTTTAATAAGTTTATCAAATATAATTCGCGCATTCGGTGCGAATGTGGTGCCAAAATGTTGGGTTCGGTAGAGCCACGCTGCAGAGAGTGACAGTATTTGTTTTGTCGTAATTAAATGTGTTTCTATTAAAATAAAATATTGTTAATTTGGATCAACACGTGGAGCTAATTCCAGGCTTGATTCCCATTGCAGTGGTTGACAACACAGCAGGCAAAACGTTTTTATTTCTATCTTTGGCTCACCAAATGTAGATAACTGGGAAGATGTCTGGAAAGATTCCGTTAGTTTTCGTTCTCTTCATCTTTTGCATTTTCAGCTCTGTTTTCGACGGAGCAGCATTCAAAATGATATTTAGTTAAACGCTTGTTACAATATATTACAATTTGTACTTTTTTTTAATAGATGACTTGCTTTCGTTGTTTGCTTTTTTTTTATATATGTTCGTTAATCAATTCGAAATAAGACAAAACTAAAATGCGTTTTGTACATGAATGTGCCTGTTTGCACACAAAAACAAATCGAAAATATTAAAACACAAATGTGCAAAAAGTAAAAGAGGAAGCGAATATCAAGATCTATGCGACATTCTCTCTTTCTCACTTCTTGTGTTTTTGCCAGATCTCTTCCCAGCAGCGAAAAGACCCCGTTACGAATTCGATTCGTAATGTAGTTGGAATACTATATGACGAAAAATGTGTAGTGGATTGAAATGGAAAAGAAAGAGACAGAAGAACAATAAATTTATGCAAACGTGGGAAATGCGTGCAGTTATGGGAAATAATTCAATATAAATAAGCATAAGGACGGACATGTTTATAAAGTAGATTTTATGAATAACGATTTTCAACATTTTGCTCTGATTTTATTACTTCTCTTCAAATTTTTCGCAGCTTTTCGTAGATTGATAAAAACAATAAAATCACTTGATTTGCATACCAAAGACTCATTAAAAACAAACTCATTTTACTGTGCATATGACTTTAAAATGTAGTCTTTACAAAAATTGCTGAGAAAGTTATGATTATTTTCTAATTTTTAAATTTAGTGGGCCAACATTGTGTAACTAATACTTTTAATTTTAATTTTCGCTTGCTTGAAATTTGATTTCATTAACAGAAACAACATGCAACGAATTGTTTTTTTTTTAATTCTTTTAAATTTTTTTATAATTGATATTATGGAGAGTTGTCAGACTAATACTATTATCTAGAAAAATTGCTCACAATAATAAAAGATAAAAAAAATAACATTTTAAATTTCGTTGAAACGAATTGTTTTCTAAATGTTGTTTATTGTTTTTGTTTTTTTCAAGATGATGGTTTGCGGTAGTCGTGCAGACTGTCGTCCGTGCTCTCCTCCAGAATGTAATCCTTCTGAGACAGCGGTTCCAGTTCATTGCTCTCGTTTGTCTCTGCCCTCCAATCCGTCTCCGCCTGCTCATAGAGCTCCTCACGTCTATGCTTCTTGCGTTCCGGCGTCTGCTTTCGCTCGCGTCTCTTCTCAAGGAACGCCTCAAACTTGATGGCATCGCGGGGATCGGATTGCGGATTGTGATTGGGATGGGGTTGGGGATAGGCAAGTTTGTCGCAGTCGGTTGATGATTGTTCCTGATGCTGTTGCTGACGCTGCCAGGCGCTCTTCGACTTGCGCATCTTGGTGAGAATCTTATCCATGATCAGGTGATGATCCAGGCCAAGCACATCGTGCCGCATCGCTGGTGGCATCGCTGCGGCTCCAGTTCCTGCTGCAGATTGCTCAGCAGCATTGCCATAGAATTCCTGTCGTACTGTCTGCGCCACATCAAAGGTAGCCACCTCTTGCTGCTGCCCCTCCTCCTGCTCGGCCTCCTCCTGCTCGTCCTCCTCCTTCTTGGGACTGTTCAAGTTAATGTTTCGCAAAATGGCTTCGATACTGTTGCTGTTGCTGCCACTTTTGTCGCGCACGAATCGGAGGCGTGGCACCTCGCCCATCAGCCTCAGCTGGGAGAGCTCGTGCCTCAGCTGGCCAGTGCAACGTTGCAGTTGCACTTCGAGTGCCGCATCGCTCGCCGCCTGCCCGGTGCCCAGCCAGTAGACATTGATGCAGGCAAAGTCAGAGGAGATCTTTACGCGCGACACCTGCAGACTGCGTCCCAGTACCGATTCTGCCGCCTGCCCCGTCGCCAGCAGATCGGTGATCGATGTCATGAACAGTTTGTTCAGCACCGACATCCGTCGCGTATTCTGCTTGGAGCCGGCCGCATTCCTCTTGCCAAATTGCGATGACTGGAAGACAACGCTTGGCGGCTGATAAATGCTGCTGCTGCTGCTGTTGTCGGCGCTGTTATCGGAGCTGGGATACCAGCGTTTCTTTGTTCCAGCCACGCGACTGCCGAAGAGCTTGCCCAGAATTCGGCTTTGGCGCGCTGCATTTGTGCTGCCGGCGCTGCTGCTTTTCGCCCTCGAACTGCTTTGGATACCAGCGATTTGTGGTGATAAATGCTGTCTAAGCTGGACACACCAGCAAGCAGCATGTGGCTGCCACAGTTGGTTGCGCAACATTTGCTGTTTATTTGGGTCTTCTTGATTTGATGATTTTTCAGTTTTTGTTTTGATTCCTACGAGAATCGATACTATCGGCAGCATTCAAAATTCCGTCTTGCCAATAATCGATTACCAAAATTGGACATAACGGCAATATTAAATGGATAGAAAACAGACTGAATTTTAAATTGGCATAGGGCAGTAAATACTTGATTTATAGTGTAATTATCACAAATATAAATATAATATAAAATATATGTTGTTGGCGTCTTTGTATATTGGTCTTTTAATATGTATCTGACAATTTATCGGACGTATGAAAAGCATAGAAAACAGACTAAATTTTAAATACTTAATATATAGTTTAACTATCAAAAATATACAGTTCGCCATTTGCTCTATAATTGAATAACAAATAAATGTCATGCAGCTTTTGTATTTTTTTTTTTTAATAGATTTGATTTAAGGTGGAACTATTCGATACGGATTTGATGACAGAACCACCAAAAGTTATGTTATCGGTTTTTGGTATTTTACATAATTGTTTTGGTATATTTATGTTCGCCCACGACGGTCGCACGAACGGAATCTTTCGTAATCCGGATTGTTGTTGTTGATATATAAATACAAACGCGCATCGAGCTGAAGCTGCTTGACTTGAGCCAAGGATAAACGAGCAGACACCTTTTTTTCTATCATACATTTTTTGTTGTAATACAAATGAAGTGAAATTATTATATTAAATATTAAATATAGTTCGCGCGTGTGTGTGTGTGGGAGTGTGTGTGCGTGTGTGTGTGTGTGTGTGTGTGTGTCATAATGTAAAAATATTGTGGTCGCCTTTTGCTTTTGCATTCACCAAAACACAAATCAACACGAATCGCCAAACAAACTAATCCACGCAACAATCGAAACAATTCAGAACATGTCCTACACGGAGCTGGAATCGGGTTATCAGGATTTGCGTCAGTCTGCGCAGAGCAACGTCGCAGCCTCCCAGCAGCCGCAACAGCAGCAGCTACAGCAGCAGCAGCAACAACAGGACCATCATCAGCATCATTCGCAACAGCCGCTGGGGTCGCATTCGCATTCGCATCGCGTGGGTTTCTATCTGGGCCAAGATGGCAATGTACGCAGCAATAGAAATTGTTTAAGCTATTACTAATATATAAACATATAAAACCATCCAATATCATTATCCTTCTTCTTCGTGCAACTACATACACATAGATCATGCGTACTGTGCTTGAAAATCGATAGTTTCATGTTGTTTCTCTGGTTGACCTTGACTTTGTCAAATTGTCGTTGCTGCGATTGACAACAGCTGACTGCGGAGTTGAACTGTTATTCACAGGGTGCCTCTGGTACGCTACACCTGCAAGCACCTCATGCATACACACATACACACTTGCATATATACATATGTATGTGTTTCGAGACATACTTTTCCAATCGGCACTGGACACTGGAACACAATTTGGAAACACGAATGAATTTCCCCTCTGCGCTGCTTGCTGCTTTCTCTGTGTCCGTCTGTCTGTCTGCCCTTATTGACAGGCGAATGTATGTTGTGTCTGGGCATAGGGTGTTTCCGAGTCGAGCGCTTTTGCTTCAATTTTCATTTAGATTGGCTTAATTTATTTTATATTTATAATTAATTTAACACCCCCAAATTTGGTTTAGCTTCGATGATTCTGATCTACCTACTTTTAGGCTACTATTTTCGAAAACAAAGTTTTCGTTTCTTTTTCATATTATTTTTTGTACTTATTTTTTACAATCAATATGTGCCAATTCAAGGTTCAGTTTCAGTTGAATTTTTTACAACTATTCTCAAATGCAACTGTTTTTGGGGACACGCTTAGCTTGCTTCTTCTTCTGCTTCATCTTTTACATACATATACAAGCAAATATATGTATGCGTGTGTGAGTGTGTATGCAGTACAAATGTGATCACTTTGTCTATAATTCATTTTGTGCCTAACAAATTCACATATTTCTACGCACACTTGTACGCGTATGCACACATACACTTACGCATACATGCATATAAATGCACATGTGAATACGCAGAGAAAGACGTGTTTGCATAGAATGGGCAACAGCTTTGATAGGCTTGCGGGCGGCAGTGGGAGAGGAAGAGACGGCAGTTACAATGAGAATCCGCGTCGTGCTTGGAGTCGGCGCAGACGTCGCATCCCAGCAGCAGAAGCAGCAGCAGCAGTGGCAGCACCTTCATCGTCATCAGCTGCTTGCCCGCAGATACAGATTGATGCTGCCTTGGGTGGCGTTGGCAGCGACGTCAACTCGCGTCGCTGTCTGACGCACGTCAGCTCAACACCAAACTTGGGTGGTGCGTGCGTCTCTCTCCCTCTCTATGTGTGTGTGTGTTAGTATAAGCCGTTAGCTAATTCTTTCGTCCTCGTTGTCTCTCTTTCTCGTTCTCTTACCTGCAGAAACAGGCGCAAATGACGCAGTGGAGCCGCGTTCTTCATCATTTTCTTATGCGGTGAACAATTTTATTTTTATTATTATTATTTATTGCATTGCGTTTCTTTGCTACTTGGTCTGCCTGCGCTTTTTTATCGCTTATTATCGTTCGCATTTTGCCTATTATTCTTTATCAAGAAAGTGTTTTGACATTGGAAAAAGTACTTTATATACTTTATACTTAATAATATTCGCTAATTTCAGTCTACTATTTTCTGAGAAAGTAAATTTTTCCATTTTTCTCAATCTGGTGATAAAAATATTTATTTTATTATTATTTATTTTATTTTTTATTAATCACTTAGTTGCGAGTAAAGAATAGTAGAAAAATAAGAAAAAGTCAAACCAATATAAGTCAATAATAAACAATTTTTTTTTTGTAAAACAAATGAACAAAGATGAATTTTTTCCTGTGGCAAAACACTTTCTTGACGTAGTGTTTGCACAAATGTACATATGTTCGTCAGTCCGTCTGTTTTTCTGTTCGTCTGTTTGTCTGTTAGTCTGTTTCGAGCCGCTCGGTCAGTCACATCGGATGACTATGTTTGTATATATATGTAGCTGGCATAGGAATAACCAATAACCATTGCTTAAATATACTACATTATAACGTCGTTGAAATTAACATTATGTTATTAATTGAATATGAAAGCTATTTGAACATTTACGATAGGTATCCGAATCAAAGTCTGTCGTAACAAGTTTGATTGCGATTCCAACATTTTTCTATTTAAATTTACTGCGAATTTGCGCAAGGGTATGCAGTCTTCGGTGTGCATTTCATATATCCGATCTTTATTGTTGTCTTATTTAATAATTGCTTTTGCATTTGTTTGCTCATTTCACGGAAAGACTAATTAATTTGTTGGCACACACATTTATAAATATATATATATATATATAATATATATATATATATATATATATTTGTATATATCGATGCTTAATTATCTCATTCTATTTGTTTCGCTGTTCATTTGGTTTGTTCTGTGTGGACCATTTGCACTCTTTAGTCGGTTGCCGAATTGTCGTCGGTCGACTTGTGACTTGTGACCTGCTCCGATGGTTCCACATCTTATTTCGTGCTTAGCGGTAAGCGTCTCTGTGTCGCTGTCTGTGTCTGTGTGTGTGTATGTGTGTTTTTTTCCTACTTCATTTACTCAATTTCTCTGCGCATCCTTCTTGGTTTGCAGCAGCAGCTGGCAGTGAAAAAACATGGCATACTTTCGAGCGGCGCGCATATTTTTAGTCGCCTTTGGTTGGCTTGGCACCGTTGGAGTGCATTTGTAATACAAATTGAAGGTTTTTCCAATAACTTAAGCCAGTTATTGAATTACGTTTAATGGTCCATGCTACCATATATTTGATTTGCGCATTTAATATCCGTTGCAGCCAGAGACCAATCTGGGAATATCCTTGATGGCAAGGCTGCGTACACCATAAACACTCAAATTTTGTAGCTGCACCTGCATTTTCAATGCAAAAAGAAAGAAAAAGTTAAAAAAAATACCGGCATTTGATTACTTTTCGTACTAGAATCGGAACTGGAACCTAAATTCGAATCGGTTTAGTTTAATCTGCTTGAATTGTGGTTTTACTCTCCAGAATTTGGGTTATTCTGTGCGCCGACTTGTGATTAATGAATGTTTCAATTGTGTTGCTACTGCTTGATTATAATTTGTATTATCATGCGTGTTCACATATTTATTTATTTATAATTTTTTAATTAAATTTACCTAATATAAACTGATTATATGCGTTAAATTGGTGTGGCAGGAGAAAAATATTTAACTGAATGCTGCTTCAAGCATGAAATGAATTTTATTAGTGTACTCCGAATCAGTTTGCTACATGACAACTTTTTCTGTAATTGAGTTGTGACGCGATTTATTATTATTATTATAATTATTATTATTGGGATACCTGCACTGCTCGATAACATGCGTCCCTAGGATGCTGCATCTTTTTCTAGTTAAGGCGACACACTCTGCTAGGATGTATATTGAGGATTCTTCCTCGCTTTAAAGAAAACCCGCATGGTTCGCTATTATAAATACCTAATTTAATTAGGTGACTTCTTGGACTTAGTGTCCTGTTAGTAGACCGGTGAGTATCCTAATCCTGTTCTTCTCCATGGTTATTACTTGGTTAAATCGTTTAACATTATAGCCACGCAAAGGGTGGCTTGTTGGAGTCCTGGTTCCTCTGGTGCCAGCTTCGTTGCCACATCTGCCTTTCTTCATTTCTATGCCACAAAACAGCTCCTGTAAGGGGCCTCGCAGTCGCTTCGTTCCTATTGTGTGTCCCGAGTTGGTCAAGCTTGGATTGCGACCTCATGGACTACTTTAGATGTTATCTTCGTAATTGTGACGCAAGCAGTAAACAGATGAATTGAAACTAAGCCATTTAATTGAGCATTGCATCGCATTCTACTCGGACACTGAGTCTTTGCTGCACTCCTTTCATTTTACTCATTATTCATTCATTCACCAAATGCTGTTGTTTGTTTTGATTTTTATTTAATTTGGCATACTTTGATTTTCATTAAGATAAGAAAGCGATAAGCCAAATTCATTTAGCCTCAGAATGACTACTCAGAGAGAGAGACTCTAGTTTGAATGCAGCCATGCTTAAATACAAATTCAAAAACAAATATTGTGTATATTTGAGTTGTATTTAAAACGAATATAAATATTTACACACTGGTTTTGGTGTCGTTGTCGTTGTCGTCGTCGTTGTTGCTCTCAAAAAAGATAACGTATTTAAACAATTACACACTGAGAAAGCAATAACAGCAACAAGGGCAAGAGCAATATGAGAAAACACAGAGCAGAGCAGAGCAGAGCAGACTCATTGTGTTTATATAGATTAACTGAACTGAATATATCTATCTCTGTCTCTGTCTCTATCACTTTTTGTTATATATCATTTGTAAATAATCTTGATCAGTATAAACGCATTTCCAGCTTTATTTTATCGCCCAATATCAATGTTGTTTAAGATATGGCTGCCAATTCGATATATATGGTACAGGGTATCTTCATGTCGAGCTCATTTGTCTAGAGCCGCCTCACATGTTTATCTTTCATGGTTCCGGAGTAGGGATGAGAGTACATTTCTTCCAGTTGTTTATTATATCAAATTGATGTATACTGAAAATCAAATCACACGCTGTTAATAATGATATACTTATGTACGATATATATATATATAGGTTTCCTTGTATGAGTTTATCTTACTTTATGCGAACGTGCGCGTATTCTTTTGAATAGTTTTAAAATATTCGAGCAGGCACGCAATATGTATTTGCTGCTAGGGTCGTGTCACGTGGCACAACAATGTGTTCCGCTCGAGTCTCCAGAACAGAGCGTGTCTGATAGGCTGATAGCCATATTTGCAATAGCAGTCATAGTCGCGGAAAACTGCTCAGTTGATTGTCGCTATTCAAGTAGCAAGTTGGGAATAATGCATGCGCGCTTTTAAATAAGCAATATCAACAAATTGATCGTTGTGGAGTCAAATTCGAATACTAAAAAACACAACGGCAGCCGATGCGTGATAAGTTGAGCAAGTGATTGCATGGAGTGGACATGGCTTAAGGACTGGTGGCGCCTCAAAAAGCTACGATCGCGTCATCAGCGCCATAGAAAGAAATTGGAAGCAACTTCTTGTAGCGGCGTCACTTTGCCCACAAATCACTTGCAAGATGCTGACGAGCACTCGGCGCCGGACAGCGAGGAGTGCAGTTGCAACCCGGACACACATAAGCGAGCCAGACGCCGAAGCAGACGCAGTGGCATGCCACAACAGCAAATGACTAAGATGAAGGACGGCGAGGATGGCAATGACGAGTATGGGCCATTTAACAGTAGCGATTACGCTGATCATGATTATCAATGCGGCGTCAGCAACGACGACAACAACAGCGACGATTTTTGTTATTGCGACGAGTGCCTGAATGTAGGTGACGCTCATCGCTCATCGCTCATCGCTCATCGTTCATCGCTCATCGCTCATCGCTTATTGCTTGTATATCGGCTATCTTGGCCAGGCCGAAATTAGACATCGTTAATCAGTTGTGGGAACAGCAAATTGTTGTTTAGCCATCGCGCCAAAAGACTACAAATGTTCAGTTGCCGTTTGCTTATTATCAGCCGGCTTATTGTGTGTTGGGCTTTTGGGCTATTCACCCGGTTCGTTGGCAGAGTATTGTCTAGTCGAGATCTCCTTTTTTACTGCCTAATATTGCTCCACTTTTGGGTTTTCCAGGCAAAGGAAATCATCTTCGATCTCATATAAATAATATGATATATAATTTAATATTTGTTCGGCATTCCTGAGTTAGTTCATCTTTTTCAATCATAATCAAATCTTTGCTCAATTCCAAAATTATATAAAATATTTGGAACATGTAAGAATATAAATTTCTACTTGAAATCTCAAAATAAGAAAACGCATCAAGAAAATGATCAAGTTTGCTTAACAAAATTGTAATAAATTTTAATTTGTTTTTTTTTTTTTTTGTTGTTGTTACTCTTAATGAAATTGGAGTGGTGAATAAACAAGTTCCTAATCGAAAGCATTTCCATTTGAATATAATTCAAAGGGCGACACGGACTTTGGGGACAGCAATGACGGAATGGATTCCGATACGAGCACCTCGTCAAGTACCAGCAAACAGGTCATTGTGGGCATCTGTGCGATGGCCAAGAAGACACAATCGAAGCCAATGAAGGAGATATTGACGCGGCTCGGAGAGTTTGAGTTCATTCGCCTGGTGACGTTTGAGGAGAATGTGATATTACGCGAACAGGTACAGAACTGGCCCATCTGCGATTGCCTTGTCTCTTTTCACTCCAAAGGCTTTCCGCTGGAGAAGGCGATCGAGTATGCGCAGCTCCGCAATCCGTTTGTCCTCAATAATCTGCATATGCAGTACGACATCCAGGACAGACGACGCGTCTATGCCATACTGGAGAAGGAGGGCATCGAAATACCGCGCTATGCTGTCCTCGATCGCGACTCACCCGATCCAAAGCGTAAGTGACGCTTGTCCTTGCCTTTGTCCTTGTCCTTGTCCTATATAGAAACTTGTGCTTAACTCGCTACTTATTTTTAGATCATGAACTCATTGAGTCGGAGGATCATGTTGAGGTCAATGGCATTACGTTTAACAAGCCGTTTGTCGAGAAGCCCGTCTCGGCGGAGGACCACAACATCTATATCTACTATCCAACGTCTGCGGGCGGTGGCAGCCAGCGTTTATTTCGCAAAATTGGTAGCCGTAGTAGCGTTTACTCGCCGGAGTCGCGGGTGCGCAAAACGGGCTCCTTTATCTACGAGGACTTTATGCCCACCGATGGTATGCTTTCTATGCTCTCTATGCTCCCTGTCTATGCAATCAATACTACTCTAGGTACTGCTCTCTAGCACGCTCCAGCCAATGCTGGTCTAGTCAATCAATCATACACGCATTCCAGCAACCAGTAACCAGTAACCTGTAACCAGTAATCACCACCCGTCCCGCTCCCTTTCCCCCAACCAACAAAATAAATAGCCAAACTATATATGTATTTAGGATGTTCCGAATTCTATCTCAGCGCAGCAATCTATGCTTGTCACGCCACGCCACGCCACGCCACGTCACGCCCCCATAACCACCAACATTAACGCCCATTAACGCGCATACAATAAAAATTTAAAAAAATATGTAAAAAGAAAGAAAGAAAAGAACATTTATATAGCACAACATAATGTCATTGGCATTGTCTTGCGTCTCGCTCGCTCACCTGCAGCTTGGTAGATCGTTGCTCATTGCTATCATTGCCGAAATCTAGTCCCCCAAGAAAAACTGGTCGCCAGTCGAACGCACTGAATCCAGCATTACCTTTACAACTTAGTGTACTTTTCAGGCACCGACGTCAAGGTCTATACCGTTGGTCCGGATTATGCCCATGCGGAGGCACGCAAGAGCCCGGCGCTCGATGGCAAAGTGGAGCGGGATAGCGAGGGCAAGGAGATACGCTATCCGGTTATACTTAATCACTCGGAGAAGCTAATATCGCGCAAGGTGTGCTTGGCCTTTAAGCAGACCGTCTGCGGCTTTGATCTGCTGCGGGCCAATGGCAAGAGCTACGTTTGCGATGTCAACGGATTTAGTTTTGTGAAGAACTCCAACAAATATTATGACGATTGCGCCAAAATTCTGGGCAACATGATACTGCGCGAACTCACGCCGACCCTCCACATACCATGGTCGGTGCCATTCCAGCTGGACGATCCGCCCATTGTGCCCACAACATTTGGCAAAATGATGGAGCTACGCTGCGTTGTGGCCATAATCAGGCATGGAGATCGCACGCCCAAGCAGAAGATGAAGGTCGAAGTGCGCCATCCGAAGTGAGTTAGAGTTTTATCAGCTTACCGCTCACATTCCATTTATTCACACATCAATGATTCTTTCTCTATGCAAAGCAATCCGAAGCGTTCCGAACCAAAAAATCTTACTGAATTTTAGAAATACGCCAAGCGTAATTCAACTTTTTATTCAGAAAGTGTTTCTTTTGTTCCTTTTACGAATTAAAATTAGCTACTTGGTCTCTAAGCTAAACTCTAACATAAAAGCCGAGCCAGTAAATTTCATTATTGTTTCTGAATTTTAGAAAGAAATTCAGTGTGCATTTCTACTTTTTAGAAATTAATTTCTTAATGATGGAGAATATGTGATGAAATAAATCAAATATCTCCGTCGGTGCATATATCTGAGTCGTCCACATCGGAACATTGTCATTGGACTTATCGGTTGACAGATCGGTTGTTGGTTGACAAATTATTTTGATCATCACGAGAGCTTTTCTATCTAAAGATTATTAATGAAATTGATGTTGATCAAATCTCAGAGAGCGATTAAATAAGTACAATTTACAATTGAATTGGTATGTTTTCGGCTTTTGGCTTCCGGCTTCCGGTTTCCAGGTCAATATAAATGTTGTGCCCAAAAACCTCCATTTGACTTGCGACTGCCTAAATTGTTGCAATTATGTTTTTATTTAACTATTAAATGTTGTTCACCAAGCGCCAATCTTATCTCTATTTTAAAAATTGTGGCGTTTTTTTTCGAAATCGGAAGGGGAGCTATCAATAAATTAAGATTCGAATTTATGTGTCACGTTTGATCTAAATCAATTTGATTTGATTGAAGCTGATCAAGAATATGTACTCTGGGCTCATGCATTTGTAATCGTCGGTTTGGTTGTGGTAGGTTGGTAATCAGAAGATCATTTTTCATTGAATACGTTTCATTTTTCAGATTCTTTGAGATCTTTGAGAAATACGACGGCTATAAGCTGGGACACGTGAAGCTAAAGAGGCCCAAGCAGCTGCAAGAAATACTTGATATAGCCCGATTTCTGCTTAGCGAGATACACACAAAGGCGCATGCGGAGATTGAGGAGAAGGAGAGTAAGCTGGAGCAGCTAAAAAACGTTCTGGAAATGTATGGCCATTTTTCGGGCATTAATCGCAAGGTGCAAATGAAATACCAGCCCAAGGGACGTCCACGTGGCTCCAGCTCTGATGATGGTAGGTTCTTGTCATTTTTATTAACTAATCTAATCGCACGCTAAGTCCTAACAATTCCAGCCGAGACGCCCGCCGAACCCTCGCTGGTCCTCATCCTCAAATGGGGCGGCGAACTAACGCCAGCGGGTCGCATACAGGCCGAGGAGCTGGGACGCATCTTTCGCTGCATGTATCCGGGCGGACAGGGACGCTCCGACTACTCGGGCACACAAGGCTTGGGTCTACTGCGGTACGTAAATAATTGTCCCCCTTCAACACTTCAATCTTAAGTGATTTCCCCAATTCAAATCTAAATTGTAGTTTGCACTCAACGTTTCGTCACGACCTCAAGATCTATGCCTCGGATGAGGGGCGCGTTCAAATGACTGCCGCTGCCTTTGCCAAGGGACTGCTGGCACTGGAAGGCGAGCTGACGCCCATCCTGGTCCAAATGGTGAAGAGCGCCAATACAAACGGACTGCTCGACAACGATTGCGATTCAAGCAAATACCAAAACCTGTAAGTATCCATCAAAACCATCATCGAACAAATGCCGCAAACGACTGTTTAATAATTATATGATTGCTTTGTTCGATTTGATCAATAATTTCCGATTCGATAATTGACATATCATAAATACACTTCCGACCCAATTGTGCTCAATTGTTTCTTAATTTGTCTAATATTATTGTTGTCTGTGTTTAGGCAGCTCAAAACGCTGTAGAAAAGAGTCTCCAAATTGATCTAGAAATTACCGATCCGATAACTGGATAGCTTTTTTTATTTTTATATATGTGTCGATCAAAGAACTATAGAAATTTAGCGGAGTTCTAGAATAACAAGCAGGAATTATTCAATTTCAATAAAGTCCGATTGTTTTCAAGCTCCTCTTTGAGCCGTATTATGTAATTGAATGAAATAATAATAAATTCTTAATCCAAACAGCGCCAAGGGTCGACTGCACGAGCTGATGCAAAACGATCGCGAGTTCACACAGGAGGATCGCGTATTGATTAATCCGTGCAACAGCAAATCAATAACGCAGGCTTTGGACTTTGTCAAGAATCCGGTTGATTGTTGTCATCATGTGCATTTGCTGATACGCGAACTGCTGCACATTATCAGCATTAAGAAGGACGATCCAAAGACAAAGGATGCGATACTGTACCATGGCGAGACATGGGATCTGATGCGCTGTCGCTGGGAGAAGATTGAGAAGGATTTTAGCACAAAGTCAAAGCTCTTCGATATCTCAAAAATACCCGATATATATGATTGCATCAAGTATGATTTACAGCACAATCAGCATACGCTGCAATACGATCAGGCCGAGGAGCTGTATATCTATGCGAAGAACCTGGCCGATATTGTAATACCTCAAGAATATGGTCTGACACCGCAGGAGAAGCTGGCCATTGGTCAGGGTATTTGCTCACCGCTGTTGCGCAAAATCAAGGGCGATCTGCAGCGCAACATTGACGAGATCGAGGATGAGTTCATGAACCGACTGAATCCGCACTACAGCCACGGCGTGGCCAGTCCGCAGAGGCATGTGCGGACCCGGCTCTACTTTACGAGCGAGTCGCATGTGCATTCGCTGCTGACGGTGCTCCGTTACGGCGGATTGCTGAATGTCGTCACCGACGAACAGTGGCGCCGTGCCATGGACTATATATCGATGGTAACGGAGCTGAACTACATGTCCCAGATTGTTATAATGCTGTACGAGGATCCGACCAAAGATCCAACATCGGAGGAGCGTTTCCATGTCGAGTTACATTTCAGTCCGGGCGTCAATTGTTGCGTACAAAAGAATTTGCCACCCGGGCCCGGATTTCGGCCGCACTCACACGGCGACAACTCGTGCAACTCGAGTGTGCAGTCCAACGAGGAGTCGAATCCATCACGCATTGAGGAGGAGAACGACACCATTCCAGGCGAGGAGCAGCAGGGCAAGATGCGCAGCGTAGGAACTACTATATGCTATAAACACACAAACATTACAATTATGCCAGATTTAAAGGCTTTAATCATATTTCCCTCTCTCTCTCCTTCTCCCTCTCTCTGTTGTTGTCTCTGTCTTGCGATAATATGTAGTGCCCGCTGTCGAATGCGCGGAATGCAACTGGCAACTCATTTGGCTTTAATCGGCTGGACCTGCGCTCCAAACAGTCCAAGTCGAAGCCCATCCCAATTGGCGCCCATCACACGGTCAGCGGTCACGAGGCGATGGATTTGGCGAAACGTCTAAACGAGGAGCTCGCCTCGCAGCAGCAGCAGCAGCAGCAACAGCAGCAGCAGCTGCTCCTCCACAACCAGGGCAACCAGGGCCACCACCAGCACTACCAGCACCACCATCAGCAGCAGCAACTGCGACCCATCAGTCCCGATATACGGGCCGGCAGTCCCGATTGTGAGCCGCGCTCGCGCAGCTACGAGCAGCGTGGATCGCCGTCGGCGGGTCGCGACAAGGAGGCGGGTATGTATGTGTGTGTGTGTGTGTGTGTGTGCGTGCGTGCGTGCGTGCGTGTGTGTCTGACTGTGTGTATGTGAGCGAAGAACGCCTGGCCGCAGTGTGACCAACAGCAAGCAGCATATAACTGCCTGGTCTCACTGGTCGGCATTGTTTTGCATTTGAATTTTGATACATTTGTTGTTGACTGACTTGATTTCAATATTCGCTTTATACTTTTTATCGTTCTAATTTTGTACTTGTTCAACTTTTTACATACATTTGTTATGTTTTTCTTTACTTGGCCTCTTTAACACAATCGACAAACAATTGGCTATCTCAACTAACTTGGCTATTTGTCTACAACGTTATTTCTGCTTAGTTGGTTGTCCAAAACTTATACGTTTATTATTATTAATTTGTTGTTGTTTTGCATGCCAATTGTGTTCTATCTATTTCTCCTTCCCAAAACCAAATAAAAGATCCACAAATCCAGCAAATGCCAGCTGAAATAATGCTGATATGTAAGACATTTACTTACTAATTGTGTTCAAGGCAGTAATACAATTTGAATACTCTGTTCTCAAGAGGAGAAGCTTACTCTGTCACAAAATCTGACGTCTTAGATAACTATATACATTTTATACATAATTAGTCAGTAAGCGTTGATCATCTTCAAGGGTTTAGATTGTGAATCAGGCTTCGTTGAAAGAGTTCTCCGACTTTAAGTATCGAGCATTTTGTAATATCGTCACAAAATGTGTATATAGCATTGATGGGGACATATCCGATATTTATTTTTATTTATTTTTTATATATGTATTCTTGATCAGCATAAGTCAAGCCAATATAGCCATGTCCATCTCAGTTTTTAAGCTTGACGAAATTTGCCATTTATCCGCAAACCAAAAATTTATCAAGTGAACAACTTTTTTGTTGTGCCCAAAAATATGTTGTGAGATGTTTTCAATAATGCACAGACATCGCACTAGAGAAATAGTATATCATGTAGCTTCCATAGGAACAATCTGTTAATGTTTAGGTTGTTGTATGGAAAATATCATAAATATGTCGTCTAAGGGCACTTAATCTTCTGCATCCCAGAGATTATAATTCTTGTTAATTTTCTGCTATACTTTTTTTTATATATATATATATATTTTTTTTTCATTTATTCTTCTAAGATATTAATCTTTTAATATAATTTTTGTCCTGGTTTAATTATTATGGTTGATGCTGCTCTGGAATGCTAAGCAACAATTTCCATATTCTTCCGTTTCTGTCATAAATTTTTTTTAAGCATCACAAACACAAAAAAGTAGAGCCTAACATTTTTGATTTTCATTTTTTCCACACGACAAAAACTATTGTTTATGAAGAAGAAACAAAAAATATTTAATAAATAAAGAAATTAAAAACTACACACACACACACACACACAAACTGTGTGTGGCTCCTGACAACAAATTGAGCTCTCTCTTTTTCTCTCCTCCGACTTGAGAGCGAGGGCGAGAGCGAGAGAGAGAGCTCAACGGACGGAGGTTGAAGCTGTTGGGGAAATAAATGAAAATCGATAGGCATCTGGCCGCGGAATCCCGTGTACTTGGCAATGCAGCTAAACTGAACTAAGCAATACTCATTCAATCTTAACCATGTACTTAGCACCCACTATCCACTATCCACTCTCCACTACCCACCCAGGCAAAAAACTGAAGAACTATAGACGAATTCATATATCGCCAACGATGATTATTATTAACAACTCAGCTGAGTGCCAGGAAGCGCTGTGAAGCCCATCATATATATATATGTATATTATATATAATATATGATATATTATATCGCAAGCAGTTTCGACAAACTAGAGACAAAGAGATGTCACTCACTCTCCCCCACCCCTCTCTCTCTCTCTCTGTCTCTGAATGATAGACTCTGTTGTAAAGATGGTGCCAATTGCGACAACGCTGCTGGCATCCAACTGATGTTGGTTAATATGATCTCGTGTGGTTGTTCTCTCGCTCATTCTCTCTCTCCCTCTCTCTTTCTCTTTCTATCTATGTTATTTTTTATATTATTTATTTACTTATCGCTGTCTCTGTCGACTTATATACATATATATATATGTATGTGTCTCGTCTGTGTCGTTTCGCCTCTCTCTCTCTCTTTCTTTTCCTCTGTCTCTCTCTTTCTCTCTCTCTCTCTCTCTCTCTCTCTCTCTGTCTCTGTCTATCTATCTGAATACATTTGTTTATTGCATGATACGATCAGATCTAAAGATTGTTTATTGAATAGTTATTGTCTTGGTTCGTTCCAATACCAAGTGTGACATTCTCAAAAATGAATGTTCTTTGTTCGTTGTTATTCGTTATTGTTATTGTTGTTGTTGTTGTTTTCTTTGTTTATTGTGCGCGCAAATCCCAATCAGACTAACCCTAACCAACTAACCAACTAACCCTAACCCCAAGCCTAACTCGACGACGCTAACTCTCAGAACTAACTGGACTCATTTTGACCAATTGCCTGCTGTTGTTCAACGCCATCGACGCTCTCTGCCTGCCCCATTATGCAAAACAAAATATTATTCAATTTAGATATGTAAATAGCTATTATATATTAATATTAGTATTTGGGAATTAGAAATAGGGTCCGTTTTTCCGCATTGCTCTCGATATAACGCTTCTGCTCCTTCTCGAGTTCCGTTTTTGGCTTCAATTGTTACTAACACTTGTTACCGTTGACCGTTCCAAATATTTATTGATTTATAAGTTACGGCTTTATCGACAATATTGTTCAGATGACAATATTCGCTTTCCTATTTTGTTTCTGTTTGTATTTATATGAAGTTTTTACCAGCTTTATCAAAAACGTATCCTATCCCGTCGCCTCAAATAAATTTATAAATATCAAATATAATTCACACATAGTTTAAGGCAGTTATATTTGAAATTAATTTAAGGATTACAATATCTGTGGTGTTCCATTGCCGATTCTTCGTTTCTTTGTGAGACTTAATTCCGCTCTTTCAATGATTGATCAATCCTAGTATCGGAGCTGACTATGACTAATAATATGATATAATAAATTTATGAAATTGCATATAAAATTCAGTATTCAAAATGATTTGACAAATGGACTTCGAATTCTTTAGCAGTATAAATAATAGATGCCATTATTTGATATCAGACATTAAAGAGCAAAAGGACTGATTTTCGGTGCTTTAAGTAATCCTAAGAATAACTCAAATAGCTAAGAAATATGCATAGGGATAATAAGATAATAATAAACTTTAATTTCTGCAACACCAAGCAGACCCAAAGACTGGCAATATATATATATTATTAAAGATATAGTAAGCAGCAGCAGTAGTTTCCGTAAACATATTTATTATAAGCAGAGTGTTTTTTGCTTATTTTGCTTTTGCAGGTGCGTTCAGCTTTCGGCATGCCGAAGATTAGTTTTCCTCTCTTGTTTTACTTGAAAACTTGTTTCGTTTTTGGTTTTGTTTTGTTTTTTTTTTTTGGGTATTTTCGGCTAATTAGTTTTTCGTTTGTTTACTCTCGACCTACATACGTACGCACACTTATACACACACACACACACACACACACGTTCGCACACACACAAACACACACACACACACACACAATCTTCTTTGAACGAAAAACGAACATCGAACCAAATACAAATACAAATACAAATCCGAAACCGAATCCAAACGATTTTCCCCCGCTTGCGACTCTTCTAATATTCAAATAGCGCCGTCGGCTAGCTTTGATGAGATCGCTAATGCTCGCATGGGCGTGGGCGTGGGCGTTGCCAGTGGAAGTAGCGGCAATCGGACCGCAATTCAAATACGCGTTACGGATAAATTGTCCTTCTTCAAGATCGATTCGTCGACCAATGAATTGCCGCTATCGGACATCGATTTCTCATTGACGCCGGGCACGCCGCAGTGCCTCAATGTGAATACCGGCAGTGGCTGCAGTCGGACTCACAAGCGCCACAATCTGTTGCGTATGCGACGAATGGTTAGCGGTGATGAGTCCGATTTTGAGGGAGTACAGCCGCAAATCTCAACGCTGGCCACAAACGAGCGGCCATTGAGCTGCAATTGCAACTGCAGCAGCAGCAACTCGTTTCCGCTCGCCTCGGCACATGCCCACTCCAAGAGTCTCATGCAACTGGCCGGGAGCAGGGACAGTCAATGTCAGGCCAGTGCTGCTGCTGCGGCTACTGCTACTGGTGCTGGTGCTGCTGCTCGGAGCACAGCTTCTTCTGTTAGTTTCGAGTATGATTTCCAGGCATCGAGCTCGGCTCCAGCGGTGCTCTTAAGTGGCACATTTGGGCAGCAGCAGGCTCTGGGCGCTGGGCACAGCACCAGTTCACCCACAGCCTCCACATGGCGGCTGTGCATGGACATGGACATAGACAGGGACATAGACAGGGACATAGACAGGGACAGGGACAGGGAAACGAATGTTTCGCGTCATCGGCAATTGGAGCGCGGGCGGCGCAAGGTCAACAGCCATTCGTGTGGCCAACTGTCCATTTTGCTGGCCACGCCGCCCGCCTTGCCAGAGAATCCCTTTCGCTTTGGGGCAATGGGGCAAATGCAAGCGGCGGCGGTGGCGGCGGCAACCGCCGCATCAGTTGCATCAACTGCTGGCAATGCATTTGTCAGCTGCTTTGCGCCCATTGCCGAGCATGTAACGCCTTCGGCCACGCCCAGTCAGACGCCCATCGAGGAGCAGCTGTTGTATAACATACCCAGCCTGCTGATCACAGCCACAGCCAGCGTGACAAGCAACCTAACCACTCCCACATCGATTACAGTGACCCCGACCATACCACTACCACCACCGCCACCCACTAAAACAGCAACAGCAACAGCAACTGCAACAACTTTAATAGAAACAGCAACAACTACAACTGCAACTGCAATAGCTTTGTTTAAGACCACAGCAACAATGTCTTCTAATCAAACTAATACTAACCAATTTAAACCAATCGATCCCTCCCCAATTGACGCACCAAAACAACACACCAACCACCAACACCAACACCAACACCACCACCACCACCACAACCACAACAAAAACAACAACAACAACAACACAAATACCATCATCAACATCAATACACACACAACAATTACCATAACACCACCAACAACAACAACAACAACAACAAAAACAACAACCATGGACAACAACAACATCATCACAACGTCCCCGTCTTGTTGTACCAATTGTACCATCGATACAGATAGCAACAATTCGGTCTCGGTATCAGCATCGGTATCATCAGTATCAGCCAATTCGTCCTCCACATCGTCGCGTCGCCAAAGACACAGTATTGCCGGCCAGATGTCCTATATGAAAATGTTGGGTTTCGGTGGTTTTAGCAAAAAGATGGCAACCAGCGCAAATAGCCTTTTCAGTACGGCAGTTATAAGCGGCAGCTCATCGGCGCCGAATCTACGCGATATGATACCGGTATCATCATCCGGTGAGTACACACAACTACACACACATCTACACACACGTATGTATATATATACATATATATACAGATACAAAACCCCCACACACAAACAGTTATGCTCTTAACATTCATACAACAAACTGCATGAATCGCGACCTGTTGCCCCTCTATATAAGAAGTTATCCACAAATTACAATAAACAAATATAAAACAAAGAAATATAGAATGCAACACTTTGCATATAACATTTTTGAAAATAAAAGTTTAACATTCAAATTCCTTCTTTTTTTTATTTTATCTCTTTAAATTGATTGAGACTATCTTCAAAATAAAAACAAATCTCTTTTTCTGACAGCTGAGCTATGTTTAAAAGTCTGCGACTTAACACACATTTCATATTATCGCTTTCTATTTTTTATTTATTTTTTAATGTATTTTAGCCACCTTCTTCTTAGCTTACTTTAACAAAACAGGGCTGCCAGGTGTCTCAGGTTTGAGCAAAGCAGTTTCTAAGTTTTATTTTTGTTAGAAATATAAATACAAAATGATTTTTTTTACTTTGTTCCTACTTGAATGATCGATTCAATGAAGAAGAAACTAAAATAAAATATATATATCAATTTTGCCAAGAAGCTTAAAACAATAGAAATTAAAACAAAAGGAAAGTATCTAAAAATGTGATTTACCAAGCGTATTTCTAAATATATATGAAACTAAACAAAAACTCGATAAATATTTGTTGTGTACTAAATTCTATCTCAGTTCGGAGTTCTAATTGGAACACAAAATATATTAATGAATTTTCAAACGACAAACTTTACAAATTTCCAATATGTTCCTAATGTGGCTGCAAACTTATCTACAAATGTGAAATCACTGAATGTATTTTGCACAGTGCACCAAAGAGAAAAGACTCGTGTTGTGTCATATGCAACGCACATACATACATACATACATACATACATACACATATATCAATCAATCAATCAGTCAATCAATCAATCAATCAGTCAATCAATAATACATTTAAACCTAATTATATTGTAATTAAATATGGTTAACATGTCTTAATTCTGTAGCTCCTCTCTCTTTTATTTAACTCTCCATCCGCTTCCGGTTCCAATTCCATTTCCATTTCCATCCAATCACTTTTTGAATACAAAATGCCTGTATACTGTATAAAATCTGAACACCGAACGGATGTTAATCCAATTTTAATTGTTTAATTGGTTCAAATGTGTGCCCGGCGTTTAGGGTTCGGGGATGTGCCGCCGATACGACCACTGGAGACACTGCACAATGCACTGTCGCTGCGGAAACTGGACAGCTTTCTCCAGGATATGATAGCCCAGATCTCCAAGACGCCGACGGGTTCGCCGCCACGCGTTCTTGGTGGCGCCACAGCCGTTGCTACCAACGAGTCGATAGTCGTTGCACCAACAGCTGGAGTTGGTCAGGTCATATCGGTATCGGATATAACATCGAGTTCGATGACGGCGGATCCTGAGCAAAAAGATGCCCGTTTGACCAAGCGGCCTCAACAGAATGCAACTGGCGAGACCAGTGATTATTCTGGCATCAGCGAGTCCGATCCGAGTGGTGCTGCACGTTCATCAGTTCCCGACGAAGATGTCAACGATGTGCCAGTGCAACACGTGAAACAAGTGCAACAAATTGCAAGAGCACAAATACAGCGTAAGTTCTCTAAACGTAAGCCATGGATTTCTTGGTGAATCTTGGAGCTCCTCAGTGCCCTTGTCCCACTCATCTGATGATGGACATTGGCTCATTGGAGACTCTCTTTAAAAATTTCCATAAACAAATTTTTTGTTTTTTTTTTCTTCTTTTTTTTGTTTTGATTTTTTCAGAGGATTGAAACTATCGCATAATTTGTCACTTATTGTTTCAGTGATTTATCAATTACTGTATATATATATATATATTTTTATAGAGATTTGATGTGCATTGTTGAAATCACTATAAATGAATAGAACATTACCGTTATCACGTTTTATTTGCGATCTGGGCTCATATAAATATATATACATATACATATATATATATATACATATATGATATAAATTATATACACATGTGTATGTGCGTGTGTTGCATGTACTATCAATCGCCTATCGCGTCGCACTCTTTGCTCTGGCTCTGACTCTGACTCTTCCTCTTCATTTTCCTTTTCCTTTTTATCGTTTGCCTTGCCTTGCTTTGCCTTGCCTTGCCTTGTCTTGACTAACGAATAGCTTCGGCTCGTTCTCTCACGCACTGAGGGTTTCTGACTCTTGCACATTCTCGCTCTCTCTCTCTCTCTCTCTCTCGCTCTCGCTCTTTCTCTCTCTTTTAATTCCGTTACACTGACAAAAATAAAACGCAAAAACTAACAACTTGAACAATTGAAACACAACCGCAACGAAGCCGGGCAACAACAGCAGCAGCCACAGGACATCGTATCTGTGGAGCACCAGGATGCTGCTCCTCTTCAGAATGTGAACAGGTGGGTGTGATCCTTCCCTTTCCCGTTCCCCTTCCCGTTAACTGTAGTCCATTTACCAATCGCCTATAACTTTTTGCAGCCCCTTGAGCACTGTGGAGATTGTGATGATGAATGAGCCAGATGTGTCGGATGAGCTGCACTCCTTCGTGCCCATGAACCAGGATACGCTCAAGCTGGCCGACGGCAGCATCTATCTGAGTGTCTGCGATGAACTTGGACCGGGCAGCACATCTCTTACCCCAGTCAGTACTGGGCTGGACATCGACCTTGACCTGAGCATGGTGGCCAACAAGGGTTCCATGACGCTTTCCATAGATGTGAGTGATTGGGTGGCAATTGCAAATATACCTTCATCATTGGCATACACTCAATCTCAGTTGTCGAGCACTCCTCACTGAAGTCGTTATGAAAATGTTATTTTTGCCCGATTCAGCGTTCCAAGAAGTTCAATTATTAAATCTATCCAATTAAATCTAATTGTGATAAATACAATTTAATGTCTTTTTATAGGTTTAAGTTTGACAAGCATATTACTTCTTCAGTCAAAAGGATTTGACCATCCCTATATGACTAAAAACCTTATAGTTCACTATATACATATGTATCTTTTGTATGGTTTCCCAAAGTTCATTAGGCTAATGATAGAATCCGTACAAAAACAATTTCAACAATTTGCTTCCAGCGTTCTTAATTGGAATACTAATATTAGCTCATAGTATATGCAGTAGACTTACTGAAAAAGTTGTGATTCTTCTATTTCCTCTATTAAAAATATAATATTATGTCATTTGGCTATCAATTCGCGATCTTTGATCCCACATTTAGCATATATACCAAGTTGCGTCAGGATTGTTTTAAAACCGAAAGATTTTTGCTCTTATAAACAAATGGGGTTGAAATCCAACTTAGTTTTTTTTTTTTTACATAAATTCAGTCAATTTTTTATTGGTTAAACATTAATGTATTTAAATTATTGCAGGGCTTTGAAGACGACGAGGAGGCTACACCGTCGACAGCAATGACGCCTTCACTGCCTGCCGATGTGGAGCCCAAATTGGAGATGTGCTACTGTTGTTCGGCGCATGCTGTCGCTCCGCCGGAGGTTGCCACCGACGATCCGAAGTATTGTTTTGCTCTGCCGGTGCACATAACGCAGGCCTCGCCGGAGCACACACGTTCGAGCGTGCGGCGCACTCATGATCCCATCTCGCCGCGCATACAGAAACAGATCAGCATGTTTGAGGGGGCCGCCATCAGTCCGGAAGCAAATGGAGGCGCAATGCATGCCTCGATCAATTTGCCAGCGGTTGCGTATCAGTTGCGTCAGGATGCACGCCTGCGCAAGTTCGAGAACCTAACGCAGTCCACATCCACGTCGAACTTCCCATTTGAGAGCAACACGCTGAAGAGGGCACCGCTGGTCAGCACCAAGGATGACTATGCCAATGTCTCGCACACGCAGAGCTGCATCAATCTGAAGAGCAGCAGCGATGCTGACTCCAGGTCTGGCTCCTTGAGGCAACACACAACTGCAGCCAATTATAATCGGCCGCCCAACGCACTATCGGTTTGCTATTCGCTGGACACAGATGCAACAATCTGCAGCACACCAACAGCAGGGGGATCAGGAACGGCAGCCGGAACAGCAGCAGGAACAACAGCAGGAACAGCAGCAGGAACAGCAGCAGGAATAGCAGGAGGAGCAGGAGTAGCAGATGCATCACCGCATCCGGGTGCACTGATTGTAAAGGAACGATTCATAGAGCCACCTATGCGTGGCATTGTCCGTGGCTATCACGACAAAACACAGTCAATGGACGCCGACTTTCTGTTCAACGAGTTTCTCCTGCTGCCGGCCATTCCGCCCAAAGTTAATGATGACCAATCCAAGGAGCAGTCGTCGGAGAACGTCCAGATGCAAAATTATGAACTATAATCTATAACAATTGTTTTATTTCAATCTTCATCTATTTATCTCAAGTTGTAACTTGAATTGTTGTTGCATTCGCACTGTTGCTTAGCCCAAGTATACTAAAATTAAATCTATTTTTCTGTCCGTACACCTGTCTATGTAGAATCATTCAATTCAATTCCAGCCTAGTCGTCGCATGGATTACTCAACTAACGATAATAATCATGATGATATTAATGACGATATTGTGTTTGCTGATCATGGGGCGAGCCCAGCCCTCAGTGAAAGTGAGACAAAGCGATTAGCAAGCGATTCGATTGCTGTCATTGACCGCATAGCCCAGACCCCAATATGGCTCTGCGAGGGAGTCGCCGCCGCGTGCGACAAGAGATATATACATATATATAGAGAGAGAAAGAGAGAGAGAGAGAGCGAGCTGCAGTCAGAATGACTGAGAGGCGGCAGGCAGCCGGTTTTGCGACGTTTTCACTTGTCAGAGTCACATTTATGGTGTCTATTTGTAGACAGACGCATGCATTAACCTCGTTCACATTCGATTGCAAATTTGAATTTGTATTCGTATTCTGAATTGCGTATGCAAGGCATGCTCTTTGCTGCCAGTCCACATCAACCACCTACTACTGATGAATGTGGCCCTCACAACACACACACAGATCCATACATACATATGTACATATATAAGTATATTGAAGTACGAATGTGAATGGGAGCACGAGATAAGTACTGAGTACTGAGTACTTCTTGCTTACAACAACTCTGTCTGTAACTGCCTGTATCTGTAATACATTTGTATTATCGTTGCATACAGATAAATGATACATGCCATAGCCCATAGGGCTGTACAGCATATTCACAAAATAATGCATAAGAAATGTATTGTTTTTTTATTATTTGTTTTCATTCAAATGCGTTTCATTGACATGAATTCAATTCGGAATACAAATACAAATGCGACAAGAGCCAGAAATTGAAATTGTGATTGGAACCTCAGGTGCTTCACCTAGTGGAGACTACAAAACAAGAACAGTTCTCATTTGAATTATTAACATATGTGGCTGTTCTTATATGTATATAATGTATATACCATCTATGCATTTATTATTGTTTTTATCAGAAAAATAACAGCTACAAATGCACAATTTTTGCTCTTCAATTTATATTTTGCTTTAAAGGTAACAATTAGAAAACGTATACTGGAACAGGATGATTGTTCTATTTGTTAAAAGAAAAAAGAAAGAAAAAAGAAAGAACAATAATGTGCTCTATTGTAGAAGTGGCTTTTACGGCGGCTTTTTCACATAAATCTAATTTAAGCTTAATCCTATTTTTTATGACTTTACATTACATACAATTTTTTAATCTTTATCTTTATCTAAACATAAAAAAGGACCTAATAACTATAATATTGACGTCCGGGTTTATCAACTAACTATTTTGCTCACGAGGAGGACAATTAACAGATGCCAGCCGTAAAACGTTGGCTTTAATTTCAACATAAATTAAATGAAGAAAAAAATCATTAATTTAATAAATTGAGTGGTAATAAAAAGGAAAGTTAAAAAAAAAACCAAAAAATTTAAGTTATTAATAATAAGGTAAGTAAATAGTCAAGAAGGGACGGACAAAGGGCTATTTTTGATCAGCATCCCAATTCGAGTCGATATAGTTACGTCCGTCCTTTCTTAGGATAGATTTAGATGCTTCACTTTGATCTTAGCCATATATACTTTGTGGGGTCGCAGATGCTTCCTTCTGCCTGTTAGATACTTTTCAGCAACTTCATTTAACCACTTTTAGCTATTTGTAATGGATTAAGGCAGTTAACAAAATGCAGCATATTCAAAGTTAATAACTATTTGCTTAAGCTCTCTTGTTGTTGTTGTTGTTGTTGATTTTATTTGCATCAGCAATTTTAGTCTTTGGTGTAATTAGTGTTTTGCACATGTTACCAGCAAATGGAAAAGTTTCCACTCAATTTAGTTTTTCGAGCCAAGTGAAAAGCGAGACACAGTTGAACTGTAACAAGAGTAGAACTGTGCCCATCACTCAAACACACCCACACACACCTGAATATATAAATACACATTTATATTTATTTATGTGTATGTATGTTAACTTATATGGATATGCATTATTTAGCCGTTTGGCGCTGTTTGCTATTTGGTTGGGTGCGGGTGCCCGATGCTATGGGAAAGTTTCGCCATGGGGAAAGTTCTAGCTCTTTTGCATATGGCTTTGCCAATTTATTCAAATCGACATCACGCAAATTAGCTATATGCTCATATATATATATATATATATATATATATATATAAATGTATTAGCTTTAAGTGTTTGCATATTTTAAGAACAGGGCCGGTTTCGTTTTAAATTTTAATAAGTCTAGTGTAAATAGTCGTTGGATGGAATATTCACATTTCTCCATGAAATATCTCTAATCATTCTTGTCTATTCTCTATCGTTCTTTTGCTCTACTTTTCTCTTTCCATTATATTTTCTGTGTATTACTGAACTAAACTAAACATTAACATTTTGTCGTCTGATTGGGGTTTTTCTGGATTCTTGAGTTCATGATTCGTAGTATCTTCTAAAGTATTAACGTTCCTCTGGATGTGATACGATATGCATTTATCAGTAAGCTGAAATCAGACAAAAAAGGCCATTTTATTATTCATTCTTTTTTTGAGAGACTTACCTTTTTTAGACCTATCTGCATAATATTAACTTGGGTACAAAAAAATCATTTGCATATATATCATATATATGTTTGTTTGGCATGTTTTTAGCAAATTGCAGAAAATACAAAAAAGACAAAAAAAAAAAATTCAATACGAACCCAAAAATGCAAAACGTTTTTGAGTTTGCACAGAGTCCGATTGACAAAGATTTACTAGTTTGAAGCTTCACTTTCTTTTTCACTCGAGATTCCAACGTTAAATCGATGAGTGCCGATGATGGATGTGTTGTTGCTGTTATTGTTTTTGTCGTTTGCTTGCTGCTTTATTTGCAGTTTCCCATACCCTGTACGCTGTATAAATGGGTAAACGGTTATCATGAACGGTTATTATAACCCAAAAAGACTATACATAAATATATATATGTATATGTAATAAGAATAAAATTAATCGAAAAGCTTATTATATATATAGTATATATAAAGTTGGGTGCAAAAAAGTAGATGATGCAATGCCAAATTGATGTTTGATCTAAAACCCATGCCTGGATGCTTAAAATAAAACTACTAATTTAGCATTGCCAAGTTGTTGTCTTAAAATTTATTAAGTTTATATTTAATAACACTGTATCTGAGAGTCAGCCACGCCCAAGACGCCTTCCCTACTTATCAGAGGTAAATATTTTCTTCAGAGCGTTGGCGAATTCATGCAAATCCGATCCATGTGCATTATACAAAGCGATTAAGCCGACTGACTCGCGCTGATTGGCGCTGCATGCCGAAAGTAGCCGAAACAGTGAACCAACGAAGGTGGCGATGGAAAGGAACTTAGAATTACCGTTGCTTGCAGGCAACAACGAAAATGAAGTCTGTAAGACAGAGATAGACGGCGCTGCATATCGATAGGCAAATACAATTATTTCCAACAGATTTCTTTGTTGACTGCTCGCACCCACACACACACACACCCACACTGAGAAAGCGACTTAAGTGGCCAGCAGCTTGTTCAGTTGTGTGTGTGTGTGTGAGAGAGAAAGAGAGAGTGTGTTTATTGAAGACGAAAACATTTATTATTGTTGCATGTTGCCTGCCCGCATCCTGTTCAGGCGTATTGGCATTGAGATTATTATTTGACCTTTGGTCATAATTACGACGGTCAGACAACCTGCAAGCGCCACTGTTCACTGTTCGTCATTAATCATGTAGAAAAAATGTCAAAAATAAATCACCTAACGAAGCTTTTTGGTTTCTTGCTGCTGTCTGCTGTCTTTGTCAATTGCGCGCTAATTACGCATGAGAAGCCGAGGAGGCGACAAAGACAGTCGACAGACATTGAAAATTACTTAAACACCCCGTGCAAAGTAGCAAAGACTCTCTCTCTCTCTCTCTCTCTCTCTCTCTCTCTCGCTCTCTCTTTCGCTGCCAAGCTACCTGCCTACCTGTTGCGCGCTTGTGTGTGTATTTTTTAAAGAATCCATTGAAGAGTGAAAGCAGTCAAACGTAGCCGTTAAAAAGTGTAAGTTGTTGCCGGTTGTTGTTTCGGCGGCTGCCTCAGTGAAAGATCATTGGCATATTTACATGGATTACCAACTCACTGCCTACCTGTCTGCCTGTATGTGTGTGTGTGTGTGTGTAAGTGTGTTCCAGTGCTTTTTTTTTTGGTATTTTGAGGCTTGGCTTCTTCGAATTGCCAGACGATTAAATATGAACGGATCTCATTGTTTTGTATATATATATGTATATATATATGTATATATATATATATATATATATATATATACATATATTGTTTTAGAATCGATAGATTTTCGAAATATTTTCCTCAATTTCCAAAGCTAGATTGACTGAATTTAAAGATCAATTTGTACTAATTTGTAATTTAAAAAAAATTTAATTGAAATTAAAATCAATTTAAGAACGAGAGTTTGAGTTTGTGTGCTTGTTTCAGATGTATGTTTGTGAGGATTTTTGTAGCGTTGCCCAATAAAATAATATGTATATTTATAAATGTTGTGATGCAAGTGGAAAATTTGTAATCATGCAATCGCTGCCTGCCCAGCAATGCGCACAAATACTCGTATGCAATTAAAATGCTTCAATTCGTACATATCTATTTATTTATCTATTTATTTATTTATATATTCTGCTAATCATGCCTTTCGCAATTGGGCGTCCGGCCGGCTGGCTGGCTGGCTGGCTGGCTGCCTCTGCAATAACAACCAATTTATGAATGCCGCCAAAAACGAAAGACTTAAGGCACAAACTTGTCGCTCGTTTGCAATAGCTGCATAAATCCAAGTAAACTTCGATTGCTAGGATAAGCAGTCAAACGACATGAAAACAAAATGGAATAAATATGTAAGTAAACAAGTGCCCAAGTCGGGAGTATAAACGACCTTGGATATACCCTACCCTAACAAGTACAATTGCAAATGCCAAATGTGATTGGGTGTGTCAACATACCGAATTGGCTGTCAATATAAATGAAAATAAAAATATCTGTAAGGCGTAATACTTTATTCTTTGTTAGTTATGCGAGATTTGAAATATAATATCGATGAACCAAATCGGACTTCTGAAGTTGTTCAAATTCGATTTGAATCGATTGTAGGCCCATCAAAGGGCTATCAATAAATTTCAAGAAACTTGATTTACGTGTATCAGGCAGACATACATACAAACCCAACGAAGAACATATTCTTGAACTGATGCCATGCTTAACTATGCTTGCACCTCTAGAGTTATACTAAAGTTAATTTTTCTTCATATGATTCCAAATTTACATCCAAATTATAATTCCCTCCGCCTGTTACATAAATTTGTGCAACTTCATGGTTCAGTTTTCAATACACAAAAAAAAAAAAGAAACCAGTCACTGGTCACTTGCCGATTGTCACTTGCCACTTGCCGCTTGCCAGTTGCCACAGGAGGGTTTTGGTATCGAGCACTTGGTTGGCACTTGCGTAAACCTTATCGACTACTTTCGATATGCAACCTATGCAACATTCTGTTGTTCACCGGTTGCAAAATTGCGAATTGGAATGTTACATTTAAATATGTTTTGCGACGTGTGCCACATTGCTGCAAGACTTTGTTTAGCTTGTTTTGTTTTGCTTTGGTTTTTTCTTCTTGTATTTTTGGTATTCTTGCACTTAATTTATTTGCTTTCACATAACACACAAATGAAGTTGAACGCTCCACTTAAGGTGCCGTTGGCTGCTCAGTCTTACTTATACATATTTAATTACTCTATTTTCGTTGGGGTTCGGTTCCACGAAATGCTCCACTATATATATATATTTATATATATATACCTTGTACATTTTGTTGTTTAGTTTGTTTTTGGCTGAGCTTCGTTTATGAGGCTTGAAAATTCCGCTTAACATTTCATTGCAAAAGTTACA
Organism: Drosophila villosipedis; assembly: GCA_035043025.1. Taxonomy (NCBI): domain Eukaryota; kingdom Metazoa; phylum Arthropoda; class Insecta; order Diptera; family Drosophilidae; genus Drosophila; species Drosophila villosipedis. The sequence continues at coordinate 12,976,187 of JAWNNF010000024.1, read as the reverse complement.
AGCGTTTTACCCGGCTGAAATATTCGCATTACATATGTGTATAGCTCTATATAAATTTGAGTTTGGCCTGAACATGTGAGCACATACAAATATAGATATATACTATATATAGCTATCTTACAACAAAAAGAACGCACGCATGGTTCAAAACTATTTTGTTTTCTGAGTGTACATACATAGATATGCATACATATAGCAATAATCAAAGCATCGACATAAGTCAAAACAGTACAGCAACAACAAGCACAAAGCATTTTGAGCTTCAGTCAAACGGGTTCCAAAATAAAAGCCAAAATACTTTTAATTTGCTGTACAGAAGCCAAAAACGAGACCCTAAAAGTCAAAAAAATAAGCGTTCGATTGTAAACCTAGCCAAGTTTTGGATACTGAAAAGTTGTTTGCGCAAGAGGAATACCAGCAAATGGTATTAGTTTTATTTTTTGCTTTGTTTTGCTTATTTTTGTAATGGAATTTTGAAAAATTCTATTACATTCATATATAAATGTGTTTATGCATGAGAAGCAACAAATAACTAACGACTCCGGGTCTTCAAGCTCTACAAGTTTTCGACATACATTTAATCCACCCGATATCAAATTTAATCGTACTGAGATTCAAATAAGCAACTTAAAAAAGCCGAAAAACTCGATTTGTTAATTTGAAAAAGCTTTTGGCGCTCAACAGCAGCCAAAAAGCTTTGCTCAATTTGACGCTGGCATTTATCATAAAATTGATGGAAAACTGCATGCATAATATATACATATATATATATATATATATATAGTATAATTGTGTGTGTGTATGTTCGTGTGCATGTGCGTGTATGTGTGTGTGTGTGTATCAGTTCGGTTTTCATGTAACAGTCAGGTGTTCAACAGAAATTCCAGAAGTACAAGAAATACTTCAACTTTCAATCTGTATCAATTTATCTCAAGAATAATCGCTGACGTCACAACAACAGAGCTAGTGCTGCTGCTGCCGCTGCCCCTGTTGCTGTTGTTGCTGTGGAAGAGTGCAGCTAATTTTGACGATAACGAAGAAGATGAGAGGCCAAAATGTTCAATTAGAAAGCGAGCAAGATTGTGGCTGCTGTTGTTGTTATTGTTGTTAACGCATGCGCTGCACGCTCATTACCGTTTGTTGTCGGCACTTCTTTAAATGCTGATTTACGCGAACAGGTTGTAAAGTTAACGTCAACAGCAGCAGCAGCAGCAGCAGCAACAACAACAACAACATTACAAAGCCCAAGTTAAGCTTAAAGCGCAGCTTTAACAGCGACGTCGACAGCGATAAAACCGAAAATAGTTACGTTTGCGCAGTCGCAGTCGCCGACTCCGCTCAGTCAGCGACGAACACGCCAAGCAATCGCAACGCAACGCAACGTAGCGCAAGGCAACGCAAGGCAACGCAAGGCAAGGCAAGGCAAGGCAAAATTGCCAGCAAACACGCCAAGAGAAGAAAGATCGAAGCAAAAGCAAAAAATAAGCGAACAAGTGTCGAGTTTGCGGTTTAACGGTAGTGTGTGTGTATTGCGCATCTCTCTCTCTCTCTCTATTTCTATATATCTTTCTCTGTCTGTCGCGCGTAAACGATTCATTGATCGAACGCAGCATCATCTGCAGCATATGCGTGTGTGTGATTGGATTATACACACATATATCGTCTTTTTTTTTTGGTTGTTTTGTGCATGTGTGTGAGTTAAAGTGAAATGGAATTTGTTGAATTTTAATTGCACGCAGCAGGTTCAGCTGAGAGCAACAGAAACAGAAACAGACAGCAAACCAAACATTTCATTCAACTTGCTAATGAAAAACAACAATAACAGCAGCTGTGACCTGGAGAAAATTGTTGATAAATAACAGCAACAAACATCCAACGACTGCAAACAAACATAAAAAAATATTTAAAAAAAAAACAAAAGAAACCAAGACGGCATCTTCATTTAACGTAAGTTAAAAAAAAAACGTTATAAAAACTTTTCAGTTTAATTGAAAAAATAATCGGCTTCAGCGACTTTTAAGTATGATTGGGATGGCAATGTTTTTTAGATTCAATATTAATTCAATTAAAAATGTTATTGTCATTAACTAATTTTAATCTATTTGCTCTGAATCAAATGACGTATTTATTCCAATCATATTTTTAAGATATATATAATATTAATATATAATAAAAAAATAGAAGTGAATTGAAATTCGGCACTTTTCGGCACAAAATTGACACAAGCAAATGTGTAGATTTCGGGACTGGGAATGGATTTGTCCCGAAAAAGGCTAAGGTGGCAGCACTGATAAATTAAGTTTTAGATGTTCAAGATAAGCTGATTATAAGGCTGTTCAGTTAATTAAGTTAGAGCATTATTGATGGAAAAAAATGTAAAAGAAACAAAGTAAACAGACAAGGCAAATTTGCAAGGCAAATTTGATTTTGATTTGAAACTGTATCATCTTGCCCAAGTACGACTTCTTTGTCTAAAGTACAACTATTTGTATATAATACACAACTTATCAGATTTTTCATGTCATATACAACACACTGAGCAAAAACCAGGTCTAAAGGTTTTTGGCCCTGTCTTTGATTACCATAGTGAGAGGCAAAATGGGCAAAAGCTGCACGATTATTTGGATTTTTATATTTATGTGCATTCGTATTCGTATTGTTGTTGTATCTGTAACGTATATGGTGGTCATCGATCATCGATCATCGACCGGCTATCGATTAAGAATGTGTTTGAGCTTCTGGTCACTCGCCTGTGCATACAAATATAGATGCCCAAGGGCATGCTCAGTTTTTCGAGTAACGAATCATTATTTTTCATAATTTATAATCTGTGTATGTACAATTTGAGCCAAAACCAGAACTCTAGCAGACTAGAAGCTGGCAATAATACATAAACCATAAGTCAGAACTGTTTTTTCTTTCTCAAGTCATGTCAATTTTTGTCCGTCTATCCATAAACCACAATTTGTATTCAAGTACAACAACAATAATATGCCATAATAATAAGCACATGCCACATGAACTACAAAATGGAAATAACTCGCATTCATTAACAGTTTTGGTATGTCATTAATTGGCATTAAACTGTTTATGTTACTACCTGTTTTTGTACTCTTATGCCGAAGGTAGAAAAGTCTATATTCGCTTATTGGGTGCAATGTTCCTCAATATTGCATATAAAAACAAGTATTAATGCTCAAAGTAAAAAGAACTTTTACAGCTGATCGATGTAATACCTGTTATGAACTCGAAAGCTATATCTAATATATTACGTCCTTTTTTAGTAATCGATTCTTATCGATATTAAGAAATTGGGGGAGTTATCGGCAAATTGAAATAAACTTGTCCGTGGCTTATGAGAACATTCATTCCAAATTTGCATAGTAAAAGAATATAAAAAATAAATAAATAATAATAATGATTTAAGATGAAAAATATTTATTTTACATGTGTTTTCTATTATTAAGAAACACATTTATAAATAGTATGAAATTCCAGGATGCTTATGTTTAATTATAATATAAATAATAAAAAAGCTAATGTAAGAATAAAAAACACCCCGAAAACGAGACATATTCTAAGTTTTCGAAAGTCCTGGATAAGAATGGAAACACATAACTTTGCTCTTTAGAAATATACTTTCTGAATAATAGGAAAGAGTATATATCACACAGCTTAAGAGCAGGAAATCAGAAGAGTATTAAGCAGTCGGTTATTTGCGACTGCAATGTTCTCAGGCATTTATAAATATTAGGTCTGTAGTAATAATGGGAACTGCTGAAAAATTGCTTCCTTAAATGCAGCGAAAGTTTTTCCTTGAAGTGCACAACATTGTGCATTGTGGATATAGAAAATTGCAAGGCAAACAAAAGCCTAGACAAACTAAGACATAAGACATTGAACTGCCCACTGGCCAATTGAAAGTGAAAGGGGGAACAAATGCAGACGCACTGCGTCCGTCGGACAAGTGCCATTTAAAAAACAGCCACAAGGCTTCCTGTGTCTGTCTGTCTGCTTGGGCGAGAGTTGGGCAGCGATCAAACTGCAAGCGGTTAACATGGCTTGTGCCCGGTTTTGGACATGTTCAGTTGTGTTGAGTGTTGAGTATTTCAGTGCGTTGCACTCGATTTGCAATTTCATTTTCGTTTTCAATTTTCCATAAATTGCCTTGCCACTGTGAGTTGCATGCAGCTAACAAAATAATTTCTTTGCAAGCCTGGCAATTAACTCGTATTAAGTCATTTCGAATGTTAATTTCATTCAGCCCGGCTGCGACCTTGTCAATTTAATTGTAATTGTTCACAAATCTAAAAAAAAAAGCACAGCTGGCATAATACTAGCACTAATACTCACACGCTTACGAATACTCGTACGAATAATTCGAATGCGTGCAATGATTATTGCCTAGCCAGCTGAAATGCGAATTTGAATTCGTGTTCGAGTTCGTGTGCGAGACTAGCTGAGAGATTTGACAGTTTGACAGCAACAATTCACTCACAACTATTGTTTACTGTGAATAAATATAAAATCCTTATCAAATTGGGGACGTTTCAGAAAACAGACTTTAGAAAAATGTGAATATCGCCCTGAAAGTTTTGTTGATTTTAAAGAATTTCAGGAATCTTTTTAATGAATTGATTGCAATGTTTGAAGAGTGGTGATTAAAGTGTATGAACAAATTACGAAAAGCTGGCTACAGGGGCATAGAATTTTGTACGAACTGTACTCAGTTATCTGTGATGATTGTTTATTTGTCAAGTTGTGTTTTTAAACTTCAACAAATTAAGGCTCCACATCGATTGTAGTTTTAGGCATTTGTGTGTGTTTCATTTTATATAATTCCAGCTACAAGCAACAACAACTTCAAATGCGAACAGGTAAAGCTGCTACCAATTGTCATTGGCAAAGATTACAAATACCAAAAAAAAAAAAAAAAAAAAACAAAACTGCAAAGCAACATCAACGTGACAGACTGCACGATACTCTGATCCTAGTCGAATAACAGCTGAAAGCAGGTGCCAGAAAATTCCAACTGCCAGATTCAAAGCTAGTGAATTTAAGGTGTGATATTTTTATATTTATTTATTATTGCACGAATTGAAAATGCTCTCTGCTCACTTGGGAACAGAGTATAACTATGCTCAAATTAGTTTGTTTTGTTATTGTAGGCTAAAAATTAGCAGACACATACTCAATTCCTTAAGAAAATAACAACACTCTAACGATGATAAATATATCAAATCAAATACATTTTGAAGGCTGCCTGTCGCATTAACCCATTGTTGCCGTTATTGACCAGTAGCCGGAAATTTATGATGCTGATGATCTTATCTATTATTATTATATTATTATATGCAAAAGAGCTTAGCCGGATTATTAACTGATGAGCATTTCATGCAAGGATGTAAGTAAGCTCTACCAAGGCATGTTTACTTTAGCCAGTAAAACGGTGATTAAATCATATCATGAAACTTCTTCGATCGCATCATTCTGTATACATTATGTTGATCTACAACATTAGTCGAGTCGATATAGCCATGTCTATATACGGGCTAGAACTGGAAATTAGAAATATAGGTTTTCCTATCGATAACTAGTCTCGTTTCCCAAAGATCGCCAAGAATGTGTCTTCGACTGAATTGACGCATTTCTTTAAGGTGATCTCGTTGTTAAGGTTCTTGTGTGTGTGTGTGTATTAACCAACCTGTGTGTATTAACCATTAACATCAATTCATTTTTTCTGCATAAAATTCACATTCCAGTGCAAATACATAAAATTGACTAAGGCGCCCAGTTTTCAACTCTTCAGACAGCGTCTCCTATGACAGCGAGGGTGCAGCAAGCAGCAACAAGCCTGGCAACACCAACAGTAACAACAACAATGAGCTAACTGCACTTGCCAACTTACAATGAAAACGATTAATCAAATGAACATAACATTAAATTAATTGACAGACCAGAAAAGAAACGACGTTGAAGCCAAACAACGCCGACTGCATAATACTCTGATCGAAATATGACGGAGGCAGCAGTTGGTAGCGTTAGTAGCGAAGTTCTTTTGACTTTTGAAAGAATTTTGTGAAATAATTCAGAAATATAATCCATATAAATTATAGAAAATCGATCAGAAAATCGAATTATTTGACAAAACATGGCTACACATTTTAAAATATGGTGTTCCCATTTTCATATTTTTGTTCGATATATTTGTATTATTAAGAAATGCATTTCTAAAAAGTATATGTATATATATATTGTACCAGATCCCTGGGTCTGAGTGTATATGCCAAGTTTTAAGCCTCTAGTTTTAGAGGGGGTGACGAGCATTGTGCAAAACGAATACACCCTTCAACCTTCGGTAAGATACAGGGACTTGGATGACAATATCAGTTAGATTAGTCAATGTTCTGATTAGCAAACAGAGCACTTGCCACAATTGGCAATTGGTGCAGTTAGTGGGCAATTTTTGCAGTCAGTTGCCCACTTGTCAGTTAACTGTAGGGATGCCACGCCCAGCTGGCATTCCGCCCACGCATTCTTGTTCCAGTGTGTATGTGTGTGTGTGTGTGGATAGTTGTTGTTGTGTGTATTGTAGTGTCACATTTCACAGTTATTTGTTGTTGCTGTTGTTGAATTTACTTCAGTGGCTGTCACGGCAGGCGGCGCTTTAATTACCCCAACGAAGCAGAAGCTTCAGCCGAAACTCTGCAACTGCCACATGCATAATATCTTTTACTCACACAAATTTACACAGAAAAAAAATCACTCTGAAATTTAAAAACTCATCGCTATACATTCTGGCAGCTCACTTATTATTCAGAAGTTATATTTCTAAAACGCAAGGATTTGTCTTTCTAAAAAACAGAGTTTTTCTTTTCTTACTTCTTACACACATTTTTTAAAATGTAGAAAAAGATTTATAATTTCCAGATAATTCTTAGATTAAGAATTTCTAAGAATTCGAAAAATCTTCATATGTTCAGAAATTTGTATTACAAATAAGAACATTATTTCTAGTTTTCAGAGAGAATGGTGGAAAAAATTAAAAATTATTGACTTGTGCTACTTTTCTCTGAGTGTATGTTTGCAAGTGCATGTATGTAAGTGTGTAGTCAAGATTGCGAGTTGTGGGTGCAAGTGCAGCAGACAACAGGCGGGACGTCATTCACTCACTCACTCAGTCAGTCAGTCAGACAGTCAGTCAACGCTTGGGAATGTTCACAGCCAAATTGACAAATTCTATCCTATGTAAACAATATGCGCTCAGTACAACTTGGACAGCTGCCACGTTATGCAATGCAATTCAGCGTGTTGAGGATGTAGTTGCGGCCTGAAATAATAACTTGTTGCGCATACATACATAGTATGCACAGACATATAATACATATAATTAACATGATATGGATATAGGAATATATTAATTGTTTATACCTTGACGTTAACTAGACATCGACTTTTTCTAGAAAATTAGCTTTGAAGCTCTCAAAAAATAATTGAAGTTAAAATCGAGTTGGGATATTCGCTTAAAATGTAATTACAAATGTACTTATTTTATGGTAATTATACATAAATGGATAGCTAACCATAATTGCGAAAAAGGTTGTACTCAACGTTTTTTTGGTATTGATTATATTAGCTTCAAGAGCATCTTGAACGATTTTTGTGACAATTAACTAGTCTCGATCATCTGTTATCCTCACAATTTTTGCCAACTCAGTTGAGTGGAATTGTTTCCAAATATATTATATGCAATCTGGTCGATCTTAAAATCTATACCTCACAGATCTGCGCATTTGTTTATGCCACAGAGTCTAGGAAAATTAAATAACTTGGCAACAAACACAAAATTAAGAGTGGACAAGTCGAGATTGCCCGACTGGAAGATATACCAATCAGATCAAAAAATTGTTAAATAAAACGTTAAGAAGGGAGAGAAGAAGAAAGAGAGAGAGAGCGAGAGAGAGAGAGAGAGAGAGAGAGAGAGAGTAATAGAAAAGTGAGTGAAATTAAAGAAGACGAAAAAAGAAATCTCTGAACCCGTGGAATATAATAAATTTATTACAGCTAAGCACACTGAGAGATTTTCGGGCGATATTTTCGTATTGAACTTTTAAATTATAATTTGAAAGAAGAGAGAGTTTCACCCAGAATGCGGAAAATAGGGCATCGTAAGATTTACAGATAACACGAAACAGGATTGGGCAAATCATAGTCAGTTGCGCATGATGGCAATGGAAATAAATAATAATGTTTAATAATAATATATGTATGTAAAAAAAAAAAAACTAATATCAGAATGCTTCAATTTACGCACATAGAAAAAACAAACACCCTGGCAAATCAGACAAATTTCTTTTAATTTTAGAAAAATACTTCCTAAAAAAATGAAATGGAATTCCTGGCTTTTAGAAAGCCACAACCTTCGATTTTAGAAATTTACTTTCTGAATAATAAGATGAGGAACCAAAAGTATGGAGAATTTCTAAAATTCAGGGCGATTCTTTTTAGCTGTGTAATTTATCTATACATATTTATGCTGCCTGTTAATTCGGATTGACATTGAGAAAAAAAATTCACCTGTTGCAACCAACTGTTGCATGCAGCTGGCCAAGCACAGATTGTAATGTAGACACACTGTTGATTGTTGACTGTTGATGAGTGTTGCGTGGGTTGGCAGTTGCCAGTTGGAATTTAGCAGTCTTCACAATTTGCGACACTTGCATTTGGCCACTCATGGTTCGATGCATAATTTAAGCTGTGCGCTGTCAAAATTTGGGCAGGCAATTTACAATTTCAATTTTCGTGCCCATTTGTGTGTCTGTGGCACCCCCTCGTGGGGGCGGGGGCGGGGGCGTGGCAACAACTCGCCAGTCGCGCCAAGTTCGGTGCTAGCGTTGCAAAATCAAACGAATCTTATGAAAGCGCTTGCGTTATTGTTTTTGTCGTAATTGTTGTTATTATTTTTGGCTTGGTTCCGCTGCAAAATGCAGGGCCATCGATCGATATGAGGAAATCCTACGCTCAACTATATAGTTTTGTAAATAACTTACATCAAATTACGCGCAGCAATTTTTCCAAATCAATTTTGGTTTTTGACAAGTGAAAGTGGCCACTAGGATCCAGTTTTTGCTGCGGATGAAGCTGCGGACTGTTGTCATACTCTGCTACCGTAGGTTGTAGAGTATATTCCTGTATTCTTGTATGTTTTTTTCTTTTTCAATTTGACATTGTTATATTTTTGTGGTCATTTACAATGTAAACATAAATCGCTTGAGTGATGTGAAGTGAAATAATTAAAATTTGAAGGATGGAAGTTAATGTTACCTAAACGCAACTGATTGGGTAGCGTTAAATTCATTAGACAAAATTGCGACAGGGCGTGGTCTTCTATAGAGCGTTGATATGAGTATAATTGTTTCAGATTTTTAAAATTGAAAACCTATATCTGCCATAGTTGATGGGTTGGTTGGATTTGTCGTGCCACTTACAAGAATGATTTTTACAGCCTGTTATCAGGTGGTATTACTCCGATATCAGAGCATTAGGCAGTCGGCTACGCCCAACAGCCACGATCTTATGTTTTTCTTGTCGGAATAATCTTACTTTCAGGAAAACCTCATCGACATACCAAATCAACGTCAACATAGGCATAGGCAACGTCATCGTCATCAGCATCAGTATCCGCATTGGTATGTGAATGATTCCCCTTGGCGCTTTTCATTTTAACTCTGCTGCGGTTTCCGTTTTCTTATCTGAATGCCCTTTCGTTGTCTGTTGACTGCTGCTGTCGAAAAAAGTAAACAGCAACAGCATCAGCAACAGTAAACGCAACAATAACAACATTGACTCGAAAACTTGCCGTTTTACAAACCTGTTGCTGGCATTTTGTTGTTATTGTCGTGTTGCACAGATATTTTTTTATTTTCATACCCTGCCATTGCCCAATTACCCAAAGGGCTATAATACAGTACAAATAGAAAATAGAAATGACTAAAACTAAATTTACTTTCTTTATTAAATACAAATATCACACTAATTCTTTCCAACCAATTCAAAAACATATACTTTTTGTTTAATTAAATGAATATTAATAATTTATAACACTTTTAAAAGATATGCAAATATTATCTATTATAATAAAAATGATAATTCATTTGAATTCTCTGAAAATCAATGGTTTCCAGACTAAGCTCTCTATTACAAAAAAAAAAACTAAATATAAATTTAAAACTATTAATAGTTTTTCTTGTTCTTAATTTATAATAATATATAAAAGTTCTTGCATGGTCAAAAATCTCTTCATTATTTCTAAGCCTCATTATAAGGAGATGATACTTGAAATCAATTCAAATTAGGGAAGTCTTTATTGTATAGAAAGGGATGCCAAGGGATGCTCATATGCAAGTACGTGGCATCTTTTAATCGAGCATGTGATTAATGTTTTTTTTCTTTATATATATTTATGTTTGCCTACCAATTTATCGACATTTTGAGTGCAGAATGCAGTTTTTTCTACGATTTGGTGGTTAAGTGCTTGGCCGGTTTTTGAGCGCAGCAACCACTGCAACAGCTGCTCAGACAGGCGGCGATTGTGGCTACTGTGAGTGGCGAGGGGTGATTGAGGGGTCTCCAAAAACATACCCCAATGACAAAGCGACAACAACTGTTTTGTATATGCTAATTGCGTGTGCCTGTGTGTGTATGCGTATGTGTGCGTGTGTGTGCAAGGGCGTACACATGGAGGGACAGTCGACGGAAGAAAATCGAAAATTTATAACATAATTAGAGATGAGCATTCCAAAGATCTTCTGAAACTTTTAATTGTAGATCGAAGTTAATGTGCCCACGTTTAAATTGTAGTCCGGAGTTTCAAATATTATTTTGTTTTTTTGGACGCTTTAAAAAGATTGGCTGAATACTGAATCGGAATATTCCGCATTTGTTTCTACGAATATCTCAATTGCAATTTAAAGCTTGCGACAGACGGTTCAGCTATATAATATAGTGAACATATTATTATTTTTGACCTAAGTAAAAGGTCGGATATATATCAAGTTTCATCACTAGAACAGAGAGTTTGATTTTTATATTAACACAAAAAAAAAGAAGTCTGACATCGCTATATCGACTCGGATAGTGATGCTGACTAAGAATATATATGTACTTAATGGTGTCGGGAACGTCTTCTTCCACACATCTCAAAATTATAAGATCCCTCAAAAGGGTATAAAAAAAATCCGAAAATTATTTTCTATGTCTGCTATAATTAGTAGTCATTATATCATATTTTGCCCTAATTTTAGAAGCTTATAAGATTCTTAACTCGTGAGCTTGGTCCACATCTTGAAGAATACCAAATTGATCAAGCAATACCTAATTTTTTTGGCATTTACATTAAGTATTACTTTGCTTTTATGTGTCCCAACTTGAATATATTATAGTTATAATGTTCTGTAAAATAAACTTAATGGTCGGTTTTTGTCTGAGTATGCTGATTAAGAATATATTATACTTTCTGGGGTCGAAGGCGTCTCCATCAATACGCTACGTACCGCATGACAAATGTGTACAAATGAAATGTAGCTGCCCCTTGATAAAAGTAGTTGCATACGCTTCTGAACGTATGTATTTAGTCAATTATGCCAAATTGCTGTCAAGGCGGTAAGAACAATAACACGAAAATAACACAAAACCAGCAATGCATATTGTACATAGTGACAAACTCAAATTTACGGCAAATTGCCAGCGTAAAAATCTGAAACGAAACTTTTGTCTATAAAATGCCAACTAAATAACAGCTTGCTGCCTGTGCCAGGTCAGCCAGTTACTAAGAGTGTGTATTGGGTATGTGTGTCAGCACTCGAAAAGATGGAAAAGTGAAGATTACCCATTCAAAATTGTGGCGCCAATTGGAAACTGGGGAGGGGCTGATAAATCGCAAGGAGGATTGTTGCATATAGCTAAATACCCCGTTTTTGCATCGAAATTGCAATATATTTGCCTTGTGTAAATGAATTCGCTAATTTTCTCGCCTCTGCGGCCTTTATAATGACAGTTTTTTCGTAACGATTAAAATAATTTAATCTATTTTCTCTTTAACACATATGCATTTCCATTTGGAAGGAGAGAGTGTCGATAACCATCGTCAAAGTGTGTCTATTTTGTTCTTTTGAAACCGTAACACATAATTTTTATGTGAAGCTTTTCCTTATCGGTCTGAGAAGAGAGCTTAATTAGGAACAATCGCTGGGTTTAAATGAATAACGAAACCTAGATGTAAACAAGTTCAAGAGTATGTAATCATCGACGTTCTTTCTTGCTTTTGCTTTCTTTAATTGCCAAAGTGTGAACCGGTTGGCGTTTTCCGTTCTCAGAACTCAACTGCAAATCTGGGAAGCTGGCAAATGCCAAACTACCAACCACAATAATAAACAACAATCATAACAATAAGAACAGTGACAATGCAAACAACCCATAAGCTGTCACATTGCGACCGAATTGGTAGACGGCGTTGGTTTCTTTTGGCTTCATTGCGTTTCGCATTGTTTGTAAATAAAAGATTAAAAAAAAAAGAGATGACAAGAATGCCAATATCATAAATATCTCCAAATAATAATTAGAAAGGTCTACAAAACCGATCAAAAATGATTCCATGGCGAAGAATAGACTAGAATAGGAAAGAATGGAATAGATCAGAATAGAATAGAAAGAATAGACTAGAATAGACTACTCTATAATAGATACAAGATATATTCAATAATTGATTTAACCGATTTTTTGATTATGTGGAGCAGTCCTCAGGACACTTTATGGCAGAATGTCTCTGCTTGGCAAGAAAAAGAAATAGCATCGTAGAAAAGCATGTTTTAAAGTCGGAAGACATAGAAACCCTAGTCTTTCCCAGTGCTACAGCCTAGGCATATTATTTAAGTCAATAGTCTCTTAGGCATTATCCGTTTTATAAAAGTTATAAAAGTGTCTTAAGCAGGCAATGCTCTCACTTCTTGTGGATGTAGCAAATCTGACTTTCTTGTAAGGCGTGTTCTTTGGGGTACGAAATTTGTGTTTGAAAGTCAGTATTTTGAATTTCATCAAGTCTATAAAGTTTAAATTAGCTAATTGGTTCGCATAGCTCGAACTTTGCTCAAGTCGCTTGAGGGCAAACACATAATTCGCTATATTATTTTTTGTCGACTTATGCCATCACAATTTGCATTTCTAGCCCACACGAAAGAGAAAGATGCACATAATATTTAATATTGCCGTTGGCAAAAACTGTTAAGTTGCAGTAACATAAGTTTACACAGAAAGATACTAAAAGTAAAAAGTGAATTAAATTAAGTTAAAATAAAATTTTATATATAAATTTAATAAAATAAGGAATATTTATAAGATTGCTGGGGGCATTAAATGTTGCATAGACTGAGGAAACTCAAAAGAAAACACCATCAGATTAAAAAAAAATTTGTTAATTATTAGTTAGCTAGTTACTTAGTTAATGGAGAGTGGGAATAACTAACGACTAGGATATAGAGACAATAGAAAAACAAATTCATTATTAATGTGGTTATTCCACGTTCTGTTTTGTAATTTTTTTAAATTATTCAATTACACACAAACTAAACTATAATTCTATTTACTGCAGCACCCTGCCAATGTGCCAGTGACGTCAGCAGGAGCAGCAGGAGCAGCATCATCATCACTATGGCAGAGACAAATAGCAATGCGCAGCAGGCAATGATGAGCAGTGGGAACAACAACAACAACCACAACAGCAGTGAATTCAATGGTCGTCACTCGGCCTCTCCGGCACGGACCATAGATTCGCACGATTCCACAACCGGAAGCATGGACACAATTGTGGACCGCAGTCTTGGCCACAAGGAGCTGATGCATGTGACCAACACCATTGAGCAGAGCACCAATGCGACCAATGGGATCAATGCCGGCGGCGGCAGTTTGACCAACTCACAAATAGCAATGATCCAGCAGGATTCACAACATCAACAGCAGCAGCAGCAGCGGCAGGAACAGGAGCAACAGGAGCAGGATGCACGCCAGCACTTGGATGCACAGAGTCACATATATTCGAGTCCCGTTTACGATGAGAAGCCATCGCCAGCTTTAAATCTAGCTGCGCCGACATTAATCGTCAGTGGAAAAGTTGACGCCACCAAGGAGCCAAAACTGATTAGCCACGAGGAGTTCAAGCAGCAGCTGGAGTTGGCCATGGCCAGCCGGGGCCAGGCCAAGAGTGTTAACAACACCATGGATTCACGCATCAGCAAGAAGCAGCGCTTCCCCCCAGAGCTCATCAAATACAAGGGGGGCAGCGGTGGCAGCGGAGGCAGCATCGAAAGTAAGGTGCGCCGCAAGCGTCGGGCAAGCAATGAATGCTGCTCCGCATTCCCATTGCAAATTGTGCTGGGCACACTGCAATTGTTTTTGGCCATTTCGCTGACGGCGCTCGGCTCGCTGCTAATAGTCCGCGACGCGGCCTTGTCAATGGCCGGCTGCGGAATTTGGACCGGTCTAATTGCGGCAGTCACCGGCTCATTGGGCGTGGTCAGCATGCGAAAAACGCAAACCGCCTTTCTCGCGCTCAGCCTGGTTTGCATTGCCAGCAGCACGCTCGCCCTGGCCATTTCTGGCGTGGGCCTGTCCCGCGATCTCAATCGCATGGCCGAACAAAAGGGTGAACAGGTGAGAGAGACCCCAGCAACAACAACAAAAAAAAAAACAACATCAACAACATCGAACATTTCACTTTATTATTGTTAATGTTTTTGTCTTTGATTTTACAGTTTGACCTGATGAATGCCAATAGCGAAGTTTCAGCTGCCTGTGGTTTGATTTTTGCCCTCTTTCTGCATTTCGTGGTCAGCATTGTTTCCGTTTATCGCTGCGCCCTGCAGACCTGCACAAAGTGAGTACATTCAAATCCAATTTCGATTTTAATTCAAAATACATCGTTCGCTCTTAATTAACATAATAAAACATTTGACCTCGTTAATTGCTCCTTTCTTCCGATTTACGAATTTTAAATGAATCGAAGAAAGCCCGAAGTGTGTTTGGCCAATTATTAATTTATAGATGACAGACAAGATTATAGAATTGACTAATAATGGTCATGCTGAAAATACATCAACAGATTAGATATTTAAATTGGCGCCACTTGCTGCATTACCAACAATACTTTCGATAGCTGGCAGAGTTGCTCGGCATTGCTGATGGGTGTTGATTAACATAGCAATGTTAACCCCCAAAATATTTTATCGATAGTTATGTGCGCATCTGCTTTATGATCGTTATGTGATTATTTATTTCTTATTTTCGTTAGTTCTTAATTTTGATTTCAAATATAATTAATATAAGTAAATCGATGACAGCATACATAATTAAAATTTCTAAAATTACTAATTATGTATATGATAATAATGTGAAGTCCCTGATGAGTGAATAGATTTTTTACCATTCAACTTTTACAAGTATTTACTCTGTGTTCTCCTTGAAAAATTGGATTTTGTGAAAATTCTTCATAAAAAGAATTTATTGACAAGCAACCACCTCAGTATCATCTACACAACCAGAATATGAAAATTTGTGGCATATTTAAATATTATTCTGTCTGCTTGTGTATATTTTGTATGGTGTAGTATTTAAATAAAGTGAATTGTTTAAATTGCATTATTTGAGCTGTTCTATAATGTAATAAGTCTTGCAATTAAGTTTTCGTTGTTGTTTAGTTTGTGTAAATATAAATAACAATAGTTATTCCGTTGCCCAACAAAATGGCAACTGCGTAAAGTGCGGTACTGGTTTGAATCAATTGATCGACTCGCAACGATATATATGATGGCAAAACCAATCGATTCATTGATATATCGATGTGGTGACTCACATCGTTAGCTGGCACTAAAACCAAAAAAAAAAACGAAAAGAAATAGGGAAAGAGAAACAAAGTGAAAAGCTAAAAAAAAATAGCGAAAGCAGCGAGCAGCGCAAAGCTTACAAATACGCTTTGCCAAATTACTGCTCCACCTCTGCTGACGCGACAACAGACGGACAACAGACCACAACAGACCACAACAGCAGCAGCAGCAACAGACAGACAACAGCAGCAGCAGCAGCAGCGGATATTACGATTAACAGGCAGCAAAACGCCCACGAAACCTGTAAGTGGAATATTTAAGGCCAAGAGGGCAGCAACAGAGACAGTCATGCCCCTGGCTGACTCCAATAAGGATCTGAGACAGCAACAGCAGCAGCAGCAAGTCGAAGTCGTCCACAGCAGCAGCAGCAACAACAACAATGCCGAGCAGGCACAGCTGGACAATGCCAGTGCAGCAGCAACAACAGCAGCAGCAGCTGCAGCAACAACAACAAAAGCAACATCAGCAATGGGCCTGCAGCTGCGTCAACGCATGCAGATTACATCCTCCGGCTGCAGCAGCCTGGCGGTGACACCCATGGAGCACACGCCCACCGACGAGGAGAGTGGCGCCGTTACCACAGTGACGTCATCGCAACGACGCCAACAACAGCAGCAGCAACAGCAGCAGCAACAACAACTTCAAGCAGCCCTCGAACAACATCACATAACGCCGAGCAGCAAGACGCCGGAGCAAATGGAGCTGAGCGACTCGGAGTCGTATGGGGCGACAAGCTACGATGAGTTTGAGCTGCGCGAAGTGGTCAAGGAGGGGCACGATAAGGCTGATCCATCCCAGTTCGAACTGTTGCGCGTGCTTGGCGAGGGCAGCTTTGGCAAAGTGTTTCTGGTGCGCAAGATATTGGGCAAGGACTCGGGCACACTGTACGCCATGAAAGTGTTAAAGAAGGCCACACTCAAGGTGAAGGATCGGGTACGCAGCACCAACGAGCGCAAGATCCTGGCGGATGTGGGCCATGCGTTCATCGTCCGTTTGCATTATGCGTTCCAAACGCCCGGCAAACTCTACCTGATCTTGGACTTTCTTCGCGGCGGCGATCTGTTCACGCGCCTCTCCAAGGAAGTCATGTTCACGGAGGAGGACGTCAAGTTCTATTTGGCCGAGCTGGCGCTGGCGCTAAATCATTTGCACACGCTTGGCATCATCTATCGTGACTTGAAGCCGGAGAACATACTGCTGGACGAGCACGGGCACATTGCGCTCACCGACTTCGGGCTCTCCAAGCAACCGCTGGACGGCTCCAAAACGTACAGCTTTTGCGGCACCGTCGAGTACATGGCGCCCGAGATTGTCAATCGGAAGGGACACGACTTTGCCGCTGACTGGTGGTCATTCGGCGTCCTAATGTACGAGATGCTGACCGGCAATCTGCCATTTCACGGCCAGACACGCCAGGAGACCATGAACCAGATACTGCGCTCCAAACTGGGCATGCCTGAGAATCTGTCGCCCGAGGCTCAATCCCTGTTGCGTTCCCTCTTCAAGCGAAATCCCCTCAATCGCCTTGGTGCCGGTCCCCAGGGCATACTGGACATCAAGGCGCACTGTTTCTTTGCCACCATCGATTGGGTGCGCCTCGAGCGGAAGCTGGTGCGTCCTCCATTCATACCGGCGGTCAGTCGCGATGATGCCTTCTACTTTGACGTGGAGTACACGTCCAAGTCACCGCGCGACTCACCCGGCGGCCCCATCTCGGCCTCCGCCCACGAGATCTTTCGCGGCTTCAGCTTTGTGGCACCCGTGCTGCTCGACTGCTGCAACAGCAGCAGCAACAGCAACATCAACAGCAACCCCAACAAAATTACCACCAACATCAATAGCACTAACATGACCGGCAGCTGCTCGAACAATGCCAGCCCGCTGCATGGTGGCCTGCCCGCCACTGGAGCGGGTTCGTCGGGGCCACGAAGTTTGCCTGGGGTGCTGCCGGGCAATTTCCTAGCTGAGTACAATCTGCTGCAGGAGCTAGGACGAGGCACGTTCTCGGTGTGCCGTCTGTGCGAGCATCGGGCCACCAAGAAGCACTACGCCGTTAAGATCATTGAGAAGGCGGCGGTGGCTGCCGCCTCCTCAGCATCGGCCGATTGCTGGGAGGAGGTTGAAATAATGCTGCGCTATGGCAACCATCCTAATATAGTTACCCTCTACTCGGTATACGAGGACACAAACTCCGCATATCTGGTCATGGAGCTGCTCAAGGGCGGCGAACTCCTCGATCGCATCCTCGCCGTCGGCCAGATGTGCGAGAGCGAGGCAAGCGCCGTGCTCCGTACGATTGCAGCTGCCGTTGCCTATTTGCACGAACACGGCGTCGTCCATCGCGATCTGAAGCCCTCGAATATGATCTACGCGAGCATGCGGCAAACGCCGGAAACCCTAAAGCTCTGCGACTTGGGTAAGTCCCCAATAAATACAGAGGAGCAGCAAAAGGATGAACATTTCAAACATGAGTTCATTTGATAGCAGTCGAGCATAAATATCGTATACAGTCTTGATCCGATTCTGATTCAGATAATAATCCTATGTTGATTATGCTTTCGGTGGACACCGACTTAGGCTCCAGTTCAATACTTAACTTAATAGTCGCTATATCTGCATAGATTTCAAAATAATGTTCTAATGAACTTGTCGTTGTCATGTCGTATTTAAATTGCTGATTAGTAGTGAATCTAATGGGAATTGCGATTTGCAGGGTTTGCCAAGCAGCTGCGCGCGGACAACGGGCTGCTGATGACGCCCTGTTATACGGCGAACTTTGTGGCGCCGGAGGTGCTCAAGCGGCAGGGCTACGATCTGGCGTGTGACATCTGGTCGCTGGGCGTGTTGCTGTACATAATGCTGTCCGGGCGGACGCCATTCGCCAGCACGCCAAACGATTCGCCGGAGGTGATACTGAAGCGCATCGGATCGGGACATATCGATTTCAGCAGCAGTCGCTGGTCGCTGATCAGTGCGCCGGTCAAGGAGCTCTTGCGCCAGATGCTCCACATAGTGCCCGAGAACCGGCCAACGGTCGCCCAAATCCTGGCGCACAGTTGGGTGCGCGACCAGTTCGCAGGCAACGTGCAACTCACCGAATACGCACCACCGCATCTGGCAAGTGGCGGCGGCGGTGGCAATGGAGGTGGACAGCAACAGCTGTCACTGGGTGCACAGCAGCAGCAGCACAATCACATCTCGATGGCGCTGAGGGGAGCTGTGGATGCCACGTTTCGAGCAATCGCCATACCGCAGGCGGCAAACGTCGGCCCCGTCGAGCTATCGATGCTGGCCAAGCGGCGGGCCAAGGATCGTGCCAATCTACATTCCTAATTGTTGGCAGGTCTGTGCCCGAAGCGCCAGGCCAAGCGGCAACTAATCCAATTCATATACAAACTCTATAGTATTCTAATGCATTGTTATGCACTTCCGCAACGGCTTTGGGAATGGCAATCATTGGCCATCAATCCACACCAGCAGCTGAATCTGGAGCATAACAACGATTGCCGACGCAGCGCAAAGCTGCGTTTGGTTTGAGAATGTGGATGTTGATGTTGATGTGGACATGGACGTGGACGTGGACGTGGACATGGACAAGGACATAGGGACAGAACAACACACACTTTCTCTCTCTCTCTCTCTCTCTCTCTTTCTCTGTCTGTCTGTCTTAACTCGCGTATCTTTAGACGAATCGTCAAAATTCAAGTATTTGAAGTGTTATTTATTTTATAATATCCACTAGATTCAAAAAAAAAAAAAACATTCATATCTACGATATATATACAAAAAAAAATCCATACTCACATTGTGGTGCATTTTGGCAGCTTCTTAGCATATGCTTTTTGCATATTCACAATACATATAGTATATATATATATATTGTATATATATAATGCCAATGCCGATGTAAATGCGTGCGATCTTCCTTAAGAGCTCCCTTGAAACCAGATGCCGAATCTCAGCTGGCTTTCCAGCCTGGGACACACGGAAGGCAGCACTCAAAACTAAATCAATCTAAAATCAACTTCAAATGTTGGCCAACTAAAGTGCTAAAAAAAAGAAAAGAATTATACATCTAAGATTAATATACATATTTAAAAAGATGCATAAAAGAAATACGTGAAATATTTTAATTATCTTAGCAAAATTTCTTGACACCACGTGTTATTATTGTTAAACTAAAAAAAATATTTACAATTACAATTAAAGAAAAGAAGAGAAAAAACATACCAAAATAATCAAGTCGAAAGATTATTAACGATACCTTCTAAATCTAAGCAAAATGTCAACTATATGTTTGATTTCATTCTATCCGATTCGATACGATTTGATTCGGTCGAAGCCTGTGCTATATCTATAAAGAAAGTTCTTCATGTCAATTCTCACAAAGAAACGCATATAAATTTATTATGATAACAGTGCTATAAGATTATAAAGGTGATTGTTGCAGTTGGTAACAAATTGCATTTACGATTATTACCATTAATCATATTCATACCAAAAACTAAAATATATATATGTATATATATATACAAATATACTTTTGAGAAACACAAATAACAAGATAAAAAATAAATAAAAAAAAAACAGAAACTTTTAAATATGTAGAACCAGCATTTTGTCAAAATATATGCTGAAAATATTATTAAATTTTTGACTTGTTGATGACTCATAAGTGTTGTTGTTGTTGCCTCTAAAAGACATGGCATACCCCAATTTTTGCAACCACATTCACTTTCCCCTCTCTGTTGTTGTTTTGATAATACCTTATGTAAATTTTTTGGAAATCGATTTTGGACAGGGCCTCAAAACAACATGCTATGTGAGTAGTTATGTTCATCTATGCACAAAGCTGAAGAGCACCACAAGCTTATATATATACACGTATACATATATATATATATATACACGTATACTGTATACATCAGAGTTGTTGTTGTTGCCTATGTACGTATGTATGTCGTACATATGTAGATAGGAAATTAAAGACAAGCTGCTTACTGAAGTCAACTGAAGCGTTCAGCATTCTTGTTAATCCTATAGCAATCATTATGAAAATTCTTGTAAGCTGAATTTGTATTATTATCTCCAAGCTATGATGCCAGAACAATTGTGAAACAAAATGTGATTGTAAATGCTAATTGTTCGCTTATTAATGACTAAAAAACAAATATACAAAAATAAAAATAAATAAATCACTATATAAACAGATGTTCTATATGCTTATATGTAGATACACATGCAATTTGAGAAAGTTAAGTCATGATCACAATGCCAAGTTTAATCTCCACTAGCCCCTCCTCAAGCAAGCACTATTAAAGAATATAATCAAACAAAATTTGAATGCAACATTTTAATTATGCGTTGTGTATATATCACTTGAAATTGTAGCTTCATTAATGTTACCCTAAAGTGGAGCGAAATGTATTTTGTGTCCCCCTTTTTTATATTATCAATCGAATACCCATAGCCATAAATGTATTAGTGCAAAAGTTCCGCTTTCCAAGGCAATATCTTTAGTAGACTTGAATTTTGAAAAGAAAAACAAATAAACAAAAAAGAAAAGATAATTACAATGTTAGAGCTACAACTAAAAGTTTATTTAAAATGTTTTTACTAAATATATCTATATGTATAAGCTTAATATTAGTTGTATAAAATACAAATTTCCTCAAAACGAAGATTTTGTTGTCTCTCATCGGAATTTGGTCTCTGAACTTTTAAAACTATCAGAATAATCGTTACTCTTAAACGATTTTCTTTTTCGGTTCAAATTTTAATAGATGATGTTGTAGGTTTGTGATATTTACATACAACGTGAATATATTTCTGCAGAAACATTAAGGAGTTGTTTGATACACCTACAACTACAAAAACATAGTTTGGTCAATTGAAAATCCAAGAAAAGATATTAATAAATCCAATCAATTATATTTGCCTACATAAAGGTAAATGGGTTTCATAGCCTACCGCACTAATGCATGTAGGAATATACAAGTACATTTGCAATAATCGTACCCCAGTGGAAATTTACTTTCTGAATAATAAGATGAGGAACCCCGGTCGCCAAAAGTATGGCAAATTCCTAAAATTCAGTACGATATTTTTCTGAGTGTACATTAAACACACTCGACATACGTATATTCTCGGAGTGTGTTTATATAGTTGTCTAACCAAAATCGTGATACCCAATAACAATATTAAATACACTTTTATTATATGCACATTGTCGTAAAATTCATTGAACACCTTATATAAAAAAGGAAAACCACTAAAAATATCTGAACAAATATATGAGAAAAGTACACTCTGCGATAAAAATTCAAAACAACTAATGTTAAAGGGGAGAAATACTGCATACGCATTTAGATGTTTCCATTGTGAATAATAATAGTTGAGGCAAGCTTATTTGGGGCTTCTTATCGGGCACCCTCTTATCAGACGACCAACGTAAATTATTGGGAATTAATTCCGTTATGCGTCATAACTGATAAAATGACCTAAAGTATCGCCAACAAATTTGAAAAGCTTCAATTCTAATTATATTTAACAATTATCGCTTTTATTATGCTACTCAGCTTAAAACTCTATCTAATTTCTTTTGCTTGGAATCATTGATTTGATTGGTTTTTGTTTTTCGATTCTACATTGAAATCGGACAAGTAGAATCGATCGGTCTGAGTTCTTAATTCGTAATTCAAATTAGATGTATACAGATAAACTTCGGTTTGCAAGGCTATGTTGAACAATGTTGAACATATCCAAATTAATTTTCTTTTCAATTTGCCTTATGTCTAATTTCTTGTGTAGAATAATTAAATAGAATAAATTGGTAAGCTGGTATTTTCACAATAATAAAAATAAAGAAAGCATAATTCATAAATTAAATTGTACAAAAAGTTGAATGTTTCTTGGAAAAAAAAAAATACTTTCTATACACACGTAAACTAATGCATGAATGTGTAAATATAAATATATATCTTTAGACTCGGAATACAAAAGATAAATATGCATGTGCTAAATATTATTATTTTTTATTTGTATATGTTTTATGTAGCATTTAATAAGGACACATGCCGCTGCTGCTGTTATCTCTCTCTCTCTCTCTCTGTGTCCTTGTCCTTGTTTACTGTCTGTTGCCTTTGCCCTTGCGATTGTTGCGCTGCTGCTGCTTATTTGTCGTCGCTGCTGTTGTTATTGTTGTTGTTGTCGTCTCGGCTGCTGCTGCTGCTGCAATTTGAATAAGATAATTAGTAGCTGTGTGAATTAAGAATTGTAATATTATAGCAATATTAGTCGTTACACATTAGCATAGCTCATTTAAATATAACCGCCATAATGTTAATTACACAATGCTGCAGTTGCATGTGTGACCATATACCCAATTATGTTAAGCAGCTTTGCTAATTGACATAGTGAGCGATGCACACATTTAATTATGTTAATCAATCTGTTAATCTGCTGATCGATTGTTAAAAAACATCGATAAGGGTTGTCGTCCTTTTTTTTTTGAGAACATGGAAGGTGATACTTATTATTGTAGTACGCACCTTGTGCTGCACTCACATCCAGCTGCACTTGCTCCAGCGATTCGCTGACTGTCTCGAGACTCGTCTGCAGCGGCGTCTCATCGTTCAATTCGACAACCAGTGTCTCCTCCTGCTCCTGTTCCAGTTCCTTTTCCTTCAACTTCACCTCAGGCACTGGCTGCTCCTGCTCCGCCTGTTTTTCATCTTGTGGTTGCTCTTCAACGACATGCGCTTCCTCGGCAATAATGCCATTGAGCACATTTACTGCCTCTTGGGCCATATTATTGGCTTCAACTTCGGCTGCCTTTCGCCGGCGCTGCTCGAGCTCGTTCTTGTAGTTGTGCGTCCATTGGATGTGCTCCTTATAGTACTGATGCACGGGTATTACGATCACGGAGATGTCGTCAACGGTGGCCGCCGCTTTGCTGTCGGCCAAGCGCCAATGGCCCGAGTCGTTGATCTTGCCGCGAGCACGCGCCACCAGCTCTTGGGCAACCATTGTGTAGCGATGCTTCTCTGTGGGATATCGCGCTAGGGTCTGGAACACGGTCCGGGCAACCGCCTCGTTGTCGGACACGTCCCACAGGCCGTCGGTGGCCATCACGAGAATGCCGTAGTCACCATCCTCGTTATGCTCATCGGGTATGCTGACCACCTGGCTGAGATCACGCTGTCGCACATCGGGATGCGGGGTTAGGAATGGTTTGATCTCAATACCCGTATTGATCGCCAGCAGATCGTGATCCCCGAATCCCCGTGTAACGCCCAGTGTGCCCAGCAGCCGACTACGCTTTCCCTCTCCATTCACCACCGGCATGCGGAGATCGTCGCGCGTCAACGTCTTGTACGTCCAGCCCTTCATGGTGCCTTGGCGGCAGAGGATGCGCTGACCCAGGTTCTTGATGTGTGGTCGCTTGGCATACTCCATGGCCACATACTGTTTTCCCATCAGCTGTGGCGTCAACCGCGCTACGTTTAGCAAGCGTTCCCGTTCCGTTTCCGGTGTATGATCCGCCGAATACGGCGTCGGATAACTGTAAGCAGCTGCTTCCACAGCATCTGATTCCGCCTGATTGGCTGCCACTCCCGATCCAGATGCCACTCCCGATGCTGATCCCGCTCGGCGCTGGCAGAGGACGGCGCGACTGTCGCCAGCATTGGCCACATACATCTTGCCATCGATGAAGAGCGTCACGCAGGCCGTGCAGCCGCCGGGATCCCGATACAGAAAACGATTCCTGTCCTGCGCGATCAGCGAGTCCATGTGAAAGAATGCACTCTCCAGCGCACCAACGATCAGCTCGTCCTTGCTAACCCGACGTTGAAAGTAGACGGGATGCGGAAAGGAATTCGCATTCAACGGCTGCTTCCCGCTCTCAATATCCTCGTCACGTGGCAGCAGCTGCTCGATGCAGTCAACCAGCTTCTCGTGCAGGATGTGATGGAATTGATGCGAGGCGGCTAATGCGGCTCCACAGCCGGCGTGGCCATCGTAAATGCCAAAATACGTATACGGCAGATCGGGATGCTTGTGTTCCGGATCCGAAAGCACCTGCCTGCAACCAAGCACAAATAAATCGATTAGCCTTCTATCTAACTTGAAAGGCAGATTCTCCTCCTTATTAAGATGTTAAATAGCAAAGTGACGTAATTTATCTATTCTCAAGTTTGTTAAGCAGTGCCATTATTGCTCAAATCAAATCCGTCTTCCAACGAAACCCTTCGAGACCCATCGATAAACAATGCATTTTTTTTATTATAGATATTGAGACATTGTCTTCTAGCCCATTTTAGATTTGCAGCATTTATTCTGCGGTATGTGGTCACAAAATTGGTCAAAAGTTAATCCACCCGGAAAAAGTTACATCGCAGGCCCAAAAATTACAAAATTAAGAAAATTTAAAAGAAAAGACAGGGGCAGAATACTGATGCTATCTTCACGCACATTAATAAGTTCCTTTGGATCTAGAAGACAACGTCGATACCCATCAGGGTACCTATTTTCAGATCAAATCGCCTGTTACTTTTTATCTACATCATTTTTGCATCATTCAACTCGAGTCGCGTCGCATCGAGTCAAGACTGTTTACCCATCTACTTATTATCTGTCTAGTCTCTTAGCTAACCAGCTGTCTCGATAAGATTTGACTTTATCTTTTGCATGACGTTATGTTCTAGATCTCATAAATAGCTGGACTACGTTATACAAGGGTATTTTTGAGGAAAGGGATTCAAAATTGGCTTGCTTGCAAAGAATTGAAAAGAATATAAACTATGGTATCACAACGGGAATAAACTGACCGATGTGTGTCATCTATAAGCATAAACATATCGGAATCATTGCTCAGAAAATAACTAAAAATGGCTCGCTTTGCTATCTAATATCAATTTTCCAATTCGATTTAAATATCCATGTCTGGGGATATTACCAATTTGATTTTGATTTAATTTTTCCATTCGATCTAAGTATGTCTAAGAATATATCTAAATATCTTCTCAGAAAATAACTAAAAACTAATTTAATTTTCTAATATATATATATATATATATATCTGAGTATATAAACCCAACTGCTCCTGAGAAACGACATTTTGAGTCTTAGATAGTTGCTTCAGTTAATAGTTTAGTTTAATTGATTGGTGACTTACCGACAGAAGGCAGCTTGATCCTCGTTCCACTCGGACTTGCCGGAGTTTACGCACTCGGCGTAGCCTGTGGCCCAGGGCAGCAGATTGATGTCGCGAGGCACGATGATCGGGCGGACATTGTGGTCGGCGGAGGCGCGCAGCTCGTCGTTGGTGAGCAGCTGCAGGAATGGGGGCCGTCCATACGGGATTTTGTCCAGCATTTGCAAATAGCGCATGTGGCCACCCCGCTGATGATCCCGCTCTCGCTGCTCCCGATCTCGCTCCCTCTCGCTGCTCGGCAATAAGGGCAGATCGGGCACAATGGCCGAAACGAAACGATTTTTAAAATTGTTGAACATTGTAGTTGCGAGGACGAATCAAAATCTGAAGAATCCCTCTGTTTACTGCCCAGTGGCTAAGCTGGCTAGCTGCCTCTCGCTCACTCACACTGACGTGGCGAACTGGCTTGCCCTTCCGCTCTTATCTATAACTATACCTCTATCTATATCTATAGAAGTGTAATATTTAACGAGCAATCGCTTCTCCGGATTTGATTTATCTTTCGCTAATAAACGTTTTGTGCGTGCTGCGATTTCGAATCGATTGCAGCAATGTTCATTTATTTTTTCTCTTTTTTATTAATTATCGATTGCTGTTTTGCTGTTTGGCAAAATATTATTCTGTGTGTTCGCTCTGTTATTATATTGTTTTGATTGAAAATACTGGCGCGACTTCGATCAATTTGATTTTCTCGCGAAACATCAACCGCAGCAACAACAAAAACAGAAATCAGCCCATTTATCTTGTCTTCTTTGGCTTTATGGTTGTAAAAATCAATACTGTTTCGTGCACTTAACGATTGCAGCTGGCTGGCATTTTATACTATTTGGCTAATAATTGATTAATATGCCGTTTTACCACTGGCCGCGTAAGCATTAGCTTAATTTTGAGCCCCCTTAATATTTTCTCTTGCTGACGAATATTTATGAAAAACAGAGGAAGAAGAAGAAGCAGCTGCTAAGAAATTAGGGATGGGTAGCGCACGCACATATCGCGCATATCGAACTATTGCCAAATGTACGATATTTCGATAACTTTCTTATGCATGTGCCAACCTTGATACATAGGTGGCGCCACATCACAAGAGTAACAAATTTGAAATACAAGCGATTGCTAACCGATCGTTATTTATTTGCAGATCGCAACACAGTGAATTGAACGATGTCATTATCAAGACAAACCCATCAGCAAGCATCGCCTTGGATCAGCAAAGGGTGGATCAATACATAAAGAATATGTCCTTCAATGGCAGCGAAAAAGTATAAAACAACAAAAATGCTAATGCTAATTGAAAAATGTGAGACAACAAAAATATAATTTCCTGCTCTCTTTCAGGCAAACAACGAAAAACTGGCAGCCATGTGGATGTATGCCAGGCAAATGGGCAGCCTGCCCCCAGCATCACTCCGCAAGCTGACGCCAGACTCGCGTTCCATAATGCTCATCCCAGCCACAGCTGCCGGCAATGGGGTAAGTTGTTGATCTTAGTATGCATATACATGTGTATAATTCGATAAGGGAGGAGAAAAATTCATATTTATCCATTTGCGTGACAAATTTAAATAAAAGTGACACAACGAAGTAAAGAAGTCTTTATTTATTTGTAATTTAATTTCGATTTTCATAAAATTTCTTAAATACTTTGAAAACGGTGTTAAATTATAGTTTTTGTCTTTCTCTCTTTTTTTTAAAAAAAGAGAGTCTTTCACTTCAAAAAACTTATTCCCAAGTTCTTTGTTTCATGCACTTTTATTCTAAAAACTATATTATTATTATAGATTATTCATAAATATGTCAAATGTTAACTTGTGTCTGTGTCTGTTGTGCTTGTTGCATTCTTCCAGTTGCCACCACCGCCACCCAGCCGCATGCCGCCGACTCCGCCGGGAATGGGAGGAATGCTGTTGCCAGTGCCGCCGCCGCCTCCACCACAGTATGTGCCGTACATTCGGCCGGGTTCCGTGGTCTATGCGCATCCGGCCAGCCTCACGGGCACCTACCGGACGCACCGGAGCAACAAGTCGGCCGAGATGAACGGAGAGCGTCGGCGTCGTCGAGCCGGAAAATTGAATGTAAATCGCTGCCAGCGTCGCAAGTCCGAGGCGGATGTGCTCGATGGGGCGCCCAATTTCCGGTACACGGGCCTTGATCGCGCAATTGCGGACAGCTTCCTGGCCCGCCAGGAGTTGTCGCAGGCGGGCAGCCACATGGACTACTCCTCGTCGACGTCCTCCTCGGCGCACAGCGAGATCTACGGCCAGCAGGTTGCCGCTGCAGCTGCTGGTGCCTCCGCTGCCGGCTCGCGACCCTCTTCCAAGGCGAAGATCGTCTGCCGAGATGTAATGATGTAATCGGCTGATGCTGCTCTTGATGTAATCGGTTGATGAACCCTGGTTGAATCCCTGACGCGTTGCTCGGTAATTTTTGTAAATAGCTTACCAGAGGAAAGAACACCCTTATTTTGTTTGTTTGTACTCATGTATATTTGTTGCATACATTTGTATGTATGTAAATACAGTTAGTTGTAGGTCTGTTTGCATATGAATCGAATAAAGAACACTCTTACAAAATAAAGTCATCAGTTGTATTATTATATATACATATATATATATATGCCTTATATATCGTATCCGGTTAAAAGTCCTCGTCGCTGTGGTGCTCCGGCTTGTTGGCTGTCTTGGGTCGGAGCGGCAGCTCGCCGGTTAGCTTCGATATGCTAATGTCATCGATTGAATTCAGATCGACTGAATGGGAGAATACAATAGCAATAAGTGATTTGTTTTCAAATTAAATTGGATAAATGAAGAACTAAAATTGAATTAAAAAAATATCAATGAAGAGATAATGAAACAGGTATTGCACATGGATTTTACAACTTTCCAAAATTTTGAGCTTAAACTTAAGTTTGAGAAGTTGTCCAGTAGACAACTGCAGGGCTGTATTTCTCAAAAAAAAGTTAAATATATTATTGGGACTTTTAATTTGGAGCAAACTCTTCTTTAGAAATTTCTTTAGAAATTATTTCTAAAAACTAGACGAGATTTATATTTTAAAAAGAGATTTTTTCGGAAAAAGTCGTGTCTCATTGATAAAAATCATATATTGTCTCTAGTTCGGTTTGATATCAGATCAGATCAGGCTTATCTATACTCACAGTCATCGTCGCCAGTGCCGATAGTTCCGCTCATTCCGCTCATGCCCATTATGTCGCCGACGTCGAGCTCACTTTCGGAGCTGCCGAAGCTGCTGTCCTCTTGCGCATTGGTGTCGCCACCATTGCGGGTGGAGTGGAGTGCGGCCCTGCCAGCGGTGCCGCGACGACTGCGTCCGGTGGTGGGACGAATACGTGAGGTGGCTGTCCCAGGACGTTTGCCAGGTTGCTTGGACCCCGCCGCCGCCGCCGCCACAGCCGACGCCGCTTGGTTTGCGGCTTGGCTGCGCTGCAGCATCAGATCCTCGTCACGTATGTCGGGTATTTCGGCATCGAGGCCAAACGAGCCTTGGCGCCGCATTCCGTTGGCAATTGGCAATGGCTCGTCATCGTCTCCGACATCGACAACGTTAGCGTCATCGTCGTCGTCGTCGTCATCGTCATCGTCCTCGGTGAGGCCTTCGGGTATGAAGAGCATCGAGTTCTCGGCCGGCTTCTGCAGCAGCGGCGATGAGATGGGCGTGCCACGTGCCCGCTTCGTGCGCGCCTCCAACAGGGTGCGCAGGGCATCGCGAACGTGGAGCCGGAGGAAATAGCTCTGGAAGAGCTGCTGCAGCTCTTTTTCGCACTCCTCGAACTCGGCCATGTGAGCTGGGCGAATCTTTTGCAGAGCCTCCAGGCGCTGCTTGGTGCGCTCCAGTTCGGCCCGCTTGCGCTGCAGCTTCGAGTTGAGGGCATTCAGCTCGACGCGCCCATTCTCCAGCTGGGCGTGGCTGGATTGCAGTTTCAGCTGGCTGGCCTGGATGGCGTTCTTCATGGTACGCTCGACGCCAAGCAGCTCCATCGGCCGCTGGGCCTGGGCGAGGCGTGCCTCCTTGTTCACCAGCTCCTTGGAGAGCAGATCGAAGAGGGCGGCACCGCGCTGAGTCAGGTCCGAGGATAGTTCTCGGGCACGGCGAAGCTCATCCATTTTATCGCCAATATCCACTTGGTTGAGACTGCGATATTGGTCACGCTCCCGCTCCCGTTCCTCGTCGCGCTCCTCCCCCTTCGTTTGGGTGGGGGCGATCAGCAGGCGCGTAATCTTCTGCAGCTCCATGGCGCTAACGGCAGCCGCTGCATACAGCTTTCGCGGATTCAGCCGTATGCCCGACTTTGTCACAAAGAATTCGGTGGCGGAGCGAATGAGCAGGACACGCTGATCCTCCGTTTCGACGCCGCCGGCAAGGACAGCGCCAACCTCCAGCAGGCCAGCGAGCCACTGCAGCAATTCGGCAACAATGTGAAAGCTGGCCAGGCTGCCGTGCTGTGTTGCCAGTGCCTGCAGCGGAAAGACGCGCGGAAAGCCAAGCAGCTTCAGATGCTCGCCCAGATCTAAATGTTAGTTAGTTAGTTCAATTCCCATCTAGTGTAAGCCCAGCACTCACCTCGCACATCCTTGAAGGACATCCTGCTGTTCACTCAATTTGAATTTCAGCTGCCAAATACACATATTTTCCAACCTCATTTGTTGTGGTTCTCGCGTTGGCTTCGCTTTTGTTTACGCCCAGCGACCTGACCACCGTCGCGTTGCCTGGCAACCTTACTGACAACCCCCCAACCCAACCCCCTCCCACCCTCCTAGCAACCACCTGCCTGGGTGATTGCCTGGACATTAATTAGACTGCACGACATCTGATAGCAACTTCAAATTAAATATCTACTTATTATTCACGCTCTATGATTTGATTCCATAAATAAATAAGGAGAATTTAAATTGGAAATAAAATTTAATATTTTTGCATTTAAAATTTAAAGTCTGAGCATGCATAAAATAAATATATATAATTACCCAACTTGTTGGGTTGGCTTGAAAACCCTCACCAAAAAAACCAACAAGCAGACCAAAACACGAAAGAAAAATAGTTAGTATGAATCATGGTTAGTTGATTCGAACGATTTTTGTTTGGTGACAGTTGCTTATGCCTTTACGTATATTTTATTTGCGTAATTGTAAATAAAGATTGTAGATTAAATGTTCAGTGCATTAACGATGATTTCGACTCCCGCCAAGTGCTGCTATCACATGAGCGAAACGCAACAGCTTTTAAGTGTGCTCCCTCAAAATAGCTCATGTCGCCACTTTATGTGGTGGAGTGGGGTAGATCGTCCCATGCCCGGGATAAGAGAGTCATTTTAAATATATATATATTATTATTTATGCAAAAAAACATTTTGGTTTGAGAACACCTTTACCTATCCAACGGAGCTCCAAGTGATATTTGTGAGCGTATCTACTCGCAAGATATATTTTATTATAATATAATAATATTAATAAAATAATTTTTTTTTTTAACGATAATACAAATACAAAATTATAATGAATAAGTTGGTATAACTATCATAAGCAACAAAATGCAGAGAAATTCTTGAGAACCCTGCGCATCACTATCAGCAGCTGCGCATCACTGATAACTGCAGGCGTATCGCTGATCAGCTGTGCAGTCTGGGGCACTAGCAGAAAAAAAGTTTTTCCGCTGCCTCCCACTTAACTTGTTTTTATTGAGAAATTGCAATGCTACGCTTAAGTCCTAAGGTCCAGTAGAATAATTTGTGTGTATTTTTGGTGCTACTGTTGGTTGTCGTCGTTGTTGTTGTTGTTGCAGCTCGTTGTCCTCGATGCGGTTTAACGTTGTTGTTTTTCATGTTGCTCGTTGTTTTCGATTCTTTTTTGCGTTGGTGCACTTTATTGTGTTTTGGTGTTGTTGGCACTTGTAATGTGCTTTTAGTCTTTATTTATATAGTTTTGCGCGCACATATTTTTTAAAATGCTCTGTAAATTTGGGCGGGTTTTATTTTAAATGTTCCACCCGTTTGCACCGGTTTTAAATTATTTAATTTAAGTATGATCGCCAAACTTGATTTCAGGCTTGTTTCAGCCGTTAATAAAAAAACATTATTTAGCTTTATTAAAAAATAAATCAAAAAATTTGTATACGTAATGAGTCAAAAAAGGGGGCAGTGATCGACGTTTTAGAGGTCGAGTCTCGACTCCTCTGACTTTGGATCGACCTCCAGAAAATCGATCACTGTCTTTCTTTTTATATTTGGACTCAATAATACGTGAATTTCCTATCTCTTTATGTGCAACACGTCGAAAACAAATGGTGTGAAATTACTTTGGTAACCAGCTTGTTTCTATTATCTATAGGAATAAACATGAACGGTTCAAACAACGACAAATGTACTATTTGAACGGATAAGAAACAAATGTTACTTTGGATAAGGATACCGAAATCTATACTACTTCAACAATCTCATATGAAAACCTATCCTTTTTAAATAAATGTCATCTTAGAAATAAAAGCTAGTACACTTTTACCACTCAAAAGAGACAACTTATTTCGCGAGCTCACCCGGTCTGCTATTTTCGACCTCTCTTTCTTCTCTCTTAATATTTAAACAGAGGGTTGCCACTTAGTCGACTGCTGGCATCTCCGACTATCGATAAGTCCGACCAGCATGCGAACATGTTATTGCAATGAGGTTCGTGCCTATCGATAAATCGGTATGCTGATGAACAAAGGGCTTTCAAATGTGTCTGTTATTATATTTTTAAGTTGGAATAACTACTGAATACCATTTTAGAAGTGGAAGTGAGAACACAATATATTTAAGACATTTTATGAGAAAGGAAGATAATTAACGTACAAAAATAATACGAAAAATAACACAAATATGTCTAATTATAAAAACTAGAACTAAATAAACACTTTTTGTCTATTAAAGTTAAGAATATTTGATTAATTTTGTATTTAGTTCCGTTCCTCTTATTGTACAGTACTATCTTTACCTTGTCGATTAAAATAAATCCAGGTCTGGTCAAACCATCTTGCTGTTACAGGAACATTCGGCATGAGGTTCGTTTCATTTGGGAAGGTAATTAGGTGGCGTGGGATCATATCTCGACTAGAATCTGAATAAGTTGACAGCGTTGGACCGATCGAGCCCGTTCCTTTTCACTGTTCCTCGTACACTGCTGTCAAACAGTAAGCGCCCTTAGACGTTAAAAGATAATAAAATTGTATATATTGTATAGTTCTAATCGTCATTCCACGTAATTAATTAATAAAGTATTATTTAAAACTTATTTTTCATTCATTTGTCATATATTTGTAGCGTATTTATTTGTAAGTATACATTGAGAGGGCGTACAACTATTTTAAAGGCATTCGGAATTTTTGCGTGCCTTTTGGTTATTTGAATAATTACAAAATCAATATCTCGTATGTCGATGCCCTCATGTCCGTGCTATGGAGCCCCAACAGTATATTTTAGGGCGGTCGTATGTATGTATCCATAAATATTTAAAATTAATTTTCGGCATATTTTTTGTTGCCGGCCTAAGGCCGAATGTCTAGCCAAAACAATCAACATTTGACAATAGAGTGAATTATATTCCTTTTGTTGTCTACTCATTTTGAAAACATCTTATTTAAATTCCCGACCTACGGTTGTCGACCTTGTTAAGTCTAACCTAACCGATATAAATTCAATTATATATTAAAAAATACAATTTAGAATGTTAGAATAAATCTAAGTGTTAAGAAACTATCAGAAATAAAATGTGTAAATTTGCAATGATACGAGTAAGATATATTTTTTTTGTAATTTGTTGTTTCAAATTTTGTCAGATATATGGGATCATCGACTTACACTATCAGATATCTTTCGACAGGGAATGGGCATGAATATAACATTTTTTCCTATTGATTTTTAAATTTATTACCGGTATATTCAAAAGTTGGGACTCCAGCTTCAAAATGTTGGAAGACGTAGTCTTTCAGGGTGACTAGGAAGAGGACCCGGGGAAGTTGCTATTAAACATACATGGATCCAGCGAAAGAACATCAAGGATCATATTTAGTGACAGGGGCGTGTGCCAAAGGCGATATACTTGCAGAACAAACGGATGAAGTGTAGAAAGCAATGGACTAGATAGGGTTTCAGTGAAAACATGGTCGTAGAATTGTTTGAGAGGTTTATTCTTGTGGTGACAAGAAGATTCCTAACCTTTCATATAAGGCAAGAAGAAGGCAAATTAATTTTATTAATTCTTTAATGATTTGCGAGATGTGCCGAAGAATTTTAACTTATACAAGGAGATGGTTGAAACCTTAAGCGATGCTGGGCTCGAAAGCACTTGGAGTGATATTAAAACTAAGGACACCTCAAGGTAAATTCAATCTTCGAGGTAGATTGAGAGACAAGGGAGCGTGTTCTATGTGGGTGCCCTTTGTATTTGATAAAATTTAATATTTTTATGAACAATATATATTGCAATATATCCGTCTAACATTAAAAAGAAAGTCGATGGGGTCTGATCTGCAATGTAAATCAATCTTCAGTGTGCCGTATTTTCTTCTTTTTTGAAGAGGTCATTGCTTTGTAAACATAAATTGCTTGTTTATCATGTACATTTTATGTAAAATGTATATTAAAGTTCTTTGAGATGTTCGTATCGAGCTAAAGCATTTACTAACTATAAAAATGAATTGGCAATCCCTAAAACTAAAACCGACAATTCAGCTGTCGTTAATCATCCGGCATCCCCTTGCTCCTCGACAAGTCTATTGATTTATTTTGCTGGTCATTGCACTCCAACAAAAGAATTAACAGAGTCTCTTTAGTGTCGAGCTATTAAATTTCTTGCCCAAATTAAATTGTCTGTGTTCCAAGGAAGACCAAGTTTCTTTCTATTTTTCTTTCAACACTTAGCTTTGATTTTTTTATACTCTAACCCTCCAGACAAAAGCATATATATTTCAAAAAAGATTTTATGATTTTACTCTTTAAATTTTAAGCTAGCCCATCCGACGATAAGACTCCAATAAACATATGAATTGCCAGTAATCCAGCCTTTTCATAATCTCTTTCCCGACCTTCAGAATAACTTAACAAAACTCTTTCAACTTTAGTGAATTTACCTCATAGAGATATTTTAAACTTTATGATTTGGATATGTTTACATATTGGGGAAAAGTGTATCTCCTGGCCGGTTACACTCGACACGAGAACCCTTAATTGTTTTTGTTTTATTCTTTTCGTTTTCTTTTTTTTTTTTTGTTTTTGGGCAGCAGTCACTCGCAATTGGCGCAAGTGAACTGTTTAGGTCGAGTTGATTGAGCTCTGGCCGCCGATAATTGAATTTATCAACTTTATTATTATGACAGTCAGCATTATGATTAGTTCCCGGTCCCTCGGAAGTCAGCTATTCTCTGTCTCGCTCCCTCTTCTCAACAAATGCTTGATTGTTTTGCTTTACCCAAATTGTGGTCTTATAATTTCACTTCCATGACACCCATTTAAAATGAGAATCGCGCCGCATTCATCACCGTGCATAATTTCTGGCCATGGTTCGTGCAACGCAGCGGCAGCAACTTTTCCAATTGCTATTTTGCCAACGGTTGGCGGCAACGTCCGCAAATCGTTTTATTCTGACACGATGAAGCAAATAGCAATTAACACATATACAAAGCCAACACCGAGAATATTCTGTAATAAACTTTGTCCTTGTTGGGCAAAGTTTACTCTGCTCATTGGCGTCCATTGTTATTTAAGTTGATCAACTGGATCTCAACGGACTGTGAGCCATAGGCCTTCATATGCAGGACACATTCAAGTTTTTGCTGCTGGTACTGCTGCCCGTCTAATTCAATTTTAATCTACTTGGATCCCAACTTTCACTTAATGGCCTTGCCCGCACGTGTGTGCCACAAATCGTAGCACGTCTGCCACTACTACACTCGCAAAACAAGTCGACATGAAAACTATAAAGTTTTTCTTGTTTCTTGTTTTCTTAAAATTAGAGACGCTTGTCCTAAATCGATAAGCTATTTAGTTTTATTTTCTTCGAAATAAATTTCTAAAAAATTGAAATGCAAACCCCAAATTTTAGAAAAAAAACAACTTTTCTAAAATTCAGAAACATGTACTGCAATTTGAAATTGACTCGGCTTCTGTAGCTATTGTCTGTGTAATTTTAAAATACTTATGCTTAATAATAATACAAGTAACAACAAAAAGTAATAAGATAATTTTTCAATGTACAATTGTAAAATAGACTTTTTTCGTAAATGTTTGGAAAAATTAAACAGAAATTAAACAATTTAAGCACTGGTTTTTCTGAATAATAAGGCGAGGAACTCTTGGCGCCAAAAGTATGACGAATTTCTAAAATTCAGGGATATTTTTGTTCTGAGTGTCCTGGTCAGAATGCTGTTTAATGTCGCCGTATTTGGCTCTTGTGTTAAAGCGTTTGCTGCCACTTTAAGAATCGCCCATAGTGAAAAAGCCGAAACCAGCTTCCATTTGGCAACTCAAAACGTGTTCATTTTGCTACTGATTGGTTTCAATTTTACGTTTTTGCAGCACAAAAACGTTCAATCGCATGTGCAACAGACACACACACACATACACACACACTAAAGGGATGTGTACAGCATACATACATCATACTGTGAAATTTAATATTTCCTTATTTAAACGAAGAAAAAATGAAAAATAGTATTTGCTTCACATTTCCTATATTAATGTAATATGAGCAAATAAATATGTTGGTTGATTGCCCACAGTGGACATATAGATATATAATTATAGCGCTTTATCTGGAAGATTCCAAGACTTGAGATACGTTTGCGAATATTTCCCATCATTATAATACTTATACTTAACTTATTTTTTACTTTTTTTAATTTTTGTGTGTCGATGGATATAAATCAAATAATTAAAGCAAATACAAATGTCAACAAATATTACTTCGTATGTTTTGAAATAGTTTCTAAAAACAAGAATACATTTATATTTTTATTCAGAGTGTGGGATCAGAGTATTACGTAATCAGTTGGGTCCGAAACCATTTTTTACTCACCCATCAACTACTTCCCCACTGACAAGACATGCATGAAGTGCTTTAATACATTTACTTTGCTTTGGCAACCGCAAGAATGCAGCCAGAGGATTTTTCAAATAAAGAATGTAGAAATAGAGAAGTGAACGTTGCAGCTCAGGCTCTGAATGCTAAAATGTTTTAAACAAAGGTTTCCTGTTGAAGCTGAACATTTGAAGTGCTATCTTAGGTCACATATAAATCGTATTTGGATAAACCGCTTAACGACCGTTTAGTTAACGACAATTTAAGCAACAGTCTTTAAAGATTTACTTGGTGACATCTTAAAAAAAAATTACAAGAACTGTAATTGATTAACTCAAGCAACAAGAACAGTACCGATGCCAAAGGGCAGTTCACCTCAATCCCAATGTTACTTCTAGCTGCCAGAAATCGAACAATTAAATCTGAACTAAAGTAAAGTAAAATCGGCATTCTAATTGATTGACCGCTGATGATTAAAACTAATCTAAAGCTATAACTGATTTTGTAACTTTTTGTTGAAAAAAGTTCCTTTAAAACTTGACCAATCATGATCAAATTTGTACAGTTAATCAATGTAACACCAAAGTTTATTTCTACCAAATGAGAAAAAATATTTTCAAAAGCAGGTCTGAGACGTTTTCGTCTGTCTTTTACAGACTTTTGCACAAGTTAATTTAATCTTCTTTTTCAAATGTTGAAGGGGTTTTCTCTGTGCGTGTTCGGCCTGCAAAGGAAAGCTCCGATACTGTAACACCGAAAGTGGAAGAGTATATTAGGTTTGGCCAATAGCCGTGCGTATAAGCGTGCGTTACTCGACAGCAGCAAGGTTAAAGACTTGAAACTGGGAGTGCAATCAAGTTTGGAATGTGCAAAGTATAGTCATCAAATTTAAAGGGTTTATTTTCATTTGAATGCTCATCAAATGCTGTATTAGGATAGGTAAAGGGTAACTTTTAGTCGGGCTCTCTCAACTTGACCATTTGTCACTTGCTTATTATGTCGGTATGATGCGGTACGTTGCCAGTATTTAAATTTGTAAGTATTTAAATTTATTATTTAAGTGGTAAGAAATATGCTTCACCCGTTTCATAAAATTACTTCAAAGTAGCCAAGCGGCTAGGCGACTTTTTCATCAACTATTTCGTGCATGTTCGTAAGATTAATTCTTTGCAACCGCTTGTACAATGACAAATAATTAAATTAATTTTAAATTTAAAATACATATGAAATTTATTGGAGTATGTTTCAAGATTATACTAAACATTTTGTAAAAAGCAATGTCAAAATGACAAGCAAGTACCACAAGTATTGCGGGGAAATCGATAGAGACTAGTTTTCCAGACAAATTTTATAATATATTTGATGTTGTTTTGTTGAGTGCTTAGATTGACGCTTACACTCGTGAAATTCAAAAGGTTATTTGTGAGCGTGACCTCTAATGAAGATTGACCCTAATGCATTGTATTTAATTTTCTATATTATTCATGTTGGAGCTTCTATTTAAATTTCTTTACATTCAAAATATACAATACACACACATGAAAAGAAAACATACCCTTAATGCCAGCGCAAAATGGCATCATATCCTCATCAACTCATAACTGGATGAGAGAAATATTTGCATATGAATGAACTGAACTGTGAAGTGAGATGGAATTCGCGCAAATTGCGAAACGTCGCCTCATCGCATATTAATATGAGTCCTTGTGCATTGCTTATTATGTTGGAATATCATTATTATTGGCAAAAATTTAAAAGAAATAGTTTGAACCCAAAAATGTATCGCCCTATTTTCTCAAGTAATTAAAACATGCGTTGAAAGCTCAGTTTATAGATAATTGATTTGTCTTTAAATTCTAATTACCAAATACAAGAATATTTTGGTTATGTAAAATTTGATCTCTCTTTTTCGATCCGTGCATTACTCCGACGTCCTTGAAGCTTACAACTACTTTCGCCTATGTTTAGAGAAGGTGCTCAGTATTACATCTCGGATTGAAAATTGATAGATATTTCCCACAAATATTTTCAACAATCTCCGATTTTTCAATACCAACCCATGGACTTTTTCGACAACTCTGAAATGGCCTCTTTTGGGATGGTGTGACTCCAATAGAATTCAGTAAATTTAGGAAATATTTATAAAAGAAGAAATGCAAACTCTTAAATTTAGAAAAAAAAATCATTTCTGATGTCCGGAAAATAATAATTTAATGAAACGAATGGTCGTTGCGTCGGTTTTTTTAAATTAAATTATATACATTTGTAATATAAGCATTCTAAAAATACTAATGTTTATTATAAAAAATACAAAAAATTTAAATGTTACCCATACTTAAGAAAAGAAAAAACTCTGATTTATTCAAAAATAGTTTCTTAATAAAAAGATGAGCTGACCTTGGCCCAAATGTACGGCGATTTTCTAAAATTCACTACATATGTTTGTACAAAGATATAGCCGACTAAATCGAATATTGCTCTTAATTCCTTTTGGGATACTCCTCCACTCCATCGAACATTTTTATAGCATACTCTCATGCGCACTGAATAATAAAAACGCATACGTCGACTTTGCCCGGCAGTCATAAACGTAATTGCAGTCTGCAAGTCCTTGTGAGTGTGTGTGTGTGTGTGATATGTGTGTGTGTGTGTGTGTGTGTGTGTGTGTGTGTGTGTGTGCTTGACAGCTTGACGCTTTATGATGAAATTTATATATGACTTTAATATTTCAGTGTGCCCAAAAGACTTGAAGATGACAAACCAATCAAAAGATATCTAGAGAAGGAGTAACAGAGAGCGAGGGGGAGAGAGAGAGGACAAGAGGGGCGAATTATAAAACGCAATATGTTGTGTTCCTCAAGAGCTGTCCTCAACGACGGCTTTATTCTGTCATTCTTGTCATCTTCAAGCATCATAAAGCTACAATCATCTCAAATTAAAACTTAATAAAACGTTTAGGGGGAGGTATATAAAAAAGATATGGCAAAGCCTATGATCTTGTGAAGTTATAATTGCTTAGCATAATTAATTTAAATAATCATAGTTCTTATTGAAAATTAAGTTATGGGAAAAGAGAGAGTTCCATCAGAAATACTTTAAATAAGGCATTATAAGACCTAAAGATGAATTTGCAAATTCTTTCAATTCTTAATAAATAAGTTGGCAATAATGCAACAATTTAACTAGAAAGCAGAAGTCAAAAATTCTTTGCACAACTTGAAAAATTCTTATATCAGGCTTTTTTTTGTTAAATATATTATTAAGCTTTGTTTTAATCTTGACATTTGCACAAACACTTAACATAGTTTATAAAATGCATATACCTAACTTGAAAGAAAAAAATAGAAAACAATCGCCATATTTTGGGCAAATCCTTCTAAATTTGTAGAATTTTGTTCCACTTTTATTTAGAAATTATTTCTAAAAACAAGAAAAACTTTAAATTTTTTCGGGCGATTTTCATTTTTTTTTCATTTAATTTTTTTCTGAGTGTAAGTAGCTTTGTTTTTGTGTGTGTGATTGCAGTCCTTGTGCAAGCGATAACACAATAAATGTCGCAAACAAAAGCCAGCTGGTGACAACAACATTTGTGGCTACCTCCTTTAAAAAGTCATCAGTAATTGAGCACACAAAACTAGGCTATTTGTTATCACGATTTTGTTTGCCCATTGTTGTTACTGAAGGTAGAAAATATCCACAGTTGATTGCTGTTCAATTCACATAAAGTTCGGTTTAATTTCGGTTATATTTTATGGTCAACTACTTTGGCAAGTTTGACAAAATATGTTTATTGGATTATCGCTTAATCGTTAGATTTCTAACCAAAGACAAATATTAACTGTTTATTTGTGAAATGCCTATTTGATAACCTTGACCTTGACTTTTCGATGAAGTGCATTTTTGCCTTACAGGTAATTTGCACAGAGCGACTCATATCTCATATAAAATATTTTTTTGAGAATGTGAGAATCAAAAAAGTAATTGGATTTGTAGAAAGAGCTTCAAAAGAAGTAATGAAATATAATTCGCAGGCTTAAGGTTAATGGTAGACTTGTTTAATTGCTGTTTGAGAGGAAATCATAGACACCAATATCGTGTCCATATATTTAATATAATAATAATTGTTAAATTGTGCACAAAATTGACTGTTGCTTCCGCTTATATTTCTGGAAATTTGTTGTAATTTTTTCACAATAACTCAAAACCCTTAACACTAGGTCTAAGACTTGAACGAGTCACATTTCCAATGCTAGCGCAAGAGCTGATATCTTTCAATCTTAGAGCAAAGTTGAGCAAACTTGGAAGATATACTTCTAGGAACCTACTTCTAAAATTCGTAACACTTGCAACGATTCATTTTAGGGTAATTAATATAGTATCTCATGGTCAGTCTTTGTCTTGGCTACGGACAATAAGTTGGACTTCTAATTGAAAAGGGTACGCGCCAAGAATTATTATCCTCAATATGGCGGATGGGTCCAGGGTCGTGGCAAGGGAAAATTTGATTCAGTCGAGAAGTTGTGAACAGCTAAGAAGATTTATAAACTTGGGCAGCTTGTGGGGTTGGGTGGGTTGAAGAGTTAAAGAGTTGAATGTGAACTGTGGTTACAACTTTTCAATATGATTTTGATTTGATTTGCGAAAGCCCGTTTCAATTAGCGGTATGTTGTTTCTAATCAAGGCCTCGAATATATTTTTAGCATAATTGTAATTATAATCCTAATTAGAAGCCTGCTCTGCCCTTAAAAAGTTTCATTTTGTTTATCAGCTTGCCGAAATGAATCAACTTCAATTTGGAATAATGCATGGAGATATAAACGGTACTCTACCATGTCTTTCGCATTATATATTAAATAAAATAAAGTATAACAAATAAATGAAAAATAATAAAACATGTATATAATAAATCGTGTAACTTAGCAAAATTATTTTTGTAAGCAATTCTTAAAATGATTGTGGTTTGTTTTATATTTCCCTCGAAATCTAGTGCATCTTTTAAACATTTCTTATTTTTTTAAATTTAAATTAAATATTCAATTTTATTTTAAATTTAATTAAACATATTTTTACTTTTTCCGGAGCAGGGCTGAATATTTCAAAATTGTGTACGTTTGAAAATCTGATTAAATTAAATACAAACGATGGCTTATACTCACTCAAAAAAAAAATATAAATATATTGTCATTTCAGTTCGAAGTTTTTCAGCATCAGAAACTTCTTTCAGAAGCTTCTTTAACGGCAGGCTAAAGAATCTGTCGATAAGCGATAAACACGACGATAAACAAACGGTCGATTCTTTTAAGGTGCTGTTAAAAATATGTAAAATGTATTGTAACTGTCGTCCATAAAATTCATTGAACTTATATAGGTATTTATACATATCTTTCATGATCCTATGTATTTATAATTCTTAATAGATTTAAAATCTGTACCTAATATACCATTAGCATATTCAAGTTGAACTACAAAAAGGGCCTATTAGCACTCCTGGAGATGAGCTCATCCGCTAAAACCACTAAGCAGACAATACAATATATAGTCTGCTTGGTGCTAAAACATTTAATACAATAATTTAAGATTTGGATTACTCATTTCCAATACGAATACATGTGTCAATATTTAAAAAATCGCTAACGTTACCATATATGCATTTGAATACTATGTTCCTAAGCTCTTCGAGAACTAAGTGAATATATTTACTAATGAATTCTAAATATTCTATTGGCAGCTTAGCAGAATGTCAAATGAAATGCACGAATCAATTATTTAACATTCAAGATTTGCGTATAAGAGCGCTGTTATGCTCAAAATGGTGCTGCCCGTTAACAGAGTGCAATGATGACAGTTATCGATAACAGTGTGCGTATTCTCACCAAGCAGTTTTGTCGATATGATATCGAATCAGAAGCTAAAACGAAGCCGAACGAGGCGGATGTGTGACGCTCGCGCGCGCCTCATTTTGCATAAGTGCCGCAAAATGCGCGCGTGTTTCAGTTTCCATTTTCTGTTGTCATTTGTTGCTGCTGGCCAAGTGAATTCGCATTTGCATTAATTACCCACACAAGTATATATATAGATATGTTCGCTCGTCTCCCATGATACTCAATAAGTACTTAATATTCAAAAAATAAAATAAAAGAAAAAACCGAAATAATTTCATTCAGCCAAACAAACTTGACAACAATAAATAATAAAAACTAAACTACAAAACTGAACGTGGTCCGTCGCTGAGGGACGACGTCGTCGTGTGCGATAAGGAAACCAAAGCAACAACAACTGCAACAAGCAAAGTGTGTGTTTATTTTATTTTCATTGAAGTTGCATTCTTGCCAGCGTCACTGCAACTGCGTTAACAGCAGCAGCAGCAACAATAACAGCAGCAGCAACAACAACAACAGCAGCAACAATAACAGCGACTGCAGCGTTAAAAGTTAGGATTTGTTTCAAAGTAATTAATTTTTAAAAACACACACACAGAGAGATGTTTGTGTGCATATTGAATTAAGTGCATAATATGAATAAACATTAGAATAATAATTGCACTTACTCGTTCTGTTTGTTCGTATTGTTTTTTTTTACTGTGCTTTGCTTGTGTTTGTGTTTAATTAGTTTACCTGCGACACGCTCTGTCTTTGTTTTCAGTGTGTGTGCGTGTGTTATGTGTGAATGTGTGTTAGTGTTATTGGTGAGTTGATCTGGTTGCCTTATTTACTTGTCTCTGCTTTTCTGTCTCTGTTTCTGTTTTTGTTTTTGTTTTTGTTTTTCTTTTAGTATTTGTATTCGCTGTTGTTCTTGACAGCTAAACGCAACAGAGCGCGAACAAGCAGCAAACAGAAGTCAAATTACAAACGCTGATCATTTTGCATTCCCTCTCGTATTCTCATTCGCATTCGCAGTTTTTGTTTTTGTTTCTCTGTTCTGCAGCAGCATCAACAGCAGCAGCGATGATCATTCGCCTGCCTGCCCGCTTACTCTCAGCTTCAACTGTCAACTATCACATGTCAACTCTCTCTCTCTCAGTCTCTCTTCTCATGCGCATCGCTCGCTCTTCGTTGCGCTTTTCGCCTACTGCTGTTATCCAAGATCTGTGCATGGGGTAGCTACGCAAGGTGGTTTATGTTGATGGACCACATTTAACAGCTGCTAAGTTTTGCCTGTGAACCGTATCCGTATTAAATATTTCGTAATGTAACACATTCTACAGTCTGCAATTGCAACAATGCAAATCAAATATACATAAACACAAGCAACTCCAACTACTGCAGCTGCTTAACAGTTACCACCTTCAACAGTTTCACCATGATCTGTATCTCTCTCTGCCTCTCCTTTTCTCCCACTGTATCTATTGCTGTTTATCTCTTTCTTGCAATTACGCGAAAGCAGTTAACATGTGTAAGAAGAAAAACAAGAAGAGGAAGAAGGTGAAAATCAGCAATTTCCCTTTTGGCCAAATGCATTAAATGCCATTTAATGGCATCGCCTCTTGCTGTGCCCTGCAACAGTCGTTAACAG
Source organism: Drosophila villosipedis (assembly GCA_035043025.1). Classification (NCBI taxonomy): domain Eukaryota; kingdom Metazoa; phylum Arthropoda; class Insecta; order Diptera; family Drosophilidae; genus Drosophila; species Drosophila villosipedis. The sequence continues at coordinate 12,931,464 of JAWNNF010000024.1, read as the reverse complement.
GGCCACTTCACACGCGCTTCGCGGCATGCCACATTTTTAGTGGCACTTGACCGCAACAAGGCAGGAAAACCATGGTCAAAACTATTGACAAAAACAGACCAAAAAGGCCAACATATCAGCAAATTTTGCTGCTGCTGTCACAAACAGCATGCAGCATGTGGACACCATAAGTTAATAAAATAAAATGAATAATTAAGTATTTAATTGCGTTCCCTTTATTCACAATTATATACATGATATTCACGTCCCATTGTATTGATTGTTTTGGATTTATTTTAAGCATATTTATCGAAATTAACACTATTAAGAAGATACTTAAAGTCAAATCAAATATAAACACATGTTGTATATAATCGCAAATCTGCTTAACATGTCGATTTCTATAAATAATGCATAAGTGGTGCTATTATTTGAATTCAAAGAGAATACTAAACAATATTAAATTAAAAATCAAAATTTGAATAAATTGCAAAAGTAATTGTTTTTTCCTTTGATCAGCAACAAAATATGTCTTTGTGGATCTAATATTTTTTCGCAGCTGCATATAATTAAGCTCCTCCGCCTCCCTGCTTTCCCTAGAACAATAAGAAACTTTCGTTCCTGAGAATTAACTTTTTGTATTTTTGAACATTGAGATATAGCCAACCAATTGATACATAATACATTGTATTAAGATCGGATGAGAATCACAGATTTAGCCTAGACGTAACTCTCTCTCTCTCTCTCTCTCTCTCTCTCTCTCTCTCTCTCTCTCTCTCTCTCTCGATCTATTGAAGTTGAAGCAGTCCTAAATTGAAGTTGAATAAAATGCACATTTTCTCCGAGTGTATAATGCACATTGCACACACACACTTATACTAAGTAAGCAAGTAATGCAGATACGTTTGACGTTGAACGTTTGACTAATCTTATATTGAATTTCAACGCTTGACGTTTGTCTGGCAACCCATGCGTTAAGCAGGCGTTTACAGTGGGCTGGTGGGAGGGTGCAGGAGGGTTACGAAAGTGCGCAGACCACTTGTACATAATCTAGACGCGGCGACGGGAGCAACAGTAACAGCAACAGCAGCAACAACATCAGTACTATAATCTTACGTAAGCATCTCAATGTCAGTGAGTTCTTCTACAGTTTTGCAGTTTAACAGCTCTGCAAATATTATCTGTAAATTATATCACAACAGTAGCTAACATTTCAATTACAGTTGTAAGCGATCTTAAGAGATACATATGTATATAGGGAGAGAGAAATAGATAATAACGAACAAAGAAAATATACTTAAAAAGGGAAGATAGCGTTTTTATTCTATTTCTGAAATGAAACTTTTCGTCTTGAATTCAGTAAGATCAGTTTCGGAAAACGTCAAATGAAAACATACACAACTTAAAACTAATATGTACATATTTATTATGGTGCGATTTGTTGTACAAATACAAACACAATACAAACAAAATACAGCTACACAGATACTTTGAGAGACACACGCGCTTAAGACCAGTTTCAGATTCCGATTTTGTCGCTGAAAACCTCTCGACAAATTTCCGAAGTGTGAAGCGACACTAACATTAACATTAACATCAACAGCAACAGCGACGACGACGTCGGCAGCGACTGCACAAACAGCTGTTTCGTTTTGTCTCGTTCCGAACTGAAAGCAAAGCCAAAGCGAAGCGGGTTCTCATGTCCGTCTAGCTGTCCAGTTGCTCAGATCGTCAAATTCTGATCGATTTTTGGTGTTATTCAGCTTGCAAATTAAGTTTTTATTATACCCTTGTAGCGGGTATTCAATTTTTGTCAACGCATTGAAAAGAATTGAATTATTGTCTTTCTGTTCTCATTAAAGCTCATAAATAATTCAATTGCTTTTATTATTAGTTAAGAGGCTTCAAAATCGTTAAAAAAAGTTAACTTGATGCTAGTACAGTTAAATAGAGTAGTTTATCAATTGTTGGTCCAAAATTAACTCATGTAGCATGAAATTTGAGCTGCAAACATGAATAATTGAAATCCAATAAGCCAAATATCCAATTCAAAAATGTGTCATTGAACTCAAGACTTGCAGCCACAAGTATATATATATATATATATATATTAATGTATATGTATATGTATATATATCAAATATAACAAGTTCTTAGATAACAACATCCCATCCATATATTTATATCTACATATACTGACTAATTTATATTAAAAACCGTAAAAATTTGTATATGTTTCCTGCAACTACTTCTGATGCGCTATCTCTCTCTAGTGAATGCTCTCATATAGGTGGGAAGATATTATAACAGTATAACACATTATAACAATTGAATGATTGTCTAAGCTATCAATATATCGATAATTGAAAATAATCGATTTTGGTTGTTCGTGCAAACCCAATAAACTCAAAAATGTCGCCAGAAAAACCATAAATTCAATTGAATATATTTAACAGTTGAGTGCAGGGTATCTGTTAGTTAGGCATCATTATCAACTAGAGCGCTCTCACCTTACTTGTTTGGCTTGTTGTTGTTGTGGTTGTTGTTGCTGGTGCTGTTGTTGTGGTTCTAAGTCAATCGCCGGGAGTCGAGTCGTGAATCAGACTGAATCTGAATCTGACTATATCTGTGACTGTGACTACGACTGCTGCGAGATGACGTAATGCGTATGCCTAAAATGTCATTTATACGCTTCAGCAGATCAAGTATCAATTACAATCAATCACACAAAATCGTTGGCCAATCATTTTTGTGGGTCATGCATTTGACTAGACGCCAATTGGCTCTTGGCTCTTAACTGTTGACTCTTGGCTCATCCGCCTCAAAAAGTTGACACTTTCAAAGGAAAGATTGTCAGGGTCAGCAAATGCCTGGATAAGATAAAATATTAACAATTTTGATCTACTACATTAGGGACTGCATTGTAATTGTAAATGAATAAATGAATAATGCTCAACAAAAACACAAATTGGCCACAGAATATACTAACTGAACACACACACATACATCTACATTATCTACATTATATATATACAATTTGTTTATTTATATATCAGTTAGCACCTGTGGAGAGCTTAGAGCTTCATGGAAGTGCAAAAGTTTTTCTCGCCTATTTCGAGTTTCTGCTTCAAAGTAAATTATAATTATCTAAAAATAGGCCCAAATTAACATTTCGACAGATTTCCCCACTTGAGGCCACTTTTCTCACATACTCTCAAGATACTTTATCGACTTGTTGCTGTTGTTGCTGTTGTAGTTTTTGTTGCTTTGTTGATTTGTCAGCTGCTTGCGTAGGAATTGAATGATGATATCGGATTACCAAAAGCTTTCCGTTTCATGTTGCACATTGCGCTTCTGTTTCACACAAACGCATACACAGACGCGCGCGCACACACACACACACACACACACACACATTGCATGCAACATCTTGCCTTTACATACCCTGTTCCCATTCGAAATTATTAAAACGGGTAACATTTTGTCAGTTTGTCCTCACTGACAGACTAATTGACCGGCTGGAGTGCTCATTGGCTACACTCAGAGAAAAAATCGATCGGAATTTTTTTTCTGAGTGTGAGGAAATTTGATCCACAAGTGGTGACGAACAAGTAAGCAAAGTTCGAATTATTTTTATACTCTGATGCCAAAGGTGTGGAGCATATTCAAAGTCCTAGTGGGACAATCACGCCTCCGACCTCATATATGTTGAAATCTAGAATATATTATAGAAATTTGAATCTTCAAACTTTGGTTATTCCTTTGCAAAATATTGATCAAGTTTAGAGATTGTATTAAGGTTGCATAAGAAACACAAATAGACAGATGTTAAGGCATACAAGCGAGTAGGAAGATAAGTTTTGGGCTCATGAAGAAATTATATATATATATATATATATATATAGATCTATAGGCCTTAAGGTTATATTTTCTTAAGTTGGCTAAAACATAAATAATTTTTTTTAGACACGTGAATTGCTTGTAGTAACATTTATTATATAAAATCTCTTAATGGAGAGCAGCTAGATTTTCGCTATGGTGTCTAAATGAAGCCATTTGCTAGCTGTCAGCGTTTTAGATGTACATGTCTATAATTCTCTATTATATAAAAACATACATATATATATACTTCAACCGGACAATTTACAGATTGGCTCTTATTGTTTGCATCCCATCCCGATAGAAAATTTGCCAAATGTAAATATTCAACTTGTTTTCGTACACTGAATGTTTTCTTAATCGCAGCGGCAACAATTACTTTTGAATGCCACCAAGAACTCGAGAAAGCGTGCTCTGTTTGAAATATCGAGGAGATACCCTTTACTCAGTTAAACATAGTTAATTATATTTTGTTTTGCATTTGAGCTTCGATGGTAAAGAAGTTGAGTGTTAAAGCGACTATGCAGTTGGCATTTTAAAGACCATATTTTAAATGTGAGCAAGAGAGAACATCTGTCTTAGGGAAATCCCTTTTCAATATCAGATCAGAGCATTACACGGTTGGGTATGCCCGACTAAAATATTCTGACACGTTTGATTTTATTTCTTGTTTTGCCTATTTACACTTCGGCGCGTATTTATCTTTCAACTTTTCGAGTTTGTGCCTAAAGTTCATGACCGTGTGGCGGCGTAAACAAATGTTTAATAACGAATTTCTCAATACTCATTCAACATGCAACATTAACACAAATAGCAGGGAGCAATTGTATTGACAATGCTGGTTGTCGTTCTCGAATTCGAAGCCAAATTCGGATACGGGTGTATGGCTAGCATTAAATACACGTGCGAGAGTTTATTCGAAGGTCGCCTAGACATAAACACAAATCATAAACATAGGACTAAATTAGCATATACCACTGATTTTTATGCTCTAATGCCAAAGATAGAAGAGTATCTCTGGTATGTGCATCTATTAAATATATATATATATGTCCGCGTCAGACAAGGTATTTTTTTTTAAATTTATTCCACAATTAAAAAAAGTTTCAAATATAATATTAAAATTGTATAATTAAATTCAATTTTGAAATGAAAAAGAAGATAAATGATATAAATGTGGGTGTATTCAAATCAATCAAAGATTGGGGAATCCCAGAAAAATACCACTCAAACCAACATTTTTTAAACATTCATAGCTTAGTAGTAATATGTAAAGTAAAACCTTAACAAGGGAGAGAGGAGGAGTGAAATAAAGAGTGCGAGAGAAAAGAAAGAAGAAATGTGTAATAACACTTTTAATAGTCTTATCTATAAAGTTTCCCTTTATTCTTAATATAGATTGTGGTAAAAATTCGCTCGTTCTGTTTATGTTGATGATGATGATCGCTCATCGGCCCATTGAGTCATATACGCATAAAGCCCATAAAAATCGTTTGCTTTCCTTCACTTATAAATACAGATGGTGATGCATTTATATTTTTAATGATCCCACTTTACGTATCCCTATTTCGGTTTGTTCTGGAACAAAGATCCTCTGATCTCTCTTTTCTTAAGAGCTGTAGAGTTTGCCATGGAATTAAATTTCTTCACTTACTTTTTCTGGTCAGTTTGAATCTAGTGCTCTGATCTGGTCATCAGTGTTATCAAGCTAGACATTATATGCCTGTTCATCTGCAGACCTGTCATGGGTGACATGAGTTCACTGACTGCCCATTTTTATCAAGTTTCACTTGGCCCATCTCACCGCATCTCATCCCACATTTCTGAAAGAACAAACAATGTTTGCTCTCGTCGAAATTGGTTTTCGTTATTTACTTGTGGTCTGCTTGCATTATCTTGGCTGATTTTCTATTTGCATATCATAAAACATTCAAAAGTTCCAATTGGAATCTTAATTAACTGTTTGATTTGAACGGGTTGGATGAAAAGTTGGCCGTATCTGTCAGCGACAGCAGCTGCGTCAACTTTTGTTCGTACACTCAGAAAAAAATCAGCATCGATTTTAGTAAATTGCGCTAAAAAATAATAAGCTTTCCTAGTTTTTAGAAATTTAGAATTGGAAATCTTAGTTTTTTTCATAAACTTTAGAAATTTGCTATCTGAATAATATGGTGACCAGCACTTGGCGCAAAATGTATGGCGATTTGCTAAAACTTAGAACTCTTTTTTGTCTGAGTGTTTAGCTTGTGATTGGCAAATATGGATTCTACATAAAAGCACACAAAGAGCCACACAAACAAACAGAACATGAGCCAATTGACAATGAAAAGACAAAGAAAATTATTCGAAATATTTTTGAAATTAAATGTGAAAAATATTCTGTTATTGTAATTTGTGACTGGGCAAGTTTGCAGTGCGATAATGAATATAATAAAATAAAATCAATTCACTGGCAATGTTGACAGTTCATTGTGTGTCTGAAAGCTGAGCGTGTGATTGCATTAGTGGATTTTGGATCTAGCCACTGTCACTGTCACTGTGCCACAATTATGTCCCGGCTAATGCCGCATATTAAATATTAATATCAAATTTATGCATAATCATAGCAAAAGCCGCCACGCGCCAGAAGCGAAGGCAACAAACATTGATAGCTCTCTCAGCTCGAGACAGATACCCTGCGAACAAATATTAAATAGCTTAATGAGTGATTCGCACAATATATTTAATCTTTGTAGTTCTCTGTTCTATTTTGCAAATAGGATGCGTTGTCGCATGCACATATGTATATATATTGGTATATATTGAATTCTTATGAAAGATGCGTGAGAATGACGCTACAAATGGCAGAGCATTCAAATTAGTAACATCAACATCTGCGCAAACAATTATCAACTAACAGCTGGAACTGATGCTGATGTTGATGTTACCTATGTGAAGAGCGCTTCACACATTTGATTGCAATGCCTGCCGCCAGGTGTCACTCTGTGTGATAAGCCATATGCTGTGGCGATTGACCAATGTTATCGTTTGTAAAATGGATCGATATTTATCGAACCCTAGAAAATAAAAAACATAAGCTTTCAATTCCACGACTTATCAAATGGTAAACATTAATAATAAAACATATACTATTATTCGATTGTGTTATTGTTATTCTCGCAATCCACAGTGATCCCTTTCAAGCTGCAATTCGTATATTGCCAGCTAACAAATGCACTTTGACAAATGACATAATCCCTATTAATAATGTTACAAAGAACAAAACGCTTTAAAGTTCTGCTGTTGCCGCTGCTGCTGTTGTTAGTCAAGTGCGACAAGTGGAAAACATGAGACAGACAGTAAGAGGATACGAGTGAGCGAGCGAGATAGGAGGAGGAGAACGAATGCGAAAGCGAAGGCATTGAGAGTATTGAGTGCACTCTGTCTGTGGGCGAGAACAGCGCACCCGACACTACTTAATTGCAGCGTAGACAGTGACGTATGTACATACATACATACATTCAATCATACATACATACATACATACATGCATGCATTTGTACATACGTCAACAGCGTGCACAGCGTGGGGAGCTCAGTCACAGCTTCTGTTGACAATGGTTGCTAACTAAAACAACAACAGCAGCGAAAACAGTCGAGAGAGAAAGAGAGAGATAGAGTAGACAACGAAGCTTCTCAAGTGCCTGAGCGCAATGTAATTTGATATAGAGCTTTCGGAGATAATGTATCTGATCAGATGAGAGCACAGCTGCCAAACAGCAGCAGTTACAGCCTCAACCGCCTCAAAACAAATTCAATTTTTTTTTTTTATCCTCAGGCTGGCCTCAAACTAGTTTCAATAAATACTAATAAAAACATTTTATTCATGTGACGTCAGAGATGAGACAACAAAAAAGAGAATAAGAATGCGCTAGTCGAGAGAGCTCGACTAGGAGGTCAGACGGACATGGCCAAATTGATGGGGTCGAAGATGCCTGTCACACATTTTTGGACAACTTCATAACACCCTAAGTAAGGCGTTGGGAGTTGTGTATAAAGTGTCTGGATCGACAATGACAAAGCAAACAATGAAGAGTGCTCCAATCAAGAGTGCCTTGGTGTAATATACCCTGTACACTCGAAGAAAATGGAAAATGAGTATAATATTTTCCACTCAAATCTCTCAATCTCATATGCCTAGAAATTAAAAAGACAAGTGAGAACGATTATATTTTTGCATCACAATTTATTTATATTTTATTATGGAATCTATTAGTTATTGTAATCCAGTGTCTAGGATTTGTTGTCCATATGAGAAGCTTAATAATACGCACATTGACTTGGTTTGGTTTGGATATCTTAGTATACAAAAAACTTTCTCATGCTCAAGAACTTTATATCTTATCTATATCCTTATACATATATTTTATATATATGTTTATATCTAATCTTTGTAGTGATACTGATCCGATGGGATCTTATCTTATATATCCTTATATATCTTATATATGTCTAATCTTACAGTGATAGTGATCCGACTGGATCGGCTATGACATTTGTGGTGTATATATATATTTAAAATATATATATAAAGATAAAATTTATTTTATCTTTTACAGACGGACGAGAATGGGTAGATCGACGCCTCTGTTTTTGAACATTTATTTGGTCTGATTGGGTTTTTTTTCGGAGTTTTCCCCAACATTTTCTTTTTGTTACGTTCCCCAATTATTTCCCAGTTATTTTCAATTATTTTTCTACATTTTATAGTTTTTAATCAATTATTTTATACTTAATCCTTAATCTTAGGTTACAACACATTATACATATAAATAAATATATACTTAACGGGCTTAAAGAGGTCTAATTTTGCCTGTTTGCATTTGCACACCTTCATAATAGCCCTTTTTTCCGGTGAATCGCAATCGTGATGAAATTGTGTGGAATGTGTATTGGCCTTCGTCCCTGGGCCTTCTGTGAATTTGTCTCACCGTTGATATCTTGGTTTTTGGTTGCCCCCCGCAGCTGATTGTTCGTTGTTCACTCGCTCAAATTTCGTTGGTTGTGGCAGAAAACGACATCGACAACATGTAAGCATGCATTACTCAAGGGGGTTTTGCTAGAAGATACCCTGTATCCAGCTGTTAAATCATAAAGAAAATAAAATTAACTCAATCATAATCCTTATTACACACAGAAATTCAGACACGAAAACGCAGACAGGCAAGTTTGGATAGACTTTGGCTTGGCTGTTCAAGCAAATATATATTTTATTAGGTCAGAGATGCTTCCTTCTGCACAACTTCATAATACCTCTTTTAGCCATTTTCAATGGGTACAGCTTATAATGAAAATTTGCACACCAACATACAAAACTTGTGGCGACAATCAAATTTCAAGCTCCACAAAATTTGTTCAACGACAGGTCAGAGTTTCAATTCGAAATCATTTCACGGTGAAAACAATTCTTGGAAGAAATTCAGCACTCCACCACTGATTACGTTCGAACTTGAACGTTTCCAGCCCAATTTAATATCGACAATTGAACTGTCGACTTGATTAAGGCCATTAACACAAATGCGATCATCATCAGGTCACAGGCTGGTACCGACCATGTCGACTGTGGAATGCTAAACAGTTGGTAAAACTGTCATTAGCTAAAGATAATTTACTGAAATTACAAGGAAAACCACCAAAGTGTATTTTTCATATTGAAAAGTCAACATTTAACAGTGTGTAGCAGTAAAAATGTAGCTTTATGAAATCTGTATACCATTTACCAATTAAAATAAGGCGAACAAAATATACCGACGTTGCTAAAGGCACAAGGTAAAGTATGTGTTCTAGCCATGATTTATAAGATTGACATGGCTTTTTATTCGTATTTATTTGTAGAAATTGCATTATTGGTGATTAATTTTGCATCGGCAAGTGCACAAAACTCATTCAGTTTTTTATCGAGACCACCCGTTTTCAAAACTCAAGCAGGCAATTCTTCCTTCAACATATTCAAGCCCCAAAATTGATTGCCATCGGAAATCGATTATATTCGGTCTTATTCGATCGTAGCACTGTTTTCACATCGAAAACATGTAAAAAACCTATATTTTTTAAATATAATATAGAAGTTGCGATATTGGTGATTTGATTTACAATACAGCTTACATGTGCTCGATAAATACCTAGTCCAAGAATTCACCTTTAACCTTTATAGTGGGCAACAATTTGTTGAATTTCAGCTTAGACGTACGATTGACATTAGAAATAAAACTGTTGTCGCATTTGCTGAAATGTATCTGATCTATTTACATTTTCATCAGTAATTACACGTGAGCTTCCCATAGGAACCCCCCAAAACGTAATCATTACGAACGACCTCGTTCTTCATTATTATTATAATAAAGTCATTTCCCAATTCGATTGTTATTTCAAATTATGTGCTGCGTGCCCCCCTCCCCTCCCCCCACTGCTTCGATGTGTGTGTTTTTTTGTGTGTGTGTGTGCTTGCATGTGTGCTCCATTAATGTGTGTCTTGCTTCAAGCGGGACATTGATATGTATTATGCCACATGATAAACATTGTTATGCTTATTATTATTATTATTATTATTATTATTATTATTTTGATTATGTTGCATATCCTCAGAACCGTGTTTACACTGTTCTCAAAACCAGAAAGTTTTTCTGGTTTCCCCAAATAAATTCCCGAAACTAAAAATTGGCAATCCAAAATATATTCGGGTTTTTGGGTTTTTCAGAAATACTCGTTTTCTTTTTTTATTTAGAGCAATATACCATTTTTATACCCTGTATCCATTAAAAGTGGGTAAAAAGGGTATATTTTTTTGAGCAAGTGTATGTAACAGGCAGAGGGAGGCATCTACCACCCCATAGCTTAAAATATTCGGAATTGTGGCATGATTATGTTGACCCGACTTTTGCTACTGAAGTACTGTATACATATATACTTGAATACTTAATGTTGGCTATAAAAATGTAAGCGATTATTTATTAAATTATTGTGTAATATTTTTAAGCAACACTTTAGCCGATAAATGCTTTGTTGCCTGCATAAATCAATCATAGGAAAACAGGGCTAGAACAATCTATATCAACGCTTGATTAAAAACAGCACAAAGATTTATAACATCTGTGAGAACAAAAAGTGCACAAGCAAATGGCATCCAAACTGTGACGTTGACGTCTGTAAATTTATCACCCAAAGATTCTTGAACTCGACGGGTTCGATGAGTTCGACAACTTGGCCTGTTACCTGTTTTTTTTTTGTTTTGTTTTATTGATATATTGGCCAGGTGCAGAATGTAATCTGTGTTGGATGTTTCTCTTTTTGCAGCCATGCGGCGATGAGGCGGTCAGCAGCTGGAAATATGCCGTGCCACTTGTTGCATGAAGGTTCCATGCAGCAAAAGCAAAAGCAACAGCAGCAGCAACGAACTTGCATTAGGTATCCCGAATGTTACTCATTCGCCATGTCTCGCCAGGATGCAACTGTAGCATGGTGCAGCAGCAGCTGCCATCGATTGCAGCTAAGAAGCCCTGAATAATTCAACTATTACCAATCAAAAAATATTAACAACAACAAACAAACGAACAAAGTCGGCAGCAACATAACCCAAAATGTCTGAGGTAAGTTTTGAAAAAGTTTCGAGAGTATCTATGGAAGCAACAAATCTGTAATAATACACTAATATAAAAGGACAAATTGTATATATTGTTTTGTGCAATTTCGGCTCGACTACTACTACAAAACTAATGGAAATCGATTACATGTCAGAGTCAAAGGATTATCTTAAGGCAGCCCTGCTTTTCGATCATAAAACTCCGTTTTCACATCGAAAAAGCTTGTTAATAATGAAAAACTCTACCTAAATAAAGGTGTAAGCCAGTTCGTGAAATTTTATTCGCTCTCAGCAGACTTTTTTGTTTTTAGATTCCACAAATGAAATGCATTGCAATTTCGTGGGCAAAATTTCGATCTGAAAAGGTTTTTAATGAAATGAAGAGCAGTTACAACTACATTAGATGCCCATTGATGAATTTGAAAGTGAGCAATTCGAAATGATGTGAATAATTGAATTGAATTGTTTGGTGCCTAATTGGAAAACAACAAGAACTATGTTGATCAATATGTTGATCAGTGCTTGGTAAATTCCTCTTTCTTTGGCCCCGCATAAACATTTAAATTTTGGGTCACTGATGTCGACGTCTCATGTCTGATGTCTCGTGTCTCATGTCTCATGTTTATGTATGTGACACTTACACGCACACACACACACACATACCCACACACGCAAACACACACACACACTATTTTAGACACGAAGCAGTAGCAACAGGCGCCTTTGGCTCTCCGAACAGCTGTCGCCCCTCTACAAATATTGACCTAATTTGCACCTGTTTACAAATTCATTTGGCCCACATCGCATATCCATGCATCCTATGGGGCTATGTGGCTATGAGGCAGGGCTTTGTGTTCTTGGCGTATGATTTATGCAGTAAGCTAACCGGTGGCGAGCTCTGTCCGTTCTGTCCAGCGCCATTTTTAAGTGAGTGAAACCAGTTCATGTTCCCACACAGCCATGCCCCACTCAGCCTGTGGCCATCCACAGGATGTTTGCGGTAACTCCGTGCTTGCCGGGTTCCGTGTTAACGGATAGCCGCATAGAATGAGGAGGAGTGGGAGCCAGAGGAATAGGAGGGTTTGTTGTGCACACATTGTTCGAATTTTTTTGTTGAGCAAATTTACATTTTCATGCGGCAGTCGAGCAGCCAGCACTGGACAAACGGCACAATAACTGTTAAGCTCTCGAGTCATACTCGTACAAGCCGAAAAGTGCTTGGATACCACATCCAGTGAAGTCAGAAAGCGGGCTCCAATCGAAAGTCGTAACACACATTCGCACTTTTTATATACATATATAATTAACCTTCTGCAATGTATTTTTGTGCATTTCGAATCGGATCAAAATGTCATATCTCAACTGTAATCTCAGCTTAGTCGCTCGATAGATGAATTCTGTTAATAAAAACTTACTTATGTCGATCTTACTTCGATACACTTGCCACATTCACATGTTTTTGAGGTGTTTTCAAATTTTTAAATCCAGAAATTTTCAATTCCAAGGTTAGCGCATCTTTAATCTAAAAGATTTGCTCCGCATAGATACTTAAATTCCTTAAATTGAATTCCATAAACCACACTTCTTATGATATAGTATCTTCGGGGTAGTTTGATGTGATTATTACAAAAGTTTGCTACTAAAGCATTTCTACAGGCATATATTTGAAATTAGTTGATATCAAAACAACAATGATGAGGATTTGTGGTAATTTAAGGGCCGCCTACAGTCTTAATCAGTTTTCTGCACATTGATTTTATTGTTTAATGAGATTTTTATGATGGTGGCAGGTGGCTGACACAGATAAGAGACCCACTTGAATCATTAGCGATGCAAATCGTTCCAACTTCTTTGCACCGAACAGCTGTCGTCCACAAGTCGTCGCGTCTTAATTGGAATGGAATTGAATGGAAAGCAAAGTGAGAACGTTCTAGGCAGACATAACCGACTGAGAAATACTCTGATACCAGTTCGGTAATGCCATCTTTCAATTGTATAGATTTCCAGCAATTCTTTTGAAGAGAGTTGATAATTTTAGTGCATAAACTAATTAAGTTACAGGCTTTTGAAATTTGTATGTGGTTGGGAGGCGTTGGGCGGCAGAGGTGAAAGAGGCGTGAACATGTGTACATATTAAACTTTGAAGGAGTTCATCAGCATTATGCCGTTCAAGTTTCATAACTATATAAATTTGTGGGAAATCTAGAAAAAATCCCAATTAGACTAAAAAAAAATAATAAAGCGAAAATGATATTCAAAGTAGGCAAGAATAAGAAAAAAAAAACACTTTTGAAGCTTTCAAGAAAGTTCAACGCTTTAAAAAGTGACTTTTGTTCAGTGCTCTAAACTGAGATTAACAAAGTCAGGTTCTTATTATTGTGTTTGTTTGTTGTGTGTTTGGTTTGAATAACTGCCACGGTGACGATGCTTGGAAATAGACACAGCACTGAAGGTACGATAAGCAAATAAAAAAGCAAAGGGCAAAGGGCAAACAAACAACAGCGATGAAAACAACAACAACAACTATACAAACAGAGCACATGGGAATGCCAGTTGGTAATGTCGGTTGTTGTTTACGAGTCGCCTGCAAGTATGCTATGAAAAATATTGTACTCATAAACTATGCCACACACCGAAAGCAACAACAGCCAACTGCTGAGCACAGCCACTGAGCCACAGTGAACTGAGCTTTCGTTTGTTCTTGCGGTCAGTCCGAAAAAAGGAGAGCAATCCCCGTTGAAATGCCATTGCAACAAATGCACAGGCATCCTCAGAATAACAACTTAAATGATTCAAACATATATTACTCAAATGTTGAAATAAGCTGTCAACTAACGTTATAACTGTCAGCTAACGTTATAATGAATACTGTTTAATATATATATATATCATTTTATAAATTTGTTATTAAACTCATTTTTAAAAGCTTCTGGGAATATTTTTGAAGTCGGTTTTCATATATTTTATAATAAAAGATTTATTTAAATAAGTCTTGAACGGTTTTCCCAATGAGCAACGCATTAGAGGAGACATCTCGGGATCCATTGTATTTCGACGTGACAAATATCGGAAGGACTTTCAAAGATAGTTTTATTTGTGATGTTAGTCAAGCTGATGATTAAATATATGCAAATCGAGAAATAACTGAAATATTTCTTGATTTGTGATGAGTGAAATGGGCTGTGTAGGATGAGGACAGCGTGCTTTAGTAATAAATGTCAATGTTAGCGTGTTGGCTTGCAGGATGTCAAACAATATTCAAGGCAAGTCAAGTTGCCTTTACCAACGTCATTTGGATGGCTGCTGCTGCAGCGACAACTTATTATGAATTCATGGCTTTGGCGTTGCCATTGAGCCCAGACAACAAGGCCGAATGGGGGCCAAATCGGGCGATTACAGGGTCATGCAATTAACGGGCAAGCTTCGGTGACATTCTTAGAGTCATGAGCCGACTTGGGTGGTTGGTGGAAGCGGAGCAAATACTCGGAGTTGCTCTTAAAAACCATTGAAGCATATTTTCGTGAAAGTAATTTGAGAGCTGACAGTTTTAGACATTTAAAAATGCCCTTAAGGTATGCAATAGAAGTTGCTGCGAGTTTCACATAAATACGGATATAGATCAAACATCAGATTAAATTTATGCACTTTCTCTGCTTTCTTAAGAAAAACCTATAAGATTTAAAGAAATCCAAAATATAAAAATAGTTATCTCTTCTTCCTTCGTTATCTTTCTTGTGACAGTATTATGTATTGTTGATTTATTTTTATTGCTTATCCCAATTTATTTGTATCTGTTTTCTTCAGTCGAAATATTTATATTTGCTTATTCTGCTGATCTAAAATGGGCGCTGTATGATTTAGTTATATCTTATTTGTAAGTGGAGCTTCTTCTTCAGAAATTTTGAAACTTATATAGACTATAGTTAAGGAAGTTTGTATAATTAAAACTATGCAATAAAACATCACATGTTTTTTATTTAATTAAAGATAAAATGTATTGCTAAATGCGGGAGGACAAAGATAAACAAATAAACATAGTGTTAAATATTTATATATTGAAATTTAGTGCGCATATTATATTGATATTGATACTTGTTCTTTCCCCGTTGTTTGGAAGGAGTCCTTTATTATATCTCACCATAAAAATAGCTCAAAATCTGATGTAAAAACTTCTGGGGAATTTAAACATTTTCCTTAATAATAAAAGGCATTTGACAAAATAGTAACAGTTCATTGCAACACTTATGTAAGTTTAATATGGGGTTTTCAAATGTAGGTCTACTATCAGTATTCTTTGAATTTAATGAAATTCTTGAATTTAATGAAATCCAACCTTCTTACCTCGATTTCTGAGTATCTTGGTAAAATAACTTAAAAGGCAGTCTTCAAAACATTATTTTCAAAACCTATCTTAGACACATCTGGGTTACCCCAGGGGTCCATTCCTTTTTAACTTATTTATTAATGACCTTCCATCTGCTATATTATATTCCAACGTACTAAAGCATGCTAATGATGTCAAGTTGTGCTTGACATATAATGACATGACCTTTCAATGCTGACTGTATGGCTTAGTTGCTTTTTTGTCATGGTGAAAAATGAATTTGATCCAATTGGACTGCTCTTAGTGTAACGTCGTGTCATTTCATCGTTTTTAGTTACACGCTCGATGGGATTCCAATTAATAGACTGAATGAAGTAAATAATTAAAGTTTACTTCTTGACCATAAATTACAATTTGATAATCATATTAAATTCACTGTCAACAAAGCCTTTCAAGTTCTTGGTTTTATTAACAGTTGGTCAAAGGAATTTTCACTTCTGTTTCCGTCCGATTATTAATTAACCTTCGGCCTTAATTAATCGTCGTGTTAGGCTAGGTGTGATTTTTGTCGTCAAATTATTAAATGGTGAAATCGATTCCGCTGCGTTGATCAGTCAAATTAATTGTTCTGTTCCCTTCAAATCGTTGTACTACTAATTATTCCTTGCATGAAACTATCTTTAATGATTACAATAGACTCTATTATGTAACCAATTGAGAGTCCTTCATTTTGTATAGTTAAGAACTCAGTTTTAAACGTCCTGTCTCATGCATAACTTTGTGGTCGGGCTTTGCACATTCACACAAATGATTTTTTTGGTCTGATTGGGTTTTTTCCTGTGTTTTCCCCAATTCATGTAACCAATTGGAGCCATTTTGCATTAAAATACCCCTAGAAATCGTATACATTTCTTCTTTCAAATATAATTCAAATTTTACTTTTAAAATAATTAAATTTAATTTGTTTCTTTTTGTATTTTTTTGGTGTCGACTGAATTTAGTTGATATTAAATAAATAAATAAAATAAACATTACAAGTTTTGTAAAGCAAATTCAATAAACAATGTTGACCCAAACAATTGAAAAAGTCAATGTCTTCCACAATCTCGATTCAACTAATTTCGAAAGTGGATTACCGATTAGCTTATTTAAAAGAGATTCACATGCTTTCAACTTGTTTCAGAGTATCCCACTTTTGACTACGTCCGACTGAGAGGTTGTTAATTGTTGTCTTTGCATTCCCTTGCTCCCATTTTGTTACACTTAAGAAGTCTTTTCTCGCTTGAATTGTAAATAAAACACATCTTAATAATTATTTGTGTGTTTTGCATAATTTCATCGGGTTACATGCAAATTCCGTGTGCTCGGTTGGAGCATATGTGTGTAGATGTCGCGATGTGAAGCACCCTACGTGTTTATCTGTGCGTATGCAAAACTTTTCCAATTAAAAGTTTAGCTTCGTCGTCACCAATGTCGCTCAGCCGTGTTGTCCTGATCCTTGGACTCACACCGAGTGTGAGCCTCTCACTCAGCAAATGAGGCAGCCACACTCAAAAAAAAAAAAACTTATAAAGTTGTTCTTGTTTTCAAAAACAATTTCTAAATATGCAAGATTTGTTTTTTCAAATGAGATATTTTAGAAATTACGAAATACAAACTCAGATTCTTAGAAAACCACAACTTTTACATTAAGAAATTTACTTTCTGAACAACAAGAAGAATTTCTAACAATCAGAGCGATTCTTTTTCTGAGTGCAGTGAACAAGAAAGAGCAGCCAAAAGGCAATCAGCACTGGCGGCAATCAGCAACACCAACACCGTCATCGACAATTAATAAGCTGTGAACTCTCTCGTCCAAAACGGAGCAGTTTAGTAAATTTGCCAACATTTACATAGCTGCACTGTCTGCTCAAGTGATAAGCACACATGTCAGCTGTCTGTACTTGTTGTTGTTGTTTTTGGTGTTGCTGTTGTCGCCGTGGTTGCTCAAGTGTGCAAACAAATAACACAAATGCAAATACAAATACAAATACGGCTACAGCTGCTCCTTACGTAGACTTGCTCGAACTCCTGTAGCAGCTTTAACTGTATTGCGCTCCTGGCAAGCGAGCCATGAAACTATAACGCCTTACAAACAAAAATTCAATGCGAATGGGGGGGGTTAGCTGTGAGTAAACAATTGGCATAATCGTTGCTCTGACAGCTTTGACAGATTGTTTATGGGACCATAGACATTATTGTTATATAACTCACAATTATTCTAATAGTTGTTAGCCTTCCTTGTGTGCCAGGTAGGAGCAGCAGGATTGGCTACCAGCTCCAATTCATAACAATACTGTCATCGATCAAGCTTGACCAGCCAGCAAATATCCTGTACCCACACTCCGAAAAAAAACATTTACCTGAATTTTAGAAAACTGCCCTGAAAGCTAAAAAGATTTTCCTGTTTTTGGAAATAATTACTCACCTTTTGATCCTAATCAAGAATATATAATATACCTTACGGACTGTCTGTTACGTACTTTTACACAAGACCATTGCAGCCCTCTTACCCATTTTTAATGGGTTCAGTGTATAAACAGCTTTATTCTACCGATTGATAATAGGGAGCCTACAAATAGTGATCCAATCTTGCCGATATGAGTATATTTTAAGGGGTCTGTTTATCCAGCTTCTGGCTTACGTAATCCGTTGTTTGGAATAAGAACCGAAGCTAGAACAAGTGTTGTGTACAATAGACCCATAATCATTTGGTCCATCAGTATTAGTCAGTGTAATTCAGTAATTCAGTGCGTCAAAGGTCGTCTCCCATTTAGTTGCATTTGCGTCACTGGCAGGGGCAGGAACTGAGCTTTTGCTGAGCTATTGGGCTACTCTGAGGGCCAATCAACTCGCTGCCATGGCGATCATTTGTCTACTTGTCGTTCGCCAGATGCGTGCATACAAAATTTAAACCGAGAGACGTAGATGGATGGTCGATTACACTTACAGCTTTTTTAAGTATACAACTTCGAGTGAGGGGCTGCCATTAACACAGATTTCCCATTTACATTCATGTACTGCATGTACATTCAACATATTCCATTCACGCACATATTCACTACTCAATCTCAGCCACCCGGACCATCCAAAATAAGTTGAATAATGACTATTGAAACACATTTAATGTATGGGTATGAGTTTCTGGACAATGCTGTAGGTACACAAAATAAGTAAATGTAAAAATGCATTGAAAATATTACAAATGAGGCAGATGAAAAAGTTGCAAGTGTTAACTTTTTATTAATTAAGCAAGTTTTATGACAGCGTTAACAATCTCATTGTCTTCGTTCTCTGTATTTGTATATTGCTCATTGTTAAATATAATAATACAAATTTCAATTGCTATATAACAAGTATATCTTAATTTCCTTTTTTTCCACCAAAGTTAGTTAACTGAGAATGCATTGAACCTCCTCATTCGGTCATGCCAGTGACAGCAAATATAGTGAAAATTTTGATACTCAAAATGTGGTTTATTCCCTATGTGAATGGGTTCTCTGCAGGCTGAAATTGAATTGCATTTTGAAATAAATCAAATCAACTTTAATGATGATTTATCACACTATGTGCCCCACTTCCAGTCTTTGGATTAATGTTTGTAATAGCTTTTTTTTGCTTTGGCTCTAGGGGGTAGCGCAACTGGACCAAGTAGTCTATAAATTCCATTGAATAGGATAATATTATGCATGAAATTTTCATTCTAATCAGACTGTCTATATGTGTATGTGTGTATTTTGGTATATCCACATAATAAAACAAGTTGCAGCAGTCTGTTCGATGGGTGTAGCATACCTTTGGGCGCAGCCGAGGCAAAACGCATTATGCGTGCCAAATCGGGTATTGAAACCGAAAATGCGGAATGCTTTTGGGCAATAACATCGAATGTAAGTGCCTGCTGTACACTAGTGCGTGTATTCAATGTGAACACCCATTGTATCAAAGGATAAGCAGACAGACAAACAAACTAATTCGCTATTGAATCACGTACAACAAAAGCAAAACAAAGGAGCATAAAGAAAATTGCACATAAAAATTATGTCCATACGGAGTCGGAGTCGGACAGGCACAGTGGATCTCAATAGTCACTGCCTATTACATTAGGTTGGAGTGAACCGAATTTTGAAATAATAAATAAGTAATTTAATATATATTCACCTCTGTAATAATTAAAATTTTGAAACAAGTAAACTATTATTTTAACTGCTGAAGAAGAATCGAAGAAATCTGTTTTTTTTTTTTTGCATAGATGATATTTTTCATCATCGAATAACAATAGGGTTAAGGAAAACAAATTTTTATTTTATCATTTGCACTCTGCCCCAATGTGCATATTTATCGGCATACAAGCAAGGACTTACAACAAACGCAAATTGAAAGTAATATTGGTGAAAGTAACTGAAGTGGCAGTTACCATTACTCAACCAGTTCGCAGCAGCCAATCCCCAATCCCAATCCCAGTTTCAATCCCAACAAGCGTACATTCATCGAACTCCCACTTGAGATTGTTGCTAATTTAATTGGATTTATTTGCAATCTGGACGCATTTTATGATAGCGGCAAGTACAAAGAAAAGAAGATACCCATGAGCATTGACCAAATGGGTTAACACAAGAACTGTTGATAAGCTCCGGTTAATATCAATCTCGACTTCAATGCAAATTACAAAAACCAAGTAAAAATGGACTGGCTGGCTAAGCAAGTCAGCCGAAGCTTCAATTATAATACCAATCAACGTATTTTATCTGACACTTTATGCACTGATAATTTTTGGTACGGACAAGTTCTATACAGGTTTCATAAATTTAGCTAGTGACAAAATATTCAATTTGAAAACGCTGAGCAGTTATAAGCATTCCCTAACTGTTTTGTTAAAGATGCTTTTAGTTGAGATAATAATTAAATTTACGTGTAACTAAAATCAATGATATATGCTTACTCGTATCTATTAACTGATGTATAAAGAATTGATCATTTGTTACAACCGAATTGAATTTGTTTCTCTTGAAAATAAACAAAGATCAAGAAAATAACGGGACAGATATTGAGCTGAAAATAATCCCAATATGCATTCAATTTAAATTTTTCCACAATGAGATTATTAATGTTTATAACTTTAACTTTTTTTATTCGCTGCACTCTCGCAATTGTAAAAAATTAAAAAGTTGTACAAATGCAATTCATTACATGATAATATGGGATATATGTCCATATGAAGTAAATTCACAGTTCTTTGCACAACTTTTTCTCAACCATTTGCAACAACTCGAGATATTCTTCATCAAGTATCTTTCGTATTCCCAATAGACGCGGTTAAAGGGCAATTTCTTAAACAGGGAGAAATGCTTAATCAGGATAAATACGTCAATTGCTATCTATTTTTATGTATATATGTACACTGCCTTAGGGTTGTAGTGTCCCTCTTACGCCTCAGTTGCCTGAGCACCACAACAGTCGAAACGGAACAATGCCTGTGCCGGACTGCAGTGTCCGGTTGTTGTGTAATCAATTAAATGTGCGGCACGCAATTTCCTCAATGTTGACACGGGAGTCTTATCGGCAAGTCGGTCGTACACTCAGAAAAAACATCGGCAATTGCTTTCAAGGATAACTCACCTTTAAATATTATTCAGAAAGTATATTTAAAAAAAAAAAATCAGGGTGTTTCTTTTCCTAATTCCATGGCACAATTTTCTACAATTTATAAAAAATTTGTATCGCTAAAGGCGGTTTTTTTTTTCATATGCGTACAAAGAACTTTAAAAAAACGTCGATTCGAACCTCGGAGTCTATATCAGCTATATATATATACATATATATATATACATACATCTACCTACTACTAATTATACTTCTTATGCCCTGAATCGACTGAAAATGCGATAATGTGTATGTAGTCTTGATCAGGATCAACAGACGAGTTGATATAGCCATGTCCGTCTGTCCGTCCGTCCGTCAGTATAAACACGCAGATCTTAGAGACCATAAGATAAGGATAAGAATAAACGGCAAAGTTATAGTCGGAAATGTGTTCTTACATTTATCTCTATCACATTTGTCACTCGACCACATCATTCTTACTTGTTAAAAATGAATTTCTTATTAATAGAAAATATTTATAAAAAAAAAACACACATATTTTTGTAATTTAATTTTGGGGCAATTTAATTTTTTCTGAGTGTAGGCAATGTAGCCCCCCCCATTTGAACTAGATCCTGACCATGTTTGCGGCATGAAACCAACACGTAACAGCAACGTGACAAACTGTGCAAGCCAACACCACAGTAATAAGAACAAGTAAAAACATTGCGCTCTTCCGACTTGACAATTCTCTGTTTCCCGCTTACAACAGGTGAAAAACAAAACATTTTCGATTGTGGATTTAATAACACCAAATCTGACACTCTAAGCTTATGTATTTTTAAAACTAGAAGATAACTCGTATTTTGTGAGCCTTGTATACATGTATATATATGAGTATGTATGAGTTGCATTACGGACGGAAAAAAAAATGAATTTGCTCAAAACACTTTGTTTTCTCTTTGCCAACAGAGTATTGCTAGAAACAGAGTAGTAGAAACCACAACGATAGAAAATGTATGACAAAATCTTTTAGCAATTTAAGGGCAGCAATTTAGTAGAATTTAAACAGCTTTTTAGCGGAATGCAGAAGACGTCGCCGGCTAGCAAGGTTGCCGGGGAGAGGGGGAGTGGGAGGGTGCGTGTACCTGTGCGTGTGTATGTGCCAAGGACTAAGCAAGCTACTGGCATAAATCTGCAGGCGGAGAGCAATGCTCATAAAATTACGGCAGCAACAACAATAACAGCAACGAAAAAGCAGGTAAATGGCGCTACCATAAAATATTTTAAAAATAAACCAAAAGCGCGATAAAGTGATTCAAAATAACTTGCACGTATTGAAAAACAACTGTGGGACAGAGAGCAAGAGCGTCCGAGGCACTTGCCGGGTTCCTTGAATCTTTCAATCCAGGCTAAACTCGATGTGTATGTGAAAAGAAGGCGAAACGGCTAACAAGAACTGTGATTGTGCATGGTCAAACAAAGCTAACAAACTGAAAGATGTTCACAAACCAATCAAATGCTCATTCAATCACGTCATTTGCATATTGGTTTCAATATCTTAACAGCTATCGATAAGTTGATGTTGTGAGTGTGTTGTAATTTGAAAAGAACACGAGAATCATTTTTATCCCATTAATGGTGTATCAGAAGCATGTGCTTGGCAAGTGAGCGTGCTTATCTCCAAATTGTTCTTGCTTTAAAAACACAATACAGCTTTATGCCCTGTTTTCATATTGAGCTCATGAAATTACAATATATTTCACCTGTGAAACCTACAAACAATTAGGTCGGCTGAGAGCCAAAAAATTAATTAATTAATTTTCTTGCCTCTACGGTCTTTAGAAGTACACTTTTTTATAACATTTATTATGATTTCTAAAAGCAAATCTCCTGTGTGTCTAAAATATTTCTATAATTTTATAAAAAAATCTTTCAATGGCACACAATCAATCCCTTTGCAATTTACTTTATTGTGTTTTCCTGTACTTGACTTGCAAAATCGATTTACTTGTACAAGTCTTCTTTTTAATAAACAAAATCTGTCTTCGGATTGGCGAGGATTACAGACGCAGTACACCAGCTTACAGCTAAATACAATTATAAATGATATCTGTACTATTAGCTACCCCGAACCCAATTATTTATCTATCAAAAGTCGAAGAAAACTTAGAAAATCAAACTTAGTTGTGCAAAACAATAAAACAAGCAACTGTGTTGTGATCGGATTAATATATTTACTTGCTGCTTACTCTATATCTCTCGGTATCTGCTTGTTGAGCACTCACGACTCGAGCATTCTTACTTGCTAATCCTTCACTTCACGTAGGTGTCATAATATCATAAGAGAATTATCTTTTCAATTTCTCCCTTTTATCTCTCTGCCTCTCCCATTGCTGCTATGGCAGCAAAATTGCCCCAAGATACACAATTTAAATATTCAGCGAAGTGAGCAATGCATTTTATTATCATCTCTCATATTACACACATACACACACACACACACAAACATACACACCTACGTCAGTTGACTTGGCAAACACAGCAGCCGATGCCGACGATCTTATCGCATATCTTTTAACGGCCGGCCAACATACGTTTCACGTCCGTCATCTGTCAACCGTATGTTACTATTGTTGCTATTATTACTATTGTTGTTGTTGTAGTTGTTGTTCTGTGTTTTTTGGTCTTTGGCGCTGATAAGGTCGGCATATGCCATCGCCCCATTGTCACCCGACAGACATCAGCAGACGTCAAGCATCAATCAAAATATGCTTCAGATTTCAACTGATGCAGGCTGATGTGGCGAATACTTAACGCATTGCATTGCCTTACGCCTTACATAAAAGTGGAGTCCTTGAGTGCTACTATCTCTATCAGTAGCCTATCTGCTTACACTCTGAAAAAAATCGCCAAGGGCAAGGTTATTATTATTCAGAAAGTATATTTCCATTATATCATATATATTTCTTTTCTTTATTTCAGGGCACATTTTTTAAAACTTTCAACAAATTTATGCTTTTCTGTTGCTTGTTTATTTTTTATTTTTTGAAGTGCAGCTCAAATTTAAAATGTCTCTGCAACGTTTGCGACGATGCACTTTGAGCGCTCTTTATGTTGGAGCCATTAAAACCACTTAAAACCCTTCAATCCAATAACACCTTTAATCTCACTCGCGTGTTGTGCTTCCCCCAGTGAAGGTGATTTTTGCTTGGCTTTTTGTTTACTCGCCAATACTCACGAAACAATGGCCAAAATTGACTGTGAAAAGACTGAAATCTGTGGAAAAACTTTTAGTCCACAAAAAAGTCAATTAGTAACAAAATGCGTTAACTACAACAGCAACAACAACAACAAACACAGCAACTACCGTTAACTCAACAACACAACAGGCAAAAATTACACAACAAATTGTTGAGAGCTTCAATAAAAGCGCTCTACACTCAGAAAAAAAATGTTAGAATTCTCCATTTGAGCACCAAAGGTGCCTTACGTTGTTAATCAGAAAGTAATTCTAGTTATTCAACGAACGAAGTTAGAAATACATACGAAAATCCAAAATGGAGCGCAACTCTGAACTTCATGCGAAAATATGTATAAATACGAAAAAATGCCTTAGCTTAATTTTTGAACGCGACTTCAACATATCTCGTAAAATTGTGCAAATGTGTGCTTGTGAGCCAAAAATAGTTGTAAAAATGCTGACCACCCGCAATGCCACAAATGATAATCTCACTTAATGATGCAATCTCATTTATTCGCTTTGCTCTTTTGAATCAATTATTTGGCTTCAATGAAAATGTCTTCTGAATTTGGATGACAAATGATAAATTAAGTTAAGTTACTCGAAGCTAACCGTCAGTTGCATGACATGGCTAATTTTGAAGCTTAGTTTTATAAAACGGAATACTAGAATTTGAATTGGGTTGGGTGCAATCTATTAATAAACGAATAAGAAGAGAAATCCCTCATTCACACCAGCTATATAATATTTTGGAGGAAGCAGGAATGGCAGTTACCTGCTCATCCCCTATATGACACACATACGTAGCTCATTCGTTTGCACCCCTTATCCCCTTATCCACGCAACTCATTAGCAACTGTGCGAATCTTAAAAATTACGTATGTGCTTCTTATCTTAGTCGCATTAGGAAGGCATTACAGAAGGCTTACACGCCAACATTCTCAAACATAATTATAACCATAAGTTTATGATTATTGCTTATTGTTATTTAGTTTAACAGGTTTTATGTGCCCATGGGATCTTGAAGAATGACGACATTTAGCAAGTTAAACAGCTTTCATGGAGTTGACTAACAATCTGATAGGCAAAAATATATATATATATCTACATATAAATAGTTTTTTCTTTTGCAATATGTGAGGAGCCGATTGTGTCTATAGTAGTCCAATCTTAATTATTTTCTGTCAGATTAACGTGAATAGCTGGTGAATTTTATTAGGATAGCTGTTCAAATAAAAATTAATTTTCGAACGTTTGTTGCTTTGCTAGCTATAAAATATAGTGCTCTGATCCCACAGAGCCTCATCGAGGGCGAGATATTTTTGCTTTATAGTTATAACTGTTTATAACTGACTAATTCATTTGCCAAATAATTTGAACACCAACATTTTGCCGAGTGTCATATGCTTACGCTAATTATTTATGCCAATTAATTTGATGGAGCGAGTGGACAGACTGGCAGATTTGATTTGTATTGAATCGGCGAATTTGCTATGTCAGGCAA
This sequence comes from Drosophila villosipedis, assembly GCA_035043025.1. Taxonomy (NCBI): domain Eukaryota; kingdom Metazoa; phylum Arthropoda; class Insecta; order Diptera; family Drosophilidae; genus Drosophila; species Drosophila villosipedis. The sequence continues at coordinate 12,905,298 of JAWNNF010000024.1, read as the reverse complement.
ATTGATATGGCAAATACGGCATACTTAGTATTGTAGTAGTCTAATCAAAGTTGACTACAAAATAAATAATACAATTTCTTAATTGTAGTTTGTGTGTTCTGATTTATTAGAACAGATTTATCTTTCTATGTGATCTATTTAAATATTTAGATAATCATACATTAGTTAGTTATATTAATTTTATTAAGATCATTCATTCATTCCCGTTGATCAATTTAATTTTTAGTGAGGCTGACTGATATCAAACCATATCATATTGTTTTTTATCCGAAAAATATTAGTCAAGGCTCATTCCGATTAATTTCGAAGCTTATTCGTAGATGGTTCTTTCAAAAGAAATGCAAATGCAAGGCACTTTTCAACAAATATTTGTCCTAGGGATTTTTTAATTTAAATATATATTTCGTTACTTAATATTTTGTGCAACTTACATTTGGCATGCACATAGAAGTCCTTAATTTTCATACACATCTTAGATATTCAAACCAACATGATGATCCGAAAAGAGCAGGGGTAAAGCTTGCTCAGTTAACTGCAAGTACAACACAGTTAAATGCTTAAAAGTTACTATTACAATTTGTGGTAATTTATATTAGCTGCATATCGCATTATCTTTTAGTCTCTAGTATAGAGAATTGTCAAGACTCGCAGCTTGCCATTGATTTGCGGTCTTTTGATTGTCATTGTGCATGCCGTTGTTTTGGCATTGCCTCTAAGTCTGTGACATTGCCCTAGCTCTCTACACAAGAACACACACACACAGACAACACACACACACACACAAGCACACATTTTGTCGGTAGCTAGGAGCTCATTATCCTTGGCACTGTACAGCAATGCTCTAAAATTGATTTTCCGCTTTTTATATATGCTCTTCTATTGAAGGCGAAATAGCATATCTGTTTTGTGGAATGTTCGGCGCCCTGCTTACTGGAGACTTAAATTGTAAGCATATTTCGGAGCCAAAATAAAGTTGGCAACTTCCAAAGCCTAGTACATCCAACTTCCCCCCATTATTTATAATGCAGTTTCATACAGTCTCCCACGGTTTTCCGCAAAAGTCCTGTCTGCCCTGACGTTAGCGTATTCCGCTTTCGGTTTCAATTGCAACGCTCTTTTGAATTGTTTTCTTTTGACTTATACATATTATTTTATAAATATATGTAAGTACATTTGTATGTACAATGTGTATACACATTTATACGTTATAATTTGTCGACTTTTTGTGTCAGCATTTGTGCGATGCGATTGTTATACCTTCGCAGAAGATATTCATAATCATTTTGCCGTGTGGTTTGTTAAGCACCGAAGGTGACATCGCCAAACCCCATAAGGTATACGTATTCTTGATCAGCTACTCACATATCTGCGCAAATAATCAATGTCAGACTACTATATCCTATAGCTTTCGACGCCAGATTCTCCGCCTCCCTCCACAGATTTTCAGCTTGAATCATCAATATTTTAATGTCGATTTATTTAAATATTTATTGTCAACTAATATCAGTTGTTACAGAAAAAAAAGTAAATATTAAAAGAATAATAAAATAATTTAATTAAAAAAAAATAAAATTGAATATTTGAATTTAAAAAAGAAGATATATTTATAAGATTTATGGGGGAATTTAAATGCAAAATGGTCCAACATTTTTTGGATGGATTGGGGAGAACCCAGAAAAAAACCCAATCAGACCAACAAAAACCCGTTAGTATGAATTTATAATTGAGGACTTTGAATTGATTACATGATAAAGTCTATGGGAATCATTGCAGAGCACTCGAAAAGATGCATGCATGGAATAATTAGTAGCACAGCGATTAAGAGACAGTAGGAAGAAGTAGGCAGGGTAGGTCTAGAGGGAACAGAAACACAACGATATTTAAATTTAAAAGCAGCTTAAACTTAAGCTATATATTTATTCGACTAGTATCAAAATATTCAGCAGTTGGTTACGTTCTAGGACTGCAACATTCTCGTTTGTTTTCTTTGTATTTGTACCTGGCTGACTATATTGAATATTGACAGTGGTCTGCAGTGCCTGCTCAGTTGGGAAATCTAAAGTGACACTTTTGTTGCAACATTTGCTCTCATTTCGCATGATTTTCGTCAGCATCAATCGACAAATGTCTGCGTTTTTAAATTAATTTATATCATAAAGGCGAAAATGGAATTTCAAGGCGAAGGTTTTAGTATGCATAGCAAATAGATATAAACATCTCCGTCCGTCCGTCTGATACAACTAGCCTCTCAATATTAAAAACTATCATTTTTAATCCTGCAATCAATTGTCGATTCAAGGCATAATAATTTTTCAAATTTGAATAAATGTTTTCATATAATTAAAAATTATATTGGAACTAAGTAAAACATTCTGGTTTGCTGCTATTTTCAAAATTTTAAAGTAATATTATAATAGATATAAGTTCTTTTATGGGTTTGCATTCATTTATCTTTCATTCATTCATTGTACATAATTATATTTATATTATTTTGATTTGTTTTTGATTTCAGTCTGAATTCTTTAAAAGTTTCTGCCCCATTTAATTAGACATTTCTTTTTCAACTTTTAGGGCAGATAAGTGATTTCGTTGAATTTATTGAGTGCGCTATTGTTGTTGTGGATTTGGCTTCTTATTAATAAATAATACATCTCAACGATTTGCCGAAGTGGCAACTGCTTTTCTCTTCTATAACGCCTCAGAAGCCAAAGGCATTTTATATTTTTTTAAGCTGTCGAATGTATATATAAATATACGGAAAATTTGATTTTCCATAAATTTCAGTAACGCATTCCGCACACCCGGCTAAGTTTGCAGTGTCTACAGACCATTTGCCTCAAATATGTGCAAATGTTGGGTTAGATTAGGGGGGGTTTCCGGCAGGGTAGAAAGAGAAACCTCTCGACCGAAACAACTTGAAGCATTTTTGGCTCATTGTGATGCCGCACGGACTAAATCCCCTACTGATTTGTATGAATATGGCGGATATCGGCGAGTTCCAATAAGTTTTCTAAGGAAAAAAACAAAAAAACAGAGAGGAGACCCCAAACATTTGTTGTCTTCTCTTCGAACAACTAGAAAGAGGAAGTGATGATGAATCGATTACTCTTCTTCCCCAGAAATGATATCTATAGTTGTTTAGAGCATTATTCAGATAGGGAGTGAGTGATACCCACTTCCTGTTTGAAGTCGGAAGGTGGCAAGTGTAACATCTTCTTTTTGGTTGGCCAAGATGTTGTTAATATCGTTCTGTTTTCTATTATTGTGACTTTTGTTGTTGTTTTGGTTGCTTGTCTCGTTATATTGTACCAAAGAAATGGACAATGGGCATTTAGGTGTAATGCGATGCAGCAATACAACAAATGGACCGAATGAAGTGAATGGAGCGAATGGAAACGTTGGCATATAAAAGCATTGCATTGCATTGCATTCAGTGCATTTAATTGCATTATAATATATGTGTATACTCATACAAGCAACAACAACAGCAACAAGCCAAGAGTCAATAATAAATAGCAACGCAAATAAACAATTAGACAATAACAGCAACAACAACAACAACAACAGCACATTACATGTGTTAAATAATATGTAATGAGAGGTTGCTTGAGGGTCGACTGAAGCTGATTGACTGCAACTGAATACAAAACATGAATACTCATTATTCACTTAACATTTGCTATGTACGATTCGATGCAATTGATGTTGATTCAAATTAATTGCTTAAAAATTACGAAACTAATATACTCGCACCTCATGAGTTAATAATTGAGGAATTTGATCCAAATGAATAACATTTACATTTACACACAATCAAATTTTTCTTCTGCATTTTATTTCATATCAGGTCATCTATTCATATATATATATATACATCTGTTCAATTAATTATTAATATATGCGTTTTTTTTCCGAGTAGGTATTCGTAATTAGTTTCAGAAGGTGAAAGACGAGTAAAATAATTAATGACAATTAGTTGGAAAATAGATGAGCTTTCTAAATGCGAGTCGAAATTTAAACACCAGCAAATACTAAAGCAGGATGTAAAAGGCTTGGAAGGCATGCAAAACAGCTTGGATAACAAGACGCCGTTGAACTCTGTGAATTTCATTGACATTCATTTACTTGTTTTGAGTTTCGAGTGCACTCATTTGCATTTCGGGTCATGGCAGGGAGGCAGGGGGCGGAGAGACGGGGTTGGTGGGTAAGGGTTGGGGGCGTAGGGGCAAGTTCAAGGCAATTTGAGCGCTCCCAAAAAGCAATGAAATTTCTTGGCGGCTAAGAAGCGCCGGGCCGTGTCTTATCTTATCAAAATATCAGTTGAAATAACCGAGCGCCAAGTTCTATTTATACTGCACACTTTACAGAGAGAGAGAGGCAGAGAGGGAGAGAGAGAGAGAGTAAAAGAGGAGAGTCCCATGGTTTACATCAGAGTCGACCATCGATGCCGCAAGGCCACTGAGAAGGTACTAAGACACCTTTAGCAGGGACTCGGAGTTCACACTGAGCAACAAATTGATAGCAAGCATGTAAAAAAAAAACTAAATATGAACAAAATTCTCGCTCGATTTAATTTAGAGCAGGTTGTTATCCAAATCATATTTATATTCATTATCAACCCATATAATATCGATGATATGATATTCATTTCGAATGAGATTATTAGCTTCAAGTGAGATTTCTCTATTATTTGTACGCCCAGTACTCCCAATTTCGCGCAGTGATTGAGCGCATCAACTGTTGTCGACTGTGGTGGCATACAGGAGTCAATCCAGCTGCTATTGTCCAGCGAACGATCATCAGCAGCTCTCCCTCAGTCTCTCTCTCTTTCTCTCTCTCTCTCTCTCTCTCTCTATCTCTTTCTTTCTCACTCTGTCTCTCTTTTCTTTTGAATCTTTGCGCACCTATCTAGTCTATTTATCTAACTGTCTCACCTGCCTGGGCCTTATCAGGGGAAGCGATAAGCTGCCTAGTTTTGCAATTTGTTGTTGCTGCTGTCAGCTGTTTTGTGCAGCCAACAACAACAGCATCGACGCTGCCGTCGCCTTCGCCGTCGCTGCCGTCAGTCCAGCAAAAAAAAATTCAAATCAGTTCCCGTCGCGTCAACGGCAACATCGGGAGTTTAAAGCGTCGCGCTGAACCTTTTTTGCTTGGCTTATTGCTTTTATTATTGTTGCTCCGCGAGTGCGTCTGTGTGTCTCTCTGTGTGTGTGTGTGTTCTGCTTTAAGTTATAACAAATCAAATAAAATCCGAATCAAATACATAATAATTAAAGGCAATCCCAGACACATTTTTTGTAGTGTATTTTTGGCAACAATTTTAATTTGATTTAGTTCGTTTTTTGGTCAACATGTTTACAAATTTATATGTAAAATGCCAAATTTGTAAATATTGTTGTTGACATTGTCGTTGATATTGACGCGTTTCAGTTTTATGAAATTTATTTAATCAAAAATGACGCCTGCATATTTATGGCATTTTCTGGGTACGTAATTTTGAGATTTCAAAGTGCATTTTGTTGCCCAGCTAAATTCGCAACACGCATTTTCATTTATCACTCCCGCATAGACTTTGATTTTTAATTTTTTTACATTCATCGTAAATCATAATTCATAAAACAAAGCATTGAATCCAGTAACATACATACACAGAACTTTACTTAACTATCCTTTCTGGAAATATCGCTTTCAAATATGTTTACATCTGTGCCAAAAATCAAGGTCATATCGACGAAAAATTAGGGTTTCCTCTCAAAATTAGGTTATTAAACTGAGCACTTGGAATCTAATATGTTCCTTCATGTAAACAGAACGATGTGCTTTGATAAAGCCTAGACAAAGATCGAAAAATCAGATTCCTGTTATCAATTTCGGGAGGTGTCGGGTCGGTCGGAGAATAAACACCCATCATCGAAATAGAGATGGTAAAGTTGAAGTTATCAAACATGGAAGGAAGTTGCTAATGACTTTCAATCAAGATAGGCGGTTATAATTATAAGCGTATGAAGCAGTCGCCTACGTTCGAATAATGTTCTCCTTTTGTTTTGTTATTTTTATATAGATATTTTTTTTTGTTGTGGGTGGCGGTGTGTTTGTGTGTCTACAATTATTCGCGGTCAAAGTTTTAATGTAAATATTATTATTTGCTATAGTTGCTATTTTTAGCTGAGCTTATTAGCAACCTACATTGAATCGCGCTTCGAAAACTTGTATAAAATTTGCCATGCTTTAGTTAGCAACTTCCGAACGAAGTCTCTATATATCGAATTATATATGTATATACTGGGCTACCAACTTGAACGAACGGGTCGGATACTTAATATGATAACATTGTTGCATTCACTTTTTGTTTTTTACCTTTTATTAACTGGCGGCTGCTGCTGTTGCTGCTGCTGCTGCTCTGTGATAAGATTATAAAGTCGAAAAAATCAAAATCGCCCCTAGTCGCGTGACTCGCCAAGTATGCAAAACGGCAACAATGTGCTACATATTTGAAATGTGTTCCGCCAACAAGTGCTGTTGGTCAGCAGCCGCTTTAAGACGCAGAGCAAGCAAACAGAAATATAGACAAACAGACGGACAGACAGACAAACAGACAAATAGACAAATAGACAGACCCCCAAACACTGGCCCAGTTAACAAATGGCAAATGTCAAAGGCGCGTCCTCAAAAGCGTCCTTGTCCTCTCAATGGATAGCTAGTATCCTCCCATAGAGATGATGCATACTTTGCGGCGCTATGCATACATATGTCTGTATATATAAAAAAAATAAAAGAGGCACTCTCACAGGAAATGTTTTGAATTTGTTAGTTTAAGGAACTTGCGAATACGTTCTTAGAAGTGGACATTAAGCAAAAAGTGAGAATCAACAAAACAAAAAAAACAGACTTTCATTCATCGTTTTCAACTTATTTATGCGACCTATTTTATGAAACAGAAAGGAAATTAACGAACAAAATAATGGCACCCTTCTTCAAATGTGCACTAGTAAATAAATGAAAATTATAAATACATAAACGATTTCTATAAAGTGCATAAGTAGTGATTTTATCTTTTTCGCTACAAATATCTATATTTACATATATATATATATTTATTTATTTATTTGTTTTTGAAAAGTAGCTAACAAGATAATAGCGCTTCTTATACTTTGAAATGAATTGCAAGAGCAGTACTAAATATAATGTTTGGGGGTTGATACTTTATAATATATGAAAAGTCAACAATGACGCCAACTCTTATCGATGTTATTTATCACTCGATCAGCAGAGTTGCTTCTCCCACTTTCATATATGGTTTTGATATCGATTAACAGTGTTGCTTAACATAATTATTATGGCGGTTATATTTAAATGAGCTATGCTTAAAGTAGTAATGAGTAGTACTACTATACTAGTGCCATTCTATGTACACAGCTCACACAGACATAAATATTGAGGATATTTCACAAGGCCAACAGCATTTCGCTAACTAATCTTTCTCAATTTGTTTTGCTTTGTTTTTTCCATGTTGCGTTCATAATAGTCGCGTCGGCAGTCAGTCAGCTTTACGGCAATGCCACCGGGTGTTCTAGTCAACGATAGCCGGGCCAATTCCTCCGATGACATACAAATCGCCCTAGCGCCGCACATCCAAACCTATCTAAGTCAAACCGGACGCCGGCACTCCTGCTGCAGCGTCATGCTGCCGGTGGCCTTTGAGCGAGCAGCCGCCAAATCATGGCTAGATCCCAAATTCGATTCACCTGTGCTCGAGGAGCAGTTCCAAGCCAGCGTTTTTCCACATATTCGCATGCGATACAGGTGAGTGAAAGAGCGGCATAATTATCTATTCATGAGTAGTACATGCATGAATGCATTTGTCTCCGGCTTTATCGCTACCAAAATAAAATAATCAAAAGAAAATCAAAAGAAAAAATTTATATCTGCCTGCTTATGTGAGCAATATGTTATATATTTCTGTAGATGTATATATGTATGTAGTATGCAGTAGACACTACGGGCGTAACCGGATGCGGAATACTCTGATATCAATGTAATACTAACGGATAACAGGTGGCAATAGAAAAACTCGAAAATTACGGCAGTTGAAGGCTTTCCTGATTTTTGTGGGCGTGACTAAAAGTCGTCGAGTATTTTGAATGTCCCAATTTGATGACACTCATATAATGATTAAGTGAACAATCAAAAATGCAACGAAACTAACCGGCTATTCAAAATATCGAAAACGTTAACCTTGCCATTTTACTTATAGACAAAAAAAATTTAGAAAAATCGTAGAAATTCATTTCTCAATAATAGAAAATATATATATACAATATAAGAGCACCATTTTTCCATCCTAATTTTTAAAAATTTTTTTTTCTTATATTTAGAAATTATTTGTAAAATCAAGAAAAAACAATTATAGTTTTCAGAGCGTTTATTCTGAGTGTATGACTTTGCAAAGTGGGCAGGCCAAGATATGATGTTCCCGATAGCTTTGTGCATGGATTGCTGTCTGCTCCTCAGCATGCTCAACCATCTGTGCATCTTTTTCAAGAAAGTCTGACTGACAAACGCCTCGAAATAGCAAATCCTTAAATCACTCCACTAACATGTTGGAAACACAGTCACCCACAGTTTGAATCAACAGACACGCAAATTGCAAACCTTCCGCTGCGTATTTTTATTTTATTTATTCTATAGTTCATGGCTCGATAGCTCCTCATGACTTGTGTCTAGTTTTTGTCCACTTGTTTGGCCCAAGAACAAAAGCAACCCAATTCATGTGTTCCGGGTATATTGCCTTGATTAACAAAATTAGCTTAACAGTCGAAAGCTGCAAAGAGGTTATTGGGTCCAAAGAAAAAAGTTCACGGCAGCTTTTTGTGTCCTTAGCTAACCTTATTTGCTGGTCTTTATTCTCGGCTTATTCACGATTACCATTAAGCATGCGACAGCAATTAGTATGATTGTCCTTTCAGGCCAAGTTGCCAAGCAACTAAACTACTCCACAGACTGCTGCAGTTCGAGAATGAGCAAGGGCAGCAGACCTGTATTTCATTTATGCTATAATATATACTATGCATACATTCTTGGTAGTGGCCGAGTTGATTGAGCCATGTCCGCCTCTCTGTCAGTTTCTCTGCAAACCCCATTAATTTTAATTCAAACCCCATTAATTCTAATGTTATTCTGCTACTAACAATTTGTGCAAAAAATAAATTCAACATCAGCCAATTATATCATATTGCTTCTATTTATTCACATTCGGATATTTTTGGAATAAGTTTATATTTTTATCAAATGCGTTTTTTTATATGATGGTCGTAACTCTTATCGATGTTTTTATCATTCGATCAGCAGAAATACTTCGTGCATTTCTATATATGGTTCTTAATATCGATTAAACCATTAATTAGATATATGGTTATATTTAAACGAGACATGCTTATGAGTGAAGACTAGTATGACTATTAGTATCAGGTGAACTCATGTCCGACAGTGCATATAAATCTTGTTATGAATGTGAATATTAAGCTTGACTCAAAGGGTGCTGTCGAATCCTTTAATTGTGTACCGGCTATAGTTATATTTAGGTTAGCTGCGGAGACAATTATAGTACTTGCAATCCATCATTCGAGAAGCAAACACATAAATATTTGCTCATCAGTGTCTCATAATTTTCTGATTTGCTTCAGTTGCTACACTCAAAAAAAAAAATAAATAAATAAATATAATAAAATAAAATAAACTTTGAAATCATCGCCCTAAAATGAAAATCTTAAAATAAGAACATTTTTCGTGTGTTTATAAATAATTTATAAATCGAAGAAAACATTTTTCTTAAATTATTATTTGTATATTTTTTTCTATATTTTGCATCATTTAGAAATGCATTTCAAATGCAATCCCCGATTCTTATAAAATATTGTCGTGCAAAAAGCATGGCTGAATTTCTAAAAATCAGCATGATTTTTTTCTGAGTGTAGTTGACCTGTCTTGGTTTTTCTCTGCTGATTAAATTGATTTGTTTTTCATTCACATTGTAGATTCACATTGTCGTACATTTTACTGTGCTCTGTCGTGTGGTGTGCGTATTTTGTGATCGATGGCGGCTCGGAGGACTTTTGGCGTCCCATCTCAACGTCGTTTTCAATGATGTCACTGGTGACGATAATGGCCATGTGCTTCACACACTGGGAACTGTACAAGCAGCACAGGATCTTGACGTCGGCGTTGACAGCGTTAATCCTGTGCAGCGCATCGCTGGCCTTTCTCACGTACACGGGCAGGGCGTTCAGTCCATTGGGTCACTTTGCCATCTGCCTGGAGATCGTGCTGCTCATCTATACGGCGCTGCCCATGCCGCTCTGGCTCTGCGCCAGCATTGCCATCTTCTATTCGATAGCCTTCGAGCTTGTCTCCCACATGGTCATCGGGCTGAGTGCTGTGCATAGCACAACAACGGATATAGCTGCCATCACAGGAGAAGGAGAAGGAGGTGCAGGAGCAGGAGTAACAGCTGAAGGTGGCAGCGATCCCAGCCACAAGATCCTAATGCTAAGAATCCTGTCGCATTTGAGTGTGCACCTGGTGGGTGTGCATGTGCTGGTCATGAATCTAGTGCGGATGCGCGGCACCTTTATGAAGGTGGGTCAAAATCTGCTGGTTCGCCGCCAGCTGGAAATGGAGAAGCAGCTCAAGGAGAAGATGATACACTCTGTGATGCCGCCCAAGGTGGCTGATATGCTGCTCAACAAGGGCGGCGATCCGAATCAGATACCGGAATCCCATTACATGCGTCCACGCGCCTCGCACGGTGTGAAGTCACTGTTCCGGCCATTTCACATGCACAGCATGGAGGATGTTAGCATTCTGTTCGCCGATATTGTCGGCTTCACACGGATGTCCTCGACCAAAACGGCCGAGCAGCTTGTCGAGATTCTGAACGATCTCTTCGAACGCTTCGATGACCTCTGCACTCTTAGCGGTTGCGAAAAGATCTCCACCCTGGGCGATTGCTATTATTGCGTATCCGGCTGCCCCGAGCCCCGTGCCGATCACGCCATCTGCTGCGTAGAAATGGGTCTTGGCATGATTGAAGCCATGCGCTGCTTCGATGCCCAGCGCCACGAGGGCGTCAAGATGCGCGTCGGTGTCCACACTGGCACCGTACTCTGCGGCATTCTGGGCACCGGACGCGTCAAGTTCGATGTGTGGAGCAACGACGTCAACCTGGCCAATAAGTGAGTATATATATATGAATACCTATTCATGTACAATCCAAATACCTACTCTCCCTATGTGGTGAATATCTCATTCATATACCATCAACTATGTGAATAATATCTCATTCATATACCCTCAACTGAACTGAATCCATTAGAAATGGGCGAAAAGTGTAATATGATATAATAGATTGTGTGGTTTCAGAAACTCTTCATTGATTCACAAGTACCACATACAGGCACAATAAGTTTTAATTCATCGAAAGCCCAATATGGATAAGAATCGATTACCGACAATATTTTTTTACTCCAATTATCAGCCTGTTAAATTGTGTACTACTAATAACTTAGGCCTGATAAAACGAAGGCTGTCTGTCTTCTAAATTACATTAGATATTTAAAACAAAATTCCGACCGATTGTTCTCAAAAAACTACACTTCTCTTGTGTGTGGTTTCTACAGTATCCTATCCGATTCACCAAAGCAGTTTTCATCAGTGCATGCAACATCGGTTGGACCATTTTGAATTTAAGTACTCCCATAAATCTTAGAAATATATCTTCTTTTTTTATTATTTAAATATTACATTACATAAACATTATTTTGAATTGTGTCCTTTTTGAATTGTTCTCCCAGAATGGAATCTTCAGGGAAGCCAGAGCAGGTGCACATTTCGCAGGAGACGTCGAGTTTTCTGGGCGACGCATACTACCTTGAAGAGGGAGAGGAGGTCTTTGGTAAGCATCCAGCAGCTGGTCCCGTTCTGGCACTGCCACTGCCACTGCCAATGCTAATGCTTATATTTATGTTTCAGGTCATCGCACCTACTTTGTGGTAGGGCGCCGTCGGGACATTTCGCGCACCAATAGCTTGAGGTCGTGCATAACGGTTACTGCTCCTGGCGTCAGTTCGCTTATGCTACCTGGAGCAGGAGCAGGAGCAGGAGGTCATGGCGGGCTTGCATCGTTGTCGCAGAGTGCGACGAGCATATCGGTGGTGCATTCGCATGTGCCACCCGCCTCGCCAGTGGGTCAGCTGTCCAACTCGCTGAAGTCTTCGCCGGTGCTCTCAATGCGGCCACGCCTCACCTCGCTGAGCATTAAGCAGCGCAACAAGTCCCAGTCGCACAGCCGCAACCGAGATGTGGAGCGCGGCATTATAAATCCAATTGCTACTGGTATACCGCCGGTGATTGTGGTGCGCGAGAGGCCCAAGATTATTATAACGAACAAATCGATGCCGGACAGCCTTGATTCGGATGAACAGCAGCCAGCCATGGAGCAGCAAAAGGAACAGCAGCAGCAACAGTCCGGAACACGTTCCAATTTCAAGCTCAAAGTGCTAAAAATAACCAAGTTTCTGAAACTGAATCCAAGTCGCAAGGATAAAGTAGATGGCCCCGATAAGAAGCCAATCCGCACGAACTCAAGTTCCTTGCCAGCGCCCGGCGATGAAACGGTGGCATTCATTGAGCCAGCTGCAGCGCCAGTCTTGAACGGCTGCGGCTATCAACAGTTGCCCGTCCTGGTCGAGACGACGTGCAGCACACGGTTGGGCAGCACCCAAAAGCTGGACATACCCATGTCGCGGCCAGTGCTGCATCACGCAGCCACTTCGACGGCCCTCTCCAGCAATAATATCCTGCGATCCCCCGATGCCAATGCGGCAGCGACATCTGGATACATGGCCGCCGGCGGCGGCATTGGTGGCAGCTGCTGCTCACCGGGCCAGTATTCCATGTACGATGACATCATCGATGTGCGCTCCTACATCAGCCAGTCGCGCAGCGACATATCTCCCTTTGGCCGGACGGGCAGCTATCGATCCCAATGCGGCCGTCAGTCAGCGGCTCCATCGGTCGGTCAATCCGTGGAGCAATCACCCTTGCCACGCCCGCGCGCCTCAACACTCTCAGTGGGACGACCACCACTCGGCACTGAGCCCAGCACCAGTGCCAATGCCAATGCCAATGCCAATGCCAGTGCAAATGCCAATGCCAATCCTACGACCAGTGGCAATCCCTGTTGCTTGCCAGCACCCGCACCTGGCGCCAGTGCAACGTATACGCATTCACGTAACTCGAGCATTTGGCCGGATGGCTTGAGCATCTGCCCGTCGGCGACGTCGCGCAAGGATTCGGGGATTAAGAGTAATTCGCGACGCAGCTCGATACAGCAGCAGATCTATGCGCTGAATCAGTCGGCGATTAGCCAGCATCGCGTCTCCGGCTACTTTACCAGCTCCACGTCAAGCATTTCGAATCTTGGGGAGGCGGGGGCGTTGCCGTTTCCATTGCCACCGCCACCGCCAGCAGCGGCATCGATGGCGCCGCAGATGGTCGATCCGCTGGCCGCATGCCTGCAGCAGCTGCGCAAGCAATCCGACCTGCAACTGATACGCTGTGTGCGAGACAACGATCTCTCGCAGCGCAGCTATCTGGTTAAGCCGCCGTTGCACGGCTTCAGCTTGTACTTTGAGTCGCGTGAGCTGGAGAACGACTTCCGGTCCAAGGCGCATCGTTTTGGCAGCGAGAACGAAACGGAGGGGCCGCCGACACTGGCCACGCCCCGCTACAACACATACATTGACATCTTTGTGGGCATCGCTGTCTATCTGTGCATATCGATATCGCTCTTCCTGATGACCCAGAACACGGTGACGCCCAGCTTTCGCCTGTGGGTGACGCTCTTCTCCTGCTTCACAGCCATCCAGGTCTTTGCGCTCTTCCTCTTCACGCGCCAAATGTGCCGCCGCCATGGCACCCGTACGCGCTCCAAGTCCGCTGCCAGTGCAAGTGGTGGCAACAGCGATGTGGCGGCTGCAGCCGCAGCCGCAGCAGCAGCAGTTGCTGCAGCTGCTTCAGATACGCAGATGCCCGTACAGCAGGAGCAAGACCAGGAACAGGAGCTCGAACATTTTGAATCATGCGCGGATCGCATCTTTGAGGCAATATCCAGCTGGTATCCCTGGCACATCTGTTTGGCCATACTCATGGCCATGCCCGTCGTCCTGATCATCGCCAACTTTCTGCTGCTCGATCTCACACAACTGGAGGCATTCGAGTATCATTACGGATTCCTGATCTTCGTCTGCATCGTGCACTTCTGCAATTTTACGCAGCTCAATTGTTGGATGCGCAACGTATTGGCCTTAATGGCCGCTCTTTGTTTCGTTGGCATCGCCGTCTCGCAGCTGACCGTCTACTCCAGACGGTCGGTGAGTGACGCAGATCAGGAACTGGAGCCGGATCTGAGCAGCGCGGCGGCAGCGTCATTCATCTTTGAGGAGATCAAATGGTTTGACGACTACCACGTTGAGATCTATTTGGATCTGTTGCTGATACTGGTGCTGGTCTGGTTTCTCAATCGTGAATTCGAGATCGGCTATCGGCTGACCTTCTATGGCAATGCACGAGCCAATCAGGACAAGATTCGTGTGCAGAACATGAAGAACCAAGCGGATCTGCTCCTCCACAATATCATACCCAAGCATGTAGCTGAGCATCTCAAGAATACGGCCAAGTACTCGGAAAATCATCACAACATCGCCATCATCTTTGCGTCCATTATCAACTTCAATGAGATGTACGAGGAGAGTTACCTGGGCGGCAAGGAGTTTCTCCGTGTGCTGAACGAGCTCATTGGCGACTTTGATGAGCTGCTATCGATGCCGAAGTTTCGTGCTGTCGAAAAGATTAAGACGATCGGATCCACTTTCATGGCTGCCAGCGGCTTGGATCCATCGCATCGGGGCACCGGCGATGAGCACATACATACCCTAATGGAGTTTGCCATCGAAATTCAGCGGGTGGTTAATGAGTTCAACAACCATCTGCTCAACTTCAAGCTGATCCTGCGCATTGGCATGAATATTGGCGATGTGGCTGCCGGGGTTATTGGCACCAGCAAGCTCTACTATGATATTTGGGGCGATGCTGTCAATGTGGCCTCCCGCATGGATACAACGGGTCTGCCCAATCGCATACAGGTTGGCAAGGATTGCCTGCCCTTTCTATCCCCCTTGTATGAGTTCAAGTCGCGTGGCTTCGTTCCAGTCAAGGGTAAGGATGATATGGAGGTGTTTATCTTTACCGGACGTCAGTCGCAGCCGGAGGAGGAGCAGGAGGAGCAGCCTAACGCAGAACTAAATAAAAACAAATGTGAAGATAACGAGGAGGAAGAGCAAAAATTGCAACAAAATCAGACCGAAGAAAATAATAAGGATAACGAGAATGCTGCCGAAGATAATGTCGATGATGTCAATGATGCTGACGATGCCAATGATGCCGATAATGATGACGATGATGATGATGTCAATGATGATGATGATGATGAATGCGACATACACTCCAGCGAAACAACAACGTTGTTCAAGTCACAGGAATCGTTGAATGCAACACACTCGAATGGCGGCAGCCACTTTAATGCAGCAAACACAGCTGACACAAACAAAGTCAAATCAAATCGAAATCAAATCAAATCAACTTAAATTGTGGCTTGAAGCACTTGCAAAATGGTTTCAAAGTTGCATTTACTGACTGAACAAAATGTTGGCCAAAACAGTAGCAGTATCAGTAGCACTATCAGTTGCCACTGAAATACGTTCTTGGCGTGTTGAGATTATGTTGAATATCTATGTATATCGTGTGTACATTGTGCATATATATAAATATTCATGAATAACATAGATCTGGATTGAGCAATGTGTATGTTTAACTTGCATTAGCCACTTATTTAACAGTTAACTAACAAAAGAACAAGATCGACATACATATTTTAAATGTATGCGTGTTTGTAAGTGTTGTATTTTTATTTAATCTTTTTTTTATTATTCTAAGAATGTATTTTAATTGTAGCTTAATTTATTACTGTATAAATAAATTGCCAATAATTTAGCACACACTAAACTAATGGAAATCTGTGGCTTTAAATGTATTAAATGTGTCTCCTCAGACTTAAGCTATAAAAAAGTTAGTCCTAATTTTTTTTTTTAATTTAATTGCTGAAATTTTAACTATGTATGTATGTAATCGCATTACATAAAACTAACCGAAACAGTAAAATTATTATAAAAAGTTGTCAATAAGAGACGACAGCCAAGAAAGAGAAATTTAATGTGTTACATGTATTATTGTTGTTATCATTAATGATGTTAATGTCTTTCGTAAGACATGTGCAACAGCATAAATATAGAAAAATAAAACGTATATATATATATATATATATATACAAGAAAGTCGAGAGGGCATGCACAGGAGTTAGCCTGAACCCAAGTCATGGGAAATGGAATATGAATTATGGACAGAGAGCAGCTGCAAATGGAAATGCTTCCTTCTGCCTGTTTCAAACATTTTTGCACAACAGTATACGCTTATAATAAAAAATATATAAACTAACAAGTATGCACTAGTCGAGAGGGCTCGACTAGAAGATACCCTGAACGCAATTCTCCACCTATCATAATTGTAATTGTAAATATGCAGAAATATATATGTTTTCTTCCGCGTTTCTTGTCGGTAACATTAATGGAACTTAGCAGTTGGTCAATATTTACATTCCCAAAAATAGCTATATTGTGGCATTTATTCTTATTGATAAACGATTTTCATCGTTATCATGAAAACGGGGTAAATCATCGAAAATAAAACTATATCTGCGTTTGGTATACAAAAACCAACATTCCAATTCTGATGATATCTACACTTTATCACCTTACAGTCAGGCCTAGCGATAAAGTCTCGCACATACTGCACTTTTATATATTTTGTATTTGAACAATGAACTATGCGCTCATCGCAACCAAATTCAATCAAACTGAAATGAAACAACTTTTTTCGATTTTATGTATTTTTCTCTAAGCTATGCTGCTTACAACAACATTTGGAGAAAAATGAAGAATCTTAAAATGAAACGCTGTAAACTATGGACCCTCTTGTATTTTTATATATGTATTTTATGTGTGTATCAAGTAAAACAAAATTATTTTCTAATAATTTATTGAACTATACTATATAAACTAATTATATATGTATACATATACACTTACCAATTGCATACATATACGTAAGCAAGTATTGAGACGAAATTGAATATATTGTTAGCCATTTTAAAACAATTTTTGTTTTTTTTTTTTGTAATAAAAAAAGCAACCACAAAAACATGGTAAATCAAATCCCAAAACCAACAAAAATTTAAACATAAAAGAAAAGAAAATACAAATCTAGATACATCAGTTGGAGGTGTTAGCAAAATAATTATACTAATGATATTTTATATTGTTGTCTACTCTTAAATGTAATTGTTTCAATGTTAAGCAATGCCGATGTTGCCACTGCAATTATTGCCCAGTTGTCCAATATGTCCAATATTAACTGGAGACAACCAAACAAAAATCTGTTCTAGCGTTTTTTTGTTTTTTTTTTTTTGTAGCAAAAATGTATTACAATATATTTGTAAAGTAAAAATAAACCACTGCAGTGTCTATGTATGAATGTATACTCTAGCACAAATTTGTGGGGGCTCACATTTTTACCAATCTCCGGAGAGGGTTATAAGAATCTACATTCCAAATTCCAAAAACAGTACTTCTACAGCGGATATGAACTGCTTGACTACGAGATATCGTGAAATCAACTGTATGAATAAGCACTGTAAGTATTTTTTGAAGTTCAGGGAACTTAAGCCCAATTTTTATACCACACCGTTTAACACCTAACCTCGATGTTAAACGAGGTCTGCCGGTAATTTAGACGCTGTCGATCGGCAATAGATACCAGAACATTGAGAGTCTCACCTGAAGTACAAAAAAAAAAACCAATGTGAAAATCAGACGTAACCAATTGTGGAATATTCTGATAACAGTGTAATGCCCGTTTATCACCGATGGCAAGCGGAAGTGGGGCAGCAGTAGCAGGTGGGTGTGCCCCGACCATTTGGTGATTTTGCCACAAAAATTCTTGGCTCTTGCAATTTTTGGGGTTGATATGGGCGTGACCGGTTGATTTGTTTCGCACTTTTAATGGTGTTATCAGTAATCTATCAGTCTATTTTAGCGACTCTAGCTTTGTGTGAGATATAAGATTTTATCGATTCACACCAGTGTGGCCATAAGATTTTATTACTGATACTTGAAGGCGATATTTTCGGTGTCAGCTTATAAGTTGAATTAGTCACAACAATGCAACATAATCAGAGAGGGTGTCAGAATTTACCGACTTTACATTTAAAATTGGGGGAGATATGTGGCTTTATCGATGAACGAACATCGATTTTATCTATTTCCAAAACTCCTAGTGGACGTGGCACCCTAATTTTAACTTATATATATATATATATATATATATCAGTATCTAAGTTACAAGGCTCTAGCCTTAAGGTTTTCGAAACTGGTTGCGTTCATACAGACGGACAGACAGCATGACGGGCATTATACAAATGCAATATACTCTGGATACCTTCGGTATCAGATTATGAAATGGTGCAACTTTTGCTTAATATCTGAAAGGACCTCCTATTGCCTTTACAACGACTTCCAAACGCCGACGCCTATTTTTGACCAAGTCACGGGTGTGATTAGCACTAATATTAAGCCATTCAGTTAACAAGGCCGTTTTATTCGTGCCTTACTGCAACATTGGGCTCTTTTTGGCGATTGAATATTTTAGA
Organism: Drosophila villosipedis; assembly: GCA_035043025.1. Lineage (NCBI taxonomy): Eukaryota > Metazoa > Arthropoda > Insecta > Diptera > Drosophilidae > Drosophila > Drosophila villosipedis. The sequence continues at coordinate 12,886,421 of JAWNNF010000024.1, read as the reverse complement.
CTCCCAGCTTGCTAGTGATTTGGAGAGCAAATTCATCAGTGCTTAAATATTCTTTAATGACACTGGGTATAATTGTTTCTTCAAATTCTCCAGAATCTTAACATTGCTTTGCGCAAATCTAGTAATAAATCTTGAAGTCGTCGTTACATTTTTCCCCAAATTTTAATAAAAATCACTACAAAGCTGATATCAAATCAAATCTAAACTACAATCTATATAATAATATAATCTGCAAAAATCTCTATCAAAAGTGCCGAATAACTTGACTATAATTTAGTAGGAAGCGATAAGCATGAAGTGTACAAATCATTTTTCGTACAATAATAATATATTGCCACACGAGACTATTTTCTCTGATTGGTATAAGTTGTTGTTGTTGTTGATGTTGCTGTATAAAAATCATTTTTTATAATCACCATAATTACAAACGCAACACGTGCCTCCCACATTTAATTGCATATGTTTGAGTTATGGCCAAATGAAATGATGACAAAATTTTCAAGTCTTCTTCGACTCACAATTACGGTTTATTGCATTTAATAATATGCACAATGGAACAGTTTGTGTTTTGTTTGTTTGATTTATATATGATTTATTGATTTAAATATTATGGGCAGTCATTTATTGCAATATGAACTAGCAAACGCAGCTGCAGGCAACTAACTAAGTTAGCACAAATCATTTTCTATGCATTTATGTATGTATTTATCTCACTTTAAACTATACTGCTCACTCAGTGTCTCCTTCTCTTTCGCACACACACAAAAGCCCAGACGATTTAAAATCGCTGCAATTTCTGCTATAACTATAAGCATCTTGCCCAGACTTGATTAATACTCTTTTTTTTTTTTTTTTTTTTTGTTTTTTTGTTTTTTTTTTCTGTTTTTTTGAAAAGGATACATGAAAATACTTCTTTCTATTGGCTATAGTACAAATGAAATATACTTGTTTACAAAAATATCAATACAAACTATGCATACATGTATATATTTAGTAAAAAAAAAAAGGAAATGGAAACAAAAGAATCATAAAATTATTAATAGTAGGTGAACACAATTACATTTCAGATGACAGTTGCTTACAAAATCGGAGCCAGACTTTGGCTACAATTCTAATAAAGCATTAACAGATGATTGGCGTGTGAAAAGTACGCTCGAACTCCGTGCATATATATGCATATATGTATGTAACTTGGAAACTTGGAAGGAGGAGGTTTTACAAAAGAAGCAAGAAGTGAACATACACATTATGCCCGCAGCATTCGTATTAGCACTCGCAGCTATAACGACACACAATGTGGCAAGCACTGATCACTAACTAACTCTCTCTCTCTCTCTATATATATATATATGTCTATCTCTATCTCCATCTCATTCTCTTAATCTCTGTATCTCTAATCAAAAGGCTATGAATAATAACTTAAGAATTACATTTGCGAATGCAAAAACAAATAATGCTTTTGTGTCAAACAATAATCGTTCCAGTTAGCTTTTGTTGTTATTGATGTTTGTGTTGTTGCCATTGTTGTTTAGTGGCTGATCTTTGTCAGTTTCTGCAACACTTTCAGACCCTGTTCCTGATACTCCTGTTTGGACATCCAGAAGCTATCTCGATCTTTCGTGACCTCAGCCAATACAGCGCCGCCAATGAATACCATATCTTTGCGACGCGGTGGATCTTCAATGCGTATTTTGAATTTCTTAAATAAGAAAAGGGAAATCATTAAAACTCATTAATAGCGCCACAGTCGAGAGTGCCCGATCTGAAGATGTCACCCGATACCCAACCACCGCTCCTTCCTGGGTGGGTACAGGGTATCAAAAATAAGCACATTCGGTTAGTCCACATACCGCCAGTTTCTCCGTATCGTTTTTGAGAACGCGCTCCAGATACAGCTGCTTAATTTCACGCTCCAGACGACTTGGTAGCCCCGGATACATGGTTGAGCCACCAGAGAGCACTATGTGCTTATAAAGCTCGGGACGTATATCGATGTCCGCTGCTTGTATTGTGTTGAAGGCCAATTCCGCAATGCCGGGTCCTTCAACGTTTATTAAATGCGGTTGGAAAAGCGCCTCAGGCGCCTCAAAACGCTCGCCACCCACTTTAATGACACGGCCATCGGGTAACTGAATTGAAATACACGATTTACACGTGAAACAATGAGCTGAGCTGCAGTCAATACATACCGTATAAGACTCCACAAGCACTGTGGTCTCAAGTGCCAAACGTTGTTCCATTTCAATGTCGTAGCCAATGTAGCAGAGTTTCTCCTTCATGATGCGCACCGTTTCAAAGTCAGCGGAATGATTAAAGGCATAGCCACGTAGTAACAGTAACTGTAATAAATAAGTAGAATAAGTAAGGCCACAAGTCTGGCTAAAATCTCTATACCTTAATCAAATAGCGCGTTATATCACGACCAGCAATATCCAGACGCCTCGTCAAATGTGGCAACGAGAACTCCTCGTAAACAGGGCAAATATGCGTTACGCCGTCGCCCGAGTCGATAACCACACCAGATAGGAGGCCCTGGGCATACAGTGTCAGTACTGCCTGTATGGCAATGTACGTTGAATCGAACCCGTATTTCTCAAACATCACCTGTGAGTGTGAGTAAAAGCGAATGGATTATATATATGGACCAATGGAGACCATTGAAACTCTATGGAATACCTCGATCATTTTTTCACGATTCTTTGTGGGATTCATTGGGGGCTCTGTCAGCAATATTTTTGTATTCGTCGGATCAATGTCCATTTTCTTAGGGCCAAACGTATAATCCCACACATGACACATATCGTCCCAATTCCGAACAACTCCGTTTTCCATGGGATAGGATACCTCGAGCAGTGAGCGCAGCTGTGAGGCTTCATCTCCAACCATAAGATCCTGTAAATGGGCATACAAATTGTTTAATATCAATGCAGTGGGCGCATTTTGCATGGCGTTGTTTAGTACATTGTTCGATTTAAACATCGCTTAATCGTTAAAGGGATTAGAGTTAGTTCATCTTGTTAAGATGCCAACACACTTAGGCGCTAAACAGGCAGGACTAAGGACAAAGGACTATAAGAAAATAAATTACAAATGCTTAACAAATTGAAAAATTGAAAATAGCAAACAAGTAACGAACAACGTGTAACGAGCAACGAGTAACGAGTAACAAGTAACGATCAATTAAAGACGATTAAACGAACGCCAACGCAAGAGTCGCTCAAAAGAGAACTTTGCGTTATCAATTCGATTTTTTTTCTATTAAGCGTAAGAAATTTAAATACTAATACACATTCTACAAAAAAAAAATAAGCTAGCTACTTATACATGCACTGAACAAAAAATACAATAAACAGAAACTATCCCTATAGTTTCCCATAGTTTTGATAGATTTGCAACCGCAAAGCGATTCGCACAGAAACAGAAATTAAAGTGCAACAGCCACAAAGCACTTTTCGGTTTTGTCTTTAAATGGCGCCTGCCTCCATTTCCGAAAAAAACAAAGTATTCATTTTTTGTCGATAGCAGAGATAAGTGAAGAGTGACAAATTTAATTTCATTCCTTTTGGGACAACGAGAATATCCATCAACTTTAGAATCGATGACTTTAATCGGGATCTAAAACGGTAGCCGACCTGATTATTAGTCTCATAGTTAATGATCAGTACGCAGATACAAAACAGCGCTTGCAAAAACTAAAAACTAATTTATAAATTAGAAAAGCATTAATTCATATATTCAATAGACAAAGTAAAATACTTTGGGAAACATTCTGATGCAGTAATGCCGGAAGACTGTTTAAGAATTTCCAAATGAAGGTGAGTAATATTCACACATGACTCACAGAAATGAACTGTAGACATGTATGTGGAAATTGGAAAATATTATATTAATATATGCCGCATTTTAATTTTCTTTATTTTTTTTCTGTAAATAATATTTAAAAATCTCTCACTTATCTGGTCTCAATTTCACAAGCGAAACATTAATGATATCTGTATGAGGTCAAATTGTTTTTTCATCTGCGCACTGACCATAAGTTCGAGCTTAAGCACTACTAATTGTGTTTGTACATAGCGTATGTGTATGTATATATTCAGGTGTGAAGACAGACATACAAATAAAATAGCATAACAGTATTAAATGCAATCGAATGAAAAATAAATAAATAAAAACAACAGCAACAAGTACAACAATAACGAAAACTTTAAGCTTGTTAAGAATCGTATTACAAATGTATTCTAGTGAAAGAATTTGAAAAATTAAAAAAGAAAAAAACAAATTGAATGTTTAGCTTTTCAAATGTGATTTGGAGAGGTTCAAAATAAAGGAATACTATATTTACAAGTGCGATTTCTAGACTAGTTAGTTAGTTTGCTAGCGTGTGCAATTCGTGCACAGTACAAAGTGGAATTGAGTTTCGGAAAATTGAGAAACTCTGTTTAAAGATTTTCGGTATAATATATTAGGCAAAAAAAACAAAAAAAAAAAAGACATTTGAAGCTAAATATTCGTTTTGCTTTTTTATTTTTGTATTGTGTAAACTATAAAACTTGACTTACATCGACATGTAAATCCTGTAAAATATTTGTTTTCAAAAAAAATATGTAAAAAAAAAGAACAGAAAAAATGTATAAGAATATTAAAAACCGAAAGATTTACCTTTTTTGTTTTTTGTTTTTGTCTTTTTTTTTTATAATATTTTGTGAATAAGCTAAAATTAATACTTAGTATAATGTAGTATTAAATTTCAAAACTGACCAATAAATTTGTGTATCTACTTTTTGTATGTATTTTTGTATCTGGAATGAATAAAGCACTCGAAAGACCTTAAGCTAATGCATTAAGAGAAATATAAACTAAAAAAATATTTGAAAATCAAATACCAACACCAAACCAAAGATACTTAATACAATTATGTTGATGTTGCAGCAATTTAATACAAACTGCAATTATTGTTGTAATGCATGGGAGCAAATGAATTTATGATGGGTAAAATAAAAAGATAAATCAATATTAAATGTATCTGTTTTCATATTCAACATAAACATCACAAAATGAATTCAAGAACAAGAATATAACGATGTAATGATGAATGATGAATGATGAACACATACATGGTGAGTATGGTGCGGCTAAAAGCTATGGTTTTCACTAATGCCAGTGTTCATGTAATTATGTATTTATCTATGTAGTATATACTTAGTTATTACGAGTAGATTATGGACCTGCTGTGCATATGTCTATTTGAATTTGTTTTCATAGTATATATATTTGTACGTGTATGTGTGTGTGGTGTAATTAGAGGTGTGCGTGTGTGCTAGTTGGTAAATACGCTTCTCATACCTTCACTTCGATGTCACCAATTTTATTGACCGCTCGTATTATCGGCCTGCCAACCATCGAGGGGAAAATGTGCGCGGGAAAATTGCTGCCAGCATAGCCGCATTTTACGAACTATTAATGAGAAATAGAAAATACATTAGATTTTTGTATGTAAATATATACATAAATATATTAAGATCTGTTCCCAATTTCATTTTCACAATTTTAAAGGCATTTCATTACATTTGTCAGGAATCATAACATTTCCATTATTAGAAAAACAAGTAAATTTACAATCGTACTTTGCATATTTGGTAGTCATCTTACAAAAGATTGAGCAACATTTCCACCACACAAACAAATTTTCACTGAATATCAAATACTGTTAAAAAAAAAAGCAATTGGAAAAATATCGGCATCCTTAACGGACTTTATGCGTATCGGAATCTGAAACTGTTTCAGTTTAAAACTTGTCGATTTTATGCATAATAGTCCAATATCTGTTTTTGCAAAATTAAATTAAATGTTTCGTGCTTTTAACACATAGTTTAATTGTTTTAACATTGTTCAATTATCATGGTAATTTTAATATATACGTGTAAGAAAATAATTTTCACAATATTTTCCAAAAATTTTAGATTTACAGTTAAATTTAATCTTTAACATTAATCTCTATGCAATATTTTTTAAGTTTAGCTAAAACAAAAAACCTAATAGTAATTCTATACAAGTAACAAATCTAATGATAAACAATTTTGTTTACACACAAAAATAACCATTAACTATTCCAAACATGGTTTTTTGCCATGAGCTCAATGCTGAACAAAATGTTTTTTTCTGTTTTTATTGTAGCGATCAAGAATGGAGAGCTCAGCGAGTAGATATCCTCTATCACAGTACTTCATTTTAGTAGTCGTAGACAGAAGCCTTGAGCCTACTAAAAATAAAGTAAACAATTAGACAGAATCGGAAATGGTAATATGAACAAGGATTCTCATCTCTCTGTCGAATCATCAACCCATAACTGTTTCGGATCTTAAATTGATAGTACTCTTCAGATACGAGGCGTGACTGGAGGCTTGATTTTTGTCACCACGGGTGACCAGAAGAACGGAAGAATGCTTAGGTGGGCAGCACTCCAAACCAAGGAGGAAGTTCACGAGCAAAAACCGTACTGACTTTAAATTGGTACCGGCCGAATTGATGTTCCAAAGTGGGTAATTGATTGACTCTTCAATTAATTCCTGTGGCAGCGCAGGTGCTCAAGCTAAACGCATTGTCTTAATATATATTTATGTATCTTGAACAAAGTATTTTAGCTAATTTGGCTAACAGTTTCATTGGCGGTTTTTGCTTAAAAAAAAGTTCATAACAGAAGTTTGCTATAATATATATAAAATTATGTGCATTTATCAAAGAGAAGCGTAATCACAAACAAATTTCTTTAGCCGCGATAAGGAATAAGATTGGAAACGATATTCCTCCCTTTGTTGCTGTTTGTGTTGAAAATTGCGCTCTTTCATACATTTTTTTTTTTATTTTTTTCATTCCTATTTTGCTTTGTGTGTGTGAGTGTCAGTGTGTGCGTATCGTTTGATTGGCTGCGGTGAGTAATTCTGCCCGCCGACGCAGCTTGTAACAATGACTAAAGCGCCTTTTACACACACACACATTAACACATTTGTATATATTCATATACATTGTACATAAATATCCCATCTTAAGAATATAGTTTCGAGTCATGGTGCAGGAAGCCCAGCTCCAAATCCCCCCTTCCTCATACCCCTTAACGACAACGCCCCTGCATGGTAAAAGAGAAAAAAAAAATCAGTGTTTAACCTACAACCAAATACAACAACAAGCAAAATGTGTGTCACCCAATGAGTCGAGTGACTGGCTATCTGTGAGATGTATTGCGAGAATGTGGATAAATGGAATACATACCCCGGTGCCGTTATCACAGACAATAACTTTGCGACCCTTGCTATCCATTTTCTGCTCCAATCCAACTACCGACTACAATTGGAATTCTCCACGATTGTTGCTTTAACGCTGATCTGCCGCTTGTTGTTCTTGTAGTTGTTGTTGTCGTCGTGGGTGTTGGTTAATTCTTTTTTAGTGTTTGCGCTGTTCTTGTGGCGGACTGCTGTTGTTTTATTGTTGTTGTTTTAAAGGTTAAAAATTCAGTTGAGTGGAAATGAATGGAATTGTTGCTGGTGCCACCGGCACAGTTGTTTTAGCTCGACTATATAGTAATATAATGACTATCGACGACTGCAGTTAATCACACAATTTCCAACCAACCTACAACTTACACATTCACAGATATAACATGCCCGCTCCATTCATACGCATACGCAAGCTAAGTTAAACACACACATACACACACACACGCATACAACATGTATAGGAACGCGGGCGGCTGTTCTCTTGGTTTGACGCTCTCCCGCTCTCTTCTCGTGTTTGCGTACGTTCTGCGCTAATCTATATATTTGGGCACACTTTTTTAATAATATAATGCTAGCGAAATCTGTTAATTTCAATTGATCTATAGGAAAAGAATTGGAAACGCTTAAAATTTCAATTTCTCGGCGGCACAAGTCACTGCAAAATATACACACACACACACACACGCACGCACGGACGTAGAGTTGACTTGTAAATATCGATGTATCGAACTTATCACTTATTTCCAGGGCTGCGAAGCCAATATCCGCATTAGCGAATTTCGACTAACATACAATTATACATTTTTGGAAATTTTTTTTAAATTTCAATGATAAGCTATGGAAAATTGTTTATTAATTTATTTGCTTTTATTGGTAAGAAATATTATATAAATTTAGATTGATCAGGCATACGAGCAAAAGCAAATATATCTAAGTTATTGTACTTATTAATCCAACGTTCATTTGGTAAATATACATGATTAGCTTGGGGACAATTTTTACTAATTTATTTGCTTTGATTAGTAGTAAATAGTTAAAAATAAAGTATTTTAATTTAAAATCTTTAAAATCTATCGAAAATATCGATATATTTATCAAGCACCTGCACCTACACAGGCCCCGGAAAACAATTTCAGCGGCACTTTTAAATTTATCACCAGAAGCGGGAAAAAAGATAAATAGAAGAACGAGCATGCGGAGAGTCGCGACAATTTATTTTATTGGTTTATATAATATGTATGTATATATAATTTGTTTTCTTTAGAATTGCTTTAAGAGGCGAAATGTCTTAGATATATATATGTATATATATAATCTATATATATATTTGCTGTTTTCACATACAATTGTATTCTTTCATGTGCAAATGCTGCACTAATTTTCATTCTGTATTTTAGTTATTGAATCAGTTTTCATTATGATTCTGCATAGTTCTTTTGTGGTCGTTCCATGAATTCGTAATTGTATAATGTATTTATTTGTATGGTCTTGAGACTTATCAAAATCTATACACAACAAACATTTGTGTGCATGTATATGTATCTGTGTGTGTTTGTTTTGTGTGTATAAAATTGCACGAAATTTGAGTCGTAGTCGCTTAAACCATGGACAACAAATGATTTTTAGTGGTACATAAGTATTTATGGTTATAACTTGTAAATGGAACAGACGTGAGACTTGTTGAGTTGAGAAGCGAGTTGTATAATTAAGTTAGAATTGATTGACAATAGCCGGAACTGTTTATATATGTATTTACTACAGTTATTACAGCTAGCTCCATTTTATATTTAAGACATGAACTCCTCAGCCAATGACGTCCACAGATTATAATTCATGTGTCAATCTTATAACACGTCCAGTATGATTTGGTGTTTGATTTACTATTCCTGTTTAACAATTTTTAAAAAAATTTGTTTTCAATGTTTTTTTCTTATAAAATTTTTGCGCTTTAGCAAAACAGTTTAAGCACATCATTTATAAGCGGAATAAACACAAAACACTGTAACAAAATTTTTGTATGTGTGTAAAAAAATGTAGTTTGTAACTTAGTAATCGGTTTGTATTGTTTATATATGCGTATGCTATAGTTAATTCGACAAGTACATAATTCACTAACTTTAAGATTAAAACAATTTGTATGTCTTTACATATTATTATTAGTATTTTAGTGTGTGTTTATTAATTAGAATTAGCAGTTTTCAAGCTTAAAATAAAAAATAAAATAAACAGCAGTGCCAAAGAAAGAAAGAGAATCAAATGTTAAAGGTTAAGTAAACATTGTTTCAAATATTAACAAGACAAACAATGATTATGAGGCATTTGTTTGTGTGGCTTTAACATTTCATTCATATATTGTATACAATTTATAGTTTGAATATATCTTCTCTTAGTTATAATCAGGGACCGCAAAATGAAAGTTTTTATCTTGATTCTGGTTCAGATCAGACTGTTTCCAGATGGAAAATGCATATATTTATATATATATATATATATATATATATATATATATATATATATATATATATATATATATATATATATTTTTTTTCTTTTTATCAATTAATATACATGTGTATTACTTATGCCCTTGATTTGTATTATGTAATTCAAAAATTCAAAACAATTCTTTTATCGTTAAATTTATCGCATAATCAAAAATAGGAAATAAGCTTAAGATATTTTGTTCACCTCGTGGCCCCTGATAACAATCGTTAATTATGCATTTGTTTTTAATTGAAAAATTAGCTAACGTGATTTACATATATTTAAGAGTTTCTTGAGTTCTACCATGGCACAAGTAAATCATTTTCAGTTCGAAGTATAGAAAAAGTTTCGGTATCGGTTTCGACATTCTGCAAATGTGCATGTAAAAAGCTTATTAATTTTCCACTTGAATTTATACAGTATTTGTAAATAGATGTATTGTGCATAATTTGTAAATGGTGGTTTAACGATTTATATTTCTTATCTTACTAATTGGGTAGACTGTTGCTCTTGAGGTTATTGTTATATGCATATATCAACAGATTAGTATATAATATAAGAAATGTTGTGCGTGCTTCCCTATTTTTTTACCAAGTGAAACTCTTTCAATTTCTGCGTTTGAAATTTCGTAAAAATGTTGTATATTTTGCTATTATTTAAAAACAAAAGAACAAAAAGGTCGTAATTGATTTAAATAAAAAAAAAACAAATTAATCTTAAATTACGTCATACAAACAAAAGAAAGACTATGGTTATAAAATGTTCTTGCTTTGATTTTTGTTTATGTTTATATTTTGTTTAACAAAAATAATAGTTGGAAAATTATGTTAATTTTTAGATGGAGTCATACATATGTATTTAGGTTTTTTAGGGGTTTTTCTTTAAGTATATGTTAGTTAAATATTTGATTTGTGATATTTAAGGATAATAATTATTTTTTTTTAGTATTATTTCTCTGTGAGGGTTAATTCTAAAGCCCTTTTTTATCAATTAAATAGTTAAAATGCAATGCCTAGATGTTTTTGCCTTCGCTTAAAATTGCAAATATGTTTAAATGGTATTTTTTTTGTTTTTGTTTTGTAAAGTCTGGAATTATTAGCTAGTATTGTACACAGTGGGGAAAACAAATCAAAATGTTTAGCTACGCAAATAACGAACACAGTAAATTAAAAAACATCACACATAGAATCAAATGTTAAGTTAAGTTATATTAGGAAACAATTCAGCATTTAAAACATTATTTAATTATAGACAAACAAATACATATATATATATATATATATATATATATATATATATATATATACATATATATGTATGTGTATAAGCTATGTACGTATGTATATATAAGTATGTTTGTATGCATGTAGTAAATTGTATAAGGAACATTTGTGGACTATTGCGGCACATATTGCAAATGGTTTCATCAAATGGTTCATCATGTCAATTACAATGTGTGTTCAGAACTTCAAAAAACATTTTGTTGTGTTGTGTTTTAGTTTGCACAGTTTGGTTTTGAGTTCATCATCGTCACTGTTATTAATATTATTTAAATATATGTTTGTATGAATGTATGTATGTATGTATGTATATATTTAATTATGTAAGTATGCATGTATTCCTTTATGTTAATTTTATTTTACTTTTTTTCTGCTCTCATTAATTAATTAATATGTACGCTTCTTTTTGGCGCTGCTAAATGTTTTGAACAAATTAGCGCTATTTTCATTTGGATTTAATTTTTTTTTTGTTTTCTGTTTTTTTTTTCGTTCTTTTTTTGTTTTTTGTTTTTGCTGGTAATTTATTATACATACAGGCTTAAGATAAGTTTCGGTTTTTACTTCGGAAAAGGAATTGGGGAATCTAGCGCTAGCAAAAGTATTCAATGCATCAACTGACTGTAATATCTATCCTGTCCTGTCTAAATATACCCCATCGAGGGCGAGACGAGTTCTCTGCTCCTGCGCCGGGCAGCTCTCCTCTTCTGTTACAAATTTCATACGTGTGAGATTTGAGAATTGAGTTTGCCACGTGGCATGTTCCGGTTTCTATTCTGATCGATCGATCGATCCAAGTGTGCTCCATTATTGTTGCCTTGCTTTTGACCTTTTTGCTTATTATAAATGTAAGTATGTATTTGTCTATTACAGTATTACGAATGATGCTTTAGCTAAAACGACAAATCTTTGCAACTTTATAATTTTCATATGTAGATATTATATGTTAATATTATATACTCGCGTGCCTCTGCATCTGCATCTCTGTGTGTGTGTGTGTGTGTGTGTGTGTGAATGGTTGTGTGTGAATGTGTGTGTGTGTGTGAATGTGTATGTGTGTGTGTGTGTGTGTGTGTGTGTGTATGTGCGTGTGTGTGATGTGCGTATGTGAGAGAGAGTCGCGCGTCCTGCTCAGAATATGGTCGGGGCGCAGAGTCAACACCCAATCCAATATACGACATCAACACCCACAACAAACACAACAAAATCTCCACAACACATCACATCTCATCTCTTCAGCAACAGACATTTGATTGAATACCGAATACCGAATACCGATAGAGATCGGTGCTCACACAGAAAAGCTGCCGTCTCCCGCTCCCGTTGTCGCCCTCCACGTCGTTGCCATGGTTGCGATCCTTGTTTGCCATGTTTAGCCATGCGCCGCTCCGTTGTTGCCTTGACTGTGATGCTGATGTGGATGTGGATGCGAATGTGGATGCGGATGCTGGTGATCGTCGCTGGGCGTGGGCGCCTGATCGCGACGGGGCGGCATCCGCTCGTTGACCGCATCGAGTCCCTTAGCCTCCGCGAACGAGGTAATCTTGTGATTAGGTGAGAAGCCCTGCATGGCATTCTTAAGAGATTGCTTGCCACCGGATAGGGCGCCCAAGGGCAGGGCGCCCGTCGGCGTCAGTCCCTTCAGCTGCAGCACTGACTCCGACTCCTCGCGCAGCACGGAGAAGACGCGCGCCATTTTGCCAATGGCGCGTATCTTGTTGCGTATGACCTCCTTGCGCAGCGCCGCCTCATCGTCCGAGAGCGGCTCCTCGCTCTCCTCGGTCATGAGCTCATCGTCGGAGCAGATGTTCAGCACGTTCACCAGCATCTCGGTGACCTTCTCGCCGACAAAGGGCAGCGACCAGGTGAACACGTCCATAAAGTTGGGAAGCCAGTAGGGATGCGGCGAGCAATTGAACTGCCGGATGTTCATCACGTTGTTCTCGTACTTGAGAACCGCCGCCTTGTTGTTGTACACGTCCAGATAATTGGGCGCCGAGAAGATGGTGATCAGCGAGGGAAAACCGGTGGTCTGGCTCTTGCGGTACATGCGGTAGCCGGCGTCCTGGGCCTCGTGCGCCCGTATGATCGACAGCAGGTTGTTGTTCTGCAGGAAGTCGCAGCAGGCGGCGTAGCTGTAGAAATACGAACAGCCCCGCACCGAGTTGTGCGTGTAGAAGTCCGAGTTCTTCTCATTGCCGAAGTCCTCGAGCGGATCGGACCACAGCAAGTCGCACATGGGGCCAAAGGCGGGCGGCTCCTTGAATCTATCGAGCCGCCTAATGTCCTCCAGCTCGTGTATCTCGGGCGAGAGGCCGCCGTGCACGCAGAGGAACTGCTGGTTCATGAGCGCCGCCAGCGGCAGGCAATCGAACGCATCCATGCACGCGTCGTACACGCGCTCCGAGTACTTGATCTTGCACTCCTGCTTGAAGGTAAAGTACTCGGTCAGATGCCGGCACTCGTGGTTGCCGCGGAGCAGGAACAGCGTCTGCGGATACGTGATCTTCAGTGACCACAAATAGAGGACGCACTCAATGCTAAAGTAGCCCCGGTCCACATAGTCGCCAAGGAACAGATATTTTGTTGTTGCCGGCGATCCGCCAACCTCAAAGAGCTTCATGAGATCATAGAACTGGCCGTGAATATCGCCGCAGACAGTCACCGGCGCCTCAATATCAATCATTGTCTTCTCGTGCCGCAGCAGAGCTGCGCCCTCCTGGATGATGCGCAGTGCCGGCGCCTCCTCGATGCGACCCTCCAGGATGAAGTGCTGTTTGAGCAGATCGTGATTCGGTTTGCCGCTGCGCGGATCGAACACCTCGGCCAGCGTCAGTTTGTGACTGGGTGGAAACGGGACGCTGTCCACGACTCGCTCCTTGGTGTTGACAGCTGCGTGCCCGCCATGCGCCCTGTGCGTGGGACTCTCGTGGCCAGCGTTGGCCGCATTCGAGTTGTTGCCGCTGTTGCTGCCCGTTGTCGCATTGCCCGCCGACGAAGCATTCGCGTTCGTATTCGTATTGGAATTGGTATTCGTATTGGAATTGGCATTGGAATTGGTATTGTTGCTGCTGCTGCTGCTGGTGTTGGTGTTGGTGGTGTTGGTAGTGCTGCCATGTTGGGTGTCTGTGCCGTCCGTGGAGTTGCCACCCCGTTGGCTGGCACTTGTTGCCACTTGAGCACTCGATTGATTATTCGAAGACATGCTTGCAGCCAATGCGGATGCGGATACGGATGCAGATGCTGCTCAAGCTGCTGTTGCTGCTGCTGCTGGCGCCCACGCTGGGTGAGCGGTTCTTAGGGTGAGCCGTCTGCTGCACTACACACACACACACTCACGCACACACACACACACACACACAAAGAGAGAAAGAGAGAGAGTGAGAGAGAGGGGCACGTTGGCCAACCACACTTGCACTTTTTCGACTTTTGCTTTTGGCTTTGCTTCTACGACTGCTGCTACTACTGCTGCTGTTGTTGCTGCTGTTGTTTTTGCTGCTGCTATTGTTGTTGTTGTTGCTGTTAGCCGCTTTATCGCGTTGTCAGCCTTTCGGTATTTTGGAAAGTTATCTGGCTGATGTTGTTGCTGCTGCCGCTGCTGCTGTAACACACAACAATGTGTGTATATTCACAATTTGTATTTATATTTTGGGTTCGTTTTGGCTGCTACTGCTGCTGTTGCTGGTGCTCTGCAGACGTCGTAATTTCTCTCTTGTAACTTTTTTTCGCTTCTCAATGGAATTTTCAGCTCCCCCTCCCTTTCCTTTATTTTTATTGATATTCTGCCAGAGTGACCGTGACCGGCTATAGCTTAATGCCCGGCAAAAATACCAAAAATATACCAAGCATGACGTTAAGTCAGCGCACGCTGACGTAAAGATGTTCGTTGATGACGTAAGTTGTCGCATTTAGGGATTATTTTGCAACAATTAACATAACATTTTCTAAATACATTCGCTTTGCCTATCAACAATTAACAGCGATTATAATTATTTTTCGTGATCCCATCGATTTTATCTGTTTGCCTTACGCATTGTTAATGCGTCTTCTCTTTTGGCTATATTATTTTGAACTTCGCATTATCTTATTTGAATTGTAATATATTTTACTGGTAAAACTAGCTGTTCTCGAAAATGATTTTGTACTTTTTAAAGCAAATCCAATATCCACGGCAAACTACAGCATTCTTAAGAATGTAAGGAATCTTAACATTTTCATTCTGCGCAAATCGTGGGGGCAACCTTCTAGCTAACATGCTTTGCGGCTATGATCGGGATACTTTCGCAAGCTACTAGTGCTTTTTTTTAACATAACATCTGTAATATTACATACACCTCTGTACATAAATACGATATCGATATCGATCGATGTCAATGGTGTGATCAACAGCTTGAAGGAAATGAGAGAGTCGGTGAGGAGTAAAGAAAGTGAGCAGGCGTGTTTAGAAGAGTTATTTAATATATTTTTGACTGCTACAATTCTAAAATACAGTCAATTTCTTATAAAGTTAACATGTCTCGCCGAATATTATACGGAACGGTTTGTTTCTGAGAGTCGCAGCCACAGCCAGTTAGTGCTATCGTTAGTGGTGGTCTTAAATAAAAACATCTCTAAGCAGCACATCTCCATCAAAAAATTGTAGGCGCGCATTTTAAATTCAAATTTAAATTTTTAATACTGGGTTTCACGTGCATTGGCAAAATTTGATTTAAAATTGACATTAATTTAACACATCAAAACACAGTGACGGAACCAAAAGAAGAAACAAAGTTATCTTCAGTTGAGTTACGCTGCGCCAATTTGCGTAATTTTTCCTTAACACTTCCAATCGGCGTCCAATCATGTGAAATGTTGTCTTCCTCCATAACTGTATACACCTCTTATAGTGCGACTATACTCTCCATATGGAGGCGGCTGGTAAAAAGTCCCTGTTAGGTCAGGTCTCTGCCAGATCATGAGGTGGAAGGTCCTCTTCGGTGTACTCTATAGCCCGGTGCCAAGCTAGACGCTGTGAATTGAGCCGGTTCAAGGTCTGAGGACAGAATGTTGGGATGACTGCTGAAATAAATACTTCAAAACTCTAAGTATTCTTCTGCCAGAGTCTCCAAACATAGAAATTATCGAAGAAAATTTTATTGAAAGCTTTACGGCTTTTCAAATTTTCTGTGCATTCAGCAAGATAAGGGGTAAACAGAAACCTCCCTCTCTTACTAAAAAAATTGGGAAGACTTAGAAAAAACTCTTGGGTCTTTACTTCAGGGAAAAAAAAATTATTTTATCCATGAACTCTTCATAAACAGACATATTAGAAAATGTGTGTAAGTTATGTGGAATACCCTTGAGCTTTAAGCACATTGAATTTAAAATTTAAAAATTATTGCTTGGGTCACTGAAAATCATTCAAATATTTACTTAAAACGAACATTTAGAGGAAATAATAAACGTGCGCGCATTTTATTCTCAGGATAGGTACTTGTATATTTTTTTTTGTTGAATGTTTTGTTTTTGTTTTTGCATTGTTAATATTAATTATGTTAATAACATTGATAATCATTTTTATTTTGCATTCACTTAATGTTAAAACGTTTTGTCTGCATTTGTTCATGCCCTTTGTATATTCATTTGTTGTTCTTCTTTGGATTGCATATAATTTCTCACAACGGCACAATTGCAATTTGGCAATTAGCATTTTGCATTTTGCATTTTTTTGCCAGCCATCTGCCCTTGAAATACATTCATAAATTTATAATATAATAATGCTTTCACTGTTAAATTTGTTAATTTATTATTTATTTTCCGTTTAATAATAAAATTGAAAATTTTTAAGAGATTTATCTAGATGTGTTGTTTTTTTTTTTGTTTTGTTTTTGTTGCTTTTTGTTTATAATTGTTTTAAATATTAATTTTTTTTAATGTTGTTTTAATATTATTTGTTTTTCTTTGTTTAAGTATAAGTATATAAACTTTTTTGCTTTGACAAAGTTTCTCCAACTTAAATTTATTTTATGTATATATGTATATATATATGCATATAAATAAATGTTTAAATATATATAAAATATGCATTTAAATTGATTTATCCAAAAGGTAAAGTTTTAATTCTTTTTATAATATATATTTAAGTTTTTTTTTGTGTAAAGTTTTAAAGCATTCGAGGGCAGGAAGTAGATGTTGAAAAATACATGTATCAAAAAATTATATAAAGTATACAAAGATTACAAATATTACTTATAAAAGGAGTTGGTTTTTGCTTGGTAGCAATGAAGACGTTGTAAATTATAAATAAGCTTACTGTAAATCATGAATAAATTATAAATAAAAGCAAAAATAATAAAGCAACCACACACACACACACAGGAATACACACACATACAGATACACTCACATACACAAACACACACACACGCACACACACACACATAAAACTAGGCAAAAGCTTTTCAAATGGATTTGAAGTGTGAGCAAAATGAAAATTTTATTTTAAGTTTTCAATTAATGAAAATCAACCAAATTATATATATATATATATATATATATATTGAATAGTTTAAATTAAATTATTTGTTTAAAACAATGTGATTGTACATCTGTATGTAAATATTTATGCTAATTTACAAACAATTGCGACAAATGGCGTAACAGTTTTCATTTGTATGTATATTGCAACAAAAAAATGAAATTCAAATAATTTTTGAATATTGCACAATTTAATAATTCCCTCTCTTTCTCTCTCTCTCTCTATATCATTCTCTTTAATTTGATCTCTTAGGCTTCACAAAGAAGCTGAAGAAAATAAATAATGGAATATAAAAATCGAAAACGTGTAAATTGTGTATATGTATTTTTGCTTTAAGATTTGTAACCATGTTTTCAATTGTTTATATTCGGTTTGAAATTTATTTAATTTTTTTTTTGTGTTTTTCTTTTCTTTTGGGTAAATTTATATTTCTTGCGGCTGCAGTAAAAAATGTATCTTTTAATATTGATGTGTATGCTGCGAATATGCATTGGAATAAGAGGCAAGAAGAGCGTTTAAGGAGCGGTTGAGTGTAAGTCGTGGAAAAAAGATTCGAAATGTATTAAGTTTTTGTTGTTTTTTGTTGTTGTTGTTTTTTTCTGTGTATATAGTATAAAAGTATTGGTTTTAGGTATACATGTATGTATATACATATATACACATATAGTATATATATGTATGTATGAACATATATATATATATTTTGTATTCTTAGTTTATGTTAGCTTCTTAATAAATGTTAATATTAATTTCTTGTGGTTTTATGTTTGTTTTAGAAGAGCGCGCTAAATTGCATGTAAAGAGGAGGGCGGAGGGGGATGTGGCGGGGGAGGGGAAAAGCATGTATGTACATGTATATGTATATGTACATGTTTGTTTTTGCTCATACTTTATAAGTAGGCTTTGTTTTATTTTGTAATCAATTCATTTATTCATTTTAAACAATAGTAGCAATTTCTCTCACTGCATTAATATTTGTTATTGTTGTTTAAATATATTATTTTTGGAATTGAAATGCAGAAAATGTTTGTAAATTGTCTGATTTTCTTGTATATTGTTTATTTTGTAATATTTTTTATCAATATTTTTGTTTTGTTTGTGTTGCTTAGCTTAAAACTGGATTTTGTTTTCTTATATAATTTAATTAATATTTTGACTATTTGGAAAATGCGTGTGTGTGTGTGTGTGCTGAAACTGGGCTTATAATCGTTCTGCGGTTGCTCAACATTTTAAATATATATAAATATAAATATATATATTTATATTACCGAATGCGCGCATGGGTAAAGTGAGTCTCTCGTGGAAAGCAAAGGCTTGTTGTGTGGCTTGTGTAAGCTGTTGCCAGCTTTTAGGTGCTGGAGTAAAGAAGGAATTTGTGACGCACGCTCTCTCGCTCACTCGCAGTATTGCCAACTCTGTCTAGGACATGTGCCCATGTACCCATGCCATTCTTATATATATGTATGTGGTTTCTGCTTGTTCTTCTGCTGTATTTGATATTAGATTTAGATTTAGATTTCGATTTAATTGTTAATTGTTGATTTTACGGCGTGCATGTATATATACATTTCGTATTTAAAGAGGGGTAACGTTATATGGAATTGTTATGTGTTTTAACTACGGTATTAGGATTAGTTTTCTTGTTGCGCTATCTCTCTCTCTTTCTCTCTCTCTCTATATCTAGCTCTCTCTCTGTCTCCCTCGTTCTGCCTGTCTATCTGTCTGTTTCCCCCCATTTTGCTATTTTAATTTCATCTAATACCTCTATTCCATATGCCGTTGCAATCATGTCCAGCGTCTTGCCGTTATTTCAGTATTTATGCACAGAGTTGTAGTCTATGCATAAATGCTTGGATGAATGCTTGTATATAAAATCTTATGCATATACGTTTGTTTGTATGCACGCTTGTTTATGTGTGTATGTATAAATGTTTATAAAGTACTTTAAATTGCTATAAGTTTGCATTTTGTGTTACATTCTTGTCAACTATCAATTGTTAGGTATTTGTCTAATTTGTTTTAATTGTTTGTTTGCTAACTGCTTTACTGCATTTACTTCATTTGCTTTCGTTTCATTCCCCCTTTCCGCAGCTATCCGCTCAACAATAAACCGGTTATGGTTTTATTCATTTGTTCATTTAGCCCTTTAACTTTAAACCTAGTTATAAATGTACATAGTTGCTGTTGTTTTTCTTTTTTGTTATTGCATTCGTTTTTCTTTTAAATTAATTTTCTTAATTTTTTTGTTGTTGGTTTTTTTCTTGTTATCTTTATAATTTTTGATTTTAATAATAATGTATTTGTATTTGTTTAAGAAAACTTGCACTCCTTTTTGTAGGCTTTTGCATTTTATTATTATAAATTCATTTTACTTAACTACTTAAGGTGTAGTAAACCATAAATGTTTGTAAATATACAATAAGTAAAAACATAAGCATCATAAGGTAGAACAATTTGATTTATAATTCGTATGCATAAATATTACATTTGTTTACTTAAAATATGAATTAACAAAATAAAAAATGAAAAAAATATAACTAATAACAGCTTAATAGAAATTTCCATTTAACTTTTGCACACTTTTTCGCATGTATAGTTTTGCTAATTTCCATTCTCGTTTTTCATTCTTTAAATATATTTTTATATATATATTTATATATATATATATATACTTTTTTTTTGTATAATTTTAACAAATAACTAAAATTATATTAATTATAAAAAAAAGTGATTCGACAGACGCCGGCGGCGACGCAGGCTCAAATGTGATGCTGCTTGCTGTGCATGCAAATTGAGTTCAGTGAATTGTTGCTCTTTCTCTCATTTTTTACATTGCATTGCATACGTAATAGGCGCAAGGCACTTGCATTGAGATTCGAGATTCGACTGCAATCCGTGCTTCACTTCTCACTTTTCACTTTGCATTCTGTTTGCTCGCTCTGCCGCTAGATCGTGTGTAAGTGTAAGTACATATGTGTGTGTGTGTGGGTTGGTAGGTTGGTAAGTAGGAGACAATAGAATAGAACACGCGCGATTCTGTGTGTGTGTGTGTGTGTGTGTAGTACCGTTAGGTGCCGATATATTTTGCGTTACTTTTGGCGACTTCTGCTGCACATTTGACGTCTGCCTCGCTTCGGCCTGTTCGGTTTCAATCATAGAAAATATACATACATATATATTTAGAAATATATATATATATATATATGTGTATTAATTATATATAATCAGCTAATGACTACGACAAAGATGGCACGTATATAAAGACCACATACACAATCACCAGGATGAGAGAGTGTGAGGCGACAATGGCGACGACAATGTTCTCATAATAAACTTTTAGTTTATTTAACATGAGTTAGTGTATGTGTTTTTTTTTGGTTTGGGTGTGTGTGTGTTTGTGTGTGTTTGCTTCGTGTTTCTCTAGAGAGAGAGAAAAGTTGGAGTTAGAGAGAGATTCAGTCATTTTAATTTTTTAGCTTGTCAGTTTTGGTTTTCCTTTCGTTTCGTTTCTTCATGTTTTGTAATATAAAGATTGTAGTAAAATATTGCTGTTCTCGTTTGTTTGTTTGTTTTTTTTTCTTTGTTTTGTTTCTTTTTTTTTGTATAGGAAGTAGTAGTTTAACATTAGCTTCTTATTGGTGTTTAGCTTTAAAGTCGTCTTCTTCGGCGCCACACAACGAAAGTAGTAAATTCTTAGCGTATTTATATTTGTATTATTTTTTGGGATTTTCTTGTTTTTTTTTTTTTTTTTTTGTTTCTCCTCTTCTCATATTTTAGTTCTCCTTCCTCATGAGGGATATTTTGGTTTATCTGTGGTTTATCCTTTAATACAGAGACGAGAGATGTATGTATAATTTTTATATGTATAAAGTTCATTGATTTTTTTCTTTTTTTTGCATTTTTGCATTTTGGTTGCTTGCAAATAAATGGATATTATACCTAAACTGCTTGTTGCTGCCGCTGCTGCTACTGCTGCTGTTGCTGCTGCTGCGACGCGCCCGTTAACTTGGCTGAGCATTTGTTAGCTCTTTTGATATAACGTTGCACAAAATTTTGATGATATATGGTATCGAATATACACGCATGCATATGTGCATATACATACGCATGCATATACATACATATTTATATATTTATATATTGTTTAACTGCATTTAATAATTTGCTTTTGTTTTTATCAACTTTTAAATTGTTTTTAAATACCAATAAATTAAAACGCTAGCGTTAAATGTTCTCTTCTCTTCTTTTCTTTCCGTTCTTTTTTGCTTGCTTGCTTGCCCATTCCTTTCTACCGCTATTCCTGTTGCTGTTGCTGCGTGTTTTGCTTATGTCGCTTTGCATTTTACTTTTTGTGTTTCAATCTTGCTTTGCATTTACCGTTGAGGGGTGCATTTTAACTGCGACGCTATATTAACGCGTGCGCCTTTGAGTATGTGTGTGTGTGTGTGTGTGTGTGTTTAATTTATGTGCTTGTTTAGTACGAGGAGGCTGTGCTGACGCTGTTGCCGCTGCTTGCAACTATTTCTATTACTATTTGATTTCTTTCTCCCTCCCACTTGCACGCACCCCCATTTTTTTGTTTGTTTTCTTCATATTTTTTTTGTTTTTGTTTTTGTTTTTTGTTATTTTTTTTTTTGGTTGCTTAACTGTCGACTTCTAAAACTGACTGCTGCTCTACAGCTCTCTCTTTTCTATCCAGCTGCTCGCTCTTCTCGACTGTGACTTAGAATTATCCATTGATTGAATTCGCGTTTGCGTTGGCCGCAGCTGCTGCCGCCGCTGATAGTGTTTTCTGGCAATCCTCCGCCGGCGAGGGGGTTGCGTCGCGACGGGGCGGCATCCGCTCGTTGACCGCATCGAGGCCCTTGGCCTCCGCGAACGAGGTAATCTTGTGATTGGGTGAGAAGCCCTGCATGGCATTCTTGAGAGATTGCTTGCCACCGGATAGGGCGCCCAAGGGCAGGGCGCCCGTCGGCGTCAGTCCCTTCAGCTGCAGCACTGACTCCGACTCCTCGCGCAGCACGGAGAAGACGCGCGCCATTTTGCCAATGGCGCGTATCTTGTTGCGTATGACCTCCTTGCGCAGCGCCGCCTCATCGTCCGAGAGCGGCTCCTCGCTCTCCTCGGTCATGAGCTCATCGTCGGAGCAGATGTTCAGCACGTTCACCAGCATCTCGGTGACCTTCTCGCCGACAAAGGGCAGCGACCAGGTGAACACGTCCATGAAGTTGGGAAGCCAGTAGGGATGCGGCGAGCAATTGAACTGCCGGATGTTCATCACGTTGTTCTCGTACTTGAGAACCGCCGCCTTGTTGTTGTACACGTCCAGATAATTGGGCGCCGAGAAGATGGTGATCAGCGAGGGAAAACCGGTGGTCTGGCTCTTGCGGTACATGCGGTAGCCGGCGTCCTGGGCCTCGTGCGCCCGTATGATCGACAGCAGGTTGTTGTTCTGCAGGAAGTCGCAGCAGGCGGCGTAGCTGTAGAAATACGAACAGCCCCGCACCGAGTTGTGCGTGTAGAAGTCCGAGTTCTTCTCGTTGCCGAAGTCCTCGAGCGGATCGGACCACAGCAAGTCGCACATGGGGCCAAAGGCGGGCGGCTCCTTGAATCTATCGAGCCGCCTAATGTCCTCCAGCTCGTGTATCTCGGGCGAGAGGCCGCCGTGCACGCAGAGGAACTGCTGGTTCATGAGCGCCGCCAGCGGCAGGCAATCGAACGCATCCATGCACGCGTCGTACACGCGCTCCGAGTACTTGATCTTGCACTCCTGCTTGAAGGTGAAGTACTCGGTCAGATGCCGGCACTCGTGGTTGCCGCGCAGCAGGAACAGCGTCTGCGGATACGTGATCTTCAGTGACCACAAATAGAGGACGCACTCAATGCTAAAGTAGCCCCGGTCCACATAGTCGCCAAGGAACAGATATTTTGTTGTTGCCGGCGATCCTCCGATTTCGAACAGTTTCATTAAATCGTAGAACTGTCCATGAATATCGCCGCAGACTGTCACCGGCGCCTCAATGTCAATCATTGTCTTCTCCTGGCGCAGCAGCGTGGCGCCCTCCTGGATGATGCGCAGTGCGGCACTCTCCTCTATGCGCCCCTCCAGGATGAAGTGCTGCTTGAGCACATCGTGCTGGGGCTTGCCGGTGCGTGCATCGAATACATCGGAGCAGGTCAATTTGCGGCTGGGTGGAAAGGGTACGCTGTCGACCACACGCTCCTTTGTGGATATTGTGCTCCGTTTTGTGGGGCTCTGTGGGGCAGCGACTGTTGTCGCGCCTCCCTCTGCTACTGCACCGCCGCCACTTGTTGTCGTCCCCGTTGTTGTTGTTGCACCAACCGCATTCTTATCATGTGTATTATTCACGCTGCTGCTGCTGGCAGCTGAATTTGGCTTTTGATTTTGCGTTGCTGCCGCTGCTGCTGCTGCTGCTGCTGCTGAAGACTGCGACTGCGACTGGGACTGGCTGCTATTGCTGTTGTTGTTCTGTGCTAATGGCGAAGACATTTTAGTTGACTTCGACGACTGCTGCCGGCTGCCGACTGCTGACTGCTGGTCAATGCGACGTCAGACGCACGCCGCCACTGCTCTCTGCCCCCAAGGCCACGGACACCAGCGACCTTCCTCAAAGTGCTGAAAGTGCTGTGGCTAATGGCTTCAAGCTAATGGCCGGCCAACGGGCAACTACCAACTGCTGGCTGTTAACTGTTAACTGGTAACTAGTAACTAGTAACTGGTAACTGGTAACTGGTAACGGCTACCAGTGGTCGTCTTCCTCGTCCTTGCCACTTAACTGTCGATTGCTCTGTAATTACAATAATACACAAATGTTGTCATTAGATTGTCGCCTATGCATATTTTAGGTATAAATCAAGAGTACAGAGAGAGAGAGAGAGAGAGAGCAAGAGAGAGAGAAAGAGAGAGATAAAGAGAGAGAAAGAGTTTGACTAGGATATGCCCTTGAACCCACTTCTTGCCAACAAAAAATATATTTCAAAGAGTTCAAATACCAATAGTTTTTATAGAAGAAGCACAACTTATTAATGGGAAAAACATATTACAATTTGTGCTAAGATCCTAAATGGGCTATGGTCCAATTAAGACCCCCCTAAGAACAATAATAGAAATTGTTTTTGTACGGATTCAATTCTGTACTGATGAAACTTGTAATTGGGTGACCATATACAATACTCATATCCTAGAATAGGACGCACAAGTGAAATATATAATGATTTTGTAATATAGCGATCGTCAAATTCTTGCTTGATGAAACCCAGGACACCAAAGGCTCGATTAGCGGAGGAAGAAATATGCTTGTCAATCGGATACCCAAATCATCAACACATTCGATGCGTTCCAGTTCCAGTAGTTTGCCATTAAGGAAATAGTTATTCAAAAAGGAATATTGTTTTCCAGATCTATAAGCTGTATGTCTCAACTATCCCTAAACACTTGCTGGTATTTTATCATATTGCTTTCTAGTTATGAACAATTGCAAAGAAAGTGTGCAACGTGTCCTGTTCACGTGGCGAGAAGTGAATACTTCATTTTATCGATCTGTGAGAGTAAGTGGGAAAGTGGGGAAATTCAAAGAATTGTTTCTTTTTTCAGTTCGCTCATAAGCTAATTATAAATAAGATAAATAAAAAACATAAACAATATTAATGATAATGAACAAATTTAACAACCATTTTCCAAATTCCGTCAAAAACCAAAAACATTTTCATCGAGGAACGATTTTAATCTACGTTAGTGGCGGATTAGGATTATTCCACATTTTAAAGATGGCAACACTCGTTGTATGCAACTTCCTATTTCAACCGATTTTAAAGCGATGCGTGTTTTATTGATTTTAGAAAATTAACTTGCAGGTGGACCCGTGCGAAGCCGGAACACACCTTCAGTTCTATGCAGATTTGTGTCATTATTTTAATGCATACATGTTGACTTAAATATATGACCAAAATGCACTCTTCTGGGAATTATCTATACAAACATATGCGTACGCACACTCGAACAAAAAAATTACACTGAATTTAAAAAATCGCCCTAAAAATTAGAAAGAAATTGAGAAAAAATTGTCTTAAAATTAGAAGGGCTTGTCTTAAATCTACAATCCCAAAAATAGTGTTTGTTTTGTTATTTTCAGATAATAATTAATAATAGAAAAAATGTCCAAAAAAGTATAAGCGCAAACCGATATTTTAAGAAAAATCCTTTTAAAATTCGGAAACAATCAATGAAATTTACACGGCGCGGCTCTTCTACTAGAATCTAGCTGTTGCCTGCCTTAGATACTATATAAAGTATTTGTGTGTGTACTTGAAATATTTAACAACATAAGAATTCTTCAATATATAAATTCAATATTAAAATTAGCCATATTTTTGCGTAAAGCTTTAAAAGATCCATCTTGAACTCTGTTCTTCAAAAAACCAAAACCTTCGATTTTAGAAATTTACTTTTTTGGCGCCAAAAAAAATGGCGAAATTCGCAAAATTCAGTGTTTCAGGTGTTTTTGTTTTGAGTGTATACACAACTGGGTTGCTTCGGGTCTGCCTTGTTGCGCTACAATTTAAAAATTATTAGTTCATATGTATATATATATATATATATATATAAATATTTATGTAAGTATGTCTGTACACACACACACACACACACATAAATGGAGCTGTCTATAAGCAGCAAACGACTTGCAAACACGCACACACACGACGACCAAAATGAACAGGCTGTTTATCAAGCAAGGTGCATAAGCTATTTCAAAAACTCTTACAAGTTGCGTAAATGTCAATCACAATGTCGTCGCCGTCGCCGTCGCCGTCGCCGTCACCGATACCTCAGACCTCACCTCACGTGAATCAAATACGTAACACTGCGCGCGCGTGTGTGTGTGTGTGTGTGTGTGTGTGTGCAACATGCGCACATTTGTAAGTTTGTATGAAAAAGTAATCGAATCCCTTACGGGCGAGTGAAAAGTGCAAGAGCAATTATGCGAAAGGCTGAATACAAAAACACAAAGCGTTGGCATACTTCATTTAATTGAATAATAATCGACGATCGAAACACAAGAAATCAAACGATTAAGGCAAACGAATTATGGAGTGCTACAATTTGCGGTATCGTTTAGGTGCTGCTCCACAATTTGCGAAAGCGGCATATTTTTCCATTGTTCCATTGCGAACGGACTCATAATGACTCATCGCTTTCAGAAGTATTTCGAAAATTTTTCATTTGAAAAAGAAAATAATAATAAAAAAAAAAATACAAACAAAAAATAAAGAACAGCAGAGATGCCTTTGCAGTTATTTAATCTTCTCTGAATTGTTTTAGAATTATTTTTGCATGCTCATTAATGCAAACTATTATTTTTAATATGTTCCGTATTGTTTTTAAATTGTTATATCCTGCTAATTAATGCAAACTAGCCTATAAATAAAAATGAATATTATTTATTTATGTTCACGTGCTACAGCTTTTTGAGTTGCTTTGAAACGTTGAGGAGCAATAATTGTTTTGAATGCTTGTAAAAGTAATTTAAACTAATTGCAGTTCATAAATAATAAAATGTATCTGTTTTTTGCAGTTAAAACCCTAAGCCCTACCAGCTAAAAAGCGGAAAAATCTTTAACAAGCGCCAAATTTAAAAGTATTTTTAGGTTAGCATTACTAACGCACATCTGTTGGCCTTTTTGGCCTAAACGATTCCTGCTTTCCTTTTGCAAAAAAATGTCATTCTTAACAAATTTAACACAACAATTAAAACAGTTATAAAAAAACTCAAAAAAACTTTTTGTAATTTAGAGCACTAAAAAATGCAAACGAAAGATTTTTGTTAAAAAACGGAAACAGAAAAGTTTGGCGTAAATTGCAACATAAATATTCTTAAGAGTATAATTTAGCTTCAAGTTGAACACTTAACACAATGAGAATTCTCAAAAGCCCGTCCACTATTAAATTATGTATAAACACAATTTTTACCCAACGTTGACGATTGCCAACATAAGCAGCAAAAGACCCAGAAAGCTGAACTTTTCGAAACATTTTTATTTTACGAAGTAATTGATCGATTTGAAAATGGAATTTTTTTGAAATGCGAAAAAAAAGGAAAATATAGAAAATCTGTTGTACGTAATTTCGCTTGTTTTTCAATCGATTCATTTTTTAAGATACATATGAAAAGTAATTATGCACGCAATATGCGAATACATTCGAATTAGTTTCTGTATTTTAAGTAGCTGTTGTCGAAGCCCACCTGCAAACTCGTTGAATTTTAACTTGAAAACTGGTTAACTTTTTGGGTCAAATGTTGTTTAAAAAAAGTTGAGTTGGTCAAATATATTTATAAATAATAATTATTGAGCTTGCTTGTCACAAAATTGTCAAAAGTTGCTGTAAAAAAAGGACAACATATGGATAAGAATAAAAATAATAAAAAAAAATATATATATATATATATATATATATTTTCACTGTATTTCTATGGCTTTGTGAGCACAAGCGGGGTACACTAAAAACCGATGTATGAAACTAGTTTTTATCTGATCGAGTTTAAGCTAATTTTTAAAGAGCAACATGAAAATTGACTGAAAACAGAATGTTGTTTGAATTAGAGGTCTGCAAGAATTATATAATGCATTCAATGCATTCATTCATTCGAATTCACTTGTTTGGAATACAACTTCGCTCAAATTCATATCAATTCATCACTTCGCAGTGTGCGTTGCATTGCATAAATTCAAGGATTACATTGGACTTGAATTCTGTGGGTATTTAATGTGAGTGAAGGCTGCTTTTCCTATTGCGACACTTTTAATAAGATGAACGGAGTTATCGATTTCTTTAATAACGATTATGTGGAGGCAATTCAATTGTCTAAGAATATGTTTACTTAATAACGTGCAGTTTTACAGATCTTCCCCATAGAATCTAAAACGCTGACTCAATGAATCCATTCGACTTGTTAAGAATGTACGTCAATATAGTCTTCTTTTAGTCTGTCTCATTTCTTATTATTTTAAAACTAATCGTTCGACTGAGATTATACAGTTCTCTGCTGTGTTTTGAGTTTATGTTTGTCCACTACTCAAGCGCAGTTTTCATTTCGCCATGTGTCGTTTGACCTGCGTATATTTTCTTCTTTTATTCACAATAAAGCCAGAGTAGCCAGAGTTATACATATACCTTCCTTATCAGTGAGTAGGGGTTATAATGTGCCTTTTTTAGTAATTCTAGTAATTCTGCCTCACAAACACAACACAGCAACATTTACAGATGGGAAAATCATTGCATTGGTTCATAATATATCACTTTTATTTTGAAATTCCACAAGTTATCACCTTCACACCTACTCCACTGTCCAGATGTGAACGTGTAGCCACAATAAACATAATCTTAACAAGTTGCAGTAGCTACGAGAGTATCTCCCAGTCGAGCACACCCGACATTAACGTAGGCGACGATGATTTTAAGATTTCACAGTGACTACAAATGCATGCAAATAAGTAAAAACTTAGAATTTGCACGTAACAATATCGGTCGTAATAGAAATGACAAATAATATCATGCATGCTCTATTGAGCGTTACCCGATTTTGAGCAATGCATCATCTGGGCTCATTTCTAAAGAGTTGCTCTAGAAACAAAAGCTTTGTTTTCGATTTGTAGAAATTCAGCTTTTGCCTCCAACTGAAACTGTATATGAATTTGACAGCATCGAGAAGCAGTAAAACGGCAACGTGCCTATGCAAATTTTGATGCCCCACCACACAACCAACCAACCAACCAACCAACCAGCCAGCCAGCCAGCCAGCCGAGTGTGTGTGTGAGCTGAAATTTGAATTATTAAACAAGTTTCATTTCAGCAGCAGAGTGAAAACAAACAACGAATTTGTATCACGAGCTAATTTCCATGCATGTATTCCATTTGTTTGTTGGTCGTTAAGTTCTTATGGCTGTGCGCACATTTTTTTCGTTTACACGATCGCAATTCGGGGCACAAGGTATGTGAATACACTTAAACTTGATAGTCTGTTATGCCCTGTTCCCGAACAGAAAAGAGTATACAGCGGCTGACGGCTTGACAACTTGTAATCGCAGTAATTAGCAAACATTCCGAAATTTTATTATTTTCAATGAATTTTTTTTTTTCTTTTTTTTTATTGTAAAAAAGCAGATCTTTTCAATTGCGAACTGGATTTTTTTTGATTAGGTATTATAAATACTATTAAGACAGCAGCAGAAGTTGTAAATACTTATATTGCCTGTTATAAGCTCGTCTTTCAAATTGCTTAATGTTTTTAAATTCGTTTTTTTTTTAATGTGAAAGATTCAAAACAATTCTCTAGTTTAAAACAAAAAGAATTTTGTTTCCATTTCAAGCCGAGGGAGTAGTTTGCATAGAAACAGACAGGAGAAACAAAAACTGCCCTCTCTCAAACCGATTCCAAATCGGCAACGTATACGAATTAGGAATCCCGATTCCGATACTGAATGAATTTCCATCGGTAAAAGTGCGGGTCCGATTCCACTTCCAAATTCCGGGTTGACACCCTGGTATAATTAATAGACTCATGCATTCTAAATTAACATTTTTTACTATAGGCGCGATTAAGGTAATTTACTGAAAACTTTTATTTTGCATGACTTGTACAATTTTGAAGACTAGCTTTGTGTTTTATTGTTTGTATGTATGCAAATGTTGATAACAAAATGAAATGGTGCCCGATTAGCCGTCTGCCGTCATTTAAGTATGTAAAGATTTATCAAATATATTTATTCTGGACAACAAATACTACGTTTATACTTCCACTGAAACCGGAGTCAGCCTGTCGTCTGATCTTAATGACTTTTTTAATAGACAAAATTAGCATATAACAAACAGATGACGAGCACAGACAAACATTGCTATATCGACTCGAAAAGTGAAGCTGAACAAGCAGATATATGCCCAGAAATCTTAGAAAAATATATATATATATTATTTTTGTAAGTTAAACATTAAATTTTATTTTTAATTTAATTTCATTTATTTTTTTACTTTACTCGTTACTCAACTCACGATAAAATTACAATACTCTGCAAGGGTATGACAATGCAAATATTTGCTGTAAATAGGGGCAAACAGCAGCAGCAGCAGCAGTAGCAGCAACAGAGCAGCGGGGCGCTTAATTAAAGTGCACAAATTGATTTGCTTTTCAACTGTTTGCGAAATGTGGCAAACTAATTAAAAGTGTGTCGAAGTCGAATGCCAATGGCAAGAACAAAAGGCTGCCGCAAACAACAGCAAAAGTTATCTGTCTGTGTGTCTTTTTTTCGCTTTCATGTGTGCGTGTGTGTGTGTGTGTGTGTGTGTGAGTATGTGTGTGCGTGTGTGTGTGTGTGTGTGAGTGTGAGTGTGTGTGTGTGTGTGCGTGAAGTCTGTTAACAAAGACGCAAACAACAATAACTGAAACAACAACAGCTGCAGCGACACTTGTTTTCAGCATTTAAAAAGTAAATAAATAAAAAAAAACCTACAAATGAAGAAATACATATAGTCGGCCCAAAAATGATACGGACTCATTAGTCCATTTCCATATTTAGTGGCTGTTATTAGTTAAATATTAAATTGTATTTTTTCCATTTGCTATCGACTTAAATTAGTCGAGATTAAATAAGTTCAATATCTGCGTACTTTCATAACACTGGAATTGATACAATCTTGAAAATACATTTGCAAACAAGTGGCAAAATTATTGGTAAATCAAAATCCACCATATTAAAATATATTAACTGGAAACAAAATTAATTTGTAATTAAGTGAGATCGTCCCAGTCGGGTGTAATTAAGTGCGTAATGCCCATCGATAACTGGTTGCACAGAAGAACCTTCTTGCATATGAGCAACAGAAATTTCAACATCGGACAAATATATCTTATATATGTTTATGAAAAAAAAAGCGGAAGGAAGCATCTCCAATCCCATAATACATAAAAATGTGTTTGAAATTCAGGTTTTTATTTCGATTATTTGATTATTTATTTATTTCGTTTATGTTCTGTTTGGAGTTGTTGTAGCGTAAAAATACTTAAAATAATGAAAACTAAGCTTCATTATTTATAGTATTGAGTAAAATACAAAATACAATATTAAGAAAATATTTAAAAATATTTAAAAGTACTCCAAATATGAATTGATCATATTTAATATGGTGATGGTAATGGGGTGTGGCCAACATTGCTGAAGTCGAAATCAGACTTAACAACTTCAAGCTGATGCAAAATACAACTCAGCAAATTAACTAATGGCGTGCTTCATTACCTGTGCCGGTCATAAAAATTTAATGCACTTGCATCAGACCCTTTACCGTTACAATTGAGTGTGTGCAAAGCCCATTAAATACCAAGAGCCCTTAACCCCAAAACCCATGGAGTTATTATGCTCACTTCAATTTAAAATAATATAAACGATTCAAAAAAAGAAGTAGAAAATCTATAAGAAATAAGAAATCGATATCCTAAGAATCGATTAGCATGTCTATCTCGGAAGCAGATTAAGTTATCGATAAAATAAAATCGATTGCAAGATGCCAAAGCCACTAGAATACCAGAGAGAGAGAGAGAGAGAGAGAGAGAGAGGGAGAGACTGCTCGTTCAGAAAAACAAGTAAGTGCTTAGCTATCATATGATCGACAGATGAGTCTTGTATAACAAAAGATAATCGGACCCAACTTACCAGCTACATGTGTTAAAATATTCCTTAAAAATAGCCAGCCAACAAATTACCAACATTGGTTTCCTATATTTAAATACCTTCAGTAGAAACAATCACTATATACTTGTACCAAATATTTAAATTTGATTTGCTTTTCTTTATACATAGAATGGTTTTTTCTTTCTTTTTTTTTCTTTTTGTTGCCAGCGTCGTTTTTTTGGTCAATTATAATAATTAAGTTTGAAATGCGTTGCGCCTTAGCAACAACAAAAACAACAACAGCAACAGCAACGACTACAACTACAAGCGAACAAAAACACTTAACACGCAAACACATTTTATAGCCGATCCAATTTCACGGGCAATCCTTTGACGCTGTCTAACTGGGGCACCCAAAAAACTACTTGGCAATATACCATGGATATGACTATATGTACATACTAAGTAAAATAGGGTGGAGCAAACAATTTGTATACCCTTTTGGGGGCTAATATAGTATTGTCGTCAAGTTTGTGAAGCATTGAAATTGGCGTCTACGCCGATCCCTTAAATAAAATATATATTCGTGAGTCGTCTTCGATCGATATGGCCATAAAAATGATTGCTCAAATATGAACTCTTGGACAATTGTGGTTATATTACTGTAATAATTTAAAAAATAAATAAAATAAAATCAGTTATTGTGGTCTACTATTGCTGTTTCCAAGAGAGAGAGTATGTTATATTCGGTGTTGCTAGAATAACCATTCTGTCCCGATTTCACGTATCTTTTCGTTATATCAATAGATGAAACCTGTAACACAACATAATTGTAAAGCTCTATTGTTGAATAAACGGAGATTTTGTTACAATTGAATCTGATTCTTAATCCATCTTTTCTATAAAACAATGCGAATTGAACTGGAATGTAAAATATACAAAAAGAGTTCACAGAGTTTGAGTTGCCAGATCATTTAGATTTTATCACACAGAAATATATAAGTATATATATATAAAATAAAAAAAATCAATGTCACTAAACTTTATTCGTTTTCAGACTGACAACATCGAAACAGGACCCAACATTAATTTTATTATATTTATTTTGTGCTTAAGAAGAAAACTTGCTTGAAATCCTTTTTAAGGAGTAAACATATTTCTAATAGATTATGTTTATTTTTGTATGTATGTAAATATTATAGGGAGGGTGCGAGACATTGAAATTACAGCGTGTGTGGGCCCACAAAAGATCCATTGCTGATCCACCAACAGCATCCGTCAAGTCAGCGTGGCTAGCGGTGATAAAATCTCGTTGCCAAGAGAAGAAGACAATAACAATGAAATTGTCCCACATGTTCATTTCGGACCCACCCAAAAGCCGCAAACACCCCCACACACATACACCCCCCTCACACACACACACACACACACACACACACACACGCAATTACCTACAAATATACACATACATATAGCTAAGAATTCGGTAGAAATTAGATTCGAAATTCTTGTTAGACGCCCGCTGACTGCCACCGATATATACACATAGATGTACATAAATACATATGTACATACATACATACATACATACATACATATATATATATATATATACATGTTCCCTAATTACTTTGCGGCCAGCCTTTGGCCAATTTTGAAATGTTCGCTTTTTTTTTGTTTTCGGTTGCACAAATAAAAGTGCAGATTGATGGCAAGTGCCAACATTGTTTAATTATTTATTATAATATGTTATTATTCGAAATGCAGTTGTGCCAACATTTTACCGAGTAACAAAGCAAACAAAGCAAAAGAAAAATATATTTTATTTTATACCATGTTGATTTTGTTGTTGTTTATTTCTTGCGTTTGTCTCTCCGTCTGTCTGTCTGTCTGTCTGTCTCTGTCAGTGACAGCTCGGACTCTGGCGACTGCGCTTCTGTCTGCTCCAATAAGTCAAATAGTTTTCCACTTCTTCGCGATTTCGCATCATATCTGTGTATTTATATATTTTTTTTAATTTTTTTATATTTTTTTTTTTAATTTTTCTTTTTTGTTACTTTTGTTTTCGGTCTGCAGGGAAATTGTCGCGCACTGAAATTATTTTTAGCAATTGTTTGTATTGCTTACAGCCGCAGGTGCTTTGCTGAGATGGATGGATGGATGGGGGTGAGGTGGGATGGGGAGGCGATTGTGACCCAATTTCGGTCTTCGCTTGTTATTGTTGCAGCTGTTGCAGCTTAAGCAATTAGCATTCACAACACAGAATATACTTTCTTCGGCTACTGTTTTATAAAATATATTAATTTAATTATACCTTAAAATGAATACCGAATAAATAGTTAATTTGGGCCAAAAAAAACGTGTACAATTTCGATGCTGTTGCGATTTTTTTTGCCAGCAGTGTATGCGTAAAATAACTGTAACGAGATACGCACTGCGAGTGCGAGGGGAGCAACAACAATATGTAATTGTGTGTGTGTGAGGGAGGAAGAGCTTAAAGCGCAAGCTGAAAGCGAAAAGGCGCAACAAAAGCAAATGTTGGTTAGCCAACGAGAGGTGATGGATGAATGTGTGTGGGTGGGGGGAGGGGGTTTGTCCGAGGGGACGTGCTTTTAAATATTTAATATTTATAACTTGAGCAACGAAGCGTGAGATGATTTGTATCCCCCTCTGTTGGCTAATCTCGAGTTGAACACACACACACACAAGGAGAGAGAATCTATGTGTGTGTGTGTGTGTATTTACATGCATATGTATAAGAGTGTGTATAAGTATAAGTATGAAAACAAACATGTATTTTTTAGCATGTTGCACCGCATATGCAAATAAGTATGCTTTATCGATTCCCCGCGCGCACACACGCACATGTATACACACACACACTCACATACACATACATCCAGAGCAGACTTCTTCTCACAGAAAGAAAGCGGTTAAGGATAAAAACGGAATAACGGCACGCGTTGCTGCTTTCAAGCCTAACCTAACCAAGCTCAACTCTGTTTGCTTTGGCGCACTTAATTTTGTTGTTTTTGCTGTTGCCTTTGCCTTTGCCTTTTGCATGACACTGCGGCGCGAGTGAATGAGAGAGAGAGAGAGAGAGAGGGAGAGGTAGGCAGTGAGGGGTGGGGGCGAAGGGGGCCTCCTGGAAGTATTTCATTGCTGGTTTTGGTTTGGGTATCTGCAAAAGTCAACCCTGACCGCTGGCAGGCGGCTGCTTCGGCAGACTGACGAGGCGCATGCACGAACACCCATACATATACATAAGGTGTGTCTGTATATGCATACATACGTACAAACATACATACATACATATATAATGTATATATACAGTCAGTTAGTCGGCCATTCTGTTGATGCTTTTCATTGTGATGTTAGTGCGTGCCGAGCGTCCTGTTGCTGACGCTGTTGTTAACAGCAACAGCAACAACATCGACTGACAACAATCTAAGCAACTCGAAATCATATAAGTGAAAGGATCGTAGCAGCAACAGCAACAGCAACCAGCCACAACATAAGATAACATAACATAACATTAATATAACAGTGCATGTGTGCGTAATTACATACTTTCTGTTCATGCTTGAACGGTGGACGACTCTCGAATAAAGTAGAAAATCGAAAACTTTTTAATCTAAAGCCGCAAAATGCTTTTCCACTTTTCAAAGTCATTTTATATGTTTCGCTACTTTCGTTCTTATAAACATATGTATATAAAGCATATAGAAATCAGCCAGTCTGCCACGGTGCAACAGCAGCTGGCAAAAAGGGCAAAACTTAATTTGAAATAAAAGAATTCTGATGCTGATGCCGATGCTGATGTCATGCAAACGCCAAATGTCCTGTGTATTTTCCCATTTGGCGTGTCCTTTGTTGTTTGTCGCAAACAAATCTGAACATGATACAACTTAATCTGCAGGAAATATCATTCAAATTATATAGTTATTTTTAACATGAAAAAACATACACACACCAAAAATAAACTTTCCACAAGTGATATTTTGAAAAATCCGATATGATGTAAGAAAACTTTCGATTTGAGTTAATTTGGGTATAAAAAATGAGTAAAATCAACTTTTGTTTGTTTCTTCAAAATTTGAACTTTTTATACCTGAAGATATTTCCTTAGAAAACTGAAATTTTTCAAAATTCAAATTACAAATAAAAGAAAAGAAAAACGCAAAGACCGCAGTCAAATTGCCGACATCTAAAATGAATTATATTTGTAACCGATCGATTTTCCTTTGAATATGATATTGTCAGAATGTCAAAATGATAGAATTATAATAATGAACAAAATAATAATAATACCCCTAGAAGAAGGTTCCACTAGTGACTGTCCGACGAAGCGATATCCTGATATGAAAACAATTACAAATATATTATCAACATTGTCTTCCCAGTCACATCGAAAATTACATGGGTTTTTCATATATTTCTGCTCGATTCGCTAAAATGTACACATACCTTAAGGAGTTCGATATGCTTCCTTTTCAGCCTTTTTTCACACTTTTGCACAAGTTCAACTTTTTCAGGTTTCACAAAGCAAAAAAAAAGCGTGTTTTGTGAAATGTTCGCTGCTCATTGAGTTTGAATTGGTTTTTTTTCAATAGCATTCCATTGTTCAGAAAATTGACATCATCGGCAATGCGAAGCAAGTGTTAAAATCGCAATGGAAATATGCTAATAATAATTATTTATTAACTTACGTGTGCGAAAAATGTTCACAATTTTCGAACTACGAAAAATAATAAAACAAGTATGCGTATGTCATGTCTGTCTCTCTGTCTGTCTGTATGTATGCACACATGTATGTATGTAGCATAAGCATAGGCTGTAAGCTAAGCCGAATTGTTGCGTGCGACGCCGACGCAAATAGAGTCCTGCCTCTGTCACTGCTGCTGCTGTTGCTGCTTTTTGCGAGCTTTTTTCATTGGCTTGCGTTTGTATGGGTGCACGCAAACACCAAAAGTCAATTGACTCGAAACTATGGTAGTATGCGTGTGTACACACGTACATATATATATATATATATATATATGTGAATATATACATATATATATATTTATTTATATATATAAATGCATCATTTTATTTGAAATTCACCTGCCTGCCTGCATATATGTATATATATGTGTACATGTTTATGTTAACATAGCATGTGTTTGTTTGTATTTTTAAATGTGTACAACTCACACACACACTTGCATAAATCCATCTGTGTTTTGGTGTATTTTTGTGTGTTTTGCAATAAATATGTGTGTATGTTTGTATGTGCAAAATACATTTACCGTATGTATTTCTCAAACTAATTCAGTACTTCTAGTCAGTGTTCGCAGATCTTGTTGTATTAGTTGCTCCTGCTATTATTAGCGCAATGTGAGTACAAAAACAAAAACAAAAACCCAAACAAAAACAAAAACAATGGAACAGTAGCAGAAACAGCCGCTTTTTTATTTTCTCTATTGTATTTGATATTCCGCAATAGTTGCCGCTGTTGTTTTTGTTCTTGTTGTTGTTGCTGTAGTGTCATGCTTTACTTTTCAATCTATTTATGCTTTATTTTCATTTACACATTTCTTTCAATTATCTCGTACGTTCGTTCAGTGCTCTCTCACTCTCTCTCTCTCTCTCTCACCTCACCACAATACGCTCTCTCACTCAGTTTCCCTCTTCTGTCTTACACACTCCCACACAAGCATCTCAGTCGACGTCGCAGTTGCCGTCAAGAACGTCAGTTGCAGTCGCGACTCTACATTTGCCGCTAGTGTCATAAATTGTCGTTAAAATTAAATATACATAATTAACTTGGGCATGTGTATAGTTTTCACCTGACATTTCGTATATAATTTTTGTCGTTCGCAATTTGCACAAAATTCTTAGCTGTTAACCGGTAGAATGCATACCTGGAGCAATATTCAAATTGATCTGATGTCGAATGTTATTAACACTGTACTCTAATGTCAATGAAATGTTAACCCTACGACACGTAATGTTAATTAGATTGTATTTATGATTTGCCCACTATGTAAATAAAGTCACAACTCGACGAAATGCCAGAGAGTTCAGTAGAAAAGAGACACAAAATAGTGTCGAGTCGTCTGTGTACAGTTTAATGACATTACATGCGACTAATTCAGTCTACATTCTACACTCGACACACAGATACAAATGTACACGCTAAACACATATGCGTAGATACATAGGTATTTATATACTGTTAAGGGAGACTCAGTCTGCTCGATACTGTGGAATAGTTGGCCAATTGATAGAACCACTTTTCCAGGCCATTTAGAATAATTACAAGTAATTCAGATTGATTTTGTACACAAATTGTGAATAGATAAGGAGTAATTGCTATAATTCTAAAACAGAATATCTTCAGTCCGACAAATTAAATTAAATACACAAACTCTTTACAGGCATTTCAATACAAAAATATTCTAAATATAAATTCAAATTCGAATTTATATAGAAAGACATATTTATCCTATAAAATAAAACGTTTGGCATTTAAAAGACGAAATTTGAAATATTTCAATTTTCAATAAAAACAAAAAATTAA
Organism: Drosophila villosipedis; assembly: GCA_035043025.1. Lineage (NCBI taxonomy): Eukaryota > Metazoa > Arthropoda > Insecta > Diptera > Drosophilidae > Drosophila > Drosophila villosipedis. The sequence continues at coordinate 12,847,628 of JAWNNF010000024.1, read as the reverse complement.
TCAGTTCAAACTAAAATACAATCGAATATGATTTTGAAACTGGGATTCGAATTGTGAGCCACTGTAAAAACAGTACATACACACACATATAACATATGTAAATATGTGTGTACATTAGTAACATAACGCGCAATAAAAAAAATTTAAAAAACACTCACATTTAGCTAACCGGGTCAACCGCTTGCGATGATTGCGTTTCGCATTTGCGATTAAAGTCACTGCAAATAATAGAAAAAAATGCATCGCATCAAACGCATTTTTGGCCCCGGACCGAAGGGAGATAGGAGATCTGTTTGCTCCCTCAAATTTGTCTCGCGCATTAAAGAGTAAAGAGTATGCGAAAAATGTACAAGGAACCTTGAGCAATTGCCCATGCAAATACACACACACACACACACGCACACTGGGTGGAGTTTGGAGTCGAGGCTGTAGCGCTCTCAAGGACGACAAGGACAGCGATAGATGACTTTTTATTTAAAGTTTCGATTTTTTTTTGTATGTCTTAATTTTTTTTTTGCATTTAATGTTTTCTGTGTCAAAAATAACAACAAAAAAAAAACAACTTTGAATCATGCACACGACGCTTACGACGCTAGCAGCATTAGCGACTGCGCAGCAACAGCGTCAGTTAAAAAAAAATTATATATATATATGTGGTTCTCCCGACCCCCTCAGCCTCCTCCTGCTTCTAACCGTTCGCCCACCTATCCTCGCCAGCGAGAAAATTTTCGTTGCTGCCTTGTGCTTTGCTTGGTGTCCTGTTTCTACACACACACACACACGCACATACACACATACAGTCGAGTCGCCGTTAGAAGCACCGTAATTTACGTGCTGCTTGCTCTCTTTCACAGAAAATCTCTTGCTTGTTTTCACACACACATTCGCATCGGGATATAGAGGTGCACACATACACACATAAGCTTTTCTTCTTGTTGAATTTTACTGTTATTCTGGAGTCTCTCTTGGCCATTGCTTTATATGTATGTATATATACGTGTATGTGTATATGTATGTATTTATGTACAGCATCTACATTTACTTTCAAATTTCACACAATATTTAATTTGTTGTGTTTGTGCACACACACACACGTATACATAAACCGAAAGCTTTTCCTAAAATTTCGCATTATAATGAGTAATATGTATATGTGTGTGTAGAAATGTTGAATAATTATATGCACACAAACGTACATATGTACATAATAAGTGTATAGCTATGTACATTTGTCTATATGTATGCGTGTAACTTTTAAACACACACACACATATGTATACATATTTATGTATGTATTACATATCTATGCATGAAATGGGCACACTGGCATTTCTCACTCATTGCACTTTTCGGGTGTTCTTCGGTGGACGGGGGAGGAGCAGAAAAGAGGGTGGGGAGAAAGAGGCGCGTTTGTCTTTCAGTTTTCATTTTCATGCGCTGCCTTTTTGGCCAATTGGAAAATCGACAGAGAGAAAAGGAATGCAGACGCCAACTGAGCCGATTCTTTATTATTTTTTTATATCTAGATATATAATCGTTTACATTTATTTGACCAACTAATAATAAAAAAGAAAACATTTCAACACACACACAGAACAAGTCTCAGTTCAGTCGTATTGGAATTATACACATACATATGTACTTAGCAGTATGTATGCATGTGAGTGAGTAGTGTGCGTGTGTGTGTGTTTCCAATTGGTGTTTGTTGCCAGTCCGTTCGCTGCTCAGCTTTGAGGCTGCTGAGAATTTTTTGCTTGCTGAGCCGTCGCAGCAGTGTTTGGCGTCGCCCCCTCCTCGCTATGTACATGTGTTTGTTTCTGTGTGTTTGACTTTTTGGGCTTTGGGCTTTGCCACTGACGCACAATTTCAACAATTTCAGATAGAAAAAAAAAACGAAAAAAAATCTGCTTGCAATTTACCTTTTCAATGTTATTGCTACACTTTTTTACAACGACGCAGACGCACGGTAAATTGGTTCGGTGAATTTCTAACGCGCTCCCGCAACACGTCCGGCTGAAATTTCAACGCAAAAGTAGTGCTCCAAAAAGTGTCGTAGCCCTATCGATAGTGTAAATCTAATCGATTTTCAGTCGATTAGATAAATTGCCGATTATTAATCGGTTTCAAATGCTGTATATGCATCTGTTATTGTATGCATCAATTCCCGATAATACAGTCTGTATTCAATTTGCTCATAATGGCAAGACAAATCGATTTGTGGCCAGCGCATTAGTGTATTCGGCAGCACAAATAAATTATGCAATAAATAATTATTACCAATAACAGTACCAATTGAGTTCACACAGATTATCGTGTGGTAGTTGTTGCATATCGATAACCTATCGAATTTAGTGTAATGCTTCAAAGTTAAATTTCCCTTTTCAATTCGGTCAACTGCTTATTATATTATTGTTAATAGTATTATTATCCTATATGTTGCAAATACAAGTGTTTATTTAAAGCAACAGTACATAATACAGTTTATTTTAGAATGTTCAATATTTTTACGTTCGACTAGTAGTTATATAAATAGATGTAAATCTCCCTCCAATTGTATGATATATGTATGGATCTGTGTGAGCAAAATAAGAATATAAATTTGTAATACTAAGATAAAATGACAATGGATACTAAATCGGGGTCTCATGGAAAATTCACAAATGTATTATGTTGATAACTGGCAATTATATTCGTTTATTATACTTCTCTTTTCGTGCAACCCTTTCTTAATTACATTTACAGCTGTCACAACAGATGATAGATGCTGGATGCTAGATGTTGCCCGTGTGAATCATTATTCGCATCTCTAACGAAACCCAATGTTTCCGCTAGATGGCGTTTTGTGTGAAGTGCCACAGCTGACTGGACGGACGCTGTTAATCTCTCCCTGAAAACAAATACCGACGGTAATCGAAATATATCGAAGTATAAAGAATATAATAAAAATATAGACATACATAAAATTAAGGTGTTTTGAGCTATCGATGGTCCGAAAAGTTGATACGAATCATTTTGAGAACCCAACCATTTCAATACTCATTTGGCACTGTTATTGGATCAAATTTCGAAATAAAACCTTTAATGTTTTGTGCAAGTCATAATACACATTAGGTGACAACTATCGAATGTTAGCAATACTGGAAACATCAGTGTTGACAATTTTCGATTACAAGAAATGGGCAAATTGAACAGAAAAAGGCCCAAACAATATGAGCATAGGAAATGTGCGAAATTAAGTTCAGCATGATTGGGATGGCAACAAAACTCTATTAAATAAACTTTCAATATTATACAGCCCATCATTAGTCATTTACATATGGTCAAATAATTTCCAGGCAGATTGTAATAGACTGTATTTACTACCGCCAACGTCAGCGATAAAAGGCCAAAACGGCAACACTGCTAAATTATATCGGCACATATCGAATAGTGACAAAGTGAAGACAATAGCGGTGAACGGTGAGAAAAACGCAAAAAGTCAAAGCAGAAAGCGAAAAGCAGAGAAGGAGAAGCTGATAACAGTGGAACTACAAAAATTTTGCACCTTGAGCACCGCAGACACAAACAATTATTTGTTCAACGCACAGTGCAGATTTTTATTTTTTATTTGTGAATCGTGCTCCTTAGGAAACTCGGACCAAAACAAAAAGAGACAAAATCACAATTGAAAGATGAATAACGGATTCAGTTCCGGTGAGGACTCACGGGGTGGCCACACTGACCAGACCTGCTGCTTGATCGATGACATGGAGCGGTGTCGCAACCAGGCGGGCTATGCCAGCTACAGCAAACGCATACAGAAGACGGTCGCCCAGAAGCGACTCAAGCTGAGCAGCGACGCAAGTGCGCAACACATTTACATATGCGACTATCACAAGGAACGCATCCAATCCGTGCGAACGAAGCGGCGACGCAAGGATAGTGAGGACGACAGCAATGAAACGGACACCGATCTGCAGGAATTCCCCGATCTCTATCAGCTGCATGTGGCAACACTGCGCCGCTACAAGCGACACTTCAAGGTGCAGACGCGGCCGGGCATGAAGCGTGCCCAGCTGGCGGATGTGAGTTGCCCAAAAATCAAATCAAATCGTATTGCGATATATATAACAATAATTATTCACTCCTCTCGCTTTGCAGGCCATCATGAAGCATTTCAAAACAATACCCATCAAGGAGAAGGAGATTATCACGTATTTTGTGTACATGGTGAAAATGGGCTCCAATAAATTAGATCATAAGAACGGCATCGGCAATGATACAACTTGAACGCAACTCTGACAGCTGTGTCCCTATCGCATTCATCATCGTTATCGTTTATGAAGTCGTCTGCTGAATACAGCGCAAGTTGCCTTGCTCTCTCACACACACACAACTACGTAAAGCGTTTGTACAGTGAAGTCGAATTAGAATTTGCAGCAAACATTTATCTTTTTTTAAATGTTTTTTTTCTACTTGCTTTTTTTCAGTAAATAACTAACAATTTAGAGTTTCATTACTTATTATTAGTGTTGTTTATTTTTTTTGGCACTAAATACCTAACAATTTAAAATTGCATGATATAAAAAGTTATTTTTTTTGTGTTTTGATGTCTTCTGTTTCGATAAACTTTGCAGATTTCACTGTACCACGTCAGCATTATTGACTTAATGCCCTAATAGCCTAAATAAATACACACAAAAACAACAGCCACAGCAACAACAAGTAGAAAATAACACTTCTGGTGTAAAAGAATAGTAATTGTAGTGTTTGTCGTTGTTAATAGCTTCTTATACGAATTATATATAGATAATAAATGAATTTTAAATTGATGAATGTAGGATCAACTAATTTACCATAGTCCTTAATGCTTTTCTTTTATCATCACTTGGCCAAAAGCAGTTAACTCTAAATCTAAATTCGCAATATGCCAACGCAATATGAATGAGTTCTAGAAACAACAAGCAATATCTTCATAACATTCTACGTAAAATAAAATAAAATAAAATAATAAAAAAAAAAACACAAAAATGTTGTAATTCTACACACATATGTTATTATTTTAATAATAATGTATTTTTAATTAAATTGTACATGTAATTTTAAGAGACCTATTAAAAACGAAAACATTTTTAAACTAAACTTAAACCAAAAAGTATCTTTTGAATTTAGAGATATTGAAAATGGAAATGATTTTCATACACAATCTTAATTTTCGACCGAAAATCTATGCTTGCCTGTGATTTCATAAGATCAAAAGATTTCCGATTACAACCGATAACATCACGACTCGATATTTTAACATCGCTTGCAAATCTGCTCAAAGCAATATAACAACACTATAACAGTACATTCGAACTTTCGCAGAGAGATCGACACTCCAGATCAGAGAAGAGAACTATTTTTTTTTTTGTAATGCAGTTACCCAAGCTTCTCAGCTCGCAGGCTATGGAACGCAATGAAAAGAGATAAAGACATTTATTTCGCCGTCTTTCTATCTCTCTCTCTCGTATTTGCAAACAAGGACAAAGTTGTTTACGGGTAAATAAATATATATTTTTAAATTAGAATTGTTAAAACTAAGTAACATTAAAACCTACAATTTTTTAATTTATTTTTTGAACTTGTATTCAACTAATAAGTTTGTTGGTATCTAGTATATTAAGTACTAAATGCTGCACTGTCAGAAATTTCCAAGAAAAATTCAGTGATTGAAGAAAGAAGGCGAAATCTAACGAAATGAAAATGTTGATTGATGAAAACCACAGGGTAGCTATTGACAAAGGGGTAATAATAACCACAGAAAGGGGACATTTATTCTTTAGCACCGACTTCAGATAATGTCCAGGAATAAACTTAAAGGAAATCTCTTAAGAAAGCACATAGGAACGACGAAGTTAGCAAAAGGTATCCATTCTGTCATCCTCATCTTCAATACTAAACTAAAATAAGTTTACTTCCACCGTTCCATATGCCTTTATCCTTTCCCATTTATTTTCATTGTGGTCAACAATTGTGTTATCAATCGATTTACTCTCTCAGATTTATCGAATCTTGATATTTTGGGAGGAGAAGCTTGATAGATGACTAAATGGGGCCAATAATAAAAAAAATAATTGTGGGCAGAAAAATCCAATTTGTCCCAAATTGCTTTGATTTGGCAGTTCACAAACGGAGGAGTATTGTGTGGTCAGATGAATCAAATTCGATTTTATAGTTTATGGGCAGCAAACACTTAGGTCAGCCCAAGACTGAGGAAAATGTCTAAATCTGTCACAACGTGGTTCCTGGACAACGAAATTAATGTCTTATTTTAATGAGCGCAAAATCGATAAAGCCGGAATCCATAAAATTTCAACCACCCAATATATATGAACTTTGAGACGTAGTAAATCACTCTTGGAACTCCATACCAAAATAATTGGCTGGGTGTTTCGCTCCGGTCATTGAAAATAAACACCTGTAACAAATTATTAAAATTTTTCTAACCTCCTATTGGAGCTATATTCTAAACATATTAATCATTTTGATCAAATTAAGAGACTGTATTTAATAAAAAAAAAACAAGAGCACTACTATTATTTATACAGCAACCTTGCTGAAAAATCTTCGCTTTCTTAAATACAGCTAATTACATATTTGAGAATATTATTTTTTACTTATATTCTTGATTGGCCGACCCATTTAATGTTGTGATGCGAATTCTTCGCACTGGTTTTGTTTCGATTTTCGCAGTATTATTAAAATACTGAGAGCAGCAAATTGAATTAGGAACATCCCCTGTGAAGTTGACGTTTTGTTTCAGGAGAATAATCAAAAGAGAATTGCTTGACGTTGCTCTGTGTGGATCGAACCTAAAACTGAGCATCCCATAAATTTATAATTACGAATTGCTATTCGCCCGCGCAGTCTATCGTTAAAATTGATATTTGAGTTCGATAAATTTTGGGCTTATTTTGTTTTCATTCACTTGTGGTCGCGAACAATTATCGATATTGGCGATAGTACATCGCCAATTCGGCACATCTCTAGCTTAGTTAATTTTTTGTGGTGGTTACTATGCAAATGTGCTGTGCGCTGCTATTTTTTTTTTAAACAATTTGTCATATTTATATATATAGTATCCAAATTTCCCAGTCTTAGTTAAGTTTGTTAAGCAACGGGCGTGTATCTTCTTCCATTGCCGGAGCATTAAAGCAGAACACAAAAAAAGAAGAAAAATACGGACACTCGCACACACACACAGATACCAACGCTACATTCAAAGACGCACACACACCAAGCGTGCGTGTGAGTGTTGGTGTGTGTGTGTAGTGTATAGTGTATAGTGTGTGTGTGTTGGTGTGTGTGTGTGCCAGTGTCAGTGCGTGCTGCTGTCGTTGCAGAGAGGAAGCAGCTGGCAAAGACAGGCGACACGGAAAAAGGAGAAGTAGCCTTAGAAGAAGCAGCAGCAGCAGTTTGCATCAGGAATATTGCAGCAGCAAAATCAACATCAGCAGCAGCAGCAGCGGCGAATAGAAGCAAAGTTTCATATACATACAACAGCAGCAGTACCAGCAACAACAACAAAACAGCAGCAGCAACAACAACAAAAGCAAGCAGAAACAACACAACAAAGGTGTTGGCTGCCCCACAAAATGCAGCAGCAACAAGAATCGGGGGGCGAGGAGAGCTGGCTGGAGGAGCAGTGCCATCATGAAATTAACGGTCAGAACGATGAATACGAGCGTGAGTTTGTGCATCAGCGCGACAACAACTTGAGCACAGTCTGGGGCGCATTCCAGGACTCGGCGACTGCCGTTGCCCAGCTCTATCGCGGTAAGTCCTTCCCAGCAATTTCCATTCCCAATGCAAATTTCCCATTTGGGTATTGTTTGTATTTTGAATTGTTGCATATGTATGTATGTGTGTATGTGTTATGTATATATGTATGTACACACACACACACTGTATGTGTGTGCTTAAAAATAGTTTGGGACAAGCTTATTAATAGCGGCCGTGCTGCTTGCTGCCTTTGCAACAATATACATAGGCATGCATGTGTATGCCTGTGTGTGTATTTGTGTATGCATGTATGTGTGGGCAACACAGGCCCGGCTTTTAAGCTCTCTTTGACTGTGCGTCTGTCTGTCTACCTGCCTGTTTGTCTGTCGGTGAAAAAAACTTTGGTGCGCCGCTCTTGCAGGCATCATTCACACTGCTTCACACGCCTTAACATTCTCCACATTCTCGATTCCCCTCCTCGCTTCGTTTCATGCATTATCATTCTGCATGCACGCAGCAGTAGGATGAGGAGGAGGAAAAGGCTTCAAATGTCAGATTGATGCCTCTTCTGTGTCTAATTTTCAGTGTTACCGTTTTGCACAAAATCAAAGCAAGCAAGCACAAGTGCGAGAGACGCAATAATAATGTGGGGAGCAGCAGCACTCTGAATTTAATATCCATTCTATCTCTATCCATTTACACGCTTAACTGTTAGATTCCTTCGATTCTCTTTTCGCATGCCATGTACATAAATACATACATACATACATGCATATGTACGAACATCATAGTGCGTCATTTACAGGGAACAAAATTTGACAAACAGCTGTTTTGTCGTCGTTAGTCGCTGCAAACGCAGGCGGAGCCAAAGGCAAAGCCAAAACCAAAGCCAGAGCAGGAAGTCGCCGCCGCCGCCCTAGGAATATGCATTTGTGCTCTTTGCTCTTTCCTCTTTGCTGTTCTCCCTTTTCCTCATTGCATTTCTAATGTGTTGGCTTGATTAGAAATGATTGTGTCTATTTTTCAGTGTTACCCTAATTCAGAAAAGAAGACGCGAAAAACGCACTAATTTGTGTGCGCTGCGCATTTAAAATTTGCATTTAACATTCCTCAGATTTAAGCCAATAAGTGTTATATATTATTTATTATGCGCTCACTTTTCGTATGTATGTGTGAATGTATGTATATAAATACGGCATTTGACGAACAGCTGTTTTTGACAGTTAGTGCAGCAGAGTCAGGCGGCGACAGACAGAGACAGAGACAGAAGGAATATTTCATCCTGTGCTGTGCTCTCTGCTCCTCGATTCCTTTCCGTATACACTGAAAAACGAAAAAAAAAACAATTTGACTTCCCGGTTGTGGATTGCAAAATTGTTTTTGTGGTCTTAGTGTCATCTCGCTTCCACTTGGTTATTCCGCTGCGGATCGATAACGACAAGTTGCTTTGCTTTCGTCCTTTTGCCTTTTGCAGCAGCTATTCAGTATTGTAAACTGCAAAAGAGAGACATAGAGAGAGAGAGAGAGAGAGCGAGAGAGAAAGAAAGCGAGTGAGAGAGAGAGCGAGTAATTTTCTTAACTGATCTTAGATGACTACTATTTATTCTATTTCTCCCTCTCTCTCTCTTCCTCTCTCTCCCTATCTCTTTCCATTTGCTTTTTGTGTACTCTAAAATGTTGCCGATTCGATTAGGAATGCTGATCAAGAATATATATATATGTATACTTTATGGAGTTAGCATGCTCTAGTCGCGACAGTTGATCAATAATATGTCAGAGTGTATCAATTATATATCTACATATGTGTCTTTTATTGTTATTATTATTTAATATTCTATCTGATTTCTATCGATTTCTATCGATATTCCCAATTGGGGAGCAGTTAGCGGTCAAATTAAATATACTCCTCATGAATTTACGAGAATTTATAATTAATTACCACCAGCCTCTTAGCTCTCCGAGATTGGCTAGATCAAGAATATATATATATCTATATCTATATACCTTGTGGGTCGGATATGCATCCTTCTGCCTGTTCAGTGTATAACCAATAATTGTAATTTACTACTCAAATATAGTGTTTGGTTTGTATTTGATTGCCTACAACAGAATATTCTATATACGTTTAGTAAGAAAAGTGAAATTCATTGATTCTCAGCATGCTAACCAATTTTGATCCAGTTGTTATAACTTGTTGACTTTTGCAGAGCGTTCATCCAACACAGACACTGGAGCGCTGTGGCTTCCTTTTCAGACAGCAGCTGGCACTGTGACAACACTCTACAAAGGTAAGTGGCAAGTCTCGCTATTGATGCTTGGCAGCTAATTACAAATATAAATTTGCTTGCATTGCAGAATCATGTGATGGTCTCAAACGCACCAGCGACGCTGCCATTCAATGTGGCTACCAAAGACGCACACGCGAACTGGCTGATTGGGCGCGCAGCAAAAAACGCCGAATGATACGACGAGAGGATTTGCTGGCGTATTTAGCTGGAAAACCGCTGCCAACACAATCAACGAATCCACATGCCAATCGTCGGTGAGTCCGCCTTCTCAGGCTGCCGAGCATATCGCCATTAAACTGTTGCTTTTTCTTTCTGCATCGTTCGTTCGTCCATTCATTTTGGACGGCAGCTCGCCGAAGCCAGAGCATCATGCTCATCATCAAGTTAGTGGAGGCGCCAATTGTGGCACTGGCTCGGCGATAGGCTTTGCCAACAACGGACTGAGCATGATGCCACCCACAACAGCCGGCGGACAGCCAACGCATTTGCTAAACACCGCCAGCGGTCAGGCGGCGACGGTGGGCGCCACAGGCGCCACTGGCGGCGTCGTCGGTGATGATTTGCACACTTTCAAGGAGGCCTTAGTTTTGCGTCCCCGGTAATTAGCGAATTTATATGAAAAAAACTGTATCGCTCGGTTAACTTGGTTAAATTGCAAGGATTTCACTTCACTCCAAACTAGCTGTCCATTCATGTACCTATTAAAATATATATATTCTGTGCACAAAAGTAATTCAAATTATACATTGCATATTATTCGAAATCTATATTGAATCAGACTAGAAGAATGCATCAATTTAATTGCAAAGAATTTCATAAGTTGCGATCGACAAGATTTTGGTTGAGATCATCATCGTTGACTTCTTGACTAAGAGAACGCTTGAGTTTTAATTAAACTATAATTTTGTTGTCTCGAAATTCTATGAACTTGAATATATGATGTGATCTGAAATTTAGAATATTTTTAACTGAAGAAAAGAACATATTCAAGAGCCAAATCAATATATTTTATATGTTATGTGCACATTTATAATTGTGTTTCTCAATAATACAAATTAATTTTCACATTTACCAGAAAAATTAATATTTTTTGGTTATACAATTGAGTGCAACTCATCATCAGCAGATTAGTATACATTTGTAAATTGTATGAAAGAGAACATTGTGTGGCTACCTCCCATTGCCATTGTAGTTTGAATGCAACAAATTTTCATACATTTGCCACACCTCAATTCTGTCTCAATTTTTATATTTGTCTTTCTTTCTGCTTTTAGTGGACCAGAGCTATTTGCATTTGTTGCCAACGAAATAGCGCGCCATTGCAAGCGTCCCGGTAGTCCCATCGATGATAATATGGACATTTGCCACTACAGCAGTAAACGTCAGCGATTTATGTAAAGCCAGCTGAGCTGCATTCAATCAGCGGCAGAAAGCAAGCAGTGTGTACATACCCATTCACGCACTTACTCACTCACTCACAGCCACACATACACTCATCCGGAAAGCAAATACAAAAAAACTCTTCCCGCGTAATGGGCAACAGCAGAAGTAGGAGCAGCAGCAGCATCAGCAGCATCAGCAGCAGCAGCAGCAGTAACAACATCAGCGGCAGCAACAACATCAGCAGCAGCAAAGACCTTGACAACAAACACAGAAGACGTCTCAAGTTACCGCTTAGCACTGGGAAAAGTGTTGCATCGAGTTGGTGTCAGTAATAGTTGTATACGGTTTAAATGTGTTTAAGCCATTTCATATTACTTGCGTCCTTGCTATGCCCATATCAACACACAACAGGCGCATCCTGTTGTACACACACACACACACACACACACAAATACACCCCATTATTATTAGTCTAAATAACTGGAAAAATAATATAAAAATCCATCATAAGTTAAGTTTAGTTACTTATTGAGAGTAAAAAAGCTTTTGTTGCAAATTTAAAGTCAAAATGTGGTCTAGAACATATGAAAAATGTGTTTATACTTAGCCTGGTATGTCTCAACTACATACACTCATACACACACACACACACACACATACACAAAATTGTTATATGTAGACTTTAATGAATTTAAACAAAATAATAAAAATAATGATAATGAAAATGAAAAAAAAAACACTCCCATTTGGCATAAGACAGTAGACGTAATACAAAGCGATTTATGCACGTATTCAAGACGTTATGTAGCAAATGTTGTAAATTATATTTAACAAATCTACAAATCAGATACTGTTCTAAGCCAAAAGATGTAATGTAAATACAGAAATGGAATGAAATGAAACGAAAAGAGCAAGGCAGAAGGCGAAATAGTTTGAGCACAACCAAAACGGGTTAAATGTTGCATGTGCCACTAACGAAGAACTTAAACTAAACCCTTATTAGATGTTTACATTATATGTATATGTATATGTATATCAGATATTCATCTATATCATACAGACCACGCCATCGAAACGCTTCCCAATATTTCGAGACACAAATCAAAACAGACAGAGAACAAAAAATAACACAAAACTAAAACTAAAACAAAGCAAAAACTGAATGCAAAATGATTAAATAATAACTCGCGGTACATTTGCATGGATATTTGATCTTGGCAACAACCTTCCGTATTTGTAGCTAGCCAGGTAATACATCTATTTATTCGTATAGAACCTATATATGTGTATGATTAGCATATGATGATCAAGTTGAGAAAATTAAAAACACAAAAAATACAACAAATTACATGTATTGAAGCAAAGTCCTATGAAATCATGAGTTGTAATAAATGTAACAACTATGCTAAATACACAATATACTTAAAAAAATAAAAATAAAAGAACAAGCAATTAAAAAAAGAAAAAATTATACGAAATTAAGAAAACACTAAGTTAAATAAAAACATTTAAACTATGACAAAAACATATATTTTCATCTCACTTCTTTGCAAATATTTGTTCTTATTCCATGTGTCTTTTGCAGTAACATGGATATTATTTGATATTTATGTATGTGGGAAGTTCATATTCTAAATATGATTCTTAATTATTTATTTAAGGAAATGGAATTTTTTTGAAATGATCACAACGATTGTATCTCGAAAGTTGTTCTGAAAAAATAAGATTTATTTTTGTTGTCTATTTTAAAGGTGCATTTATGTGAATGATTTTGATTTCAAAGGGGAAGACAGACTATCTTTTTAGACACGAAAGTAGCTTATTTTCAATTAAAGCTTTAAGATATAGTTAGGAATATTGTAACGCTCACAGCGTGTGAGTTTTCTTCGCATAAATTGGTAAAAAAAAGAAGAGTTTTCCACACAGAAACTCATCTCTCGATCAATGGCCATCCGTTGCGGATCAAATAGGTGTACATAGTTTCATCAAAAATAGGTTTAAAACTGAGCGAGTTTTGCACATAATATCAAAAAAAGGGAAATACGCTGATCATAAATAATAAACCCTCTGCAAATATATAATGAAACAAACTTGAATTATCTCTGGCAGAGGAGAACATTTGACGTGGACAGATCACAATCGTAGGTTAAAAATGTATTTTGTTAACCTTCTCTTTGATGAAATGATGAAAACTGGTTCCAAGGATGTAACAACTAACGCCTAGAACAATAAGATTAGAAGTGAACCCAACCATAGCCCATTAAATAAATCGAGCAATTATACATTGAAATTCATTGCTATTTTTATTTTCATATTTATATCATATGTATATATATTTTTTTTTATTATTTATTTTTGTTGTACATTTGTGTGTACTTATTATAGTGTATAACTGCACAGCTGGCAATTAATTACATATACATCAATTGGGGAATTCATTAGTTAATACAAAACAAGACGATGCAACATAGCAAGTCTGTCAAACTGTGCAGCCGAGGGGGAGGGGGGGGGGGGGGTGGGTGTCACCCAAACACTGGCTATCCACAACCCGTAACATAACTGCAAATATCTTTTTGTTTTAAACTCTCGATTGAATCGTTATTGGTAACAGAGAAGAATATTGGCCAAGAAAAAAAAAAAATAATAATAAAAATTAGAAACAAAACGATAAAAATGTGCCAGTTGCAGCTATAAACCTTAGTGAACAAAATTAATTAAATCTCAACTATTTATATCAACAGCAACGAAATGAGCACAGCAACAGTTTGGTATGCTGTGCAGCAAAACACAGGTTTCGCTTTTTTCTGTATTCGTTTTGAACTAGAGATTGCAACAAATCTACTACTACTACAGTAATTTGGATGGTATAGCAGTTGTTGAAAGGATTTCAACGCATGGTAATGCCATCAAATTTTGCTCAGTGCAGCAATTTGTAGAAAAATTAAATCATTTCCGATATAGTTTATACTTAATTATCTTCTTTTTTTTTTTTTTTGTTTTATAAATGTTTGTTTATCTATGTATGCAAAAGAAAAATTTGTTTATAATTGTCAATCGGTGTAACGGTAACGATAACGATACTTTTAAACTAATTACAATGCCTTGCTCTAAACGGAATGTTTATGCTACATTTCCAACTCTTACCAGAACTGTTCAACTGTTCCTATTACATATCAATTGTCCGAGTGTTTTGCTCTGATATGCAAAAGCGATCGATCGACTTGAATTGTTGAGGAATCGTAACTGAGAACAGTTCATTCATATGTATATACATATGTGTTTTTATATACATACAGTTATATGTATACATATATAGTACTTAATATGCCAACGAAAAAATGAATGCACAAATTAAATTTAAAAACTTTAACGTTAACGGACTTATTTTTGTATACATACATATATAAATATATATATATTTATGCATATATATATATATGTATATATACATATATATCTATATAATTGTGTGTATGTGTGTTCCTAGTGTTGGTCGTTCTCTGATCTTGTTCTGTTGTCCAATTTAATAGCGAGCATAAGGTTTGGTGTGTAGTATGCGTGTGTGTGTGTGTTTGTAAGTGTGTGTGTGTGTGTCAAGTTCCTTAACACAAAGCAGTGCGTAACCGTTGCGCAGATGGCAGCCTAAAACTGCACCCAGTTGGCATTTGCCGTATTCTGTTGGCCTTGGTTGCCCCTGCGAGAGTTGAGACGAGGAGGTTCATTAGTTTTGATACTCATATCGATTGTTCGATTGCTGAAGCTTACCCGGCGGATGTGTAGTCGGTCCACTCCGTGCCGGTGCCGCTGCCTCCGCTAGTCCTGTGAGCTGGCGAGGCACCTGGACTTTGTCGCAACGTCGCTGTAGCCGGTGCCGCCGGTGGTGGTGCAATTTTACCCAGGCCACCAGGCGGCGGTGGTAGAACCCCGCCGGTACCTTTTCCTTTGCCGGTACGCGAGGTGCCTTCGGATCCATCCTTTTTCTGCATAGAAATTCGTTTAATCATTAAACTTTAATACTTTAATATAAATACAGGATAAAAAATATAACAAAATGTATAAAAAATAATATTAAGTTTTAATATAAATTAATTGGGGATATTGCATTATAAAATAGTTCAAAATTCGTTGGGAAAACCCCAGGAAAAACTCAATCTGAGCTAGAAATTGGGAAGAGTTTGTTTTCGAATTGAAAAAATTTCAAGTAAATGAGAAATTCAAATTTAAGACAAAAAGTGATTGTGCAAAGCGAAGATGCGAGTTTTTTGTATTTGGTCTACTAAAAGCGGAAAGTTTGCTAGCCATGTACGAGCCAACAGAGTCACAACTAGTCTGGACACAGAAACTGGCTTGAATTGAATTTGTATGGCTACTTCAGGTGGTGACTCATATTTATAGGCATGTGTCAAATTCACTTGCCACATGTAATTTGTAAATTGATTTCTCACAAACCTAGACAAGCATGGGAAGTCAACATATTAACAAATTGTGGCTGTGCAGAATCTTCGGCTTTGCGAACAAAAACCAAACAAGCAGAGCAGAAGAGCAAAAATCAAATGGGTCTCTCAAACAAAATGAATCGCCAAATAAAGTTGCTGTTGCTTGAAGCTATCTAGTTTCTGATTCCACGGACTTCAAGCTCATCATCATCATAGCGATGCAGCATCACGAAAGGTGAAACCAACTGTAACAGGCTGAAATATGCAATGATTGACATATTTTTCGTATATTATCGAAAAGATATTTTTAAGAACTGTTCGGTTTAACTTGGGACTTTTCAAATACAGCTGCTACAGAGGTAAACAATATAGTTTTTTATTATACATTTTGGCAATTAATAATAAAATGATGGCACCAACGAATTGGTTAATTGAAAGTTTATAGAATATGTACTAATTTGACATTGGCACAAGTGCATTAGATTAGTGACAATGTCGAACATTTTCAAAGAACTTGCAAATCACTGGCACAGACAGACAGAGACAGAACGAGAGACTGCCCAGGGAAAGAGAGAGCGAGATAGCGAGAGACAGAGAGAGAGAGAGAGAGTAAAGCATTGGACTATGTTCGGTGAGCAGTGAACTTGACCAGAGTCGGCCATCCAACGCTCAGCACAGCTTCAAGGCCAGACTCTCAAAGTTTGATAATGAATGAAGCAGCAAAGCGAGCGCACAGCGATGCGCTATATCTTTTGGCTGACTAACAGTCATGCGACTGCCGAAAAAAAAATAAAACAAAAATATGCCCGATTACAAATGGGAGACAGCATATAACATATGACATGTGAATTGTGCTTCTCATTTTTGTGGTATCAATTTTGACATTCTTTAAGCAGCTGCAACAATCAATTTTCATAGTGCATGGTTTGGCTTAGTGGTAGATACCACAAAAAAAGCTCTTCTCTCGTCACTAACTGTCAACCTGTTCTATAAAGTAAATGTGATCATAGTTCCCCTTAACGAAAAACTGGGTAACAAATCATCCTCATCAATATTATTATTAATGCTTAAGTCTGCCAAATCTGTCAATTAAAAGAATAGAGATCTGCATCTTTCACAGTATTTGGGCTAAGGTCAACAAATTTGAATGGTGGACGATTCTTCTAGCTTCAAGCAAGAATTGCCCAAATGCAGTTGGAATTGAGGATTGATAACTGAGACATGACAATGGGAATATTTGTAAAGAAGACTAACCGTAATGCGCATGTTAATTTTAATGGTTTCGCCCTCCTTGAAGCCCAAGTCGAGCTCTTGCTTCGGTTCGGTTTTCTCCTTTTCGATTTGCTCCTGATTCTTCACCCACTTGAAGTGATCCTGTAACGCCACATTCAGGTCAAACGAATCGGAGCGATCCCCAAAGCCGAGTCCCAGAAACGCCGATCGTCCGTTGTCGTCCTGTACGCGTATGACAAAGTACCGTGAACTGTCCGAGACGGCTTCGATGGCCACGCCGGGATATGTATCGATGGGGCAATTGGCAAACAGGGCGCCGCTCGTCTTATCCTCCAGCTTGAGGATGCATGCGGTTCCCTTCGCCACCAGACGCATTCGGCCGGTCCAGGTTGGCTCTTTGAGGTTCCAGTCCGCTGCTCTGTTTAAATGTTTAAATTGTGTTGTACAAATTCAATTTTAGTTCATAAATTCCACTGTTTATTTTCTGGCATCTGCAAATGTATATGTGTGCATGTGTGTGTGTGCTGCGTGCATGTATTTACCGTTTTCTTTGAGGCGAACACAAAGAAAGTCAGCAATAGTAGCAAAAACAAAAAGAAAAAACACACACACACAATTACACTTGTACAGAGCTTTGGCCACACACACGCACACAACACGCACACGCTTACATACATACATACACACATACACATATGAACAATTCACTTGCAAGTTAAATAAATGTACAGCAATTGAGAGAAACTGCTTAAGGCAAGCGGGCAACAACTGCAGTACAACAAAATGCAAGCACGAAAATATAAAAAACGAAAACGAACAAAAAAAAAAAACAACACAAAAATTATAAAATTGCAATTGAACTTCAAAAGAGACAGTGAACAGAGAACAGTGGACAAAACAACAATGTCATGTTCATGTTTTTAACCTTGGCTACGTTTGCTTGCCACATATTTTGTTCTGATTTCCGGGTCTTGCGCATTTTTAACATAATTTATGCATTCATCACGAACACACACACACACATACATATACATGTACATATACACACAGATGTGTACAGATGTGGGGGCGTCTTTGCATGAAAACACGAAACTTTCAATTGCACCACACAACAACAACAGCAGCAGCAGCTAGACAGTTTTTGTATTTTGGCCACAATTTGCAGAGTTGTAGATGAAATCTCACCTGTATCCTCTGTTGCTGGCGCGAGGCGGTATTTTGTATATGAATACCTCGGGCTTAACAATTAGCACACTTTCGTACTCCATGGTTTATTTTAATTAATACTACTGTTTATTATTTTGCGTTTACAAGTTAAAGCTTACAACTATATATACTGTGGAGCTGCAAGTCAATCGATGCCAGATATTATTGGCGTGGCCTATCGAATGGCCTCCACACCGATTAGCGCTGACCAATGCAAAATAAAATATTTCCAGGTTGCCACGTAGCTAACTCATGCAGTCTGGCAATATGGTAGCAGCTGTTAATTCGATAAGTCGCATTGTTTCATCGGCTAAAAGTCGACCAGGCGACAGCTGCAACTGGCGAGCAATTTAAATTTTTATAAAGGCAGCCAAAAAATTTTGCACAGCAATAGATTTGTGCTGATGTATTTAAAGTGATCAAGCTGGTTGAGATTACCCTTGATTATTACAGCCGTGCTGCCTCTGATTCCATATTCTCATAGATCCTTGCTGGCCACTTTAAAAGCTTAAAATCTTTACCCTAAATCCATCCATGACAGGCCAGCGACACATGTATTGGAGCATTATCCTAATGGAAAAAGGCATTTGGATCTGGTTGATGATTCCGGCCCTTTAGCAATTATGCTAAAATCTTGATAAGAAATAACTAACGGGACTTGCATTCGAATGCATCATAACAGTGTAAGAAGAAACACCGATGTAAAATGAGTAAACAAGGTTCCATTATGCTTGGTTTAGCTTTTAGTACCACGAATTTAGCAGGGCGTATAGCAATAATTACAATATATAATTTTGTGATATTCTCCATCCGGCAACGCCATCGAACTCGGTTCAGAGATTGCCACATAGTATTTGGCGTATCGCCATCTATCGTAAGTTTTTACATCGACTGTTTCACCGGAACAGTATCCACATCCACATTCAACGCGTCGTTAACTTAGCAGTGACACAAATTAGTGGAGACACAATTAACATCACACCTTTAATTTTACTCTGATATCGAAAATTTATGATTGGGTAAATAAATGTGAAGAGAATCACAGAGTTTTCTCGGTAATTATTAAGTCAATAATATGCTGAAATTCTACTACTTGGCAATACTCTTGACAGACAAGCCAGGTGATAATTGGCCAAATAAGAACTACAGCGTGACTCAAAATGACTAACTTATTTATCGCATCGCGTCCTTAACGTAAATCCATTCTTTGATATATGTATAGGTTTTACTGTCGCTTTTCCAGAGTAAAATAGGGAAAAATCTTTGTAGTTGTTGTTTTTTTTTTAAGCTTTATTAATGCAAATATCAAATCGATAACAATAGATACATCAGCTATATACGTTTACTTTGCATACAAGTATCAAATATTATGTAGATTAAAAAAAAACAGTAGATATGTACTTGTATATATGTATATATGTATATAATAAGATATTTATATATACCAACCAACCGCGCAACTTAATACGAAAAAAATGCATATTTCAACTCGGATCAATTTGTTTGAGTTTCGTTTTAAGCTTTGTATATAAAATATATGTACATGCATTATACAGTTGTAGATATGGATATACATATATAATGATAAGCTATTGCATATATGTATGTATGCATATATGTATGTATAAAAAACATATTTAGAAGGCACATAATTACAGGCGCTGCCCTGCTGCGGCACTACGTGCCCAGCAGAATTGTGACGCATGGATTGGGTCGCTATTCCTCTCCACCCAGACGGAGTTTGTGTATATTTATATATATATTTATATAAATGTGTGTGTGTGTAATTTACAGTTATTGAGGATGTTGATTTTGAAGTGGTTTCTGCTCCTGCTACTTAGTAGGGATTGACTGCGGCGAGACCAACGCGTCCACCGGAACGGGCGAACACCGGCTCCGCGTAGCTGTGACGATAGCCCTTCGGCATGTTGGACAGTGGCTTGCCTGTGCCGGATCCAGCGGCACTATTACTATTGTTGCTGTTGGCTCTGGGTGCCGGCGATGGATATCGCACGGCTTGATGTGGCACACGCGATGACCTGGACTTGGCCGGCTCTGTCGGCGGCAGGCACTCGCGCGATTGGGAGCGCAGCTGATGGCGCGACTGCAACTGCGACTGTGACTGATGGCTGTCACGAATGCGCTCCCGATCCCGTTCCCGTTCCCGATCCCTTTCTCTCTCCCGTTCGCGCTCCCTCTCATGGCGATAGGGATCATGCGGCGGCTCTTCACCGCGTCGCATGGGATAATCGCGATCGCGACGATCCCGATCTCGTTCTCTATCCCGGTCCCGGTCACGTTCCCGTTCCGGTGCACGTTCCTGGCCATGTCGCATGTTGCTGCTGCTGCCGCTGGTTTGCTGCAGCTGCAGGTGCTCCTGTTCCCAATGCTCACGTGAACGCGCACGCGAACGGCTTAGCATGGACTCCGGCGGTTGTACAGGGGATAGCAGCTCCTCCTCCTCGTCGCTCCACTGCTCATAGCTGGCCGGCTCCACAGAGCCACGACGTCGCCGCGACGATGATCGATGATAATCGTTAGTGGGAGGCACAACTGGCGCACCATTGACGCTGTCGCGCTCATCCAATTCGTATCGATTGCTACCACCGCCGGTGCGCTCCATGGCCCGGAACTTGTCCTTGGCATCGTGGAAGCGCTCCCGCGGCGACACTTGACTGCTTGTAGGTGTTGCGGCTCCGGCTGCTGCTGCAACTGCTTGTGGATAATCCCGTACATAATCGCTGGCATCACGACGATTGCCCTCCCGACTGCTGGTCGGCTTGCGCGGCTGATCCTCATTGTAGCGCATGCCCGTTGATTTCATCATCTTCTCCATGCTCTGTATATATGGCAGGCTCTCCGCCTCGCGATACGGATTGCGATCCCGCGAATGATCGTGCTCATGGTCGCGTTCACGTTCACGCTC
Organism: Drosophila villosipedis; assembly: GCA_035043025.1. Classification (NCBI taxonomy): domain Eukaryota; kingdom Metazoa; phylum Arthropoda; class Insecta; order Diptera; family Drosophilidae; genus Drosophila; species Drosophila villosipedis. Next base: position 12,826,413 of record JAWNNF010000024.1, on the reverse strand, counting down.
ACGATCACGATCTCGATCCCTTTCCCTCTCTCTTTCCCTCTCTCTCTCCCTCTCCCTCTCTCTGTCGCGATCATGCCGGTCGCGTTGGTCCGTTTGGCTGCAGTTGCTGCTGTTGTTGCGCGTCAATAGCTGCTCTTCGGAACCACGATGAACTGCCGCATATTTGTTGTGACCCACGGGCAGTGGTTGCTCGAAGGGCAGCTCAGCGGGATCCACATAGCGATGCCGACTGCCACCATAGCGTTGAGCCTCCTCTGCCGCGTATGATTTCAGCTGGTGTTTCTTCGAGGCGTATTCCATGAACTTCTGCTTGTCCGTGAGATTCTCCTTGCGGTATCCGGAAACTGCTGGTTGCAGCTGTGGTTCGCTGCACGGATCCGAGTCATTAAAATCATCCAAATCCTCGTTATGCAACGAGCGCTGTTTAACGCGCTCTTTATCCCGGTCCCGCTCCCGCTCCCGTTCTCTATCTCTGTCTCTGTCTCTGTCGTGAGCGGATAGCTTCTGGTTGAGCAATCGATTGATCTCGTTGTATTTGTCCGAGTCGCGCAACTTGGCTGCGCCCTCGTGCTTACCCGACTGTGGCTCCAGCTGCATGACACGATTGAATTTCGCATCATAGTCAGCTGGCCGCATAATAATCGGTTTAATTTCATCCTCGCGCGACCACGACTTGCTCGACGATGCTGGCGTCTTGGTGCGCACATGCTCCACCTCTCGTTCTCGTTCTTGTTCTCGTTCCCGTTCCCGTTCCCTTTCCCGCTCCCGATCGCTTTGGCGCGGCACATAGGGCTTGGCGGGCAGGTCCCGCAGATAGCTGTCCTCTGGCGGCTGCACCGCGCTCTTCCGCTTAAGCTGCGCGTGATGCGGCAGCGCAATTTGCGACGGCTTCAAGGCAATAACCGAATTGTCCGCCTCGTTCGACCAGTGCTCATCATCTGTTTGGATTAAGGAGAATTAAGTAAGTAAGTTTAAACGTTTCAATTCGCACTCTCAAATATTAATCTCTTTTAACTAATAATCTAATAATATTTGGAACTGGGCAAGTAATCCTCTGAATGCTTTCGTTCTTGATTTCACAATCTGATACCAAAGCTAAAAGACTTTATGGATTCTGTGCAACGAGTCACCAAATTAAAAAACTAAATTAAAATCGAAAGCCGATTTCAATGATCCTCATCATTGACAGGAGTAGCTGAAGGCTTATTGGCAGATTGATTGGTATTTAATACAAAAGAGTTCCTTCAATGTTTAAAGTAGTTTGAGCACCATGCGAAAGCAGTGATTCTCGGAATAATAGTCAGTGACAGGAAGCGGAAACACCAAAGCGGATCTCATTTCAAGTCAATAATTGTTACTGTGCTACGCACCGCTTGAGCTGTTCAACTCCTGCCGCTCCGGACTGGGAGCCAGGTCGGACCCAATGCCGGAGGAACCGCGCGAAGACACCTGTTTCCCATTGGCCAATGTGGGCGGTGCAGCGCCCGCAGCTGTTGCAGCTGTTGTTGTTGTAGCAGCTGCTGCTGCAGCTTTGGGCGTGCCGGCGCCGCCCACAATTAATGCATTCCGACAACGGCGCAATTCAATGGCCGTCAGATTGCCCTTGGAGCGATGCACTGTATCATAGTCACGTGGCGGCAGCAACAGCGGCGGCCCATTGCCATTCAGCTTGGCGCGCAGCTCGGCGGCCAGCGAGTCGAACAAATCGCTGTTCTGCTGCGCCGTCAACGGTGGATGACCGTGTGGATAGTTCGAATGGTGCTGTGAATGATGCGGCTGATGATGCTTGCTGCCATTGTTGTTGCTATTGTTGTTGTTGCTGCTGGCGTGCGGCGGTGATCTGGATACCGGCGAACCGGCGTGTCCATGCTCCTCACTGCACTCCGACTCCCGCGTGCTGTTGCCCGTGTCGCTGCCCAAGGAGCTGCTGAACCGTTTTGGTGACATCTCGTGGCGGTGCTGCTGCTGCTGCGACTGATGTGGATACCCACTACTCGATTGATGCTGCTGATGATGTTGCTGTTGTTGTGACTGTTGATGCGACGACTTTTGGGTGGAGTCGTGTCGCTTGTCGGCGCTGCTGTGTCTGCCACCATTGTTATTGGGACCGTGTCCCCCGCCGGCGGGCATCGGCGGCATAATCCCCAATCTATATGTGCATTAAAAGAAAAAAGTCATTTCTTATAGTTCCAAAACAATTGTATATCTGTGTGTAATTGGGCTCACCTGGTCTCCAGTTCTTCGAACCGCTTCTGATTGTCGGGCCGATTAATCAGGATTTGCAATTGTAAATGCAACGCCTCCGCCGTTGTCTCCGAGTCGCAACGATAGGCGTGCACATGCAAGGGACATTTGGTGGCCGGATTATAGAGGAGCAGCACACAAGCAACAATGTCATCGGTTTGGACGGAGCTGGTTATGGCACTGTGTGGTATTAAATGCTTTGACGAGCCCTGTTCCCGACCAATCAAAACAACAAAATCAACAATAAACTTCAGATAGGAATGCGCTTGGTTCTTGGAATAGTAATGTGTATTTTGTGTGTGTGTGTGTGTGTGTGTGTGTGAATGTCTGAGGCGGGAGCGGAGACGCCTACTTACCTGCACTATTTTGATGCCCTTGTGCGAGACCTGCAGCGTCACCTTGAGCGGCTCCTGGCCGCGCGATCTGTCCACCAGATATGGGAGCACTGAGTTAATGACACGCGCGCCGCGCAATCCTTTCGCCTCCTCGGCGCCCAGGAACCACACATAGTAGGAGGCCTTCTGCACGTCCCGACGCAACCGTAGCGCCATTTTCTCCGATCAATTAAGATTACTCGCTGCTGACTTAACTTATGGATTGCCAGATGCTAACTAAGTGCTTGCGAGCATCTGAAAGAAATTCAAGTGTAAAAACAGTCAGATTAGTCAGATCTGGAAATTCACTTCAAAGGAAAAGAGTATCTAAAATAAGAATCAAATAATAGCTATCGACAAGTTGTCCATAATTGGAAAGTCGGAGTGAACATTGTAATAATAGTAATCTTATCGCAACCGTTAAAGTCTCATCTATTTATGTAGTCTGGCAACTCTGATTTTGTTTATCTTAAGTGAAATATGAATTTCGTCATAGCAAACAATACTCCGAAAAGTCGTGTCATTGTTCCAATAAAGATATTGATTTCCACGCATATCGTTGCCTTATTTGAAAACGCTCTTTAACCTGTGCACTGGGATTCATCACTACACCAGGCTATAGGTCAAAAGTCCAATAGGTTATGGGCCCAGTGTTTCATAAATAAAAAAGCGTGGAATGGATATTAAATATATAACGACTGAGCAGCTGTGTGCGGCGAACTATGAAAAATAACTATGACAGTATTTTGATGGAATTTGATAGATAGATTTGGCTAGAAAGTTCGACAGATCGAGCCAGTTTGAAAAACATAATATCGGAGTTGGCTATAATTGAAGATTGTAATTCGGCGATCGAATACTGGTTGAAATTGCAGGGGACTACTGGCATTATGGGGAACGAACGAAGGCGCTGGTTTGCATCAGAATACAAATGATTCAACGCTTGGAAATGATTTGTTAGTAATCGTATTGCAGAATAGTTCACCTGACTTATTAAGAAATGGTCAGATGTGCGATGGAAGCGCGAGATGACTTGCCCCATCTCGCTGTGCTTCGCGTCGAAATAAAGAGGATCGCGTTGAAGAAAACGCAATGTTCGCTAATCGTCGGACGGACGTGGAAATAAATAGCAAAGTAGAAGTAGAAGAAGTAGAAGAAGTTTCAGCTGCAATAAGATTGATTAAGAAGCCAAGCCAAATGAATGAAGAGTGCGGGAGAGCTTTCGATAAGCGCATTATTGATGGCCTTTTCTATTGATGAGAAGATTGGCTTGTGGTGTCTCGATGGAGCTTGCATGGCACACATGAGTTCAATTAAGAGCCTGTTGCATTTGGCCAACTATAAGACCACGCGAATAATTGGTAACGTTGAAATCGCAGTTAAGAAGCAGCAGCAACGGGCTGACTTAACATTGACTGACGTTTTCTACGTCTCGGATTTGTGCCAAAGTTTGATGTCGGTTTCCAAAATCACTGACAATGGTTTCAATGTTCATTTAAAAAAAATAAATAAATAAATAAATAATAGTAAAAATTAGTCACTTGCTATGAAAAATAACAAAGCTTGGCTACGTGCTCAAAGGTGCGGTAACTTGTACTATTTGAATGGCGAAAACATTGAAAATTGTCAAACTGCGAAATTTGCATAAACAAAACTGCAAACTGAAAGCATTTATAAAAGTGGAAAAGAAAGAAAGAAATGCTCGACAGAACTATCAGAAATAGTTCACAGCGATGTATGCGAAATAAACTGTGAAGTTCACTTTCTTAAACAGAAGTCGGAGTTATTTGAGGCTTTTAAGGTATATAAAGCTGCAGCAGAGAACTTTACGGGTAAGAAGATAGAAGTACATTAGTACTTTATACATATAACGGGACTGAGTGCCGCAACAAAGAGTTAACGGAATCCAGAGACGCCTCAGAACACCGTAGACGCCAGACTGACCAGCAGAAGAGATAGAATCGTACCCTGGTCGAGATGGCAATCCTTTTGGGGAGAAGCAGCATGTTACATCAGAAACAGATGTGTAAAGCGGGATCTATCCGATGATATTACCCATACTTTAACGTATATTTGGTACGAAGGCATATGCATTAATAAAGGTTTTCAATAAGGGTAAATTTGAAACAAAATCAGAAGAATGCAAACTGGTCAGCTCAACTCAACTACGTCGGAGGCATATCGAATGAATTTACCTGACAACCGTCAAGTTTTTGAATGTTCCAGGCTTCAAAAGCGAGTACGCTGAGTTCTAATTTTGGTATCGCCATCAAATCAATATAAATTAATCTTGTGATGAGTCTACCAGCGACGATAGGAGTACAAAAGAGCGACCCAAGTAGAGAGCGTCCCAAGATCGAGAGGACAGGCCAGCCTGGTTGGCCACGGAAAATATATCAACCACAATCAAACACAAGTGGATAGCAGCGACGAGCAGAGTATCTCAAGCGAGACATGTGAGGAATGCGAAATGTCATTCATGGCTGTGACAGATGATGAGGAAAGCGTCAGTTGGACAGGAGTAATTGAAGCAGAGTTGCTGGCTCTAGATCGACGCTAAGGATCACAAGATTATAGGTAGTAGAATGGTGTTTCAATGAAAATACAATGGAATCGTTTCATCAAAAAAGAAAGTGCGAGTGGTCGCTAAAGGTCCATGAAACGGATTCACCTGTAGCATGCTTCACATCAGTCCGACTTTTGGCAACGCAACTTGAACTGGATATATAGCAAAAGGGAGGTGGTCACAGACAACCTAAACGGCGAGCTCGAAGAGAGCGTATAATGGAAAGGAAATGACAAAGAGCCTCAATGATTATATGAAAAAGTTGGAACCGGGCAAATGAATTTGAATGAAACAGAAGTCACCTTGAATGGAATGGCTTACAGTGAAAAGCCCTGCTTGCTTGTTGAAGAAGGCGTTATACGGATTACGCCAGTTTGGATTGCGTTGGTATTTTAGATCCACGACAAAGTCACAAGAAGTTGAATTAGAGTCCACGAAATAGAATCCATGCGTCAAACGGCAGGAGAAGATTTTCCTTTTGTATCCATTTTCGTATTGAAAAAAGATTCGGGATGACTGAATGCAAGTTGGCACTAACAACCTTGAAGTGACCAGGGGCAGCTGATGAAGCCGTAATGAGGAAGTACTCCTATCAGAATTTAATTGGCTCTCCTGTGTTTCTTTCAGTCACAGCTCGTCCACATATTGCGTACTCCATAAATATCAAGAGTCAGTTTAACTCATGTTACAATGTTTAACACTGAAAGACATTCTTCGGTATCGAAGCGGTACAAAACAACTCCGGAAACAGGCGAACATATGTAGGGAGTCGTTGATGCTGACTGGAGCATGAACTTGACCGACAGGCCGTATTAATCTGGAGATGCGTTTGTATTAGCAGGTGCAGCTGTAAGTTGGGAGACACGAAAACAACAGCGAAGCAGCAAAGAAGGCCTTATTGTTGAAGGCCATTCTCAATCGAAATGGCTGAAGATGTGATTCGGTTCAGCTCGTAAACGACATCCAAAGCGTTCAAAAATTAGTTAAAGGCTTTTGGGTTTCATCCATGCACAAAATACATCGATGTGCGTCAACATTTCATCCAGCAGTGGCATCAGAGTGGCGACATCCAAGACGGAGCAGATGTATTAAAGATGGATCTAAGCAGTGGCAAGCATCATGGGCGTATTTAAGTATTTAAGCTGAGAACGAATGCTAATCGAATTAAGCCACTAAGTCCCATAAGAATGTGTGTCGAAATATTGGGATGGGCATGGGGATCATCAATCAAGATTCGACTAATGGAAGAGTATTAGCGTCTTGGGAAATTATTTGAGCAGATTACGTGATGTGCAAGTGGAATTCTGATGCAAAATGCTGTTGTGCTGTAAATGCTTAATATTTGTGATCATGTTTGGCATGCATACGGTCCTCTAACGGCGAATCTCAGAAAAATTTCCAATCACCAGCTGTGTGCCATAATGTTTTCAGCTTTAAAACTGGTGCTATAATAGAGTGGGCAGTCCGCGACAGGTAACAACGGTATTCCCGTTGTAGTTGTCTATACTCGTATAACTGCTCAATAATATTCATAATCGATGAGCCTGTACAACTTGTTGTGCGACACGTTCCGATGCGACGACTTGCGTGGGTCAAAAGAATCATCTTATATATATATATATATATTTTCTTTTGTTGTTGTTATTTTGTCATTCTGCTGTATATATATATATATATATATATACGTTTCAGTTATGCGTGACATTTCGAAGCACAGAAACCAGCCAACGAGCAACAGCAACAACTCACAGATAGGTATCAATGTTATATGTTCGGCATAAGCATAATGTATGCCTTTCAAATTTACATATGACACAAAAGCAGCCTCAGCATCAACAACACAAAAGATGCTAAGCAAACGAAATTTTGAAGCCCAAAACGGTTTTTTAATTTAACAATTCTAGATACACACGAACATGAAGAACGAACAAATCAAATTGTGAAAAACACCCGAACAACTCTTGTGAGCATGTGAAAATTTGAAAAAGCTTGAATTCTACTCCCTTCACAGTGGAACTGTGGTCATATTTCAATTTGACTCATAGACAACAAGACTATTTTATTAATTGAGATACTCGTAAAAGAGAATTGCTTTAAATATACTTTGTACACGTCTATGTCTATGACAGATCCTATTGATCCGCATGTATCTACTGTCAAGCAATCCCTTAGCCACTGATCCTGTTGCGGAACAGAGCCTCCTTTTTTAAAACCATCGAGTTATACAACTTGCTAAAATAAACTTCATTAGCTAACATTAAAATAGTATATAAATATCTTATATCTTGCAACCTATTAGACAAAATCAAGTATGAATAAGTATTGAATAATCATGGAGTCGTAGGCTTTTGCAGCTAGTACTCAAACTCTAAGTATCTTATTGTATAATCAATTTAATGTGTATTTATAAATACTCTGCTGAATCTGAACTTGGGTGCGGCTTTGAGATGACTTGAAAATATTAATAAAAAATGATCATCTTAAAACACAATAAATGTATTCACATTTTGGTATGTCAAGTTGCTATAACAATTCCCAAAGACTTGAAAACTAAATATGCTAAAGTTTAAAAGTTCCATCCATTATCTTGTAAAAGTAAGTCAATTAAATTGTTTTTCTTTCATGCATTACGCCAACTGTAGATTTCAAAATTCTTCACTTTTATTCAAATATGCAAATGTTGTTAAGTACAAAATTAGCACGCAATTAGGAATGTTTTAGTGTGTACATTTTGCAAGATGACTTTGACTTCGTTGAAGCGTTAAATTTGTACCGCAAATTCCCCATACACATATATACGCATATCTGTGTGTTCACACTATATATATATACATATATATATATATATTTTTTAAATATGTGTGTATGAAGTGTGTGCCTTCGATGATTTTTGACTGGTCGAAACGAGTTTTTTTTTTTCGTGATGTTAGCTTGGTTAGCTCATCTGTTAATATAATCATATATACATCGTTGTATGTACAGATGTGCAAAACAAACTGATTAACTAAATATTTTTCGAGTTTATATAAATGGCAATGAAATGAAAAAGAATGTTTTTAAACAGAATTTAAATGGAACCGGCACTTTAACTGGTTGGTTTTAAACGCATTTTTGTGACTCATTTTTGATACATCAATATTCAAAATTAAATTTTAAGTGTCTGCCAGAGGCGTATCTGATATCCCACTTGGGCACACAATATTTTTTGAAGATGGTAAATAACTCGTCGTATAACCTAGTTCCACTATGCTCATCGATTTTTTAATTTACCCCTGAAACAGCTGAAAGCAATAAGCCTAGATTTCAATTTTTAATTAACTGTTTGCTGATCGATCAAGATCGAGTATTTTTTGTTTTTAATACTGCTTTTCGGGCGATTGGCCACATATCAAATATGAACATATACGAGTATTTCTTCTTTTTTTTTAAAATCGACGTAGGTTCAATGGAATTTAGATATTACACATATTCATTGCGTATGGCATATTGTACATATGTTTAATATATGTCAAGATATAGAAAATTAACTTTTTTAATGTTGGCAAGGCATTTTTTTTATTTTCCAGTACTAGGAAATATATTTTTAAAGAGTAGAGGGACACACCTTTAGAACTCGACTCGAGAAAGAGAGGCGAATTCAAATCGACGTTAAGTCGCTAATTACTATATAAAATGCTTGTATACGTCGAATCGTGAACTGCTTCTTATGAATAATAATTGAAGTATCCAAATGGGACGCGTAAGTATTCATTGTTCTCTTTTCTTCTGTCTTGAAGCCAAAAGTGTGGCACATTCTTATATTTTAGGTCGGTCTTTTCTGAGTGTACATCGATACTTGCATATAAATTTGCTTTAAGATTGTTGCTATTTGGTATTCAACAGTCATTCGCATGCGCTTAGAAAATAACTTTTATTTAAATCCAATTGATGTCATCCGTTTTGTTGTTTTCTTCTTCTTTTACTTTTATTTTGTAGTCATTTGCGTTTATTTTTTTATGGAGGGGGATTAATACCGTCGTGTTTACTTTGGTCGTGAGTGTAGTGCATGAAATAGCTATGACTTCTTTTATATATCTGTGTACCTTTTGTATATATATGGATACATCTATATGCACAAATTACTTAATATGTGCAAAACAATTTCATACAGCACCTAATAACAATATCCAATATTTTTGTTTGGTTTTTCTCCAGCACGCTAAAGTATAACGTTGTTTTCTTTTTGTAAGTCAGCGAACTATTTGCAAAACATATTTTAAAACTATTGTCAGATTGATGGAGAAAAGGATGTTATATACACACAGATTTACATGCATGTACATATACACATACACATACACATATATGTATGAACATCTCTATGAATATATGATAATAAATATTTCATTCATGTTCATTTGCTTTTTTTGGCGCAGTCGCAACGGGTTTTCTTGGAGTTGCTGTTTGGCTATTTGGCTTTTGTTGCTGTAGCGCCCCTTCTGGGTAGAGACAGAAGAGGAAGAAGAAGCCGCAATTGTCATTCTTTCGGTGTGTTCTCTACTTCGGTTCGCTTATTGGATTTTGCTTTGCGCACAACACATAAAGTGCCAACAATAACTATAAAATGGGTTAAGCGCATTTGCCGCAGATGCCGCAAATGAACCAAATTGGTGATAGACACACACACACACTCACTTTCACACAGACACATACACACAAATGTTTATACATAAAATCACACACGCAGTCGCAACAACAACAGGCATTAAAAAACGCCGCACTTGCACTGTATTATTTCGGCTCTCTTTGCGTTTGTTTGGCTGCCGTTGTTTTTGTCGTCGTTGCTGGCATTTGCTCCATTTCAGCTGAACTCGATCAATGAACCGTTTAATATACACATACATTCACACACACACACACACAGACAAGCACACACACACACACACACGTATATACTACATACAGGCCTGTTGTGGCGTTTAAATTTCTACAAAACTTATTTGATTAACGGTAATTGCAAGAGAGTGCTGCTCTCTATCTCTCTCTCTTTTTGCGCAAAAGAGCGCCACTTTAACACTCTTCTCTTTGCACACACACCTTCGCTTGCTCAGCGCGCACAGTAACAAAAAATGTCGAAGAAAGACTTGCAAGCTGTTGTTGTAAATAAAATGATAGTTGTTGTTGGTTTGGCTTTTATTTGGCACGTTATTCGCGTCCCGCAACTGACGACGTCTCAACGCTTCGGCCGTCTGCTATCGACTGACTTCAGTTCGAGCTGTTGGCTGCTTGGCAGGCAGGCAGGCAGGCAGGCAGGCCTGGCTATGAACAGGTATGCAGTGCACACACATACATACAACAACACACATATATACATATATATACATATATATATATATATATGTGTGTGTGTGTGTGTATGCATGCATGCATGTGTGCTGTTGTTGGTATTGTTGCTGCCAGCAGCCGCAAAGAAAGTCAAGTCGCACGTACTGAGCTGACACCGATGCTGCTGCTGCCGCTGCCGCTGCCACAGTGTCTTGGCTGGAATGTGTTGAAATTAAAAGTTGTTGGGTTTTTGGGCGCAGCGTTGCCGTTGCCGTTGCTGATGCCGTTGTTGTTGGCCATGGCCAGGCCAGTGTTCGTGTTGTTGTCGTATATTTTTATTATTATTGTATTCTGTGTTTTTTGTTTCTTTTTTTTTTTTTTGGCTTAGGCAGGTGTAGCAGGCGTCTGCTGTTGTTATTGATATAGCATTGAGCACTTTGAAAAGCCGTCGTTGTCGTTTCTATGCATTCTACAGGTTTTCCATCTACACACACACACACACACTCAGCTGCTGCAAGCATTTAGCTCGCCTTCGTTTGGTAGCCAGCCAGAGTGAAATCTGCACAAAAATTATTCTATGTACAAGCATACGTATGTATGTATGTGTACACATATGGGTATAATCGGACGGCTTGTTGTTGTTTGCTTTTTTGCTATTTGCTGTTTCTTTTGGCCACAGAAACGGAAATGCTCAAACTTCGCCACTTTCCACCAAAAAGGTGTCGATACTTATTTCGACGATTTCTTGTTGGCACACATTTTCCAACTTACTTTCAAAACCGATATATATATATATATAAACTAACTATAGATATGGAAATAAAAGAGATTAATTGGTAAGTTCAGAAACTTGGAAATATGAAATACTATTTATTTAATTAAAGTGGACTTGAATCAGTCTACAGTTTTAAAAAAAGTTTTTAATAAATTAAAATTTGAAAATAAATTTAAAATTAAAGTTACGAATGAAATTCTATGCAATTAAGAGGTAAAAATTAAATTGAAAAGGGGCAAAAATGAATAAATAAAATAATGAATATTAAAATGTTAAATATTTCAATATGTGTTGCAAAGATTGGGGACCGAATAAAATACAAATTAGTCACAAAATTGTTAAGCGCTTGAAGATTAGTTATAAGAAAGGTAAACATTTTAACATGGCCACGATAACATGGAGTTAGATAAGTTTACCAAAGTTGAGCACGCTCAGAGGTTTCCTCTAGATATTTTAGCATTAAAAATTTAATTCGAGGAAGATTCTTCTATCAAATACACTTTTTAATTTCAGTTCCAAAGAAATATACATATGTATATAAATGTATATATATGTATATAGAAAAATGCTCAATTGATATGTCATAACTTGCCCACTTGAGTAGATAATTAAAAGTGTGCAATTATTGTTGTAAATGCCAGAACGTAAATTTGTTTACGACCTTGGTCAGCGAATTGTGTTTGCTTTTGACCCCACAGACAGCGCAGAAATGCATTTGCAGCACGTTCGTGCCAAGCGCACAAGCAACAACAGCAAAAACAATTGTAGCAACAACAACAACAACAACAACTTACGGCCAACTGCAATCTGAAAGATTTCACCAGGTCTTTTGACAAATCCCTGCTAACCTGCTGACATGCTATTGGTCCAAAGCCCCACCTCCCCAACACCAATGAAATTTCACTTTTCTCTCATGGAAAAACTAGAAAGAAAAATACCCAAAAAAAAAAAACGATATATAATAATAATAATAAAAACTTTATACGAGCACACTTAATAATTTGCAATTAAATTCGCCGATGGTCGTGCCTCATGGGAACTGGTTGCTTGAAAATGCACATATTTAGTTTTGGCCTAGGGTATATCAAGGCCATATTGACATGACCATTCAGATCGGCTGTTCAGAATAAGAGGCAGCCAATTGCAATAAAAATCGTCCAATATATATATATATATATTTATTACAAGATTATTTGACACATGTTGATTTTATTTTATATCTTCAATTTAATTTCAAACCTTTCTCATTTTGCCATTATTTAAATTATAAATGAGGCGTTTTTTGTAATATAAACATTTTTTAATTTAAGACTTTGGCAAAGTGAGAAGTGAATGAATTTCGAAATTACTACAAAATATTCGCAATTATTTGGCTTTTATGCAAAAGTCAGCCGCCTCACGTGCTGCACTTTATTCATATAGTGTAGATCACGTTCGGATTAATTAATTTGGTTTTTCTTATGAGTTTTTTTTATTTTTTTTTATTTATTTTTTTTGGTGAAATCCAAAAGCAAGTCAAGGCGCAACAAGAAATAATGCGCTGGCCGAGATCCCCTGCACCTGTACATTCATAATTTTATTGTATATATAATCTGCAAAATCGGAGGGAGGTATACGCGAATATTCGCAAATTTTTTTATTATTGCCTGTAGCTGATATAACCTTGAAGATACGCGCAAAAAACCGGTATCAGAAATCTAAGAAAACCATTATCGATTTAAGGAAAAGTTCAACTTGAACTGCGTGTGCCAAACAAGAACTTGCATTTGTACATACTGTTTACAAGTTACATACATTTCTACAACTTCATTAAACACATTTTTAATGAGTACAGGGTATAAAAATCGAAATTGCTTTTGTAGAGTAGTGCCAACAGACTGATTTCCCCCAGCCAGCTAGTCAGCAACAAGCATGTGGCCAAGGCCGTGCTGGATTGAGGCAAACCGATGTGATTCGTGTTGTGTCGAGTCGAGTCGAGTCGCGTCGAGTCGATCGCTGTGTGCCATTAAATCAAAAGGAAGAAGCAACTGCCACGCCCACAGCCAGTCGGCAGTCGGCAGTCGGCAGTCAGACAGGCTGTCAATGTTGCTACCACAAACAACAACTATAGGCAGCAAAAGCAGAGCCAGTAAAAAGCAACAGCGGCAACCACATGAGAAACTGATTTGTGACGGCCTCGGAACAAGTGGCTTTCTTTTGGGTGCGACGACTTGCAGCGAGATCGCAGATTGCCGATCGGACCAGGGACTCAATGCAGCTGCTAAGCGTTTTTAATTGAATCGCAATGAAAAGAGTCTCGAACGAGAAACGCGTTAAACCGCTTTTGATTTTTATACGTCTACGTGTACATACTCGTATTAGTACTCGTACTCATACACCATACACCATACACCATACACCATACACCAGACACAAGCTCCTGGGTAAAAGTGGGTAATCATCATTAGCGTGCCGCAGTTGTGGCCGATGCCAAAGACGGGCGTGCGGCATGGCAATACAAATCAGCGTCAGAGTGCTGGACAGTAAACGACCCCAACTCTAACTCCATCCCCAATCCCCAGTACACAATCTTCAACCGATTCCATTTCCAATTCCCACATCTGTATGCTCATAGATTAGACGGTGAGAGTGCGACAAAGCCAAAAGCCGCCGTCGCAGTAAAAGAAAATAAAATTCAAACATTTTAACGGCCTTCTTACAAGATGGCAACCCACACAAACACACATCAAGTTGCATGCTACAGCGCAGCAAGTGAAATTGCCTTAATGCGCTGCTCCTATCAACATGACCAAAGCGATCTTACCCTGCTGCCTCGACGAAAAAGAAATTTGATCTATTTCATTTGCGCGTCAGATTATGGATTGAGCACTGAGCGACTGATTGGGTGAAAACACATGTGGGTGTGCCAAAACCGAATACGAACAGAACATAAATACATATTTACAATTTATATATATAAATATATATATATACATATATATATATATATATATATATATATATATATTTACACACACAATCACAACAACAATCAGGAGCAATCAGGCAACAATATACAACTGAAAGCTGTTGTTAAGGTATACATGAATAGCTTGGGAGAGTCAATGATCAAAAGTAGCTACTATCACACTCAATAACTCTTACCACTTTTCAATACACTGTAATTATGGATTGGGTACACATCTACAGACTTAAGTCACCTTACTTTGATGATGTGCGGGTCTCTCACTGCATAGTATTTGAATCTATATATCTAAATATTATTTTTGAATTTGAGAATATATATTCAACTGCATCTAAGTAAGTGCCTCTTACTCTGTACCAGTCGAAGCTACATTTGTATCTGTATTAAAAACAAGAGAGATAGGACTATATGGTTGACTTAGCAGTTATAAATTATAAAAATCGAATGTCTAATTTAATTCTAAATGTATAATCTTAACTGTTGCTAGTTATAAAAATGGAACATTAAACAAAATTTTACTACTTTAATTTTCTGGCTTTCATTTAAATGATGTTCAATGAGGTCTTTTCCAGAGTGGATTGTTTTTGTTTTAGCTTAATGGGTTTTGGGAACACCTGAGGCCGTCAAATGGCATTTGGCATGTGCTGTCAATTGTGAAGCTTCCTGTAAATTGCACAGAGTTCAAGTCAAAAGAATATAAAACAGAAGCTATAACCTCTTTAGTACTCTGACCCATGCGGAGAGACACGAGCCCAGAGGGAAAGAAAAGTTCTTGAAGCCCAACAGCGGAAGAGCAACTAAATTCTGCGTAGCTACTATTTATGTGGGTTTATGTGCTGCTCGAAGAGGGGCAGAAGCAGGGGGAGGAGG
Organism: Drosophila villosipedis; assembly: GCA_035043025.1. Taxonomy (NCBI): domain Eukaryota; kingdom Metazoa; phylum Arthropoda; class Insecta; order Diptera; family Drosophilidae; genus Drosophila; species Drosophila villosipedis. The sequence continues at coordinate 12,811,315 of JAWNNF010000024.1, read as the reverse complement.
TGAAGGAACCTTAATTATTTCATTTAATTTTGGTGGGGCAAAGAGCAATTAAATACAACAGATGTGCAAGTACCTGAGTCGGATACTACAAAAAAAAAAACAAAAAAACAACAAAAAGTTGATCCAGCTGCTTTTTGTTCTTCTTCTTCTCCTTCTTCGTTTTTGTTTTTGTTTTTTGGTAATTGTGAACTTTACGAAGCGTTAACATCGCGTAAAGATTGTCTAACTTGATTGTGGCCGCAAATGTCTCAAGAAACTGAAACCTTTGTGCTGCTCGTTAGACGGAGGGAGATACCTAAAAAAAAAACTCATCTAGCGGAAGGGATAGATCCCAGCCGGGCCTCAATTAATGATCGCTTGATTGATGCGTCTCTCTGTGTGTGTGTGTGTGTGAGTGTGCATGGCTTGTCAATCAATTTATCTGGTGATGCGCATGCGTGCCTATTTCCACTCAACGAAAAGGGGCGTGGCCGCACTGATGGCCTTGTCTATTGTATCGAATCGATTGTGTAAGTAGCGCCAAGTATTTATACATACTTTTTGGCTTTCATCTGGTAATTTGCATGAAAACCTTACAACAAATTTTGCAGAGTTGAGAGGCGAGGGATATTCAGCGATCGCATGCGATGCGATTGATGCGGACTGAGTCTATGTAAAATAGGCGGCATCTCAGATCTCTGGTCAATGATTGAGACTTGAGAGTTAATCACCGGGTATTAAACAAAAAAGCGTGTCATAGAAAATAAACATATAATGTGCCTGCATAATCATTAATGCTTTGCACACATGAGGGCTAAAGGTATGCTACATCATTGCACAAGATCAGTACAAGACAGAAAGGCCGTACAGTTTGGCTTCAAAAGCACTTCACATTCATCTGAAGGCATTTTTACACTCTGTACTCATTGAGAAAGGGTATAATGAAGTTGTGCTAATTTATATAGTATACACAAGGCCATAAAGTATTTATGATGTTATTATTTTTGATTAGCCGCCAAAGCCTCTCTATCCGTCCAATTTCCCTCCCTCCGTTCGTCCATCTGTATGAACTCACGGATCTCGCTATAAACTTTGATGTTGGCATATAAGTTTTCGTATGTACTGCGCACATTTGTTGATTTCATTACCCGTTTCGTTAATATAGATAAAAATCGATTGCTATTACCAACAAGTGTCAAATTATATTAGGTAAATATACTCAGATAAAATATTGACAATATCTGTAAAAATTTCATTAAGATCGATAAGGAAACAGACATAAAAATCGTATATTAATATTTAACAGAAAAATTGAATATATTTTAATCGAACTTTTATTTATTTCTCAATTTATACTGCGTACAAATATGTATATACATTTTTATTAAAATATTTCCAATATTTTCTATGGATCTAAGTTCAGTTACTTCATTAATCATTGACTATTCCTAAGTTTAATTGTCTACGTTATACAACCACAATAATGATCAATAAATTCGACAACGCAAATCACAAATCAAGTATAAATATATACAGTAAATTATGAATAAATAAATAAACAACTTTTACCACACCCTTATACATATACTCTCATACTTAGTATAGTAATTTTTGCTCATTGTTAGCAAACAGAAATCACAGAAATTTATTTGTTTGCTCGGAACGATCGTTGCACTTTCACTTAATAATTTTGTATATCAATAGAAATTTATTTGTAAATTCCGCGATTTTCGAGAAATAAATATGAGTGTGTGGCGGAAAGTGCCTCCACTTATGGAGATATATAATAGAAATCGTTTTAGTGCTGGTGGCGAAGTTAAATACTTAATTGGTTTTGAACAATGTCAAGCTATCTGCCGATATATCTGTTAGTATATGTCGATAAATCCAAGTTTACAATTTTAAAGCTTGAAAAACACAAGAGACAGATTACTGGCGACTTCTTCAAGGATCAGCATATGTTTGTTTCTCGACCACGCCCATTAATTTGCCTCTTCGTCAACAAAAAACTAAAATGCATATATCTTCTACAGTTCTATTTCTTAATACACTATTTTTTTTTTAGAGTTCTAATATTCATAAGCATTTAAATAACACGAAAACAGTTGCCGAAGTGATTCCGCTTTTCTATTGGATCGTCTAAGAATATCTATTCCAATTATATCTACTAATTAATGTGGTAAACTTATCTTACTCCACTCATTTTATATTTGAATACCCTGATATTTATTATATCCTTTATTTTATTTTATTTTATTTGTCTTGTGTGTCTTTGAGTTATGCTCAAAATGTTCTTAGTAACCAATCGAATAATCAGAATGATCTTTAAATGGAAGTCGTTTATTTATGGTTGTAGTTTTAGGTGCTCAGTGTTAGCTATATGTACACATTATACACAATTGTTAAGAGCTGAATCCATTAGTTATCTATTGATGGCGTTTTAGCAGCCTCATTGCCTGCTATTCCATATAAGCATTGCGTCATGACAAGCTCGATGTAAGTTAGCCCATATAAACCAAACCTAATCACATCACAGTGGGCTGTACAATAGAAGTAGTCAAACTGCCAGTCTCCAGTTTCGGGTCTCAGGCCCCACTACAGTCCATTACGGTTACTGGTACTGACACCTAGATGGAGAAGGAGATGGCGGCACGGATGAAGACTGGAATGGAGACGTAGACTGCGTCTGCGGCTTATGGTTGTACTGTGGGTTAGGTTTTTATTTCATTCGAATTTTTTTATTTGCTTCCTGATTGCTTTTCACGCATGACAGGTGCTGATTAGTTGGCTAACACCAAGACCATAAATGCATCCAAATGGCTGCTACAATATTTCGCGACTTTCCACAAATGCCTTTTTTTTGGCGTCTTTATGATCGTCGTCATTCTGGGCGTGTGGCGCCTCGTAAATAACTGGACAAGATTTCCACGCAGCTTATGTAACTGTCCAGCCTCAGGCTAACCCAAGATGCTAGCCAAAATATGTGCACATATGCATGTATACATATTTGTTTATATATGCACAGCAAAAAACAAAAGACTTAAGTAACGAACCCTTTTTTTATATCTCTTTATTTTCGTCGGAGCCATGCTAATGTTATTGTAACTGTAACCGACCTCTGCTGGCTGCTTGGCTGGTGCGCCATGCGTTGTTTCTACTCATTTCCTATTAATTTATGTTAATTATTTGTAAAAGAAAGAGCTTCAGCTACGCCGGTACCCCGATTGCCCATTTGGTCGGTTGGCTGCCTCAACTGTCTCTGCTGTCTCCAGCTATCTTTTAGCCGTCTTTTTGCCTCTTCTGAGCGTAGCGATGTACCATACCAGATGCGAGCTCACAAGTTCACTGACTTGTTGACAAATGACAACAGCTAAATCGTCAGACGGCGACTGTGAAAAGAAGCATTGCTAGGCTTAGCGAGCAACAATTGAAATCGGATAAAGACGGAGTCAGACACAGAAACAGTGGTAGAGGTAAAGGCAGAACCTGAGGTGGTATCAAACAATATAGATGGTACCATATGGACAACACTGTCTGCCAATCACAATAGAAGCTTAGCTATTCTCAAATGACTACAGAATATAGTGTTGTAGCCAGTACATCTTCACAAGAGGGACAACATTCTGGGCATTTTATGTTGCGAATTTTCGAAATTTAGAAATGAAATTCTTTGTGTGCTATTTTTTTTTTAGATGTTTGCAGAAAAGTAGTAATTATTTGTTTCATTATTCATTTTGAAAAGACAAAAAAAAAAAAAATTAAGCCGATCAGCTATTTTTTTGTTTTTTAATCAAAAAGTAATTTTGCAACTCACAGGTTAATGGCAACGGAGGCTTATAATGAAATCGCGAAATGTTAAGAATGTGAATGTACAAAATGCTGGATGTCGTGGAATCCGCCTATTTATATTATACGGCAATTAAGCACAACGATTAGTGTTTAGTGTCTTCGAGACACACGTAGGCACTGTCAATGCCACTTGTCAGTAATAATTAACGACGATTAAGTGAAGAATTCAGATATCTTAATCAATCAAAACGGGTTTCTTGTCGATAAATTTGCTATTTTGAATATCATTCCTTTAGCATCTATCTTAATAATAGTTTTTGGTAAGATCATGATAAAATTCTACCATTTTGTCATTATTCATCTTGTTTATGTTGCTAGTAATAAAAACATGACATAGGCGATTCATCTTTTGTAATATTCTACTACAAAAAAAGTTTCAATGGTTTTATCAAATTTTGATTTTGGACACTTGGAAGATTTTACATAACAAAAACTCAGTTGGCAACCCTCGCCATGCTGTCATATTCATCTCTCCATAAACTATTTTATTTTATTTATTTTTAACTATTGCAAAACTGTAAGGAAAATCAAAACGACTTGTTAGCCTTTGAATCGAAAAAAATTTTTTAAGCTGCAAATCCTCCCGCGGCGGCCACAAATTAAAAACGTGTATTTTATTTTTAATATTTATAATTATTGTTTTTCTTTTTTATTTTTTTTCTGTTTTTGTTTTGTTTTTGTTTTATTTTTATTTTTTATTTGGCTTTTGTGGACTTTTGTTTAGAACTTGATTGCGATAATGATGGTTATTGGTTTGGCTGCTCGACTGCTGATGTGTTGCGGTATTTTGATGTCTTCACCATGGCTGATGTCATGTCAGCATTGAGAAGCCGGGTTTTCACATTTATAATTAAAATGTTTTGTTTGACTATCATACAGCATTTGTCAGTCGAGCACAAAAAGCCATTGAGATTTGAATCTAATATCAGCCGAAAATATTCCCGTTTTATATTGAAGTCAAATACAAATTAATTCAAATAAAAACCAAATATTTTCTTCAGCATTAAAAGCTGCCAACAACTACGAGCTAGAGAAAATATGTGGAAAATAAGTTCTTTATTTTGTATATTAGCTACAGACTACAATAAATGCCAATATATATATTGCCATAATGTTATTCAACGGTAAAAATTGGTTAAGAAATAAAGATGACTTAACATTTTACGCACTTTTTCTTACTTGTGCCGAGACCCGAATGGAAAAAGCAAATAACAAATTGTAAATTATTTTAAGTTAAGGGCAATTAGATGATTTAATTGGCTTCTGGTTCGGTTTCATTTTGCAACCGGTTTGTGGCTTTTGTATTAATCTGAACTTTTTGCTTGTGCTTGTGTATACCATTGAAAATTTACTTTTGGCGTCTGGCCGGCAATTTCCGCTTGGCAAAGCTCAGTTCTAGCAACATCACCTGCCTGGTCTAAGCCCATGTTTCCTCTCTGCTGCCCCCATCCGTCCTATCTTCCATCTTCCATCCACATACCATTCTCCCGCCATCCGATAAAGTATGGGGAATGGTCTCAAAGTTTTGGCAATTTTGTCTTTAGCACTTTTTTGTGGCTAGCCGATGATGTTTGTCCTCAATTGAAGTGTTTCAACTTGAAATTACTTCATTTGCACAACTTTTGTTGCCTTTAGGCTTTTGCTTAACATTTTACTTTGCGTTGTTTTGCTTTTCTTTATTAATTGTTGTCTGACTTTCGCATGCTCTGCAAATCAAGGTTAATTGTCTATCGTCTGCCCATCCGCAGGGTAGTTAATTATTCATAGTAGTACTACAATTGTTTGAAGTTGTGCACTTTGATCTACTTGGCTTCTCCCTGGTGAATAATCAATAGTCCCGATAATGTGCAGGACTTTAATGATTTTTACTGAATTCCTTCCGGGCTATTGGTGGATAGGCTTCACTCATCCGAAATGTGCCAACACATTGTTCTTCACAGCTGGAATATATATACTTTGTGGAGTCAGTTTAAAATGTAATACCGGAGATACCTATTTTTCTGGAAACATCTTATTACATAACAAACAAAGGATTTAATTTCCAATTTGCTATCAACATTCAATTTTAATAAATTATAAAAAATAAACTACAATAAATAAATTATTGATGTATTTTAAAATAATGTCCTGCCTTTTCTAAAACATCAACTGTTTCTAACATTGACATTGCCACACTTCTCATAAAGTCGGTACGAAATGCCTTAAATCATCGCAACAAACACTAAATTCTCAAGGTGAATTCCGAAAATTCGCAAAAATCTTTGCGAATATTGAATGTACTGAATGTTGTCCCTTATGGAAGAAAAGAAAGGCAACAACTTCATATTTTGTACATATTTCTAGAATGTAAGAAATGTTAATAGTGGATTGATGTATATGACATAAATTCTTATTTGCGTGGAGGAAATACACCATTAGATGACTCTTGACATCAATATAACTATTGCTCTTGGTATTTTTCCATTATTTGTTACTTTTAGTGGCTAATTAAGTAATTCTTGCTTATCTTTTAGCTTTTTTCTCAGATGTTTTTAGTAGTGTCAATAAAATCAATCAGGCTCATTTATTGTCACTGCGTGTGCCGTTATAGTCCGACCAGAAGTAACTGTTAAGACAGCTAACAATCATAAATACAACTCACACACACGCAAGTCTCTTCGCCAACGACTGCGCCTCAATTTTATAGCTCAAGTCTTTGGAAACTTGATTTTGGTCGTGTTATTTGGGAAAGTTCTCTTGAATGCATTTGCCGCAAGGCTTGCGAAACTAATATTTACAAATTATTGCTGACATTAAGTTGAATTAAGAATGCTCATAAGAAGATCAGAGCTCAAATGCATTTGCATAACTTTGAATATAATTGAATACAACATTTTCGATCGTAGCGTAAATTAAGCAGCTCTGACTTATCACAGGTGTTAAATATCTCGAAGTCATCTCCATAAGCAAATTTAGAATTCAACTTTTTGGATTTAAATATTAAATATATACATATATATATATATATATATATATATATATATAATGGGCTACATATGTATATATATATATATATATATATATAGTGGGCTATTTAATAAATAAATTCTATACTAGCTGAAGGCAAATCATTAAGAGCTTTAGAAAAATATCAGTTAATTAATTATTATTTGTATAGAGCCAAATAAAAGCGTGTTTTTACCAATTTTCTATGCAACAGTGGCCAAAACATGAAATGTATACTTTGGTCAATTGTAGGACATTCTGCAAATTGTAAATCAAAAGACTTAGCCGACAAACTTGCGCTGGCAGGCCGACTGAACTGCTCTTGCACGATCTGTATACTGGAGTTGAGTGTGGGAAGGGTGGGGTGTGGTGTGGCGGTTTGCTGGCAGGGTAACTGTCGCTGACAAGAAAAAACAAGACAATAAAAAGTGAAATTGTCTCGATACGTTTTCAGTTTTCAGCAGTTTTTTGTTTTTCGTGGCACGTTTGTTGCTTTTCACATACATATTTCAAGCTGCCAGCAAATCAATGAAAGTTGACGCCAAATGCAGCTAAGGCGAGCATGAACATGTGGGCTTCCAGCTAGCTAGCCAGACAGTTAACCAGGCAGGCAATTTCGAATGCTCGCATAATCAAGCCAAAAATTGCTGCGAAACCTATCGAAAAAAAATTATCAAAGTACCATGCAAAAGTGGCAGGAGAAAGGCGATAACAACAAAAACGTAACTAGAGAAGAGAAAAGTATGTAAGCAAGTGCAAGAGTTTGAGAGGCAAGTAAAGTAGCTGAGCTTTGCACCTGAGTTGCGGGATCTGGCACTTTGCGCTGAAGGACGTGGCTTAAAAGGTCAATACTTAACTGATTTGACAACCGAAATGAGCAATTAAACATTCAACAAGGCCTAAAACGACAGGCTAACAACTTTCACCATACGCCTGCCATTGGCTCAAAAATAAAAGAAAAGAAAAGAAAAGAAAAAAAAAGAAGACACACAATGTGATGTAGCTCAACGCAGCGATCTCCCCAATACCAGGGCAGCGGGGGCATATATGCATGAGAGAAGCGACGATAAAAAGCAACGGGCAGCCAGCCAACAATGTCAATCAGAAATGCCATCCACATGCAGAAAAGTTGGATATTTGGGTTTTTCTCTGCTTCTTTGTTGTCAGTGCTCTTATTGAAATTTCATTGAGAAATGTTGAAGGTTAAAATGCAATTTCAGACATGAGTGGAAAGTTAAGTTCGAGTGACTCGAAATTGGAATGCTCTTACACATTGAAAATAGTGTTTGTAGTCAAGAGCTTATTAATTGCGCAGCAATTGTAATGACTTGTTATTTTGTGGAGAGTGGCTTATAGATTTTAATGGGTGTTTTAAGCTTTTTTTGATTACCAACAAATAAATAAATAATTTATATTTAACAGATTTGAAGCCAGCACTATATCAAAAACCACATCATTAAACCACTATTAACATACATTTTGAGACATAGCTAAACATAATTAATAATATTGCTTTGATTTATTATTTTAATATATATATATATATATTTTATTTATTTAATTTATGTGAACAACAATTTGTAAAAAACGTTTTAATAAATATAATTTTAAATTTAAAGTTACGAATTAAGTTCCATAAAATTAAATAAACATTTAAAATGAAAGAAAAAAGAAGTCAGAGAGTAAAAGAGAGAGAGAGAGATAAAGAGTGAGACATATAATAAAGAAAATATACGCAAATCTCTGAACCTGAGCCTGTGGATTAAGAGTTGTTAACCACAGATAAGCACGCTTAGAGGTTTTCCGGAGATTTATTGTTATTGAAAATTGAATTACATGAAGAGAGGTTTTCATCGAGAATTTACTGTCACTAACTTCATGGTATAGTTGGTATGCCTAGTCGTCCTATATGTGCTTTTGAAAATAAAGTTCAATTGTGCATTGTGCAATTTGTTTTACTTGCTGTTGTGGCTGTCAAGTGTCCACTTGACGCCTCAGCAAGAGACCCCTTACCCATATCACCTCCCCCTACTTTTCAGCATTCCAATACAGCTGTCTTACCAAATTGAATTTCCATTTAAATGCACAGCATGGCTTTGAGTGGTTTGAGTTGTTGTTGTTCTTAAAATTTACCGTGCATTTTGCGTTGGTTTTTGTTTTTTACTGATTTTGATTATCATTTAGCGCACACTTGCAGCTATTTGTTGTTATTGTTGTTGTGCTCACAAAAATAGTTCATTAACACCAGCTTTCTATGCGTTGTGGTTGTTTATTGTTGCTTCAGCGAATTAACACCAAAATATTTTGTATGTCATCTTAATGCCCCTTTTGTGTGGCGCTCAAGTGTTGCATTATTGTTTTTTGTTGTGATTTATTGTCATACTGTGTATGTTATTGTTGCCGTTTGCATTTGTTGTTCCTGCATTTGTCAAATGCGTTTTAAAAATCATGTGAAAATATGCAAAAGCAACGAAAAGGGAAACATGACAATGACACAATTTATGCAAAATGCATTTTAATACGAAATGCATACAATACCCGTATTAACTTTTTTGTTTAAAAATATCAGACATTTGTTGCTGTCGAATGAACTTTCCGATATTGTTATTGGGAAAGTGAGAAAAGGTTAATGTTATTATTATGCAATATTCATTTGAAGAATGATAGATGAAAAGATTAATTGCTTGACTTCCGATTATTTATTCGTTTTCCTAATTCACATAAAAATGGTAAAAAAAGTAATAAATAATATCGCTTATAAAATTTTAAAAGCTAAATCACTTTTCCACACAAAATAGCTTTTTCATCAAATTAATTAAATTTCCGTTTTGGGCTTACTCATTAAAAATATTTATGCTCTAAGTGGTAAATAAATAATTTACGAGCCTATATCAAAAAGATATAAGTTTTATTAACTGGTTGAATAGTTTAATTTCGTTTACTTACATGCTGCAATGGTCTTTTAGCTCAAATATCTGTAAGAAACAAAAAATTTATTATATTAAATGCAGACATTCTTAAAATAATATATTGCATTGCACAATGTAATCTGGCAATGACAAAATGCCAATCATTCAAATGTCGCACAGATACAAAATACAGAAAACAAACAAACTATAAAATGTCATAACAAGCCCCGAAAAAATGTAATAGCAAATGTCAACTCGAACCAAATTAAAAGACAGACAAAAAAATGTCTGCAAAACTACACAAGTCAGAACATCCATTTTAGGCACACCGAAGTCTACATTCTCTCGCAGACCGATATTCATATCTTAATTTTGATTCTAATTAAAATTAAATTGAGCTATTGTTACTATGGGAGCTATATGATATTGTGAACCGATGTTGCTGAGAGTTTTTGTAGTCTTGATAAAAAGATTTGCATTCAATAATTAATTTTGAAGTCTATAGTTTTTACGACAGCCATATTGTTATCCACACAATAATCCACACAATAATCCACATTATGCAGACGTATAAAGTTGTCTACAAAAATAAACAAACCGACAATAATTATATTCTTGCTGCCACAGCCCCAACAACAACAACACCAAACAACTGCTGTGACCCACATTGGCGGGAAGTGTAGAAGTGTGAAGGTAGCGAAGGAGGGGGTTGGAAATTACTAGTGAGGAAGCTGCCAAAGTTAAAGGCAAAGAAGCAGTTGGCCAAAAGTTGCAATTGTTGTTGTTGGATAATAGCGGCATTTTAAAACGCTTGCATTGTTTCGGTTGGTTTTGTGCTGCTAGTGGTGGTGGTATGGTGGTTGCTGCTGCTGGTGGTTGCTGCTGTTGCTGGATTATGCAACCGCACGAGTGGCAAACATGAAGAAACAGTTATCTGTGAAATTGCATCGACAAACGTGATGAACGTTACCCCAATAGAAAAAGACAATGGCAATAACACCAACACCAATACCAACAACGGCAACGGCAACGACAATGACAACAATGTTTGACTCTAACTACCGATTACAAGGTAAATCTAGCACAAGCTCTTCTCTCTTCCGACTTGACTGCGCTTTTGCGCCTAATTCTCATGTCATGGCAAATAGTTTTTAGATCTCAGGCAATGCCAACTCGAGTCAGTTAACGTGCTGCGGTGAAGATGCTGCACTTATACTGCGCTTTTCTCACACCCATGCCCACGGGCAACAACAACAACAACAGCAATTTGACATAGTCCCGTAATACATTCATCTACGGAAACATCAGATTGGCTTAATTAGATGCTGGGCTGCATTTGTTGTAGCGCTAAATGCGGGAGCTGCTCACAGAGTAGAGAAACAATTATAATTCATTGTTAGTTGATTCCTTAATTAGGGGGCAGTTTCTAAAGCAAAATTTATAAAAAAAAAACAGACAAACGTATTAATGTTTACTTGAGCTATAATCTAAAAACAAATTGTATGATATGTGCATTAGGGCGGAGTGAAACTAGTCGACACAATTTGAATGGGTAGGGGTAGGTTAGGTTAAGGAAGTTGTCAGAAAGAAAGTAGTTATTATAAGGGATGGCCATTACTACCTCAAGAATGGAAGACTTCTTGTATAAAGGAAACTTCTACAATAGTCGTTTCGAGGGATGAACAACCTAGTTAAATGATTTTCCATCAATATGTATCCTCTAATTTCATGGCTCACCGCATTCCTTGGATGGGATGGAAAGGTGGAAAGAGATTTTTGAGAATTATGAGGGAACTATATACTCGTATGTAGTTGATCCCGCTTGGAAGTGGTGGGATGGCCATTAATATCGTGCGAATTAGCGTGCTGATTATCTATTTGTTTAAAATATAGTTCTGGAGCTGTTCACATTTATTTAGATTGAAAATTAGACACCGCTGACTTCAAGTCAACGAAAAATCTGTGTGTGCTGTTGTTGTTTTATTGTGTGTAGAGAATTTGTGTTAACATTAAAGTTGCGCCTTTTCGGGTAATTACGTTGCACACAGCAACATCAACAGCAATACTAACAGCAACAGCAACAGCAACAGCAACAGCAATAACAACAGCAAACGCATTGCACAGTTGCAGCTCATGCGCCTAATGAGCTGATTGTTCTGCAACAACAGCCAACGCGACTGAGTTAAAAACAACAACAACAACAACAACTGCTATGACAACAAACACAATAAGTCGAGAAAACGTGCAACTAATTCGCTGCAGCACTTTGTTCCTATTCGCATTTCGTTGCTGTCCCACATTTTTTGCATTACTGTCTGGGGGCAAGTTCGTTTCCTAAGTCTTTTGTTTTGCACAGCGTGGGTAAAAAAAAAATACAAACAATATCCAACGAAAAGCAAATTCAAATCAAACTGAAAACGCAAACCAGCAGACATAACCGCCTTGCGCTGATTTCGATGGCTGCGACGGCCCCTCCTAGCCGCCTAGCCTCCATGCCACGCCTACAGCACAGTTGTGAGCCAATTGACAGAATTCTTTGTGTTCGCGAGGGTATGGGCGTGAGGAAGCAAGGGGATTGGGGGGGTGGAGTGGCTCGCAGTTATTTAACACATTTTTGCAGTGAGCGGCGCAACTCAAAGCTGTCCGAAAAACTCTTACGACATTCAATTATACAATTTGTGGGCGAAACTTATTCGATTTCAAGAGACTTCTTTTATTGTTTGAGTGCACTACAAGCACAAGCGCCGCTTTCTTTTAAATGTATAACAATAAGCCACCAACAAATCGCAAACAGCAGTAGAAAAAAAAACAACAACATTGACACATTTGCGCTAATTAAAAGTCAAGCGTTAATTACATCAAACGACAATTTGTCAAGGATGACAGTCGTCAATTGCTTGGAAACCACCAATGCAATCAATGCGCTGTGCCCACTTTTCTCATACCACCTGTTAAACTCGTAATTATGACAGCGGGCGACAGACCATAGAAAACTGCATAGCATATGTTAATTACCTTCGAATTGTAAATTGTCAAGTTTTTGCCCAACAATCACGTAAGCAAAATTTTAGGTCGTCTTATGCCCTGTACCCATTGACATAGTACAAATTAAAGGGTATAATGAAGTTGTGTCAAAGTATGTAACAGTCAAAAGAAAGCTTGCCCGACCCCATAAGGGATATATGTATATATCTTCTTCTTGATCAGCATCGAAAGCCGAGTCGACTCAGCCATGTCCATGTGTCCAACTTAATGGCTTCGCCTTACAATTTATACTCTTCAAAGTTAAATTTACAAATTAAATTATGTAAAATTAAAAGAGAGAAATGAAATTTAAAGATTTTCAATAAAAAAATAGACGATATAATAAATCTGGGCATATTTAACTGTAAAATGGTCCAACATTCATTTCAATAATTGGGAATTGAATTAAAGGAACATTGAGTTCCATCAGGAATTCGTTGAAAGATTTCCAACTGGCAAATTGCAGCGTCATCGGTTGTAAATGATATTTCTTAATGGGTCGCCAGCTTTAATATTCCATCATAAAATCAGGATACCCTGTGCATTTGAGTAGGCTTTTTTGTGGCACTAATTTTCAGTGCAAGGTCTTTACTCCCAAATTTTGTCAAATTGAGTTGAAATCAAATTGAATTTAAACTCAATCGTACATTAAAGTTGTTTGCAGTGGAAAATGCATTTACATATAGAAATATATATAGAGAAATCATACATATACAGATATATATATATATATATGGTTTTTATGGTATCAACCGAGAAGCTGCAGAAACTGAAACCGAACTAAAAAAAAAGAAGAAACGAAAAAGGAAGAGACGCGTCGCATCAACCGAATCGGCGGTAAACAAATTAAACAAACTTGCTTAGTTGCTGAGTTGTTTGGCTGTTGAGTTGCTTAGGTGGTGATTACGTGGCCAGGCCCTGAGATCATTACATCATCCATTGGCGTCACATCATTATAATCGAAGAGCCGCAAAAAAGACAATGGATGGTGCTCATGCTATTGCCAACACTGTTTGCACTCCCAGTCTGAGTCTCAGCCGGTGTTTTAGTCTCAGTCTGAGCTTAAGTATCAGACGCCTCGACACATTTTCTTTATACTGGCTACGCGACCAAAACTTAAGAAAAAACAAGAGTGCTCAAGTCTAGAGTGCTCGACTGGCAAATACCCGTTACCCATATAATCGGTATATATAAGAAAAGAAGGGAAATAAGCAAAACATGCAAAAATACACACTTTGGCAATGGTTGGTCTTCTTTTTGAAAACATACGGGTAGAATTCAAATTTATCAACATGCCAAGGGAATGGTGTTCCAAATTATTTTGATTGTGATTTACGATAATATACTTCTAGAATTTGGTGTTATAGCAAAAAAATGATGCTTATCTATTTAAGGAAAAGTTATAATTAATGTTCGTGCGGTATACAAGATCTGATATATATTACAGTTGGTGTCTCTTGTTGCTACAGTCTCTGAGATTGGTGATCGGATGGAGAGACAGACAGGGACATGACTAAATGAATATCACACATCATTTATGGCTTCCTCCTTCCTGTTATATACCTTTGCACAACTTCAAAATGCCCCTTTTACCCATTTTCAATGGGTATAGGGTATTAATATAAATGTATACACTTAATGTATACACATACACATACACATACATACAAAAATTGCAATGCTTCAATGGAGCGATTTGCGGTCATATGATAGCCCTGCCTAAAACTGGAACAGCCGATTCACTCACTAATCACTACACTGAGTACTACTCACAGCTGATGACTGCTGACTGCCGACTGCTGCTGGCTCTGAGGTGTTACTTGACTTCATTTGCTGATATCGTTGTTGTTGTAATTAAGGTTTTTGTTTATGTTGTTTCTTTTTTTTTTTTTTTTTTTAGCTTACACTTTGCGTATTGGTTTCGGTTTCGATTTAAGTTCGTTTTGTGCGCAGTCGACTTGAACCCTACCTGAGACTGAGATTGCCAAAGGGGAAATGGGGGGACTGTGGGCCTAAGCCTGGCTTCATGCATATTTTTAATGGGAAGTGTTTGCCTGCACGGTAATCAATACCTCAGTACTCAGTACTCAGTACTGCCCAGTGTTTGGCAGTTATTGAAGTGAGTCTTGTATCTAATATGAACCACGTAATCACAATAATTGTTTAGCATTCGGAGCTCCATTCAACCGCCGTTGATTTCATATGCTCATGTATTATGTACATATGTCTGAATTTATGAATGTATGTGCTATTCGCATTGATCCGCACACCAAGCTAAAAGCCCCAATCATCTGACGAGCATTCAGCGCTTGTTTGTTACTCGTTATTATGTCATACTCTTGCTCATTCGCTTCCTGATGATTCGAATCTAAACTTGTCGTTAGTAATGCATAAAATTTGCCAACTAAAATGTTGGCAAACTCGGTACAAGACAAAGACTTAAGCTGCCTGCTGGCATCTGTTTGAGAGGTTTGATGATTTGCTCAGCAGACTATGATAAATATATATTTATTTTTCTCTACAAATCTAGTTGAAACTTTCTATATTAATATAGCGTTTGTTTTTAACAAAAATATATATTTTTAATAAAAAATAGAAGAAAATTCTCGTTCAGCTGACAGCTGACTGCAATATATCTTCAACGTTTTTAGAGTGTAATGCCCCTATTCAATCTGATTAGCATAACCCGAATCTTATACGATTTAAATAGGTATGACAGTGCATTAGCTCATTGGCTTAAGCACGAATAAAGTGTGCTTTTAGTCACAGTCCATTATAAATGCCACAACTAATAGCCGGAGTCTGTTATAAACATTTCTTATATTCTCGAATGTCCACGGAATGTAGAGATTTTAGAAATTTGCCCCGATTATTTGGTGTTGTTGTAATGATTAAATATATATCAATGTCACAAGCAGCTGATATTTCAACAAAGTCAAGCGATTGTCTTATAATTATTTATAATTCAATTCTGAAAGCAAAGTAGTAATGATATACTCTTTAATGGTCAAGTTTTTGTTTTTATTTACTGGGTTCTTTGCCAAAAAGTAGTTATTTTTCATTGCGCTATAAATCAAGTTAATTAGTTTTGCCATTCACACTTAAACGACAACGGATACTCAAAATAGAATTGCGAAGTTGATTGAGAATGTTAATTTACGAAATGTTGGGCATAGTGGAATACGGCAAAAGACTACAACATTTTGAGTTGTTGTTGTATTGGTTAAAATTGGTATTATTCAAACATGTTGGAAGAAAAAGTTTCAACACCGGACCAACTATATATGACAGTTCCTATGGGAATTGAGTTATTATTGAATTTACTTGTAAGCATTAAAAAAACACCACTGGGATATAATCTTCAGTCAGTCGCAGAGTGCTTTTATTTCTTTTTACATTTAAATACATTTTGTTTGTTTGTTTGTTTACCATTGTAAATAGAGGCACACTTCAACCTCAACAATAATAGCCTTCGTGATTTTGTTACTGTTTCTTGTTGTTGTCACTCTTTCATATTTTGTTAAGCGCAACGCCCCCGGCACGCCCCCAGCTGGTGCACCCTTCGCCGACATTGAAAGGTTTCGCCTTGAAATCGCATTCGAAGCGGGAAATGATTTTTATGTTTTTTCTTCTTTTTTTTCGGTCTCTGTGGGAACTTTTCAATTACGATGTTCGAGTATCTGGTCAAGGTAAAAACAACTCGCGTAATATATAACAACAACAACAACAACAGCAGCAACAACAATTACAGCAGCAGCAACATTAACTGGTTCTATAAATCATCATATTTTCTGCTGAAAACGCGAAGCCTAATCTCGAATGGGTAAATGGCTAATTTTAAATTTTAAATTTAATTGTTGCGTTTTTCAATAAATAATTAAAATAATTAAGGCTAAACAACCTTTGTGTCGGGCGTAACCTACTGCGAAATACTCTGATACCAGTATTACACCACACGATTATAATTGGATTGGTCGTGTTCCAAGACTTTTATTTCCGCTTTTAACCAGTATTACACATTTAAAATTTAGAGACTATAACTTTGAAACCCAGACAAAGGGTTAAAATCGGAGTGCTACGTTCACTAGGGGACTACGAAATCAATAATTACAAATCGATATATCTTCCATATCCGCACAAAAGCTAAAGCCATTAAAATTGGATGTTAGATTGCTGATGATGCCCCTCAAAAATGTTAAAGCTATATTCCCACTATCTTCCGCAGTTAAAAATATTAATTTAAAAATTTGTGAGTCACACCCACCCCGTCTTAAGATCCATTACTTACAGCTCAAAATGTACAATAATAATTAATGATGTAATTGTCGAGGCATGTTCAAAATGCGTTTCATTTACAAATTGTGGGAGATAGGCTTTGGCGAGGTGATTGTAGCCTTAAAATTGTAGGAGATTTCTGGATTTATTGATCTGTGACTATCGATTTTTATCGATTTTCTGGCGTCCTGATGGATGTAGCACTCCCATTCATACATTTTGTCTGACCCGAGCACAGACCAGCATATGTTCCAAGTTTTAAGTGTCGAAAAAGTAGAGACGGACAGACAGCATGACGGACATCGCACAAAACCAATATACTATGATACCTTCGATATCAGCGTATAATAATTTCACATCAATTTTATTTTACCTTCCGTGCACGATACCACAACTTAGTGGGTCATTGAAGATACAACAACATCAACATGCAGCAACAACTATGTCTGCACGATTCTCTTTTGATTAGTCTTTTATGTATGAGTTATTGAATACAAAATTCATTTTGTTTAATCCGCAGAAAAGGCCAAAATATGATCGGCAATCGATAGTACCACACTTGACTCAAAACGACAAAGGCCAAACGAGTGAAAACTAAGCAGTTGGACCTAGCCGACTTCTTAATGCTCTGATAGCCTAGTAATGCCAGCTTGAAAATTTGAAAATACCTTTTTAGAACGGTGCACGTGGAGGACTTGGTTCGATCTTCAAAAAGGTTGCTCATTTTCTCTTGGGGCGAAGTTGTTAGTGACCTTTCATCCGATTTTAAAACATTAGCTCAAAGTATGTGGGTGTCGCTCAGATCTGCATTCCATAGCTAAAATTGTGCTATATAATTGTGGTATATATTCAGCTAAAACTTGGAGGTGTTATAGAAGGGTCAAGCAAACCAATATACACTTCGGTATCAGGGTATAAGTGTAAATGCGACCAGCTAATTCCCACTCTTGTGGAACTGGGTCGATGAGCTGTGATAGGTCAGTATTTGACAGAAAAGACTAATGTTGGAGATGAAGCTAGAGGCTATACGATTTTATTATATCGCTAAAACGTTTTCAAAATTCTGGGACATGGCATTGGTATAATATATGACTTCCTTCTTTATATGATTTGCTTTGCACTTAACACAATTTTGAAGATAAAGTGAGAACTGCATTAAGATCGGTTCATACACACATATATATATATATATACATGAAGCTAATTCGACAAGAGCATTCTTACTGGTTTTTTTCATTTTATAACCTGAACCCATTAAAAATGGGTAGAAGGGTATAGTGGTTTTGTGGAAATGCATGTAACAAGAAAGCATATCCGAACCCATAAGATATATATATATTCTGGGTCAACAGCCGAGTCGTCTGTCCGTCCGTCCGTCTGTATGAACACGCAGATCTCAGAGACTATAAGAGCTGGAGACTTCAAATTTGGAACATGGGTTCTCGCATACCAGGCGTAGATCAAGTTTGCTTTATTTGATCGATAACTACCTCGGATTCTCGATTATTGATACATTTAAATTTCCGATAGCAATAAATGCTACAATTTATAAGCGAAATCTTAAAATGAATACATATTATGCATATGTATATTATTGATCGACTACCCAAATGTCATTAAGATCGGCTAGGAAAGACCCAAGTTATAGTCGAAAATACATTGTATATATATATATATGAATATTCACGTGTTTGTCGGCCGAGCGCACTTGCGGACCTGCTCACATTTTGGTGCAAGACTCTTAATGGGAAATTTTTGCAATACAACTAGAATATATTTAACAGCTGGGTTCAGGGTAGGTCGTAGTCGAGCTAACTCGACTACAGCACTCTTACTTGTTTTTTTTTTGCTGGTGTAACTGAAACTTGGTTCACAGAGGCAAGTTGTAAACGACAGCGAATAATTAAAGTGAAGACTACTCGTGGAAGGAAGACCTGTTCACAAGCGTTGGTTGGGCTCTGGCACCGGGTCGACTGGTTGTCAAAGTTTGACCATTGGGCGCTGCTCGACCGCCAAAAGACAATGCGAAATGAAATAATAAGCAGCAGCGTTGCCCAAAAGACAACAGCAGCAACAACAGAAAACAGAAAAATATAATAAAAATCAGGGTATAATAAAAATAACAAGCTACACAACTGCAACAACAACAACACAAAGATTAATGTCGCATGACAGTAATGACGGAAATCTGAAGTAGCCGCCTGAAGTGACCGCCAAGTGGACGCAGTGCGACACCTGGACAAAACAGACAGACGATGAAAAAAGTGAAAAAGTTGCCGTTGAGCTTGAAAAAAAAACAACAAATAAAATTGACAACACTTTCAATTGTCGCATGTCGGCAGCGTTGGCCGGGCAGCACAGAAATACCCCATTCGCCCCTAGCTCACCCAGTCCCTCCCCCAACCAAACGGGTCAGACAAATTAAAAACTCAAGTAAAAAAAAAAAAATAATAATAATAAAAAAAACCATTGCTAAGCGAGCGGACAACGAAATTGTATGCTTTTTAATGAAAGCAAAAGTGAAACGCGGCTTGATCAACGGGGCGGTGCCCAGCTGATGGCCAACTGGCCAACTGGCCAACGCTGATCCGTAGGGCCCTGCGAAACCAAAAGTGGTTATATTAACATTTAATTAAGGCACAAGGCTCACAGGTCTGTTTAGTTACCAGTGGAAATCGAGCTGAGAATTGCGACAACGATTTGTGTATCTTGCAATAATTATCTTCCTGATCAAGTTTGGTATATGTACATATAGCACATAGTGTTTATTTAAACTGATTGTTCAAGAAACCAATTGGAATTACTATCTTGTTGCAATTTATTGTATATATAATATGGTAACTAGGTCATACATATGCTGACAAGATATTGCCAACTGTGTGCAGCATAAGACTTGAAGAAAATATCGGGCAAATTTCACCGCATAGTTATAATCGCCATCATTAACAATTGTATAACCCATTTGAATGGCCACTCAAATTTGTCTGCCTTAGTTGGACATGAAACTGAGGAGCATTAAATTGCTGGCGTTTTGTCTAAGGGAGCCAAAGCGAATCCGTTGACAATGCATATTACATGGACAGATGGGACAGATGGGAGCGGCCTTTTGGGCTAAATGATCTGGTCCCGTAGCGCAGTACATTGAAAATTTGTTGTTGTATTTTAATTTGGCGTTTAAAAACGTTTGTTAATTTACATTTAATTTATTTTGTAATAAAATTCAGGCAGTGGCGCTCATAAATTGTCCATTGCTGCCGTATCCCCCGGCACCATTCCATTTCATTCCATTGCCAAGACCCAAACTGAGCCCAACTCCAGCCTCGAGTTACCAGACACAAGTCTGGCCATTTTCAACCGAAGCAAATCGATTTTGGATTTTGCTATTTATTTTATATATATTTTTTTTTGTTTTTCCTTTTTTTTTCGCTCGTCTTGATTTTGTTGTTGCTGTTTTTTCGGATCGCTCTGCCGTTAAGAGAAAGGTGCTGCTGATCAGTCAGCAAACCAGTAAACAGCAACAGCAACAGCAACAAAAACAACTATAAATAAAATGACAACAACAACACACGCGCAATTCACTTTCTAATGATGCACATAAAAAATAAAAACAAAACCAAAAAAAAAAAAATGAAAATCGCAAAAAAATATCTTTTTATTGACATTGTGCCTTTTCCGCTGACCGCAAAAATGCACAGCTAAAGCAACAAAATATCACAACGATAACTTTAAAAAATGTCCTGTCATAAAATTGTCAAATTTATCAGCCAAATTAATTTCGAAACTTGAAAAATATTGAATTATGTGAGCCATGACTCCGTCCAATATTTTTTTTTACAAATAATTATACAGAAATTTATGCATATGTTTACTTATGCATCAATCCATATATAGGATGTACGAGTATTTCAAATAAATTATCAATTACAAGTGAGCAACTTTCCATTTGCTTTGACGAAGCTGCAATGCTCTACAAAGCATGATTTTCAACTTATCCCATGAATTAAATGTTGTATTATGGGCTATTCATTTTTGTTAACTTATCGTCTAAGCGATTAGAACTTGAATCATGAACCATTAATTATATGAGTTATAAGTTATAAGATATGCCCTCTCTTTGATAACAATCAAAATCCAATATTTTTAAGATTTTGAATTGTTAGCTTCGAAAAAAGAATTCAGAAAAAGATTTACAAAGAAATTGTGGAGATTTTTAGAAATATTAAAGAAAAGTTAAAAAACGTTGACATTTTAATTACTAATTGGTTCATGACTGCTTGAAAAAATGACGTAAGTTAAACTAAATTCCATTATAAGCCAGATGTACTTACTATAAAGATCATTATGTTAAGAGAATAATGAATTTAAAAAGAAGTTCGATAATTTTAGGAGCTTAAGTGGTAGAACATTTCCTGCTGGGTCACAAAAACTAATTTTAAAATGAAAACGAATATTTAAAGGTAGCTCACGTTATAGGAGATTAATGATATTTGACTCTAGACTCTACCTTAATGATTATTATTTTAAACATAGCACAAAGGCCAACAGTATACATAGGTGGACGTACTTCATTTTAATACTCTGTAAACCTATTAACTAAACTTATTCAACTTGAGATAAAGAGTATGACAAAATGTCATTTAGCTGCAAACTGGTTTCACAGTTGGCAGTTGGCAGTTGGCAGTTGGCAGTTGGCCTTTTTGGCGGGTTTTCTCGTTACCATTTAGATGAGTTATAGGTGAAAATTGTCGCGAAAGTCGTGATTTATGAATCGGTGGCTGTTACAGCTCTTGCTACTGTTGCTGTTGTTGCGCAAAAACTGCCGTGAAGGTCAAGAAACTCTTAAGCGCTTCACTGGCTTCGTTTTCAATATGTTATTTCGTTGTTTTTTTTTCTTTGTTGTTGTTGTGAGTATCTAATCTGACTTTAATTAATTAAAGTAAATCACTTTTCGCCCGCAATACCCGCAAACGCATTAATCATTAGGAAATTAGCCAAGATTTCCGTTCACCTTCAAATAACTGTATTTGCATGTAATTTATAACCACAAAACCGAGAAAAATTAACTGGAACACCGAAATTTCTGTGATTTACTCGTTGGGGTCCATATGAGGGCGAAACACCTGGAAACTTCAACGATCTTTCGGACAACGTTTTTGTTATAAATGAGATATTTTTAATTCAGACATTTGATTATTAATAGATCAATATAAATCACCCACAGGGACTTAGTTAGCATAGGATAGGATTACGTTCGCCTCTAGATATTCAAGCTTGGCTCATAATGCGAAACAAGACTCCAAAATTACAGAAAGCAGAAAACAAAATTAGCTACAGATTAGCATTTCATCTTATTTCATTAAGACTACAAAAAGGAAATATTTGAAAGGGTTTCAAACTATATATCAGAATGAACTGATTGGAGTACATCCTCAAGTGTATTTGAGGCACCGATTTTATCTGTACATTTTTGAACGTTTGCCAAAACATACGCAGCAGTCTCTTCAGCCCCCAATACTATAAATGTTGCCCCAACCAGTTATACCTATGCATATTTCATAAACCCGCATAATTACCAAATGTCTAAGTGTGTTTGCAATTCCTTTCGATCGGTGTATAGCATATATGTCTATATACATATGTATATGTCCGACCACAGCTGCTAGCTAACTGCTAAACTACAAAGAGTTATTATTATTTTTAGTAATTTTATGCATATTCTGTTCGCTGTCTCCTTCATTATGCAAACGGTTTAATTAATTTTCTTAATTTTTATTGTACTACTTAAGCATTGTCTCTGTTGTCTTTTTCTCTTACACTTTGGTCTAACTGTTAAGCTGACAGCGCTGTCAAATTTGTTGTTGCTATTGTTATTGTTGCTGTTGCGCTTCACACGTGCCTTAATTAATGAATGATGAACGCTAGATGTTGCTGTCTCGCTGTCGACGTCGCTGTCGCCGTCGCAGTCGCTGTCACCGATTCGTCTCTGCTTCCTCTTCTGCCAGCCTGCCTGCCTGCCTTCCTGTCTGCCTGCCTCCCTCCTCCCTCCCCTCCCCTACCCTAGCAAAACTCTTTGCCTGTTTGCTTATTACAGCTTTCGGTCTGTCTTTGTGCGTGTGCGTAAATTTCGTTGCTTTAGAGTATTCTTTTCACTTTTGCTTGTTGAGAGTGTGAAATTACAACAACAACAACAATGGAACTGAACTGGAGTGCGCCTACAACATCTACAACAGCTCCCAGCTGTGTGGAACAGACACGCAGCCAGACTGTGCGAGAGCAGGTGGACGAAGAAACTCGAAAAAATAACGAGAGCGCCAAAGAGCTGGTGAGAGCGTATGTGTGTGTGTGTGTGTGTGTGTGTGGAGAGAGGGCAGCAAGGCAGAGCTGAGAGGAGAAGAGACGACTGCATTGTTCGATTTAACTTTCACTAATTGCCCGTTGACAATGCAACGAGGCGACGTCGACGCAGGCGCAGACCTTTGGCATTATTGTTGCTGTTGCAAGTGCTGCTGCGGCAGGTGTATGGGTGTCTGTGTGTGTTTGTGTGTGCGCGTACATACATATATTAACGAGCAAGTACACGGTCTCCGCCGTGCCATCTATGCCAATTATTTTGCGCAGAAATTTCATTTACTTTCTATATGGAAATATTTGCACACACTTCAAAATTCTTAAAAGCTTAGAAAGTTTACACCAATAAGGTAACGCCCAGGCCTCGCCGCAGACTCTTTACAGATGCTCCAGCCAACTGGCCAAGTAACCAATTTAAATTTTTAGCTTTTTTCTTTTTTTTTTTTGTTTGCTTTTATTTTTAATGTTATGGCGTGCGGAAATTGGCGGCCCCGTTTCTTCATCATCATCATCATCATCATCGTCATCGTCATCGTCAGCATCGACTTCTCCTCTTCCTATTAAATTGCTGGTGTTTTGTTGTAACTGCTAATTAAATGATTGTTTGATTTGATTTTGACAGATAAACGCGAATAGATAACAAAATAAACACATACGGAGAAGGGTCGCCATTTGAAAAGCTATGCGAAAGTTTCATTCGGCATCTCCTCTTGACTCAACTGGGTGATGATGGATTAGTGAAATGTGTCAAATCCACTTAGCGCTCCAAATTTATGGGCGTGGGGACCATTTGGCAATTTCTCCAAGTCAATTTGTATTTAAAGATATTGAGAGGTCTTACTTAATATATTTATTTTTAATTCAATTAATAAGTATTTAATTTATTTATGTCATCTGCAGAGCTGCATATACATTTCTTAATCGCTCCCCAAATCGAATTCAACGCGTTCACAAACAATTCCTTCTCTTTGCATTGTTTTCAGTCTATATCTTATATCTCCTATCGACGAAATAAACTTGATCTACGTGCCTATATGTACATATATTCTTTATGGGATCAGAGCTTTGTCCTTCTGCCTATATTATTATTTGTAATGGGTACAGGCCATAAAAACGCATGGAGCAACTGCAATAATTGCGGGGTGAGATGGTGGTGGTATTAAAGGAATTGAAGCGAGCTGCAATTTAAATGGAAATACGCTGGGAAACTTGTTTCGTAGCGCTCAAGCGAAATGCTGATAGCAAATAAATGACGTGCGAGTATTCCCCTAAGATAGACTCTATGATGAGTCGACGAGGTCCAAGGATTGCAAAAGTGAGGCGAGTGTCAAAGAATTTTCCAGCAACAGGAGATTGCCACAGCTGCATTGCTGGAGATGCTTTGCCACTCTTTCATATTTGCCACTCTTCAGTAATCCGCTTACACAAATTCTAATAATTCTAATAGCAGCCGTTAGAGCAGCTGCCGCAAAACTTGATTTCTATGTTGCTTATGTTGTATCTACATGTTGATGCAGCCGCAAACCCCATCCAACCCCACCACATGACTCTGTCCCTTTGCAAATGGTCGGGTCATAAATAAATCTTGTGACGTAGCAGCAATGACTGTGAATTGAACTGCCGATGATGTCTATTTAATTACTTACACACCCAACACACACTACTCGGATAAGTACCTCCGGTAGGCGAGAAGATCTTGGTCATTAACATGGCAATGACCAAACCAGTCGGCTTGCCCTGAGTAGTGTTAGCAACTTGTGACCTTCGGTAGTGAACCAGGTGTACCGCTTTAGCCACCATGGACTCGAGCAGGCGTCTGAGACAGAGCCCCGTTATGTCTTGGGACATAAATACTGGAACCCCTTTCTTGAATGTTATGAAACCTGGGCTGACGGTACAGTATTCCAGCATCTCAGTAAGCGAAGTGATATCGTGCCGAAATGACTGTTAGGGCAAGGCATCTACTGCCACTTAACGTGACGTTAAAACTTTTCAAATCTCCAACCCCATAAGGGCGGGTGTCAATCCTCGCATGGCAGGGAGGCCATGGAAGCATGCTAAGATAAGGATGGGATTATAACGTCACTGTGCTACGACCAGAAATAACGACTTGGAGTTGAAACCCATTAAAATGGAACACAAGTTTTATAAGAGCCGGTTGCCATACAGCTCCATGAGTTGCTTTCATAGGGAACCAGGCAGACAGAGCGTTGCAAGAGACACCCACAAAGTGAGCAGTGGAAGGAAGTTACACACAAGAAGAAGACCAAACGTCCAACAAATTAGGAGCCCTCGCCCAGATGTCATAGTTATTGTGGCAAATGGAGAAGTCAACTACGCGGAAACACTCTACAAGGTACAGACGGATGAGAAGCTGGGCGAGTTTGGAAAAGCGATCAGCGATCACCCCCCGAAGGTCGGCGAGATCAGCGTCTGCTAGATGAAGCGCAGCCAATCTCCAGTAAAATTAATCGTCTTTCACAATTTTTACAGGTCACAGCGACTTCAGGGTCTACCTGCACAGACTTAGGTATGAGGACATCCCGCTATGTCCGACCTGCCCAAACGCCATTGAGCCTTTACCATTGTTCGAGGCATAGGGGGATAATAGTTTAGTGCCCCACCAGAGACTTTGGCCCAGCACTTGATGGAGTCACCGTCACACTGGAGAGATGACCGCTATCTCAATGTTGTCAATGAACCGTGCATGCATTTGGCCGGGGTCTTCTATATCTTCAGAAGATTCTCACCTCCATGGCGTAATACACATACACACACAGCCGTATGGTGGGGCATAAGAATACCAGCACAACGAGTCATAGCTTGTCGTATAATACACACACACAGGCACACATAGACATCAGCTTAAAAGACCTTCGTAGAGAAAAGATTTCTTGCCTTATTGCGCCGGACGACAGTTGGTTTTTTTCTTCTGCAGCTGCGGTAGCTGTTACTGCCCCCCCTTACTTCAACAAGCACCCTACCACTTTTCCCCGTCAACCCTTCCATCACTTCGCCAACTCGTTCAGTTCACTTGGCTCGCCAAGCTAAGCCGAGAAGCGTGAAAAGCAACAAAAATAAATTTAAAAAAAACGAGAAAAAATAGTATATAAAACTAAAAAGAAAAACCTGCAAACTACGAACAGTAACCTAAAAATTCAGGCCAACTGTCTCAAGTCGAAGTCACTTTGTACTCTGGGGTTCTACGCTCTCTCTCTCTCTTTCTCTCTCTCTCTCTCTCTTGGTTGATCTCTCTCTTTCATATTACATTCATGGACCTGTGCTTTGTTTTTTATCTGATGCTATTCGCGTACAGTAAGTACATACAATATCGGACGATGCATGTGGTATTAGCTTTAAGTATATACATGTACATGTGCAACTTTCTAGACGTTTTGTAGTCTGAAGTAAGTCTTTAAAGTATATCTTCGAATTTCTGGTTTTGGTTTGTGCCATTCTTGAATATTTGCATTTATTTAGATTAAACGCTTTATTCTCCCGCTTAATTCATAATGCCGAATAAAATTCTTTGTGTTCTTCGGATCGATTATCAAACATTATCAAACATATTATGACATCATTCTAACTCGAGTGATTTCCTTGCTAATCCAGTGATACTAATGCAATTCAGTCAGACTCTCAATTAGCATTGCATCCTTACCTGCCAAATAGTTCTCTGTTCGACTTTTGAATAATAAATGTCGATTTTAGATGCATGCCTTGACCTTTGACAAAAAAGTATCAGTCATTTACCATCCAATATTGGTAGCCATAGCAAAATGTGATTTGTTCAGCTTACAATGGAAATATAATTAGGTTCAATTACATTTGTGCCAAATTACAAGGTTTCAATTCTGATGGAAATATACAGCATAGATTAGCAACAACCATACTCTAATTATATATATGTCTAGCAAATTGCTATTGGCATTCAGGCACAACGAGCATGCGCCTTTCTCTGCGATTCTCATGCTCTTGCATTGAGTACTCAACGCATCGGAGCCGAGCGACTTCATTCATTAGCCGAGCATTTCGAGCTCTCCGATCGAGTCGCTAGATAGTGGGCGTATTTTTTTATATTTTTTTTTATTGTTTTCCGTCATTGTCAACTTGACGCCACACAGCATTGTTCCCAGATGCCCAGATGCACATTTCCTAAGAATCTTCACTTGTCGGTTGCATGAGCCACATTAACCACTAGTTGCTGATGATGATGACTGTTGTTGTGGTTCACACTCACACACACACTCGCACCAGCAGCACACATAGCAAATTGGCTTAAATAGTTTGCTTTTAATGGCATCTAACGGCTGTTGTGGAAGTTTTGGCTTACCCCACTCGCGGCGCCCGTCCCTCGCTGCCACCGCTTCAATTGCCGATCGCTCCACTTGTCTTACTTTCAAGTTGCACTCACGTCTTTCTCTATTTTGCTGCAGTGTTGTGCTCTCGCTTTGAGAGGGGGAGGACAAATGCAGCATGCAACAAGTGTCGAAACAAACAATCAAAAAAATAATATTCTACGTATATGCAAAACATAAAAAAAAATATAAACAAAACAACAACAATAATCAGAAGAATTGTAAACGATTCGGTGATTTGGTGTTCGTTGTTCGCTGTTGTTCAGTATTCGGTATTCGGTGTTTGGTGTTTGGTGCAACAACCAACGTTGTCGAGTAGCGCGCACAAACTAACAGCCAACGAGCAGCGCTGAAACAATGGCAACAAGCCAAGCGGCCGCAACGCCAGCGAATCGCTCTCGGAGAAATCGAGTAACTACAAACCGATTGCCAATGCCACACCGAAGCTGATACTGCTCTACATCCGATCAAATAATATATCCAATCAGCTGATTTAAATTTGAAAGAAAAAAGAACAGAATTATATATATACATATAATAATACAAAAATAATATAAATACAATATATATAATTATTTATAACAGTAAATAAATATAAGAATATGATTTTCAGCAATCAAACTATTTAACAATTTATATCTAAGTCAATCAAAATAATATAAAAATATTAAAAATAATAATATGACGGTAAAAAATTTAAAAACTAAGATTTAAATAAGCCACAATTGAAATAAATATAAAAATAAGACAAATAAAATTAAAAAGTTGCCTTTTTTGAATCTGTAATTAATAAATCACGAATATTATAGTTAAAAGCAAATACTTAAGTAATGTATTTATATATATAAATATATATATAATGTAAATATATATAATTTCATAATATTAATTTCATATATTAATGTTGAGCTGCTTTAGCTAAACTCTTTTTATTTTATTTAATTATTTTCGCTTGTGGCTAATTAATTATATATGTATATAATACTTTTTGGGGGACAAGCTAAATGCTAAAGTGCACTTTACTCAACAGCAGAAGCGTATTAAAACCGGTTCTTTTAAGCGGTTTTCGGTCTTCGGGCGAAATAGAAGAAAAACAGAAGAAAAACAGAAGAAAAATATGAAGAAGAAGAAGAAGCAATAGATGCAAGCGCAACAAGCGTAAAGTTTTGGTTCGGTTTCGCAAACGGCATAGAATATCGGTTAGATATTTTGTAAACATCTTGAAAAAAATGACAGGCATAAAATTGTCTTCGATACAAAACAAAAATGTTGAAAACTATTCACATTTGTATAATATTAATAAAATTAAAACAATTATATTGTTTTGCATATTTCTATTGATAAATGCGTTTTTATATATATGTATATATAATTGGGCAACAATTACAAGTCTTTTTATGCCCCGAACCCATTAAAAATGGGTAAAACGGGTATAATGGTTTTGTGCAAATGTTTGTAACGGGTTCTGCCTGAAGCATCTGCGACCCATAAAGTATTTATATTATATATATTTTTGATCGGGGTCAACTGCCGAATCACTATATCCGCCTATTTGTATAAACACGCGGATTTCTGAGACTATATATATATATATATAGAATATTTATTCTCGAATATCAAGCGCAGATCAAGATTGCTTATTTTATTGATAATTGCCTCCGTTTCTCGATTCTCGATACATTGAAATTTCCGATAGCTATAAATGCTACAATTTTAAAGGCATATGCATATTATTGATCAACTACCCAAATCTCATCAAGATCGGATAAGAAACATCTACGTTATAGTCGAAAATATATTCTCATATTGATCTGCTTTCTATTAGCAGCCGCAAGCATTTTCTGTATGCACAAATATGCGAAATTTGCAAATTATGGAAATTTGGCAATAAAAGTAGAATATATTCAGCAACTGAGGACAGGGTATATCGTAGCCGCTCACTCGACTACAGCACTCTTACTTGTTTTATGTGAAATGTATGTCTAAAGTGAAAAGTGTTCATTAATCAAAGCTAACAGTATCTGTGGTTGAAATGCTAGCTAACATTTTATCGATCTGTTGACGAATATCGTAAAATGAAATGTCGCTGAACTAGTTTGTGCACCGACTAAATGTAGCACACTCTTAAGCGCTGTATTGCTATTGAGCACAAAAGGTGGCGCCAGTGTGCAGGTTTATATGTAGTCGAAAATCGTAAAATAAAGTGATGTTAAGTTAAGTTGCCTACCGGCTCTAAGCGCTACATTGCAATTTATTACTACAGGTGGCGCCAGTATGAGGAAAAACGTTGTGCTTGAAAATGGATAAACAATTTTCTGTTCGCCACACAAATTCACAGCCTATTTAGATTAACTTGATTTCTCCGTATTATTATTCAAATAAGGCATGTAAGATATACATTAATTGAATTTTAAATTTTTTATTGCTACTGAAAATAGGTTTTGATCAATATTAGAAGTTATTAAGCAAATCAATTGAACTGAGTATACATTATGAAATTCTCAATTAAATAAAGATAAAACAGATAGACACTTGAAGAATGGATCATAGTATGTGGATTAAATATATATTGAAATTAAACTAGAATTAAAATTAAAATACGTTTAACAATTTGCCGAAAGTGCAGAATTTTAATGAAATTATGATTCCATTTGTACTTTGGTGTTCTACGCAAAAATATTATCATAAAGTTCCGTGCAATGTTTCGCGGCAATTGCCAGCAAATTTGTTGAAACCTTTTCTTTGTGTTTTTTCCGAGCTTTTATTATGAAAATCATAAAAGTTAAAGCCAATTTTTGGGTTATGTTTTCGCTGCACGCACAAAAGTTTCGACTCAGACGCAATTCCCGCGGCTTTGTACAGTTAAAATAGTGTCCACACACACACACACACACACACACACACACACACACATACGAACACTTACACGTGTGCAGATATGTATGCATTTGTAAGTAGATATATATATATATATATATATGTGTGTGTATATATATATAAATATATATGTGCACATAGAATTGAACAATTTTTATGCCTTTTTTGGGCCCTTTTTGCAAAGTTCAAATTGAATGCCGGAAGTGCTTTGCAATTGCAACTGCATTTTTGCGTAGGGATTCGGTGAGGGGGTGGGTATGTGGAGCTCTTTTCATGGCATGGCATGCAATTGTGTGAGTAGTGCTTAGGGTGAGTTGGGGGTTTGGAATTTGCTGATAAACGAACTTGAACAATTTTTGACAGTTGTGCGTATAAATCTTGAAATGTTTTAATTTGCTTGAGAATCGATTTAAAGCGAACGCAAAAAAAAACACTCTGAAATGGCAAAAAAAAAAACAGCAGAGAAGCCAAAACAAAACAAGTAAGAATGGTCTAGTCGAAAGTGGCCGACTGGGAGATGCCCTGTTACCAGCTGGTAAGTATATTTAAATGATTTATAGAATTCTTGACGCGAATGTCTGCAAAATGAAGTATAGAAGTTACCCATCAGGGGCAACAGAATGTACATTCAACATTCAACAAATTGTGTTTCAAATTTTAAATATTCGGCCCGAATAATTGGTGTTTAATACGATGATTTATCGAAATTCGTATCAATGTTATGAAAGATATTGGAAAATCAATATCATAAATTTGTTGAGTTAAGCGGTTCTTTTAAAATACAATTATGATTTTATTTGTATTTGTTTTAATTTATTATGATTAAATACTGAATGCAAAATATAAGTTTAATTCAACTTTTAAATTTGCTTCTCATTCATTTGGTGGTTTGTAGGAAAGTGGTTGTAGCCTGTTTTATATTATAATTAATTGTTTTATTATTCATTTCTCAAAGATAAAATAAAGGGCGATCTGCTAACTGATTAAGAGACTTATAACGAAATCGGGATACTTTACATAATGCAATCTGGCAATAAAATAATCTGATCGATGTTGGTGAAACTTGAAAAGAAAAGTCGAATTTAGTCGTAATGTTCCAAACTAGATAACCAACTCGAACTCTTATAATCTTCTTCGCATGTTACATACGTGTGCACAGCTTCATCATGCCCGATATGCCCACTGTTCATGGACACAGAGTACAACCAGGCAGGCAAGAGAATCGTTGCCAGAGCAATGCAATGGAATCTTAGTCCTTCCAGCATCGTTGTGCATGATTTATGAATGACATTTTAGCTTTCAGTTGCCTTACCCAACGAGAACTATTTGCACTTTGCCAGCTTGTTTGGCATCCAAATACCATCATCGTTTTCTAGCTTATATTTGCATAATATCGTCAAGTCAAGTTGAAGATCCGGTTTGAAATCAGTTTCACATATAAAACAGACGATTCCAAAATGTATCGAATGTTATAAAGATATATTTGAGATTACTGCATGGAATTTGGGAAGATTGATTTGTCTTTTACTAAATAAACCGTGTTTTTTTTCCTTATGAGCTTTGTGCACAATTGTAGAAAAACTTGTGCTCTTTTCATTCGATTTTTGTTACTTTTATATAATATATGCATATATAAGCATAAGTAATTTAAGATTTTGGTTTGAAAAAAAAAATTTGAAAAAAAAAACAAAAACCAAATTTGAGTGACTTGCCGCGGCTTCTAAAGCAGACTCAGACAGCTGAGTGAGATTCTTCAATGAGATTGAATAATTAAAAATTCCACATTAAGTTAATTTTCCATTTGTGTTGGGTAAGGGTATCCATAATTCGCCAATTCGCTTGCCTGACGTTGCCACTTTTTAGTGCCGCGCGAATTAGCCAAAAGCTGTTGCCGGTTTGCCCTACGCGGACGTGTTTACCTTTGTAGCATTGCAAGCGCGCCATTTTTTTGTGTAAGCTCTAATTTCTTTTTTCTTTATTTTTTTTAAGTTTTTTTTTCTTAGTTCTCGTTCCAATCTGCAGTTCGCAGTGAGCATCGAGCAGTGAGCGGTGAGCTGGTGAGCTGGTGACCAGTCGGCAGTCAGCATTGAGCAGTCGCTGGGCAGCGAGGCAATTCATATCATATTTTTGCACTGACCCCGGATCTGCCGCAGAGCCGAGCAGAGCAGAGCAGAGGAGAGGAAAGGAGAGGAGAGGAGAGAGCAGAGCAAAGATACGGCGGGAGGCAGTGCAAAAGCGGCTCTTCGCTTTTGCTCTTGGCGTTTATAGATTGAGTACTTTATCAAAAAAACGAGACATCAAAGCGTATATCATGTCAGCTGCAGACATGCAGAGGGAACTGACCACTGGCCAGGCACAGACAGAGGCAGGGACAGCGACAGCGACAGCGGCAGCGAGAAAGAAGTGGTGGGGAGCGAGAGGTGTATGCATTTGCATGGAGTGGCCATGCACACACACACACACACACACACACACAGATATGTATGTGTGTGTGCGTAGATGCCCAGACGCAGACCTGACCAGAGACACAGACACCATAACTTAGCCAATGGCCAGTGGGAGTTGTTGCTGCTTCCCAACTTGGGCGCCATTTTGTTTATCTTTGTCGCAGAGCGTGTGCAAAAAACTTGCAACAGTCCAGAAACTTAGGCCACGAAGTCCTCCCACACACACACACACACACACACAGAGAGATTCTAGCTGGAAGTGCTTTGTTGTTGTGAGTTTTTTTATCTTATCAAGAGCCAAGCCTTCCACACAGCGAGTTGCAGTTGTTGTTGTTGTTGCTGCTGCTGCTCGTCACGGACTGCTCCCATATTCTTGTTGTGATTTCGATCTGGGTGCCTCAAATGATCATGCTACATTAGCTTTATGTATGCGAAATGTAAGCCCCAAATGAGTCGCAGCAGCAACTCATCGAATGTTTTTGTTGTGGTTTTTTTTTCGTTGTTGTTTGGCATCAATGAATTGCCATTGTTGCCTCAACCACTAGCATTGAGTTCGGTGCGTAAGCCATATAAAGTTATTACTCCCGCCTAACCACAACCCAAGCCCCTGTGCCAAATCAGTTGATAGCCATCGATAAATTGCAGCAGCGTCTGCAAATGCACATACAGTTGCGAACAAAATAATAGCACCACTCTCACAATAAATGCTTTCAAATGGGCTTAAAGAACTTTTCAATAATTTGCGGAAGAAGTGGAAGAAAGTCAAAAAAAAAAAAACATAATTTTATCTCTATGAAAAATTCAGAAAATCTACGCTTTAGTTGCGTTCTCTTTATTGACAATTGCCACTGAGCTAACCAAGTTCTAAAATGACCTTAGAGCAACTTCACTCCAGGATGTTTGGCTTAGTAACGTTTTGACATCAGCCCAAAGATTTTCAATTGGATTGGTTCATTTGGTGACTGCGCAATTCACTCAAACTTGCTTGGGGTTATTATCTGGGCAGGGTAACTTCATAGAATCCACAATATTATTATAGATAGGCTTGTTGGTTTCTTGTAGTCTTCATACAATATGTTGAACCTAGTCCATTCAAGCCCATTCGATTATGCTTGACACTCCATGTTTATAAATTATAAATAAAACAGCTGATCGACTTATTCAATGTATCTTTGCGAAATAAAAAATAAAACAATTAATTAAAAGATATATATATATATATATATATATATATATATAATATAATTACTTTTCTGCAAGAAACCCAATAAAAAAGAAACAAATATAAAAAAATAATTTATATTTTGCTATTCGCATTAAACCATATGCTTATTGCATATAAATAAATAAATATTTATTATTAACTCTTAGCTGATATTGAAATATTTTTAGTCACATCTATACGAAATTCTGTAAATCATCGGAAAAGAATACAGAATATATATTGAAGAATGTAAGAAATGCTGATAGTCGAATCAGGCTAGTAAATTACGTATAAAACGCAGCCCATCCAATTTATCGAAATGTGGCCTGAACCCAATAAAATGAGTAGAAAGATTACAATGAATTTCAGCAAATGTGTACAAAAGACGTGAAATCATCACCGACCCCCAAAAAGGAAAACTGTTCCTGATTAGCGCCAAAAGCCGACTCTGTTTGTCATGAAAGAACACGCCGATCTCAAAACCTTTAACAGCTAAGGACTCCAAATATGTATACAATCAATATCAAGTTTATTTATTTTATTTCGGTTACATTCTCGGTATTCTCGGCAAAATCCATAACTCGCCTGGAACCGGATTACTGTGTCGTAAAGCTGCAATTGGAACTCTCGACAGATAAATATGAGTTTTCTGTGAAAAGTTACTTAGTTTATCAAGATTTAATTCCCATGGCGAATCAGAAACGAACTACTAATTCATATTGCTTCTATGAATATAATTCATCAGTTTTCTTATTTATTATGTCATTTAACTTTGATACCAAAAAACAAGAAGATTATATATAGATCTAGATACCCGAGGCATAGCATAAGAAAATTTACATAGCAAATAGATAATTTACAACTTAACTTGAGAGGAGAAAAGATCATTTTAAAATTCGTAAAAGAATACTGCTTAATTTAGATAAACAAGTAAATAAGAACTTGTACAAAAAAGCAACCTTTGCCATGCTTCAAATATGGTCAGATGCAAAATAGGTTTTTTAGATTTGCTTGTATGCGAAATGGAAATGATCTGTGCAGGTTGTGCACATATATACATGTGCATCTAGATGTATGTATATGTGTACATACATATGTACGTTTGCATATATGTACATACAATGAATATGAACAAGGGTTAATCGTTGCCACTCGCTCGTTGCCACAGCAGGAAATCACAAATCAAAGCATTTTTGATTAATTTTGAATAAATGCAAATAGCAAATACACAAGATTCGCACATTTCGCCAAGGTTATCCGACTGACAGATGCACAAGCGTTGGACTCGGGACCTCGTCCAGGGCTGGACATAAGCATGGACGTCTACATGGACGTGGACATGGACTCTCTGCTTGAGCATGGAGCATGAAGCATGGAGCATGGAGTTCAGTGCTGGCCGCTGACTCCATTCTTACGGCTGTCGCTTTTGATAAATTTGACGTGCAACGTTGCGAATTGTGTGATGTTGTTGTTGTTGTTGTTCTTGCTGTTGTTGCTGCTACGTTGCCCGTTGAAAAGTAACTTGTTGTGATAATTTCGAGAATTTGTTGCACAAATATCAAAATAAAATTAATTTCGTTGATTTTTACAGAACTCTGGCCCTGTCCGAGGCACTTGCCTCACTCACATGCTGCACGAGCCGCACGAAAAGAGTCCTGATCTCGTTTTATGAATGGGCAACAGGTCGCCGCAGTTCTTCCTGCAGACTGTCTGCCCATCTGTGTGCAGATCTGAACAGATTCGCTGTCGTCGTCGTCGTCGTCGCTGCACCGGAAATTGAAATTTTAAAAGTTTTGACGTTTGTTTAGTTTTTATACCCTGGCTTCAGCTACAAATTGATATAGGTTGTGCAAAACTATATAGCATTCAGCAGAAAGCGTCTCCAACCCCCCGTGATGTGTATTTAGTTGCTTGATTAGCCAAGTGGATCTTAGGGACTAAAATTAAACAAAATTTGATTTGACATTTGATCGACTAATTTTTCTGGTTTTCCAATATCGAAAAGAATTGTTTTCCGATGGCAATCAAAGTGACTTCGATGGGAATGCACCTTAGTAAAACATTGATCATTGTTCAAATTTCAATAGGGAAAACTAAGCATTTTGTTGATAGGTAAGGGGTAATTCATAGTCGAGTTCTCTGACTCGATTATATAGAATTCTTCACTGTTTGGTTTTTGAGGTCCCACTTTTTGTTGTTGTTGTTATTTGTATTTTGTTGCCTTTTACCTTCTGCTTTTGCCATTCATTTGTAGTTTTTGCCTTTTGCCGTTTTCTCTGTTTATTTATGGAAACAAATACATTTAAATAAACGCAAACGAAATGAATGTGACCATAACACGAGTCACTTCACCATTGGCTCGGACTCGAGTTAACTTTTAAATGGTAACCAACAAAAAAATAAATAAATAAAAAAATTAGTAAAATATTAATGGACTGGTCGACTCGCAGATCGGATATGGTAAACACCCACACAAACACACATACAGAGAGGCGCACACCTGATTCATTTACCTTATATGCATACATCTATATAAATATATACACATTTGTATATATGTATATACTCTATCTCCCAATCTGTCTATGCTCTCATAACGCTTTCCGTTTCCGCTTCGTGAGTTTGGCATAGATGCTGCTGCTGCTGGCCAAGTTATTAGCGGGCAACGGTTATCAGTTGAGCTAATTTAAGCGTAGCTGCCCCAAAATAAATATTTGAGAATTGTGCATATGCATAAAAACCCATACAAATACTTTAAGATGTATGTGGTTTTAAGTAAGTATGCATCAATTTGCAAAACATATTTTTAAATCTACTTAGTAGTGTATTACATAAATATTTATAGTTCAGCTAGCTCAATATATGTTTACTTAGTTTGTTTTAATTAGGTTCTCATTCAATACCAAACTACTTAAGAGACGCTTTTTAATATGACGTAGATCTATTTCAAGAAATTAGTTTAAGTTACTGGTATAAACATTCAATTAAGAAAGGGGCTTTTAACCTATTTAAGAAATTAATCAATTTTTATATATTTATCATGTTTTTTGATCCACTTGTGGCCTCTGTTAAAAGTTTTATATGATAGGAATTCATGTCAAAGGTTTTATTTATCAGGCTGTGGCAGCAGTGGGTGTTTGTGCCTCGACCCTTGAGTAATTATAAATGTGATGCCTCACGCTGTAGATTTGCGGGAGGATCTTAGTTTGGGTCTACTTTCCAAGTTTGGTAACCTCTGCTTTCAAATTGTGGGGGTTATCCGAATTCTCGAATTTTCGATTTCTCGGGGGATAGAGCGAAGGTTACAACTAGTTGAATATATAGATCTTAAATTTGTTGAATCTAGCTTTCAAATTGTGGTAGATATTATTGGTTTCATCGATTTGCATCGAATATCGATTTGATAAATAAACGAAGCTCTCAGTGGGAGGCAGCACCTTAATTTGAACACCACATCTGTAGCTTCAAGGGTGTTGATAAAAGTTGAGTTCATACATGCAACACGATGCAAACGTTGCACAAATTATGTTTACTCAACTGTAGTCGAGTTTAAGAATAAGAACATAATAAGACATTAGTATATGTAGGCATATGTATGGTAGATAATTGAATGTAGATATGCATATATGTATTTATAATCACTCCGGTTCAATCCTGTCTCCCATAAAATTATCTGTCTGCATGTATATTATTTGTATATATTGTATACACCCACACACCCAATGTGAATGTGTGTGGATGCAAATGTTTTAATAGGATATGCAGTCAATGGCGCAGTTTAGTCGATGGTTGACAGATTGACGCTTTGTTGCGTCAACTGTCGCCGACGCATCGCGTCGTTGCGCATCTGCTGCTCCTGATGCCTCAGCTGCCACGTGAATGGCTTCGGCCAGTGTGTGGCATATGTCGATAGCTATGCCGCATAAGAGCCAACACATACAAATGTACATTTGTAATGTGAACTGGGCTAAATGACAAATGTGCCGCAATATCTATATTATATATATATATATATATATATATATATATATATATATATATATGTATATATATCTATGATTAGTTTGTGTTGTTGCCAATGCTTTTATTTTTGCAAAATCAAAATATGCTGATAGGCATCATATGAAGTGCATGCATGCATTTATGTATTTATATAAATGTGTGCTTATACTCTATAGTGTGGTATGCCACACGCATTGAGTGAAAAAATGATGTATATAAATATATACATATATGCACATAATTATAAATAAAATATTTGCATTTTTATTGAAAATTAAAATAATTTTTTGTGCAACGCGCTCAGACACAGTTAACAAAACACACGCACACGGAAAACCCAATTTATTTATATTAAAATAGAAATTGTGAAAAGAAAAATAAGGCACACACATACACACATATAAGCATATTTACATACACTCGCACACACACTTATGTTTTGAAAAACGTGCGGCAAAATTATGATAATGGCCATATGTACCGTTTATTGAAAGTCACATCCTTTATCGAATGAATTTACAATTTTTGGCAGACTATCCACATTTTACGCATATTTTCCTACTCTTATAGAGTGTATTCTAATTTTACTTTCAAATTTGCAACTTGTTGAAGGAGCCGTCTTCGACCGCATAAGGTATTTATTCCTGATCAGCATCAACTAGGCGAGTTGCTATAATTATTTAGTCTTTTACGTGCAGAATTTAGTTGGAGATTATCCAAATTGGACCACTATACTATATAGCTAGTTTGCTTTGAGTCACATATAAACTTGCACTTATCTTGATCAAGAAAGATCGGTTATTTTAGACCCGAATGACGAGCTGAATAATAAGAGACAACATTCAATAAAAGACAAAACGCAAAAATACAACTATTATTGTATATTTAATTTCCGATTATATTGAAGTATTTTATTAATTGTGATCGGTTCACTGTGCATATAGTCAAACTTTATTGTTTGTGGGTTTGCGTGAATTGCTCATGAGTCAATTTTAGGTAGTTTCAGGCAAATGGGTTGTCATGAATCGCTTCACAGCTCTTGTTACCAGGCAGACACCAAATCGTGTCATAAAAATGTTCGTTGCTCCAATTCAGCTCCAAAAAGCGAAAAAAGCACTGTGCAACAAAATAAATTGGAGTTGAAATATGGAAAAGCGTAAATTATTCAAATACTCATCACAGCCAGACATATAGCATGTCAAGCAGCACTGAGCACTTCTCTAAATATGTATGGAGCAATTAAACGTGTTGGAACAAAAATAAATAAAATAAATATTATCTAAATACGATTCCTTGATGAAGATTTTCGTTAAGTTTTTGTGCAGTTAGGCGTCACAAAAGATATTAATTAGCTATATACTTCTACATCGACTAATTATACTGATCAAAAGCATATAATGCCTTCTATCATCTTCTTCTATCATCTAAAAATTTGATTAATGCGTTTTTTTTATGGTTTTCGCTCTGCCTATGCTCAGATCTCACGGAAAATGGCCGAAAGGGGTATAATGAAGTTCTGCGACAGTATGTAACAGGCAGAATAAGGTATACATCTTGAATGAAGTTGCCTTGCCAGAGATTCCATCTAGATACCAAATTCAGGTATTAATATGGGCAAATGATGGTATTCAAATTGAATAGTAAAACGAAAAAAAAATAGTAAAAGGCATTAAAAATAGTTCACATTTGAAGCGCGTTTCTATTTAACTTGTTGCATAAATATGTATCCAATTAATAAGTAAATTGAGCAACTCATCCACCGAGGTGGAAAAACTCAACTGATTTAGCTGAAAATTCAAAAGCATTTCATTGACCTGGCGGACAGGTGTGAAAAATGTTGTTAAAGTTGTTTTGTTCTTGTTGCATTTTGCGTGATATGTGAAAATCGCATTAAACATTAAGCGAACAGATGGGAAGACACACGTATGAATATATACATATATATACATAAATATATATATATACATATATATATTTGTCTGTATGCGTATGAAGTAGCACGGGGCTGACAAAGAGAGATGTGGAGGATGCAATACCGAGTGGATTTGTCGCTAAAGCCGACAGCTTAGTGTGAGACACACAGCTGCCTGGTTGCACTCTGTACCTGTGCATCGGCCTCGGTTTCGTCACCGGCCCCGGCTCGGGCCTGTAACTGAGACTGCGATTGCAACCGGGCTGCGATGTGGCCACGACAAGTGACAACGGTGATTTGCATACAAAGCCAGTGGCATGGTTCTCACATTGTTGTTGTTGTTGTTGTTGCTATTACTG
Organism: Drosophila villosipedis; assembly: GCA_035043025.1. NCBI lineage: Eukaryota > Metazoa > Arthropoda > Insecta > Diptera > Drosophilidae > Drosophila > Drosophila villosipedis. The sequence continues at coordinate 12,770,787 of JAWNNF010000024.1, read as the reverse complement.
CTGGCAACTGCTGCGCGTGCGGCTCATCATCATTTGTCAACCCAGTGCCCGTACAGAGAAGGGACAGAGGACAGAGGCACACAGAGAGTTGTTGCAGAGACAGTGACAGAGGCAGAGGCTCTGTGGCTCTGAGGCTCTGAGGCTCTGAGGCTAAGTCCCAAGTGCGGGTGCCGCTTGATAGCTGATGGGTTCCGGGTGCTTTGCTGCTATCTTAAATCGTAATAGCCGCTGCCACCTCACAAAATGTGCAAACGGTTTTAAGCCGCTCTCATCTTAGGCAGGCTCTTTAGCTCTTTAGGTCTTTGTGTTTTTACCTGCGCCGTTTGTTGCTCAATTTTGGCAATTTGATTGTCACGGCCTTAACCCAGTCCGCTTCATTTTCAAATCTTTTTTAAAGCAAAACTAAACTATTAAAGTGCAAAGTTCAAATGAAGCAAAATGCGAATATAGAAGATCTAAATAGATTTGAGTTTCACTGGAAAACTTTGGTCTGCCTAACAAATTGAAGTAAGCAATTTGATTTAAATAAATTCAGTAATAAACTAAACTAATCAATAGTAAATACTTAAAAAACAAAAAACGAGAACTATTTTTGTATAAAATAATAACTAACCGTGGATGTGTAAAACGCTGATGCGCTCTTGAGAGCAGGACACAGTCGTTGCAGATGATGTTGAGGGGAGAGCGACAGGAGAGAGAGAGAGAGAGAGAGAGCGAGAGAGGGAGAGAGAGGGGGAGAGAGGGGAGAGACACTGAATGTCATATGTCAAGTGCGGAAGAAGACGCAAGTGTCAAGCATTTGGACTAGAGACTTGAACCTAGAGCCAAATCTCGTCCAGGCGCTGACGTTGCAGGTCGTGAGACGAGCGAGAGAGAGAGAGAGCAATAGAGAGAGAGAGAGAGACTTCTCACTATAGGGAGAGACAGTCAAATGGGGCCGGGGATTGTTATCCTATTTCGAGCCGGGACGGGCACTGGGACATGGAGACGGACTTGGGCTAGTGCTGCCTGACCATGGCAACCTCGTGAAGTGGCAAGTCGCAAGTGGCAAGTGGCAAGTGGCAAGTCGCAAGTGGCAAAGCAGCACGCACACGAGCGCAAATAATCATAATAATAAAGAAGAAGGCGGAGAAGGAGAAAGAGAAGGAGGAGATGAAGATGAAGAAGAAGAAGAAGCAGAAGCAGAACAAAAGAGAAAGGTCCTTGCGGCCATAGGAAAATCTTATTTCACGCTGTAAACCACAAGGGAACGTGCCAAACACCGCAAGCAATAAATGAGATGATGGCGATGAGCAGAATAATTGCGAGAAGCGACAGGAGGCAGGCAGCGGGCAGAGGGCAGTGGCAGCGGGCACTGGGCAGACAGGACAGCCAACGGCAGGACATTCGGACAGGGCGGCAGGCGAAACATGGTGACATTGTAATAATTATGCCAAAGATTATCCTTAGACTCGCACACGCACACGCCGCAGACAGAGACAGGAGCACTGCCAGAGACTGACAGAGAGCGAGAGAGAGCGAGAAAGAGAGAGAGAGAGAGCGAGATAATGGAGTGAGGGCGACGGCTGTGCCGCAGGATATGGCAACACGATGAGCGCAGGACACAACGGCATAGCGTCGTTGACGTCGCGACGATGGCAGCCGCGAGCGAGCCGTGTTAAGTAGATGAGCTTCAATTTGTGTGCCTCCTTCTCGGTCTGTCGGTCCTTCCGTCCTTAGTGTTTCGACCTTTCGTTCATGAGTAGCTATGTTTGTGTGTGTGTGTGTGTATGTGTGTGTAGGTGTTATTGCCGTTGCTGTTGCTGTTGTTGTCCTGTTCTGTTCTGCTCTGTCGTCAACGCCTGTTGATGTTGATGGCCTCCGTTCATGGCGGATATCCTGTAACCAGATTTGCTCTATGTGATTAAGTAAGTCATTGAGATGGTCTTGGTGCCGATAAGCCAACCCATCCCAGCAGAGGCCGACCCAGACCCAGACCCAGACCCAGACCCGAACCCAGACTCAGCATTCGACCCACACGACCTCATCGTTCAGCTTGTGTTCTTGTTGTTGCCCTCGTTAATTGTTGTTGTTGTTTTTCTTGTTGTTGTAGCCCTTGGCTTTTATCGCATTTGCATGTTAAATCTTAAAAAGATCTTAAAATGATCTTTGAAGAACGTCACCAGGAAATTCATTGACTCGACATCAGAGACATCTACACATACATATACAAAAAGAAATTTTCATTCAGTATTTTACTTTGCATTGAAGATATTTTTTGAGCAAAGACGACACAGATTTTCTTCTACAAATAATTGTTTCCCATTCCATCAATGTTTTGCAGCTAAGCTAAAAATTGCCACATCTTTAAGATGTTTCTCTAATTTTAAAAATATGTACTTTAGAAGAGATGTTTTCATAAAAGATGTTTGTGCGTAAGAAGAAAAGCGAAATGTTATCAAAATAAATCAAGAATCAATTATATTTTTAATGACAAACGTTCTTAATCAGCTTCCATAACCATTAATTTCTGGTAGGGAATGTTTTGCCGTTAAACGAAAATCTTTAAATTTTGTGAAGTTCTTAGGTTCTTAGGGTGGTTTGACAGGCAGAAACAATCTAACAAATTAAAACCTTTATTGAATCAAAGTATAAACTAAAGTATTTGTATGTGTATGTATTTGTTTGAGAATAGCGTTTGATTCTGGGCCCACTGTGGGACCTGTGGCCTGGCTGCATAACTAATTTATTTTCAGAGTGGGCGTGGCAGACATCACTCGTGACAAAAAGATGGACAGCCCCAGTAAACAAATGGCAGACAGCCTGATAGACAGACAGCTATCCAGATATTGGAGGAGGATGGGGATGGCAAGTGGGGGATGGGGGATGGGGGGATGGGGGGATGGTTGCTGCGTGAGTTGGGCGACATGCGACAGAAAGTTAGTTACATAGGCCATGTAGCGTACATAGGGCACTGGGAGCCTCCCCCAATCGTGCATAATTTGTTTGTTAGCCTGTCCCGCCTGCTAGCTCTAAATCCCATTCCCAGCTCCACAGTGGCAGCCAAAACTGTTGGCGACTTGACTGACGCGAACACGAAACAAAACTGACACTTCAAGCGACGCAGCGACTGCCAACGGGGCAACACAGAATAGACAGCAACCAGAAAGTACAAAAAATAAAAATAAAAAATGAAAATAAAAATAAACAAGTGAGAACGCGGCAGTCGCACTAACCGACAGCGTAATACTCTACTAATGATCTTACATCAGCTGATAATATGAGCAAATTACTCTACTTGTCGTAATGAAATATGTTGCTAACAATCGATATTTTGTGGGACATATTTTCCGACGAGCTGATATATATAAAATATTATCAACTAGATATGGCCCGGGATGGGGGTAAGTGTGACCATGCCGTCATTTGAAGGATGTTGCAAGCAATACAGTTTCAAAAGTTGAACGAATTTTATTTAGTGGGGAACCTAAATCTTAAACTGAACAGTACACAAAATCAATATACTCATCGACTTGAGAGTATCTATTTGGGTGTGTGTGTGTGTTTGTGTGTTTGTGTTTAATGAGCAGAGAAACGTGTTGAGAAACGACTCAAAAGAAACGGAAAATCGCGTCACAAGTCACACAAAATTGTCAAAGGCGTTGAACAAATAAACAGCTACACCAAATTCCTGAGCAGTTTTCAACATATTTTCTTTATTGAAATTTGAAATTGAATTTCCTATTAGTTGGGTGCCTAATTAACAGCAGGCAAAGCAATTTTCTCAGAAACTATAAAAACTAATACCACACTACATTTATTTAGAAACCAAATTCTTGGAAAGTCATATGAACAGTTCTTAACACGCAATCCTTAGTCCTATGACATTCGAATTCGCTTCTAATCCATAGTTCTCCAATTTTGCAATTTAAAAACGGAGTAATTAATACATATGTACCACAATCCGATCTATTGCATTTATATTATTATGAAAAACTAAAGAAAAGTCAACTTAGAAAGTTATTTTCATTAAGCTATAAAATCAATTTCGCTTGATTCCGAATAAGAAAACATATTTATAAAATGCAATCCATGTGCAGGGAAATTATTTCCTTCAGAAAATTCTTTATTCTGTAGTACGCATATCTCCAACAATATTTAAGATAGAGCCATCAGACTTGGAAACGTATTCAGACCACGAATTATTCAGAACCTATTCAGTTAGTGTTATGCGCTACAAATTATGTATCTTCCACAATTTGTAGGCTGGAATCAGCAAATTTTAAAGGCATATTGCTAGTAACACTCTTCAATAATAACATTTCGGAAATACAATTTTGGACTCGCCCTCAAATATAATAAGAGCCTGTATCTCCCGCAATTTAAGAGCTATAGTTTTCAAAATTGAAGGGCAGATTACTACGATTATCCTATATATTTTTTCGGCCATATCCACTCCCGACCAAACATTCTCAAAAGCCTATATCTTTCGAAATTTACCAAACTTGTAAGGAATGCTACAAGGAAACTCTTCCAATATTTATTTTTACCACGCCCATTGCCCACTTAAAGGCAAACTTAAACTGTGGAATACTAAAAATCTGTATCGAAGATCGGAATTTCTTCTTCTTTCTTCTTCTTAATATTGAATTTATTATTATTTTTATTGCGAGCTACTATATTGTAGATTATGAGATTAATTTTTTCAGGAGCTTTAAGTTTTTATTATTACATCTTAGCCGATACATGGCTAATTATAGTAGCTAAACGATTACTAAGCCATTGCTGTAATAAAGGAGACCAATTTTGGATGTGGAAAAAAGACAAGTTTTTTATTGAGGGGAGCTTTTCTAATATATTGTTTACTTCTAAAGTGCCATTTTGTTTTTAAAAAAACTAGACGTCAATACTCGGAGGATCTGTGATTTGAACGCTTCCCCTTTCAAAATGACAGCTACAGCAACAAATTATATTTGTTTTATTTAAGTGTATCAAAGACGCGCTATTTATCCACCGGAATTTCCAAAGTTGATATTTTGAGTAGCTGAAAAGTTTGCTTCCCTCTTCGAGCTGATCTCAGCGATTGGCGTTGCGTAATTTGAGTCGTTTGCTGCTTTCTGCCTTATTTCACAGTTAGCTTTGTTTGCTGACCATGTGACTTAATTATAGAGTTTCCACCACTTGGTGGTGGTACCAGTGCCAGTGACACTGGTGGTGGTGCCAGTGGCAGTCGCCAAGCAGCCCGTACCAACATTTGCTGCGCTGGTGTTGACTGCACATGGCTCTGCCTAAACTGGCGAACTTCGGCACCGACAACGGCATCGGCATCGGCATCGGAATCGACAACAGTATCGGTGTAGGGAACCGGTAGCCGTTGTAATTGTAGCCACCTCCGTTTGCAACCGCTGCCTGCAATCGCTGCCTGCAGTTCCCCCTGACGACGTCGTCTTCGTCATCGTCGTACGCCGGCGATTAGATGTGGCCGTAAGATACGCGCACGTTTATTAGATTCCATTAACTGATTGCGAATGCGTGTATGTTGTGTGTTGTGTGTGTAGATGCAGGCATGTGTGTGTATGTGTGTGTGTGTGTGCACACAAGCATGCATGCAAAAAGCATGCGACGCCCCATGCAATCGAGCATTGGCCGTGCCTGTGCTCAACCACTAAAATCAGTCTACAAATTACTTTTGTTTATTTATTTAATGGCGACTAATATCAGTCAACACAGAAAATATACAAAAACTAAAAAAATAAATTAACAGCAATATTTCAATTCAACCTAAAAAATTAAAAACAATTTGAAGATTTCTAGCGGTATTTATGGGAGCGAGCACAGTAAACCAACCCAAGCAGACCAAAAATGAAAAAAAAAACAAAAAATGGTTACTATGAATTAATTAAGATGATCAACCGGAAATGTTATTCAAGGTCTATATCTGAATGTTCGATATAGAGGTCTCTGAATTGATAACATAAAGTTAAAGTTGAAGATAAAGTTAAGTGTAACACAATAATACAATGCTCAAGAGAATGTGGGAAGAAGTAGTTTAGAAATTTAAGAAAAGAAGGAAGTAGGAGGAGTCTATCGGATTAACTAAAATATATAGCTAAAAAATCTCATAGATTATTGCATTTTAATACTATATTATTTAATAATGCTCTCTCCCTCTCTCTTTTTCTTTCTTTGTTGGTAGTCCAATTTGCCAGAGAAACTATCTAAAAAATGTGTTAAACTCTTCATGGATTTCAGTGTTTGCTTTCTAAAATATATTGTGAAACGAATATGCAGTTTAATAATACAATTTATGTAATTCATCATTTAAAGTAAAAATCAATTGGGAATTAAAGTAATATAAAAAAGATAAATAAAAAAAGTAAACTCTTGATAACTTCAGCAGCATGAATGGTTTTGTTATTAAGTAATAAAGTAATTACAATTTAATCCTCTGCAAGCCAACACACACACACACTTTTTCTATAATTCTATATGTATGTATAGGTATATAATGTGCCTGACATATATGATGTGTACACATAATCAATTGTATATGTGTATTTTAACAAAGCACGACACATTTGCATGCCACATGCCACAACAGAACCATATGCCATTGGGCGCACACTTGTGATTGATGCTATATTTGTATAACCCTTTTCAAATATACTTTAGCTTAACAGGTATACCAACCGATCTATTATTATTATTATATATGTTATCAAATATGTGAATTAAACCACTTGAAAATTATAAAGTTCCTAGCTAAGTCTTGTAATTAATTTAATTGTAATTAAAGACATTAACTGAAGATGTAGCTTTCGCTCCTTTTTGATGATCGTGATACTATTAGTGCATTGAGTGAGCGGATCTGATGGAAGTTAATAATAAAATTAATAATTATATACGAAATGAAAAAAAATCGATTAATCCTGGAGTTGCGCCCTATCATGAATATTTAAGCAATTTAAAATTAAATAATATTGACTGGGTGTTTACATTGCAAACACAAACAGCGGGGCTGAATTGCGAAAATATATTTTTTAAAAAGTCGATGTGCATATGCTTAAAAATTCAAATATTTACCGAAACAGCAGAGGCGTAAAATTATTATTATTGTAAATGCAGCAGCGACAACAGCAGGGAAAAAACAAAAACTGCAAAACAAAAAAACAGAAATAATTGCCACAAATAAATATATCAATGAAAAAGGACAGAAACATAAATAGTAGCAAGAAAAAAGAAACAGTAAACAAATGAAACATGTATGAGATATATAAATATATATATAGATATATACATATGTGTGCATTTCGTATGTATTCCCACAGTTATTGTTATTGCTATTGTTATTACAAATATATATGTAATATTATGCATGTTGTTGTCATCACCATCAGCGAGTTGGCATTGTCGCCAGTCCTCGTTAATTCAAATATTTATTTATGGCAATAATGACAAAATACATTTTGCCCATCAGCACAATGTAATAAAAACACGCATTGCAAAACTTTTCCGGAAAATGTACGACTAAAACATACTCCGCATCCCAATTATATGGGATAGAAAAAAGACCATGGAAAGGAAAAGGCTTGGAGTCGACTAAGTTGTGGACATGGCAGTCCTAAAAGATAGTTTTCAATGAATTTGGCATATTGACAAATAAAAGTGACTGACAGCTGCGCGTTGAACTTAGACAACACATTAAAATAAATATTTATTCCATTTATTTGGGCAAATAAAAAGATGTAATTTTAGTGTTTTAAAATGTCAAGTAAGGTTTTTAGCTGGAAAATAAATACATTTTTAATGCACAGTTAATTCAGAGGTCAAACCATGCCCAATTTGGATTTAAGGAAACATCAAAGTAATTTAAAGATTTTAAATGTCATGTGAAATTATTGGCTCAGACAATTTTGATGAACAATTATTTCATGAGCAGACCAGAAAGACAGAAAAGTAAGCCGCATTGTTATGCGGTTGAGCTTTGAAAGTAGTAATGGGAGCAATCACGCCTTGCCTCTTTCCGGCCGGACGCAAATGGTGTGTTGAGGAACAAAATTTGAAGACCAGTGGCCAAAATGTTCGACACGCTCGTCGCGTAGTTCAATGGACGAAAACGGAACGAAACCGATGCGAAGCGAAGCGAAGCTGAGACTATTACAGATACAGATACAGGTACAGGTAGAGGTACAGGTAGAGGTACAGGTACAGGTAGGAAGGAGTACGAGTAAGTATAATGCATATTAGTACGAGCTGAATGAATGAGCCAAGTTAAACGTTGAGATTGGCAGCAATGTTGTCGGTGGCCGGTGGATGTTGCTGGAGAGCATCAAGCAACATCAAAGAGGAGGCAACACACGACTGCCATAATCGAGACAACAACGATGCTGGACAGGAGTGCTTTCAGTTCGAGTTCGAGTCTGTTGTAAATTCGAGCTGCTTCTGCTGTTGCTGTTGCTGTTGCTGCTGCTGCTGCTGCTGCACCATTGCAATTTCGTTTTAAAAGAAAAATTAACGCGAATTATAAAAAAAATAACCAGCAAGCTGAAAAGAGATAGCGCGACAGTCACATGAAGATAGGAGAGAGAGAGAGAGAGAGGGAGAGAGAGATGGAGAAACAGAGGCTGGATTGCAAAACAGCAAAACAGGAGTGCGCATAGTGCAAGCACCAGCAACAACAAATAATTGGTAATCTTGCAGATATAATGATAATCACAACAACAACAACAACAACAGCAACAGCAGAAGCAGAGTGCAGAGCCAGTGCTGCAAGCTGAGCGAAAAGCTAACGTGCGCTGAATGTCCTCATTGCAGTGAAGGTAAAAATGGCAACGGCAGCCGCCGCAGTTGCTACGTGCCCCGCCGTATCGACTATGGCAAACTTGCAGCTGGCAGTTTGGACCATTGGGCATTGGATCGGGTATTGGGGACTGGCGACTGCCGACTGACGACTGGCGACTGGTGTTCTTGGCAGCCACTCGATCTGCTCTCGACCGCACTGCTACGTGAGCCGCACGCGGAGTGATTACGGGCGGTTGCGGTTTCAGTTTGTGTTGGAGCTGCGGCTGCGGCTGCGTTGGCCTCCTCGCATCGAGGAGTAACACAAGCAATTTTCAATATACCAACTAAAGCGACGGCCTCTATAAAAAACAAGTGAGAACGTTGCAGTCAAGCCTAGCCGACTGCGATATACTCTGATACAAATATTACACCAGCTGACCGCAGGTGGCAAAGAATCTTGTTCTGGGAGTGGAGGTGGCGATTGTGGTATTGCTCAAGTAGCGCAATGTGTGCCGGTGTCTCAACTATTCAATAATCATTAATGTGTCATCAAAATTGGGCAATCCTATCTAGAAAATTGCGGAAGACATAGGCTATTGCATAATGGTAGCTAAAGCTTGAAACTGACGGGAAATAAAAGCTATTGCGATTTTTTGGGGCGTATTAACTAGCGAAATAGCCCATAAATGTACAGGTCGATCTCTGAGGAGTATTTCTGGTAATATGTATTTAAATTTTGTGACTCTAGCTTGGAAATTGTTTGAGATATATGCTTGTATCGATTTACACCATCAGGCATATCAGTTTTGGTGATGCGATTGCGCAGGACCACAATTTTTCTTTACTGTGGAATATATAGCGATTTTCGATATTTATGGGCGCAGTATGTATCTAGAAGAGGCAGGGATGGATGCAGCTTGGAAATTACTATATATCGATCTTTCGATAGGTTGTCACCAGGAATATTTAGTAATTTGTGTTTTAAAATTGTGGGAGATTGACAAAAATGAAATAAACAGCATCCTATGGTATTTACGAACTTACAGGATCTCTTATATAGTCTCTGAACAACAGACGCATCCTGGCTGTATCAGATATGGAATACAAATCGATAACATATCGATATACCTCTTAAGTGTAAGTCGATTATATTATCCCACAGTGTTATAGATTGAATCAAGTTAGAGTGCTATAAGCCTTCTTCCAAAAACGGCCCATAAACTGCCTGTCTCCATTAAAGTTATATTCACATATTTGATCATTATGAACACCCGATACGATATCGTCATGCAGCTATGGCAAAGAAAAAGCACAGCTTGTGTTCCTTCCACAGTTGACTTGCTATCATTCCGCACAATGCTTACCAATACACCTAAGGACCACTGCCACATGCAGAAAAATAATTACTGTGAATATTACAAATTCGCCATACTCTGGCACCAAATTTTCCTCATATTACTTATGGTATCAGAGTATTTCCCAGTCGGTCTCTCTTGTTTTTCTTTTGTATTTTTACGAAATTTCCTTCATATGTTTCTTTAAGTTATAGTGTATCGATCCCACAACTTAAAACACATCTCATGACAGAGTGTTCCTGTCGCCAAACCTATTTCATATAGCTGATGGGGAGCATAATAAAACGCATATTTTGTTAGTTTGGTTTGGATATCTGGGATAAGTAAAATTTCAATACGAGAAGAAGTCTTTCGATGGATGGTTCCTAATGCAGCTGTAAAAAAATTGCAATAAATGCAGTAAGAATATACCTTAATATTTACACAATATTACTTAACGCCACTCATAAGAAAAGATCAGAAAATTAATAGTAAATAGAGATTTAAAAACTTAGAAAAATAATGTGACTATAATTCATTCTTAGACCTTTGGAGACTTTGAAGAGTTTTATATACCCCATTTGGGGTACAATGCAGGGCGTAACAAACGCTATGCGAACAGCATCAGAAGCGGCAAGTGCAACTTGTGGATTGTAAAAGTGTAATTCAAATGGCAACTCAGCCAGAGAGCAAGGCAGCAGCCACGGCATCCATAAACATAATTTCATATCTGAAACGTAGCAGTATATAAACTCTGTATATATATATATATATAAGCGTACTATTCTCTTTTTGGTGGTGGTGCGCTTCTGCGAGGAGGCGTGCTTTGTGGGGTGGCGGGAGGTGGCGCGAAATCAAAATAAAACGATGGGCGTTTAGCGTTATGCGAACTGAATAACTTCTGGAAGTTTGTTTTCTACGCTTGGGTGCTGCTGGTGGCGGGCTGGCTGGATGGCTGGCTGGCTGGCTGGTTGGCTGGCTGGATGGCTGGCTGGTTGGACCTCAACCTGAACCTGAACCTGGTTGGCCCTTGCATTGACGATAACCGATTCAGCATCCAGCATCCAGCATCCGCTTGCCTGCTGCCCACTCCGCCCCACCACAACTCAGCAAGCTGCCGCATTTTGTAGTTTTGCAATTCAAACGTGCCACCAAAACGTAAAGTTCCTTTAATGTTTCTTTGGTTTTAGTTTTGGTTTAGTTTTCGTTTGGCTTGCTTTCGACTTCTGCTTCACCTCCTTTCTTTTTTTCTCTGCTCTTCAAAATTATTTCCTGTGAGCGCCTTCTTTTCATTCTGGCTGGCTGCTTGACGTCTTTTCTTCTTGAACTCTTATAATACCCCGTAACCACTAAATATGGGTGGGAAGGGTATACTGAAAATGTGTTTAGCATGCAGAAGAAATCATAGCCTACTTGTAACGCCTTGTCAACATTTATTTTATGATATTACACTTGTATCAGAATATTAAGTTCGACTGCCACATTTCTTAGCTACAATTTATTGGCGACCCTTTAAAAATCACCTCTGCACATTTGAGCGAAAACTGTAAACTGTTTTCATCAATTTATTTAACATCTGAGTACCATCTAGTGCCATCTAGTCGGTCATTCCCAACATAACCAGTCCTATTTGTTATTATTTTTTTCTTTTCTTTTTTTTAATTTTACATACACGTAGATATGGACAAGCTTGCTGTGTGTGTGCACAGCCATTTCGGCAGACTGCAAAGTTTTTCGAGCTTAGCGAATCTGATCTGCGAATCTCCGCACTCCCCCCGAACTCTGCTAGCCATGCATAATTCGCAGTTCGATGCTAATCCATACATATAGTTTTAGTTTAGCTTTAGCTGGGGCTTTACGGCCTGTCGGCCGATTGTTTCTGAAATGCAGTTAATGCTTTTGTTTTTTGCAAATGCTAAAATTCACAGATAACTTAGAACTGAAGTAAGAAAATCAATAATGAAAATTTGCCAGGATAGTAATGAACTTAAGCAGACATTAATAATCAATATAAGATAGTAAAAGATCGTGCGTCGTCATGGTTGACCGATCGATACCCTGTAGTTGAGAGCTTGATTGTTTTAGATCAGAGTACAGACAATTTGAAAATATTACACTTAAACTTAGGATACGGTAAACGGTGATAAATGAAAATCAAGACTCAATCTCAATCGGACAAGTAAATATATAGAAGTGCAGCTTGCTCCGAGGTAGACGGATGGTAAATGGCTAACAATGTATTGGGTCTAAGAAATCCCGTCACTCTCCTCGAGCGTTGCATGTTCAGATTGTCTACAATGTGTTGAGTGTTATTAAAGTTGATGTGGCTTTGCAGTGTTCAGCTTGGAGCAGGTCATTAAGAGAACCTTTTTTCATAGCTTGGTTCTGGCTCTCGTCAGCCGTTAACGTTTTGGTTAATTAGCTTTTGGTCTTTTTGTGCATGCCCCGCTTGAGATGGTTATGTTTGTATTGTTTTTGCTTTTCAGTTTGTCATTTGCCAGTTGTCAGTTGCCAGTTGCCATTTACCAGTTGCCATTTGTCGCCGCTGTCGCCGTCGTCTCAAATGAATTTTCGATTGTTAGTGCTGTTTTACGAGGTGTCCCGCAGCGCACTTTGTTGCGCAACCAAACATCAGACGCGAATGCTTTTGAGCTGCTTCTGTTTGCTGTTAATGTCGACTACAAATCTAATTTCAAATCACAAATGGCCACAACGATCGAAATTGCCCCATAAAAAACGGCGGCGAGTCGGGCGCATTGCGCAAAACGTTGCCACAAATGCGACATGCAATATCAAAAGCCACACACAGAACACGGAACATAAGCGGAAAATTGAATACCTCCGGCCGATCGCCAGCCCCATAAAACCAAACCAAGTTCAAAGAAAACTCATAATATATTGAGGACCGTACTTAATCAAATACCCGCTACTGATATTTCAAACTATTTAATTACTCGCATTACTATTTAAATATCCGAATAGTATTCACTTCCAGATACGAAATTTCTCTTAATCCATTTCAACAAATACACTGTCAAAAATACCTTTTAATTATACAATATTGAGAGTCTATATAAGCTTTTAAAGAAATCGATTCATGTTCATTACAAATCAGTTATAATTTAAATAGCTCGAGCTTCTTCGTTAACCACAAAGATAATGTACTTCAAGGCAACAAAGCGACAACTTTGTTCATTGCTGTGTCGCTCGGTTCAGTTGTTGTTATTGTTGTTGCCACAGTCTGATTATCACGCATACGCCGCGCTATCTGCATCGACGGCATCAAATCAGAAATGGCGCCAGTAAAGTCGAGGGGCAGCGCACGTGACCGTCAAGTCGCGTCGAGTTGCGTCGCGTCGCGTCGTGTTGGGGCCAGATCTGGTCAAGTTGAAATGCAAATTGCAACTTCCGTTAAATTGATGCAGCTGCTAGCAGGAGGAAGAAAGGCAGCAAGTCATCAATCTATTCACATGACGAGTAGCTGCCACCCCATGGGCAATCAACTCAATGCAACTCTCTGCCGGCGATGGCGTTGTCCACGTCAATGTTGGCGTCGATGGCAAATGTGATTGCGGTTGCAATATCGATGTAGATGTGGATGTAGATGTGGATGTGGATGTGGATATCGATGCCTGCTGCATCTTCAACCTTTGGCATTGGCTAACTGGGTTGACTGAGGCACACTGGAGCACACTGGGTGCTGGCAGTCAATCACACGTAGCACTCAGCTCCTAGCTGCTTGTCTGCCTAACTGTCGAACTGACGAACTGACGAACTGGCTGCCTGACTCGTCAGTTTTAACACGCCGATGAATTATGAGGCTCAGCTTCGCAGATCCATTTGCGTTTCGGACAAATGAGCTGTAACTGAAACCATAGCCAATGCCAAAACAAAAACTGAGGCTGAGGCTGCGGCTGCGGCTGCGGCTGAGTAAACTAATCGCTTGAAGTTTGGGTCTCCAAATTGATTTATGTGTCGGCATTTGCTCGCAGAGAGATTTTAAATGGCACGTTACTTTTTAAATGCCATGTTTGCTAGTTTATTTCATTGGTTATTTTACTGCCTTTTTATACCCTTGCAGCTTACATGCGCTGCCACTTTTGTCGTGAAGTGCGTAACGCATTGCATCAGACTTCGCCGATCAAATAAAGAATTATGGCTACTAACCGTTAGCCGGTCAGTCTATATGCCTGTCAAACTAGTTCTACTGTCTTGAAGAAACTTCAATTACAATATACATATATGCCAGAGTCGGTCGCTACGGATAACTGTAGCTGCCCTATTTCAAAGGCGATTTCTTGTATGAAAAGCATTTTTGTTATCCAGACTAAAAGTACTAGTTACAAGTTTTATTGTGCCCTTAACACTTCCGAAAAACACAAAATGATCAGCATCGGACTAACTAACTCGCATTGAAATAATCGAACGGACTTATGACGAGGGTAGATTATCTTTTTTTTGTTCAGTTAGGAAAGTTTCGTAACTTTTTGCATGAGCGTACTTAAATTGATTTATGAAAAAAGTTGCAACTAGTAAATGTCCTATAAGTGTGTGTAACCTATTAACCCCTAAACCATACCACCCCCTTCCTCGCCGTAATTGCTGACAGCTCCTCATCACAATCGTTAGCTGGTTAGAAAATTTTCTAATTACAAAACTAACATTTACAATGTAACTTAGAGACAAGCACAGCAACAGCAATAAGCCTCGAATATGTGTGTGAAAGTGTGTGTGTGTGTGTGTGTGTGTGTGTGTATGTGTGTGTGTGTGTGTATGTGTGTGTGTGTGTAAGTGTGTATGCAAACAAAGAACCAGTTGGAAGCACTTTGCATGTCAAGTGGGCTACACTGCGCTAGTGTGTGTGTGTGCATCAGAAACAGTGGCAGAAGGATGATGCAACAAGTTGCGTACACAATTAGCACACACACTCACACACACACATATACACACACACACGCATGCACTGAGCAACGGATTGAGCTCTCCTGCCCCATCGCCCTCTGTTGGCCTGCTCGTCCTTGCTTGCTATGGATCTCTGAGGTTGCGGTTGTGGCAACGTCAGGAAGCGTCTATTTAACTTTCAAGTGCTGCTCGACGATACTCATAAAATTTCCTTCAGGTAGTTTCAGCGTGCGGTTTTCTGTGTTTCAGTGTGTGCATCTGTATTGTTATGTTGTGGCACTGGACCTGATGCCGGGCACGCATAACAGCAGGATATTGTGTCCTCCCGTTCTGCTTCGCCTGCCTCTTCCCAGACCGTGTTGCACTTTTGGCCACTTAAAAGCAATTCACTCACAACACTTGCAGCATAGTCGAATTATCATGCAGCGTAATTTAGAACTAGACACATTTTATCCTTTAATATGGTATGGATATGAATATTGTCTTTGTTTGCATCTGCAACCGTCGGAATATATATATATATATATATATACTATAAAATCTAGATATGTACATCAATGAATGCTTGTTTTCGTATAACATTTTGGTTGCTCGTGTCTTGAAGGGTTTAAGATACCATATTTAAAGAATATGTTCCCTTAGAAACACATAGATAAATAATTATATTTTTAATAAAAAAGAAAATTGATAGGCCACTTTGAGTCATAAAACACAATTTCGAATCAATAAATCTATTTCAAAAATATCCACTCATTTTGAGGATTATTTGGAATTGAAAAATGTATAATATAAACAATTGCACGTGGAGCGGTTCAAAATCGCATTAAAATATAGATAAGGCAATTATAAATAAATGAATATGTTTGTGTAGATTGATGGACAACTGACTTTAATAAAATTGTGCCTAATAAAAAAAAATATATATTCCATAATTGATATATTCCATAATTGAAAGTAAAAAAAAACAAGGCTTGTCTGTGTTAATTGGAGCTCTGCTCAATAATAAGATCCTTATTCGGGAAGCACTTAGTTAGTAACTAACTAGAAGACGCTAAGCGACTGAAAATATTTTCCCTTATAACATTTAATTATAAACTGCAAGTTGAAAGTGTATATCAAGTTCGATTGGGATCTGCTTGGTATTGTTTTAAGTAACCCGGCAACCGTAGAGGATATCCTAGTCTGTTTCATTGTTATTGTTGTTGTTGCTGAAGTAGTAGTAGTAGTAGTTGTTGTTGTTGTTGTTATCGTTGTTGTTGTTTTTTTGTTGTTGTTCACGTAGACGTTGCGTTGATTTGCTGCATTTAATGAGCGTTGCTGTTGCGCCTGCAAGTATGCAGCTAAATTTTGTCAAATGCATTACAACGTTATTAAGCGCTGCCCAAAAGCAACTGTTTGTTCGTGTTTGTGCCTGTGTCTATGCATATGTATGTGTGTCTGTCTGTCTGTCTGTCTGTCTGTCTGTGTGTGTGTGTGATGTGTTTTTAATATTTAATTATATTTAGCTGCCTTAAGTACTTACACTTTTGCGCTCTTAGTGACAGTAGCACACACACACACAACGTCAGTTGAACAAATAAGGCATATTTGCAACGTGGGGCATGTCGAAGATGTGCGATTGGACAGCTTACAACTGGCCGACGGCGAATGATGTGGCAAGCTTAGATGACTACTACTGCTGCTCCTCTTATCTGAATTGTATCCTATTTCTTTCGCTTGAATACGTTAAATATGCCAAGATAAATTGGAAATTATCTAAACTCATTGAAGCACAGCCGAATAGCTAGACAGAGACAGATAGCGTTAGCTAGATGAACCAGTTGGTGTCACAGTTGGTCAGTTTAGTTTCCCAGTTAGGTGCTCGGCTCGAACATATATTTCCATAAATAAATTTCATAAAACTTGTTTAAGTTCAAGACAAGTACGAGTAAATAAATAACATAAAAAAAATATAAAAAATCAACTGAAACAGGGCAAAAACAAAACAAACATTTAAGCTCCCTCACAATGCGCTCGTATGTTGCACGTTGCAGCTACATGTGGCAATGCGTCCATGGACCATCCATACGCCCCGAAGCACAAAGTGAGCACACTTTTTCAGCATCTTCATCGCAATGAGCTACAATCAAAACGGACGGCATATCGATGGATATTTACCATTCTAGACCAGCTGCAATGATTTCCCAGTTTTTGCTAAATTCCTTCTGCTTATCCTAATAGATGCCAGATATATGCAACATCAGATTGCATAGCAGTTAAGTGAAGAACTAGCTAACTATAAAATTGAATTTGAAAATAATATTTAAATATTTCATGTAACGTTTCTATCTAATGTGTTTCTCAAAGTTACAAACTGAAGAGAGATTATTATTATTATTATTATTATAACATTAGCCGATGCTCTATTCCTACAGGAATATTCGCCAATTATTATTAACACTCATTAAATGCATAATGTTGATTGTATATCTTTTTCAGATTTGTCATCGAAGTGTACAGATAATTTACACTTTGCTGGAGAATAAGGAAAGTGTTTCAGAACTCAGAACTCAGAACTCGAAAGTCATGCCGCCACTTGGCTCTTGGGTTTTGCATTGTTTTTCATTGGTTTTTTGGGCATCTTTTTAAACGTCTGCCAACCAAGTCCATGACAATTTCTCACAATTGCAATTGCAGAGCATTTTTGCTTCGAGCTGTCATTGTTTCTTTGGGACGCTGTCGACCTGCAGATTGCTGCATCCGCATCCCCCCTCTACGGCTGCTGTGTGAATGTCTGCCATTTGAGTGGCTGTATTCACACTCGTACGAGTATTCGTATTCATATTTTTGTTGTTGCTTTCGTTCGCATTCCATTTGGCTCGTTTTGTGCGGAGCGCACATTTTTCTTCTGATTTCAGTATATTTTTGTTTTTGTTTTTGTTTTTGTTTTTGTTTCCATGCATTTTTCTTATTTTTTTCCACAATATCTATATGTTTTTTGTTTTTTGCTTACATCGTTTTGTTCGGCAACTTTTCGTGGCCATAAACACGTACGCGTTACCAACGAGTACGGGCAGCTGCTTTTATCTCCTCTCCTCCGCCACCAGCACAAGCCCAAGCAACGCACACACATCACATGTGTGTACTCCCAACTGAGATCGTTGTTGTTGGAAAAACTCAATTTAGCTTTTTGCAACCTTACCAAAAAAAAAAGAAGGAAAAACAAAAAAAAAAAAGAATGAAAGAAAGAAAACGCTGAGAGAAACGAATAACGATAGAGCAGCAGCAGAAGAAGAAAAAATGTTTGCGAAAAACGACTTTTTTCCATCGCCTTTTCTCGTGTCAGTTGTCTGAGTTGCTGTGCTCAACGAAAATCCACTTGGCAATACACTAACACTCACACACATTCATACATACACATATATATATATATATATATTCATATGTGGTGAGTGGTATATACACTCGGACATACATGTATGACAACAGCTACAAAATGTCTGTCAACGTGGCTAAAATAACCAAAAATGCTGAGCAGCGAGAAACAGGCAGCCAGAATCGGGCAGCGAATACCGTTCAAATGACTCTCTGGCAACGCTGAACGTGCCTTGCTTGCCGCTTATTGGAAATCAAATCCCATAAAAGGCACACTGAGCCCTGGAGCAGACCAACAGCAGCAGCGCCCATGGAACGTTTAATGGCATTGAAAAACTAACCCAACTAAAACTGACTCCGCCATCGGTCCGCAACCCCATCAAATTTGCAAAGGGCAGGCGCTGTGAAAAAGTTGGCGCTTCAAAAACACAAATGTAGTCAGTCAGTCAGCCGATTGGTCTCTTTGTCTGTCAGTCATATAGTCAGTTATCTCTAACAAGCACGGACACACACACACACACACACACACACACAATGTATGTACATTTCTGATTATGTTTCTGGCTTCTGCGGTTGCTTTTTAGATTTCTGGTCGACGTTGCAGGTGAACAGTTTGTCCAAAGGCTTCTAAAAATATCCAGCAAGCCGAATCGAAGTGTCCTTGCACAAACACACACACACACACACACGCAAACACACACAACGCTCTGCACCGCACAGAAGTAGGCAATTATTTTCAACTCTTTATTATGTTCAAGAGTTCCAAAGACAAATCTAGCATATCCAGCTTATATTGTGGATTTTTTGTTTTGAAGTTTCTCGATAACATGTCCAACAAAAGCAGAATGGGTGTGTTGAGATTCTATGTGTTTGTGTCAGTTGTAAGTATATTATCTGAACGAAACACCTCCTTACAGCTGTTCCTCAATTCACTATTCAGCACTATGACCATGACTCATAAATCTACTGGGAACTTTGTGCCTTTTCTATTGCCATATTTCACGCATTCTTGATAAACCTGTCCTTTCCTTCTTCCTTTAATTCAATTTTAAATATTAACATATCGCCTCTGAGTGTGCTGAACTTATCTTACTCTACAGGTTCAGAGATTTCCCAATTTTTTTCATTATTTTTTGCCTCACTCTTTTTCTCTTAGCATTTTTCTATATACCTCCAATCCATGCAGTATATGTTGGCCCACTTTACATTCTAAAAATCTTCGATTTATTATTTCTCTTCTTATTTTTAATTTTTAATTTTAATTTCTTTCCCATTCATTTTTTATTTACTAAAACATAAACTCTTTGTAGCTTAAATTAAATAAACAAAAAATTATATATCCAACGTGTTTTCCAGAAATCATCATAAAATCCATTTATTTGGGTTAGTTTATTTGTTGTTGAGATGCAGCAGTGAAAATATAATATTATTGTGAATTTAGTGTTGCAATAGTTTCTTATTTCAATACCAACAACAAAATATTTACATGATTGAGTTAAGCAACTCGTTTCAATGCTTTCTTTTTGCTTATTTCAATATATTTGTAAATTCGAACATCAATTAAGTGAAAATGGTGAGTTTTGCTTAACATTTAATGCAGTGCCTTCATCTTAATCGCCAGGGAGCAAAGTAATTGAAGAAGTATTTATTGTGGCTTTGTGGCACTCAAGAGCAAGATGGAGGGATGCTGAGCACATTTACCATATTGTCAAAGTAGTGGGAGTGTCTATGCAGTATCAGAAAGTCGAAGGAGACCGACCAGCAGCCGGTTGGTGGCTGGTGTAGCCTTGCAACGACTTTCGCAATGACTTGCACAACGCCAATGCTTGTAAATCTGAAATGTTGTCTTTAGCAGCGTGGTCCGAATCACTGAGTAAATGGCTACGGCCCAGGGCAAGATTGTGGCACGAGGAGGGCGGGCTGGGATGGGGGCGGGTGCGGGTGCGGGTGCTGGGGATGGTGCAGAGGTTGAGCTTGAGTGGACAATGAGCTGACACTGCACACAGTTGCCACATAAAACCGAAACCAACACACCAACACAAACACAGACACATACACACAGGCGGGCAGAAAGTTGGATCGCCTGTGGTTTTGGTGTGTGTGTGTGTGTGTGTGTGTTTTTGGGTCGCAAATCTGCCCCGGGGTCGGCATCCAAGCAGAGCAGAACAGTTGCCGCAGCTACAGCTACAGCCATAGCCATAGCCACAGCCATAGCCATAGCCATAGCTATGGACAGCACAGGACATGGGACAGAACAGGACACAGGACGCAGGACGCAGGACAGAGAAGGCAGGGCACAGGCAGTGCCATAGCTGGGCAGCTAATATTTTGTCATTTGTGTCACGTTCCCCATTCATGATGATTTCGTTCGTGCTATTCTCCCTTTCTCTCGCTATCTCTCCATCGACATCTCCATCTCCATCTCCTTTTCGCGCTCGCGTTCTCCACACTGGTCGCTTTCTCACTCTGGCTCCGTAACTGTATCTATGGCTGTAAGTTTATATGTATCTGTATCTGTAGCTGTGGCTGTGTCTGTAGCTGTAGCTGTAACTGTATCTGTGGCTGGCATTTGAGCGCCATTTTGCCGTTTTTATTTATGGAATGCAGCTATTCTACGCCCGTGTGTCTCCTGTCGCTTGTCTCCGGTCCTCTGGTCCTTTGGTCCTCTGGTCTCTGGTCTCTGCTCTCCTGGATCTTATGCCCACTGCCACTGCCACTGCCACTGTCACTGCTACGTGTGTCCGCCTCACATTCATTTTGGCCATTTCGACTGCCACAATAATTCTCATGTAGCCAACTTTAGCTACGTTTCCATCTCCATCTCCATCTGCATCTCTCCTCTCCTCTCCTGTCCTCTCCTCTTCCAACTCGATTCGCAGCAACATTTCCGTTCTCATCTCTGTGTTAATGTATCCACTTTCAGCATTTTTTTATGCAAGCATAAATTTGCAGCATTTTTTCTTGTTAAACAATGAAAAAATACAAATAAAAAGAATAAGGAATAATCACAAAATCCATAGAACAAAACTTAACCATGTACATTGTTGGCATCGTGTGTTGAGGATGCGGTGGTTTGGGGGGCTTGGATACAAGATAGCAGATAGCGCCTGGCAATTTTGTAACTGATTTGCGGGGGCAACTTGATAAATTTGTGCAACAGAATATGGTAAATAACAAACATACAAATAACATACGGAAATACTTTAAGTAAGTCCGAAAACTTTTTAGATCAATTTATTGAGTGTGCCCAGTTCAGTAAACAGATTCCTCTATATATTTATATAGTTATAATTTGCAACTTTCGTTGCGACCCGAGCAATTGGTTAGTTTGCGGTTTCAGGCATGGTTTGGTTTTGTTGCTGAATTGTTTGCTGGCAGAGGTAAGCTCTGTTTTTAACTGGCAACGTTGTCAGGTCCAAGAGGGATTTCCATTTTATTTGCACACCAAAACTCATGAAACAAGCAAGGACGTGCATAGTTCACAGTTTGCCTCCATCCCGCAGTCCCAGCCCAGCCCCAGCTCAGCTCCCTGTTCCCAGTCACTTTCCGGTTGGCTGTGCTGCTAGCCAATGCAATACAGGGAAAATGTATTTGACAAAATATTTCAGTTATTTACTTTTGTTCAACATAACGGCAGCCAACTTTTAGGCTAACAAGCAGACAGCCGGAAAACCAAACATAAATCTTGTCACATTTATGTGGCTCTAGTACCTATTTCCAACAGCCTTCTTTCTTTTTTTTTTGTACTCTGAACCTATTCAAATTGGCTAAAAAGGGTATGATGAAGTTGTGCAAATGTATGCATCAGTCACAAGCAAGCATTTCCGCCTTCTCTACTTCAATATATAGAGAGAGAAAGAGAGATAGTGTATACCAGATGCGCAGATAAAACTTATTTACTGTGACCGATAACCTTCCTTCGATTATCGATAACCATTCAAAAATACACACGTGGTGAGGTTTGAACATCTGAGATGTGTCCGACTTAATGTAGGTAAGGACTAGGGTTGAGAGTATCTTTAAGTCGAGCTCTCTTGTCTGAAGCACTATTCCTTGGTTATTTTCCCTTTTTTTTTATTCGCTACCGTTCCAGTTGTTGTTGTTGTTGCTGAGAGTTTTCGACAAAAGTGAAAAACATGAGGAGCGACCCGTTGGGTCCGTACAGGCTTACGGCTTTGCCAAAAAACAAATGAAACTTTATGCATATTCAACTTTTTACATTATTCTTTGTGGCCAACGAAAAGTTGCAATTACGAAAAGTGTATAAAAAACAGCATTAGTTGCCAAAACAAAACCAAAAAAAAAAAAAAAAAAATGGTTGCAAGAAATTTTAAAAAAATATATATTTATTTTACCACCTAGTTAATGTAGAAAAGTTGCAGCCTAACTTAGATCTGACTAATAAGTTGAATATAAATTATGCTTTTGCAATGAATATGTTTAATAATTATTATTCATTTATAATATTGTACTTACAATGCATCAATTCAAAAATTCAATAAAATAATATTCTTGTCTTCTTCTCTTGATTTCTCTGGGATCTGTTAGATCTATTGTGGCCTCCGTTAAGCCTTTAGCTGTTCCATCAATCCTAATTGGGAATTATAGAATCTTTATCGGGTTAAGGATTCTATTTCGTCCGAGTTTCAAACATGTTTCTCTAGGATACTACATCTTCTCCTGGCTAAGGCACAATCTTTCCTCAAGAGACCGTTAAGTATCTATTACCTGCTGGCTAATACTTGCCTTGTAAGGAACAATCAATATAAATCAATATGCTTTAATTTGATATAGTTTTAGGTAAATAGAGTCACACTTGAGAAGGTCGAAACGGTCGGCAGCAGTGTGGCATGGGTGGGAATGTGACATTCATGGCTGCAACTTGTGAGCAATGTGTTCACAGTTTAATTTAACAACTCATTTTGCCTGCTTGAGTCAGCGTAGATACACAGACACAGATGCAAATTACGGTTACATCAGATACAAACTGCACAGATACACTCTCAGTTAGTTTTGCTGCAAATCTTGAGCTTAAGCTACAGCTGTAGCTGTGGACACACACACACACACAGACTCACCAACCAAAGCCAAAAACTAGACCATAAATAACTACTGTGTGTGTGTGTGTGTGTCGGTGTGTGTGTGTGTGTGTGCAGCTATGTCAAAAATATCTATCTCAACACACATCAGAGTGGCAAGCAGAGGAGACGAATGCATTGCACACTAGAAAATTTTAATTTGAGTTGTTGACGCAACTAAATAAATGCGAAGTCGCCATGATTTAGAGACACTCGCAATCCGCTCTCTCTCTCTCTCTCTCTCTCTCTCTCTCTCTCTCTCTCTCTCTCTCATTTATCTCTCTTGCACCCGCTGGCTGTCTGTCAAACAATGGTAATTTTCGGGGAGCTACGAAACGTAACGAAATCTAAAATTCGTGATAAGAACTACCGAAATCTAAACTGGAAATAAGCCTAGCGAATGAATTGCGTGAATATCTCAGTAAAATTTCATTCTGAGAGCTCTGGGAAGTGTGGGGGTGGGGTGGGTGTTATTGGAGTGGAGTCATATATATGTATGTCGCATGGACTGATGGAGAGTGATGGTGGGGTTAGGTGGTGGTGGTAGTAGTGGGGCCCATGCATATCAGAAAACTTGGAATGAATGACGTTACGTGAAGCTGACAACATGTCAAAATGGAGAAAAGATACCGTAAATGGACAGGCGGTATGAACAAGAAAGGAGGTGGCCGTGGGCCGGGCGGGTGTGGTGGGCTGGTGGGCTGGTTGGGCGTGCTAAAGCAGATATGCGATGCTGGGCATTGGTCGGCGGGAGGTGGAAAAGGAAAACTTACCTACGGCTACGAAGAGCAACTTCCAAACAAGTGACTTTTATGTTGCCAAAACAAATAACAAAGCTTTGCGGAAAGCCAAAGGGTGAGTGAGTGTGCGTGTGTGTGTGTGTGTGTGTGTGTGTGTGTGTGTGTGTGTGTGTGCTATCATATTTATGAAATATGAGGGGAAGCGGATCCACTGGCTAAATTAGAAATCGCAAATATTAGAATAAAGACTGTGGCTGGTGCGAGCGAGACGCAAACAGAGACAAGATATGTGCAGCTGTTGCAGCCTTAGCAATGCAATGCCAAAACACACACACACACACATACACACACACACACACCCACTGCACACACAGTCGGTGTGCAGCCAGCAGGTCGTACACGAAGCCCAGAACTGAACTCAACTCTCAGGAAAAAGTATTTTTCCGCAACAAACAAGCAAAAGTGACATGCAACAGCAGCTTATTGTTGCCGTTGTTTTTGTTATCGTTGTTGCTGTTGTTGTTCTTGTTGTTGTTGTTGTTGTTGCAACGCTTGTGACGCCAAGCATTCAACGCTGCCAAGGCGTGCCAGTTGCACACCGCCCACACAACTTCAAATGTTAGCTTGGCTCTGATTTGGTCTCGATGCAAGGATTACCAACCGGGTATATCTGCACAAGTCTACACTCGGAAGTAAAATCACCCTGGCGAGGGCTCCGCACTTTAACAAATACAAAAATTGCTGACACTGACACTCTAAAAACCAGGGCTGGCATTGCATCATTTCAGGTTGAATTTTTCTATAATTTTAACAAAAATCCTCCGATTTCCAGGTTGTTTTTGTGTTGCTAGCTTTGCTTTGCTAGCTTTATTAAATTAATTATAATAATTATTAAATAATTATTATTATTAAATTTGAGTTTTATATTGGGGTTCTCGGACCAGAAACCCTTCGTTCGAGTGACTTCCCACTGAGTAGTTAGCCTCCAATATGAGAATCGAGAGAGCAGATTTAATTAGGGTTTGCATTTCTACTCTTTAGAAATTCATTTTTTTATATTATAAATGCATTTCTTAATATTTCTCAATAGTCTCAACAAATGAGGAAAAACATCCGAGTTTTGCAATAATGCTTTCTTCAATTTAGAAATTACTTATAAAACAAGAAAAAACTTTTTATTTTTTATGGTGAATTTCATTTAATTTTCAATATTTTTTGATGATTTTTGTTACTGAGTATATATATATATATATATATGTAATTCATATAGAATATGTATTTAATTCGTGTAGCAGACTTGTTGTTCATTCTTTTGTGTAGAGTATCTCGAAGTCAGTTACTTTTGACAGTTAATTCATAGTTTTCTTTTCGTTGTGGTAGTTGCAGCGATTGTTGTTGCAGCAAGACAGAACGAGAGAGAGAGAGAGAGAGATAAAGAAAGAGATAGATAGACAGAGTTTGTGTGTGTGTGTGTGTATTGGGTGGGTGAATGGGGGGGGGGGGGGGGGTACACACACAGCAAGAGTGTGTTTGCATATCTGAACACTGCGATCGCCAAGTGTCGTCGCCGTGGTTGTTGTCGCCCTGGCTTGTGTTTTGGTCCTAGTCCTGGTTCTGGTCGTAGTCCTGGTCCTGGTCGTGGTCCTGGTTCTGGTCGTGGCCCTCGTCGTCCGTTTGCCGTGCTGTGTTTGCTCGATTCGTGATGGGGGGCGGCACCAGGCACTTGACGTGGCTGCCACATCCTTTGTGTTTCTACCTCGTGTTCACGTCGCCAAAGCCAAAAGTTTATGGCACGTCGTGCCTTTTGTTCCTGAACTTTTGCTGCTCTTCTTGTTGTTGCTGTTGTTGCTCTTGTTGCTGTTGCTGTTGCTGCTGCCATCGAGTTTGCTCCGCTAAGCGGGCCGAAGCCACATTTGGCCAACATTTTCTTGCTACTTGTTTGTTTGCTGCTGCGATTTTTGATAACTGACATTTGTTGGCGTTCGCCTCAGCTATAATAAATGGTGCTGAACGTGAGCCACCGCCGCCGCTGTAAAAGGTGAGGCACTAACAGTAAAAGCAAAACCAAAATCAACAGCAGCAGAAGCAGCAGAAGAAGCAGCAGCAGCGGCAGCAGTCGCTTCGAGGCCAAAGACCAATTTCCCTCTGGCCATATGATATGAATGTGCAATACGCAGATTGCTGGCAACGATATGAGCAATTGGAGCAACTGCTCCCAAATTTCAACAGATAAGAGCTTTGGGCCCAACAATTTGCCAGCGCTTCTCGCATCTTGTGTTTGTTCTGCTCGAAAAAAGAACAGCAACAGCAACAGCAACAACAACAACAATCAAACCCGTGGATCATTGTTGTCACTAATCATAAGCATCTACCAGGATTCTGGCGAAATTAAGTCGAGCGAAGAAAGGAAAACTCTTACCCAAAAATCCGCTCAATCCTAAATGGATCTTCGTATGCCGATTGTTGCGTGACCAGGAGGTGCCCGATCTCCAGTCTGCGAACTCTGGATACCTGCTGACCTTCAGGTTCCGCCCTCTTCCTTGCCTACTCATGGAAATTTCAGATCGACTTCTAAGAAAACATGCCGGATTGGCTCATTGACCCGTCTTCAGTAACTGCCACATGTGGCTCCAGCTCGGCGAAGGCAAACACCTAAAAGGGGGTGGCAACTGGTGAATAAACTTTACTTGAAGGTCCACCACCTAGATATCTATGTTGGGGACACTTCACTGGGGGCTATTCGAATTTGCAGATATTTATGCTTCCCATTTTTCAGCAATGCTATACCTGGCAAGGCGACTTCCTAACGCTTATCTCAGCCAATATGGGTTGCAACCAGCTGACCCTTCCCTCTAAGAAAGCGCATTAATTGGATTGGGTGAGGAAGCACTGACAATAACGAATGAGGTGAGTCTATTTTCCATTACTTCCTATAATTAGAAATACGCAACGAAGTGCGTGACCTGATGCTCGCTTTAAATAAGTTACAGAATAGTCTTGAGTCTTGTGTCTACACAGATATAGTTTTCTCTCAACCTCAAGTCCGCATTCATTTCAGAAACACCAAACTCTCTTACCAGAGTATCCAATAAGCAAAGGAAAATGTTAACAGCACAATAATTCAGTTAATAAACAAAAGACTCGCTTGCGGACTCACAAATTAAGAAAACTTAGAACAGATACCCGAAAAATTCATAATAAAGCCAGAAACCAGAAATAGATAATTTTCAGTTAAATAAGGAACTATTTATGGCTAAAAGACTTGTGTGATATTCCGTCTTTTCTGATATCGAAGGTACCTAAGAGACATCCAGCCAAAATTGTCCCAACTTTAGGGTATTTACAGAGATTTTATCAAACATGAACAGTGTTTACAAAACCAGACTTTCCGTCTCGCAGAGCGACTTTTGCAGAAGGGTAAAACAAAACCGATTCATCACTTCTCTATTTGTCACTCTGTGCGCCCTTCACTGGGAGAAGACACATATTTTTTGGGGACCTCCCTTCCTTGGACGCAAAGCGGAACTGGAATAGGATGACTCAAGTTTAGTGGTATATAGAATGTAGAAGGCGGTGTCGCAATGAGTTAAACATGGCTCAAGTGGGTTCTACAAATGAACAAGTGAGAAACTTGCAGTCGAGCATACCCGACGGCAGATCACTTTGATCCCAGTTGATGCAGCTTATCAGAGGCCTTTTTATGGGTGACGATCTTTAAAGAATCTAACCAAATTTTGTGACCCTAGCTTTAAGATTTTAAAGTCGTTTGTGGTTTTTAGCGATTTGCATTTATCGATTATGTCGAAGCTTTAACTCTCAGCCGAGTAGCATCAAAATCTAACGAGAATATATTTCATGTTTCTACTTCGAAGTGAATATCTTCGGCACTAGAGCATAAAAAGGATCAATTCAAATGAGAGATGGACGATTGCTATTCATATTATTCACACAAAATGTTTTTAAAATATAAATAGACTTCTTAAACATAACAATAAAGCATGATTAAGAGGGGAAGATATAATACATTCCAAAATAATTTTAAATTAAAAAGTTTTGGAAATGTGAAAATTTGAAAATTCCGAGCCAAAAATATATACGTGAATTATTATTTTATTTGAATACAAGTTTATTGTGTGCGATATTCACAAGTATATATATCACTTATATAAAGTATTTCGAGTGCAAAAACTGCTTAAACGATAAAAACAACTGAGAATAAACATTGACAATGGGTGTCAACAAATAACATTTAATGTCAGCCAACATTGTTCAAAATAGATTGCCTTTATTGATTGGGACGTGAAAGTGTTATCGATTCTTTAGTCCCTTAGTGGGCGTGGCATATATGCTTGTAAAGCTATGCTTTAATTTCAAATTCAAATATCATTTTATTCTTATTGTTATTATTCTGAAGTTTGCCACAGCAACTGAAACTGGTGTTGCGAGGTGCAATCCGCTCAAAACATATTTAATATAAAGCTCATATATAGCTCATATGATAGCACCTCTGATGGTTCCAATATGCAAATGCTTGCGGCTGCTTATTTATTTATATGAATTTTAAAATTCAAATTTGAGTGTGAACCGAGTACATAAAGTTCAAAGTTGTGCTCCGCATTATTTGCTCAGCGATCGCACATTGCGGCATTGCTTTCGTTAACAACACAACAGCAACAATTTAGCCTGAACAAGCCACAGACACAGGAGGAGTTGTGATTCTAGCCAGTCGGGAGTAAGGCAGGGCACGGCACGGCAGGACAGGACGGGGCGGGGCAGAGCAGGCGAGGGGAGGGGAGGAGAGTGGAGGGGTTACGGGCTTAGGGATCCGTGAGTCGGCCAACAGCAACGGGCAAGGACATTGACAAGTGAAACATCATACAAATGGGCGCGCAAAGGTCCAAAACACAGAAGCACCGAAACAACGCAGCAAAACACACACACACACACACACAAACACACACACACACGCACACAGTGAGGCAGACAGACGAGCTCTCAATGTGACGCAGGACCAGGACAGGCAGTGGCAGAGGCAGAGGCAGCCAAGCACTTCACAGCTTAACACCCTAATGTGCAATATTTTTGACTCCCACACACACACACACACACACACACACACACACACAGAAGCACACACAAAAGCACACAAAGCAAACGTATAAAAAGGAAATACAGAAGGCTGGCAATGTCGGTCGCCGCCTACCCTGCACCCCACCAACTCGTCATGCCGCAGCTGTCGATGTCGAAGGCGCGACAGCGTTGCCAGCAGCAGCAGCAGCAGCATCCGCAGTCGCAGCCGCCAGCAGCAGACGGCTGCAGCAGCAGCAGCAGCAATCGACAATGGCGCTCACACACACACAAACACACACACACACATATATATTCAAAAGATAACGTTCGGCTGCGGGCGCCACCCACTGGCCAACAGCAACAGCAGCAGCAGCAACAACAACAACAACAACAAACACATACATTCGCTCATTCATTCTCAGTCTCGCTATCTTTTGCATGCTATTTCGCTCGCACGCTCGCTCAGTTTGCCTCGGGAGTGTCAAAGCAGCTGCTCTTTCTTCTTCTTGCTCTTCTTCGCCTTCGCCGTCTTCTTTTTCTTTTCTTCTTCTTCTTCTGATTCTTTTTCTATTTGAAGTTTGTCATTTTTTGTAGCTTTTCGTTTTGTTGTTTTTGCTCATTTTTTATTGTGCTTGATCTTTGGCTTATTATCATGTCACGTTGAATTCGAAATGCGAACGCTGCCGGAATACGAAATGTGCACACACACACACACACACACACATAGATACATTGCTGATTTTGTTTTTGTTTTTGCTCCAATGCGTTAAAGCGACAAAGGGGCGTTGAATTTTATCTGCTGCTGCTGCTGTTGCTGTTGCTGTTGCTGCTGCTGTTGTTGCTGCTGCTGTTGTTGCTGCCTTTGACAACGCTAACAACAAGACGTAGGCAGGCAGCAAGTGTTTTTGTTCTTGGTTCTTGCTACACTTTTGCTTAAGCAAACGCTTTTGTTTTTGCGCCGCCGCCTTGCCAATGCAAAGTTCGCACAAAACACAAGATGAAGAAAAAACAAAACGAACAAAAACAAAAAACAAAAAACAAATAAATAAATAAATAACAACTACACATGTACAGGAGTAGTACGTACAGTAGACTCTCGGAAAAGTTAAGATTGAAAAGCGCGGATAAGTTAAGTCGATTCTTTGCACCACACGCTACTTGAAAAAACTTTTAACTTTTACAGTCATTTCCTCTGTTTCGCTTTTCAAATATTTGTTTGACTTCGTCTCTCTGCTTGTTTGTCCCTATCATGAAGTCGTTAAAGCTCTCAACTCTAAATTAAAAAAAAATATATCTTTAAAATTAATATATATTTATATATGTATAAATATATGTATAAATAATAAGTGACAAAAGTATTTGGATGTCAACAGATGCAGGGTTTTATATTTGTAACTAAAGCAAAATACTTTTCAAAGGTTTAAGAATTCGCTGAAGTTGATTAGATCCAACATAAAATACTAAAAATTTTTGGAAAGTCTACTGTATAAAATGGAAAATAAAAGAAAATAAAACAAATGAAATGAAGCACAAATATAAAGGAACGAAAAGTTGCGGCCAACAGTTGACAGTCCAAAAGCATTTGACATTTTACCTTGGCAAGGAAACAGCTTACACACAAACACACATAAAGAGATACACGCACACACACACACACAGCAACACACACACACACACACATGCACACAGAGATAGACAGACAGACAGACAGACAGGATGACAGGGCTGCGAACGTGGTGAACGTGACTGTAACAACAAGAGCAAAAGCGCCAAATGTCACTTTGAAAAATGCCATTGGTTCGACAAACTTTCTGCCCCAACCAAAAAACAACAACAATCGACGACTGCCGCTGCCAGCAGAGAGGATGCGCAGCAGCAGCAGCACCAGCGGCAGCGGCAGCGACGGCAGTGATATGCGAACGCCTCTGCCATGAAACCGAAACCGAAACCGAAACCAGTTGCTTAGCAACGCCCCCTTCTAACCGCAAACGACGACGTCGACGACGGCAGCAGTAGCAGCGGCAGTAGCAGCAGCAGCAACAACAGCAACAACAACGGCAACTGTCGCCGCAGCCGATGAATGCGACAAATGTCAGCAACAGACTCCATTGCTATTTTTGCAGCAGCGAGCGCGTAGCAGCTAGTTGTCTCACTCTCGCCCATGCAGGCTGCATGCGCAGGGGAAATTGTTTGCCGTTGAGCAGAGCGCGCGCATCTATGTGTGTGTGTGTGTGTGTGTGTGCGCGCGTGTGTGTGTCGTCTCTCTGCGTGCGTGTGTGAGTGAGCGCGCATGCGATTCGTACAGAAGCAAAATTAAGGGGTAGGGCAGCAACTCGCAACTGGCAGCAACTCGCAACTGGCAACTGGCAGCATCAGGTATCGGGCTCGTGCACCGGTTCAGTTTGTGTTTGGCTGTGTTTCGCCTTCGCATTGCCATTCGCTCGCGCTCGCTCTGCCGCTGTCGCCGTTGCCGTTGCCGTTGCGTCGACGTCAGCGTGTTTGGTGTGATTTGGCTCGTCGCTGCTATTGCTGCCTGTTACAGCCGTCGCCGTTTTCAGTTTTTGTTTGACGTTCGCGTGGTGCGCTCGCATGTTGCGGCCCGTTATCGTTATCGACACTGACATCGCAATCGCAATCGCTATCGCAATCGACATCGATACGCTACCGTTACCGTTTGCCGTTACCGTTTGCCGTTTGCCGTTTGCCGTTTACGTCGCCGCTCATTCGCTGGAGATTGCCAAAAACAAAAACCCGTAACGGAGCAACAAACAAAACAAACGATTTGTGAACAGCTGTTCTCCTGCTCCCCGTAATTGCTGTTGGCCTCTGTCGCGTTGCGCGTCCTCATTTTGGGGATATATTTTTATTCGTCATTTCGTCACATTGTTTTTTTTTTTGTAAAGCACACAAGAATTTGTTGCCAAAGTTTTTTTCAAGTGAGTTGCTTGCCAAGGAATACGAAACAACAACGAAAGCTCCAACGACACAGCCCACTTCCCTGCGGAAGCAAGTGTCAAGTGGATTACTAACAAAATAATAAAGGAGAAGATGAAATTTAAACAGCACACACAAATTGCTAAATAACAACAACTACGACAACAACAACAACAACAACTGGAACAACAACTGGAACAACAACAACAACAACAACAAATACGAATTACTTAATAAAATTAACAAGAAATCAGCTGCTGCTATTTGTAGCGTGTTTCGCCGCCGGCATAAAACACAACAACACACGTGCTCCACATCTCTCTCTCTCTCTCTCTCTCACTCTCTCCCTCTCTCTCTCTGTCTATCTCACTCTATCTCTCTCTCTCTCTCACTCTCTCACACACTCTCAATCTCGCTCTCTCTCCCTCGCTCTCGCTCTCACTCATTTACTCAGTCACTCGCTCTCGTTCTATTTGAGTAGGTGGGCGCGCGTGTGTGTGTGTGTGTGTGTGTGTGCGTGCGTGCGTGTGTGCGTGTGTGCGTGCGTGCGTGTTTGCGCCTTCGTCGCGCCTGTGCGTGTGTGTCATTATCAGCGTGACCATTATCATCTCGCCCCCCATCTTCGATAAATTCGATAACAAAATTCTCACCGAGGCATCCAAAGCGCCCCTCAGGGCTGTCGCGCTGGCGTCATTTCTGGGCGACGGTTTTGCCGCCCTCGGTAGCCGAGCACCACCCGTCAAGGATCTAATGGCATTCGGCGCGGTCCTGCACACAAATCAGCACAATATCGGTGAGTCTTAACCACTTCCAACGACGACGACATTCAAAAGATTGTCTCAATTCTTCCCAGCCCCGAGGCAGGTTCAATTCTTCCGTTCAGCGGCTATTGGTTTATGGGACGAAGATCATCGGCAGTTGTTATAATTGTTCGGTTCGCTTGGCTTAAAAGCAGCGACGGCTTTTGGACTTGTTAGTGTCCAACTGTTTGGGGAATACACAATCTCAACTAGACTAGAAATGTTTTTGAAGCATGTTGTTCAGATGGATCAACTACCATTTAGATAGGAAATATACATTTTGGATACATCTGAAGAGTTTCCGCTTGGTTCGCAATATTTTTGATCGATCCATCGACGCAACTTTTAATATGTGAAAGTTTAGGTATTTTTTGAATCGAAAACTGCCATGCTGAAAAATGTAAAACATAAACATAAACTGAATATGGATATTACCCGTAATGTATATAATAATTGGATGCATCTGGGTAAGTCTTACATATCCTTATGAGAAGGAAGATCGCACTTGATTGAATTGCAAAATGTGGATAATGCAACTGACAATTCAAAAAGGGATACGGAAAATATTTAAATACAATTGAAATTTTGTTGCAAATATTAATTTATTGAAAATCTGAAATATTTTCATTGACTTTTGAAATTGTTGCTTCTTGGGCAATTCTCATTAAGGAGGCTATGCAAATAAATAGCGAGCCGCACAAGGGTTAAGTGAAAAGCCCAAAAATTGTGAATTGGCCGGACAGGAAAGTTAGCCTCGTCAATTTTGGCGCACTGCTTTGGGTTAAGCATGAAGCAAAGTTTTGCACTTTTGAACTTGCTGCAGGGTCGTATCACACTCCGCAAATCAACCCCAGACCCAACCCCAACCCCAATCCACAACCCCCCACCCCGATGGAACTGGTGGGACTCTTTGCTCTGCTGTTTCTCAGTGTTGCCTCCTTTTTCTTTAGCGCCCATTTTGTGCGCTTTGCAAGTTTTTGTGTTCGCCGGGGCAAAAAGTTTGCATCGACTTGTCAAAAGTTTTCTTGTTGCTGCAAAAGTTGTTGCTGTTGCTGTTGTTGCTGTTGTTGTAGTTGTTGTTTGTTGGCTGTTGGTTGTAGTTTGCTTTTCCGTTTTCCTATTGTTTTATTTCATTTGCTGCCATGTCAAATTTTCACTTTTGCTGACTTTTTAAGTCAGCCAAAAACTTTTGATTTTGTTGCCCAGTTGACGGCATTTGCTGCTTCTGCTTCTGTTGCTCCTGCTGCTGCTGCGGCTGCTGCCTCTGCTGCCTCTGCTGCCTCTGCCTCTGCCTCTGCTGCTTCTGTTTCTGTTTATGTGTCTGTTTCTAGTGCTCCTGTTTCTGTTTCGGGTTTTGCTTTTGGCTTTGCTTTCGCTCAAATGGCCAACAAATTGCGTCAACAAATTTGTACGCCTGCTGATTTGTGCATGCACTTCGCCAAATGGACTCCAAGCGGCCCATAAAACTGACGACTTGCAGCATACAGTATGCAGTATGCAGCATGCAGCATGCAGCATGTTGCAAGTTAAATGCATGCAGCTTACAGCTTGCAACTTGCCAACCTGGCAATCGCCAACTCATGACAACTCATAAATTGTGGCCCCGCTCGGGCAGGCGTTGCAAGCAGGTAGAGGGGCGTGCCTCCAAAGGGGTAGCGCAAGTCAAAAGTCAAAGCTGTCAACGGGGCACAACCGGGCCACAGCCAAGCAGCAGCAATAGCAGCACACATAGAATAAAGCGCAGCCAAAAGTCATAAAACATTTGAAGCCTTTTTTTTGTAAATCTTTTTTTTCTCCTTTTTCTGTTGTATCTTCGGTTGCATCTTTTCAATTTTGTTGTTGCCGTTGCACAGCAGCAGCAGCAACAAAAGCGCAGCAACGCCTTTAACAAAGTTCGCCTGCTGTTCATCAACATTTATGACTGTCCTGAGTTGCAACCGATGGTGATGATGATGTGGATGATGATGTGGATGATGATGATGACGACGATGATCAACATCATGATGAGTAGAGTAGCAGAAGAATGGTGGAGCTAGCTGCTGGCTGCTGTCTGCTGTCTGCTGTCTGCTGGCTAACTAACTGCCTGGAAGCTTCAAGATGCCAAATGCCAGGCAACAATATTTGCGGCAGCAATTGCTGCTGCTGTTGTTACTGCCGCTGCTGCTGTTGCTGCTGCTGTTGCTGTTGCTGCTGCCGCCTTCGCCCGATCTTCTGGTCAAAGTCAGCTTCAATGCGGTTCCAAGTACATCAACATTTTTATGCGCCATTTTCTTCATCATTTTTACGGTCAACAGTTGCTCAAGTCACTTTACGAGCCAAAAACAGCCAACTATAGTCAGCACAGAGAATAGACAACCCAAAAGTTGGCAGTCAAAAGTTGAGTTCTTTGGCGTTTTTTGTCCAGATGCTTTGATTTATTGTGCAAAAAGCGTAGCCGGCAGCAGCTGCCGCGTTTAGCCTGAAGAATTACACATTTCGCTTCAACATGTGTGTGTGTGTGTGTGTGTGTGTATGTGTGGGGGGCGCAGTGGCTGTTAGATAACCAAATGGGCGTGGCTCCAACCATAAATTAGTCAGCATAATGAGCCGTTGAGATGCAAAAAAAAAAACAAAAAAAAAGGGAAGAAAATCATCTGCCTCACATACAGCTCTGGGTGGGTGGTCACAATTTGGCAGTAAGTTGAAAAAATATAAAAATTACATTTGTAATTGACGGTCCTTTGCCACAATCTCTGTGGCAAGATCGCTGAGAACGCACAAAGCTTATTGAAATTATCTTCTGAACTCGATAACCAAAGAAATTCATTCAACTATTGAGTTGGGTGGGAGAACTGCATTCTAAAGAACTAGTAGATGGCATGAGTCTTAAACTAATACCTCATAGCAACTTGGCTCTATATTTTGAAATTCGTAACATTTAATTGATGAATCCATCTAATCACATAAATTTCTAACCCAGTCTTGATGCATACTGCATCTTACAGAGATAATATATATCATATTTGTATTGGATATGGATTGAGCCATTTATTAAATAGTGCAGAGAAGTTTGTTATTATTATTACTATTATTATTATTATTATTATTATTACTATTATTATTGTTGTGCTGTTTCATGTACTGTGACCTTCCATCAACCATAATTTCTGCACGATTCTTTGTTCGGTTGAGAGTTTCTATGTACTCCAAGCTTAAAACATGTTTCTCTCGAGCAGTCCATCTTCTCCTGGCTAAGGCGACACAATCTGCTATGAAGTACTTTGAGAATGACTATACCTAGTTTGGTTTGACGATTACCTAGTCTATGTCTATGTCCTATTGAGCGACCGGTATTCGGATCCTTCCATGATTAAATCGTTTTTGATTATAGCCACCTAGCAGACCTGGTGCCTCTGCCGCCCATGTCGTTCTTCGTTCTTCGTTCTTCGTTCTGCGTTCCCCAGTTGCTGCCACAAAACCGATCTGGTACTGTTAGGAGGTTTTCTGCAGAGGCTTAGTTTCCGTAATTATGAATCCAGTAATATTCATTTGTAAGCCGAATTCCCATTAGTGTATTCCCACTTATGTGCAAAGATATCTTTGCAATTATTTATTTGATTGTCAATTGCCAATGTCTTAATATAGTGCGAAATGATTTTTGTTTTCTTGTTTGGATTCTTTTGCTTGGATGGATGATAAAACTAGTTTGCTGAACGGGAAGTGATCAGCGCTGGCACTTTAAATCATTGCAGCTGAACCGGGTTGCTGGCTCATCGGCTGTTATAAGTTAGCTAATGGCTACCGATCTTTTTCATATTAATAGAGAATCAAAATCAAACGTTGCCCGAAATGTGGCAGGCCTGAAGCCTTGCCAAAAATTATTTGACGGCTGTCAGGAATTGAATACTTATCTCTCCGCCCGCTGTCCCTGGCAAGAGTCAGTCTCCCTCTATCCCGATATGCAAGTTATGGGCCCCCAACTGTTGGGAACTTTTCCATTTTGCAAGCGGCTGCATGGCTATTGCCAAAGGGGAGGGGAGGGTTCGGCTACGGAGGCTGGCCTATGCCACGACATGGCCACATGGGACGATGCTTTGAGGCCAACGTCGTCGCCTGTCTGACAGAATTTTATTTTTTTTTATTTTTATTTTTATTTTTTTTTTTTTTTTTTTTGCAGCAGTTTAGCTTAAAGCTGAAATAGTAATTCACATTGAATGGCTTCGGTGCTGCTGCTGCTGCTGCGACTGCGACTGTGGCTGTTCTGGTTTCAGTGGAGGCTCTGTGGCTCTTTTATGATTTCGCCGTTTTTACGATTATTTTAAAGCTGTCAATAGTCAACGTGTGAGATAATTTATATGCCATAAATTTTAGTGCAAGCACAACTCGAGCTCCAAGCTAGACCTCAGCTTCGAGTTTAGCCAAACTACAAATACAAAAAAAAAACAAAAAAAAAAACAAAAAAAAAGAACAAAGCCAAAACCAAGGAAAAAAACAATAACAAAAAGCGCAGACAGTTTTAAGCGGAAAGTCCACGAATGAATACACTAGCCACCGGTGGATGCGGGGTGCGGGTGCGCCGGAGGCTGCCAACATCATCAACAGGTTCTATTGCGCTTTTTTTGAGTTATTGTTGTTGTCTGTGACCATTTCGGTTGGCCGACAATTCATTTGTGTAGCTTATCGCCTTTTTGGCTTGATTTACTGCCCCGGCAATAACAACATCAACAACAAAAACAACATTAAATGCACTCAACAGGTTGTTTTACACTTGACACGGGGCATTTGAGACCCATAAACTGAACAACCTTAATGAAAGCCCACAAGACACATACAAAATTGAAAATACAAATAAGAAAAAATATAATTGAAAAATACAAAAATCGCGAGAGTTATTTGAAAACCAGAATTTAATTTACAGCTGGAAAATGTTTTCTTTTTTAACTAATTGCTGTTTATGTACAAAAATAATATTATGTATATATATATATATATATATATATATATATACATATTTTTTTTGTTTGATTTATTGAAATTTTGTTCTTGATTGTTTTACGCAACTCATTTGCTTTGTCAGCTGAGGCTGAAGCTGACGCTGAAGCTGAAGTTGTAGCTGTAGCTGAAACGGTAGCTAAAGCCTCAGAAATTGATTTATAACCAAAAGATTGGCCAAAGCAGAGAGACAGAAAACAACAGCAACAACAAAAGCCCATAAACAATATAAACAACCAATAAAAACGAGCAACAATTTGTAGCCAGTTTCCAATTGAGTCACTTGACGCGCTCTCACGCAGCCTCAGCCTCAGCCTCTGCCTCAGCGTCAGCGTCAGACGTAGCCGCAGCCCCAGTCACAGCCCCAGTCGCCGCTTCACGGGGGGAGTGGTAATGACCTTTAACCCAAGCGTCGCAAGTCCACCTCGGGACAGGGTCTTGATCCCCGTCTCCGTCTCCGTCCCCGTCTCAATCTCCGTCTTCGTCTGCGTCTCCTTCTCAAAAGTTGTCTTCGACTGTTGTTCGCACTGCCCGTTCGGCTGGAACCAACGCGCCCAAGAAAAACGATCGCGCCGTAGATGACCGCAGCTAAATGCGATTAGTTCCGAGTGCTCTGACAGCAGCCGCAGCCGCAGCCGCAGCCACAGCCAGAGCCGCAGCAGCAATAACAGTATCGGCAGCAGCAGCAACAACAGAAACATCAGCAACATCAGCAGCCACCCGACAAACAGGTCGCTGGCTGTTAGAGAAACTGTGACTGCAACTGCAACTGCAACTGCAACTGCGACTGCGACTGCGATAACCTTACCCACAAAACCTATTATGAACTATTTCCATTTAATTTGAATGATGCCAATCAAAAAGGATTAGTCTGAAATGAATCTAGGTGGTTTGCCTTCCTGTTTCTCAAGCACCTATGATACTTAATCAAATTTCTATTTATATCAGCTACATTTACAGAGAAATTACATTGAATTGCATTTCAAATCTGATAAGTCGAATCGAAATTTGTCTGATTTGCTATTTGAGAAGCACGCTTAACATTTTGTATGCGAAACATTGCCGGAACATGGGATATACTTGATACTGATGCTGAAACTCGTGATATTCTCGTTGCTAAACTGTCTGTTTATAGTTTTGATAGATTTTCCGTATTAGTCTGTCTGTTGTTGTGTGTATTTGTGAAATATAGACCCGATTATACTGATTGAAAGCCAGTTATAACTTTTACACTTATCGTTTATTCTCGTAGTTAAATTGTGTTATTATTTGGTTTTGTTCATTTTTGTCGGGTGCACCTTGTTCAGTCTGTTTGCTGTTGTATTTTTGTGTGTGTTTCTCTTTCCCTTTCCTTGTGGCAAGTGAAACGTTGAGGACGGTGCGGGCGTCCCTGCGAACCGGGCCCATATCATCAATAACCGAAAAACGCTCAACATAATGATGCGTGTAATGTTGCTGCTGTCGCTGCTTGCTGGTTGCCGATCTCAACAGCAACAGCAAACAGCAACAACAATTAAAACAACAACAGCAACAGCAACAGCAACAACGGCAACTGCAACACCTTCTCCCAGCGCTGTGTGTCTCCATCTTCCTTTGCTCTTCTCCCTCTCTCTCTCTCTCTCTCTCTCTCGGTTTTTCTGACTGTCTCTGCTGGCACTCGATTTGGAGTAAAAAGATCTCTCAGCGATCACCGCTCGACGCCTTTTGTCCGCCGCTTCGATCTCAATGAGCGGCAATTTGTTATGCGTTTTTATTGTGCATCTATTAATTTGATTATGGCTGCATTATAAACTCGCAGCAAATGGTATTTATAGGCATTGCTGCCTGCCTGCCCAACCCGACCCGACAACATGTTGCCTGCGTTGTTGACACGCAGGCAACATGTTGCAGGCGCCTTACTATCTATCAGCAGCAGCACCAGCAGCAGCAGTTGCAACAACAACAGCAACAACAACTAAAATGACTTAAGACACGTTTTCTTCTTTTAAATGCTCATATGCAAATTAATTAATCAAAATCTCGCGCATACACGTGTCGCGGTTGTTGCTGTTGCTTTTGTTGGCCAAACCATTTGCGGCAAAACTTCAAAACGCAGCGCGAACAACACACAAAAAATAAATGTTATAATGTGTGTGTGTGTTCGTGTTGGATGTGTGTGTGTGTGTATATAAAGAAGAAGCTGCGGGCGGCAACGCTGTCGCTGTCGCTGTCGTTGTTACCTAAGAGGAGTGTAAATGTGAAATTTGTTTGGCAACGAACCGCAGCGAATTCCACCGCAGCGAATGGCCTTAGAACCGAACTAAAGCGAATCAAACCGAACCGATCCAAACTGAACTGAACCGCAACACTACACCGAACCACGTTCCGAACCATTTTTATGCTATATAGATATATGTCTGTCTGTATACACACATCAATATCTCACACACATAAAAATTATTTTCATTTCACTGTACTCTTAATATAGAAATGGTTCAGTTATTGAAAAGTCTTAACATGTTCCTTGTTTCAGTACTTATATGGAACTTAATCATAAATTGCGTTCTATAAGTAAAATACATAGATATATTACAGGGAAAATCTCACACATAAAAAATATCTCACCAAAAAAACTCGGATATTATTTTGGAAACGTTTTAAAAATATATAATACAGAAATATATAATTTATATAAATCTTTCGCATTTGAAAAGTTATGAATTATGTGAATTATTTTCTTTAAAATTGTCCAGTCATTGAAAATCCCAAAAATATCGTTTAATTCAGTACTTATATGGAACGTATAATAATACAACATAATAATAATAATAATAATAATAAACTAATCCCATTCTAAATGATTAACTGCAAATATTATGAAAAAATCGCAATGAACTCTGATGGCAGGTTTACAGAAATGTACAAGCTGAATAATGGTTTTTATTTATTATTTTGTTTATCTCTATAGTCATAGAGCAGCGAATTCAGAAATTTCTCGCATGCCACATGACCAGTTAACTGGTGCTGCACATTTGGCGGCTTTATCGCCGGCAGAAGGAGATTTACAGGCGGCTCCTGCTCCTGATGCTGGTGGCGATAAGTAACGTTCGCCGCTGACTTTGCCACCCCAAACAGGGAAAGCGTCCCCCCAAGCCGCACCGGCCTGGCCGGGGGATGTTTAGAGTACGTGCAGTCGCATTCAAGGTTAATGCTTTTGTCACAAAAATCGCTCGACTGAACTCGAGATTTGCCGATAAGCAGTTTCAGTATTTTCTGAGTAATTTCCTATTTTCGTATTTTCCCTTTCTTTTTTTTAAATGGTTGACTTTGGGCGAAAGTCAACAAAGCAAATTCCAAAATCGGAGCTGAGCATAAATTGCGCTTATCGCTGACTATGCGGCAGCTTATGAAGCTAATGGCAAATGCGGTTGCAAGTCGAAGAAGTCGCGCTGAAAAGAGGGTAGAAGGGGGATGGAGATGGGGGAGGGGGAGGGGGAAGTTTGGCCAAATTATTGCGGTCAGCTGCAACTGAGCGGTTTGTGAGTTGATTTCAAATAACATTCGGCTGTCAAAATCTCACAACAAAGTTTCCCATGTGGTTTATTATTAATTGCATTCCAAAAGGGAGGGGAGCGGAGGGGCGAAAGTGCGGGTGAAAACACAGCTGAAAGCCATCAATTTGCAAAATTAATGTGAAAACCAATTAAAAGACATTTGATAGGCAAATCATAAAACACAGAGAAACAGAGACAGGTTCATAATTAGAATATACATAATATTTGTTGCTGTTGTTGTTGTTGTTGTTAGCCCAGTTGGAAATTTAAAGCGTTTTGCAATCGAATCTGGCAATGCGGCAAAGTGCTTTGAGTTCTTCATGGCCATTGTCAAAATGCAAAATGCAATTGCAAATTGCAAATTTACCAAATTTCTCTGTTGCACAGTTTTGAGGGGGCTGCACAAGCTATTTGGCTGAGAGTTTGGGCCAAACGCTTTATTGGGCGCAAAACTTTAAACCTTTAATCGCATTAAACGCTGCCAAAGTCAGTCAGCTAAACGAGGAGCGCGCAAAGGCAGCGAAAGGGGAATTGAGAGGGGATCCAAGCCGAAGCTTGAGTGTCTGTGTGTCTGTGTGTGTTTGTGTGTGTGTGTGTGTGTGCAGTGCAGTGCCTGCCACATTAAATATTGAAAAATGCAAATTTACAAATACATAAATTTTAAATGAATCGCCAACACCAAAAGCATTTAAAATCAATCAGTGTGGCTGCTGCAAGCTACTGCCACAACAACAATAGCTGCAACAACATAATACATAACCCAGCCAGAGCTATACTCATATATCGTATATATATATATATATATATACATATGTACAAATGCATGCATTGAGGCGATAGGCAATGCCAGACCGACTACATAAAATGCTGTGTGTGTGTGTGTGTGTGTAAGTTGTAAAGGTGTGTAAAGGGTATTGGCTGCGTTGTCACAACCCCATTGATATTAACAAAATAAACAAGTAATGTCAGCGACATCAGGGGAGGGAGGGGCAGGTCTGCTCTGCTAACCGACGCTGTTGGCGGCTGTGGCTTATTGTTGAGCTTATTCACATTTTTGGCAACAGACATTGCACAAATAATTCAATTGTTCGTTCGAACGATGGCTGCATTTTCGTTTTATACCAGAAATGTTCGTAAAAACTGTATCATTAAGTTGTGCAAATGAATGCAACTGGACGATAAAAGCATCCCTGACTGCATTAGACAAACATTTCTTATCGATTTATTTTGATTATAATAAATAAAATGTGATCAAAAATGATGTTGGCTCGCTCTCTCCGCAAATCATATTGAAATCTTTATTGTATTTTAGTGCTGGAAAATATTGGGAATTTC
The DNA here is from genome assembly GCA_035043025.1 of Drosophila villosipedis. Taxonomy (NCBI): domain Eukaryota; kingdom Metazoa; phylum Arthropoda; class Insecta; order Diptera; family Drosophilidae; genus Drosophila; species Drosophila villosipedis. The sequence continues at coordinate 12,727,976 of JAWNNF010000024.1, read as the reverse complement.
TAAAACATGTTTTGTTATAATGCACATATATATTTGTGTGGTATCTGTAAGAATATCATGTAATAAAAAATACACAATTGATTTTGATTTTCAGCTATATTTTGACTATTGTACAATTGTTGTCAGATTCCCATCCAAACTTTAAGTTTCAATAAAAATACGTTTTGTCAACTATTTGCTCAGCTAAATATGACAATTCTCAAAGATCACTGCTATCATAATACGAAGTCAATGTTGACAACATGTTTGGGATGTATTATTTTTGATTGTTAGGTTGGGCGTTTCAAAGAAGGGAAAATACGAAAATACAAAAATTTGCTTGGGGGTGGCATACAAATACAACAGGGTGGGTGGCATAGGACGGGACAGGACAGAATAAGTGGGAGTGGGGTTGGGGTTGGGGTACATCACTCATACGCTAAGGCTTATCATTGGCTATCTGTCTGCTGACAAACGCAAACAGCAACAACAGCTGAACGTTGACGAGGAATGCGAAACGAGCTCAGGCGAACCACATTGGGGCGAGGCGAGGCGAGGCAAGGCGAGTCAAGTCGAGTCGAGTCGAGACAACGAGAAGAGAAGAGCAGAGCAGAGCAGAGAAGCGAAGAGCAGAGAGAGAGAGAATCGTGAAACGAGTGGGCGCAACGAACAAAACCACCCAAAAGCGAATTGGAGGTCGGACTCTCGCAGTCGCTCACACACCCATGCATGCATACAGAGAGTGCTTTGCCGTTGATATGGAGCAGAATCTCCAGCCTATAAAAATCTGTGAGTCCTGACGACAATGTTGATGGCGATGGCGCTGGCGATGGCGATGGCGATGGCGATGACGATGGCAGCCAGACTGATGGCTATGAAGATGAGAACGAGCGCAAAGCGAGCCAAAGCGGCCAAAATACAAATGAAATGAAAATGCGAATGCGAATGCGAATGCGAATGAGTATAAGATTGGCTTTGGGTTGTGTGTATGGTATATGGTAATGGAAATGGAAATGGAAATGCTAATGACCATGTTGACTGCCTGATCAAGTAAAAATAATCATCATCATCATCATCATCATCATCAAGAACAACGTCTACAACAATTCGCCGCTTTTGACATACAACAAAAAAACTGAATAAGAAAATACAACCTGCTGAGCCTCAACTCTCCACAGACCACATCGAGAAAATGATGTCCAACAGCGTCAAATGCAAAAAAAAAAAAAAAAATAAATAAAAAAATAAGAAGAAGGAGAAGAAGAAGAAGAGGAAATATATGTGTTTATGTATATAAGAAAAAGGTCTTCAATGCCAAGCAAAGACTTTTGCACTGAGACACTGTGTGTATCTCTGTCGCTAGTCGCTAGTTTCTCATCTCTTTCTTTGTGACTGTGTTGTTGTTGTTCAACGTAACATGAATTTTAATACAAAGCAGCAATAACAACAACAACAACAACAACAACGAAAACAAACTTGTTCGTGTGTTGGTTTGCCATGGGTGGGGGGTGTGCAACGAGGGTCCGTTGGCCATGCCCTGATGTAAGGCAGCTGATAGGCAAAAAGCGATAGCTGCAGATACTTTACTTTTATTTTATTTTCCTTTTTCTTTTTATTTTTTCTTTCTTTTTTCTCTTTTTTTTTTTTTTTGTTTGACTGTTCTTTGGCACAGTATTCAACGAGGCAGCAATATTGGGGTGGTGATGGAGGAGGGGGATTTGGTTTCTGACTGGTAGCCGCCTCTGGTTTTGGTTTTGGAAATATAATGGCAAAGTAAACAGTTTCGCGATGGGGACGATGACGATGGCGACGATGGCGACGATGGCAATGGCTTCTGGCTGCCGCCGCCTTCTCAGCGCTCTGTATCCAACCAGTTGGCCGCACAGCAGCTCCTTTGCTAAAGTGCCCCCCCCCATGCCTGCACTAACCCCCCACCAGACACACACACACACACAGTCACACACACACAGACAAACACAAAGACACACAGACAGAGAACAACAAAGCGAAGCCACTTTCGTGTAGCACTGTGCGCTTGTGTATCTAGCAGATACTTTATATGCATGAGTTACAGAAAAAGAGGCGTATTTTGTATCTTATGTGCGCATAAAAGAAAAGCAGCAGCAGCAGTAACAAAAACAACAACAACAACAAATTCATTGAGTGTAGCAAAATATAAAATGTACATGGCTAATATGGTTGCAGCGCATTCAAAGCTAAAAAATACAACAAAAAATAATGTAAAAAAAAGCAGCAAGGAGCAAGTGGCTAGAGAAGATATATATATATATATACATGTATATATATATATGTAAGATCAACCGAACAAAGGGGAAACAAAGCAAAAGCAAATAATAATAATGTTAACAATACAAAACATGCAAAATATTTGTGTTGCCTTGTCAACTTGCCAACTACTTACTTGCAACATGTAATGTAAGAATAGTAATATATAACTTTACAACAGAACTCTTGATATGTTTCTTACTCTTCGAATGCCAACAGACCAAAAAAGTGCATCGATTATCGGTTTTCACAGTGGGCATTTATCAGCTATCAATTTATTGTGCAATATGTGTAGTATTTATTCTCGGAGATCTTGTTATCGCTTCTAAGCATTCCACAACATCTACAACCTTTAATGACTTACCAAGTAATTAGCAACAAACAAGTTTTTATACTCTGATACCGATGTTATCAAAGCATATTGGTTTTGTCATGCTAGAGACTTGAAACTTGCAACAAACTTACCGAGCAAGTGCCCGTTTCCAGTAGCAGGCAACGAAATCGATAAAATCGATAATCACAAATCGATAAAGCCACATATCTCCCGCAATTTATGAGCTAACAAGTTAACAAGCTTGGAATGAAGATTACTAAGCAGCTTCTCTAATATTGTTTTTCAGCCACGCCCATTTTTATGTACTATATCTTCCGTAATTTAGGGCCTATATCTCCCGTAATTGACCAAACTTGGAAGGTAGATTACTAGAAAACATTTATTTTTCAGCCACGCCCATTCGTACCTCCATAACTCATAAAAGTCTACATCAAGCACAATTTTTAAGGCAAACTTGCTGGAAATATATTACTAGGAAAATCGGTAAATACCAGCCTATTCTCTGGCACCTGTTATCAGATGTTATGACTTATTTGTAACAGAGTATTTCGCAGTCGCTTATGCGCGACTGGAACGTTCTCTCTTGTTTCAATTGATGTAATGAATACAACTAATAAACAATAATTCCAGCGAACTTAGTCATACCGAGAAAAACATACCCTTGAAAACCGAAGACCAGCTTTTTACAATATAATAATCAACCGTTGATAAATTTTAGTCACAATATTACGAGCATTCTAGGAAAAGACACAGGAGAGTTTGTTCTCAGTAAGCAAGAAATAACTGAGCTTTCAATCGATATCTTACTGCAAATAAAAGAAGTATAGTTACCGAGATATATGACAAAAATGTGGTTACTCTTATGCCTACTCTTGGTATTTCAAGTTGTTGGCCAAATCAACTTGTTAACATTCTATATATTTGGCACCACAAAAAAAAAAAAAAAAAAAACGCAACTAATTGTGTAATTAAAATGTTAACAAGTTTAATGCGTGCAGCAAAAGCCAAACGAAAAAAAAAACAAAATTTATACATATATATATATATATATATATATGGAGAGAGAGGGAAAAAGGCCACAAAAATAGGTGTTAAGTTCGAATAAATATTTCAAGCGTATTAACAACCACAACAACAGAAACAAACAACAACAACAACAACAACAACGATGACTAACTTTTGCCCCAACCGTACGAAACGCAACATTTAATATTCTTTATGGATTTTTCTACATTTATGTACACATTTACATATTGGCCTGGAACGCTAGACTGTCTGCTCTTGAGTGCGCCCCAATCTGTGTGTAAATGTATATATATATATATATACATATATGTGTGTGTGTGTGTGTGAGTTACTAATTTACCAGACCAAGACCCGTCCACACCCAAAGAGCTGGCGAATGCAATCAAAATGTCAAATCAGGCGCAACGAATCGTATTAAAATTAGCAGCACAAGTAGCCAAGGCGCACAGCTGTCGGCCCAGCATCAAAGTTGCCTAAAACAGGGCAAGGGCTGGTGATCAACCACAAGATGATGATGCTGATAAAGATAAGAAAGTGGCTGTTGACGCCGTTTAGCTGACAACATGTTTTCGAATCCACCAGCTTTCGCTCGTATATCTATCGACGTGTCTGCCACAAATCATTCCAAAATACTATTAAATTACTTTTAAAGCTGAACATAATCAACTATAAAAATGAAACATTTCAACCGAGTACTTTGTTCGTTGTTATCGAAACGAGTTGATAAATATTTTAACTCCATTGCAACACTGGCTCATCTTTAAATGGAAGCCTTTTTTCTCTATTTTTTTTTTATTTTTTTCTTTATTTTTTTTTGGTTTTTTTGTTTTTTTTTTGGCTCAGGTACTGAAGAGTCAACTAAAAATCTACGGCAGATCCGAATCTGAAGTCAGGCGTGACTAGAACATTTTTGCATATATATATACAAGCATTTATAGATCTCTGCTCGCTTCGCTTATCATGCTGCTCACTTCTCCCACATGCACGCATTTGTGCATGTCAGCGGAAAATGTTCGCCCAATCTGAAAATACGTTCTGGTTCTGGTTTGTTAGACTGTTAATTGTTTTAATCGTGCAAAGGATAAAGGTATCTGCAATTGCGTTATGCAATAATTTAAAAATAAATTTGTAGTTTCTAGCTCTTGTAGACAGATGGACTGACTGGCAGTGGGTAATAGTTAAAAGGCTTAGCATATATTTACTGTATGGGATCAGGTTTGCTTCCTTCCGCCTGCTATATATACTTGTGCACAACTCCATTATACTCTTCAATGGGTTTAGAGTATTCAAAAAAAAAAAAAGATAGAAATGTCATTTTCCAGCTGCCTGACAAAGGGCATTACGCATTCGCCGCATATATTCAAATGCTACTGCCACATCCTTAGCCTCAGCCGCAGCCGCAGCCTCAGCTTCTGCTTGCCTCCTTTCCACGTCCACTTTTCGATTTTCTGATTTGCTTTTTTCCTCAGCTTTTTTATTTTTATTTTTCTGTGTGCTGCCTGCATTTCTATTTGGATTTTTGCATAAGATTTGTTGTCGAAAAAAGAAAGAAGCACACAAAAAGAGAGAAGAGAAGAGCAGAGAAGAAAAAATGATTGCGATTGAGCGACGGCTGCTGCTGTTGCTTGCTGCTGGTTTGGATTTTCTTTCTTGTGGCTTTAACATTTTAGTCACGTCTTATAAGGGGGCCCGGGTGGGGTGGGGAGGGGCAGTGAGGGGAGGACTGGTGGGTTGGCTGGGAGGGAATTTATACTATAGGCGTAAACAACATGGCGCAGGCAGCATGCAGCATGCAGCTGGCTGGCAGCACAAGAGCTTTTTGGCCAGAGAGTTGTAACAAAAGATGAAGCAGATTTTTTTGCTCTGATGTGGAATGAATTTTTCACAGTCCGCAGAGAAGCTGCACAAAAAGTTGTTGCTGCCGCTTGTTGTTGCTTGTTTCTGCTGTTGTTGTTGCTGCTGCTGTTGCTGCTGCTGCAACTGCTGCTATTGTATATTTATATTGTTTCGGCCAGGCAGCTGCTGCTAAAGTCCATCCATGGGTGCCTCTCGCTGTGTTTTTGGGCTGGCCTTTTGGGTGTTGCCCGGCCCATCCCAGCGAGCCATGAAGAAGCTGCTGTTGCTGTTGCTGTTGCATTATAAATGCAGTTAGGTCAATGTGGGTCTGGGAGTCTGGGAGTCGAATCTGCTGCTGGGACACACAATTATTGGCCTTTGTTGAGCTGAGCGCGGAAAACGTTGGGCAAAATGCTTTGTACGTGCCTCATTCTCGTTACCAGCGGTCAATGGCTGCCGCACAGTGGCCAAAATAGATTCTTCAACCTGCGATTGTGATTGACACACGTATATATATATAATATATATAAATATATATATATACAGTTAAGTTGGACGCTTGGTCTGTTGCCTAGAGCGGTGCCCCGTTCCCGTTCCCGTTCTCGTTCCCGCAGTATTGGCAATTTTTCCACATCGTTACATAAATTTCAGCGCAAAATAAATGGCCAACGGTAGCCAAAAGTTCACTCAACAATATTTAAATTGCGACACTTAACAACAACGGCAACTTGAGTGACGGCGGCGTCTGCAAACAACAGTTTGTGTCGTTTTAAAAACGCGCCAGAAGCAACGAATGCAGCGACAAAGGCGACAAACGACAAGCGACAACCAACAACAAATAACCAGCAAGCAGCCAGCAGCCATCAGCCAGCAACAACAGCAATAGCTGCCAGCGGGCAAGACAACAAACAACAAGCAACAAACAGCAACAGCAACAGCAAGAGCAACAACTACAACAACCAACAACTACAACAACCAACGGAGAGGGAAGAAAGAAGCGATGAGTACAACGAACAAACAATGCTCTGACTAATCGGTCACATTGACAACTTAAGCGCTAATTGATCTCAATTTTGGATTGCTTTTAGTTGTTGGGGCCATGTAAGGAATGTGTACACAATCCATTTGAATCCTCGGAATCCGCTAACAAATATCGGGAGCATTTAAACACAAACTTGAGTGCAATGGAGAATCGCATAGAAAAGTTGTCTGCTGCAAAAAGAAAAGGGAAACAATCCAAAACTGTTGAGCCCCAAAAAGATAATACCAAGAATTGTTTTCATCGAACAACTGAAACTATTTAAGCTCCTTGAGAGGCAAGGCTCGAACAGCTGCTGTTTCATTTCGATTTTGCAAACTTTGCTAGTCAGCGAATACGCCCAAATTGGCGCAACAACAACAACAACAGTCAGAATCGGGAGAATAACAACAACAACAACAACAAGCACAATATATATCGCTGCAAAGAGAATAATAATAAGAAGAAGCAGCAGCAAATGGTGATGAAGATGATGATGTAGTGAGGCAACCGTTTAACCTGACCAAAATGCCTTTTGCACTGCAGCAACTGCTGTTCCTGTTCCTGCTGCTGTTGCTGTTGCTGTTGCTGTTCGCCCGACTGTCCGTCTGTCCGTCTGTCTGTCTATAAACGTCTATAACCTTCATTAAAAATTGTCTGCAGCGGCACAAAATGATTGATAACATCCGTCAATTTTGACATATGCGAGCTCTGGTACCAACCAGCCCCAGCCCCAGCCCCAGCCCCTTCTCCTCGTACACCTAGTGCTCCTCGTACTCCTTGTGGTCCTCGTGTCTTCACCTCAACTCCGCTTTGCAGCATTATATTTGAATTGCTGTCGCTGGGCTTGGGTCTGTCGCTCTTTGCTTGTTGCAAAATGAGTCAATTCGTCAATCAATCAGTGTGTCAGTCGCTCATTTATAATGGAGAGCAGAGGCTGTCAGTTTGTCAGCTTGTTCATTTCATCATTTGTCCAAATATTCACTCACACACTCACCCATTCATTCATCCATGCATTCATTTTCGGCTACTGTCACTCGGGGCGTATGAGCAACGCGAAACTTGTCTTTAATAGCATTATTAATGCGCTCGCTTGAAGCTGCTGCTGCTGTTGCTGTTGTTGCTGCTGCTGCTGCTGTTGCTGCTGCTGCCGATTTTACTGCCCAAGCTTAGCCCGGATGTGGGGGCATGGCTATGGACAACGCCCCAACCCCATTCTCTGCCCCTTCTTCATTCCCTCGACCGCTTTTGGCAACCCTTTGCACTCCACTTGACTGGACTCAACTCATTCTGGCTGCTTGAGCATATAAAGTGCAAAACTTTTTGAATGAAAATAAATTTCACACACACACACACACGCACTCACAGTCAGACAGACAGACAGACAGACAGACAGTCAGACAGACAGACAGACAAGCAAACGACTTTATACCTGACTGTGAGGCTGGAGTTGGAGCTGATCCAAGCCCCGCCCTATACATTTATTTACTGTGGTCCCGTCTTAAATATGCCCCGTGGGCACAACACTTTTTACCTCGCATTTTTTGGAAAACGTTTAGAGCAAAGCTTTGCCTTTGCCTTTGCCTTTGCCCATTGACTGATTGACTAAACCAGCAGCAGCAGCAGCAGCAACAGCAACAGCAGCTGAAGAAGAGGTTCAGTTTTGGGGGGAATTAAGGAAGAGTATAAAGCAGAATCAGATGAAGAAGAAGAAGAAGAAGATGCAGGAGCAGAAGCAGCAGCAGGAGCAGAAGAAGATGGAGACTGTGAACTATGGTCTCTCCACTTGGCAAGTGGAAGCAGCCCTCGGGCCGTGCTTGGCGTCTATCATTATACGGTTGCAGTTATCGGGGTGTGCGCCACGCCCCAGCTCAGCTCTGAGGCAGCCCCATCTAGCCGCAGGGTGGAATCGAGCTACAGCATTTTAGTTTTCAGTATTCAGCATCAACTTTGGCTTTAGCTTTGGCATCAGCATCAGCATCGGCGTCGGCTTCGGCTTCAACTTCGGCGTCGGCTTCGTCGGCCTTCCCCATTCACAATTCAAAGTTATTCACTTGTGCGCAAATATGCCACTCAGTCGGACACTTAATTTGCAAAAAGGTGCAAATGAGTGGGCAGCCCTTCGGGTGTTGCTGCGCCACTGTATGCGTTTACCAAATTTATCTAAGTCTGCAGGTGTAATATAATATCCCTTCCCTTCCCTTCCCTTTCCATCTCTTCTCTCCCATCACTCAACCCAGCAACCTATCCCCCATTTTGTGTCCAACTTGACTTTGTGCATTTGTAAATTTTGTGCATTTGAAAATGGTGTAATGCGTGCACAGTGTACGTCAAATGTTTGCGTCCAGACAGGAATTGCTCTTTTACTCGAAGGCACACACACACGCACACACACGCACACACACACAAATATGCGTTCACTTGTGCAAGCTTAATGAGCAGCCTCGCCTCTCCCCCTGCTCCACACGTGAGCCACTGGAGGCACCGGCGAGGTGCTAATTTGCGCCTCAAAGGATTTTGGCGCACAACAGTTGAGAGCACATAATAGCAAAGGTCAACAAAAGCATTTGAGTTCTGTTTTTCACTTCAAGCCAAGTTCGTTAACGACATTTGAAGGTGTGGCTGGAGCTCTGAAAGTACCCCTAACCAGCACCATAATCGCCTGGAATACTCCACTAAATTTTGTTTTACTTAAATCATTTGTAAAATAAGAGAACACTTACCAAAGTCCCTGCTCACTTTAAAAGTGCTTAATATTTGTAAAAAATAAAACCTACCGAATGCTATATAGTGACGGAATAAACAGGGATATACTCCGAATTTCGACTTGGACTAGTTTGGAGATGAGTTTCCATAGAAATAGACAGACGGACAAGTCTATAGTTGACAGCTACTCAACTTTATTTATATACTTGAAGTAGGCAATAAAATTATGTCTACTTTATATATATTTAATTCATTACTGTTTTAAGCATTGACTAATCGGCTTTTCGGCTTCTGAAGAATCTAGAGAATAATAAATCTACACTCAGTAAAACAATCGCCCTGAATTTTAGAAATGTGCCGCACACATTACTCAACTTATTATTCAGAAGTTGTAACCTGGGCTGGAATTTCTATATTTCAGGTTAGATTTTTCTAAAATTTTGAAAAAAAAGTCCAATTCACGAGTGTTATTTTCTATGTGTGCACATTGGAGAACTCTTCTATTAGGTTTTAAGATTTTTCATGTATAAAGAATTTGTATATTTTGGTAATTTGGTTTTTAAGAATTTAGGACTTTGTGGTGATTCGAACACCCAATCCTTGGTTCGCCAAACTTGAATATAAAAGTCAAGTTTCTGAATTTTAGAAAGAATGTTTTCTAAAAATGGTTGTTTGCATTTCTTCTTTTTTAGAAATGAATTTCTTAATAATAGAAAATAATTCCATTTTTAGTTTATCGAAATTTGTATTCTTGTATTTATTTTTTTCTGATTGCATAAATCATAAAATAAAACTTAGCAGCAATATTTCATAAGTAAAATGTTTCTTCATCTGTAGGTCGCAGCGAGCCGCCGGTCGGCGTTGGCGATCCTTGTGCCGGCTGCAACAAGCCAATTTTGGACAAATTTCTGCTGAATGTCCTGGAGAGAGCCTGGCACGCGTCCTGCGTGAGATGCTGCGAATGCCTCCAGCCTCTGACGGACAAATGTTTCAGCCGCGAGTCTAAGCTTTATTGTCGCAACGATTTCTTCAGGTGAGTACAAAGGCATAGAGAATACTAAGAAGTTAAGGTAATAGGTCTGCCATTGGCAATAGAATGGGCCCGCCAAATCAATGCTCGAGCCAATCACTCAGCTAAGCAAATGCAGAGCAATTAACCCGATGAATAAAAGTCAAGTGTTGAATGTTAACTCAGTTCTTTGGCTTACTTGTGCCAGCCATTGCCTTTAGTCTATTGTTCCTTGTCTGTGTGTCCTACGTCCCTTGTACGCTTCCATCTGATTTCACTTTGCATAAAACATTTTTTAATTGAAAAAAAAAATACATAAAAAACAAAGAAAAAACTATGGTATAAAAAAGGCAACGAGCAGCGAAATCAATTAACATGCAAAACACCTGCACAAATGAAATGAAATCAAATTCAACTGCCAACTGCTAAATTACAAAGCGCATCGGGCAATTGCCAACTCTCGGCTTTGGGACAGCCAATCAATAACAACAATAGTTAAGACTGTCCGCCAGTTGGCCAAGCCAACGCAAGTGTCGCCTTCCTCCTCTACCCTCCCGGCTGCAGGATTATATGTAAGCCTTGGACAATCGCACTCGCAAGCGGACTGCAGCTATTATCGTCTGATACCAAAAGCTATTCAGAGAATATTGGTATTCTGCAATGTCATCCTTAATCCAAATAATCTAAAGCCTTGTCAGCCAAAGTAAAAAATTGCAATCCACTAGGAATCAAGGAAATCGATAAAAATCGATAATTACACATCGATAAAGCCACATATCGCGGATAATGTTAAAGATACACTCATCAAATGCGGTTGGTAGGTTGTTGGCGATTTTCTTCAAATATCAGCATATGCCACGCCCATTTTCAATGTCTTCAATATTCTTTCAGCCATGCCCCAAAATTCTCAAAAGCCTATATGCATTTTAAAGCAAGATAAGCAGGAACCTCCGCATTTGGCAGTCGGTTAGGACCGACTTCAACTTTTGCACTTGTCTTATTTGACATTCGGAATCTCTTAGACAATCTCACAGACACATTTTGAATAAATGTTGCACAGTAATTGGACCATTATTCTATATTATTATTGCTGCCAATCAAATAAATGTATTAATTCCAAATTGGACAGATCTCAAATTTGTAAAGCTTTTGTCAAATCATCAGCATTAATCAGCATGTGCAACAATCTCTGACATTTTTTTGTTTTAAATTTTCTTCTATATCTGCCCCCGCTCCGTTAACCGCGAAGACGTTACGGCACCAAATGCAGCGGCTGTGGCCAAGGCATCGCCCCATCGGATCTGGTGCGAAAGCCCAGGGATAAGGTGTTCCATTTGAACTGTTTCACATGCTGCATTTGTCGCAAGCAGCTGAGCACCGGCGAACAGCTCTACGTGCTGGATGACAATAAGTTTATCTGCAAGGACGACTATCTGCTGGGCAAGGCGCCATCCTGCGGCCACAATTCGCTGAGCGGTAAGTGGAAAGTCTGCCCAAAATCATAAATCTCTTTTTATAGCTATCTCTCTCATTCTCTCACTCGCTGGGGACTCATCTATGGTAATTGCAACGTTTTGAGCAACACAAACCAAAGCGAGCCTCTCAATTGTTTTTTCTATGGCTGCTCCTCGCTCTATCTATAAAAGCAATACAAAAATCCTCACACAATATGTTGCACATGCAACATTCCTTTGACAGCGGGATGTGGTCAGGGGAATAGGTAACTGGGTGGCTTTTGGGGACTCGGCTTTGGGTGTATTTAGGCGCATTTTGATGCCAAATTGTTGTTGTTGCTGCTGCTGCTGCTGCTGCTGCTGTGTTTTGGTTGTTTTTGTTGTTGATGCTTTGCGCAAATATTTCAATTTTTGGCCACCCTGCGCGTTATATTTTCGTTTGCACTAATTGTTTATAGTTGAATATAGAAATATTTGCCATTCAAATTATCGTGC